>CM057770.1:10005000-11375853 GCA_030064435.1 Trapa incisa | reverse complement strand
AGGCTAGATGCCTCGATTTTTGAACTTATGGGGCTAAATGCCTAGTCTTGGAAAATCACATGTAGTGGGCCAAAGGCCAATGGGCACGAGTAGTAGCTTGTAAAAAAACTTGAGTAAAGGAAAGCCATAAAATTTCTAATGAAAATGTGTATGTGATTTCGCCATGGTACCAAGTTAGGACGGACAATACTTGATGGGTTGGCAGTAGTGCATTAGGGCCATGTCGACGAATCGACCTAGATAAACAGTTGTAGATCGGGTTGAGGGTCGGGGCCGTTAGACCATTGGCACCAAAGATAATGGCTATATGTGAAAACTATTATTTGTGCATGCACTTATGGTACATGACCATCAAGATGCCTAAGAGGGGTAGTGTTGGGTACTAAGGGCTACTAGACGACATGGTGGAGATAATGGTAGTTCGTCGTGCTAGTCAGTCGGGAAGCTCGAAGTAGCTTCTTACACATGAGACTAGAGTGGGGTCGGGATGAGGTCTTTGTCCTCATACGAACATGGTGTGACATTCGAATCTGAGAGTCAGATGTCGAGAACATCTGCTCAGACCTAGGGTAGAAGTGGACAGACTTCTATCTTGGTGGCTAGTAAAGACGCTCTAAGCCACAAGTGAATGTAGTGGACTGGTTGCACTTGCGAATGTGTGTTCCCTTCCTGATGAAGAGAGTGTATTGACTGTTAAACACACCTAATATGAAAAATGAGAAAAAGGGTTTTTTTTTTAAAATCTAATTTTGAGGAGAACTTCTTTTAAAAGAAATGATATACCTTGACACAATTTAAATGAAGTTATTTTTCATAAAAACTCACTCCCAACACCCACTCACTGAGTTGTAGAACTCACCCCCTCTCTTATACCCCTTTTAGGAGTAAGGAAACATTACAAAATAAAAAAATGAAGATGTACCCTCCGTCAGGTATACTTAATGTCACTTTTAAGCTTGCATGTTGATTAATTTAGGCTATTCCAGGGAACAAGGTTGAATTACGCCTGTCTACTCTTAATTAAAAGAAGGGGAAAACCCCTCTTAAACCAAGAGAGTGACGGATTGATCATGGGGATCCGACCAAACCGAGTTGTGACGTGACAACTACCTCCCCAAATAGAGAGCTTGAACCGCCGCACCTCCGACGGTAAACTTTCAAAGCATTCTCTCTCTACAAATGATTTTTTGGCGAAGTTTCGTTTGAGATTGCTTCAGACTCAAATCATGTGATTCAAAGCTTAATTGAATCGTGTGAAAGTGAAAGAACTGATTTATACATCCAATTGAAATAATTAACCACAATTGAATGACCAATTTGAAGGAATCAAATTTAAGTAGTTTGAAGGAGATAAATTGAAGAAAAAATTAGGGGAAAAGTGGGAATTTAAAAAAATTGAGGAATCTTTTTACAATTTCCCAAAATTTAGGCCAATTGGCCATAAAAAGGATGTTCGGATCGCTCGGGTCAGTGATGCTTAGACCTTGGCTAGTTGTCTTGAGTTCTTACTCTTACTCGTTTGCAACACTTGGTAGTTGCTAGGGTTTTTAGATGAAAAAGAAGAAAATAACCAAAATGACACCGCTTTGAGATTTCCCGAAACGACATTATTTAATTTACAAAGACGAAAAAATATAAAACAATGTCATTTTAAGATTGCTCAAAAGGGCGTCATTCCATTTAAGCTTCCAAAAAACGATGTTATTTTATAGTTTGGAAGCAAAAAAATAATAATAATTAATGAGGGGTCGAGTCTAGCCTCGAGTCCAGGTTTACCCTATTTGGACCTAAAATTTGGGTACATTAAAGTGGACCAATACCAGATGAACTCAAACTCGAAAATTCACTGGGTACGGGTCCAACACAGAACCCAATCACACCCGAAAAAAATCGAGTGGGGTGGTGGGGGGCGCACGTTCGGATCTCAAGTTTCGACTATACTTGTCGAATATCTTACAAATTTATAAACACCTACATTTTAATTATACATTTATATAAAATTAGAGTTAAAAGTTATCCAAAATTTTGAAATACGTAGCGTGTGATTTCTATTTTCATAAATGGTTTTGGTATGATTTTTGTTTATTTAAAAAATGAATAAAAAATGCTAAGAGGTGACAAATTACTAAAAAGTATCGCCGTCCAATGTAATAACACAACTATTTCTATAATAACATAAGGCAGCCTTAGATTGATTACCGTTATAAAATTTATTCTTTTTTAATCTTTTATTTTTACTATTATTTTTAAATTAGTGATCTCCTATTAAAAAGATTACATAAGCTGAACTATAAATCACAAATATATTATCCTCATCATTGAACTTTATATTACCTTTAACTACTTAGAGATCAATTATAGCATATAAACAGACATTTGAATTTACTAGCACAACAATGATGTCCAACATCACGTTCCAGCACTATTGTCTATGGGATGATGATAAAAAAAAAAGGGGAGGAATCATTCAACTTCAAGCCACGCCTTGGACTTCTTCCATGATATCTGCCATACACACCTAACAGCGAGCCCACAAGTCATAACCCACAAGGCTACCAGACATCCCCCGGAGTCTGCCCTGCCACGCGTGATCCGTACAACTAGACTAGACGGACAACCACAGGAAAAAGAGGTAGAAGACGAAAAAAGAGACCCACTATTATAGTAAGTAAGACCCATTATGTCATGGAGCATAAATTGGGCAGTGATTATTGGTAACTGAATGCAATTGCAGAAAACCAATGGCGTCGCCATCTTAAATTCTTTGAGCGGTTTCATGTAATAGAGTCGGGTCTTGATATCTTCTCATTCGCAGTGTCTGCATTTTATAGGGTAAAGAGCTCTAGACTGTTGTACAAATGGGGAGTCTGCAGAAAGTGAAGCAATTCACAACTAGCTGCACCATTTCCAGCAGCCCCACTCGGAGCCCCTCCACCAGCCCGGTAGTCCACATCCGCCGTCGCCGCCGGAAGACGCTGCGTATGCTCCTCAATCATTCCGACGAACGCCGGAAGTTCCGCCTGAATTATCCTGAATCGAGAGTAGCCAGGGAGGAGGGGTCCCAAGAAAGAGCCGCCGCCACCGTCGCATGCGGTCTCAGATCACGTCGCAAATTGAAGGACCTGCTCATGTCTTCGCCATCACCGCCGCTCGGCGAGGGAACGGAATCGGACGACGGGGGCGAAGCTGCAGGGCCCTTGATGCCGGAAATCGCCACTTCAGATGGCAGCATATCGATCCGCCGGCGTTACACCGGCTCACTTCGGACGGCGTCGGGGCCTTTCCGGTATCGGCTGCTGAGAAGGGCTTGGCGTCCAGTTCTCGGCCCAATCCCAGAGTAGATAGTAGTAGAGTAGCAATAGTACATCGCTGTGGTTGAGTTTTTTCCTTTAATTAAATTTTTATTAATTTATCCACGTTATCTCCATTTTGCGCCTGATATTTTTTCAAAATTTCTAAAATATCCAATCGACAAGGTATACTTTTGAATTATGTCCCCTTATTATTGCCCGTCCCTCTAAGGATGTTCGACAGTTTTTCTAGAGGAAAATTCGGACAGTGCCACAAGAGAATCTGTGGGGATTTTATGTCGGGTGTTTATAGGAAAAGCCTTCCCTAGAAATTCTGTCTTTTATGTCTATTATTGTCTTGTTCCTTCTTAATATTTTTTCGGCCGATCTTCGCACTAAATTGTTCCAATAGAATTGTCCGTTGCATTTTTTTTCTGGAATTGGGAAGGTTTTTTTTGCTCGAAGTGGGATGAAGATTGATTTATTCGCTTAACTTCAATCACACTACATTTGTTTGTTTACTTAGATTTTATACCAAAAATAGAATCAACCCTACTAACCTAAATAACATCCTCCCTAATCTATTAAACAATGTTTTCCCTTCTAAAACCGAGCAAAAAAAAGTTTTTTATTTACTCACTCACCACAACCATTCATCAAAATGCATTATATACTTAATAAAAGTATCACATAACTCCACTTAAACTAATTACAATTTTGCAAATCAATAGCAAACCAAAGTATCCTTAATAACACTTCCATTCCTAATGATTTTTGTAGCTTCATTTTGATCAAAGTGGCTTAATACTATATTTGCAACTTACCCTTAAGTAATAGTGCAATGTATAAATTCAACAACTTAATCCACTATAATGATTTTAGAAATAAAATCTTACCTTTGATATACTTGCTTCAACGGTACAAAATTAGGTTACCAGAATGCTTAATAGCATAGCTACCATCATAAAAATTTATTATATAATTGCCTTGAGTGTGTTTAAATTTCTCAATAATTATTTTTAATAAAACTACTTGACTATAGCATTGCACCTTTCGAAAAGGGGACTAAACCTAATTAAATTGAAAATTAGAGTTAAATTGGTAATTTGAACACGAATGGTGATAAAAAATTAAACCGAATAGGAAATTAATTAATATAGTATGAATCAAACTCCAATTACCACCATGATTGGAAATTAAGAATTATAAAATAATCAAGCAAAATCGGGTTGAAATCGGACTCAACTAATGAAAAATATTTTTTGAGAGATATTGAAAATGACAAAAATATAATTTTTTATTATAAATACAAGAAAATAGGTTTATGAATTTTTAGAATATTTTTTGAAGTTAGGGAATTAGTTGATCTAGTTGTGAACTAATTAAAATAATGTCAAAATCAGTCGAATTGATTGAAAAATTTGGTTGAACTGACGAGCTGTGAACTAGTTGAATGAAGTTAAAATAGTCAAAATATGTGGAAAATTACTTGAACCACTTAGAAAATTGGTCATACCAACAATAAACCGATGAGATCAAGCTAAACTAGTTCAAATAGTGTAAAATCGGTCAACGAAAAATTTGACTTGTCAATGCTTCACACATAACATGTAAATCTCGTCCTTTCGGACCAAGGAAACTGGAATAGAGAACTGAGAATTTTGAGAATTGAAATTGGTAGAGAGAAAGCCAAAATGAGAATTTGGACAATCTCAAGTGTTCAAGGTAGATCCAAGAATGATGGAGATGGATCATGACCCAAATTGGATTTGAAAATCAGACCAATTCAAGGTGAACCAGACCGGACTAGATTGAATCGGGAAGAACCAGTTCAAAATTTTATTTTTCTTGATGGTTTAAAATATCAATTTGGAAAATTGGAGCCACCATTAGATAGGAAATGAATTTAGATAAATATAGAAAATTTTAATTTTGGAAAACCGATCGGATCGGGCCTAAACTCACTGATTTTCATTTTCGGGTCACTCAACCTGGTCGGACCAAACCGGTCAATAGTCCAACCGATCAATGGATAGCTGCCAGGTCAGCGTCTAGTTAGCAGGCACAACCAATCAATGCGTGACACCTAGTGAAGCGCACCCCGTAAACTACTTAGTTGACAGTCCTTAGTCAATGGTCAAATGAGGAAAATCCATGTCATGCCCCGACCTGGTTTGGTCAGATCCCCGTGATCAACCCACCACTCTCCCGATTTACTAAAGGGTTTCCCCTTATATTATAAACCGTAAAGAGTAAGGCTCTTTACACCTGCACCTTTTTCCAGGAATATCATAAATAAAAACTACATAGTAATTTAAATTAATCGTACCTGTCTTGCAGGCGTTTAATTGCGCAAGTCTTTTAAGGTTCGGCTTTCTGGGACTTTCTGAAATTTGGCGTGCTTCGGGTCCTTTCGGACCTCCGCTTGCTGGGGTAGGGGGTGAGTACAACTACTCAGTGAATGAGATTCAAATCTTTTGACTTTCAAGAAAAACATTTATATGGAGTGTGCCAGACTCCTTTCTTTTCAAAAATCCATTTATTTAAAAATTTGGGTTTTCCCATTATTTCTTAGTTACCGGTCTGTCATCACCCAACACACATCCTTCATCATGAAGGTTACACATATTCGCAAGTCAGTATCACTACTGAACTCGCTAGTGGCTTTGGAGCGACTTTTCTTGCTACTTGGATAGAAGTACGACCACTTCTACCCTGGTAATGAGTGGATGTAAACGACATCCGACCCACAATCCCAAAATCACTTCTTCGTATTCGTATGAGGACAGAGACCTCATCCCATCCCCACCCCGCTCTTATGCGCTTGGTGCTACTCCAAATTTTGCATAAACACCTGGAACAACGATCTGCCCTTACACTCACCGGGTCGTCCAGGGCCCTTAGGATACATTACTACCCTTCTCATGAGCGTCTTGATGATCCCGTACTCATAGTGCATGCACAAACAATGTTTTCTTATCAAGCCATGTAATATGTGATGCCACTGGTCCAACAGCCCCAACTCTCAACTCAACCCACAATTGTTTGTCTTGACTGGTCCATCGACCTGTAATGTCGCACAACCGCTAGTTGACTAAGCATGTTGGTCCTATCTTGGTACCATGGCCAAACAATTCACTTATTAAGTTTCATGTCACATATATCATGTTCGTTTATGAGCTCCTGCTCATGCCAACTGGCCTTGGGCCCACTGTACAAGATTTTTAAAAATCTGGGCATTCTAGCCCTCAAGTTCCAAAATCGAGGCCCTCGGCCTATAAGAGCTATTCGAGCTCCCGTAAAAAAGGTCTCCCAAATAGTTTAAGCATTGACACACAGTCAGGGGAGAACACTTCCGACAAAATAGGTTTTTACTGTCCATTATACCGACCGATATAAGGACATCTTCTTTCATAACCGATGAACGGGTTTTCAACTTCCTTCGAGGAAGTCTCATCATACCAACCAGGTATGATCTACTTATAACCGGTAAGTAGTTTTTCTACAAAAATTTTCACATCACTTTCTCTAAGTGATGATGATTAAAATACCACTAAACAATGGGTTTTTGTACCGAGACACTGATCATCCCCAACTGAGTATGATATATAATCCCACTCACCCGATAGTGCAGTGAAATTTCACTTAGTTGGGTTTTGTCTTTAGCAAGCTAGATCTCGACTGGCGTTCCCAATGTCTCATTCTCCTACACGAAATTAACATAATTGTTCATTATTCTTTGGCTTAATAGCCCTCATTCGTTCCAAATGAATAAGAAAACCCAACTTTACATATATTTACAATTAGGTCCCTAAAGTTATTTTTCTTTAACTTTTAGTCCATATTGCGGGGTTTTTCCCTAAATTCGAGTCCCAAAACTTCTAAAATTTATCTTAGGACCTCAAATCATTTGATTTCACACAAAGAGTTTTAATTTCCCAAATTTCCAATTTGTTCCTTCAATTTTCCCAAAATTACCATTTTGCCCCTTCTTTAGAAAAATGGTAAAATTTGCCCCAAAAATTCTAAAATTTCTCAATTGGCCCTCTAATATTCTTATCATGACCAATTAACCCTCAATTTTATAAAATTACATTTTGGTACTTCAAATTTTCAAAAATCCCCAAATTTCCCCAAATTTCAACTCTTCAACATTGCCGAATTTGATTTTATCAAATTGACCAATCAAACATCTCTAATTATTGAAATTGGAGTTGAAATTGAGTTCCTACATGTTCACAGGATTTTGAGGAACTTTGAATCGCAGATTTTAATGTCGGAACGAGCTCAAACGGAGCTTTGCCGGAAAACAGACTGTAGAGAGAGAAAGCTTTGATTTCTCACCAGTGAGGGCGCGACAGTCGAAGCTCTCTATCTGGGTAGGTAGCTCTCCTCCAGAGGTTTTTCTTAGGATCAAGAATGACATCAATTGATGTCGAATTGGATTAGAATTTCTTCATCAAAATTCGGCAGACTCTCTCTCTAACAACGATCTGAAATTGTAAAGGGGAGTCGAATTGGCTTACCTTTCAGTCTTAATTCGGCCGTGGCAGGGCTGAGGAGGTGTTGGGAGAGCTTGGTTTGGCCTGAGGAGGGCTCGAATTGGCCGATTTCAACTCGATCGAAATAGGGCAACTTCGATCTACCGAAGCTACTTCACTGTTTGATCACGCCGACGCTTCTCCGACGATTCTCGGGACGAACGAATGCTACCACCTATAGCTGACTTCTCCCCGGTTCTAATGAACCCGTCCTCACCTTCTTTGGCTTAGAATTGATCCTATATCGGAGCTCTGGTTCGAGCTTCACCGTAAAACTAAGCAACTGAGAGAGAGCTTTTTATGTGTGGAGAGGACGAATGGAGAGGGGCTCTTTATATATGGAGCTTGGGGACCCATTGGCCGTCCGTTTGGCATTGTTATGATAGGAATTGATGACTTGAAACGTACCAAACAGAGGCGTTTCTTCTTCGCTGGCATTTCTTCAATTTCCTAGCGAGTGAACAATGCTGTCATCCTGAGGAAGAAGATGAAATTGTTTTGAACTGGATCGAACTGGTCCAAACTAGGTTCAAAGATTAAACTGGTCGGTTCACCCCTCATTCGACCGAGTTTTTCAAATCTAAAAATTTATAAATTCATCTAAATTCATTCTCTATCCTATGGTGGCCTCAAATCTTCAATTTGAATTATTTAAGCCACCAAGAAAAATGAATTTAGGATTCGGTTCATTAGTGGTTCAAACCGGTCCGAATTGGTTTGGATCCGGTTCACCTGAACCGATTTTGTTTTCATCCCCAATTCCTTCACAAGTCCATTTCCATGTCTTTTGTGACTCCTTGGGTCACTTAGGGTCCTTAAGATTCCCAGTTTACCATCTCTTTATCTATTTTGGTTTATAAACCGGCTTGGTCCTTAAACCGGTTCGATTCGGTTTGGGTTCGTTTCACCCAAATCGATCAGGTTTTTCTCTCCCACTTTGTTCTAAGGTTCCTTCCCAAGGTTTATAAATTTATTTGGGGTACAAGGGAGTTGAATTTCTCTAATTTGCCTGTTCTCTATCGGTTCCGGTTCATGAACTGACTCGGTTCATAAACCGATTCAATCTAGTTGGATTCGGTTCTTCTAAACCGGTCTGGTATTTCTCTCCCAATTCATCCTAAGGTTCTTTTTCATGGTATTATGAACTCTTTGGATCACCCGAGAGTTGTAAATTCCCAAATTTCCCTTTCACAAATGATCGGGTTTGTGAACTAGTTTTTTATCCTCACTTGGTTTGACCGGTTCTTTTTCCCGGTTTTCTTGAGCTCAAAAGGGCGGGTTTTACAACTCTCCCCTCCTTTTAGGAGTTTTGTCCCCAAAACTTAATTAGCAACTTTGTATGAGGAGTCATTTCCTTTGATGCCCCTTTGGTGTTTGCTTAACATGCAAACTCTTCTCTCGTTCTTTCAATTAGCCCCTTTTTACAAACTTCACTTAAGGAATCCTTTTTTCCTTTGTATTATTTACTCCTTCCATGGAGTTTGTCATAACTAGACATACCTTACTTCAGGGTATATTCTTAGATTTGTATCTCTTTCTTTGCTTTATAGCAACATACTTCCCCTTGAGGTTCTGTACTCAAAATTGGAAATTCCAAGATATCTAACCATTATTGTGTCTAGTTAACCCCTTGGTCATTGAAACCTTTAGCTTGATGTTCTTTTGAGCGTTAAGTACTTACTTCCACGGTTTTCTTAATTATCACTTTTCGTCCTATTTTAACCCTTCCTCCATTCGTTGTCTATTATAACTTCGGTCCAAATTGTTATATTTGACCTCGTCATGCTTATTAGTCGACTCTTCCTTACCTTGAGTCATATTCTCCTCGAGTTGTTGGGCTTACATGCCTTTACAGAATGACATTTTCTAGGACTTGTCTCTGTCCATTTGATTTCTAGAATATCTCTTGGAGTGTCTCTCTTAGCTTTTAGACCTTTCAAGGATCGTATAACTTCATCCCTCTTTTCTTTTGATAGCATTCCTCAACTATCCTTTTTACCATTATCATCTCCTCTATCATGCCTTTGAAGTTATGTCTCACATAACCGCATGGATTCCTCTTACCTACTCATCTTTCCCAACTTCTTTATTGGGTCCTTTCGGTTTCCATTGATTGGGTTTTCTAATACTATACCGACAAGTTGGGATTCATCCTTTCTTAGGTCCATCCTCATTTCCAATGACATCCTTTACTCAAGGATTTTACTTTTGCCTTAATCCACTCTTACTTGTTCATAATCATTTCACAATTCTTTATACCGAGTCGATTTCTTTCTGTCTACATGTTGATTTTCTTGGTTTAGGGAGTTTCCCTCTTTACGGTTTCATTCTCTACTATTTCCTTCAAAGTAGAGACTTTCACCTTAGGAGTTATATGTTTCACCTTCTTACCATTTCTTAAAGATTTCCTTTCTTCATCTCCTTACACCCTTTCTATATTAGGGCATTTGCCTGCTTTCAGTCCTCTATTGTCTTAAATTTTTTTTCCATCCCTTATTCCTTATTTGAGTAGTTTATTAATCTTATTTTGGGTACTTCATATTATGCCCGACCGTCCAATCTTTAGGCTTTATTATACGCGTGTGGACTACAACCTATCTTATCAATCGCGATTATTCCTCCATAACCACATCTTATTTGGAGGGCTCACTTCCCAACATTTCTCAGACGTTCTTTCCTTCCTTACCTTATTATGGATAGTCCACTCATTCTTACTTGCCACAACATCTCTTAATATGCTTTCTTAGGTTTCTTTCACCTTAGCATGCATTTTATTTGTGAATTTGTCTCCTCACTTCTCGTCACCAGGTTCCGTTTATTCTTTATTACGTCATGTATCCTTTCTTAGGATTTCCTTATTTGGGAGGATCCTTACCCTTTTCTCCTTTAATTTCTTTTCCATATATCCTTGAAGACACCTAACTTTAAATGATGCCCATTGATGTTATTCTTGTATGCTTATCTTTACTCTTGAGATCCAATGGATACGTTTTTCGTACTTCATTCTCATTTTCACTCGTACCTTAGCACATGTCTAGAGTTCGCATCCACCTAGTTTCAAAATCCCTCAATTACCCTTCGAGAGGTTCATTTAATTGTTTCAAGACTTTATAGTTACGTTTCTGGCCATTCATTTCTTTTAAGGATTTTCCTTCGTTCTTCTTTTCTATTGATTTTCCCTTTTTCACTTCTCCCTTCTTTATCATGGTTTAAATCCCCGGTTCTCTCGAAGGCTAGTTCTTTAACTACCTCTTTCACAATATTTTTCTGATCCAATCATCTGGGCAACTGTATCACTCTTCCTTCATGCCTATCCTTTTGTTCTTCATAGAATGTAGTCTTTACTACATCTCAGCCTTTCTTAGGATTTTGTTTATTCTCTTTGGTCGTCCCTTTGTTACTCATTTCTTCTTTCTACTCGGTTCTACTGAAATTATTATTTGGTCCTCCAACTTTCTCAAAACAGGTTACACTAGGCCATCACAATACTTCTTTCCTTTTAAACATTTCCCAATTAAGGGTTGGTTCCTTGCACTCCACATTATGGCCATCCTCCCATCAAAATTCCTTCTAGGGTAGTTAGTCGTATGCATCCTTCCAAAGTTTACTTTCATAGTGTATTTTGTTTATGGAGCGTTCAAATCTTCCTTATTTCAAGATTTCTTGACAATTATGTGAGAGGCTTTCCTATTCTTTTCTTGGCCTGAGTTTAGGCATTAATTTGGCCTTTGGTTCTGTTAAGGATTTCTTTCATCCTTCTTTTCCCGAGTATTTGGCCTTTCTACCACTCTCTTCTTTGTTGGAACTCAAATTGTGGCTTTCCTGTGTATTAGTTCGTTAACTGCCTCATCTCCATCATTCCTTTGGTCTAAGTTTCTTACGGCATTTATTTTCTCGAGTTCTCCTGTCCTTAACGTCTATCTCACTAACCTTTTAGGTTGTAGTTCTTTCTACCACTTGGTCTTCCTTAGGTATGTTGGTCATAGACTTCAATTTTTGACTTTTCTGTTTTTTCCAAAAGAGGTAGTACTTTAAAATTATATCAGTTTTCCAAAGCAGGTTAGTCTTGGCCTCTAATACTTCCTTCCTTCAAGTAGTTTCTAATGAGGGGTTGGCTCCTTGCACATCCGCCAACCAATGATTCCTTCAAGGCACTTGGTTGTATGCATCCCTCTAAAGTTCCCTTTCACAGCATATTCCTTCTCTTCTTCACTCTCACTGTGTCATTCCCTAGAGTTTCGGGGGACGTTTTTCTTTATTTGCCCCTTATGAGAGGGTTCTAAGTATGCTTCTCATGTACCTTATTCCTATTCATGAGGTATCCTTCTCGGTTTGACCTTCTTAAGAAGCTTTTGTATTCACCTCATCTTTTCTTGACCTCTTTGTGAATCGTTTACGTAACCCGCTCCACGGTATCGGTCTCCAATCCTTCATGTCCTTCATGATCTTTGAGGAGGTATTGCCCTGAATCTATGAGGTGTGAAACACCCCTTCTTTCCTTACACCTATAATAGTTCAACTTGTTACTTGTCCTTTAGTAGAGTTAGGCATCTCTTCATAATGTCCCATCCTTATTCCCTTATGGATTATTGTGGTTCTTCCTTTCCTTCGAGTGGGGCTTTTTCCAGGATTACTAATGGTTTGGTGCTTTACCATTCTTGAGTCTGAGCACTTTGACAGTTTTCTAGCTAAATCACATTTGCTAAGGGTCATGGTAAGAGTCCTCCTAGGTTTCCTGATTCATCTTCCATCACTAGGATGTGACTCTTCCTTAGTTTCTAGGATAGTGTGTGTTTGTTTTATTTTCCTTAGGCCATATTCCTAGTAAGATCACATCCTTAGAATATAGAGTTTTGGGAAATTTGAATAATTTATTAACACGGGGATACAAAAGGTTGGGCTCTCAGCCCTATCATAGAAAATGGTCACAAATTAACTAGGGAGCTAGGGAATTCTTGATAAGCATCCTCCTTTATACTTAGGGTTGTGCCATCAATAGGTCCAAGCACCATTCTCTAGGATGCTTCCCCATTTGGTCTTTTGACATTTTTGCCTGGTCTCAGGCATTTGGGAAGCTTCTAGGGTTGTCTCCCTAGAAGGTAGGGTGTTGAGTAGAGCCATTCCAAGTTTTCTTAGTTCCTTTCTTGGGAGCCATCTGAAAATTTTAGGATAAATTCTATTAGTTATTATATTTTCTAGTCTTGATTATGTATTCGAGTAAACATGCTCTAATACCACTATAGTTGTCACGCCCTGACCCGGTTTGGTCGGATACTCGTGATCAACCCGCCACTCTCCCGATTTACTAAAGGGTTTCCCCTTATATTAAAAATTGTAAAGAGTAAGGCGTTCTTTACACATGCACCTTTTTCCAGGAATATCATAAATCAAAACTGCATAGTAATTTAAATTAATCGTACTTGTCTTACAGACATTTAATTGCACAAGTCTTTTAAGGTTTGGCTTTCTAGGACTTCCTGAAAGGGGTATAAGTGAGGGGGTGAATACAACTACTCAGTGAATGTGATTTAAATCTTTTGACTTTCAAGAAAAATATTTATATGGAGTGTGCCAGACTCCTTTCTTTTCAAAAATCTCTGCATTTAAAAATTTGGATTTTTCCATTATTTCTTAGTTACCGGTGTGTCATCACCCAACACACATCCTTTATCATGAAGGTTACACATATTCGTAAGTCAATATCACTACTGAACCCACTAGTGGCTTCGAAGCGACTTTTTCCTGCCACCCGGATAGAAGTACGACCACTTCTACCCTGGGAATGAATGGATGTATGGGACATTCGACCCACAATCCCAAAATCACTTCTTCGTGTTCGTATGAAGATAGAGACCTCATCCCGTCCCCACCCCTGTCTCATGCGCTTGGTGCTACTCCAAATTTTGCACAGACACCTGGAACGACGATATGCCCTTATACTCACCGGGTCGTCTAGGGCCCTTAGGACACATCACTACCCCTGATGGGCGTCTTAATGATCCCGTACTCATAGTGCATGCACAAACAATGTTTTCTTATCAAGCCATGTAATATGTGGTGCCACTGGTCCAATGGCCCTAACTCTCAACTCAACCCGCAATTGTTTGTCTTGACTGGTCCGTTGACCTGTCATGTCGCATTGCCGCTAGTTGATTGAGCATGTCAGTCCTATCTTGGTACCATGGCCAAACAATTCACTTATTAAGTTTTATGGAACATATATCATGTTTGTTTATGAGCTCCTGCTCGTGCCAATTGGCCTTGGGCCCACTGTACGAGATTTTCAAAAATCTGGGCATTCTAGCCCTCAAGTTCCAAAATCGAGGCCCCCGGCCTATATGTGCTATTCGAGCTCCTGTCAAGAAGGTCTACCAAATAGTTTAAGCATTGGCACGTAGTCAGGGGAGAACACTTCCGAGAAAATAGGTTGTTACTGTCCATTATACCGATCGATATAAGGACATCTTCTTTCATAACCGATGAACAGGTTATCACATTCCTTCGAGGAAGTCTCATCATATCAACCAGTTATAATCTACTTACAACAGGTAAGTAGTTTTTTCGAAAAAAATTTCACATCACTTTCTCTAAGTCGTGATGATTAAATTACCACTAAATAGTGGGTTTTTATACCGAGACACTTATCATCCCCAACCGGGTATGATATATAATCCCACTCACCCGATAGTGCAATGAAATTCCACTTAGTCGAGTTCCATCCTTAGCAAGCTGGACCTCGATTGGCGTTCCCGATATCTCGTTCTCCTACACGAAAAGAACATAATTGTTCATTATTCTTTGGCCTAATAGCCCTCATTCGTTCCAAATGAATGAGAAAACCCAACTTTACATATATTTGCAATTAGGTCCCTAAAGTTATTTTCTTTAACTTTAAGTCCCTATTGCTGGGTTTTTCCCTAAATTCGAGTCCCAAAACTTCTAAAATTTATCTTAGGACCTCAAATCATTTGATTTCACACAAAGGGTTTTAATTTCCCAAATTTCTAATTTGGTCCTTTAATTTTTCCAAAATTACCATTTTGCCCCTTCTTTAGAAAAATGGTAAATTTTGCCCCAAAAATTCTAAAATTTCTCAATTGGCCCTCTAATATTCTTATCATGACCAATTGACCCTCAATTTTATAAAATTACATTTTGGTACTTCGAATTTTAAAAAATCCTCAAAATTTCCCCCAATTTCAACTTTTCAACACTCCCGAATTTGATTTCATCAAATTGATCGATCAAACACCTCTAATTGTTGAAATTGAAGTTGAAATTGAGTTCCTACATATTCACATGATTCGAAGGAACTTTGAATCGTAAATTTTAACACCGGAACGATCTCAAACGGAGCCTCGCCGGAAAATAGACTGTAGAGAGAGAAAGCTTCAATTTCTAAATAGTGAGGGCGCGACGGTCAGAGCTCTCTATCTAGGCAGGTAGCTCTCCTGCAGAGGTTCTTGCTAAGACCAAGAATGATATCAATTGATGTCGAATTGGATTAGAATTTCTTCATCGAATTTCGGCCGACTCTCTCTCTAACAACAATCTGAAATTGTAAAGGGGATCTGAATTGTCTTACCTTTCGATCCTAATTCGGCCGTGGAAGGGCTGAGGAGGTATCGGGAGAGCTTGTTTTGGCCTGAGGAGGGCTTGAATTGGCCAATTTCAACTTGACCGAAACAGGGTAGATTCGGTCCGCCGGAGCTGCTTCACTGTTTTATCACGCCGGCGCTTCTCTGGCGACTCTCGGGATGAACGAATGCTACCACCATGTAGCTGACTTCTCTTCGGTTCTAATGAACCCTACCTCACCTTCTTTGGTTTAGAATTGACTCTATATCAGAGCTCTGGTTCGAGCTTCACCGGAAAACTTAGCAAGTGAAAGAGAGTGAGTTTTTCAGGTGTGGAGAGTACGAATGGAGAGGGGCTCTTTATATAGGGAGCACGGGGACCCGTTGGCTGTCCGTTTGGCACCGTTATGACAGGAATTGATGACCTGAAACGTACCAAACAGAGGTGTTTCTTCTTCGTCGACATTTCTTCAGTTTCTCGGTGAGTGAATAGTGCTATCATCCTGAGGAAGAAGATGACACTGTTCCGAACCGGACCGCAATGGTCCAAACCCGGTTCAAAGCTTAAACTGGCCGGTTCACCCCACATTCGACCGAGTTTTTCAAATATAATAATTTCTAAATTCATCTAAATTCACTCTCTATCCAATGGTGGCCTCAAATCTCCAATTTGAATTATTTAAGCTACCTAGAAAAATGAATTTGGTTCATTAGTGGTTCAAACCGGTCTGAACTGGTTTGGATCCGGTTCACCTGTACTGGTTTGGTTTTCATCCCTAATTCCTTCACAAGTGATTTCCATGTCTTTTGTGACTCCTTGGGTTACTTAGGGTCCATAAGATTCCCGGTTTACCATCTCTTTATCAATTTCGGTTTATAAATCGGCTTGGTTCTTAAACCGGTTCGATCCTGTTCAGGTTGGTTTCACCCGAACCGATTAGGTTTTTCTCTGCCACTTTGTTCTAAGATTCATTCCCAAGGTTTATAAATTTTTTTGGGGCACAAGGGAGTTGAATTTCTTTGATTTGCCCGTTTTCTATCGGTTCCAGTTCATGAACCGACTCGGTTCATAAATCGATTCAATCTAGTTGGATTCGGTTCATCTAAACCGATCTGGTATTTCTCTCCCAATTCATCCTAAGCTTCTTTTCCATGGTATTATGAACTCTTTGGATCACCCGAGAGTTGTAAATTCCCAAATTGCCCCTTCACAAATGATCAAGTTTGTGAACCGGTTCTGTATCCTCACTTTGTTTGACCGGTTCTTTTTCCCAGTTTTCCTGAGCTCAAAAGGGTGGGTTTTACAATCCATGTTAGCGACGACCAACCAATAGGAGAGCGACATGTATCCCGGTTAACATTCATTGTTGGAAAGGCCTTGTCATCAAAGACTGACCAATGAGGAGCTCACATGTGAAACCCGTTCCTTAGACCAAGTAAATCGAGGAAAGAATCAGCGTTTTTGAGAAAACCAAGCCAAAAAAGGAACAAAAAATGATAAAGAATGGTTAAAATGGGAAATTGGAAAATCCCAAGTGACCAAAAATAATGGGGAAGAACAATGAAGTGAATTGGATGGGTGAACTGGACCGATTTGGGGTGAACCAGATCCGAACTAGACTGAACTAGATTGAATTGGTTCAATGATTCATTTTTCTAGGTGGTTAAAAAATATCACTTTGGGATATTGAGGAAACCATTAGATAGAATATGAATTTAGAAAATTTTAAAATTTAGAAAATATTTTGATTCGAGCCTAAACCGATCAATTTTCAAATTCAGGTCATAGAACTTAGTTGGACCAGATCAGTCAACAAATTGGACCGGACAATGGTCCAGACCGGTCAACGGTTCACACTAGTTAACCGACCGGACCGGTTAATGGTCAACGGAGCCCAGTCAACAGTAACGCAAGCATGGACATCCAATGAGAGGCTGTCACATGTCTAGTGAATAGTTAGTGGATGACCGGTCAGCCTGCCACACAAACACATGTAATCAATATGAGGCTGCCACCTGTCCAATCAACGGGTCAACGGCTGACACTGCGGTTGAGTTGGAATGCCACGTTAGAAAAACTAATAAATCATAGTGTGCCATGTGGCACACCCACCACGTCATCATCTTCAACCTCTGGTCGCTAATAGAGAGAATAGAGAGGAGAGAGAGAGTGAAGGAAGGGGAGTCTCCGACTACTCGGAAATCCCTCTAGTCTGGTCGCTGGTAGCCAAGTCGGAGGCCGAGTCTTATGTCGGCCGGTAGCCCGGTTAGTTGCTTAGCTCTCTATATCAAGAGCACCCTTCCATTCATTCTCAACATCCCAAAATTGATTGAAGAAGGTGAAGTGCTCAGTTTTTCGGTGAGCAACAAACTAGAGCTTCAACATTAGGGCTTTTCTCCACCCCTGAAGCTGCATTCAATCTCATTAGAACTGGGAGGAAGTCCTTTACCCAGCTACACCTTCCCTTCAGCCCGACAACCATCGTAGAAGGGCGAGAAAGCTCAAATAGTGACACTGATCCTTAGCTCTCAGTAGCCCGAGCTACTCGAGCTCAAGTTGAGCCATCCCCAGGTTAATTCCAGCCAAACCAAGCCCCCAAACTCCACCTAGAGTTACCCCAACCTTCCCCTGAGCTCATACGGTAAGCCCCTCTACCACCCCTTCGTCGAAAAATACTATTCACGGTATAATTTTGCAAAAAATTAAATTAAGAAATTCACACTACTTAGACCACCAATTGAGGCGTGGTTTGATCTAGGCAGGATCTCCGGGAGGTGAGAAATTTAGAGAAAACAAGAGCTTTGGTCGCCGGACTCTCACCGATAAGATATTGAAGCATTCTCTCTCTAGACTGAATTTTCCGACGAAACCCCGTTTGAGCTCATTTTTTAGCTAAATCGAGAGGTTCAAAGCTTGAAATGATGAGAAAAATATAGAGAAGATGATTCAAATCAAGAATGGAGGCAATTAACCAAGTTTTGGGAGCCATTTAAACAAAATTGTTATTCGAGGACCAAATTGCAATTTTTGAGAAATTGGGCAATTTGGGTATTTTTCGAAAATCGGGGGTCAAATTGTAATTTAAGGAAAATTGGGGTATTTTCATGAAATTAAATTACAATTGGGGTCCAATTGAGCAATTGGATGAAATGGAGGGCCAATTAGTAATTTTTGAAAATTCAAGGACCAATTAGTAATTTTTGGGAAATTAAGGACCAATTGACAATTTTGGGAAAATTGAGGACCAATTGGTAATTTTGGAAAAATTAAGGACCAGGGGGGATAATTGGAAGTCCTAGGGACTTAATTGAGATTAAATGAAGAGTAAGGATCCAAATGTAAGGTTAAAAACATTAAGGGACCTAAATGCAATTAAGGCATAGTGTGATGACTTATGTGCAAATACCCGAACTAGAAGGTCCCTTATATCAATTCTCCTGATAAGGGTACTCAAGCCATGCAGGAGTTGATTGTTCAAGTACCGGTTCAAGGAAGCGCACCCTAAGTCAAGATCTCACTAGAACGGCTATGTTACTATTATCAGGTGAGTGAGATTTTCAGCATTATACCCAGTTGGGGGTGATGAAAACCGTTTTAAGTATGAAAAATTAATTTTTCAGGAATGGTTTCCGTTGACTGCATGAAACTGCTTAAACATTTTGGGGGACATTTCTGATGGGAGCTAGAATTGCTCCAACAAGCATGAGGATTTGGATTTGAAAATGATAGGGCCGAAGGCCCAATTTTGGAAAACTCGTGAAGTGGGCTCAAGGCTTGTGTGCACGGGTTGGACCCGTAGACAAACGTGAATTTTAAGAACCATGAAAACTCTTATGAAACTAGAATTATTGTGTGACTTTCCACGGGGCCAAGACAAGACTGACAAGGCTCGATGGGCTAGTGGAAGTGCGCCCAGACAAGGTCGATGGGCACGTCAAGGCAAATAGTTGCAGGCTAGGTCAAGTGTCGGGGCCATTGGACCGTTGGCACCAAAGATCATGGTTAATGATTCAAAACTATTGTTATGCATGAATGAGAATTGAGGAGCATCTAGACGCCCGAGAGGGGTAGTTAATGGGTCCCAAGGGCTGCTGGACGACCCAAGGGTACATAAGGGCGATTTGGTGTCGAGTATGACGAGAAGCTCTGATAGCTTCCTGTGCACCGAAACTGAGGCTGAAGGGGAAATGAGGTCTTGTCCTACAAAGCGGACATGAAGATGCACCGAGACCAAGGCCGAAGCGGAAATGAAATCTCGAGACTAAGGCTGGAGGGGAAATGAGGTCTCGTCCCACAAAGCGGACATGATGAGGGTTTGAGGGTCAGACTATTGATGTCTACTCAAACTCAGGTAGACGGTAAATGTACTCTAGTCCACAAGTGGAATAGTCGAGGACTATTCTGTGAATGTGTGGTCCCTTTATATGATAGAACAGACGTGTGAATGTTTGTTGAAACGCCTCTCGTGCAAGGGTAACGACTCAAGAAAAGATGAATTTATATTAAAACAAACTAAAAGTAAAAAACATTTTGATTAACTGATTATTTTGAAAACTCACTTCTCAACCCCTGCTCACTGAGTTGTAGAAACTCACCCCTCCCATTTAATATTTTTCAGGAGAACCACCCTGTAGGCTAGAGGAGAAAGCCAAAGGTATCGTGTAAACCCCGCCCTTTTTAGTTAAGGACAACCGGGAAAAGAACTGGTCAAACCGAGTAAGAAAACTGAACCAGTTCACAAATCCATTTATTGGGGAACGGGTAAATTAGAGAAATTTCGACTCCATTGTGACCCAAAGAGATTTATAAACCTTGGGAAGGAACCTTAGAACAAAGTGGGAGAGAAAATCCAAATCGATTCGGGTGAACCGGACCAGAAGAAGAACCGACTTAAGAACCGAGCCGGTTTATGAACAAGAACCGATAGAGAGATGGTAAACTAGGAAATTTATGGACCCTAAGTGACCTAAGAAGTCATAAAAGTCATGAAAAAGGACTTTAGGGTGAATTAGAGATTTAAACTACACTGGTTCAGGTGAATCGAATCCGAATCGGATTGAATCGATTTGGACTGGTTTGAATTACTATTGAACCAGATTCTAAATTCCTTTGAAGCCACCATTGGATAGAAAATGAATTTAGAAATTTTTAGATTTGAAAAATTCGGTCAAATGAGGGGTGAATCGGTCAGTTTAAGCTTTGAACTTGGTTCGGATCGGTCCGGTCCTGTTCAGAACAGTGTCGTCTTCTTCCTTCAGATGACAACACTGTTCACTCACCGAAAAATCAAAGTAGCACCGACAAAGAAGTAACATCTCCATTCAATATGTTTCAGGCCACCAATTTCTGTCATAAAGGTGCCAAAAGGACGGCCGACGAGTCCCCATGCTCCCTATATAAAGAGCCTCTCTCCATTCATCCTCTCCATATCTGAAAAGCTCACTCTCTCTCAGTTTCTTAGTTTTTTTGGTGAAGTTCGAACCAGAGCTCCGATATAGGGTCATTTGTGAGCCAAAGAAGGTGAGGACAGGTTCTTTAGAATCGGGGAGAATTCAGCTACATGCTTATAGTCTCCATTTGCCCCGAGGGTCGCCGGAGAAGCACTGACGTGATGGAATATTGAAGCAGCTCCAGTGGACCGAAGCTGCACTATTTCGGTCAAGCTGAAATTGGCCAGTTTGAGCCCTACTTAGGCCAAACAAAACCCTCCCAACACTTCCTCAGCCCTTCCATAGTCAAATTAGGACAAAAAGGAAGAACCTTAGGAGGAGAACTAGCTGCCCAGATAGAAAGCTCGGACCGCCACGTTCTCACCAGAACACGAAGTACCAGGAATGCCAGCAAGGACAAACTCGCGTGAATACAAGGAACCGTTCCAGTGGAATTCACTACATTAATGGGTGAGTGGGATTTTATATCATACTTGGTTGGGAATGATAAGTACCTCGAAATAAAAACCTACTACTTAGTGGTATTTTAAACATCATAACTTAAAGAAGTGATGTGAAAATGATGGGGAAAAACTACTTACAGGTTGTAAGTAGATCATACTTGATTAGTATGATGAAACTTCCTTGGAGAAAGTGAAAAACCCGTTTATCGGTTATGAGCGGAGATATCCTCATACTTGGTTGGTATGATGGATAGTTGAAAATTTATTGTCAGAAATGCTCTCCTCTAACTGTGTGCCAATGCTTAAATGATTTGGGAGACCTTCTTGATGGGAGCTCGAATAGCTCTTATAGACCGGGGGCCTCGGTTTTGCAAGTTGGGGGCTATTATGCCCAGTTTTGAAAATCTCGATCAAGTGGGCCATAGGCCAGTGGGCACGAGCAAGAGCTCATAAACAAACATGAGATATGTGCCATAAAACATTAATAAATGAATTATTTGGCCATGGTTCCAAGAGAGGACCAACATATTTAGTCAACTAGTGGCAGTGCGATATGATAGGTCGACAGACCAATCAAGACAAGCAGCTACAGGTTGAGTTGAGGGTCGGGGCTGTTGGACCAGTGGCACCACAGATTATATGGCATGATAAGAAAATACTAATTGTGCATGCACTGTGATTATGGGACCATCGTACTAGGTGACCGTGCGAAATTTGGAGTAGCACCAAGTGCATGAGACCGGGGTGGGGACGGGATGATGTATCTATACTCATACGGACGTGGAGAATTGATTTCGAGATTGAGGTTCGGATGTCACGTACATCCACTCATTCTCAGGGTAGAAGTGGATGTACTTCTATCTAGGTGGCCAGTAAAGTCGCTCCGACGCCACAAGTGGGTTTAGTGGACATGCTGGTCTACAAATGTGTGTTTGACCTTCATGATGAATGATGTGTGTTGGGTAATGACACACCTTGATTAAATAAGGAAATTGTGGTATAACCAAGATTTTAAATGAAAGGATTTTTGAAAGAAAGGAGTTTGGCACACTCCAATACAATTTTTTTCCTCAAAGTTAATTTTTGAAAAACCCATTCACTAAGTAGTCATACTCACCCCTCCCTTATATCCCTTTCAGTAAATTCCGAAAAGTCTACCCTTAAAGACCCCTAACCTAGACACTTGCGAGACATGTATGATTAAATTAAAATATTATGCAGTTTTGATTTATGTTATTCTAGGAAAAGTGCAGGTTTAAAGGACGCCTTACTCTTTACAGTTTATCATAAGGGGAAACCCTTTAATAAACTGGGAGAGTGGCGGGTTGATCACAGGGATCCGACTAAATCGGATCGGGGCGTGACATATCGTAAGTAGGTAACTTGTATTTAGTAGTTTTTTAAACTTTGTTATAGAAAATAAGTCACTCCCCAACCCGGTTTTGTTGGATCCCCGTGATCAACCTGCCACTCTCACGATTTATTAAGAGTTTCCCCTTTTCTAAACTGCAAGGAGTAAGGCATCATTTGACCTGTATCTTTCCTGGAACAACATTAATCAATACTAAATATATTAAATCTTGCATACATGTCTTTTAGGTTTAGCTACAGGAAGGTATTTAGGTTTTTTCCCCTTGGTTACCTGAAAAGGGATAAAGGGAGGGGGTGAGTTTGACAACTCAGTGAATGGGTGTTGGGAGTGAGTTTTCATAAACCAAATAGTTTTAATCGGAGTGTGCCAAACTCCTTATTTCATTTAAGAATATGCTTTCCTAAAATTTTGATTTTCAAAACCCTTTTTTCTCATTTTCCACATTAGGTGTGTTTAAAATTCATCACACGCCCTACATCAGGAAGGGATCACACATTCGTAGGGCAGCCCGTCCATTGCACCCACTTGTGGTTCAGAGCGACTTTACTGACCACTAAGATAGAAGCCCGTCCACTTCTACCTTGGGCTTGAATGGATGTTCGTGACATCTGACCCTCAAACCTGAAATCAACTCCTGTGTCTGTATGAGGATGAAACCTCATCCTAACCCCACCCTGGTCTCATGCACATGAAGCAACGTCAAGCTTCTCTGACTGTTGGCACGACAAACTGCTCTTATCTCTACCTGGTTGTCCAGTAGTCCTTAGGACACATCACTACCCCTCGTGGGCATCTTGATGGTCTTGAACCTCAAGTGCATTCACAAACAATAGTTTTTCCACAAAGCCATTTATCTTTGGTGCCACTGGTCCAACGACCTTTACCCTCAACTCAACCTGCGGCTGTTTTTCTTGGCCTATCCATTAACTTGGCCTTGGCGCACTACCGCTAGTCCATCGAGTATTTCGGTCTTGTCTTGGTACCATGGCAAAATCACATAATCCATTCATTAAGAGTTTTCATGGCTTAAATATCTCATGTTTATTTATGTGCTCCTGCTCGTGCCAACTGGCCTTGGTCCCACTATACGTGATTTTCCAAAATCGGGCATTTAGCCCCACAAGTTCCAAAACCGAGGCCTTTAACCTATCTGAGCTATTCTAGCTGTCGTCAAGAAGGTCTCCCAAAAATTTTAAGTATTGACACACAGTTAGGGGAGAACACTTCTAATAAAATCATCTTTCAATTCATCACACCAACCGGGTATGATGATATCTCCGCCTACAGTCGACAAGCGGGTTTTCTTCTTCCTTCAAGTAAGTCCATCTTACTAACCAGATATGGTTTTCTCTACTTACAATCGGTAAGTAGTTTTCCACATAGTTCTCACATCACTTTGACTGGGTGTGATGTTAAAATCCCACATATAAGTGATTTTTCATTTCCGAGGTGCTCATCATCCCAACCGGGTATGATGTGAATAAATCCACTCACCCATTAATCGTGACGTGTTCGTCCTCGGTTGTTTTTTCCAAGTTGGCATGAGCTTCTCTTGCTGGCATTCCAACCACACTTGTCCCTACATGAATTGGGCAGCCTTTTCACTTAAGGTTTGACATAATAGCCTAGACTCTCAATTTATTGATAAATTGCATTTAGGTCCCCAAAGTTTATTTTGCTTAACATTAGGTCCCTAATGCAAACCTTTGCCCAATTTAACTCCCAATGTTTCCAAATTTCCCTTTTAGTCCTCATTTTACTTAAAATTGTATAAGGGGCTCAAGTTTCCCAAATTTCCAATTTGGTCCCCAACTTTTCAAAAATTACCATTTTGCTCCTACTTTCCAAAAATGGAAATTTGACCCTAAATGTTCCAAAAATTCAAAAGCTTACCGTTAGAGGTGCGGTGGTCTGAGCTCTCTATCGGGGAAGGTAGCTCTCTTCCCGAGGTACCTTATAGAATCAATAATTCCTACAATTGACCCTGAATTGAAGGAGAATTTCATCAATGAAATTTAGTAGTTTCTCTCTCTAACTCCAACCTATAATGATTGAGGATGGCCGAATTGGCTTACCTTTCAGTTTGATTGAGGTCGTATGAGGGCTGTAAGGATGTTAGGAGAGCTTGGTTTGGCTGTAGGAGTGTTGAATTTAGATGAATTCAACTTGGCCTAAATAGGGCAGCTTCGGTCCGTCGGAGTTGCTTCACTGTTTGATTCCGCTGACGCTTATTCGGTGGTCCTTGGATCGAACGGAGGTTACTATCAGATAGCTGACTTCCACCGGAGTCTAAAGAACCATACTTCGCCTTCTAAGGTTGAGAAAACTACCCAAGTCGGAGCTCTGGTTCGAGCTTCATTGTAAAATGGAGCAGTTGAGAGAGAGTTGAGTTTTCAGGTGTGAGGAGGATGAATGGAGGTGAGCTCTTTATATAAGGAGCTCTGGGACTCTCTTCCTAACTATTTAGCATCTTAGTCGTGCTCATTCATGGCTTGAAATGCCCTGAACGGAGATGATTCATCTTCTTCGGTGTTGTCCATTCATCCGTTGAATGAATAGTGTCGTCATCTGAAGGAAGAAGACGACACTGTTCCAAACTGGACCGGACCGGTCTGATCGGGTTCAATGCCTAAACTGGCTTGTTCAAGCCTGATTCAACCAAGTTTTTTAAAATTAAAATTTTTTAAATTCATCTAAATTCATTCTCTATCCAATGGTGACTTCAATTCCCCAATTTGAATATTTTAACTACCTAGAAAAATGAAATTTGAAATTGGTTCAATGATGGTTCAAACATGTTCAATCTGGTTCTGGTTCGATTCACATGAATCGATATGGTTTTCTCTTCATATTTGTCCCAAGGTTCCTTTACAAGGTTTCTATGACTCTTTGGGTCATTTGGGATTTGAAAATTTCTCAATTTACCCTTTCCTTCTTGGTTGGGGTTTGTGAACCGGCTTGGTTTTCACTTTTGAATTGACCGGTTCTTTTCCCGTTTTTCTCATTTATAATAGGACAAGGTTTACAAAATAGCTGCACTTCGATGCCTTTACCTTCCTTGGACTATTTGGTAGAAATACTAAATTAGCACAAGAAAGGGTGGCGGGGTGATCACAGGACTATGACCAGATCGGGTCGGGGTGCCACGTCAGCATCCGACAAGGATTTCGGAGAAACGACTGACCAATCAAAGACCAACACGTGGTAGTGCCACTTCGGATGACCTCAGCCACTCAAAGGCTGACACGTGGCAGTGGCACTGTCGTAAGGAGGGGAACCTGACACATTTAAATCAACCAATTAGAGTACGCCATGTGTCACGGTCAATGGCTGTTCGAACCCGGTTAGAAACCACATTGGAACGAACGACCAATAGGAGGCCTCCACGTGTCCGGTTAGCGAGTCAAAGGCTCACTAGGCTGCTGAGTAGGATGCTACATTAGTAGAGCTAGCCAATCATATAGTGCCATGTGGCAAATCCACACATGCAAAGCTTGCATGTGCGAAGTAGTGTCATCATCAACCTTGGATTGATGATAACCCACAATCGCTAGAAGAAGACTGAATCTTTCATGTTCGAAAAATTAGCCACCACCGCCGGAATAAGGTGAGTCAGACTTCGAAACCGATGCTAATTGGTAGCCATATGAATTACCAAAATCCCTATATAAAGAGCACCCTCCCACTCAGCCTCTCTACCATTCGACCGACCTGTGAAGATAGACAGTCCACACTCCAGCGAAGTACAGACCAGAGCTCTGGCGATGGGCCTTTTCTCAACCAAAGGAGCATTGGTTGGTGGCAATAGAATTGAAAAGAAGTCCTCCAACTAGCCATATCCTAAGATCGACCTAAGGACTTTGTGGGGAGCACCAGAGTGATCACACAATGAAGCTACTACGACCACTCGAAATGGTGAATCTCCGACCATCCAAATTCAGGGTACCTCTGGCCCCCTACAACTGAAATCGACCTTCCATGACTACCTTGAGACACCTCCTAATCTCTTCCAATCAAAATTCTCTTAGGTCAGGTCGCTAGCAGCCGAGTCGGAGGTCGAGTCTCATATTGGTTGGTAGCGTGAACAGTTGCTGAGCTCCCTATATAAAGAGTACTAGTCCATTCCATTCGTTCTCAGCATCCCATAATCAATCGAAGAAGATGAACTACTCAGTTTTTCGGTGAGCAGCAAACTAGATCTCCAACATTAGGGCTTTTCTCTACCTCATAAGCTACATTCGGTACTAATAGAACCGTAAGGAAGTCCTCTATACGGATGCACCCTCCTTTTAGCCTGAGGGCCACCGCAGAAGAGAGAGGAAGCTCAAATAGAAATGCCGCTCCTCGGCTGTTAGCAACCCAAGTTGCTCGTGCTCAACTCAAGCCGTCCCCAGGTCAATTCCAGCCAAACCAAGCCCCCTTTACCCCCAAACTCCACCTAGAGGTACCTTGACCTTGCACGGTAAGCCCTCCCGCTGCCCCTTCACCGAAAAACAATGTTCATGATGCATTTATATAAGAACTGAAACTAAGAAATTCACACTGCTCAAGACACCAATTAAGGCACGGTTTGATCCAGGGAGGATCCTCGAGAGGAGAGAAATTCAGAGAAACAAGAGCTCCGGTCGTTGGACCCTCACAAGTAAGATATTGAATCTTTCTCTCTCTAGACTGAATTTTTCAGTGAAGCTCCGTTTGAGCTCATTTCTAAGCCAAATCGAGCGGTTCAAAGCTTGAAATGACAAGAAAAACAAAGAGAAGATGATTCAAATAAAAAATGAGGGTAATTAACTAAGTTTTGGGGTCAATTTCATGAAATTATGATTCGAGGATTAAATTGCAATTTTTGAGAAATTGAGCAATTTGGGGATTTTTGGAAAATTGGGGGCCAAATTGCAATTTAAGGAAAATTGGTGAATTTTCATGAAATTAATTTCCAATTGAGAACCCAATTAAGCAATTGGATAAAATGGATGGCCAATTGGCAAATTTTGAAAGTTCATGGACCTATTGATAATTTTTTTGAAGTTAAGGACCAATTGGCAATTTTGGGAAAATTGAGGACCAATTGGTAATTTTGGAAAAACTAAGGACTCGTGAGGAAAATTGGATGTTCTAGGTACTTAACTGAGATTAATGAAGATCAGGGGCTAAAATGTAAAGTTAGAAACTTTAAGGGACCTAACTATAATTAAGGCATAGTAAAAGGACCTATGTGCAAATACCAAAAGCTATAAGGTCCCCTATGTCAATCCTCCTAATATGGATGCTCGAATCATGTAGGGAGGAGTCATATGAGTACGGGTGCCAAGTAGCACATTGAAGATTGGAAATACAACTGGAATGAATTCGTCATGGTAGCAGGTGAGTGGGATTTTCAACATCATACCCGGTTAGGGGTGATAATAACCATTTTAAGGTTTGAAAGAAAATCAATTTTCCAAGAATGGTGCTACGCCTTGTTCTAGTTTGGTCGGATCCACATGAGCAACCCGCCACTCTCACGATTTATTAAGAGTTTCCTTTTTTCTAAACCGTGAGTAAGGTGTCCTTTCATGTAAACCCCGCACATTTGAGTTAAGGAAAACCGGGAAAAGAACCGGTCAAACCGAATAAGAAAACAAAACCGGTTTACATTTGGGAATAAGCAATATGAAAATTTACAACTTTCGGTTGATCCAAAGGATTTATTAAACATTGGAAAAGAAACTTAAGACAAATTAGAAAATAAAAACCAAATTGGTTCAGGTGAACTAGATTCCATAAGAACTTCAAAGTTAAGTGTGCTTACCTTAAAGTAGTGTGAGGATGGGTGACCTCTTGTGAAGTATGATTTTTTGTAACCCGAAATTTCAGTCAAAAATTTTTATGCGAACGTACGACTTATCATAAATAGCCATCAATTAATATATATTTAATTATTGAAATTAATACCAATAATTTAATACCTAAATTAAATTATTGGAATTAATACAAATAATTTAATACCGAAATTAAATTATTGGAATTAATACCGAAATTTATGGCAATATTAATACTAGTAATAAATCTCGCCCATTTAATACACGGGTTTTACGACTATATAAAGAGGTCATCCCCATTTCATTCTCCTCACACCTGAACACTTCTCTCTCTCTCTCTCTACTACTCCATTTCCTAGTAAAACTCGAACCAGATCTTCGACTTGAACAAAGGTCGGGGTCTTTAGAACCGGGGAGAAGACAACTATCTGATAGCAAACTCCAGTCAATTCAAGAGTCGTTGGAGAAGCGCCGACATGATGGAATAGTGAAACAACTCCGGCGGACCGAAGCTGCCCTATTTCGGCCAAGCTAGAATCGGCCATTTCAAGCCCTCCTCAGGCCAAACCAAGCCCTTCCAACACTTCCTCAGCCTTTCCACAGCCGAATTAGGACTGAAAGGTAAGCTAATTCGGCTCCCCTTTATAATTTTCGATCGGTGCTAGAGAGAGAATTGACCGAATTTCAATGACGAAATTCTAATACAATTATGCATCAATTGATACAATACTTGATTCTAGGATGAACCTTAGGACAAGACCTATCTGCCCAGATTAAAAGCTCGGACTGTCGTGCCTTCACCGGTGAGTAATCGAAGCTTTCTCTCTCTATAATCTGTTTTCTAGCAAAGCTCCGTATGAGCTCGTTCCGACGTTAAAATCTGCGATTCAAAGTTTATTAGAATCATATGAACATACAAGAACTCAATTTCAACTCCAATTTCAATAATTAAAAGTGTTTGATCGGTTAATTTGATAAAATTAAATTCGGTAGTGTTGAAGAGTTGAAATTGGGGGAAAATTTGGGGATTTTCGAAATTCAAAGGGGCCAAAATATAATTTTATGAAATTGAGGGTCAATTGGGCATGAAAATAATGTTGGAGGACCAATTGAGGAATTTTGGAAATTTTGGGGAAAAACTTACCATTTTTGTGAAAGAAGGGCAAAATGGTAATTTTGGAAAAATTGGGGAACTAAATTGGAAATTTGGAAAATTAAACCCCTTTTTGGTAAAATTGAATAAATTGAGGTCCCACGATAAATTTTAAAAGTTACGGGACTCAATTTGAGGAAAAACTGACATTAGGGACTTAAAGTTAAAGAGAAATAACTTTAGGGACCTAATTACAAATAACTAAAAGTTTTGGTTTTCTCATTCATTAATGAATGAAGGCTGTTATGCCGAGTAATAATGAACAAGGTTGTTCATATCGTGTAGGAATGTTAAATACCGGGAACGCCAGCAAGGACAAGCTCGCGAGAATACAAAGAACCAGTCTAGTGGAATTCACGGCATTAACGGGTGAGTGGGTTTACTAACATCATACCCGGTTGGGATAATGAGCACACCTTATAATTTAAAAACCACTTACCAGTAGTGAGTGGATTTACTAACATCATACCCGGTTGGGGATGATAAGTGCCTCGATATAAAAACCCACTGTTTAGTGGTATTTTAATCATCACTACTTAGAGAAAGTGATGTGAAAGTTATGCGCAAAAACTACTTACGGGTTGTAAGTAGATCATACCCGGTTGGTATGATGAGACTTCCTTGAGGGAAGTTGAAAACCCGTTCATCGGTTATGAACGGAGATGTCCTTATACCGGTCGGTATGATGGACAGTAAAAACCTATTTTTGTCGGAAGTTCTCTCTCCTGACTGTGTGACAATGCTTAAACAATTTGGGATACCTTCTCGACGGGTGCTCGAATAGCTCTGATAGGCCAGGGGCCTCAGTTTTGGAACTTGGGGGCTAAATGCCCGATTTTGAAAATCTCGTACAGTGGGCCCAAGGCCAGTTGGTACGAGCAGGAGCTCGTAAACGAACATGATATATGTGCCATAAAACTTAATAAGTGAATTGTTTGGCCATGGTACCAAGATAGGACCGACATGCTCAATCAACTAGCGGCAGTGCGACATGATAGGTCGACGGACTAGTCAAGACAAACAGCTGTGGGTTGAGTTGAGAGTCGGGGCCGTTGGACTAATGGCACCACAGATTACATGGAAATATAAGAAAACATTGTTTGTGCATGCACTGTGAGTACAGGATCATCAAGACGCCCATGAGGGGTAGTGATGCGTCCTAAGGGCACTGGACGACCTAGTGGCTATAAGGGCAGTTCGTCGTTCCAGGTGTCAGTGCGAAATCTGGAGTAGCACAAAGCTCATGAGACCGGGGTGGGGATAGGATGAGGTCTTTGTCCTCATACGAACATGAAGAAGTGATTTCGGGATTGTGGGTAGGATGTCACGTACATCCACTCATTCCCAGGGTAGAAGTGGTCGTACTTCTATCCGGATGGCAGGAAAAGTCGCTCCGAAGCCACTAGCGGGTTCAGTAGTGATACTGACTTGCAAATGTGTGTAACCTTCATGATGAAGGATGTGTGTTAGGTGATGACACACCGTGGAAACTATGAAATAATGGAAAAATCCAAAATTTTAAATGATGGGATTTTTGAAAACAAAGGAGTCTGGCACACTCCATATAAATGTTTTTCTTAAAAGTCAAAAGCTTTTAAAAACCCATTCACTGAGTAGTCGTACTCACCCCCTCCCTTATATCCCTTTCAGGAAATCCCGGAAAGCCTCCACTTAAAAACCGTCAACTAAGATGCCTGTAAGAAAGGTATGTGAAGTTTTAAATTTCATATAGTTTTGATTATGCTATTCTAGGAAAAAGGTGCAAGTTAAAGGATGCCTTACTCTTTACGGTTTACGATAAGGGGAAACCCTTTAATAAACCGGGAGAGTGGCGGGTTGATCACGGGGATCCGACCAAACTGGGTCGGGGCGTGACATTTCACCTGTATCTTTCATGGAATAACATTAAACAAACCTAAATACATTAAATCTTATATACCTATCTTTCTAGTTGAGCTATATGGAATTATTTAGGTTTGTTTTCCCTTGGTTACCTAAAAAGGGGTAGGGGGGGGGGGGGGTGGGAGGTGAGTTCTACAACTCAGTGAATGGGTGTTGTGAGTGAGTTTTCAAAAACAACTTTAATCGGAGTGTGCCAAACTCCTTATTTCCTTTAAGAATGTTGTTTTCCTCAAATTCTGGTTTTGAAAAATCTTTATCCACATTAGACGTGTTTAATAGTCAACACATGCCCTTCATCAGGAAGGGATCACACATTCGTAGGGTAACCCGTCCATTGACCCACTTGTGGCTCGGAGCAACTTTACTGACCACCAAGATAGAAGCCCATCCACTTCTACCCTAGGTCTGAGTGGATGTTTGCAACATCTGAACCTCAAACCTGAAATCAACTCCATGTCTGTATGAGGATGAGACCTCATCCCAACCCCACCTCGGTCTCATGCGCATGAAGCTATGTCGAGCTTCCATGACTGCTGGCACAAGAAACTACCCCTATCTCCACCATATCGTCCAATAGCCCTTTGGACGCATCACTACCCCTCTTGGGTATCTTGATGGTCTTAAAGCTCAAGTGCATGCACAAACAATAGTTTTTCCACAAAGCCATTTATCTTTGGTGCCACTGGTCCAACGACCCTGACCCTCAACTTGAACTGCAACCGTTTGTCTAGGTCGGTCCGTTGACATGACCCTAACGCACTACCGCCAGTCCATGAAGTATGACGGTCTGGTCTTGGTACCTTGGCGAGACATATATCCATTTAATTATGACTTTTCTTGGCTTTCATATCACATGTTTGTTTACAGGCCCCTGCTCGTGCCCACTAGCATTGGGCCCACTGTACGTGATTTTCCATAATCGGGCATTTTAGCCCCACAAGTTAAAAAACTGAGGCCTCTAGCCTATCTGAGCTATTCTAACTCCCGTCAAGAAGGTTTCCCAAAAAGTTCAAGCATTGGCACACAAGTCAGGAGAGAACATTTCTCACAAAAACATATTTTCACTATCACACCAACTGGGTGTGATGATACCTGTGCTTACAACCGGTGAGCAAGCTTTTCCTTCCTTCCAGGAAATCCATCATACCAACCGGGTATGATCTCTACTTACAACTAGTAAGTAGATTTTAGCTTAGTTCGCATATCACTCCAACCGGGTGTGATGTCAAAATTCCACTTACAAGTGGTTTTTTTTCTATGGTACTCATCATCCCAACTGGGTATGATGTACATAAGCACACTCACCCGTTAACTGTGACGAGTTCATCCTTGATTAGTTTTCCAAGTTAACACAAGCTTTCTCTTGCGAGCATTCCAATCACACTTGTCCCTACACGAATTGGGCAGCCTTTTTACTTAAAGTTTGGCATAAAATCCTAGGCTTACAATTTATTGATAAATTGCATTTAGATCCCTAAAGTTTTTTTTTCTTAATTTTAGGTCCCTAATGCAAACCTTTGCCCAATTTGTCTCCCAAAGTTTCCAAAATTCCCTTGGAGTCCTCACTTTACTCAAAATTGTATAAGGGACTCAAGTTTTCCAAATTTTCAATTTGGTCCCCAACTTTTAAAAAATTACCATTTTACCCCTACTTTATAAAAATGGCAATTTAGCCGCTATTGTTCCAAAAATTGACCAATTGGTCCTCTAATATCTTTCCCATGGCCAATTGGCCCTTAATTTTGGGAAATTGCAAAATGGTCCCTCAATTTTATAAAATCCCCCAATTTCCCCTTTTCAAACCAACCAAATTTGATTTCATCAAATTGACCAATTAATCGGGAATAATTGCTCTAATTAAAGTATGGATTAGTTCCTACACTTCCATACGATTCAATTGAGCTTTGAACCATGCCATTTGGGTCCAAATTGAACTCAAACAGAGTTTTGCCAAAAAACTATGCATAGATAGAGAAAGCTTCGAAAGCTTACCGTCGGAGATGCGACGGTCTAAGCTCTCTATCAAGGAAGGTAGCTCTCTTCCTGAGGTACCTTCTAGGATCAACAATTCCTACAATTGACTCCGAATTGAAGGAGAATTTTGTTAGTGAAATTTAACAGTTTCTCTCTCTATCTCTGACCTGCCACAATTGAGTAGGGCCAAATTGGCTTACCTTCTAGCTCGGTTGAGGTCATATGAGGGCTGTGTGGATGTTGGGAGAGCTTGATTTGGTCGGAGGAGGGCTTAATTTGTCTGAATTCAACTTGGTCGAAATAGGGCAACTTCAGTCTTTCGGAGCTACTTTACTGTTTGATACCAATGGCACTTCTCTAACAGTCCTCGGGTCGAATGGAGGTTGCTATCAGAGAGTTGACTTCCACCGGAGTCTAAAGAACCCAAACTCACCTTTTGAGGTTGAGAAAGTAGCCCAAGTCGAAGCTCTAGTTTGAGCTTCACCAGAAAAATGAATTTAGCAACCGGTTCAATGATGGTTCAAATCGATTCAATCCAGTTCACCTGAACTGGTTTGGTTTTCTCTTCCAATTTGTCCCAATGTTCCTTTCCAAGGTTTTATATCTATTTGGGTCACTTGGGATTTAAAAATTTCTTAATTTACCCCTCCCTTCTCGGTTGGGGTTTGTGAACCGGCTCGGTTTTCTCTTTTGAATCGACTGGTTCTTTTCCCCCTTTTCTTATTTATAAAAGGACGAGGTTTACAACTCTCCCCTCCTTTTAGGGGTTTTGTCCCCAAAACTTACATGTCAAATAAATGAGGGTACGCATCCCTCATAATGCTCTCAGTCTCCCATGTATTTTCTTGCATGGGTTCATTCTGCTAAAGAGCCTTGACCATAGTAATTATCTTGTTCCTCAAGTTCTTGTTGTTCCGGTCAATGATTCGCACCGGTTCTGCTTGATAGGTCAGGTTCTCTTATAGCTCTAGTGGAGCTCGGTCCAACACATGGTTAGGATCAGGCTGGTACTTTTGGAGTACCGAGATATGGAATACATCATGTATTCTTTGTAAGTCCGGAGGTAGTTCTAGTTTATATGCCACTTGTCCTATCCTTTGGACTAATGTGTAAGGACTGATGTACCTTGGTTTCAACTTCCCTTGTTGTTGAAACCTAAGTATTCCCCTCCTTGGAGATACTTTTTGGAACACTTGGTCTCCTACATCAAATTCCAGATCTCTTCTTCAATGATCCACATAACTCTTTTGCCTACCGTGAGTGACCTTAAGGTGACTCTTGATTATCTTGATCTTTTCTGTGGCATCCTCTATTAGTTTGATCCTTTCTAGCTCCCTTTCTCCCACCTATTCCCAAAAGGGCCTCATAAGGAGCCATTTGAATACTAGCCTAATAACTGTTATTGTACGCAAACTCTATCTAACACAAGTATTCCTCCCAACCCTTATCCATAGTGAGTACGCATGCCCTTAGCATGTCTTCCAAGGTTTGGATCCTTCACTCAGACTGTCCAATGGTCTGAGGATGAAATGCCGTACTCATGTGGAGCTTGGTTCACAAGGAATTTTGTAAACTAGGCGAGAACCTCGAGGTAAATCTAGGGTCTCTATCTGACACTATGCTCACTGGGATGGCATGGAGTCTCACTATCTCCCTCATGTATAGGACGACTAGTTGTTCCATTGAACCCGTCACTCTTATAGGTAGGAAATGGGCAGACTTGGTCAATCTATCCACAATGACCCAAATTGCGTCTCATCCCTTCCTAGCCACAGGTAGTCTCGTGACAAAGTTCATAGTGATGTGCTCCCATTTCCATTCCGAGATTAGCAAGGGTTGTAGCAGTCCTGATGGTTTATGATGCTCAGCTTTAATATGCTAACAAGACAAGTATCAGGCTACATATTCCGCAATATCCCTCTTCATCCCTTTCCACCAATATCCTTGTTTGAGGGTGCGGTACATTTTGGTACTGCCCGGATGCATAACATAAAGATAGTCATGTCCCTCTTCTAGAATTAACCTCATCAGTTCCTTATCTTGAGGCACACACTCTACCCTTGTAGGTTAGTACTCCGTCACCTCGAAGGTAATAGTCAGGTTTTGTTCCTCTATTGACCAGGTCCAAATAGGGTTGGAGTTCCTTATCCACATTTTGTTGGACCTTAATTTGCTCTGTTAGGCTTGGTCTCACCACTACGTCGGCCAACAAGCATTTCCCCCTCTTTTCCATCTTAAGGTCCACCTCCATTCTTCCCAACTGCTGCAACAAGGGTAAGTAGCTTATTTGTATCTATGCCACCTCAGTTTGGTACATATGACTTAAGGCATCTGCCACTACATTGGCCTTTCCAGGGTGATACTCTATCACAAGGTCATACTCTTTAACCAATTCTAGCCATCTCCTTTGGCGGAGGTTCAACTCCTTCTGAGTTAGGAAGTACTTAATACTCTTGTGATCAATATATATTCTACACTTAACCTATCTTTAGGGTGAACACTATTGCAGTTAATTCCAAGTCATGGGTAGGGTAGTTCTGCTCATGTACCTTAAGTTGTTGTGAAGCGTAGGTCATAGCCCTTGTTGCATCAATACACATCCGAGTCCTTGTCCGGATGCATCACTATAGACAGTGTACTCCCTTGAACTTGGGTTAGGCAGAGAGAGTACAAGTGTGATTGTCAAACAAATCTTCAACTCCAAGAAATATTTCTCACAGCTTTCATCCCATTTATACTCTACTTCTTTCCTGGTGAGACGAGTCAAAGCGGCAGCTATCTTAGAGAAATCCTGCACAAATCGTCTGTAGTATCCCGACAAGCCTAAGAAACATCGTATCTTCGAGGTGTTTTTGAGTGCCTTCCAATCGAAAATGGCCTCCACCTTTTCTAGGTCTACCTTAACTCCATCTTTGGACATTATGTGCCCTAAGAACCCTACCTCCTACAACCAGGACTCACACTTGGAGAATTTTGCATATAAGCGGTTTTCTCTTAGTATCTCCAAGGTGATTGCCAAATGTTCTTCATTCTCCCACCTAGTTCATGAGTATATAAGAATGTCATCTATAAATACTATCACGAATTTGTCCAAGTGTGGCTAGAACACTTGGTTCATTAAGTCCATGAAGGCTACAGGGGCATTTGTCAAGCCAAAAGGCATTACCCTAAACTCATAATGTTCATATCATGACCGAAATGTGGTCTTAGGAATATCTTCCTCTCGGATCCTGAGTTGGTGGTATCCTGAACGAAGGTATATCTTGGAGAAGTAGGCTATTCCTTTTAGTTGGTCAAATAGGTCATCAATCTGTGGAAGTGGATACTTGTTCTTTATGGTGACCTGGTTCAACTTCCTATAATCATGCACAACCTCTTGCTCTCATCCTTTTTCTTTAAGAATAGGACTGGTGCACCCCATGGAGACTAGCTTGGGTGTATGAAGTCCTTCTCCAACAGCTCGTCCAGTTGTTCTTCAATTCCTTCAGTTCTGGTAGAGCCATGCGATAAGGGCCTTGGGATATAGGGTGTGTTCCTGGGATAACTTCTATGGTGAACTCCAATGTTAGCTTGGGGTTAATTAAGGTAATTCTTCCAGTAATACTTCTGGTTAGTGTTCAACTACTAGAATACCTTTGGGTTCCTTCTCTTCAAACTTTTTGTTGATGATCATTGCCAGAAAAGCCTTATAACCTTTCTATATTATCTTTTGGGCTCTTATGTGGGACACCATTTGCATTTCTCCCTTCCTCCTTTCTCCTTGGAATTTTAGTCCAAGTGTTTTGGGAGGGTGGAAGGTTACTATCTTTCTCCCATAATCCATCCTAGCTTTGATGGGTACTTGACCAATCCATTCCCAAGATTATTTCTACCTCCCTTAGAGGTAATGGGATCAAATGTGCCTTTAATTTAATTCCTCCAATCTTTATCTCACATCCCTTCAACTATTTGTCCCTATTTAACCTTCTCCTAAGGGTGTGAGGATATTGATATTTTGTTCTAGCAAGGTAAGTTCTAAGGGAAGACTTGGGATAATATCATCTTTGATGAAAGATCTTTTAGCTCCCGAGTCGAAGAGGGCGTAAATCTTTCTTCCCCACAAGTGTACGTATCCTGATTGCAGAAACACATATTTTTAGAAGAACAATTCTTTTTTTGAATGAAATTCAAATTACAGGTTTATCTAAATCTTAGTTGGGAGGGTTTTGGGAAGTACCCGCTACGGTATTAGGTCTTTCCTAGCTTTTTCTTGAGTGAGGTTATATACCCTAGTTGCTACTCTGTTTGTGGCATCCTGTCGGGGAGTCCTTGGGTTTGCTTGGGGTGGTCCAAGCATATTCCATTGCTTTTCTCCCTAAGAGTGGGGCATTCCTTTGCAAAGTGCCCCACTTGACCACATGCGAAACAGGAAGAGTAAGCTCCCTTGTGGTACCTTTGGCACCTACGACAGCGAGGGTTTCCTTGTGGTAAGGTGAGGATCACTCTTAGTGTGGGTATGCCCTTTCTCTTTTGGAAATGTATTTAGATAAATTTAGAAATTTTTAAATTTCAGGAAATAATTCGAATCTGTTCCGAACTAACCAAATTTTAAATTCGGGTCATCGAACACGGTCAAACAGGATCGGTCAATGAACCAGTCAATGGTCAATGGTCAACGATTAACGACACCTTGTCAGTAGCCACGCAAGCACATGCATCCAATGAGAGGCTGCCACGTGTCCGCTTAATGGGTTAACGGTTGACGCGACGGCTGAGTTGGACCTCTATATCAAAAAAATTGGCCAATTAAAGCGTGCCATGTGGCATGCCCGCCACGTCATCGTCTTAACCTCCAGCCGCTAACAGAGAGAAGAGAGAGAGGCAAGAAAAGCTAGAGTAAGCGACGACTCAGCAATCTCTCCGATTAGGTCTCCGGCGGCCGAGTTGGAGGCCGAGTTTTACATCGGTCGGTAGCCTAAACATTTGTTGAGCTTCCTATATAAATAGCACCACTCCATTCATTCTCAGCATCCCACAATCGATTGAAGAAGATGAACTGCCAAATTTTCCGGTGAACAGCAAACCAGGGCTCTGACATCGCGTCTTTTCTCCACCTCGTAAGCTGCATTCGATACCATTAGAACTGGGAAGAAGTCCTCTACACAGCTGCACCCTCCTTTCAGCTCGAGCACTACCATAGAAGAGTGAGGAAGCTCAAACAGTAACGCCGCTCCTTGGCTATCAGCAGCCCGAGCTGCTCAAGCTCAACTCAAGCCGTCCCCAAGCCAATTCCGGCCAAACCAAGCCCTCTTAAACGCCACCTAGAGGTGCCCCGACCTTCCCCCAAGCTAGCACGGTAAGCCTCTCTGCCACCCACCCCTTCACCAAAAAACATTGTTCACGGTGCATTTCTATAAGAACTACAACTAAGAAATTCACACTACTTAGGCCACCAATTAAGGCACAGTTTGATCTAATGAGGATCCCCGGGAGAAGAGCAATTCAGAGAAAGCAAGAGCTGCAGTCGTCGGACCATCACCGGTAAGATATCGAAGCTTTCTCTCTCTATAATGAATTTTCTGATGAAGCTCCATTTGAGCTCATTTTCAAGCCAAATCAAGTGGTTCAAAGCTTGAAATGACGAGAAAAACATAGAGAAGATGTCACGCGACCCGGTTTGGTTGGATCCCCGTGCACAAGTCGCCACTCTCCCAGTTTAAAAAAAGGTTTCCCCCTTCTCTAAACCGTGAGGAGTAAGGCGTACTTTTCACTTATATCTTTATTGAAATAACATTAATCAAAACTGAATATAAATTTTACATATTTGTCTTAAGGTTCAGCTACAGACAGATCTTTGAGGTTGGTTTCCCTTGGTTTCTTGAAAAGGGGTAAAGGGAGGGGGTGAGTTTAGCAACTTAATGAATGGGTGTTGGGTGCAAGTTTTCACAAAAACAACTTTAATCGGAGTGTGCCAAACTCCTTATTTCCTTTAAACAAATATTGTTTCTTCAAGTTCTAGTTTTCAAAACCTTTTTACAAGGTTTACCAATTCCTTTCCAAGGATTCTCAAATCCATTCTAAGGCTTTCATAACCTTTTTCCCATTTCCATATTAGGTGTGTTTCACAAACAACACATGCCCTTCATTAGAAATGGTATATACACATTCGCGAGATGCAGATACACCGACTGCACCCACTTGTGGATTGGAGCATCTTTACTATCCGCCTTGGTAGAAGTCCCTGACTTTTACCCGAATTCTAAGTGAACGTCTCTAACGTCCTACCCTTAGACCCAAAATACTTTGTGTCCATATGAGGACAGAGACCTCATCCCGACTCCACCCCAATTTCATGCGCATGAAGCTATGCCAAGCTTCCTTGACTGTTGGCACGATAAACTGCCCTTATCTCTACCATATCATCCAGTAGCCGCTAGGACGCATCACTACCTCTCTTGGGCGTCTTGATGGAACCAAACCTCAAGTGCATGCACAATCAATAATTTTCTATACAAGCCATTAATCTTTGGTGCCATTGGTCTAATGACCCAGACCCTCAACTTGACTTGCAGCTATTTGTCTAGACTGGTCCGTCAACCTGGTCTAATCGCATTGCCATCAGTTCATTGAGTATGTCGGTCCTATCTTGGTACCATGGCAAAATCACATCATTCATTAAAACTTTCATGGCTTAACATCATATTTGTTTATGAGCTCCTACTCGTGCTAATTAGCTTTGGGTCCATTGTACAAGATTTTCAATACCGGGAATTTTAGCCCCCAAGTTCTAAAACTGAGGCCTCCGACCTATCTGAGCTATTCGAACTCCCATCAAGAAGGTCTCCCAAAATCATTAAGTAGTGGCACACAGTCAGGGGAGAACACTTCTGACACAAATATCTTTTCACTCATCTATCACACCAACTGGGTGTGACAACATCTCCTTTTACAACCGGTAAATGGGTTTTTCACTACCTTATAGGAAGTTCATCACACCAACCCAGTATGATCTAATTACAACCGATAAGTAGTTTTTCTGCGTAGTTTCCCCATCACCCCATCCAGGTGTGATGTTAAAATTCCACTTAGTAGTAGTTTTTCATTCCGAGATACTTATCATCCCAACCGGATATGATATGAAAATTCCCACTCACCCGATAAGTGTAGTGTATTCCTATTGATTGGTTTTTTTTACCTCCACCCAAGCTTATCCTTTCTGGCATTTCCAGTCCTTCATGTTCCTACATGATTTGGACGTATTTATTTATTAACAATTGGCATAGTAGCCCTAATTCCTCACGTAAGAGCAAAATGCCCAAATTTCTCAAATTTTACATTTATGTCCCTAAAGTTCTTTTTCCTTAACTTTAGGTCCCTAATGCAAACTTTTCCCCAAATTGAGTCCCAAAACTTCAAAAATTCACTTTGGGACCTCAATTCATTCAAAATTACAAAATGTGGTTCAAGTTTCCCAAATTTCCAATTTGGTCCCCAACTTTTCAAAAATTACCATTTTGCCCCTACTTTACAAAAATGGAAATTTGACCCCAAAAATTAAAAAATTGAACAATTAGTCCTCCATACTCTTTTTCATCGCTAATTGGCCCTCAATTTTGGGAAATTTCATTTTGCTCCCTCAATTTTAAAAAAATTCTCAAATTTTCCCCTTTCAAACTGGTTGAATTTCATTTAACCAAATTAACCATTCAATTGGGTTTAATTGTTGAAATTGAAGGTAAAATTAAGTTCCTACACTTCCACATGATTCAATGGAACTTTGAATCACATCATTTGGATCCAAATTGAGCTCAAATGGTACTTCATCGAAAAACTAGACTTAGAGAGAGAAAGCTTCAAAAGCTTGCTGTCGGGGGTGCGACGATCCGAGCTTTCGATCTGGGTAGATAGCTCTCCTCCTAAGGTTCCTCCTAAGATCAAGAATCATATCAATTCATTCCAAATTGAGGGAGAATTTGGTCAGTGAAATTTCATCGATTCTCTCTCTAACACTGATGTGAATCCGACTAAAGAGACTACAAATTCACATGTCCAATCAACCGAACCTACAATGGAGCTGAACACTTTGTCATCAATTGGGATAAATGATCACTTGAGACTTCAAGAGGGCCCAATCACAAGGTCAAGGGCTAAAAGATTCAAAAAAGCTTTATATGGGCTGATTAAAGAGATTGTTGAATATTCAAATAGAAGCCCAAATGAAGAGCCCAAGATGAGCCCAACAAAAGGTCCAAATTTAATTAATAAGGAGAGATTTATAAATATAATAAATCTCTTAGGATAATATTAGGTAGTCAGATTAGATAAGGTTAGCTTATAACCATAATAGATTTTTTCCACATTATGTGGGTCATTCGGTTGTTTTCTGAGCCTATAAAAGGCATACTCCACAGCATTGGAGAGACACACTTTAGAATTTATATCTTGTGAGGTTTTGTCTTCTTTCTATCTTGAAAGAGCTTTTGAACTTATCAGGTTTTTACCTGTGGCGTTCAAGCAATCAAGACTTATCACCCGGGGTTTTCTAAGAGTTCTTCTTAGAGGATTTGGGTGTGGCGTCTACATATCCCATACCTTGTTTCTCACATAAACAAGGTATATTTCATCTTTTCGCACTTGCTTCGTGAAAGTCTTGGGATTGTTGCCATATTTGGTGTAGGGTGTCGTCAGCATATTGGCGAGGTTCGCATCAGTTGGTATTAGAGCACACGGTTGCACGGCAAGTTCCATACCATTTTTTTTTATCTAGTTCTTTTTTTATCTTCTCTACCTATTTCTATTCTCCATAAAAAAAATCATATTCTTCTATCTATCTTCTCTTCAGTAGGTTAAAAAAAAAGAGAAAAAAAAAGCCAAAAAACAATTCGTGCCAAAAAAAGAAAGCAAAAAAGTTCGTACAAAAAAAAAGAGCAAAAAAAAATTGTGAAAAAAAAGGCAAAAGAAAAAAAGAAGTGGCACACAATTCTATCTTATATCTCATTCTGCTCTATCTAAGTCTATTACTTCATTTATTTCTTCTGTATTTAAATTCTACTCTTATTTCTGAGTCTATTCATACCTCTCACTTAAATTCTTTGGAATTACTTTTTGAAAACCTTTATTGATTTGTCTTGATTGTTCCTCAAGTTGAACTGCTTCGTAAAAATGATTTGTTTTTAAAGTTCAATTTAGATTGAAAGAAGACATTCAAGAGGAAAAAGGCAAGAGTGTTTGAATCTTTAAGAAAAAGCCAATTGAGTGTGAAAACACGAGTGATTGAGAGAAATACGTGAGTGAGCATTTGGAAGGTTCTTCTGTTATCATTTGTAGGAACTCATGGCACAACAACGAGGAGATACGCCAAATGAAGAAGATTCTCAACAACCGATTCCAAATTTACAAATGCAAGCCATCATAAGCGAAATGAGACGAATGCTGAAGTCCGAGTTGGAACCGCTTCATGAGCGAATTGATGAATTGGAAGAAGGAGTAAGGGGTTCGCGTCAACATACCCCTACTGAACAGCGACCTCGAAGCTTTCAGCCAAGACGTTTTAACCCACAAGAACCCGAGGAGTTCGATCGATATGCTCATAGAGAACGACCTCGAGTTGATGACAACCTGGATAATATCAAGTTGAAAATACCCTCTTTTCAAGGAAAAACAGATCCAAAAGCGTATCTTGAATGGGAAAAGAGGATGGAGATGGTTTTAGACTGTCATAATTACTCGGAGATGAAAAAGGTATGACTTGCTGCTGTCGAATTTACTGATTATGCTATAATATGGTGGGATCAATTGGTGAAGGAAAGGAAACGAAATCACGAACGCCCTGTGGAGTCTTGGGATGAAATGAAAGCGATCATGCGACGACGATTTGTTCCCAGCCACTATCACCGGGAGTTGTTCAATAAACTCCAAAGGCTTACCCAAGGATCAAGAAGCGTCGACGAATACTTCAAGGAGATGGAGATTGCGATGATTCGAGCAAATGTGGAGGAAGACAGAGAGGCAACAATGGCGAGATTTTTGCATGGTCTAAACCATGAGATAGCTGACGTGGTGGAAATGCAATATCATGTTGAGCTCCAAGAAACAACAATTGAAGAGAAAGAGTTTACATAAAAGGGGATTAAACAATGGTTCCTCGAACTCATGGAAACCATCCTTAAGGCGATTTGAGAGTCAGTCAACTCAACCTCAGCATGCTCCACTAAAAGAGACAACCAAGCAGGCTGTGGCCCAAAATCAAGGTAACACCCATATCACAACTCCCAAAACTCGTGATATTAAGTGTTTCTGATGCCAAGGCAGGGGTCACATTGCAAGTCAATGCCCAAATAAGCGAGAAATGATGATCAATGCTAATGGTGAGATTGAGACCGATGATGAAAAAGAAGATATCGATCCGGGGATGCCACCACTTGAAGATGCTGATGAATATGCAGAAGAAGGGGAATTGTTGGTTGCACGGCGAACTCTCAATGTTCAAGCCCAAGAAGAAGAAAACAATCAGCGTGAGAACTTATTTCATACTCGTTGTTGTGTGAAAAATAAGGTTTGCTGTGTTATTATAGATGGGGGAAGTTGCACTAATGTAGCTAGCACTGAGCTGGTGGAGAAATTGGCATTACCAACCTTAAAGCATCCGAAGCCTTATCGACTACAATGGCTGAATGACCAAGGTGAACTCAAGGTAACCAAACAAGTGTTGGTTGCATTTTCTATTGGAAAATATCAAGATGAAATACTATGTGACATGGTACCAATGCACGTGTGCCATATACTTTTGGGACAACCTTGGCAGTTTGATCGTCAAGTTATGCATGATGGATTCACTAATAGGTACTCTTTTGTGATGAATGAGAGACCAATATCTCTTGTTCCATTGACTCCAAGGCAAGTTTTTGAGGATCAACTGAAAAAGAAAAAGGCAAATGAACAGAAAATAGAAGAAAAAAAGAAAGGAGAAATATCAGAGTTGAAAAAAAAGAGGGAAAAGCCAGAAGTGGAAAAAAAAGAGAGTAAAAGCAATTTTATTGCAAGAAAAAGTGAGATCAAGCGAGCTTTACTTTCACATCAGGCTCTTATTGTACTTATGTACAAGGACGCCTTTTTGAGTACTAACGATCTTGTCGGATCTTTGCCGAGCAATATTATTACTGTTTTGCAGGAATTTATCGATGTCTTTCCCGATGAGATACCACCAGGTTTGCCACCAATTCGAGGAATTGAACATCAAATTGATTTAATCCCTGGAGCGACGATTCCTAACCGACCAGCATATAGAAGTAACCCTGAAGAAACAAAGGAACGTCAACGCCAAGTCCTAGAGCTGATGGAAAAGGGGTATGTTCCAGAGAGTATGAGTCCATGTGTTGTGCCAGTGCTACTTGTACCTAAGAAGGACGGAACATGGTGAATGTGCGTGGATTGTCGAGCCATCAACAACATCACGGTAAAGTATCGCCACCCTATTCCTCGTTTGGATGACATGTTAGATGAGTTGCATGGATCTTGTTTATTTTCGAAAATATATCTTAAGAGTGGATATCATCAAATTCGAATGAAAGAAGGGGATGAATGGAAAACTGCATTTAAGACTAAACAAGGATTATATGAATGGTTAGTTATGCCCTTTGGGTTGACTAATGCACCAAGCACTTTCATAAGATTAATGAATCATGTATTACGTGCTTTTATTGGGAGATTTGTAGTGGTATATTTTGATGATATTCTAATCTACAGCAAGACCATGGATGAACATGTAGCACATTTAAGAGTTGTGTTAGAAGCATTAAGGCAACATAAGTTGTTTGCCAACTTGAATAAATGTGTCTTTTGTTCGGATAAACTTGTGTTTCTTGGATATGTTATAAGTTCAGAAGGGATTGGAGTTGACGAGGAAAAGATTAAGGCAATTCGCAACTGGCCGACACCTAATTCGGTAAGTCAGGTAAGAAGTTTCCATGGATTAGCTAGTTTTTATAGACGTTTTGTTCCAAATTTTAGTAGTTATCTTGCACCTCTTATAGCTGTTATAAAGAAAAATGTACCTTTTAAATGGGGTAATGAGCAACAAAATGCATTTCAATTGATAAAGGAAAAATTAACTACTCCCCCATTGCTCTCATTGCCTAATTTTTCGAAAACATTTGAAATTGAGTGTGATGCATCAGGAGTAGGTATTGGAGGTGTATTAATGCAGGAAGGAAGACCAATTGCATATTTCAGTGAAAAGTTGAGTGGAGCAACCCTTAACTATCCTACCTATGATAAGGAGATGTATGCCCTAGTTCTAACTCTTCAAACATGGCAGCACTACCTATGGCCGAAAGAGTTTGTGATTCACACACATCATGAATCTCTTAAACATCTCAAAGGACAACACAAGTTGAACAAACGCCATGCAAGGTGGGTGGAGTTCATTGAAACATTCCCATATGTGATCAAATACAAACAAGGTAAGGAAAATATAGTTGCAGATGCTCTATCGCGAAGGTACGCTATGCTTTCAATGCTTGATTCTAAATTACTTGAATTTGATTATATCAAGGATTTATATGCAAATGATCCTGATTTTTGTGAAGTGTTTAAAGGTTGTCGAACTGGTAGGTTTGGAAAATTTTATTTACAAAATGGATTTCTTTTTCGAGAAAACAAATTATGCATCCCTCAGTCATCTTTGCGTGAGTTACTTGTTAGGGAAGCACATGGTGGAGGACTTATGGGACATTTTGGGGTAGCTAAAACTATGGCGATGATGCACGAGCATTTTTTTTGGCCCCACATGAAAAGGGATGTTGAGAAAATTTATTCTCGATGCATTACATGTAAAGAGTCTAAGTCTAGGCAACAACCTCACGGCCTGTATACTCCTCTTCCAATTCCTAATGCACCTTGGATTGATATTTCCATGGATTTTGTTTTAGGATTACCAAGAACTAAGAGGGGGAGGGATTCTGTGTTTGAGGTAGTTGATAGGTTTTCGAAAATGGCACATTTCATTCCATGTCATAAAACTGATGATGCATCGAATGTGGCTGATTTGTTCTTTAGAGAAGTTGTCAGATTGCATGGTATGCCTAGAACTATTGTTTCTGATCGTGATTCTAAATTCTTGAGTTACTTTTGGAAAACCCTATGGGGTAAATTGGGAACCAAACTGCTGTTTTCAACAACATGTTACCCACAAACTGATGGTCAAACAGAAGTAGTAAATAGGACATTAGGTACTTTATTACGTTCTATAATAAAAAAGAATTTGAAATCATGGGAAGATTGCTTACCACATGTTGAATTTGCTTATAATCGTTCTATTCATTCTACAACTAAGTTTTCACCATTTGAGATTGTTTATGGTTTCAATCCATTAACCCCTCTAGATCTAAATCCACTTCCTGTAGGTGAATTTGTGAATGTTGATGGAAAGAGAAAAGCAGAGTTTGTGAAAGAATTGCATGAGAAGACAAAGATGCATATTGAACGGATGACTAAAGTTTATGAAAAACAAGCAAACAAGGGCCGCAAAAGTATCATTTTTGAACCTGGCGATTGGGTCTGGCTTCATATGAGGAAAGAACGATTTCCGGAACAAAGGCGATCAAAACTTCTTCCTAGAGGAGATCGACCATTTCGTGTGTTGGAACGCATTAATAATAATGCTTACAAGCTAGAGTTGCCTGGTGAGTATAGCATTAATGAAAGCTTCAATGTTACTGATTTAATGCCCTTTGATGTAGGTGATGAAGAAACAGAAGATTTGAGGACAAATCATTTTCAAGAGGGGGAGAATGATGTGAATCCTACTAAAGAGACTACGAATTCACATGTCCAATCAACCGAACCTGCAATGGAGCTGAACACTTTGTCACCAATTGGGATAAATGATCACTTGAGACTTCAAGAGGGCCCAATCACAAGGTCAAGGGCTAAAAGATTCAAAAAAAGCTTTATATGGGTTGATTAAAGAGATTGCTGAATATTCAAATAGAAGCCCAAATGAAGAGCCCAAGATGAGCCCAACAAAAGGTCCAGATTTAATTAATAAGGAGAGCTTTATAAATATAATAAATCTCTTAGGATAATATTAGGTAGTCAGATTAGATAAGGTTAGCTTATAACCATAATAGATTTTTTCCACATTATGTGGGTCATTCGGTTGTTTTCTGAGCCTATAAAAGGCATACTCCACAGCATTGGAGAGACACACTTTAGAATTTATATCTTGTGAGGTTTTGTCTTCTTTCTATCTTGAAAGAGCTTTTGAACTTATCAGGTTTTTACCTGTGGCGTTCAAGCAATCAAGACTTATCACCCGGGGTTTTCTAAGAGTTCTTCTTAGAGGATTTGGGTGTGGCGTCTACATATCCCATACCTTGTTTCTCACATAAACAAGGTATATTCCATCTTTTCGCACTTGCATCGTGAAAGTCTTGGGATCGTTGCCATATTTGGTGTAGGGTGTCGTCAGCATATTGGCGAGGTTCGCATCAAACACTGATAAAAAATTATAGAGGATAGCCAAATTGGCTTACCTTTAGCTCTAATTTAGTCATATGAAGACTGTGGAAGTGTTGGGAGAGCTTGGTTTGGCCTAAGAAGGGCTCAATTTGGTCATTTTTAGCTCGACTGAAACAGGGCAGCTTCGGTCCCATGGAGCTGCTTCACTGTTCCATCATGCCAACACTTCTTCGTCGATCCTTTGAGCAAATGGAGACTACCGTCAGGTAGCTGACTTTTCCCCGAATCTAAGGAACCCGACCTCACCTTCTTTGGCTCAGAAAAACCCCAATGTTGGAGCTCTGGTTTGAGCTTCACTAGAAAATGAAGCAGTAGGGAGAGAGAGGTTTTCAGGTGTGACGAGGATGAATGAGGTGGGGCTCTTTATATAGGGAGCTCGGGGACTCCTTGTACGTCCAATTGACGCATTTATAGCGGTCATTCATTGCCTGAAACTCCTTGAACAAAGACTTTTTTATCTTCACTGGTGCTGCTCAATTTTTTGGCGAGTGAACAATGATGTCATCTGAAGGAAGAAGACGACATTGTTCTGAACTGAACCGGATCGGTCCGAATTGGGTTCAAAGCTTAAACCGGCCAGTTTAGGCCCGATTCGATCGAGTTTTTCAAAATTAAAAATTTGTAAATTCATCTAAATTCATTATTTATCCCATGATGGCTTAAATTCTCCAATTTTAATTTTCTAAGCCACCTAAAAAAATGAATTTAGAAACTAGTTTAATGTGGTTCAAACCGGTTCAATCCGGTTTAGGTCCAGTTCACCTGAACCGATCTAGTTTTCACTTCCAATTCATCCCAAAGTCCTTTTCCATGACTTTTATGACTCTTTAGTCACTTAGGATTTGTAAATTTCCCATTTTCCCCTTTCTATAACAGTTGGGGTTCGTGAACCAGTTTTATTTTCTCACCCGGGTTGACCGGTTCTTTCCCCGATTTTCTTATCTTTAAGGGACGGGGTTTACAACTCTTCCATCCTTTTAGGAGTTTTGTCCCCCAAATTTAATCAACATCCTTTGCATTGGGAATAATTTCCCTTAATGTTAACTCGAGATTTGCTTGACATGGCAACACTTTGGTTGTTCTTCCACTTAGCACTTTTAAATCACGCACTTAAGGAATATCTTTTCGTTTCCATTGTTTACTCACTCCATAGAGTTTATCATAACTAGGCATGTCTTACCCACGAGTCTAGAGGGATACACTTAGGTTCACTTCCTCCTCTACTTAGGGCAAGATTCTTCCTCTTGAGGGTTCTGGCCCAGGATTTTAGAATATGGAGTTCCAAAATGCCCAATCGTTCCTATGTCTAGTTATTCTCTTTATCATTGAAACCCTTAGCTCAGTGTTCTTCCGAGCATTTCGTACTTGTTTTCATAAGTTTCGGTGTTATTACCCCTTCGTCCTATTTTGACCCTTCCTCCATCCATTATTTATTTCAACTTCGATACAAAGTATGCCTAACCTCGTCATGCTTACCAACTGAGTCTTCCTTACTCGAGTTACATTATTCCTCAGGACTGTTAAGCTTACTTATCCCTTATTTGGGGAGTTCTCCTTTAATGATTTTTTTCCTCTACTACATCCTTCAAGTCGAGACTCCCTCTTGAAGGTTCCCTTCCTACGCATTCTTACACCCTTTAGAGTTTTTGTGCACCTTTAATCATTCACCGACCTTAATTTCCCAGTTCACCCTTTACTTTCCTATCCGAGATATCTCCGATCATTGGGTCTTATTTCGTGTACTCCTCACCATGCCTATCATATTGCCCTTCTTAGAGTGTACTCTCTACTACTTCCTAATCCTTCTTTGGACATCCTTAATTGTCCCGTTGTTACTAGCTACTCCCTTCCACTAGGTTCATTTAAAATCCTTATTTGGCTTCTTTGCTCTTCCTAAACAGGTCATAATTGGCCGTCTTGGTATACTCTCATCCACTTATGCTTCTTTATTAGGTTTCTTGGCTTTGGGAATTTCCCTTTTTAAGGTCTCCCTTCCTACCTTTATCCTTCTACCCAGGGACTCCTGTCCCGGTTCAACCTCCCTAATGCTCCTTGGAGGCTTTTTTTATTTCCTTATTATGCATAGTCCACTTGTCATGACGTCCTTTGATGCCATCTTCCTACTTACCCATTCCTTAGGTTTAACTTACTCCTTGGGTCTTCCTAATATGCTTCCTTTGATTCTTTCACCTCAGTATGCACGTCATCTCCTCATCCTAGGTCACTTGGTCCATTACTTCTTAGTTGAGATATGTATGCATCCTCAGGGTTTCCTTCTTTAGGAGAATCCTTTCATTTCTTCCCTGGAATTCCCTTTTACTCGTCCTTGAGGGTATCTAACCTTAACTTTCCTAATATCCTTGGATGCCATCCTTCCTGCTTCACCTTTCTTTGGAGGTTTGGTGGGTACGCCCTTAGGATTTTCTTTTACTTGTATTTCATCACAAGTTTTGTAAGAAATGGAACTTTTATTATAATGATAACGAATTAAGGGTTTTTAGTTATATTGGTCTAGGGGAGCCATGGTAAGTACTAGTTATAGTACTAGGTTCATCCCGTGTTTCTTCCTGGTTGAGGTTGTATACTCGGGTTGGTACCCGCAATGTAGTGGCTATGTCTTGTCCTCCGTCTAGTGCCCTTGGGTTTCCTTGAGGTGGTGGATGGTCACTTCATTGTGTATTACCTCGAAGGGTTGGACAATTCTTTTCAAAGTGTCCCAACTGTCTATATTTGAAGCATGCTCGACAAGACCCTTCATGGCTTTTCAGGCACCTAAGGCAATAGGGGTTTCTCCTTTATGGGGTTATACTTGTCTCCCTTTGGGCATGGTAACTATCATTTCTCTTAAAAGGCCCCATTCTTGTCCCCCATTTTTGCCCGCTAGGCTTCTTTTGACCTCTTTGGTTGTTATGTCCTTCATCTTCCTTCCGGTCGACTTGCTCTATCAGATGACGTCTTGTCTATACCAGAAGTTTACACTCATGGGCCATGCTAATGATGGCAGCCAAATCCGTGGGGCATCCTAGTACTCCCATCCAGTCTCTTATATCCATGTTGAGACCATCCACGAACCGTTGGTAGATATCTGCCGGTCCGGCTAAGTCTAGAGCAAAAGGCCTTTGCTCATTAAATTTAGTCTCATGCTCCGATATAGAGTTAAGCCCTTGTTGGAGTCAAAGAAAAATCATGCTTCTTCTCATTAATTAGATGGGGGGCCAGGTACTCCTTCACGTACCTCTCCTCAAACTGCTCCCATGAGGGTGTGGAGTTATGCAGCTTCGAATATTGTACCACAATATTTTGGCACTACCCTCCAGGAAACATTTTGTCAAGATCACCACGTCATCTGGTGATATCTTGATGATCCCCATCAGCTTCTTGATGTTAGCCAACCGGTCCATGGCGGCTCTCGCATCTTTCTCTCCGAGAAAAGGCTTACACCCCAATTGACGGAGAGACTTGAGATACTTTGGAATATCAACTAGAGGGGGATGATTAACAGGAGGAGGATGAGATTGTACTTCCTCTTGTTTAGCTCGAGAGTTGGTGCCTGTCGCAGGGACAATGTTAGGTTGTCCAAATACTCGAGGGAACTCCTTGTACAACCTCTACTGTTTTGAGCTTAGTCTAGGTGGAACTCTTTGGGTTTCTCACAAAGTTTCTACTGGAAGTGGTTGTTGGGCAGTGTCAGAAACTACAACTTCTGTTCTCTTGGTTCCTCTCTTGGCAGCCATCTGAAATTTTAAGATTTATTCATCTTAGTTACTATGTTATATAGTCTTGATAATGTATTCAAGGAAACATGCTCTTATACCACTCAAGTTATCATGCCCCGACCTGGTTTGGTCGGATCCCCATGAACAATCCGCCACTCTTCCAATTTATAAAAAAGTTTTCCACTTCTCTAAACTGTGAGGAATAAGGCGTCCTTTTTACCTGTATCTTCCCTGTAATAACATTAATTAAAATTGAATATAAATTTTAAATACCTATCTTAAGTTTCAGCTATAAACAGATCATTGAGATTGCTTTCCCTTGGTTTCCTAAAAAGGGGAAATGGGAGGGGGTGAGTTCGACAAATCAGTGAATGGATGTTGGGTGTGAGTTTTCACAAAAACAACTTTAATCGAAGTGTGCCAAACTCCTTAAGGTAGTGTATCTCTATCAGTGGAGGTAGTGTACCTCTATGAGGGTGGACGGTAAAGACACTCTGGTCCACAAGTGGAATAGTTGGGGACTATTATGCGAATGTGTGATCATTTTCTATAATAGAAAGGGCGTATGAATGCTTGTTGAAATGCCTCCTGAGCAAGGGGAAGGGCTCCAAAAGAGATGAATTCATATTACAATAAATTAAAACAACAAAACTTTTTGATAGACTGATTGTTTTGAAAACTTGCTTCCCAAGCCCCACTCACTAGTTGTAGAAACTCACCCTCTCCTATTAAACTTTTTAAGGAGAAACACCTTGCTAGAGTCGAGGCTAGAAGTGAAAGCCAAGGGTACAACCATTAGGTAACTTTTATGTTGTGTAAACTTTGTTATGGAAAACAGGTACTCCAACGCATTTACCTTCCTTGGACTATTTGGTAGAAATATTAGATTAGTTGAGGAAGGGTGGAGGGTTGATCACAGGACTCCGACCAAATTGGATTGGGGCATGACAATTACGCCTCCATCGGTAAGAGTTCAGTGCTCTCTCTCTCTAGGACCTATTTTCCGATGAAGCTCTGTCGGAGCTCAAAATTTGGTCGATTTCAAAAATTCAAAGTGCAGAATGGTTGTAGGGAGTTGGAGGTAGTGAATAGCAGCATAGTAGGAAGAAATTACTGGAGTTTAGGAGGTCAATTGGAAGAGATAAGAAATCGGGGGGGTCAAGAGTACGATTTGGGAAATTTTGGGGGCAATTTGGGATTTTTTTTGAAAATACGGGGATTTTTATGCAATTTTCTGAAATATAAAGACCAATTGGAAAATGTGAGAAAATTGAAGGCCAATTGGTAGTTTTAAGAAATTATGGGGACAAAATGGGCAACTTTGTGAAATAGGGGTAATTTGGTAATTTTGATAAAAATTAGGGACCCGATGTTCCTTGTCCGTGATTATGTTGGGGCAAGATAGGTCTGTCGATCTATAGCCCGTAACGCCTCGAGGACATGACAAACTAGCTCGGGGAAGGAGGAAGCAAGACACACCATGTGAGCAGGAATTTATAACATCAATTCCAGTTGGGACGATGGTCATGCTCTCATCTTTAAAAATATTTTCCAAGAATTAGTCTCCCCTGGTTGGGTGACTCTACTTAAGTGATTTGGTAGCTATTTCCAAAGGTAGACCAGATGATGCAAGTGAGCCCAAGGCCGATGGGCATGTGTATAGGCCCGTTGAGAATTTGCGAGTAATAAGTTTGTGAAAACTTTCATAACGGATAATTGTGGGTTACACCTATCGAGCCAATGTCAGGTTGTCAGGATTGTTGGGCCAAATAGCTGCTAAGCTGAAACCGGGTCGTCGAACCCGTTGGGCTGGTGAGAAAGGAGCCGAAGCCGAGCCAACAGACCCGCAGGGTCGATATGCCAAAGATAATAGCCATAATGGATAAGACTTTTGATTGCATGCATGAGACGCGGAACCATTGAGTCGCTCGGTATGGTGTAGTGTGGTTCCAAGGGCTGTTAGACGACTTAGGGAGCATAAGGGCGATTCATCGTCTAGTATGTCAAGAAGCTCTAAGAGCTTCACGCGCACACAGACCTAGGTCAGAGGGGGTAGAGGTCTCGTCCCACATTGCGGACACGAAATATGGCTTGGGTCTAAGGGTCGGACAACTGATGTCCACTCAAACTTAGGTCAGAAGTCACAGACTTCTATTAAGGTGGACGGTAAAGCCACTCTGGCGCACAAGTGAAGCAGTCAGGGACTGTTCTGTGATCGATGATCCATTTTTATGATAAAAAGGCGGTTGTTGGATGAAACCTTTTATAAATCATGAGAGAAGAGAAATAAACATATACGTGATTAATCAATTGTTGTAGATATTTTCCCCTCGCTGAGTTGTGTACTCACTGCCCTCCTTTTCACCATTTACAGGAAAAATGGGTCGGGTCAGGTAGAATCGAAGTCCGAGAGAAGGCTCGAACTCTCAAGGTAAGTCCTATACTGTGAAATCCCAAATTTTTAAATTGTTATGAAAAATATGTATAGGTACGCCTTTAACTTCTTTAAACCATCGAGTTAGTAATACTAGGATGGTTCATGGAAGGGTAGCAAATTGATCAAAGAATTCCGACCTAACTGAGTTGGGGTGTGACAACTTGAGTGATATTAGACTATAGTTTTCCTAACGAGTCCTTAAAAACTTTACACCCTAACTCCCAAAACCCTTTCAGAGAAACATGAACGGAGAATATATTCCCTGAAGGGATGCTATCAAGCGGAGGGTAGAAGTTGAGGAAGGGTACGTGCCATGGAGGGAGTCTCGAATGAGCACCTGGGTCTCTCTAGCTTTCTTTCTTCAGTGCAACTCTTCCTACAGTCGAAGCTCTTGTAGATCAGTAGCTAATTCCCTACATAGCCAAGATAGATTAGTCCCTTGGTGTGTATCAAGGTGGTTGGATCCATTTCTTCAACCATAAGTTTGTGTTTGGGGAAGGAGATGCAATAGGTGGGTTTGTGAGATGCAATAGGTGGGTTAGGTTTATGTATGGGGGTAGGCTTGAGTTGCAAAAAGGCTCTTGAACTTCTTAGTCTCCTTCCATATCCATATAGAATAGAAATCTGGCTTTAAAGGGTTCTTGGAAATCAAGTTTGACTAGGAGTCGCATGAACTCACTTTTATATGTGAGACCATCTCCATCTCCATCTCCATGAAAGGATTGGCCTATTGCCTTACTTCCCCTCCTCTATCCTGATGCGAACCTCGCCAATATGCTGACGACACCCTACACCAAATATGGCAACGATCCCAAGACTTTCACGACGCAAGTACGAAAAGATGGAATATACCTTGTTTATGTGAGAAACAAGGTATGGGATATGTAGACGCCACACCCAAATCCTCTAAGAAGAACTCTTAGAAAACCCCGGGTGATAAGTCTTGATTGCTTGAACGCCACAGGTAAAAACCTGATAAGTTCAAAAGCTCTTTCAAGATAGAAAGAAGACAAAACCTCACAAGATATAAATTCCAAAGTGTATCTCTACAATGTTGTGGAGTATGCCTTTTATAGGCTTAGAAAACAACCGAATAACCCACATAATGTGGAAAAAATCTATTATGGTTATAAGCTAACCTTATCTAATCTGACTACCTAATATTATCCTAAGAGATTTATTATATTTATAAATCTCTCCTTATTAATTAAATCTGGATCTTCTCTTGGGCTCATCTTGGGCTTTTCATTTGGGCTTCTATTTGAATATTCAGCAATCTCTTTAATTAGCCCATATAAAGCTTTTTTAAATCTTTTAGCCCTTGATCTTGTGATTGAGCTCTCTTGTAGACTCAAATGATTATTTATCTATTTTGGTAACGAACTGTTCAGCTCCATTACAGGTTCAGTTGATTGGACATGTGAATTTGTAGTCTATTTAGTCGGATTCACATTATATCCTTACACCCAAGGACAACTCTCTCTTATGCTCATTTCCTCATAGGCTTGAGATTAAACAGACTCGATGTCTACCAGAGGAGATCTTAAGCAATGCCAATAACACATGTCCAGCATAATGCCTCTTACAAAGAAGACGAGCTGCATTACTGGTAGAACCTAGGAGAAGCCATTATGAAGCCCATCTGCAAACGGACTCATTTTTTTATCAGACAATCGAAAATTCGAAAAACAATGAAATCCATCCGAACCCTGCTAGATCCTCCACCTGCGCCGAGTCAACGGGACACGTAGTATGAACCCTGCCGGGATCACAAAGAATACGAGGATACTTGGGGACTGCCATACAATTAGCCAATAACCTTTGTCGACTTTTTATTGTGATTACGATCATAATCCGATATGCAGCGTGAGAAATAAACTTGCCCGATCTGAAAATTCAGTGACATCCATCGTCCATTGACCTTGCAACTGGCAAGACCTATTATATAAACGATGGAATACCAGGAGCATCATAAAATATCTAAATGATGATGTCACTTAATATCTTGAATTTCTTTCAAGGTGTGTATAGCTCGATCTCCCTGCCAGAGTTGTGCGGTGAAGCGATAAGGTTTTGCCATGTTTGGATCCAAGGGTACAATGGATCAAGTTGATATTGAGCTAGAGGGCTGTTCTGCAATCCCTTCGAGCTAGAGGGCCCTAAAATAAATGGAGCATCTTACCGAACTTGCGTGTCTGTATAGCTGGCTCCCTCTGCTTTCCACTCATGTAAATGTCAAAAGGTGATAATGGGAGGTGGAGAAGATTGCAGGTTTCTTTGTTTTTGCTGATTCTAGATTGCATACATCTGATCTTAATCATTCAGAATCTTTTCAATCCCCTTCCAAGGCAAATGAGCATGCAAGTTGCAACATGCCAGTAGGGAATTCACTAACATGCTCTTTGATAGAGATGGATCAGTCGCCAATACACCCATAAAAAAAGGCACCTAATCTCGGTGGACTGGAGCTTTTACCATGAAAGAAGATGTCAAGTTTTGTTCATAGTCGCAGTCCTGTACAATATGTTTCATCAATTAAGTGATTGTGACTCATCATCAATGGACGAACGGACTTTAAAGGCGTGCTTCGGCACGATCGGTCAGGCAACCAGAGGACCGTTTCTGCAAACTTGGATAGGCCACTTTGATTGTGGTCCAATCCTTTCTCCATGTCTGGCTATTCAGGACGAATATGCAGACGCTATGATGGCTGAGAGACTTCGACTATATCGCGTGATAGATTTTAGGTGTAAAACCACGCCGAATCTTGAAGGTGCCGATCTTCCCTAGACCAATAATTGCAGGCTGGGCTGATAACATTTTTGGACTTGGGTATTCTTTGGATGATCTTCGCATCTACCTACCATTTTTTCTTGCACTTGAAGATGAAGTGTCATCTGTCGTTTGGTATGGCTACCTATCATGGGTACTCGTATTGGGTCTTTAAGTGTTCATGTATTAAAAATAAAAATCCATTGCCCAGTTCTTGTCCTTACTTCACTGACCGACTGTGGACAGCGGAGACCGAGACATCGCGCTTAGAGTCCGAGACCGGTAGTGGGGCGGGGACTTGCACAGCCCGAGTCTCCATGTCTGGCTCGACAATGACGCCCAGCACCAGTGGCCTCGGTCCAAACTATTTGGTGAAAATACTCGAAGCCATGCAGAATCTGATTCCCCACAATCCCTTGTCGCAGAGAACACCATCTGTTCAAGCTCTCTTATCCATATGCCCTGCCCAGCCTACCTCCACAACTATATAAGTGCGCCATTAGTAGTCTCCCAAACAATCCCACCCATCTCTTTCTCTCCTCTCCTCTACCTCCATTATCTCTTCGTCGCCCCCACTCTCCTCTCTCTTTTCTTATGCTGAATCAGCACTGTCACAGGCGTCCTATCTCTTTACACCATTTCTGACTCTACTTTTGTGACCCCTAATCTTCAATGGAAGGGTCCAGGAGGAGTCTCACCCTTCAGGCCGCAGCCGTGGCCTTGGCATGCTGTCTGCTGGTGATGTTGATGTCGGGTGTCGTCATCGTCCCCGCGGCTGCCACTCACCAGATCTTCCCTGAGCTTCAGAGCGTCAGCGTACCCAATGTCAAGAAAGTCTTCCACCGCACTGGCTACCATTTCCAGCCCCTCAAGCACTGGATCAACGGTATGCCACGAGTTTCCCATCGTGTCTTGCAGCCCCTTTCTTTTCCAATGGCATGCCATGTACTTCATTCTGCAATTTCAGTTTTTTTTCTTCTCCCTCTTGATAGCATTAACATGGCTAACTTTGTTGTTTCTGTTTCAATGCCCGGTGGTTTCTGACCTTAACTGAAACGGAATATCAACACTGCAACAGATCCCAATGGTGAGTATGCAATCTTACACGGAGCCCACCTACACCTACCTCTCAATTATGATCTTCATTCAATCTAAAATACATGTATCTCTAATGCATGATAAAACAGGGCCTATGTTGTACAAGGGGATATATCACCTCTTCTACCAGTACAACCCAAAGGGCGCAGTGTGGGGCAATATTGTATGGGCACACTCAGTCTCAAGGGACCTTATAAATTGGAAGGCATTGGAGCCTGCCATATACCCTTCCAAACCCTTTGACATTGGAGGGTGCTGGTCAGGGTCAGCCACCCTCCTCCCCGGTGACCGCCCTGTGATCCTCTACACCGGCCTTGACAAGGATGGAGTCCAGATGCAGAATTATGCCATCCCCTCTGACCTGACCGACCCTTACCTCCGCCGGTGGAGCAAACCGGATGACAACCCGCTCATCTACCCCAGCAATGGTGTCAATGCTAGTGCCTTCCGCGATCCCACTACTGCCTGGTTCTCTGGCGGCCACTGGAAGACGGTCATTGGGAGTCGGCACCACAACCGTGGGATTGTCTACCTATATAGGAGCAAGGATTTCAAGTACTGGGTCAAGGCCAAGCATCCCTTCCATACTGTTCCTCGCACTGGTACTGTGATCTGCAGTATTCAGAGCATATCAGTGAGTGTTTGGATAGTTTTCATTCATTTATTCAAACAATACTGTGATTGCTGCAACAGGGAATTTTGAGTGCCCGGACTTCTTCCCGGTGTTGAAGGAAGGCAAGAACGGTGTCGACACTTCCGTAGTTGGGGAGAATGTGAAGCACGTCCTGAAGGTTAGCCTAGACGAGACAAGGTACGACTACTACACCATCGGGACATACAATCCGGACAAAGACAAGTACACCCCGGAGAGCAGGTTCGTGGATGGATGGGATGGGCTGAGATTGGATTACGGGAACTTCTATGCGTCCAAGACGTTCTTTGATTCGGCTAAGAACAGGAGGATCCTGTGGGGTTGGGCTAATGAGTCCGATTCTCGGGCGGATGATACAAATAAAGGGTGGGCCGGAGTTCAGGTAAGAAAGATCATATAAACACAGTTCCATCTCTTTTCTCACAAGTTGATTCATTTGTTAGTTCTTGCTGGTTACGTACATTTTCTCAGGCGATTCCAAGGACGGTGTGGCTTGACAGCAGTGGAAAACAGCTCATTCATTGGCCTATCGAGGAAATAGAGACGCTGAGAGTCAACAAGGTTGAGCTGCAGAAGGTAGAGCTCAAACAAGGCGAACACTTAGAAGTGAAGGGAATAACAGCTGCTCAGGTAAGCGATCCAGACTGATCACGAAACAAAATCTAATGGCAAGTGCCTGGATGAGATCCATCTGGTAATGGACTTGATCTATGATGAACAGGCTGATGTGGAGGTTGTCTTCTCATTCTCGGATCTCAGTATGGCCGAAAATTTCGACCCCAGCTGGGGGCCAGCGCACAGGATATGTGCACAAAAGGGTGCAAACGGTCCTGGTGGGTTGGGACCCTTTGGCCTCATGACACTTGCAACGGTGGATTTCCATGAGTACACCCCCGTCTTCTTTATGATCTTCAAGGCCGATAATAACAACCACAAAATCGTTCTCTGCTCGGATGCTAGGAAGTGTGTCCTGTTATCCTTTCTAAGAATATCGTATTATTCTATCCGTTGAACAATCTTGAACCCCAGCCTAAAACTTTGGTGGCTTCTTTCTGTTGGTTTCACCTGAGCAGCTCCTCGCATGCTGGGGATTTGTACAAGCCAACATTTTCCGGATTTGTGGACGTTGACATCTCCAACGGCAAACTTTCTCTGAGGAGCCTGGTAATTAAGCATCGACTTTCTCGGAAAATTCCATAGAACTTTCTAGGGAAAAAAACAACTCCGCAGGTGATGTTCTTTAACGATACATTCTTCTGCAGATCGATAATTCGGTGGTGGAGAGCTTCGGGGCAGGAGGAAGAACATGCATCACATCTCGGGTCTATCCGGAGAAAGCCATCTACAACAATGCCCGCCTCTTTGCCTTCAATCATGGGTCATCTTCCATCACGGTGGAGAAGCTGACTGCGTGGAGCATGAAGAACGCTAACAGGAACGTGGGAGGCAGAATATAGATTTAGCGGCATGCAATCTTGTTATTTTCTCATGCATGTGTGTGAGTTAGTTAAGTCATTTAAGATTATGACCGTGGAAAGTAGAGCAAGAGCTATGTTGTTCATATAACTCTTGCATTGGTGGCTAACTAAGAGGATGTGGTATGAGCTTGAATTGCAATCAGTTATTTTCTTCTACCTTCTTTCCAAATGTCTTTTATTTTGTGAACTAGCAGAATAAAAACATGAGCTTGCCGAGGAAAGTGGGAAGAAAGGGCTTGAGAGGTGGCCACCCGAGTTCCATAGTTCATCATGATAAATAAATTATCCTCTCCATATTCAAAGGAAAGTCATTTTGAAGTTTAATGTCTCAACCCGGCTTGAACGAAAACTAGTGAGCAACTCACGTATACTTTTTGTTATTATTATATATAATAACATTATGTAAAACTGTTATACTAAAAAAATGCCTACTTTAGAGCCTTTACCAATCCTATCTTAATGGGTTTCTATTTTCTAAAAAAATTTAAATGAAGGGGGTGAGTTTTTTTTATTTAAGTGAACGGGTAATTTTTAAAATAGGTTTCTTTGAACTTTTTCATTTAATTTTGCTTATAGTGTGGTCATTATTTTCTTATTATCATAATGTGTTATTCATATAATAGGGTTGACATACAATCACACATTCTTTTATTATCAAAAGTGATCACATATTTGTAGAACAATATCTGACCGTTACATTTGTGGACCATAACGTTTTTATTATCCACTCTAATAGAACTCCACGACTTCTACCTAGAGTGTGATTGGGCATCAATTTCCCGACCCTCAAACTCGAATCATACTCCGTGTTTGAGATGTGAGACGAGACATCTCCCCATCCGACCTTGGTCTCAGTGCGCATAAAACTCCCTTAACTTCTCGACATACTCGATGACAAACTTCCCTTCAGGACAAAAGTGGATGAATTGTGGAATACATTGGAGGAAAATTGGGAATTTTCAGAAATTGGAGGACCGATGTGCAATTTTCTAGAATTGGAAGGCCAACTGACAATTTTGAGGAAATTGGGGGTCGGTCATTTTAAGAAATTTGGGGTAATTTGGTAATTTTTAAAAAATTTAGGCAATTTGATAATTTTTACAAAGTTGGGGGCCAAATTACAATTAAAGGAAATTTGAGAACTTGAGTGGAAATAAGAATAAATTAGGGACCCAAAAAGAAATATTGGAAACCTTAGGTACTTAATTGAAGAGATAAGAGACATTAGGGACCAAGAGGTAAATTTGTAAAATGTAGGGACTTAATCGTAATTTTGGCATAATTAAGGACCAAATTGCTCATATGTGCAAGTGCGAGGTCCCTTGTGCGACCAGCGGTCAAATGAATCAGAAAGAGAATGCATAGTCGGTTGAGATACAACCGGAAGTGAGTCACAACACCCCTGGTGAGTGGGAATTTCCAGCATTGGTCCCGGTTGGGATGTTAATCATGCATTTGAAATTGAAAACTGTTTTTCCCGGAATTAGCCTCCCTTGAATAGGTGACTCTGCTTAAATAATTTGGGAGCTAATTTCGGTGATGGACTAAATAATGCAAGTGAGCCTAAGGCTGATAGGCACGGGTATAGGCTTGTTGAGCCAAACCGCTGTTAAGCCGAAATCGGGTCGTCAAACTTGTTGGGCTAATAAGTGAGGGGTCGAAGCCAAGTCAACAGACTGTGGGGTCGGTGGGCGAAAGATAATGGCCTTAATGAAAAGACTTTGATTGTGCATGCATGAGATGCATAACCATCGAGGGGTATTGGTGGTTCCAAGGGATGCTGGAAGACCCATGGAGTGTAAGGGCATTTTGTCGTCCAGTATGTTGAGGAGCTCCAGGAGCTTCCTGCGCACTGAGACTAAGGTCGAAGGGGGAAAGAGGTCTCATCTCACAAAGCGAACATGAAGTATGGATAGGGTTTGAGGGTCAGACAATTGATGTCCACTCAAACTTAGGGTAGAGGCCATAGACCTCTATTAGGGTGGATGGTAAAGGTGCTACGGTACACAAGTGGAAGAGTTAGGAACTGTTATGCAAACGTGTGATCCATTTTGATGATAAAAGGGCATGTGTTGCTTATTGATCTTATGCTGTGGATAGGACACTTTGTGAATGGAGTAAAGAGATAACCAAATGGAATGATAAATCTAATGACTGGGAATGTCCAAACGGAATGATAAATATAATGAATGGGAAAGTCCAAATGGACCTACCCTTCGATGCCCACACACTGAGTTGTGGAACTCACCCCCTCCCATATTTTTTTTTTCATGAAGGAAGAAATCAAGCTTGATAGGAGACACTCTCCGTCACTTAAGGTAAAATTTGGCGCAATCCCTATAAATTGAGTTAGTTTTAATACTATTGTTCTAGCGAACTAAGGAGAGCTAAATTATGCATGACTTCTAACACTGATTGGAAGGAGAACATCATTCCGCTTCAGCCAAGAGTGGTGGGTTGCTCACGGAGACCCAACCAGACCGGGTTGGGGCATGATAACTTGAATGGTATTAGAGCATGGATTCCCTCAAACAAATTATCAAGACTTTATAACCTAAAATTACGAAAATCCTAAAATCATAAGTATGACTCCCAAGAGAGGAACCAAAAGAACCCTAAAAAACCCTAAACCTATTTCAAAGAATTATGAATGGGAACATGAGCGAAGAGTACATTGAAGGATACCAACAACGTGGGTAGAGATGTGAGTGAGGAGTAAATCCCTTGAAGGAACTCCAAGGAGAGAACCCCCAACATGCAGTAGAAGAAGACACTCCTATAACCCCAAGGCTAACCCATGCCCAAGAAGAGGCTGAGAGAAGCTTTTGAGAAGCCTACGTGAATTATGTAAGGGTCTTCTACAAACTACCACCAGTTCGAGGCGACCAAGAACCAGTGAATCAAATGCAACAGCCTTAGGAGTATGAGCCAACAATCCTGGAGAAACTTGGGGTTGCCATCACGCATGAGGGTAGATTCATGAGATCCCAAAGCGAGTCATCTTCATCGGAGTATGAAGAGGCAAGTATGAACCCGTGTGCTAGGTGTGTGAGATATCATGGGGGCACTTTTCCACCTAGGAGATCGACCCCACACAACTCTTTAGATAAAGAGTCATGCAACCCACCAGTGTTGAACTCTAAGATAATCAATATGTGATTAGAGTAGTAGTTAATGGGTAGGATACTTTGCTTGACCTATGTAATAAGCATATTTGTGGCTAACACAATTGATGAAAAAGATTTCCTTTTCCTAAAGGTTTATGATCTCATACTATAAGTGAGTTGAGGAAAGAAAACCTTTTAAAGAAGAGGGGTTGATGTGAATCCGACTAACGAGAGTACGAATTCATAAGTTCAATAAACCAGACGTGCAATGGAGCTGAACACTTTGTCACCAATTGGGATAAATGATCACTTGAGACTTCAAGAGGGCCCAATCACAAGGTCAAGGGCTAAAAGATTCAAAAAAGCTTTATATGGGCTGATTAAATAGATTGTTGAATATTCAAATAGAAGCCCAAATGAAGAGCCCAAGATGAGCCTAAGAGAAGGTACAGATTTAATTAATAAGGAGAGATTTATAAATATAATAAATCTCTTAGGATAATACTAGGTAGTCAGATTAGATAATGTTAGCTTATAACCATAATAGATTTTTTCCACATTATGTGGGTCATTCGGTTGTTTTCTGAGCCTATAAAAGGCATACTCCACAGCATTGGAGAGACACACTTTGGAATTTATATCTTGTAAGGTTTTGTCTTCTTTCAATCTTGAAAGAGCTTTTGAACTTATCAGGTTTTTACCTGTGGCATTCAAGCAATCAAGACTTATCACCCGAGGTTTTCTAAGAGTTCTTCTTAGAGGATTTGGGTGTGGCGTCTACATATCCCATACCTTGTTTCTCACATAAACAAGGTATATTCCATCTTTTCGCACTTGCGTCGTGAAAGTCTTGGGATCGTTGCCATATTTGGTGTAGGGTGTCGTCAGTATATTGGCGAAGTTCGCATCAGTTGGTGACAAAGCCAAAAAGGGAAGAATTAAGAAGATACTTAGTCCTAATAAAGCTAGGGGAAAGGATCGACCAGAAAAGATCTGATTACACTAAAAAGTAATACAAAATTTTAGGAATTTGGAAACTCTTTAGTGCAAAGGTTAAAATCTAGCTTATGAATTATGATTGAAACGCGTGTCATTAACATCCTTGATAAGGAGGTCAAGAGATCTTGGATTCCTTTTAAGAAAGGAAATGTGTAACGCAAGTGGAAATAAGGATTGTGTACTAGGATGTACTTAGGAGATTTAAAGGGAGGGAGATAACCCGAAGGAATGAGTAAACAAGGAGGCGACATCAAAGGATGTCATAAACTTTTGGATGGGTTAGATACCGATAATGAAGAATTTAAGAAAAATATTTATGAATGAAATAAATGAGGAGTACCCAGGGGAAAGGGAAGAAAGTGGGTTAACTAATTAAAGGAATAATGATAAGGATATACAGACATTAAGGAGAATGAGTTTAGTCTACCCCCGCTTAATAGAGTTTGAGACGACAGGACATAGTGTCGAGTAACTGAAGTAAGACCCCGGTGATCAGAATTCCTTGTATAGGAAATAAACTTAAAAAAGGTGGGAGGGGGGGAGGGGAGTTAAATTCAGTAAAGGATTAGAACGAGAAGAAGGCGCCCGCAAAGAAGGTGTAAGGATATGAAGGAAGGAAACCTTCAAGAATAAGGATGGGTGCCTAGTTCTAAAATGGAAGTCTTGACTTCAAAGTACAAGAGTGGAGTATGGGACAAGCAAAAGATACTTTCTAAGGACGAGCCCAAAAGGGTAAATACTTGTCATAAAGGATCCCTTATAAGTAATAGAGGGAATAATCGTGTGATGTTGATGCGAACCTCGCCAATATGCTGACGACACCCAACACCAAATATGGCAACGATCCCAAGACTTTCACGACGCAAGTACGAAAAGATGGAATATACCTTGTTTATGTGAGAAACAAGGTATGGGATATGTAGACGCCACACCCAAATCCTCTAAGAAGAACTCTTAGAAAACCTCGGATGATAAGTCTTGATTGCTTGAACGCCACAGGTAAAAACCTGATAAGTTCAAAAAAGCTCTTTCAAGATAGAAAGAAAACAAAATCTCACAAAATATAAATTTCAAAGTGTGTCTCTCCAATGCTGTGGAGTATGCCTTTTATAGGCTCAGAAAACAACCGAATGACCCACATAATGTAGAAAAAATCTATTATGGTTATAAGCTAACCTTATCTAATTGACTACCTAATATTATCCTAAGAGATTTATTATATTTATAAATCTCTCCTTATTAATTAAATTTGGACCTTCTGTTGGGCTCATCTTGGGCTCTTCATTTGGGTTTCTATTTGAATATTCAGCAATATCTTTAATCAGCCCATATAAAGCTTTTTTGAATCTTTTAGCCCTTGACCTTGTGATTGGGCCCTCTTGAAGTCTCAAGTGATCATTTATCCCAATTGGTGATAAAGTGTTCAGCTCCATTGCAGGTTCGGTTGATTGGACATGTGAATTCGTAGTCTCTTTAGTCGGATTCACATCATTCTCCCCCTCTTGAAAATGATTTGTCCTCAAATCATCTGTTTCTTCATCACCTACATCAAAGGGCATTAAATCAGTAACATTGAAGCTTTCATTAATGCTATACTCACCAGGCAACTCTAGCTTGTAAGCATTATTATTAATGCGTTCCAACACACGAAATGGTCCATCTCCTCTAGGAAGAAGTTTTGATCGCCTTTGTTCCGGAAATCGTTCTTTCCTCATATGAAGCCAGACCCAATCGCCAGGTTCGAAAATGATACTTTTGCGGCCCTTGTTTGCTTGTTTTTCATAAACTTTAGTCATCCGTTCAATATGCATCTTTGTCTTCTCGTGCAGTTCTTTCACAAACTGTGCTTTTCTCTTTCCATCAACATTCACAAATTCACCTACAGGAAGTGGAGTTAGATCTAGAGGGGTTAATGGATTGAAACCATAAACAATCTCAAATGGTGAAAACTTAGTTGTAGAATGAATAGAACGATTATAAGCAAATTCAACATGTGGTAAGCAATCTTCCCATGATTTCAAATTCTTTTTTATTATAGAACGTAATAAAGTACCTAATGTCCTATTTACTACTTCTGTTTGACCATCAGTTTGTGGGTGACATGTTGTTGAAAACAGCAGTTTGGTTCCCAATTTACCCCATAGGGTTTTCCAAAAGTAACTCAAGAATTTAGAATCACGATCAGAAACAATAGTTCTAGGCATACCATGCAATCTGACAACTTCTCTAAAGAACAAATCAGCCACATTCGATGCATCATCAGTTTTATGACATGGAATGAAATGTGCCATTTTCGAAAACCTATCAACTACCACAAACACAGAATCCCTCCCCCTCTTAGTTCTTGGTAATCCTAAAACAAAATCCATGGAAATATCAATCCAAGGTGCATTAGGAATTGGAAGAGGAGTATACAGGCCGTGAGGTTGTTGCCTAGACTTAGACTTTTTACATGTAATGCATCGAGAACAAATTTTTTTCAACATCCCTTTTCATGTGGGGCCAAAAAAAATGCTCGTGCATTATCGCCATAGTTTTAGCTACCCCAAAATGTCCCATAAGTCCTCCACCATGTGCTTCCCTAACAAGTAACTCACGCAAAGATGACTGAGGGATGCATAATTTGTTTTCTCGAAAAAGAAATCCATTTTGTAAATAAAATTTTCCAAACCTACCAGTTCGACAACCTTTAAACACTTCACAAAAATCAGGATCATTTGCATACAAATCCTTGATATAATCAAATCCAAGTAATTTAGAATCAAGCATTGAAAGCATAGCGTACCTTCGCGATAGAGCATCTGCAACTATATTTTCCTTACCTTGTTTGTATTTGATCACATATGGGAATGTTTCAATGAACTCCACCCACCTTGCATGGCGTTTGTTCAACTTGTGTTGTCCTTTGAGATGTTTAAGAGATTCATGATCTGTGTGAATCACAAACTCTTTCGGCCATAGGTAGTGCTGCCATGTTTGAAGAGTTCGAACTAGGGCATACATCTCCTTATCATAGGTAGGATAGTTAAGGGTTGCTCCACTCAACTTTTCACTGAAATATGCAATTGGTCTTCCTTCCTGCATTAATACACCTCCAATACCTACTCCTGATGCATCACACTCAATTTCAAATGTTTTCGAAAAATTAGGCAATGAGAGCAATGGGGCAGTAGTTAATTTTTCCTTTATCAATTGAAATGCATTTTGTTGCTCATTACCCCATTTAAAAGGTACATTTTTCTTTATAACAGCAGTAAGAGGTGCAACATAACTACTGAAATTTGGAACAAAACGTCTATAAAAACTAGCTAATCCATGGAAACTTCTTACCTGACTTACCGAATTAGGTGTCGGCCAGTCGCGAATTGCCTTAATCTTTTCCTCGTCAACTCCAATCCCTTCTGAACTTATAACATATCCAAGAAACACAAGTTTATCCGAACAAAAGACACATTTATTCAAGTTGGCAAACAACTTATGTTTCCTTAATGCTTCTAACACAGCTCTTAAATGGGCTACATGTTCATCCATGGTCTTGCTGTAGATTAGAATATCATCAAAATATACCACTACAAATCTCCCAATAAAAGCACGTAATACATGATTCATTAATCTCATGAAAGTGCTTGGTGCATTAGTCAACCCAAAGGGCATAACTAACCATTCATATAATCCTTGTTTAGTCTTAAATGCAGTTTTCCATTCATCCCCTTCTTTCATTCGAATTTGATGATATCCACTCTTAAGATCTATTTTCGAAAATAAACAAGATCCATGCAACTCATCTAACATGTCATCCAAACGAGGAATAGGGTGGCGATACTTTACCGTGATGTTGTTGATGGCTCGACAATCCACGCACATTCGCCATGTTCCGTCCTTCTTAGGTACAAGTAGCACTGGCACAGCACATGGACTCATACTCTCTCGAACATACCCCTTTTCCATCAGCTCTAGGACTTGGCGTTGAAGTTCCTTTGTTTCTTCAGGGTTACTTCTATATGCTGGTCGGTTAGGAATCGTCGCTCCAGGGATTAAATCAATTTGATGTTCAATTCCTCGAATTGGTGGCAAACCTGGTGGTATCTCATCGGGAAAGACATCGATAAATTCCTGCAAAACAGTAATAATATTGCTCGGCAAAGATCCGACAAGATCGTTAGTACTCAAAAAGGCGTCCTTGTACATAAGTACAATAAGAGCCTGATGTGAAAGTAAAGCTCGCTTGATCTCACTTTTTCTTGCAATAAAATTGCTTTTACTCTCTTTTTTTTCCACTTCTGGCTTTTCCCTCTTTTTTTTCAACTCTGATATTTCTCCTTTCTTTTTTTCTTCTATTTTCTGTTCATTTGCCTTTTTCTTTTTCAGTTGATCCTCAAAAACTTGCCTTGGAGTCAATGGAACAAGAGATATTGGTCTCTCATTCATCACAAAAGAGTACCTATTAGTGAATCCATCATGCATAACTTGACGATCAAACTGCCAAGGTCGTCCCAAAAGTATATGGCACGCGTGCATTGGTACCACGTCACATAGTATTTCATCTTGATATTTTCCAATAGAAAATGCAACCAACACTTGTTTGGTTACCTTGAGTTCACCTTGGTCGTTCAGCCATTGTAGTCGATAAGGCTTCGGATGCTTTAAGGTTGGTAATGCCAATTTCTCCACCAGCTCAGTGCTAGCTACATTAGTGCAACTTCCCCCATCTATAATAACACAGCAAACCTTATTTTTCACACAACAACGAGTATGAAATAAGTTCTCACGCTGATTGTTTTCTTCTTCTTGGGCTTGAACACTGAGAGTTCGCCGTGCAACCAACAATTCCCCTTCTTCTGCATATTCATCAGCATCTTCAAGTGGTGGCATCCCCGGATCGATATCTTCTTTTTCATCATCGGTCTCAATCTCACCATTAGCATTGATCACCATTGCCCGCTTATTTGGGCATTGACTTGCAATGTGACCCCTGCCTTGGCATCGGAAACACTTAATATCACGAGTTTTGGGAGTTGTGATATGGGTGTTACCTTGATTTTGAGCCACAGCCTGCTTGGTTGTCTCTTTTAGTGGAGCATGCTGAGGTTGAGTTGACTGACTCTCAAATCGCCTTGAGGATGGTTTCCATGAGTTCGAGGAACCATTGTTTAATCCCCTTTTGTGTAAACTCTTTCTCTTCAATTGTTGTTCGACTTTGATAGCTTGATGTACCATATCTTGGAGCTCAACATGATATTGCATTTCCACCACGTCAGCTATCTCATGGTTTAGACCATGCAAAAATCTCGCCATTGTTGCCTCTCAGTCTTCCTCCACATTTGCTCGAATCATCGCAATCTCCATCTCCTTGAAGTATTCGTCGACGCTTCTTGATCCTTGGGTAAGCCTTTGGAGTTTATTGAACAACTCCCGGTGATAGTGGCTGGGAACAAATCGTCGTCGCATGATCACTTTCATTTCGTCCCAAGACTCCACAGAGCGTTCGTGATTTCGTTTCCTTTCCTTCACCAATTGATCCCACCATATTATAGCATAATCAGTAAATTCGACAGCAGCAAGTCGTACCTTTTTCATCTCCGAGTAATTATGACAGTCAAAAACCATCTCCATCCTCTTTTCCCATTCAAGATACGCTTCTGGATCTGTTTTTCCTTGAAAAGAGGGTATTTTCAACTTTATATTATCCAGGTTGTCATCAACTCGAGGTCGTTCTCTATGAGCATATCGATCGAAATCCTCAGGTTCTTGTGGGTCAAAACGTCTTGGCTGAAAGCTTCGAGGTCGCTGTTCAGTAGGGGTATGTTGACGCGAACCCCTCACTCCTTCCAATTGATCAATTCGCTCATGAAGCGGTTCCAACTCGGACTTCAGCATTCGTTTCATTTCACTTATGATGGCTTGCATTTGTAAATTTGTAATCGGTTGTTGGGAATCTTCTTCATTTGGCGTATCTCCTCGTTGTTGTGCCATGAGTTCCTACAAATGATAACAGAAGAACCTTCCAAATGCTCACTCACGTATTTCTCCCAATCTCTCGTTTTTTCACACTCAATTGGCTTTTTCTTAAAGATTCAAACACTCTTGCCTTTTTCCTCTCGAATGTCTTCTTTCAATCTAAATTGAACTTTAAAAACAAATCGTTTTTACGAAGCAGTTCAACTTGAGGAACAATCAAGACAAATCAATAAAGGTTTTCAAAAAGTAATCCCAAAGAATTTAAGTGAGAGGTATGAATAGACTCACAAATAAGAGTAAAATTTAGATAGAAAATAAAGAAATTAAGATGAAATGAAGTAATAGAAGATAGAGCAGAATAAGAATGAGATATAAGATAGAATTGTGTGCCCCTTTTTTTTTTGCCTTTTTTTTCAGGAATTTTTTTTTCCGCTTTTTTTAGAACGATCTTTTTTTACTCTTTTTTTTTTCTTTTTTTTTTCTGCACTTTTTTTAGCACGAATTTTTGGCTTTTTTTTTCTCTTTTTTTTTTAACCTCCTGAAGAGAAGATAGATAGAAGAATATGATAATTTTTTTTATAGAGAATAGAAATAGGTAGAAAAGATAAAAAAGAACTAGATAAACAAAATGGTATGGAACTTGCCGTGCAACCGTGTGCTCTGATACCAACTGATGCGAACCTCGCCAATATGCTGACGACACCCTACACCAAATATGGCAACGATCCCAAGACTTTCACGACGCAAGTACGAAAAGATGGAATATACCTTGTTTATGTGAGAAACAAGGTATGGGATATGTAGACGCCACACCCAAATCCTCTAAGAAGAACTCTTAGAAAACCTCGGATGATAAGTCTTGATTGCTTGAACGCCACAGGTAAAAACCTGATAAGTTCAAAAAAGCTCTTTCAAGATAGAAAGAAAACAAAATCTCACAAAATATAAATTTCAAAGTGTGTCTCTCCAATGCTGTGGAGTATGCCTTTTATAGGCTCAGAAAACAACCGAATGACCCACATAATGTGGAAAAAATCTATTATGGTTATAAGCTAACCTTATCTAATTGACTACCTAATATTATCCTAAGAGATTTATTATATTTATAAATCTCTCCTTATTAATTAAATCTGGACCTTCTGTTGGGCTCATCTTGGGCTCTTCATTTGGGTTTCTATTTGAATATTCAGCAATATCTTTAATCAGCCCATATAAAGCTTTTTTGAATCTTTTAGCCCTTGACCTTGTGATTGGGCCCTCTTGAAGTCTCAAGTGATCATTTATCCCAATTGGTGATAAAGTGTTCAGCTCCATTGCAGGTTCGGTTGATTGGACATGTGAATTCGTAGTCTCTTTAGTCGGATTCACATCAGATGTGAATCCGACTAAAGAGAGTACGAATTCACAAGTTCAATAAACCAGACCTGCAATGGAGCTGAACACTTTGTCACCAATTGGGATAAATGATCACTTGAGATTTCAAGAGGGTCCAATCACAAGGTCAAGGGCTAAAAGATTCAAAAAAGCTTTATATGGGCTGATTAAAGAGATTGCTGAATATTCAAATAGAAGCCCAAATGAAGAGTCCAAGATGAGCCCAACAGAAGGTCCAGATTTAATTAATAAGGAGAGATTTATAAATATAATAAATCTCTTAGGATAATATTAAGTAGTCAGATTAGATAAGGTTAGCTTATAACCATAATAGATTTTTTCCACATTATGTGGGTCATTTGGTTGTTTTCTGAGCCTATAAAAGGCATACTCCACAGCATTGGAGAAAGACACTTTGGAATTTATATCTTGTGAGGTTTTGTCTTCTTTCTATCTTGAAAGAGCTTTTGAACTTATCAGGTTTTTACTTGTGGCGTTCAAGCAATCAAGACTTATCACCCGGGGTTTTTTAAGAGTTCTTCTTAGAGGATTTGGGTGTGGCGTCTACATATCTCATACCTTGTTTCTTACATAAACAAGGTATATTCCATCTTTTCGCACTTGCGTCGTGAAAGTCTTGGGATCGTTGCCATATTTGGTGTAGGGTGTCGTCAGCATATTGGCGAGGTTCGCATCATCGTGGAATGGCCATGAACTGGTACAAGTATACTAAAGAGTGGGAACCCTTGAGGAAGGAAAAATTCCAAACAAACGGAGAATTAAGAGGCGAGTTAAGCCAGTGTGAAGTGATCAGGAACCCTGATAGTTGGAATCAAGAATGATCCATTAGGAGTTTGGTAAATGATAGGTAAATAGTCCATGCATGGGATTCTTGGAAAACCAAAATGTCATTAAAACGACAAGGGAGATTGGGAGAACAAGCAGGGAGCCTATAATAGAGTTTGGTCGAAGTATGATATAAGGAAGGCAATGAGGAGAAATTCAATACCCATGGAGACAAAGTTAAAAGAAATGAGTGCTGGAACACTCTACCAATGTAAGAAGAAAATCATAGGGGATACCATCTGATTAAAGAAGTGGTATGGATTCTATACTGAAAAAGCCCAAATTTCAAGAAATGGAGACCCACAAGGTAAGGGAGAAATGACCAAATCATGGGTGTATACATTGGGTGCTTGGATAATGCTTAAGGTAGTTAATAAACACTACCAGATGGGAAGGAGGGACAGAGTCCCACAATCCCTTAAGGATTAGAAATCAAAGAGTTGTGGCAATGGAATACTCTAGAAGTACAATGGACGAAGATAGTTCTGGAACATATCATGCTACTAAGGGCATGTAGATCCAAAAGTTCTGAAAAAGAGTATGACTCATGGGGAGAAGAGTCGTTTATTTAAGCATGATGAGGTCAAATGAAAGGTAGGATGGACCTGTGTAGTAGTAAATAAATAATGGATTAAAAGACCAATTCAAGACATGAAGAGAGCGAAGGAAAATAAGCCAAAAACACATTAAATAAGAATGAAAAGCTCGAAAGGACGTCGAGCTATGGACTTCTAACAACCAGGGAAAAATAATCAAATGATGGGACAGTTTGACATTACCATCCTGTGATCTGGATCCTCATTTAGACGAAAACCTCAAGAGTGGGGATCCTGCCCATAGGCGACATAAGGATTGGATCTAAGAAAATATCTTTGGGAAAATGAGTAATACAAGCTAATTATAATAAGTCCCATGGAGTATGTGGACATTTGCGGGGAAGAGAAATTCCTTAAGGAGGTTATTTAAAGGACTAAGTAAAGTGGTAACTATAATGACATTTTTTCCAGGGAAGAATCGTATGAGCAAAAGAACGCTTAAAGAAAAGGAAGTGGGAATATCAAATCGCGACATTAAGGGCGATGAAAATATTATTGATAAAACAATAGTTACTCCAAGACATGGAAACAAAAGATACCCCAAAAGAGATGTAACTAGGATGGGGATGTGTCCTATGATATCATATCAAGATCGACTCACAAGTGACATAAATGGAAATTTAAGCCCCAAGGAAAATTAATCGGCAAAGACATGTTGCCTGGATGGACGAAATGGGAAAGGAAAAGATGAAAAAGGAAGGGGGACATCATTCAATATTTAAGAGATGCATAACGAGTTTTGTGAACAAAACTCCTAAAAGGTGGGGATAGTTGTAAACCCCGTCCCCTCGAACTAAGGAAACCGAGAGTTTTTAAAAGAAAAATCGAGTATTTAAGTGAACCGAAATTTAGTAAAGAAGGGTCAAAACCAGAATTTGGAAAATCCCAAGTTGCCAAGAAGTACCTAAACATCATGGAAAATGATGTGAATTCGACTAACGAGAGTACAAATTCACAAGTTCAATAAACCAAACTTGCAATGGAGCTGAACACTTTGTCACCAATTGGGATAAATGATCACTTGAGACTTCAAGAGGGCCCAATCACAAGGTCAAGGGCTAAAATATTCAAAAAAAGCTTTATATGGGCTGATTAAAGAGATTGCTGAATATTCAAATAGAAGCCCAAATGAAGAGCCCAAGATGAGCCCAAGAGAAGGTCCAGATTTAATTAATAAGGAGAGATTTATAAATATAATAAATCTCTTATGATAATACTAGGTAGTTAGATTAGATAATGTTAGCTTATAACCATAATAGATTTTTTCCACATTATGTGGGTCATTCGATTGTTTTCTTAGCCTATAAAAGGCATACTTCACAGCATTGGAGACACATACTTTGAAATTTATATCTTGTGAGGTTTTGTCTTCTTTCTATCTTGAAAGAGCTTTTGAACTTATCAGGTTTTTACCTGTGGCGTTCAAGCAATCAAGACTTATCACTCGGGGTTTTCTAAGAGTTCTTAGAGGATTTGGGTGTGGCGTCTACATATCCCATACCTTGTTTCTCACAAAAATAAGGTATATTTCCATCGTTTCGCACTTGCGTCATGAAAGTCTTGTGATCATTGCCATATTTGGTGTAAGGTGTCGTCAGCATATTGGCGAGGTTCGCATCAGTTGGTATCAGAGCACATGGTTGCACGGCAAGTTCCATCCCATCTTTTTATATAGTTTTTTTATCTTCTCTACCTATTTCTATTCTCTATAAAAAAATTATCATATTCTTCTATCTATCTTCTCTTCAGTAGGTTAAAAAAAGAGAAAAAAAAAGCCAAAAAAAATTTTGTGCCAAAAAAAAAAGAAAGCAAAAAAAAGTCCGTGCTAAAAAAAAAAAGAGCAAAAAAAAATTTCGTGAAAAAAAAGGCAAAAGAAAAAAAAGTGGACACAATTCTATCTTATATCTCATTCTTATTCTGCTTTATTTAAGTCTATTACTTCATTTCTTCTCTATTTAAATTCTACTCTTATTTCGGAGTCTATTCATACCTCTCAATTAAATTCTTTGGAATTACTTTTTGAAAACCTTTATTGATTTGTCTTGATTGTTCCTCAAGTTGAACTGCTTCGTAAAAATGATTTGTTTTTAAAGTTCAATTCAGATTGAAAGAGGACATATGAGTGGAAAAAGGTAAGAGTGTTTTAAATCTTTAAGAAAAAGCCATTTGAGTGTTAAACATGAGTGTTTGAGAGAAACATGTGAGTGAGAGTTGCGAGGTTCTTTTGTTTCTAACAATTGGCAAGATTACAATTTCCAACAAAGAGGAAACACATGGAAAGAAGCCAGTTTCCCTCAACCCGTTCAAAATTTAGATTGGAAAGCCATGATGAAACAAGTTGTAAAGTCTAGATTTGAGCCACTTCACACGCGAATGGATCGCTTGGAGGAAGGTCTGAGACGTCGTTCACATCAACATACTTCCGTTGAACAACAACCTTGGGGCTTTCAATCTAGGCATTTCGATACTCAAGAACTCGAGGAATTTGAAGATCTTCGAGTTAATTGTGATAGTGCCAGGCACAATTACATCAATCAATGTACTCCAAGTGAAAGGCCATGGATTGATGACGTCATGGACAACCAACGTGAGAATCTATTTCATACTCGTTGTTCTATGAAAAATAGAGTTTGTTCTGTTATCATAGATGAGGAAAGCTGCACTAACTTTGCTAGCACCGAGCTTGTGGAGAAGTTGGCATTACATGCAACGAAGCATCCAAAGCCATATCAAATTCAAATGCTGAGTGATCAACCCAAACTCGAGGTAACCCAACAGGTGATAGTGTCCTTCTCTATTGGGAAATATCAGGATGAAATATTATGTGATGTAGTACCAATGCAAGCATGTCATATTTTATTGGGAGAACCTTGGAAGTTAGATCGTCACGTTACATATGATAGATTAACAGATAGGTACTCATTCGTGATGAATAATAGATCAATATCTCTTGTACCTCTTACTTTACAACAAGTTTTTCAGGATCAGTTGAAAAAGAAAAAGGCAAATGAAAAGAAAATAGCAGAAATACAAGAGAGAAAAGCCATGATTGAAGAGGAAGAGACAAAAGGCAATATTGAAAAAGAAGAGAGAAATTCGAGAGAGAAAAGCCGAAATTGAAAATGATGAGAGAAAAGGCAATGTTGAAAAAGAAGAGAGAAAAGCCATAATACAAAGAAAAGAGTGTAGAAACAATTTTATGGAGAGAAAAAGTGAGATCAAGAGAGATACAATTCCATATCCTATCCTTACAGTACTTATGTACAAGGATTTATATTTTACTAACCATATTGTCGGATATTTTCCGAGCATTAGTGTTTCTCTTCTACAGGAATTCAAGAATGTCATTACAAAGAAGATAACTCTTGGTTTGCCATTAGTTCGAGAAAACAAGTATCAAAGTCAACACGAAGTCCTAAAATTGATGGAAATGAGATATATACGTAAAAGCAAGCGACCATGTGTTGTACCCATGAAAGACGAAACTTGGCAAATATGCCTCAATTGTCGAGCCATTGACAATATCACGGTAAAGTATCAACAACATGTTTCTTATTTATATGATATTGTTATTGAGTTGCATAGATACTATTTGTTTTCAAAACATGGTCTTAAGAGTGAATATCATCAATTTCAAATTAAAGAAAAAGATGATTTGAAAATAACATCTGAAACAAAACCAAGTCTATATGATTGGTTAGTTGTGATTTTTGGATTGACTAGTGCCTATAGCACTATCATGATATTAATGAAGCATATCTTGCATGTTATCATTTTAAAGTTTGACTATATATATTTTGATGACGTCCTGGTATATGAACTTATGGAATATTTGAAAATGATGTTAGAACTTTTAAGGAAAGATAAATTGTTTGAGAATTTTAAGATATTTATCATTTGTTCGGATAAACTTCTATTTCCTGGATATGTTATAAGTTTTGAAGGGATTGCCATTGACAAGGAAATTAAGGTAATTCAAGATTGGCAAACACCTTACTTGGTAAGTCAGGAAAGAAGATCAATTGCATATTATAATGAAAAGTTCAGTGGAGTAGCCCTCAAGCTGAATGAGTTTCATGCAAGGTAGGTAGAATTCATTTATACATCTGGTTATGTGATCAAGTGTAAGCAAGGTATGAAAAATGTAGTTTCTCATACATTATCTGAAAGGTACATTTTGTCTAAAATCATTGATACTAAATTGCTTAATTTTTCATGGAATACTGTGTTGGTTACAAAATTTCTATTTTCAACTGCATGTTTACCACATATTGTGTTTGAATATAATCGTTATATTTATTCAGTAACTAAGTTATCACCAATGGAGATTATCCATGATTTTAATCCATTAGATAGAAAACAGCAGACTCAAGAAAATATTAATCTTTATAACAAGAGTTTCATGAAAGTTGTTTTTGATCTAGGGATTTGGGTTAGTTTACATATAAGGAATGGACGGTTTATGAATAGAAAACTATCAAAATTTCTTAGATTAGAGGGATTATTTAAGGCGTTAAAACTCAGTAGTAATAATTACAACAGGAAGTTATCTAGCAAATATATTGATAGTAATAGCATAAATATTTATAAGTTAATGTCTCTTGATGTAGGTGATGAAGGAAAAGAAGATTTGAGGACAAATCATTTTCAAGAGGGGAAGAATGATGTGAATCCGACTAACGAGAGTACGAATTCACAAGTTCAATAAACCAAACTTGCAATGGAGCTGAACACTTTGTCACCAATTGGGATAAATGATCACTTGAGACTTCAAGAGGGCCCAATCACAAGGTCAAGGGCTAAAAGATTCAAAAAAGCTTTATATGGGCTGATTAAAGAGATTGCTGAATATTCAAATAGAAGCCCAAATGAAGAGCCCAAGATGAGCCCAAGAGAAGGTCCAGATTTAATTAATAAGGAGATATTTATAAATATAATAAATCTCTTATGATAATACTAGGTAGTCAAATTAGAAAAGGTTAGCTTATAACCATAATAGATTTTTTCCACATTATATGGGTAATTCGATTGTTTTCTAAGCCTATAAAAGGCATACTCCACAGCATTGGAGACACACACTTTGGAATTTATATCTTGTGAGGTTTTGTCTTCTTTCTATCTTGAAAGAGCTTTTGAACTTATCAGGTTTTTACCTGTGGCGTTCAAGCAATCAAGACTTATCACCCGGGGTTTTCTAAGAGTTCTTCTTAGAGGATTTGGGTGTGGCGTCTACATATCCCATACCTTGTTTCTCACAAAAATAAGGTATATTTCCATCTTTTCGCACTTGCGTCATGAAAGTCTTGGGATCGTTGCCATATTTGGTGTAAAGTGTCGTCAGCATATTGGCGAGGTTCGCATCAGAAAAGGACCATGAAGTGGATTTGAGGTAAAAACTAGACTAATTTAGGGTAAACCGAAAATGAACCGGATCGAACCGGAATGAACTGTGAAGAACCAGTTCAAAGATTTATTTTTCTAGATGGCTTTAAAACATCAAATTGGAAAATTGAAGCCAACATTAGATAGAAAATAAATTTAGAAATTTTTAATTTTAAGAAAACTGATCGAATCAGACCTGAACTGGCTGGTTTTTTTTTTATTTCGGGTCACCAAACCCGATCAGACCGAACCAATCAAAAGTCCAGTCGGTCAATGGACCATTGCCAGGTCAGCGCTTAGTCAGCAGGGATGACCAATCAACGCACGACAATGGTCCTCTCTACAAATGTGATCATTGAAAAATGAAGGTCTGAGTGTTTTAGAGAGAATTCTGATCTTTAACTGATAGGGGGACATCCAAGATTTATATGGTTGAATTCTAGACTTTGTTGGCTATTTGATCATAGCTTCTTTCATCATTGCATAGCATGTGGATTTCTAAATGAATTAATTAATTCGGCTAGAGAAATTTTGGGTTGAAATCCTGGACTGGGGCATTCACTCAGGTGAAGGTGACGAGCGCATGCGCAACACGTGGTGGAGTTGCGCATCCGTGCGCGTGGCACATGTTTGGACCCATCGTCCAGTTCAACTAGTTCGACATTATTTCAAACCAGTTTCGAATGAATATTTTAACTAGATCAATCATTTCTTGGTCAGTTCACCCCCAATTTGGTCGATTATTTGTCTAATTGAATGGACTTGAGAATAATTAAATTCTGACTTATTTAGCTCACTCTAAAAATCGAGGGATTTTGTGACTTGTCTGATTCAAAATCGGTCTGAACTAGTTCTTCCATGAGTTTTTTTCACGATCCTTGATTTCTTGTCATGAGATGTTTCCCAAGGGAATTTCATGACCTTTGTCATTTTCTTGTGATTAGTTTTGAACCATATTCCAAAATTAGTTCGATTTCAAATCATGGTACATGTTTTCCTTCTCACTTTCTCCATAGTTCCTTATTTGGTTTGGTTTGGTTTGGTTTCTAGTTCGGGATTCCCGATTGTCACGCCCGAACCCGGTTTAGTTAGATCCCTATGAACAACCCGCTGCTCCCTTGGTTAAAGATGGGTTTCCCCTTCTTTTAGTCAAGAGGAGACAGGCATAAATTTCAAATCTTGTTCACTGGAATAACATAAATCAAACTAAAGCAAGCTTAAAAGAACTTTAAGTGCACCTGACGAAGGATACATCTTTCTGAGCTCTCTCAGTTGATCTCCTTACTCCTTAAAAGGGGTAAAGGGAGTGGCTGAGTTTCTACAACTGATGTGAATCTGACTAAAGAGACTATGAATTCACAAGTCCAATCAACCGAACCTGCAATGGAGCTGAACACTTTGTTACCAAATGAGGTGAATAATCATTTGAGATTGCAAGAGGGCCCAATCACAAGGTCAAGGGCTAAAAGATTCAAAGAAGCTTTATATGGGCTGATTAAAGAGTGATGCGAACCTCGCCAATATGCTGACGACACCCTACACCAAATATGGCAACGATCCCAAGACTTTCACGACGCAAGTACGAAAAGATGGAATATACCTTGTTTATGTGAGAAACAAGGTATGGGATATGTAGACGCCACACCCAAATCCTCTAAGAAGAACTCTTAGAAAACCTCGGATGATAAGTCTTGATTGCTTGAACGCCACAGGTAAAAACCTGATAAGTTCAAAAAAGCTCTTTCAAGATAGAAAGAAAACAAAATCTCACAAAATATAAATTTCAAAGTGTGTCTCTCCAATGCTGTGGAGTATGCCTTTTATAGGCTCAGAAAACAACCGAATGACCCACATAATGTGGAAAAAATCTATTATGGTTATAAGCTAACCTTATCTAATTGACTACCTAATATTATCCTAAGAGATTTATTATATTTATAAATCTCTCCTTATTAATTAAATCTGGACCTTCTGTTGGGCTCATCTTGGGCTCTTCATTTGTGTTTCTATTTGAATATTCAGCAATATCTTTAATCAGCCCATATAAAGCTTTTTTGAATCTTTTAGCCCTTGACCTTGTGATTGGGCCCTCTTGAAGTCTCAAGTGATCATTTATCCCAATTGGTGATAAAGTGTTCAGCTCCATTGCAGGTTCGGTTGATTGGACATGTGAATTCGTAGTCTCTTTAGTCGGATTCACATCATTCTCCCCCTCTTGAAAATGATTTGTCCTCAAATCATCTGTTTCTTCATCACCTACATCAAAGGGCATTAAATCAGTAACATTGAAGCTTTCATTAATGCTATACTCACCAGGCAACTCTAGCTTGTAAGCATTATTATTAATGCGTTCCAACACACGAAATGGTCCATCTCCTCTAGGAAGAAGTTTTGATCGCCTTTGTTCCGGAAATCGTTCTTTCCTCATATGAAGCCAGACCCAATCGCCAGGTTCGAAAATGATACTTTTGCGGCCCTTGTTTGCTTGTTTTTCATAAACTTTAGTCATCCGTTCAATATGCATCTTTGTCTTCTCGTGCAGTTCTTTCACAAACTGTGCTTTTCTCTTTCCATCAACATTCACAAATTCACCTACAGGAAGTGGAGTTAGATCTAGAGGGGTTAATGGATTGAAACCATAAACAATCTCAAATGGTGAAAACTTAGTTGTAGAATGAATAGAACGATTATAAGCAAATTCAACATGTGGTAAGCAATCTTCCCATGATTTCAAATTCTTTTTTATTATAGAACGTAATAAAGTACCTAATGTCCTATTTACTACTTCTGTTTGACCATCAGTTTGTGGGTGACATGTTGTTGAAAACAGCAGTTTGGTTCCCAATTTACCCCATAGGGTTTTCCAAAAGTAACTCAAGAATTTAGAATCACGATCAGAAACAATAGTTCTAGGCATACCATGCAATCTGACAACTTCTCTAAAGAACAAATCAGCCACATTCGATGCATCATCAGTTTTATGACATGGAATGAAATGTGCCATTTTCGAAAACCTATCAACTACCACAAACACAGAATCCCTCCCCCTCTTAGTTCTTGGTAATCCTAAAACAAAATCCATGGAAATATCAATCCAAGGTGCATTAGGAATTGGAAGAGGAGTATACAGGCCGTGAGGTTGTTGCCTAGACTTAGACTTTTTACATGTAATGCATCGAGAACAAATTTTTTTCAACATCACTTTTCATGTGGGGCCAAAAAAAATGCTCGTGCATTATCGCCATAGTTTTAGCTACCCCAAAATGTCCCATAAGTCCTCCACCATGTGCTTCCCTAACAAGTAACTCACGCAAAGATGACTGAGGGATGCATAATTTGTTTTCTCGAAAAAGAAATCCATTTTGTAAATAAAATTTTCCAAACCTACCAGTTCGACAACCTTTAAACACTTCACAAAAATCAGGATCATTTGCATACAAATCCTTGATATAATCAAATCCAAGTAATTTAGAATCAAGCATTGAAAGCATAGCGTACCTTCGCGATAGAGCATCTGCAACTATATTTTCCTTACCTTGTTTGTATTTGATCACATATGGGAATGTTTCAATGAACTCCACCCACCTTGCATGGCGTTTGTTCAACTTGTGTTGTCCTTTGAGATGTTTAAGAGATTCATGATCTGTGTGAATCACAAACTCTTTCGGCCATAGGTAGTGCTGCCATGTTTGAAGAGTTCGAACTAGGGCATACATCTCCTTATCATAGGTAGGATAGTTAAGGGTTGCTCCACTCAACTTTTCACTGAAATATGCAATTGGTCTTCCTTCCTGCATTAATACACCTCCAATACCTACTCCTGATGCATCACACTCAATTTCAAATGTTTTCGAAAAATTAGGCAATGAGAGCAATGGGGCAGTAGTTAATTTTTCCTTTATCAATTGAAATGCATTTTGTTGCTCATTACCCCATTTAAAAGGTACATTTTTCTTTATAACAGCAGTAAGAGGTGCAACATAACTACTGAAATTTGGAACAAAACGTCTATAAAAACTAGCTAATCCATGGAAACTTCTTACCTGACTTACCGAATTAGGTGTCGGCCAGTCGCGAATTGCCTTAATCTTTTCCTCGTCAACTCCAATCCCTTCTGAACTTATAACATATCCAAGAAACACAAGTTTATCCGAACAAAAGACACATTTATTCAAGTTGGCAAACAACTTATGTTTCCTTAATGCTTCTAACACAGCTCTTAAATGGGCTACATGTTCATCCATGGTCTTGCTGTAGATTAGAATATCATCAAAATATACCACTACAAATCTCCCAATAAAAGCACGTAATACATGATTCATTAATCTCATGAAAGTGCTTGGTGCATTAGTCAACCCAAAGGGCATAACTAACCATTCATATAATCCTTGTTTAGTCTTAAATGCAGTTTTCCATTCATCCCCTTCTTTCATTCGAATTTGATGATATCCACTCTTAAGATCTATTTTCGAAAATAAACAAGATCCATGCAACTCATCTAACATGTCATCCAAACGAGGAATAGGGTGGCGATACTTTACCGTGATGTTGTTGATGGCTCGACAATCCACGCACATTCGCCATGTTCCGTCCTTCTTAGGTACAAGTAGCACTGGCACAGCACATGGACTCATACTCTCTCGAACATACCCCTTTTCCATCAGCTCTAGGACTTGGCGTTGAAGTTCCTTTGTTTCTTCAGGGTTACTTCTATATGCTGGTCGGTTAGGAATCGTCGCTCCAGGGATTAAATCAATTTGATGTTCAATTCCTCGAATTGGTGGCAAACCTGGTGGTATCTCATCGGGAAAGACATCGATAAATTCCTGCAAAACAGTAATAATATTGCTCGGCAAAGATCCGACAAGATCGTTAGTACTCAAAAAGGCGTCCTTGTACATAAGTACAATAAGAGCCTGATGTGAAAGTAAAGCTCGCTTGATCTCACTTTTTCTTGCAATAAAATTGCTTTTACTCTCTTTTTTTTCCACTTCTGGCTTTTCCCTCTTTTTTTTCAACTCTGATATTTCTCCTTTCTTTTTTTCTTCTATTTTCTGTTCATTTGCCTTTTTCTTTTTCAGTTGATCCTCAAAAACTTGCCTTGGAGTCAATGGAACAAGAGATATTGGTCTCTCATTCATCACAAAAGAGTACCTATTAGTGAATCCATCATGCATAACTTGACGATCAAACTGCCAAGGTCGTCCCAAAAGTATATGGCACGCGTGCATTGGTACCACGTCACATAGTATTTCATCTTGATATTTTCCAATAGAAAATGCAACCAACACTTGTTTGGTTACCTTGAGTTCACCTTGGTCGTTCAGCCATTGTAGTCGATAAGGCTTCGGATGCTTTAAGGTTGGTAATGCCAATTTCTCCACCAGCTCAGTGCTAGCTACATTAGTGCAACTTCCCCCATCTATAATAACACAGCAAACCTTATTTTTCACACAACAACGAGTATGAAATAAGTTCTCACGCTGATTGTTTTCTTCTTCTTGGGCTTGAACACTGAGAGTTCGCCGTGCAACCAACAATTCCCCTTCTTCTGCATATTCATCAGCATCTTCAAGTGGTGGCATCCCCGGATCGATATCTTCTTTTTCATCATCGGTCTCAATCTCACCATTAGCATTGATCACCATTGCCCGCTTATTTGGGCATTGACTTGCAATGTGACCCCTGCCTTGGCATCGGAAACACTTAATATCACGAGTTTTGGGAGTTGTGATATGGGTGTTACCTTGATTTTGAGCCACAGCCTGCTTGGTTGTCTCTTTTAGTGGAGCATGCTGAGGTTGAGTTGACTGACTCTCAAATCGCCTTGAGGATGGTTTCCATGAGTTCGAGGAACCATTGTTTAATCCCCTTTTGTGTAAACTCTTTCTCTTCAATTGTTGTTCGACTTTGATAGCTTGATGTACCATATCTTGGAGCTCAACATGATATTGCATTTCCACCACGTCAGCTATCTCATGGTTTAGACCATGCAAAAATCTCGCCATTGTTGCCTCTTTGTCTTCCTCCACATTTGCTCGAATCATCGCAATCTCCATCTCCTTGAAGTATTCGTCGACGCTTCTTGATTCTTGGGTAAGCCTTTGGAGTTTATTGAACAACTCCCGGTGATAGTGGCTGGGAACAAATCGTCGTCGCATGATCACTTTCATTTCGTCCCAAGACTCCACAGAGCGTTCGTGATTTCATTTCCTTTCCTTCACCAATTGATCCCACCATATTATAGCATAATCAGTAAATTCGACAGCAGCAAGTCGTACCTTTTTCATCTCCGAGTAATTATGACAGTCAAAAACCATCTCCATCCTCTTTTCCCATTCAAGATACGCTTCTGGATCTGTTTTTCCTTGAAAAGAGGGTATTTTCAACTTTATATTATCCAGGTTGTCATCAACTCGAGGTCGTTCTCTATGAGCATATCGATCGAAATCCTCGGGTTCTTGTGGGTCAAAACGTCTTGGCTGAAAGCTTCGAGGTCGCTGTTCAGTAGGGGTATGTTGACGCGAACCCCTCACTCCTTCCAATTGATCAATTCGCTCATGAAGCGGTTCCAACTCGGACTTCAGCATTCGTTTCATTTCACTTATGATGGCTTGCATTTGTAAATTTGTAATCGGTTGTTGGGAATCTTCTTCATTTGGCGTATCTCCTCGTTGTTGTGCCATGAGTTCCTACAAATGATAACAGAAGAACCTTCCAAATGCTCACTCACGTATTTCTCCCAATCTCTCGTTTTTTCACACTCAATTGGCTTTTTCTTAAAGATTCAAACACTCTTGCCTTTTTCCTCTCGAATGTCTTCTTTCAATCTAAATTGAACTTTAAAAACAAATCGTTTTTACGAAACAGTTCAACTTGAGGAACAATCAAGACAAATCAATAAAGGTTTTCAAAAAGTAATCCCAAAGAATTTAAGTGAGAGGTATGAATAGACTCACAAATAAGAGTAAAATTTAGATAGAAAATAAAGAAATTAAGATGAAATGAAGTAATAGAAGATAGAGCAGAATAAGAATGAGATATAAGATAGAATTGTGTGCCCCTTTTTTTTTTGCCTTTTTTTTCACGAATTTTTTTTTCCGCTTTTTTTAGAACGATCTTTTTTTACTCTTTTTTTTTTCTTTTTTTTTCTGCACTTTTTTTAGCACGAATTTTTGGCTTTTTTTTCTCTTTTTTTTAACCTCCTGAAGAGAAGATAGATAGAAGAATATGATAATTTTTTTTATAGAGAATAGAAATAGGTAGAGAAGATAAAAAAGAACTAGATAAACAAAATGGTATGGAACTTGCCGTGCAACCGTGTGCTCTGATACCAACTGATGCGAACCTCGCCAATATGCTGACGACACCCTACACCAAATATGGCAACGATCCCAAGACTTTCACGACGCAAGTACGAAAAGATGGAATATACCTTGTTTATGTGAGAAACAAGGTATGGGATATGTAGACGCCACACCCAAATCCTCTAAGAAGAACTCTTAGAAAACCTCGGATGATAAGTCTTGATTGCTTGAACGCCACAGGTAAAAACCTGATAAGTTCAAAAAAGCTCTTTCAAGATAGAAAGAAAACAAAATCTCACAAAATATAAATTTCAAAGTGTGTCTCTCCAATGCTGTGGAGTATGCCTTTTATAGGCTCAGAAAACAACCGAATGACCCACATAATGTGGAAAAAAATCTATTATGGTTATAAGCTAACCTTATCTAATTGACTACCTAATATTATCCTAAGAGATTTATTATATTTATAAATCTCTCCTTATTAATTAAATCTGGACCTTCTGTTGGGCTCATCTTGGGCTCTTCATTTGGGTTTCTATTTGAATATTCAGCAATATCTTTAATCAGCCCATATAAAGCTTTTTTGAATCTTTTAGCCCTTGACCTTGTGATTGGGCCCTCTTGAAGTCTCAAGTGATCATTTATCCCAATTGGTGATAAAGTGTTCAGCTCCATTGCAGGTTCGGTTGATTGGACATGTGAATTCGTAGTCTCTTTAGTCGGATTCACATCAAAGAGATTGCTGAATCTTCAAATAGAAGCCCAAATGAAGAGCCCAAGATGAGCCCAAGAGAAGGTCCAGATTTAATTAATAAGGAGAGATTTATTATAAATCTCTTAGGATAATATTAGGTAGCTAGATTAGATAAGGTTAGCTTATAACCATAATAGATTTTTTCCTCATTATGTGGGTCATTCGGTTATTTTCTGAGCCTATAAAAGGCATACTCCACAACATTGAAGAGACACACACTTTAGAATTTATATCTTGTGAGGTTTTGTCTTCTTTCAATCTTGAAAGAGCTTTTGAACTTATCAGGTTTTTACCTGGGGCATTCAAGCAATCAAGACTTATCACTCGGAGTTTTTTAAGAGTTCTTTTTAGAGGATTTGGGTGTGGCGTCTACATATCCCATACCTTGTTTCTCACATAAACAAGGTATATTCCATCTTTTCTTACTTGCGTCGTGAAAATCTTGGGATCATTGCCATATTTGGTGTAGAGTGTCGTCAGCATATTGGCGAGGTTCGCATCAGTTGTTGATGCGAACCTCGCCAATATGCTGACGATACCCTACACAAATATGGCAACGATCCCAAGACTTTTACAACGCAAGTGCGAAAAGATGGAATATACCTTGTTTATGTGAGAAACAAGGTATGGGATATGTAGACGCCACACCCAAATCCTCTAAGAAGAACTCTTAGAAAACCCCAGGTGATAAGTCTTGATTGCTTGAACGCCACAGGTAAAAACCTGATAAGTTCAAAAGCTCTTTCAAGATAGAAAGAAGACAAAACCTCACAAGATATAAATTCCAAAGTGTGTGTCTCTCCAATGTTGTGGAGTATGCCTTTTATAGGCTCAGAAAATAACCGAATGACCCACATAATAAGCTAACCTTATGTAATCTAACCACTTAATATTATCCTTATCTAATCTAACCTTATCTCCTTATTAATTAAATCTGGACTTTCACTTGGGCTCATCTTGGGCTCTTCATTTTGGACTTCTATTTGAATATTCAGCAATCTCTTTAATCAGCCCATATAAAGCTTCTTCGAATCTTTTAGCCCTTGACCTTGTGATTGGGCCCTGTTGAAGTCTCAAATAATCATTTATCCCATTTGGTGACAAAGTGTTTAGCTCCATTCCACGTTCGGTTGATTGGACTTGTGAATTTGTAAACTCTTTTGTCAGATTCACATCATCAGAGGTGGGGACGAGATGAGGTCTCTGTCCTCATACGGACACAAAGAAGTAATTTTGGGATTGTGGGTTGGATGTCGTGTACATCCACTCATTCCCATGGTAGAAGTGGTTATACTTTTATCCGGGTGGTAGGAAAAGTCGCTCCGAAGCCACTAGTGGGTTCAGTAGTGATACTGACTTGCGAATGTGTTTAACCTTCGTGATAAAAGGATGTGTGTTGGGTGATTACATACCGTGGTAAATAAGAAATGGTGGAAAAACCCGAATTTTTAAATGAAGGGATTTTTTAAAATAAAGGAGTCTGGCACACTTCATATAAATGTTTTTCTTAAAAGTTAAAAGTAGACCTTTAAAAACCCATTCACTGAGTAGTCGTACTCACCCCCTCCCTTATATCCCTTTCAGAAAATCCCGGAAAGCCTACCCTAAAAGACAATAAACTAAGATGCCAGTAAGACAGGTATGTAAAGTTTTAAATTTGATGCAGTTTTGATTATGCTATTCCAGAAAATGGTGCAGGTTTAAAGGATGCCTTACTCTTTACAGATTATAATAAGGGGAAACCCTTTAATAAATCGAGAGAGTGGCGGGTTGTTCACAGGGATCCGACCAAACCGGATTGGGGCGTGACAAAGGACAAGTAAATAAGGAGAACCAAACAATACTGGTGACAAGAAGGCACAATCACTGTAACTGATGTGAATCCGACAAAAGAGTCTACAAATTCACAAGCCCAATCAAACGAGCCTGCAATGAATCTGAACACTTTGTCACCAAATGGGATAAATGATTATTTGAGACTTCAAGAGGGCCCAATCACAAAGTTAACGGCTAAAAAATTCAAAGAAGCTTTATATGGGCTGATTAAAGAGATTGCTGCATATTCAAATAGAAGCCCAAATGAAGAGCCCAAGATGAGCCCAACAGAAGGTCCATATTTAATTAATAAGGAGAGATTTATAAATATAATAAATCTCTTAGGATAATATTAGGTAGTTAGATTAGATAAGGTTAGCTTATAACCATAATAGATTTTTTCCACATTATGTGGGTCATTCAGTTGTTTTCTGAGCCTATAAAAGGCATACTCCACAACATTGGAGACACACTTTGGAATTTATATCTTGTGAGGTTTTGTTTTCTTTCTATCTTGAAAGAGCTTTTGAACTTATCAGGTTTTTACCTGTGGCGTTCAAGCAATCAAGACTTATCATCCGGGGTTTTCTAAGAGTTCTTCTTAGAGGATTTGGGTGTGGCGTCTACATATCCCATACCTTGTTTCTCACATAAACAAGGTATATTCCATCTTTTCGTACTTGCGTCGTGAATGTCTTGGGATCGTTGCCATATTTGGTGTAGGGTGTCGTCAGCATATTGGCGAGGTTCGCATCAGTTGGTATCAGAGCACACGATTGCACGGCAAGTTCCATCCCATATATTTTGATGACGTCTGATGCGAACCTCGCCAATATGCTGACGACACCCTACACCAAATATGGCAACGATCCCAAGACTTTCACGACGCAAGTGCGAAAAGATGGAATATACCTTGTTTATGTGAGAAACAAGGTATGGGATATGTAGACGCCACACCCAAATCCTCTAAGAAGAACTCTTAGAAAACCCCGGGTGATAAGTCTTGATTGCTTGAACGCCACAGATAAAAACCTGATAAGTTCAAAAGCTCTTTCAAGATAGAAAGAAGATAAAACCTCACAAGATATAAATTCCAAAGTGTGTGTCTCTCCAATGCTGTGTGTCTCTCCAATTAAAATTTCCAGGGATTTGGGTTAGTTTACATATAAGGAATGAAATGTTTATGGATAGAAAACAATTAAAATTTCTTAGATTAGAGAGATCATTTCAAATGTTAAAAGTCATTAATAATAATTACAACAATAAGTTATCTGATAAATATATTGTTAGCTATAACATACATATTTCTAATTTAATTTCTTTTGCTATAGGTGATGAAGGAATAGAAGATTTGAGGACAAATCATTTTCAAGAGGGGGAGAATGATGTGAATCCGACAAAAGAGTCTACAAATTCACAAGCCCAATCAAACGAGCCTGCAATGAAGCTGAACACTTTGTCACCAAATGGGATAAATGATTATTTGAGACTTTAAGAGGGCCCAATCACAAAGTTAAGGGCTAAAAAATTCAAAGAAGCTTTATATGGGCTGATTAAAGAGATTGCTGCATATTCAAATAGAAGCCCAAATGAAGAGCCCAACAGAAGGTCCAGATTTAATTAATAAGGAGAGATTTATAAATATAATAAATCTCTTAGGATAATATTAGGTAGTTAGATTAGATAAGGTTAGCTTATAACCATAATAGATTTTTTCCACATTATGTGGGTCATTCAGTTGTTTTCTGAGCCTATAAAAGGCATACTCCACAACATTGGAGACACACTTTGGAATTTATATCTTGTGAGGTTTTGTTTTCTTTCTATCTTGAAAAAGCTTTTGAACTTATCAGGTTTTTACCTGTGGCATTCAAGCAATCAAGACTTATCATCCGGGGTTTTCTAAGAGTTCTTCTTAGAGGATTTGGGTGTGGCGTCTACATATCCCATACCTTGTTTCTCACATAAACAAGGTATATTCCATCTTTTCGTACTTGCGTCGTGAAAGTCTTGGGATCGTTGCCATATTTAGCGTAGGGTGTCGTCAGCATATTGGCGAGGTTCGCATCAGTAACACCGAGGATATTGGAAAGGTATGAACCACCGACAAAGGGGATAGCTAGGATTGTAAGGGAAAGGATGATCATAGGACAATCAACTCAAAGTCGTGGATGAAAACCTTCAAGAGGAAGGACCTTACCCTAAGTAGAATAGAGAGTGGGCTTGATGTGAATCTGACAAAAGAGTTTACAAATTCACAAGTCCAATCAATCGAAGGTGGAATGGAGCTAAACACTTTGTCCCCAAATGGGATAAATGATTATTTGAGACTTCAAGAGGGCCCAATCACAAGGTCAAGGGCTAAAAGATTCAAAGAAGCTTTATATGGGCTGATTAAAGAGATTGCTGAATATTCAAATAGAAGCCCAAATGAAGAGCCCAAGATGAGCCCAAGAGAAGGTCCAGATTTAATTAATAAGGAGAGATTTATAAATATAATAAATCTCTTAGGATAATATTAGGTGGTTAAATTAGATAAGGTTAGCTTATTATGTGGGTCATTCGGTTATTTTCTGAGCCTATAAAAGGCATACTCCACAGCCTTGGAGACAGACACTTTGAAATTTATATCTTGTGAGGTTTTGTCTTCTTTCTATCTTGAAAGAGCTTTTGAACTTATCAGGTTTTTACCTGTGGCGTTCAAGCAATCAAGACTTATCACCCGGGGTTTTCTAAGAGTTCTTCTTAGAGAATTTGGGTGTGGCGTCTACACATCTAAACAAGGTATATTCCATCTTTTCGCACTTGCGTCGTGAAAGTCTTGGGATCGTTGCCATATTTGGTGTAGGGTGTCGTCAGCATATTGGCGAGGTTCGCATCTGTTGGTGATGTGAATCTGACAAAACAGTTTACAAATTCACAAGTCCAATCAACCGAACGTGGAATGGAGCTAAACACTTTGTCACCAAATGGGATAAATGATTATTTGAGACTTCAAGAGGGCCCAGTCACAAGGTCAAGGGCTAAAAGATTCAAAGAAGCTTTATATGGGCTGATTAAAGAGATTGCTGAATATTCAAATAGAAGCCCAAAATGAAGAGCCCAAGATGAGCCCAAGAGAAGGTTCAAATTTAATTAATAAGGAGAGATTTATAAATATAATAAATCTCTTAGGATAATATTAGGTGGTTAGATTAGATAAGGTTAGCTTATTATGTGGGTCATTCGGTTATTTTCTGAGCCTATAAAAGGCAAACTCCACGGCATTGGAGAGACAGACACTTTGAAATTTATATCTTGTGAGGTTTTGTCTTCTTTCTATCTTGAAAGAGCTTTTGAACTTATCAGGTTTTTACTTGTGGCGTTCAAGCAATCAAGACTTATCACCCGGGGTTTTCTAAGAGTTCTTCTTAGAGGATTTGGGTGTGGCGTCTACATATCCCATACCTTGTTTCTCACATAAACAAGGTATATTCCATCTTTTCTTACTTGCGTCGTGAAAGTCTTGGGATCGTTGCCATATTTGGTGTAGGGTGTCGTCAGCATATTGGCGAGGTTCGCATCAGTTGGTATCAGAGCACACGGTTGCACGGCAAGTTCCATCCCATCTTTTTATCTAGTTCTGTTTTTTATCTTCTCTACCTATTTCTATTCTCTATAAAAAAAAATTATCATATTCTTCTATTAATCTTCTCTTCAGTAGGTTAAAAAAAAAGGAGAGAAAAAAAGTGCAAAAAAAATCGTGGAAAAAAAAGGCAAAAGAAAAAAAAAGGAAGCACACAATTATATCTTATATCTCATTCTTACTCTGCTATATCTAAGTCTATTACTTCATTACATCTTAATTTCTTTCTTCTCGTTTAAATTCTTTGGAATTACTTTTTGGAAAACTTTATTGATATGTCTTGATTGTCCCTCAAGTTGAACTGCTTCGTAAAAAAATGATTTATTTTTAAAGTTCAATTCAGATTGAAAGAAGACATATGAGTGGAAAAAGGCAAGAGTGTTTTAAATCTTTAAGAAAAAGCCATTTGAGTTTTAAACATGAGTGTTTGAGAGAAACATGTGAGGGAGAGTTGCGAGGTTTTTTTGTTTCTAACAATTGGTAGGATTACAATTTCCAACAAAGAGAAAACACATGTAAAGATGCCAGTTTCCCTCAACCCGTTCAAAATCTAGATTGGAAAACCATGATGAAACAAGTTGTAAAGTCTGGATTTGAGCCACTTCACACGCGAATGGATCGCTTGGAGGAAGGTGTGATACGTCGTTCACATCAACATACTTCAGTCGAACAACAACCTTGGTGCTTTCAATCTAGGCGTTTCGATACTCAAGAACTTGAGGAATTTGAAGATCTTCAAGTTAATTGTGATAGCGCCGGACACGATAGCATCAATCAATGTACTCCAAGTGAAAGGCCATGGATTGATGACGTCATGGACAACCAACGTGAGAATCTATTTCATACTCGTTGTTCTATGAAAAATAGAGTTTGTTCTGTTATCATAGATGAGGAAAGCTGCCCTAACTTTGCTAGCACCGAGCTTGTGGAGAAGTTGGCATTACATGCAACAAAGCATCTAAAGCCATATCAAATTTAAGGGCTGAGTGATCAACCCAAACTCGAGGTAACCCAACAGGTGATAGTGTCCTTCTCTATTGGGAAATATCAGGATGAAATATTATGTGATGTAGTACCAATGCAAGCATGTTATATTTTATTGGGAGAACCTTGGAAGTTAGATCGTCACGTTACATATGATAGATTAACAGATAGGTACTCATTCGTGATGAATAATAGATCAATATCTCTTGTACCTCTTACTTTACAACAAGTTTTTCAGGATCTGTTGAAAAGGAAAAAGGCAAATGAAAAGAAAATAGCAGAAAAACAAGAAGTGAGAAAAGCCAAAATTGAAGATGAAGAGAGAAAAGGCAACATTGAAAAAGAAGAGAGAAAACACTCTTGCCTTTTTCCACTCATATGTCTTCTTTCAATCTGAATTGAACTTTAAAAACAAATCGTTTTTTTACGAAGCAGTTTAACTTGAGGGACAATCAAGACATATCAATAAAGGTTTCCAAAAAGTAATTCCAAAGAATTTAAATGAGAAGAAAGAAATTAAGATGGAATGAAGTAATCGACTTATATATAGCAGAATAAGAATGAGATATAAGATATAATTGTGTGGCTCCTTTTTTTTTTTTTGCCTTTTTTTTCCACGATTTTTTTTTGCTCTTTTTTTTTTAGCACGAACTATTTTTTTTTCGTTTTTTTTTAGCACGAACTTTTTTTTTATCTTTCTTTTTTGGCACGAATTTTTTTTGGCTTTTTTTCTCTCCTTTTTTTTAACCTACTAAAGAGAAGATTAATATAAGAATATGATAAATTTTTTTTATAGAGAATAGAAATAGGTAGAGAAGATAAAAAAAAGAACTAGATAAAAAAATGGGATGGAACTTGCCGTGCAACCGTGTGCTCTGATCCCAACTGATGCGAACCTCGCCAATATGCTGACGACACCCTACACCAAATATGGCAACGATCCCAAGACTTTCACGACACAAGTGCGAAAAGATGGAATATACCTTGTTTATGTGAGAAACAAGATATGGGATATGTAGACGCCACACCCAAATCCTCTAAGAAGAACTCTTAGAAAACCCCGGGTGATAAGTCTTGATTGCTTGAACGCCACAGATAAAAACCTAATAAGTTCAAAAGGTCTTTCAAAATAGAAAGAAGATAAAACCTCACAAGATATAAATTCCGAAGTGTGTGTCTCCAATGCTGTGGAGTATGCCTTTTATAGGCTCAGAAAACAACCGAATGACCCACATAATGAGGAAAATATCTATTATGGTTATAAGCTAACCTTATCTAATCTAGCTACCTAATATTATCCTAAGAGATTTATTATATTTATAAATCTCTCCTTATTAATTAAATTTGGACCTTCTCTTGGGTAGCTAGATTTATAAATCATTTTCAATTTCGGCTTTTCTATCTCGGATTTTTCTCTGTTCTTTTTCATTATTGCCTTTTGTCTCTTCCTCTTCAATCATGGCTTTTCTCTCTTGTCTTTCTGCTATTTTCTTTTCATTTTCCTTTTTCTTTTTCAACTGATCCTGAAAAACTTGTTGTAAAGTAAGAGGTACAAGAGATATTGATCTATTATTCATCACGAATGAGTACCTATCTGTTAATCTATCATACGTAACGTGACGATCTAACTTCCAAGGTTCTCCCAATAAAATATGACATGCATGCATTGGTACTACATCACATAATATTTCATCATGATATTTCCCAATAGAGAAGGACACTATCACCTGTTGGGTTACCTCAAGTTTGGGTTGATCATTCAGCCTTTGAATTTGATATGGCTTTGGATGCTTTATTATATGTAATGCCAACTTCTCCACAAGCTCGGTGCTAGCAAAGTTAGTGCAGCTTTCCCCATCTATGATAACAGGACAAACCTTATTTTTCATAGAGCAACGAGTATGAAATAACTTCTCACGTTGGTTGTCCAAGATATCATCAACCCATGGCCTGTTCCAAGTAGTAAGTTGATTGAGGGAATTGAGCTTGATGTTGCCACGATTAACTTGGAGATCATCGAACTCCCCCACTTCCTGTGGTTCGAAGCATCGAGATCGACTGCTCCACGGTCGTTCAATGGAAGTATGTGAGTGTCGTCTCACACCTTCCTCCAAGCGATCAATTCGCGTATGAAGTGGCTTAAATTCAGACTTCACTATCTGTTTCATTTGACTCTTCATTGCTTTCCATTGTAGGTTTTGAATAGACGATATGAAACCCTCTTCTTTCATTGTGTTTCCTTGTCGTTGGGCCTTCTGAACTTGATAATTGTTAGAAAGAAAAGAACCTCGCAACTCTCCCTCACATGTTTCTCTCAAACCCTCATGTTTCACACTCAAATGACTTTTTCTTATAGATATAAAACACTCTTGCCTTTTTCCACTCATATGTCTTCTTTCAATCTGAATTGAACTTTAAAAACAAATCATTTTTTACGAAGCAGTTCAACTTGAGGAACAATCAAGACATATCGATAAAGGTTTTCAAAAAGTAATCCCAAAGAATTTAAGTGAGAGGTATGAATAGACTCACAAATAATAGTAAAATTTAGATAGAAAATAAAGAAATTAAGATGAAATGAAGTAATAGAAGATAGAGCAGAATAAGAATGAGATATAAGATAGAATTGTGTGCCTCCTTTTTTTTTTTGCCTTTTTTTTCACGAATTTTTTTTCCACTTTTTTTAGAACGAACTTTTTTTACTCTTTCTTTTTCTGCACTTTTTTTAGCACGAATTTTTGGCTTTTTTTTCTCTTTTTTTTTAACCTCCTGAAGAGAAGATAGATAGAAGAATATGATAATTTTTTTTTATAGAAAATAGAAATAGGTAGAGAAGATAAAAAAAAAAAAAAGAACAAGATAAAAAAGATGGGATGGAACTTGCCGTGCAACCGTGTGCTCTGATACCAACTGATGCGAACCTCGCCAATATGCTGACGACACCCAACACCAAATATTGCAACGATCCCAAGACTTTCACGACGCAAGTAAGAAAAGATGGAATATACCTTGTTTATGTGAGAAACAAGGTATGGGATATGTAGACGCCACACCCAAATCCTCTAAGAAGAACTCTTAGAAAACCCCGGGTGATAAGTCTTGATTGCTTGAACGCCACAAGTAAAAACCTGATAAGTTCAAAAGCTCTTTCAAGATAGAAAGAAGACAAAACCTCACAAGATATAAATTTCAAGGTATATCTCCAATGTTGTGGAGTATGCCTTTTATAGGCTCAGAAAACAACCGAATGACCCACATAATGAGGAAAAAATCTATTATGGTTATAAGCTAACCTTATCTAATCTAACTACCTAATATTATCCTAAGAGATTTATTATATTTATAAATTTCTCCTTATTAATTAAATCTGGACCTTCTGTTGGGCTCATCTTGGGCTCTTCATTTGGGCTTCTATTTGAATATGCAGCAATCTCTTTAATCAGCCCATATAAAGCTTCTTTGAATCTTTTAGCCCTTAACTTTGTGATTGGGCCCTCTTGAAGTCTAAAATAATCATTTATCCCATTTGGTGACAAAGTGTTCAGCTTCATTGCAGGCTCGTTTGATTGGGCTTGTGAATTTTTAGACTCTTTTGTCGGATTCACATCACCCCAGCCTATCAGACCTATTCGAGCTCCCGTCGAGAAGGTCTCCCAAATTGTTTAAGCATTGGCACATAGTCAGGGGAGAGCACTTCCGACAAAACATATATTTTTTCTATCCATTATACCGCCCAGGTATAAGGACACCTCCATTCATAACCGATGAACAGGTTTTCAACTTCCTTCGGGGAAGTTTCATCATACCAACCGAGTATGATCCACTTTCTACCGGTAAGTAGTTTTTCCACATGATTATCACATCACTTCCTCTAATTAGTGATGTTTAAAATACCACTTAATAGTGGGTTTTAATACCGAGGTACTTATTATTGCCCAACCGGGTATGATATACAATTTCCACTCGTAATTGGTAAGTGGTTTTTAATTTTAAGTTGTGCTCATCATCCCAATAGGGTATTATGTTAGTAAACCCACTCACCCGTTAATGCCGTGAATTCCACTAGATCAGTTCTTGGTATTCACGCGAGCTTGTCCTTGTTGGCATTCTCGGTACTTCATGTTCCTACACCGGTGAAGGCACGACGATTTAAGCTTTCAATCTGGGCAGATAGCTCTCGTCCTAAGGTTCATCCTAGAATCAAGAATCACATCAATTGATGTGGAATTGGATTAGAATTTCGTCATTGAAATTCGGTCGACTCTCTCTAGCATCAATCGAAAATTGTAAAGGGGAGCCGAATTGGCTTACCTTTCGGTCCTAATTTGGCAGTGGAAAGGTTGAGTAAGTGTTGGGAGGGCTTGTTTAGCCTGAGGAGGGCTTGAAATGGCTGATTTCAGCTTGGCCAAAATAGGGCAGTGTCGGTCCGCCAAAGCTGCTTCACTATTCTATCATGTCGGCGCTTCTCCAATGATTCTCGGATTGACTGAAGTTTACTATTAGATAACTGTCTTCTCCCCGGTTCTAAAGAGCCCAACCTTTGTTCAAGTCGAAGCTCTAGTTCGAGCTTCACTAGGAAATTGAGCAATAGAGAAAGAGATAAGTGTTCAGGTGTGAGGAGAATGAATGGGGATGACCTCTTTATATAGGTGTAAAACCATTGGGAGAGATTTATTACTAATATTAATATTGTCATAAATTATTGATATTAATTCCAATAATTTAATTTCGGTATTAAATTATTTGTATTAATTCTAATAATTAAATATATATTAATTTACGATAAATCGTACATTCGCATAAAAATTTTTGACCGAAATTTCGGGTTACAGAAAAATCATACTTTCTAGGAGGTCACCCATCCTCACACTACTCTCGAGCAATCACACTTAACTTTAAAGTTCTTATGAAATCTAGTTCACCTAAACCAATTTGGTTTTTGTTTTTTAATTTGTCTTAAGTTTCTTTTTTCAAGGTTTAATAAACCCTTTGGATCACCCGGAAGTTGTAAATTTCCACATTACTTGTTCCCAAATGTAAACCAGTTTGGTTTTCTTATTCGGTTTGATCGGTTCTTTTCCTGGTTTTCCTTAACTCAAAAGCGCGGGGTTTATATCCTTCCTCATCTCCTTTATTGGGTTTCTCAGTTCCGATCACCGTGTTTCCACTACACTTTTGGGTTTGTTGCGCCCCTTCTATTTTGCTCTCCTTTTCGTTTCCTTCCTTATTCTTAGTGATATCCTTGTACGATGACTTCTTCCTTCCCGTACATCCTCAACCACTTGAGCTCCCTTCTTGGGTTTCTTACTTCGGGTTAAGCCTCCTATTGCTTATTGGCATGATCTCACTTCCTATCTTTTACCCTTGTATGTAGGGACTTTTGCCTTGAGAGTTTCATGTTCGAGCTCCTTAACATTCCTTGAAAGCTTTTCCTTCCTCCTTTTGTCACACACTACTATTTTTAGGATGATTGTCGGCCCTTAATACTCCATTGCCCTCTAATCCCCCTATTTGTCCCCCTTTTTCCCTATGTGAGGGATTTCTGGTCCTTGGGTCCTTTCACTTTTACCAGTTTTTCAGGCGCGACTTAATTGCTTTCTCGAGTTCCTTCAGGTCCATCATTTCTTTGTTGGGGCATGCTCTCCTCCAGTATTCCTCCCTCTAATAGGCTTTCCTCCCTTAGTACTTATTCTTCCCTCCTTGCTCCTACAGTTATCAACCCTAGAACCTCTTGATGCCATTTCCCAGGTATACTTCTCCCTAGGAAATCCCGTGGGTATGTCTGATGTACCATATTCTTTGTTGCCATTCTTTAAAGTTCTCCTCCTTAAGGGAAAATTTCATTCCCCTTCGTTTCAAAATTTCTTGACTACTGATGCGAACCTCGCCAATATGTTGACGACACCCTACACCAAATATGGCAACGATCCCAAGACTTTCACGAGGCAATTGCGAAAAGATGGAATATACCTTGTTTATGTGAGAAACAATGTATGGGATATGTAGACGCCACACCCAAATCCTCTAAGAAGAACTCTTAGATAACCCCGGGTGATAAGTCTTGATTGCTTGAACGCCACAGGTAAAAACCTTATAAGTTCAAAAGCTCTTTTAAGATTGAAAGAAAACAAAACCTCACAAGATATAAATTCCAAAGTGTGTCTCTCCAATGCTGTGGAGTATGCCTTTTATAGGCTCAGAAAACAACTGAATGACCCACATAATGTGGAAAAAATCTATTATGGTTATAAGTTAACCTTATCTAATCTGACTATCTAGTATTATCTTAAGAGATTTATAAATCTCTCCTTATTAATTAAATCTGAACCTTCTCTTGGGCTCTTCATTTGGGCTTCTATTTGAATATTCAGCAATCTTTTTAGCCCTTGACCTTGACCTTGTGATTGGGATAAATGATTATTTGAGACTTCAAGAGGGCCCAATCACAAGGTCAAGGGCTAAAAGATTCAAAAAAGCTTTATATGGGTTGATTAAAAAGATTGCTGAATATTCAAATAGAAGCCCAAAATGAAGAGCCCAAGATGAGCCCAAGAGAAGGTTCAAATTTAATTAATAAGGAGAGATTTATAAATATAATAAATCTCTTAGGATAATATTAGGTGGTTAGATTAGATAAGGTTAGCTTATTATGTGGGTCATTCGGTTATTTTCTGAGCCTATAAAAGGCATACTCCACAACATTGGAGAGACACACATTTTGGAATTTATATCTTGTGAGGTTTTGTCTTCTTTCTATCTTGAAAGCTTTTGAACTTATCAAGTTTTTACCTGTGGCGTTCAAGCAATCAAGACTTATCACCTGGGGTTTTCTAAGAGTTCTTCTTAGAGGATTTGGGTGTGGCGTCTACATATCCCATACCTTGTTTCTCACATAAACAAGGTATATTCCATCTTTTCTTACTTGCGTCGTGAAAATCTTGGGATCATTGCCATATTTGGTGTAGAGTGTCGTCAGCATATTGGCGAGGTTCGCATCATTTGGTATCAGAGCACACGGTTGCACGGCAAGTTCCATCCCATCTTTTTATCTAGTTCTTTTTTTTTTATCTTCTCTACCTATTTCTATTCTCTATAAAAAAATTATCATATCCTTCTATTAATCTTCTCTTCAGTAGGTTAAAAAAAGGAGAAAAAAAAAAGCCAAAAAAAAATTCGTGCCAAAAAAGAAAGAGCAAAAAAAAAGTTCGTGCTAAAAAAAAAAAGAAAAAAAATAGTTCGTGCAAAAAAAAAAGCAAAAAAAAAATCGTGGAAAAAAAAGGCAAAAGAAAAAAAAACGAGGCACACAATTATATCTTCTATCTCATTCTTATTCTGCTATATCTAAGTCTATTACTTCATTCCATTTTAATTTCTTTCTTCTCATTTAAATTCTTTGGAATTACTTTTTGGAAACCTTTATCGATATGTCTTGATTGTCCCTCAAGTTGAACTGCTTCGTAAAAAAACGATTTGTTTTTAAAGTTCAATTCAGATTGAAAGAAGACATGAGTAGAAAAAGGCAAGAGTGTTTTAAATCTTCAAGAAAAAGCCATTTGAGTTTTAAACAGGAGTGTTTGAGAGAAACATGTGAGGGAGAGTTGCGAGGTTCTTTTGTTTCTAACAATTGGCAGGATTACAATTTCCAACAAAGAGAAAACACATGGAAAGAAGCCAGTTTCCCTCAACCCGTTCAACATCTAGATTGGAAAGCCTTGATGAAACAAGTTGTAAAGTCTGGATTTGAGCCACTTCACACGCGAATGGATCGCTTGGAGGAAGGTGTGATACGTCGTTCACATCAACATACTTCCGTTGAACAACAACCTTGGTGCTTTCAATCTAGGCGTTTCGATACTCAAGAACTCGAGGAATTTGAAGATCTTCAAGTTAATTGTGATAGCGCCGGACATGATTGTATCAATCAATGTACTCCAAGTGAAAGGCCATGGATTGATGACATCATGGACAACCAACGTGAGAATCTATTTCATACTCGTTGTTCTATGAAAAATAGAGTTTGTTCTGTTATCATAGATGAGGAAAGCTGCACTAACTTTGCTAGCACCGAGCTTGTGGAGAAGTTGGCATTACATGCAACAAAGCATCCAAAGCCATATCAAATTCAAAGGCTGAGTGATTAACCCAAACTCGAGGTAACCCAACAGGTGATAGTGTCTTTCTCTATTGAGAAATATCAGGATGAAATATTATGTGATGTAGTACCAATGCAAGCATGTCATATTTTATTGGGAGAACCTTGGAAGTTAGATCGTCACGTTACATATGATAGATTAACTGATAGGTACTCATTCGTGATGAATAATAGATCAATATCTCTTGTACCTCTTACTTTACAACAAGTTTTTCAGGATCAGTTGAAAAGGAAAAAGGCAAATGAAAAGAAAATAGCAGAAAAACAAGAAGTGAGAAAAGCTAAAATTGAAGATGAAGAGAGAAAAGGCAACAATGAAAAAGAAGAGAGAAAAGCCAAAATTAAAGATGAAGAGAGAAAAGGCAAGGTTGAAAAAGAAGAGAGAAAAGCCATAATAAAAAGAAAAGAGAGTAAGAGAAAAAGTGAGATAAAGAGAGATATAATTTCTGATCAAATCCTTATAGTACTTATGTACAAGGATTTATATTTTACTAACCATATTGTCGGATATTTGCCGAGCATTAGTATTTCTCTTATGCAGGAATTTAAGAATGTCATTCCTATGGAGAAAACTCTTGGTTTGCAACCTGATCGAGAAATCAAGTATCAAATTCAACACCAAATCCTAAATTTCAAGAAGGTAGGATATGCACCGGATAACATGAATTTAGGTATTGTGCAAATGCCTAAGAAAAACAAAATTTGGCAAAAGTGTGTTGATTTTCGAATCATCAACCGTATGAAGGTAATTTATCTTAAATCTATTCCTCATGTAAATATTATGGTAGATGAGATGTATGAAAACTATTTCATTTCAAAATTTAATCACAAGAGTGAATATTCTGAAATTCGAATGAAAGCTTATTATGGATTAAAAACTGCATTAAAGGTAAAACATGATTTATATGAATGGTTGGCTCTGATTTTTAGTTTGACTAATGCATATAACACTTTTATGAGGTTAATAAATTATATCATGCCTGCTTTTATTAAAAACTTTGTTGCCATATATTTTGATAAAATTATAACATACAACAATTACTTAGATAAACATGAAGGATGTTTAAAAATTGCCTTGCAAGCTTTTAGGAAATATCAGTTGTTTTCCGAATTGAAGAATTGCATATTGTATTTGGGTAAACTTGTATTTCCTGGATATGTTATAAGTTTTGAAGGGATTGCCATTTACAAGAAAATTAAGGTAATTCAAGATTGGCAAACACCTTATTTGGTAAGTCAGGAAAGAAGATCAATTGCATATTATAATGAAAAGTTCAGCAGAGTAGCCCTCAAGCTGAATGAGTGTCATGCAAGGTGGGTGAATTTCATCAAAATATTTCTTTATGTGATCAAGTGTAAGCAAGGTATAAAAAATGTAGTTGCTGATAAATTATCTAGAATGTACGGCTTGCGTATTATTGATACTAAATTGCTTAGTTTTTCATGGAATACTTTGTTTAATACAAAATTTCCATTTTTAACTACATGTTTACCACATGTTATGTTTGCTTATAATTGTTATATTTATTTAGTGACTATGTTATCAGCATTGAAAATTATCTATGATTTTAATCCATTGGATAGAAAACAGCAGACTCAAGAAAATATTAATGTTTACAACAAGAGTTTCATGAAAGTTGTTTTTGATCCAGGGATTTGGGTTAGTTTACATATGAGGAATGAATGGTTTATAAATAGAAAACTATCAAAATTTCTTAGATTAGAGGGATTATTTAAGGTGTTAAAACTCGATAGTCATAATTATAACTGGAAGTTATCTGGCAAATATATTGTTAGTAATAGCATATATATTTATAAGTTAATGTCTTTTGATGTAGGTGATGAAGGAAAAGAAGATTTGAGGACAAATCATTTTCAAGAGGGGGAGAGTGATGTGAATCTGACAAAAGAGTTTACAAATTCACAAGTCCAATCAACCGAACGTGGAATGGAGATAAACACTTTGTCACCAAATGGGATAAATGATTATTTGAGACTTCAAGAGGGCCCAATCACAAGGTCAAGGGCTAAAAGATTCGAAGAAGCTTTATATGGGCTGATTAAAGAGATTGCTGAATATTCAAATAGAAGCCCAAAATGAAGAGCCCAAGATGAGCCCAAGAGAAGGTTCAAATTTAATTAATAAGGAGAGATTTATAAATATAATAAATCTCTTAAGATAATATTAGGTGGTTAGATTAGATAAGGTTAGCTTATTATGTGGGTCATTCGGTTATTTTCTGAGCCTATAAAAGGCATACTCCACAACATTGGAGAGACACACACTTTGTAATTTATATCTTGTGAGGTTTTGTCTTCTTTCTATCTTGAAAGAGCTTTTGAACTTATCAGGTTTTTACCTGTGGCGTTCAAGCAATCAAGACTTATCACCTGGGGTTTTCTAAGAGTTCTTCTTAGAGGATTTGGGTGTGGCGTCTACATATCCCATACCTTGTTTCTCACATAAACAAGGTATATTCCATTCTGATGCGAACCTCGCCAATATGCTGACAACACCCTACACCAAATATGGCAACGATCCCAAGACTTTCACGACGCAAGTGCGAAAAGATGGAATATACCTTGTTTATGTGAGAAACAAGATATGGGATATGTAGACGCCACACCCAAATCCTCTAAGAAGAACTCTCAGAAAACCCCGGGTGATAAGTCTTGATTGCTTGAACGCCACAGGTAAAAACCTGATAAGTTCAAAAGCTCTTTCAAGATAGAAACAAGACAAAACCTCACAAGATATAAATTCCAATGTGTGTCTCCAATGCTGTGGAGTATGCCTTTTATAGGCTCAGAAAACAACCGAATGACCCACATAATGAGGAAAAATATCTATTATGGTTATAAGCTAACCTTATCTAATCTAGCTACCTAATATTATCCTAAGAGATTTATTATATTTATAAATCTCTCCTTATTAATTAAATCTGGACCTTCTCTTGGGCTCATCTTGGGCTCTTCATTTGGGCTTCTATTTGAATATGCAGCAATCTCTTTAATCAACCCATATGAAGCTTCTTTGAATCTTTTAGCCATTGACCTTGTGATTGGGCCCTCTTAAAGTCTCAAGTGATCATTTATCCCAATTGGTGACAAAGTGTTCAGCTCCATTGCAAGTATGGTTTATTGAACTTGTGAATTCGTACTCTCGTTAGTCGGATTCACATCATCCTCTAGCCTTAGAAACCAAATTTGGGTGCTACAGACTCGGGAGCAAGTCAGCTACCTTCCTACCTCCAACCGACTCGAGCATCACTAGAGAAGCACCAATGATCTCAAACAGTGAAGCAGCACCAATGGACCGAAGCTACTTTATTTTGGCGGATTGAAATTTGACCAATTTTGAAATCTTGCAACCGAATCGAGCCCTCCCACAGCAACCACACGACATCTATAGAGATGAAAGGTAAGCCAATTCGGCCCTACTCCATCGTTATAGTTCGGTACTATAGAGAGAAAGTGGTAGAATTCTTTGATCGAATTCCCACTAATCTTGAAGTAATTGTACCAATTCTTCATCTTAGAAGGACCTAATGTCAAGAGCTGTCTTTCCCAATCAAGAACTCGGATTGCTATGCCTCCAACGGAAAGCTTTGGAAGCTTTCTCTATTCACGTTCAGTTTTCCGGACCCAAGTCCTGCAATTCAAAGTTCAATTGAATTGTATGGAGGTGAAGAAACTGATTCAAATAATCAATTTGAAGGAATAACCTCAATTGAATGGCCAATTTGAATAAATTAAATTCGGTCAGTAAATGGGTTAGAAATTGGGGAAAAATTAGGGGAAATTTTGGGGATTTCGAAAAATTAAGGAACCTTCATGCAATTTCTCAAAACATGAAGGCCAATTAGCAATGAGAAAGATGTTGGGTGACCCAATTGTCAATTTTCAAAATATTTGTGGCCAAATTGCTATTTTTGGAAACTAGGGGTAAAACCATAATTTTTTAAAATTGGGGACCAAAGTAGGAATTTGGAGAACTTGAGCCCCTTACATAATTTTAAGAAAATTAAGGACCCAAAGAGAATATTGGAAGTCCTTGAGACTTAATTTGGGGGAAATTTAACACTAGGGACTTAAAGTAAAAAAGTATGAACTTTAGGAACCTAAGTGTAATAAACTAGAAAAGTTGGGCCTAGTAGCCAATATTGAAAAGCTAAGAAGCTTTTACACCAAACCCTAACGTATAAGAGTGGACAAACCCTATAGGGACTCTTGAGATCGGAACGCTAACAGGGGAGCCAGACATGGACTTAGAGAAATGGCTAGGGATGAGCGCGTGAGAGTCACCGGGTGAGTGCAAACTTTATACTTTATACCCGGTTGTGATGATGAACACGTTTCAAAAGCTAAAAATCTACTTATTAGTTGTGAGTAGGATCAAATAAACATCATACCCGGTTGGTATGGTGAGCTTCCTTAAGGAAAGGAAAAACATGCATACCGATTGTAAGCAAATCTATCATCACATTCGGTTGGTGTGATGAATTAAAAGAGATTTTGTCGAAAGTGTTCTCCCTTAACTATGTGACAACTACTTAAACAATTTGGAAGACTTTCTTGATGGGAGCTAGAGCAGCTCTAATAGGCCTAGGGCCTCGATTTTTGAACACATAGGGCTCAAGGCCTAGTTTTGGAAAAACACGTGCAGTGGGCCCAAAGCGAGTAGGCACGGGCTAGAGCCTATAAAACAAACATGATTAGGAAGAGCCATGAAAACTATTATTTAAAATGGGAAATTGATTGTGTGATTCACCACAGTATCGAGTCAAGACTGACAATGTTCGATGGGTTGGCAGTACTGCGTTAAGACCAGGTTGACAGACCAGCCTAGACAAATAGCTGCAGATCGGGTTGAGTGTCGGGGCCGTTGGACCATTGGCACCAAAGAGAATGCCGTAATCATGAAAAACTATTGTTTGTGCATGCACTCATGATACAGGACCATCGAGATGCCCTAGGGGCAGTGATTGGTTCCAAGGGCTGCTAGACGAGATAGTGGAGATAAAGGCAGTTCAGCATGTCAGTTAGTCAAGAAGCTCTAGGGGCTTCTTGCGCATGAGATCAAGGTGGGGTCAAGATGAGGTCTCCATCCTCCTATAGACACGAAGTAGAATTTGAGTTTGAGGGTTAGATGTCAGGGACGTCCACTCAAACTCAGGGTAGAAGTCTGGGACTTCCATCTAGGTGGACAACAAAGTCGCCTTGATTACTTAAGAGTCCCTAGAAAATTCATCGTGCGAACCAAACCCACTCACAGACCTTTGAAAAAGGCTCCTACCTCCATTAAGGTAGACGTAAAAAATCCTGCTAAATTTGAGAAGAGAGTGCCAAAGGACATGGTCAGGGACTATAGAAAGCTTCTTGGGGATATATTGAAGCCAGCTAGCATAACATATCTCTCCCCAAGGCAGGAAGAACCCATACCTCTCCCAATGAACCCGACACCATCTCTCTAGCATCGCGATAGCCGAAAAGGACCCCAACTCGAAGGGAAGCTTGGAACAATTATTATGATGCTCACACAACCTTCATGAAGGTTTTTCAGGCACCCCCACTAGCTTAATGCAACATAGACCCTACCCAATGGATAAAGTGGACCTATGAGTGTGAAGCTGAAATGCTACGACGGTATGGAGTCAAACTGAGAAAGGAGGTCCACCAGGAGTATGGATGAACATCTACCAGTCCTTTAGAGCCCTTGGACCATGAATCCCAAAATAATTCAGAGGCAAACTCTCGGCCAATGACCCTGAGGAACTAGAATAGGAAGTAGTGAGAAACTATCTGTAATAAGCTTAGTATGGCAAGAAACTATTTCCTTGAATGAATAAAGATCAATTATCTATTTAAAATGTTATTCTCCCCATTAAATGATGAGTTACCACTAACAATAAAGGGTGGGAATATACAAATCAAGACCCAGGGTAGTAGGAGGATTATAAGAGGAACCACCAGAGGAGGAAGACTATAGGCAACATCTAGTTAATACGAACTGACAAACCTAAAATGGCACAACCTAAACCCAAATAGTCTCCAACAGAAACAAAGAAATTCATGCTCAGAGTAACAAAGACAACAAGTCAAGATGAGGAAACCTCAAGGAGAATTCCAAGGAAGAATAAGGAGTCTACCGAGAAAGGGAGTCATAGGAAAGGACATGATCCAACAGAGAGACAAAGGGACCCAACTAAATAGGAAGAGATAAGAAATATGCTCATGGACAAAAAAGGGGTCGAGTGCTAGGGAAGCACATGTCTACAAGTCCGAAGAATGAGATAGAACCGAGGGAAGGGAAAAGGGGAAGGTGGCATCAAATGATGCAATAACAGATAGAGTTGAAGGGTTAGTATGAGAAAGGAACCTAAAGACCAACTGGGATTAAGCAAACCTCGTATAGTAGTTGATGTGAATCCGACTAACGAGAGTACGAATTCACAAGTTCAATAAACCAGACTTGCAATGGAGCTGAACACTTTGTCACCAATTGGGATAAATGATCACTTGAGACTTCAAGAGGGCCCAATCACAAGGTCAAGGGCTAAAATGAATTTCTCTTATGCAGGAATTCAAGAATGTCATTCCTAAGAAGAAAACTCCTAGTTTGCAACCTGATCGAGAAATGAAGTATCAAATTCAACACCAAATCCTAAATTTGATGAAGCTAGGATATACACGGTATAACATGATTTCAGGTATTGTGCAAATGCCTAAGAAAGACAAAATTTGGCGAAGATGTGTTGGTTTTCGAATCATCTACCATATAAAGGTAATGTATCTTCACTTTATTCCTCAAGTAAATATTATATTAGATGAGTTGCATGAAAACTATTTGTTTTTAAAATTTAATCACAAGAGTGAATATTCTGAAATTCGAAAGAAAGCTAATTATTGATTGAAAACTGCATTGAAAGTAAAGCTTGGTTTATATGAATGGTTGGCTATAATTTTTAGTTTGACTAATGCATATAACACTTTTATGAGGTTAATAAATTATATCCTACATGCTTTTATTAAAAACTTTGTTGACATATATTTTGATAAAATCATAATATACAACAATTACTTAGATAAACATGAAGGATATTTAAAAATTTCCTTACAAGTTCTTAGGAAAGATCATTTGTTTGCCAAATTGAAAAATTGCGTATTATGTTTGGGTAAACTTGTATTTCCTGGATATGCTATAAGTTTTGAAGGGATTGCCATTGACAAGGAAATTAAGGTAATTCAAGATTGGCAAACACCTTACTTGGTAAGTCAAGAAAGAATATCAATTGCATATTATAATGAAAAGTTCAGCGGAGTAGCCCTCAAGCTGAATGAGTATCATGCAAGGTGGGTAGAATTTATTTATACATCTGGTTATGTGATCAAGTGTAAGCAAGGTATGAAAAATGTAGTTTCTCATACATTATCTGAAAGGTACATTTTGTCTACAATCATTGATACTAACTTGTTTAATTTTTCTTGGAAAGAAAAATTGTGTTGGTTACAATACCTCTATTTTCAACTGCATGTTTACCACATATTGTGTTTGCATATAATCGTTATATTTATTCAGTAACTAAGTTATCACCAATGGAGATTATCCATGATTTTAATCCATTGGATAGAAAACAGCAGACTCAAGAAAATATTAATGTTTACAACAAGAGTTTCATGAAAGTTGTTTTTGATCCAGGGATTTGGGTTAGTTTACATATGAGGAATGAATGGTTTATGAATAGAAAACTATCAAAATTTCTTAGATTAGAGGGATTATATAAGGTGTTAAAACTCGATAGTAATAATTATAACAAGAACTTATCTAGCAAATATATTGTTAGTAATAGCATAAATAGTTATAAGTTAATGTCCTTTGATGTAGGTGTGATGAAGGAACAGAAGATTTGAGGACAAATCATTTTCAAGAGGGGGAGAATGATGTGAATCCGACTAACGAGAGTACGAATTCACAAGTTCAATAAACCATACTTGCAATGGAGCTGAACACTTTGTCACCAATTGGGATAAATGATCACTTGAGACTTCAAGAGGGCCCAATCACAAGGTCAATGGCTAAAAGATTCAAAGAAGCTTCATATGGGCTGATTAAAGAGATTGCTGCATATTCAAATAGAAGCCCAAATGAAGAGCCCAAGATGAGCCCAAGAGAAGGTCCAGATTTAATTAATAAGGAGAGATTTATAAATATAATAAATCTCTTAGGATAATATTAGGTAGCTAGATTAGATAAGGTTAGCTTATAACCATAATAGATATTTTTCCTCATTATGTGGGTCATTCGGTTGTTTTCTGAGCCTATAAAAGGCATACTCCACAGCATTGGAGACACACTTTGGAATTTATATCTTGTGAGGTTTTGTCTTGTTTCTATCTTGAAAGAGCTTTTGAACTTATCAGGTTTTTACCTGTGGCGTTCAAGCAATCAAGACTTATCACCCGGGGTTTTCTGAGAGTTCTTCTTAGAGGATTTGGGTATGGCGTCTACATATCCCATACCTTGTTTCTCACATAAACAAGGTATATTCCATCTTTTCGCACTTGCGTCGTGAAAGTCTTGGGATCGTTGCCATATTTGGTGTAGGGTGTCGTCAGCATATTGGCGAGGTTCGCATCAGAGGAAGTGCCCAAGTCAACGCTCTGGTTTGAGCTTTGCTAGAGAACATAGCACATTAGAGAGAAGAGAGAATTGAGGTGTGTGGAGGATGAACGGAGGGGAGCTCTTTATATAGGGAGCTCGATGACCCTATGCTCTGCAAGTTTCCTTCTGGTCGTGCTTTTCCTGATCGAGAATTGCCTAAATTGGAGCAAATTTCCATTCGCTGGAAAAGGAAAGATGTTCTGTAGTCAAGGAACAATGCCATTGGATGGAGGAGGAAGATGACACTGTTCCGCACATGTGAGCCTTGCATGTGCGGGCCGGCCATGTGGCAGCATGTGATTGGTCGATCATGATGACATGGCGATCTGACTCAGACTCCACATCATCCATTGGTTGCACACATGACAACCTCTCATTAGTCGGTCGTGTCTGCGTGGTTGTTGACTGGGCACCCATTGACCATTTACAGGCTGATAGAGTGCGTGTGCTGATTGGGCGCTGACCGATCAGCGGTTTGTTGATTTGTCCAGTCCGATCGGGTTTAATGACCAAAAAATGAAAATCAGCTAGTTCAAGCTTAATTTGACCAATTCTCTCGAAATTAAAATTTCTAAATTTGTCTAATTTTATTTTCTATTCAATGGTGGCCTCAAGTTCCAAAATTGATCATTTTAAGCCACTAAGAAAAATGAATTTAGATATCGATTCATAAATAGTTCAAATTGACCATGGATGAACATGTAGCACATTTAAGAGCTGTGTTAGAAGCATTAAGGCAACATAAGTTGTTTGCCAACTTGAATAAATGTGTTTTTTGTTCGGATAAACTTGTGTTTCTTGGATATGTTATAAGTTCAGAAGGGATTGGAGTTGACGAGTAAAAGATTAAGGCAATTCGCGACTGGCCGACACCTAATTCGGTAAGTCAGGTAAGAAGTTTCCATGGATTAGCTAGTTTTTATAGACGTTTTGTTCCAAATTTCAGTAGTTATGTTGCACCTCTTACTGCTGTTATAAAGAAAAATGTACCTTTTAAATGGGGTAATGAGCAACAAAATGCATTTCAATTGATAAAGGAAAAATTAACTACTGCCCCATTGCTCTCATTGCCTAATTTTTCGAAAACATTTGAAATTGAGTGTGATGCATCAGGAGTAGGTATTGGAGGTGTATTAATGCAGGAAGGAAGACCAATTGCATATTTCAGTGAAAAGTTGAGTGGAGCAACCCTTAACTATCCTACCTATGATAAGGAGATGTATGCCCTAGTTCGAACTCTTCAAACATGGCAGCACTACCTATGGCCGAAAGAGTTTGTGATTCACACACATCATGAATCTCTTAAACATCTCAAAGGACAACACAAGTTGAACAAACGCCATGCAAGGTGGGTGGAGTTCATTGAAACATTCCCATATGTGATCAAATACAAACAAGGTAAGGAAAATATAGTTGCAGATGCTCTATCGCGAAGGTACGCTATGCTTTCAATGCTTGATTCTAAATTACTTGGATTTGATTATATCAAGGATTTGTATGCAAATGATCTTGATTTTTGTGAAGTGTTTAAAGGTTGTCGAACTGGTAGGTTTGGAAAATTTTATTTACAAAATGGATTTCTTTTTCGAGAAAACAAATTATGCATCCCTCAGTCATCTTTGCGTGAGTTACTTGTTAGGGAAGCACATGGTGGAGGACTTATGGGACATTTTGGGGTAGCTAAAACTATGGCGATAATGCACGAGCATTTTTTTTGGCCCCACATGAAAAGGGATGTTGAGAAAATTTGTTCTCGATGCATTACATGTAAAGAGTCTAAGTCTAGGCAACAACCTCACGGCCTGTATACTCCTCTTCCAATTCCTAATGCACCTTGGATTGATATTTCCATGGATTTTGTTTTAGGATTACCAAGAACTAAGAGGGGGGAGGGATTCTGTGTTTGAGGTAGTTGATAGGTTTTCGAAAATGGCACATTTCATTCCATGTCATAAAACTGATGATGCATCGAATGTGGCTGATTTGTTCTTTAGAGAAGTTGTCAGATTGCATGGTATGCCTAGAACTATTGATTCTGATCGTGATTCTAAATTCTTGAGTAACTTTTGGAAAACCCTATGGTGTAAATTGGGAATCAAACTGCTGTTTTCAACAACATGTCACCCACAAACTGATGGTCAAACAGAAGTAGTAAATAGGACATTAGGTACTTTATTACGTTCTATAATAAAAAAGAATTTGAAATCATGGGAAGATTGCTTACCACATGTTGAATTTGCTTATAATCGTTCTATTCATTCTACAACTAAGTTTTCACCATTTGAGATTGTTTATGGTTTCAATCCATTAACCCCTCTAGATCTAACTCCACTTCCTGTTGGTGAATTTGTGAATGTTGATGGAAAGAGAAAAACACAGTTTGTGAAAGAACTGCACGAGAAGACAAAGATGCATATTGAACGGATGACTAAAGTTTATGAAAAACAAGCAAAAAAGGGCCGCAAAAGTATCATTTTCGAACCTGGCGATTGGGTCTGGCTTCATATGAGGAAAGAACGATTTCCGGAACGAATGCGATCAAAACTTCTTCCTAGAGGAGATGGACCATTTCGTGTGTTGGAACGCATTAATAATAATGCTTACAAGCTAGAGTTGCCTGGTGAGTATAGCATTAATGAAAGCTTCAATGTTACTGATTTAATGCCCTTTGATGTAGGTGATGAAAAAACAGATGATTTGAGGACAAATCATTTTCAAGAGGGGGAGAATGATGTGAATCCGACTAAAGAGACTACAAATTCACATGTACAATCAACCGAACCTGCAATGGAGCTGAACACTTTATCACCAATTGGGATAAATGATCACTTGAGACTTCAAGAGGGCCCAATCACAAGGTCAAGGGCTAAAAGATTCAAAAAAGCTTTATATGGGCTGATTAAAGAGATTGCTGAATATTCAAATAGAAGCCCAAATGAAGAGCTGATGCGAACCTCGCCAATATGCTGACGACACCCTACACCAAATATGGCAACGATCCCAAGACTTTCACGACGCAAGTAAGAAAAGATGGAATATACCTTGTTTATGTGAGAAACAAGGTATGGGATATGTAGACGCCACACCCAAATCCTCTAAGAAGAACTCTTAGAAAACCCCGGATGATAAGTCTTGATTGCTTGAACGCCACAGGAAAAAACCTGATAAGTTCAAAAGCTCTTTTAAGATAGAAAGAAGACAAAACCTCACAAGATATAAATTCCAAAGTGTGTGTCTCTCCAATGTTGTGGAGTGTGCCTTTTATAGGCTCAGAAAACAACCGAATGACCCACATAATAAGCTAACCTTATCTAATCTAACCACTTAATATTATCCTAAGAGATTTATTATATTTATAAATCTCTCCTTATTAATTAAATCTGGACCTTCTGTTGGGCTCATCTTGGGCTCTTCATTTGGGCTTCTATTTGAATATACAGCAATCTCTTTAATCAGCCCATATAAAGCTTCATTTGGGCCCTCTTGAAGTCTCAAGTGATCATTTATCCCATTTGGTGACAAAGTGTTCAGCTCCATTGCAGGTCTGGTTTATTAAACTTGTGAATTCGTACTCTTTTTAGTCAGATTCACATCAAGAGCCCAAGATGAGCCCAACAGAAGGTCCAGATTTAATTAATAAGGAGAGATTTATAAATATAATAAATCTCTTAGGATAATATTAGGTAGTCAATTAGATAAGGTTAGCTTATAACCATAATAGATTTTTTCCACATTATGTGGGTCATTCGGTTGTTTTCTGAGCCTATAAAAGGCATACTCCACAGTATTGGAGAGACACACTTTGGAATTTATATCTTGTGAGGTTTTGTCTTCTTTCTTGATGCGAACCTCGCCAATATGCTGACGACACCCTACACCAAATATGGCAATGATCCCAAGACTTTCACGACGCAAGTGCAAAAAGATGGAATATACCTTGTTTATGTGAGAAACAAGGTATGGGATATGTAGACGCCACACCCAAATCCTCTAAGAAGAACTCTTAGAAAACCCCGGGTGATAAGTCTTGATTGCTTGAACGCCACAGATAAAAACCTGATAAGTTCAAAAGCTCTTTCAAGATAGAAAGAAGATAAAACCTCACAAGATATAAATTCCGAAGTGTGTGTCTCTCCAATGTTGTGGAGTATGCCTTTTATAGGCTCAGAAAATAACCGAATGACCCACACAATAAGCTAACCTTATCTAATCTAACCACTTAATATTATCCTTATCTAATCTAACCTTATCTCCTTATTAATTAAATCTAGACTTTCTCTTGGGCTCATCTTGGGCTCTTCATTTTGGACTTCTATTTGAATATTCAGCAATCTCTTTAATCAGCCCATATAAAGCTTCTTCGAATCTTTTAGCCCTTGACCTTGTGATTGGGCCCTCTTGAAGTCTCAAATAATCATTTATCCCATTTGGTGACAAAGTGTTTAGCTCCATTCCACGTTCGGTTGATTGGACTTGTGAATTTGTAAACTCTTTTGTCAGATTCACATCATTCTCCCCCTTTTGAAAATGATTTGTCCTCAAATCTTCTTTTCCTTCATCACCTACATCAAAAGACATTAACTTATAAATATATATGCTATTACTAACAATATATTTGCCAGATAACTTACTGTTATAATTATTACTATCGAGTTTTAACACCTTAAATAATCCCTCTAATCTAAGAAATTTTGATAGTTTTCTATTCATAAACCATTCATTCCTCATATGTAAACTAACCCAAATCCCTGGATCAAAAACAACTTTCATGAAACTCTTGTTGTAAAGATTAATATTTTCTTGAGTCTGCTGTTTTCTATCCAATGGATTAAAATCATGGATAATCTCCATTGGTGATAACTTAGTTACTGAATAAATATAACGATTATATGCAAACACAATATGTGATAAACATGCAGTTGAAAATAGAAGTTTTGTAACCAACACAGTATTCCAAGAAAAATTAAGCAATTTAGTATCAATGATTGTAAGAAAGACATACCTTCGTGATAGTGCATCAATAACTATATATTTCATACCTTGTCTATACTCGATCACATATGAAAAAGTCTTGATGAAAACTACCAACCTTGCATGACGCTTCTTCAACCTATACTTCCTCTTAATATGCAAATCAAATACATGATTCATGTGAATAATAGATTCCTTTTGCCTTAGCTGCCATATTTGTAGAGGTTGAGAAAACATAAATATCTCATTATCATAAGTATGATAGTTGAATGTTACTTTGCTCAACTTTTCACTAAAATATATTTTTAATATATCTAAACTGCCTATTTTTGATACTTCACAATTAAGTTTAAATAATTTAACAAAGTTAGGTAATGCAATAAAAAGGAAGCTACTTAGTTTATCCCCTAAATATTTGAATATATTTTCTTGCACATCACATAATTTAAATAAAATATTCTTTTCTAAAAACATAGTGAGAGGTAAATGACAACTATTAAATTTAGAAACATAATCTATATAAAAGTAAGTTAATCTAAGAAAACTTCTCATCTCACTTACCAAATAAGATATTGACCAACCTTGAGTTGCTTTAATTTCCTTTTTAATTACAATCCATTTAGAAATAGTAACATATTGAGAAAATATAAGATTATTAATACCATATATATATTTCCTAAAAATATTGAAGGCCACTTTTAAATATATTTCATGTTCATCTGAGGACATATTAGATATATAATTAGATATTATTATATAATCAAAATATATATCAACCAATTTTTCAATAAAATTATTTAAGAAATAATTCACTATCCTAATAGAAGTATAAGTTGCATTATTCAAACAAAATATCATAATCAACCAATCATATAAACCAGGTTTTGTCTTTAATGCATTTTTCAATTTATATTTATCTTTAATTCGAAATTTATTATATTCACTTTTAAAATTTATTTTTGCAATTAAATAAGATCCATACAAATCATCTAACATATGATCTAAATAAGGAATAGAGTATCGAAAATATACCTGGGTACTGTCAATAACTCGACAATCAATGTATGCTTGATAAGTCTTACCCCGTTTGGATAGTTGCACAACTGGTGGATTAATTCTCCTGGATATAATTCTCTTTGTCAACAGTTTTATGACTTGGTGTTGAGTTTGATGCTTGATTCCACGAGATTTCTTCATTACAACATGCTTAAATTCCTGCAAAAAATATATAATATTGCTCGGCAGATATCCGACAATAGGGTTAGTATTTAAAAATATATCCTTGTACATAGGTACTGTAAGGACATGTAAACTTATAAAATTATTTTTACTCTCCTTCTTTTCAATTATGACTTTTTTCTTTTCCTTTTCAACATTGCCTTTTCTCTCATCATTTTCAATTTCGGCTTTTGTCTCTCGGATTTTTCTCTGTTCTTTTTCATTATTGCCTTTTGTCTCTTCCTCTTCAATCATGGCTTTTCTCTCTTGTCTTTCTGCTATTTTCTTTTCATTTGCCTTTTTCTTTTTCAACTGATCCTGAAAAACTTGTTGTAAAGTAAGAGGTACAAGAGATATTGATCTATTATTCATCACGAATGAGTACCTATCTGTTAATCTATCATACGTAACGTGACGATCTAACTTCCAAGGTTCTCCCAATAAAATATGACATGCTTGCATTGGTACTACATCACATAATATTTCATCATGATATTTCCCAATAGAGAAGGACACTATCACCTGTTGGGTTACCTCGAGTTTGGGTTGATCACTCAGCCTTTGAATTTGATATGGCTTTGGATGCTTTGTTGCATGTAATGCCAACTTCTCCACAAGCTCGGTGCTAGCAAAGTTAGTGCAGCTTTCCTCATCTATGATAACAGAACAAACTCTATTTTTCATAGAACAACGAGTATGAAATAGATTCTCACGTTGGTTGTCCATGACGTCATCAATCCATGGCCTTTCACTTGGAGTACATTGATTGATGCAATCGTGTCCGACGCTATCACAATTAACTTGAAGATCTTCAAATTCCTCGAGTTCTTGAGTATCGAAACGCCTAGATTGAAAGCACCAAGGTTGTTGTTCAACGGAAGTATGTTGATGTGAACGACGTATCACACCTTCCTCCAAGCGATCCATTCGCGTGTGAAGTGGCTCAAATCCAGACTTTACAACTTGTTTCATCGTGGCTTTCCAATCTAGATTTTGAACGGGCTGAGGAAAACTGGCTTCTTTCCATGTGTTTTCTCTTTGTTGGAAATTGTAATCCTGCCAATTGTTAGAAACAAAAGAACCTCGCAACTCTCCCTCACATGTTTCTCTCAAACACTCCTGTTTAAAACTCAAATGGCTTTTTCTTAAAGATTTAAAACACTCTTGCCTTTTTCCACTCATATGTCTTCTTTCAATCTGAATTGAACTTTAAAAACAAATCGTTTTTTTACGAAGCAGTTCAACTTGAGGGACAATCAAGACATATCAATAAAGGTTTCCAAAAAGTAATTCCAAAGAATTTAAATGAGAAGAAAGAAATTAAGATGGAATGAAGTAATAGACTTAGATATAGCAGAATAAGAATGATAAGATATAATTGTGTGCCTCCTTTTTTTTTTTTTGCCTTTTTTTTCCACGATTTTTTTTGCTCTTTTTTTTAGCACGAACTATTTTTTTCTTTTTTTTTTTAGCACGAACTTTTTTTTGCTCTTTCTTTTTTTGGCACGAATTTTTTTTTGGCTTTTTTTCTCCTTTTTTTTTAACCTACTGAAGAGAAGATTAATAGAAGGATATGATAATTTTTTTTATAGAGAATAGAAATAGGTAGAGAAGATAAAAAAAAGAACTAGATAAAAAGATGGGATGGAACTTGCCGTGCAACCATGTGCTCTGATACCAACTGATGCGAACCTCGCCAATATGCTGACGACACCCTACACCAAATATGGCAATGATCCCAAGACTTTCACGACGCAAGTGCAAAAAGATGGAATATACCTTGTTTATGTGAGAAACAAGGTATGGGATATGTAGACGCCACACCCAAATCCTCTAAGAAGAACTCTTAGAAAACCCCGGGTGATAAGTCTTGATTGCTTGAACGCCACAGATAAAAACCTGATAAGTTCAAAAGCTCTTTCAAGATAGAAAGAAGATAAAACCTCACAAGATATAAATTCCGAAGTGTGTGTCTCTCCAATGTTGTGGAGTATGCCTTTTATAGGCTCAGAAAATAACCGAATGACCCACACAATAAGCTAACCTTATCTAATCTAACCACTTAATATTATCCTTATCTAATCTAACCTTATCTCCTTATTAATTAAATCTAGACTTTCTCTTGGGCTCATCTTGGGCTCTTCATTTTGGACTTCTATTTGAATATTCAGCAATCTCTTTAATCAGCCCATATAAAGCTTCTTCGAATCTTTTAGCCCTTGACCTTGTGATTGGGCCCTCTTGAAGTCTCAAATAATCATTTATCCCATTTGGTGACAAAGTGTTTAGCTCCATTCCACGTTCGGTTGATTGGACTTGTGAATTTGTAAACTCTTTTGTCAGATTCACATCACACTGATGCGAACCTCGCCAATATGCTGACGACACCCTACACCAAATATGGCAATGATCCCAAGACTTTCACGACGCAAGTGCAAAAAGATGGAATATACCTTGTTTATGTGAGAAACAAGGTATGGGATATGTAGACGCCACACCCAAATCCTCTAAGAAGAACTCTTAGAAAACCCCGGGTGATAAGTCTTGATTGCTTGAACGCCACAGATAAAAACCTGATAAGTTCAAAAGCTCTTTCAAGATAGAAAGAAGATAAAACCTCACAAGATATAAATTCCGAAGTGTGTGTCTCTCCAATGTTGTGGAGTATGCCTTTTATAGGCTCAGAAAATAACCGAATGACCCACACAATAAGCTAACCTTATCTAATCTAACCACTTAATATTATCCTTATCTAATCTAACCTTATCTCCTTATTAATTAAATCTAGACTTTCTCTTGGGCTCATCTTGGGCTCTTCATTTTGGACTTCTATTTGAATATTCAGCAATCTCTTTAATCAGCCCATATAAAGCTTCTTCGAATCTTTTAGCCCTTGACCTTGTGATTGGGCCCTCTTGAAGTCTCAAATAATCATTTATCCCATTTGGTGACAAAGTGTTTAGCTCCATTCCACGTTCGGTTGATTGGACTTGTGAATTTGTAAACTCTTTTGTCAGATTCACATCATTTCTATCTTGAAAGAGCTTTTGAACTTGTCACGTTTTTTACCTGTGGCGTTCAAGCAATCAAGACTTATCACCTGGGGTTTTCTAAGAGTTCTTCTTAGAGGATTTGGGTGTGTCGTCTACATATCCCATACCTTGTTTCTCACATAAATAAGGTATATTCCATCATTTCTTACTTGCGTCGTGAAAATCTTGGGATCATTGCCATATTTGGTGTAGGGTGTCGTCAGTATATTGGCGAGGTTCGCATCAGAGCTACCTACCCCGATCGAAAGCTCGGACCGCTACACCTTCGAAGGTAGGTTTTTGAAGCTTTCTCTTTCTAAATTTAATTTTTCGACAAAGCTCCGTTTGACCTCAATTTAGACCCAAAGGACATGATTCAAAGCTCCATTAAATCGTGTGGAAGTGTAGAGTATCCATACCTTCAATTTCAACAATTAACCTTGATTGAATGGTCAATTTGATGAAATTAAATTAAGCCAGTTTAAAAGGGGGAAATTGGCAGAAAATTTTGGGGGAAATTGGGGTGATAAAATTAAGGGAGCAAAGTGTAATTTCCCTAAGTTGAGGGCTAATTGCCCATTAAAAGATGTTGGTGGACCAATTGGTAAATTTTTGAAATTTATTGGGGTCAAATTTTCATTTTTGTAAAGTAGGTGCAAAATGGTAATTATTGGAAAGTTGGGTACCAAATTGGAAATTTTGTAAACTTGAACCCCTTTTAGCTAACCTTATCTAATGTAACCTTATTTAATCTAACCACCTAATATTATCCTAAGAGATTTATTATATTTATAAATCTCTCCTTATTAATTAAATCTGGACCTTCTCTTGGGCTCATCATTTGGGCTTCTATTTGAATATTCAGCAATCTCTTTAATCAGCCCATATAAAGCTTTTTTGAATCTTTTAGCCCTTGACCTTGTGATTGGGCCCTCTTGAAGTCTCAAATAATCATTTATCCCATTTGGTGACAAAGGGTTTAGCTCCATTCCACCTTCGGTTGATTGGACTTGTGAATTTGTAAACTCTTTTGTCAGATTCACATCAAGTGGGTTATTCATATCATACCCAGTTGGGATGATGAGCATAATTTAAAGTTAAAAACCACTTACCGGTTGTGAGTGGGTTTACTAACATCATAGCCGGTTGGGGATGATAAGTGCCTCGATATAAAAACCCACTTTTTAGTGGCATTGTAATCATCACTACATAGAGAAAGTGATGTGAAAATTATGTGAAAAAAAACTAATTATCGGTTGTAAGTAGATCATACCCGGTTGGTATGATGAGACTTCCTTGAAGGAAGTTGAAAACCCGTTCATCGGTTATGAACGGAGATGTTCTTATACCGGTTGGTATAATGGACAGTGAAAACCTATTTTGTCGGAAGTGTTCTCCCCTGACTGTGTGCCAATGCTTAAACTATTTCGGAGACCTTCTCGACGGGAGCTCGAATAGCTCAGATAGGCCAGGTGATGTGAATCCGACTAAACAGACTACGAATTCTCATGTCCAATCAACCGAACCTGCAATGGAGCTGAACACTTTGTCACCAATTGGGATAAATGATCACTTGAGACTTCAAGAGGGCCCAATCACAAGGTCAAGGGCTAAAAGATTCACAAAAGCTTTATATGGGCTGATTAAAGAGATTGCTGAATATTCAAATAGAAGCCCAAATGAAGAGCCCAAGATGAGCCCAACAGAAGGTCCAGATTTAATTAATAAGGAGAGATACCTCATCCTTATATCTTCCAATAAAGAATGAAACCAACACTTGCTTAGTTACCTCGAGTTTGTGGTGATCGTTCAATCTTTGAATTTGATAAGGCTTCGGATGCTTCACTGTAGGTAATGCCAACTTCTCCACAAGCTCGGTGCTAGCCATATTAGTGCAGCTTCCTCCATCTATGATAACAGAACAAACTCTATTTTTCATAGAACAACGAGTATGAAATAGATTCTCACGTTGGTTGTCCATGACGTTATCAATCCATGGCCTTTCACTTGGAGTACATTGATTGATGCAATCGTGTTTGGCGCTATCACAATTAACTTGAAGATCTTCAAATTCCTCGAGTTCTTGAGTATCGAAACGCCTAGATTGAAAGCACCAGGGTTGTTGTTCAACGGAAGTATGTTGATGTAAACGACGTCTCACTCCATTCGCGTGTGAAGTGGCTCAAATCCAGACTTTACAACTTGTTTCATGATGGCTTTCCAATCTAGATTTTGAACGGGCTGAGGGAAACTGGCTTCTTTCCATGTGTTTTCTCTTTGTTGAAAATTGCAATCCTGCCAATTGTTAGAAACAAAAGAACCTCGCAACTCTCCCTCACATGTTTCTCTCAAACACTCATGTTTAAAACTCAAATAGCTTTTTCTTAAAGATTTAAAACACTCTTGCCTTTTTCCATTCTTATGTCTTCTTTCAATCTGAATTGAACTTTAAAAACAAATCGTGTTTTTACGAAGCAGTTCAACTTGAGGGACAATCAAGACATATCGATAAAGGTTTCCAAAAAGTAATTCCAAAGAATTTACGTGAGAGATATGAATAGACTCAGAAATAAGAGTAGAATTTAAATATAGAAGAAAAAAATGAAGTAATAGACTTAGATAATGCAGAATAAGAATGAGATATGAATAGACTCAGAATTTTTTTGCTCTTTTTTTTTAGCACGAACTTTTTTTGTTCTTTTTTTTTTAGCACCAATTCTCTTCAATTGTTGTTCGACTTTGATAGCTTGATGTACCATATCTTGGAGCTCAACATGATATTGCATTTCCACCACGTCAGCTATCTCATGGTTTAGACCATGCAAAAATCTCGCCATTGTTGCCTCTCTGTCTTCTTCCACATTAGCTTGAATCATCGCAATCTCCATCTCCTTGAAGTATTCATCGACACTTCTTGATCCTTCGGTAAGCCTTTGGAGTGTATTGAACAACTTCCGGTGATAGTGGCTGGGAACAAATCGTCGTCGTATGATCACTTTCATTTGATCCCAAGACTCCACAGGGCGTTCGTGATTTCGTTTCCTTTCCTTCACCAATTGATCCCACCATATTATAGCATAATCAGTAAATTCGACAGCAGCAAGTCGTACCTTTTTCATCTCCGAGTAATTATGACAGTCAAAAACCATCTCCATCCTCTCTTTTCCCATTCAAAATACGCTTCTGGATCAGTTTTTCCTTGAAATGAGGGTATCTTCAACTTGATATTATCCAGGTTGTCATCAACTCGAGGTCGTTCTCTATGAGCATACGATCGAACTCCTCGGGTTCTTGTGGATCAAAACGTCTTGGCTGAAAGCTTCGAGGTCGCTGTTCAGTAGGGGTATGTTGACGCAAACCCCTCACTCCTTCTTCCAATTGATCAATTCTGATGTGAATCCGACTAAACAGACTACGTATTCACATGTCCAATCAACCGAACCTGCAATGGAGCTGAACACTTTGTCACCAATTGGGATAAATGATCACTTGAGACTTCAAGAGGGCCCAATCACAAGGTCAAGGGCTAAAAGATTCACAAAAGCTTTATATGGGTTGATTAAAGAGATTGCTGAATATTCAAATAGAAGCCCAAATGAAGAGCCCAAGATGAGCCCAACAGAAGGTCCAGATTTAATTAATAAGGAGAGATTTATTATATTTATAAATCTCTTAGGATAATATTAGGTAGTCATATTAGATAAGGTTAGCTTATAACCATAATAGATTTTTTCCAAATTATGTGGGTCATTCGGTTGTTTTCTGAGCCTATAAAAGGCATACACCACAGCATTGGAGACACACTTTGCAATTTATATCTTGTGAGGTTTTGTTTTCTTTCAATCTTAAAAGAGCTTTTGAACTTATAAGGTTTTTACCTGTGGCGTTCAAGCAATCAAGACTTATCACCCGGGGTTATCTAAGAGTTCTTCTTAGAGGATTTGGGTGTGGCGTCTACATATCCCATACATTGTTTCTCACATAAACAAGGTATATTCCATCTTTTCGCACTTGCGTCGTGAAAGTCTTGGGATCTTTGTCATATTTGGTGTAGAGTGTTGTCAGCATATTGGCGAGGTTCGCATCAGTTGGTATCAGAGCACACGGCTGCACAGCAAGTTCCATCCCATCTTTTTTATCTAGTTCTTTTTTTTATCTTCTCTACCTATTTCTATTCTCTATAAAAAAAATTATCATATTCTTCTATTAATCTTCTCTTCAGTAGGTTAAAAAAAGGAGAAAAAAAAGCCAAAAAATATTCGTGCCAAAAAAGAAAGAGCCAAAAAAAAAGTTCGTGCAAAAAAAACCGTGGAAAAAAAAAGGTAAAAGAAAAAAAAGGAGGCACACAATTATATCTTATATCTCATTCTTATTTTGCTATATCTAAGTCTATTACTTCATTCCATCTTAATTCCTTTGTTTTCATTTAAATTCCTTGAAATTACTTTTTGGAAACCTTTATTGATATGTCTTGATTGTCCCTCAAGTTGAACTGCTTCGTAAAAAAACGATTTGTTTTTAAAGTTCAATTCAGATTGAAAGAAGACATATGAGTGGAAAAAGGCAAGAGTGTTTTAAATCTTTAAGAAAAAGCCGTTTGAGTGTGAAATATGAGTGTTTGAGAGAAACATGTGAGGGAGAGTTGTGAGGTTCTTTTCTTTCTAACAATTATCAGGTTCAGAAGGCCCAACGACAAGGAAACACAATGAAAGAAGAGGGTTCCATATCGCCTATTCAAAACCTACAATGGAAAGCAATGAAGAGTCAAATGAAACAGATAGTGAAGTCTGAATTTGAGCCACTTCATACGCGAATGGATCGCTTGGAGGAAGGTGTGAGACGACACTCACATTCTTCCATTGAACGACCGTGGAGCAGTCGATCTCGATGCTTCGAACCACAGGAACTGGGGGAGTTCGATGATCTCCAAGTTAATCGCGGCAACATCAATCTCAATTCCATCAATCAACTTACTACTTGGAACAGGCCATGGATTGATGACGTCATGGACAACCAACGTGAGAATCTATTTCATACTCGTTGTTCTATGAAAAATAGAGTTTGTTCTGTTATCATAGATGAGGAAAGCTGCACTAACTTTGCTAGCACCGAGCTTGTGGAGAAGTTGGCATTACATGCAACAAAGCATCCAAAGCCATATCAAATTCAAAGGCTGAATGATCAACCCAAACTCAAGGTAACCCAACAGGTGATAGTGTCCTTCTCTATTGGGAAATATCATGATGAAATATTATGTGATGTAGTACCAATGCATGCATGTCATATTTTATTGGGAGAACCTTGGAAGTTAGATCGTCACGTTACATATGATAGATTAACAGATAGGTACTCATTCGTGATGAATAATAGATCAATATCTCTTGTACCTCTTACTTTACAACAAGTTTTTCAGGATCAGTTGAAAAAGAAAATGGCAAATGAAAAGAAAATAGCAGAAAGACAAGAGAGAAAAGCCATAATACAAAGAAAAGAGAGAAAAAATAATTTTATGGAGAGAAAAGATGAGATCAAGAGAGATACAATTCCATATTCTATTCTTACTGTACTTATGTACAAGGATTTATGTTTTACTCACCATATTGTCGGATATTTGCCGAGCATTAGTATTTCTCTTATGCAGGAATTCAAGAATGTCATTACTAAGAAGAAAACTCCTAGTTTGCAACCTGATCGAGAAATCAAGTATCAAATTCAACACCAAATCATAAATTTGATGAAGCTAGGATATACACGGGATAACATGATTTCAGGTATTGTGCAAATGCCTAAGAAAGACAAAATTTGGCGAAGATGTGTTGGTTTTCGAATCATCTACCATATGAAGGTAATGTATCTTCACTCTATTCCTCAAGTAAATATTATATTAGATGAGTTGCATGAAAACTATCTGTTTTCAAAATTTAATCACAAGAGTGAATATTCTGAAATTCGAAAGAAAGCTAATTATGGATTGAAAACTGCATTGAATGTAAAACTTGGTTTATATGAATGGTTGGCTATAATTTTTAGTTTGACTAATGCATATAACACTTTGATGAGGTTAATAAATTATATCCTACATGCTTTTATTAAAAACTTTGTTGACATATATTTTGATAAAATCATTATATACAACAATTACTTAGATAAACATGAAGGATATTTAAAAATTTCCTTGCAAGTTCTTAGGAAAGATCATTTGTTTGCCAAATTGAAAAATTGCGTATTATGTTTGGGTAAACTTGTATTTCCTGGATATGTTATAAGTTTTGAAGGGATTGCCATTGACAAGGAAATTAAGGTAATTCAAGATTGGCAAACACCTTACTTGGTAAGTCAAGAAAGAAGATCAATTGCATATTATAATGAAAAGTTCAGCGGAGTAGCCCTCATGCTGAATGAGTATCATGCAAGGTGGGTAGAATTTATTTATACATCTGGTTATGTGATCAAGTGTAAGCAAGGTATGAAAAATGTGGTTTCTCATACATTATCTGAAAGGTACATTTTGTTTACAATCATTGATACTAAATTGCTTAGTTTTTCATGGAATACTTTGTTTGATACAAAATTTCTATTTTTAACTACATGTTTACCACATGTTATGTTTGCTTATAATTGTTATATTTATTTAGTGACTATGTTATCACCATTGGAAATTATCTATAGTTTTAATCCATTGGATAGAAAACAACAGACTCAAGAAAATATTAATCTTTACAACAAGAGTTTCATGAAAGCTATTTTTGATCCAGGGATTTGGGTTAGTTTACATATAAGGAATGAAATGTTTATGGATAGAAAACTATTAAAATTTCGTAGATTAGAGAGATCATTTAAAATGTTAAAACGCATTAATAATAATGCTTACAAGCTAGAGTTGCCTGGTGAGTATAGCGTTAATGAAAGGTTCAATGTTACTGATTTAATGCCCTTTGATGTAGGTGATGAAGAAACAGAAGATTTGAGGACAAATCATTTTCAAGAGGGGGAGAATGATGTGAATCCGACTAAAGAGACTACGTATTCACATGTCCAATCAACCAAATGATGCGAACCTCGCCAATATGCTGACGACACCCTACACCAAATATGGCAACGATCCCAAGACTTTCACGACGCAAGTACGAAAAGATGGAATATACCTTGTTTATGTGAGAAACAAGGTATGAGATATGTAGACGCCACACCCAAATCCTCTAAGAAGAACTCTTAGAAAACCTCGGATGATAAGTCTTGATTGCTTGAACGCCACAGGTAAAAACCTGATAAGTTCAAAAAAGCTCTTTCAAGATAGAAAGAAAACAAAATCTCACAAAATATAAATTTCAAAGTGTGTCTCTCCAATGCTGTGGAGTATGCCTTTTATAGGCTCAGAAAACAACCGAATGACCCACATAATGTGGAGAAAATCTATTATGGTTATAAGCTAACCTTATCTAATTGACTACCTAATATTATCCTAAGAGATTTATTATATTTATAAATCTCTCCTTATTAATTAAATCTGGACCTTCTGTTGGGCTCATCTTGGGCTCTTCATTTGGGTTTCTATTTGAATATTCAGCAATATCTTTAATCAGCCCATATAAAGCTTTTTTGAATCTTTTAGCCCTTGACCTTGTGATTGGGCCCTCTTGAAGTCTCAAGTGATCATTTATCCCAATTGGTGATAAAGTGTTCAGCTCCATTGCAGGTTCGGTTGATTGGACATGTGAATTCGTAGTCTCTTTAGTCGGATTCACATCATTCTCCCCCTCTTGAAAATGATTTGTCCTCAAATCATCTGTTTCTTCATCACCTACATCAAAGGGCATTAAATCAGTAACATTGAAGCTTTCATTAATGCTATACTCACCAGGCAACTCTAGCTTGTAAGCATTATTATTAATGCGTTCCAACACACGAAATGGTCCATCTCCTCTAGGAAGAAGTTTTGATCGCCTTTGTTCCGGAAATCGTTCTTTCCTCATATGAAGCCAGACCCAATCGCCAGGTTCGAAAATGATACTTTTGCGGCCCTTGTTTGCTTGTTTTTCATAAACTTTAGTCATCCGTTCAATATGCATCTTTGTCTTCTCGTGCAGTTCTTTCACAAACTGTGCTTTTCTCTTTCCATCAACATTCACAAATTCACCTACAGGAAGTGGAGTTAGATCTAGAGGGGTTAATGGATTGAAACCATAAACAATCTCAAATGGTGAAAACTTAGTTGTAGAATGAATAGAACGATTATAAGCAAATTCAACATGTGGTAAGCAATCTTCCCATGATTTCAAATTCTTTTTTATTATAGAACGTAATAAAGTACCTAATGTCCTATTTACTACTTCTGTTTGACCATCAGTTTGTGGGTGACATGTTGTTGAAAACAGCAGTTTGGTTCCCAATTTACCCCATAGGGTTTTCCAAAAGTAACTCAAGAATTTAGAATCACGATCAGAAACAATAGTTCTAGGCATACCATGCAATCTGACAACTTCTCTAAAAAACAAATCAGCCACATTCGATGCATCATCAGTTTTATGACATGGAATGAAATGTGCCATTTTCGAAAACCTATCAACTACCACAAACACAGAATCCCTCCCCCTCTTAGTTCTTGGTAATCCTAAAACAAAATCCATGGAAATATCAATCCAAGGTGCATTAGGAATTGGAAGAGGAGTATACAGGCCGTGAGGTTGTTGCCTAGACTTAGACTTTTTACATGTAATGCATCGAGAACAAATTTTTTCAACATCCCTTTTCATGTGGGGCCAAAAAAAATGCTCGTGCATTATCGCCATAGTTTTAGCTACCCCAAAATGTCCCATAAGTCCTCCACCATGTGCTTCCCTAACAAGTAACTCACGCAAAGATGACTGAGGGATGCATAATTTGTTTTCTCGAAAAAGAAATCCATTTTGTAAATAAAATTTTCCAAACCTACCAGTTCGACAACCTTTAAACACTTCACAAAAATCAGGATCATTTGCATACAAATCCTTGATATAATCAAATCCAAGTAATTTAGAATCAAGCATTGAAAGCATAGCGTACCTTCGCGATAGAGCATCTGCAACTATATTTTCCTTACCTTGTTTGTATTTGATCACATATGGGAATGTTTCAATGAACTCCACCCACCTTGCATGGCGTTTGTTCAACTTGTGTTGTCCTTTGAGATGTTTAAGAGATTCATGATCTGTGTGAATCACAAACTCTTTCGGCCATAGGTAGTGCTGCCATGTTTGAAGAGTTCGAACTAGGGCATACATCTCCTTATCATAGGTAGGATAGTTAAGGGTTGCTCCACTCAACTTTTCACTGAAATATGCAATTGGTCTTCCTTCCTGCATTAATACACCTCCAATACCTACTCCTGATGCATCACACTCAATTTCAAATGTTTTCGAAAAATTAGGCAATGAGAGCAATGGGGCAGTAGTTAATTTTTCCTTTATCAATTGAAATGCATTTTGTTGCTCATTACCCCATTTAAAAGGTACATTTTTCTTTATAACAGCAGTAAGAGGTGCAACATAACTACTGAAATTTGGAACAAAACGTCTATAAAAACTAGCTAATCCATGGAAACTTCTTACCTGACTTACCGAATTAGGTGTCGGCCAGTCGCGAATTGCCTTAATCTTTTCCTCGTCAACTCCAATCCCTTCTGAACTTATAACATATCCAAGAAACACAAGTTTATCCGAACAAAAGACACATTTATTCAAGTTGGCAAACAACTTATGTTTCCTTAATGCTTCTAACACAGCTCTTAAATGGGCTACATGTTCATCCATGGTCTTGCTGTAGATTAGAATATCATCAAAATATACCACTACAAATCTCCCAATAAAAGCACGTAATACATGATTCATTAATCTCATGAAAGTGCTTGGTGCATTAGTCAACCCAAAGGGCATAACGAACCATTCATATAATCCTTGTTTAGTCTTAAATGCAGTTTTCCATTCATCCCCTTCTTTCATTCGAATTTGATGATATCCACTCTTAAGATCTATTTTCGAAAATAAACAAGATCCATGCAACTCATCTAACATGTCATCCAAACGAGGAATAGGGTGGCGATACTTTACCGTGATGTTGTTGATGGCTCGACAATCCACGCACATTCGCCATGTTCCGTCCTTCTTAGGTACAAGTAGCACTGGCACAGCACATGGACTCATACTCTCTCGAACATACCCCTTTTCCATCAGCTCTAGGACTTGGCGTTGAAGTTCCTTTGTTTCTTCAGGGTTACTTCTATATGCTGGTCGGTTAGGAATCGTCGCTCCAGGGATTAAATCAATTTGATGTTCAATTCCTCGAATTGGTGGCAAACCTGGTGGTATCTCATCGGGAAAGACATCGATAAATTCCTGCAAAACAGTAATAATATTGCTCGGCAAAGATCCGACAAGATCGTTAGTACTCAAAAAGGCGTCCTTGTACATAAGTACAATAAGAGCCTGATGTGAAAGTAAAGCTCGCTTGATCTCACTTTTTCTTGCAATAAAATTGCTTTTACTCTCTTTTTTTTCCACTTCTGGCTTTTCCCTCTTTTTTTTCAACTCTGATATTTCTCCTTTCTTTTTTTCTTCTATTTTCTGTTCATTTGCCTTTTTCTTTTTCAGTTGATCCTCAAAAACTTGCCTTGGAGTCAATGGAACAAGAGATATTGGTCTCTCATTCATCACAAAAGAGTACCTATTAGTGAATCCATCATGCATAACTTGACGATCAAACTGCCAAGGTCGTCCCAAAAGTATATGGCACGCGTGCATTGGTACCACGTCACATAGTATTTCATCTTGATATTTTCCAATAGAAAATGCAACCAACACTTGTTTGGTTACCTTGAGTTCACCTTGGTCGTTCAGCCATTGTAGTCGATAAGGCTTCGGATGCTTTAAGGTTGGTAATGCCAATTTCTCCACCAGCTCAGTGCTAGCTACATTAGTGCAACTTCCCCCATCTATAATAACACAGCAAACCTTATTTTTCACACAACAACGAGTATGAAATAAGTTCTCACGCTGATTGTTTTCTTCTTCTTGGGCTTGAACACTGAGAGTTCGCCGTGCAACCAACAATTCCCCTTCTTCTGCATATTCATCAGCATCTTCAAGTGGTGGCATCCCCGGATCGATATCTTCTTTTTCATCATCGGTCTCAATCTCACCATTAGCATTGATCACCATTGCCCGCTTATTTGGGCATTGACTTGCAATGTGACCCCTGCCTTGGCATCGGAAACACTTAATATCACGAGTTTTGGGAGTTGTGATATGGGTGTTACCTTGATTTTGAGCCACAGCCTGCTTGGTTGTCTCTTTTAGTGGAGCATGCTGAGGTTGAGTTGACTGACTCTCAAATCGCCTTGAGGATGGTTTCCATGAGTTCGAGGAACCATTGTTTAATCCCCTTTTGTGTAAACTCTTTCTCTTCAATTGTTGTTCGACTTTGATAGCTTGATGTACCATATCTTGGAGCTCAACATGATATTGCATTTCCACCACGTCAGCTATCTCATGGTTTAGACCATGCAAAAATCTCGCCATTGTTGCCTCTCTGTCTTCCTCCACATTTGCTCGAATCATCGCAATCTCCATCTCCTTGAAGTATTCGTCGACGCTTCTTGATCCTTGGGTAAGCCTTTGGAGTTTATTGAACAACTCCCGGTGATAGTGGCTGGGAACAAATCGTCGTCGCATGATCACTTTCATTTCGTCCCAAGACTCCACAGAGCGTTCGTGATTTCGTTTCCTTTCCTTCACCAATTGATCCCACCATATTATAGCATAATCAGTAAATTCGACAGCAGCAAGTCGTACCTTTTTCATCTCCGAGTAATTATGACAGTCAAAAACCATCTCCATCCTCTTTTCCCATTCAAGATACGCTTCTGGATCTGTTTTTCCTTGAAAAGAGGGTATTTTCAACTTTATATTATCCAGGTTGTCATCAACTCGAGGTCGTTCTCTATGAGCATATCGATCGAAATCCTCGGGTTCTTGTGGGTCAAAACGTCTTGGCTGAAAGCTTCGAGGTCGCTGTTCAGTAGGGGTATGTTGACGCGAACCCCTCACTCCTTCCAATTGATCAATTCGCTCATGAAGCGGTTCCAACTCGGACTTCAGCATTCGTTTCATTTCACTTATGATGGCTTGCATTTGTAAATTTGTAATCGGTTGTTGGGAATCTTCTTCATTTGGCGTATCTCCTCGTTGTTGTGCCATGAGTTCCTACAAATGATAACAGAAGAACCTTCCAAATGCTCACTCACGTATTTCTCCCAATCTCTCGTTTTTTCACACTCAATTGGCTTTTTCTTAAAGATTCAAACACTCTTGCCTTTTTCCTCTCGAATGTCTTCTTTCAATCTAAATTGAACTTTAAAAATAAATCGTTTTTACGAAGCAGTTCAACTTGAGGAACAATCAAGACAAATCAATAAAGGTTTTCAAAAAGTAATCCCAAAGAATTTAAGTGAGAGGTATGAATAGACTCACAAATAAGAGTAAAATTTAGATAGAAAATAAAGAAATTAAGATGAAATGAAGTAATAGAAGATAGAGCAGAATAAGAATGAGATATAAGATAGAATTGTGTGCCCCTTTTTTTTTGCCTTTTTTTTCACGAATTTTTTTTTCCGCTTTTTTTAGAACGATCTTTTTTTACTCTTTTTTTTTTCTTTTTTTTTCTGCACTTTTTTTAGCACGAATTTTTGGCTTTTTTTTCTCTTTTTTTTTTTTAGCACGAACTTTTTTTCGCTCTTTCTTTTTTGGCACGAATTTTTTTTTTTATATAGAGAATAGAAATAGGTAGAGAAGATAAAAAAAAGAACTAGATAAAAAGATGGGATGGAACTTGCCGTGCAACCGTGTGCTCTGATACCAACTGATGCGAACCTCGCCAATATGCTGACGACACCCTACACCAAATATGGCAACGATCCCAAGACTTTCACGACGCAAGTACGAAAAGATGGAATATACCTTGTTTATGTGAGAAACAAGGTATGAGATATGTAGACGCCACACCCAAATCCTCTAAGAAGAACTCTTAGAAAACCTCGGATGATAAGTCTTGATTGCTTGAACGCCACAGGTAAAAACCTGATAAGTTCAAAAAAGCTCTTTCAAGATAGAAAGAAAACAAAATCTCACAAAATATAAATTTCAAAGTGTGTCTCTCCAATGCTGTGGAGTATGCCTTTTATAGGCTCAGAAAACAACCGAATGACCCACATAATGTGGAGAAAATCTATTATGGTTATAAGCTAACCTTATCTAATTGACTACCTAATATTATCCTAAGAGATTTATTATATTTATAAATCTCTCCTTATTAATTAAATCTGGACCTTCTGTTGGGCTCATCTTGGGCTCTTCATTTGGGTTTCTATTTGAATATTCAGCAATATCTTTAATCAGCCCATATAAAGCTTTTTTGAATCTTTTAGCCCTTGACCTTGTGATTGGGCCCTCTTGAAGTCTCAAGTGATCATTTATCCCAATTGGTGATAAAGTGTTCAGCTCCATTGCAGGTTCGGTTGATTGGACATGTGAATTCGTAGTCTCTTTAGTCGGATTCACATCACCAAACCTGCAATGGAGCTGAACACTTTGTCACCAATTGGGATAAATGATCACTTGAGACTTCAAGAGGGCCCAATCACAAGTTCAAGGGCTAAAAGATTCACAAAAGCTTTATATGGGCTGATTAAAGAGATTGCTGAATATTCAAATAGAAGCCCAAATTGATGCGAACCTCGCCAATATGCTGACGACACCCTACACCAAATATGGCAACGATCCCAAGACTTTCACGACGCAAGTACGAAAAGATGGAATATACCTTGTTTATGTGAGAACAAGGTATGAGATATGTAGACGCCACACCCAAATCCTCTAAGAAGAACTCTTAGAAAACCCCGGGTGATAAGTCTTGATTGCCTGAACGCCACAGGTAAAAACCTGATAAGTTCAAAAGCTCTTTCAAGATAGAAAGAAGACAAAACCTCACAAGATATAAATTCCAAAGTGTCGTTTCTCCAATGCTGTGGAGTATGCCTTTTTATAGGCTCAGAAAACAACCAAATGACCCACATAATGTGGAAAAAAAATCTATTATGGTTATAAGCTAACCTTATCTAATCTGACTACTTAATATTATCCTAAGAGATTTATTATATTTATAAATCTCTCCTTATTAATTAAATCTGGACCTTCTGTTGGGCTCATCTTGGGCTCTTCATTTGGGCTTCTATTTGAATATTCAGCAATCTCTTTAATCAGCCCATATAAAGCTTTTTTTGAATCTTTTAGCCCTTGACCTTGTGATTGGACCCTCTTGAAATCTCAAGTGATCATTTATCCCAATTGGTGACAAAGTGTTCAGCTCCATTGCAGGTCTGGTTTATTGAACTTGTGAATTCGTACTCTCTTTAGTCGGATTCACATCACAAATGAAGAGCCCAAGATAAGCCCTACAGAAGGTCCAGATTTAACTAATAAGGAGAGATTTATTATTTTTATAAATCTATTAGGATAATATTCGGTAGTCAGATTAGATAAGGTTAGCTTATAATCATAATAGATTTTTTCCACATTATGTGGGTCACTCGGTTGTTTTCTGAGCCTATAAAAGGCATACTCCACGGCATTGGAGACACACTTTGCAATTTATATCTTGTGAGGTTTTGTCTTCTTTCAATCTTAAAAGAGCTTTTGAACTTATCAGGTTTTTACCTGTGGCGTTCAAGCAATCAAGACTTATCACCCGGGGTTTTCTAAGAGTTTTTCTTAGAGGATTTGGGTGTGGCGTCTACATATCCCATACATTGTTTCTCACATAAACAAGGTATATTTCATCTTTTCGCACTTGCGTCGTGAAAGTCTTGGGATTATTGCCATATTTGGTGTAGAGTGTCGTCAGCATATTGGCGAGGTTCGCATCAAATTCACTCATGAAGCGGTTCCAACTCGGACTTCAACATTCGTCTCATTTCGCTTATGATGGCTTGCATTTGTAAATTTGGAATCGGTTGTTGGGAATCTTGTTCATTTGGCGTTTCTCCTCGTCGTTGTGCCATGAGTTCCTACAAATGATAACAGAAGAACCTTCAAATGCTCACTCACGTATTTCTCTCAATCACTCGTGTTTTCACACTCAATTGGCCTTTTTCTTAAATATTCAAACACTCTTGCCTTTTTCCTTTCGAATGTCTTCTTTCAATCTAAATTGAACTTTAAAAACAAATCATTTTTACGAAGCAGTTTAACTTAAGAAACAATCAAGACAAATCAATAAAGGTTTTCAAAAAGTAATTCCAAAAATTTTAAGTGAGAGGTATAAATAGACTAAGAAATAAGAGTAGAATTTAAATAGAGAAGAAATAAATGAAGTAATAGACTTAGATAGAGCAGAATGAGATATAAGATAGAATTGTGTGCCACTTTTTTTTTTCTTTTGCCTTTTTTTTTACGAATTTTTTTTGCTCTTTTTTTTTGCACGAACTTTTTTGCTTTCTTTTTTTGGCACGAATTGTTTTTTGGCTTTTTTTTTAACCTACTGAAGAGAAGATAGATAGAAGAATATGATATTTTTTTATAGAGAATAGAAATAGGTAGAGAAGATAAAAAAAATGGTATGGAACTTGCCGTGCAACCGTGTGCTCTGATACCAACTGATGCGAACCTCGCCAATATGCTGACAACACCCTACACCAAATATGGTAATGATCCCAAGATTTTCACGACGCAAGTAAGAAAAGATGGAATATACCTTGTTTATGTGAGAAACAAGGTATGGGATATGTAGACGCTACACCCAAATTGATGTGAATCTGACAAAAGAGTTTACAAATTCACAAGTCCAATCAACCGAACGTGGAATGGAGCTAAACACTTTGTCACCAAATGGGATAAATGATTATTTGAGACTTCAAGAGGGCCCAATCACAAGGTCAAGGGCTAAAAGATTCGAAGAAGCTTTATATGGGCTGATTAAAGAGATTGCTGAATATTCAAATAGAAGCCCAAAATGAAGAGCCCAAGATGAGCCCAAGAGAAGGTTCAAATTTAATTAATAAGGAGAGATTTATAAATACAATAAATCTCTTAGGATAATATTAGGTGGTTAGATTAGATAAGGTTAGCTTATTATGTGGGTCATTCGGTTATTTTCTGAGCCTATAAAAGGCATACTCCACAGCATTGGAGATACACACTTTGAAATTTATATTTTGTGAGATTTTGTTTTCTTTCTATCTTGAAAGAGCTTTTTTGAACTTATCAGGTTTTTACCTGTGGCGTTCAAGCAATCAAGACTTATCATCCGAGGTTTTCTAAGAGTTCTTCTTAGAGGATTTGGGTGTGGCGTCTACATATCCCATACCTTGTTTCTCACATAAACAAGGTATATTCCATCTTTTCGTACTTGCGTCGTTGGGATATTCTTAGAGGATTTGGGTGTGGCGTCTTGGGATCGTTGCCATATTTGGTGTAGGGTGTCGTCAGCATATTGGCGAGGTTCGCATCAGTTGGTATCAGAGCACACAGTTGCACGGCAAGTTCCATACCATTTTTTTTATCTAGTTCTTTTTTTTATGTTCTCTACCTATTTCTATTCTCTATAAAAAAAAATTATCATATTCTTCTATCTATCTTCTCTTCAGTAGGTTAAAAAAAAAAGACAAAAAAAAATTCGTGCCAAAAAAAAAAGAAAGCAAAAAAAGTTCGTGCTAAAAAAAAAGAGCAAAAAAAAATTTTTGTGAAAAAAAAGGAGGCACACAATTATATCTTATATCTCATTCTTATTCTGCTATATCTAAGTCTATTACTTCATTCCATCTTAATTTCTTTCTTCTCATTTAAATTCTTTGGAATTACTTTTTGGAAACCTTTATCGATATGTCTTGATTGTCTCTCAAGTTGAATTGCTTCGTAAAAAAACGATTTGTTTTTTAAGTTCAATTCAGATTGAAAGAAGACATATGAGTGGAAAAAGGCAAGAGTGTTTTAAATCTTTTAGAAAAAGCCATTTGAGTTTTAAACAGGAGTGTTTGAGAGAAACATGTGAGGGAGAGTTGCGAGGTTCTTTTGTTTCTAACAATTGGCAGGATTACAATTTCCAACAAAGAGAAAACACATGGAAAGAAGCCAGTTTCCCTCAACCAGTTCAAAATCTAGATTGGAAAGCCTTGATGAAACAAGTTGTAAAGTCTGGATTCGAGCCACTTCACACGCGAATGGATCGCTTGGAGGAAGGTGTGATACGTCGTTCACATCAACATACTTCCGTTGAACAACAACCTTGGTGCTTTCAATCTAGGCGTTTCGATACTCAAGAACTCGAGGAATTTGAAGATCTTCAAGTTAATTGTGATAGCGCCGGACACGATTGCATCAATCAATGTACTCCAAGTGAAAGGCCATGGATTGATGACGTCATGGACAACCAACGTGAGAATCTATTTCATACTCGTTGTTCTATGAAAAATAGAGTTTGTTCTGTTATCATAGATGAGGAAAGCTGCACTAACTTTGCTAGCACCGAGCTTGTGGAGAAGTTGGCATTACATGCAACAAAGCATCCAAAGCCATATCAAATTCAAAGGCTGAGTGATCAACCCAAACTCGAGGTAACCCAACAGGTGATAGTGTCCTTCTCTATTGGGAAATATCAGGATGAAATATTATGTGATGTAGTACCAATGCAAGCATGTCATATTTTATTAGGAGAACCTTGGAAGTTAGATCGTCACGTTACATATGATAGATTAACAGATAGGTACTCATTCGTGATGAATAATAGATCAATATCTCTTGTACCTCTTACTTTACAACAAGTTTTTCAGGATCAGTTGAAAAAGAAAAAGGCAAATGAAAAGAAAATAGCAGAAAGACAAGAGAGAAAAGCCATGATTGAAGAGGAAGAGACAAAAGGCAATAATGAAAAAGAACAGAGAAAAATGCGAGAGAGAAAAGCCAAAATTGAAAATGATGAGAGAAAAGGCAATGTTGAAAAAGAAGAGAGAAAAGCCATAATACAAAGAAAAGAGAGTAAAAATAATTTTATGGAGAGAAAAGATGAGATCAAGAGAGATACAATTTCATATTCTATCCTTACAGTACTTATGTACAAGGAATTATGTTTTACTCACCATATTGTCGGATATTTGCCGAGCATTAGTATTTCTCTTATGCAGGAATTCAAGAATGTCATTCCTAAGAAGAAAACTCTTGGTTTGCAACCTGATCGAGAAATCAAGTATCAAATTCAACACCAAATCCTAAATTTCAAGAAGGTAGGATATGCACCGGATAACATGAATTTAGGTATTGTGCAAATGCCTAAGAAAAACAAAATTTGGCGAAAGTGTGTTGATTTTCGAATCATCAACCGTATGAAGGTAATTTATCTTAAATCTATTCCTCATGTAAATATTATGGTAGATGAGATGTATGAAAACTATTTCTTTTCAAAATTTAATCACAAGAGTGAATATTCTGAAATTCGAATGAAAGCTTATTATGGATTAAAAACTGCATTAAAGGTAAAACATGATTTATATGAATGGTTGGCTATGATTTTTAGTTTGACTAATGCATATAACACTTTTATGAGGTTAATAAATTATATCATGCCTGCTTTTATTAAAAACTTTGTTGCCATATATTTTGATAAAATTATAATATACAACAATTACTTAGATAAACATGAAGGATGTTTAAAAATTGCCTTGCAAGCTTTTAGGAAATATCAGTTGTTTTCCGAATTGAAGAATTGCATATTGTATTTGGGTAAACTTGTATTTCCTGGATATGTTATAAGTTTTGAAGGGATTGCCATTGACAAGACAATTAAGGTAATTCAAGATTGGCAAACATCTTATTTGGTAAGTCAGGAAAGAAGATCAATTGCATATTATAATGAAAAGTTCAGCAGAGTAGCCCTCAAGCTGAATGAGTGTCATGCAAGGTGGGTGAATTTCATCAAAATATTTCTTTATGTGATCAAGTGTAAGCAAGGTATAAAAAATGTAGTTGCTGATAAATTATCTAGAATGTACGGCTTGCGTATCATTGATACTAAATTGCTTAGTTTTTCATGAAATACTTTGTTTAATACAAAATTTCCATTTTTAATTACATGTTTACCACATGTTATGTTTGCTTATAATTGTTATATTTATTTAGTGACTATGTTATCACCATTGGAAATTATCTATGATTTTAATCCATTGGATAGAAAACAGCAGACTCAAGAAAATATTAATGTTTACAACAAGAGTTTCATGAAAGTTGTTTTTGATCCAGGGATTTGGGTTAGTTTACATATGAGGAATGAATGGTTTATGAATAGAAAACTATCAAAATTTCTTAGATTAGAGGGATTATTTAAGGTGTTAAAACTCGATAGTCATAATTATAACTGGAAGTTATCTGGCAAATATATTGTTAGTAATAGCATATATATTTATAAGTTAATGTCTTTTGATGTAGGTGATGAAGGAAAAGAAGATTTGAGGACAAATCATTTTCAAGAGGGGGAGAATGATGTGAATCTGACAAAAGAGTTTACAAATTCACAAGTCCAATCAACCGAACGTGGAATGGAGCTAAACACTTTGTCACCAAATGGGATAAATGATTATTTGAGACTTCAAGAGGGCCCAATCACAAGGTCAAGGGCTAAAAGATTCGAAGAAGCTTTATATGGGCTGATTAAAGAGATTGCTGAATATTCAAATAGAAGCCCAAAATGAAGAGCCCAAGATGAGCCCAAGAGAAGGTTCAAATTTAATTAATAAGGAGAGATTTATAAATACAATAAATCTCTTAGGATAATATTAGGTGGTTAGATTAGATAAGGTTAGCTTATTATGTGGGTCATTCGGTTATTTTCTGAGCCTATAAAAGGCATACTCCACAGCATTGGAGATACACACTTTGAAATTTATATTTTGTGAGATTTTGTTTTCTTTCTATCTTGAAAGAGCTTTTTTGAACTTATCAGGTTTTTACCTGTGGCGTTCAAGCAATCAAGACTTATCATCCGAGGTTTTCTAAGAGTTCTTCTTAGAGGATTTGGGTGTGGCGTCTACATATCCCATACCTTGTTTCTCACATAAACAAGGTATATTCCATCTTTTCGTACTTGCGTCGTGAAAGTCTTGGGATCGTTGCCATATTTGGTGTAGGGTGTCGTCAGCATATTGGCGAGGTTCGCATCACAAATCCTCTAAGAAGAACTCTTAGAAAACCCCGGATGATAAGTTTTGATTGCTTGAACGCCACAGGTAAAAACCTGATAAGTTCAAAAGCTCTTTCAAGATAGAAAGAAGACAAAACCTTACAAGATATAAATTCCAAAGTGTGTCTCTCCGATGTTGTGGAGTATGCCTTTTATAGGCTCAGAAAACAACCGAATGAGCCAAATAATATGGAAAAAAATGGTTATAAGCTAACCTTATCTAATCTGACTACCTAATATTATCCTAAGAGATTTATTATATTTATAAATCTCTCCTTATTAATTAAATTTGGACCTTCTGTTGGGCTCATTTTGGGCTCTTCATTTGGGCTTCTATTTGAATATTCAGCAATCTCTTTAATCAGCCCATATAAAGCTTTTTTGAATCTTTTAGCCCTTTACCTTATGATTGGGCCCTCTTGAAGTCTCAAGTGATCATTTATCTCAATTGGTGACAAAGTGTTCAGCTCTATTGCAGGTTCGGTTGATTTGACATGTGAATTCGTAGTCTCTTTAGTTGGATTCACATCACTTTTGTCGGATTCACATCATTCTCCCCCTCTTGAAAATGATTTGTCCTCAAAGTTTCTGTTTCTTCATCACCTACATCAAAGGGCATTAAATCAGTAACATTGAAGCTTTCATTAAAGCTATACTCACCAGGCAACTCTAGCTTGTAAACATTATTATTAATGCATTTTAACATTTTAAATGATCTCTCTAATCTAACATTTGAACATTTTAAATGATGAAATTCACCCACCTTGGATGACACTCATTCAGCTTGAGGGCTACTCTGCTGAACTTTTCATTATAATATGCAATTGATCTTTTTTCCTGACTTACCAAATAAGGTGTTTGCCAATCCTGAATTACCTTAATTGTCTTATCAATGGCAATCCCTTCAAAACTTATAACATATCCAGGAAATACAAGTTTACCCAAATACAATATGTAATTCTTCAATTCGAAAAACAACTGATATTTCCTAAAAGCTTGCAAGGCAATTTTTAAACATCCTTCATGTTTATCTAAGTAATTGTTGTATATTATAATTTTATCAAAATATATGGCAACAAAGTTTTTAATAAAAGCAGGCATGATATAATTTATTAACCTCCTAAAAATGTTGTATGCATTAGTCAAACTAAAAATCATAGCCAACCATTTATATAAATCATGTTTTACCTTTAATGCAGTTTTTAATCCATAATTAGCTTTCATTCGAATTTCAGAATATTCACTCTTGTGATTAAATTTTGAAAAGAAATAGTTTTCATACATCTCATCTACCATAATATTTACATGAGAAATAGATTTAAGATAAATTACCTTTATACGGTTGATGATTCGAAAATCAACACACTTTCGCCAAATTTTGTTTTTCTTAGGCATTTGCACAATACCTGAATTCATGTTATCCGGTGCATATCTTAGCTTCTTGAAATTTAGGATTTAGTGTTGAATTTGATACTTGGTTTCTCGATCAGATTGCAAACCAGGAGTTTTCTCCATAGGAATGACATTCTTGAATTCCTGCATAAGAGAAATACTAATGCTCGGCAAATATCCGACAATATGGTTAGTAAAATATAAATCCTTGTACATAAATACTGTAAGGATTTGATCAGAAATTATATCTCTCTTTATCTCACTTTTTCTCTCCATAAAATTGTTTTTACTCTCTTTTTTTTGTGTTATGGCTTTTCTCTTTTCTTTTTCAACCTTGCCTTTTCTCTCTTCATCTTCAATTTTGGCTTTTCTCTCTTCGTTTTCAATGTTGCCTTTTTTCTCTTCAATTGTGGCTTTTCTCTCTTCTTTTTCAATGCTGCCTTTTTTTCTTCAATTTTGTCTTTTCTCCCTTCTTGTTTTTCTGCTATTTTCTTTTCATTTGCCTTTTTCCTTTTCAACTGTGATGTGAATCTGACTAAAGCGACTACGAATTCACATGTCCAATCAACCGAACCTGCAATGGAGCTGAACACTTTATCACCAATTGGGATAAATGATCACTTGAGACTTCAAGAGGGCCAAATCACAAGGTCAAGGGGTAAAAGATTCAAAAAAGCTTTATATGGGCTGATTAAAGAGATTGCTGAATATTCAAATAGAAGCCCAAATGAAGAGCCCAAGATGAGCCCAACAGAAGGTCCAGATTTAATTAATAAGGAGAGATTTATAAATATAATAAATCTCTTAGGATAATATTAGGTAGTCAATTAGATAAGGTTAGCTTATAACCATGATAGATTTTTTCCACATTATGTGGGTCATTCGGTTGTTCTCTGAGCCTATAAAAGGCATACTCCACAGCATTGGAGAGACACACTTTGGAATTTATATCTTGTGAGGTTTTGTCTTCTTTCTATCTTGAAAGAGCTTTTGAACTTATCAGGTTTTTTTACCTGTGGCGTTCAAGCAATCAAGACTTATCACCCGAGGTTTTCTAAGAGTTCTTCTTAGAGGATTTGGGTGTGGCGTCTACATATCCCATACCTTGTTTCTCACATAAACAAGGTATATTTCATCTTTTCTTACTTGCGTCGTGAAAGTCTTGGGATCGTTGCCATATTTGGTGTAGGGTGTCGTCAGCATATTGGCGAGGTTCGCATCAGTTGGTATCAGAGCACACGGTTGAACGGCAAGTTTCATACCATTTTGTTTATCTAGTTCTTTTTTTATCTTCTCTACCTATTTCTATTCTCTATAAAAAAAATATCATATTCTTCTATCTATCTTTTCTTCAGTAGGTTAAAAAAAAAAGAGAGAGAAAAAAAAGCCAAAAAAACAATTCGTGCCAAAAAAAAGAAAGCAAAAAAAGTTCGTGCAAAAAAAAGAGCAAAAAAAATTCGTGAAAAGAAAGGCAAAAGAAAAAAAAAAGTGGCACACAATTCTATTTTATATCTCATTCTGCTCTATCTAAGTCTTACTTCATTTCTTTCTTCTCTATTTAAATTCTACTCTTATTTCTGAGTCTATTCATACCTCTCACTTAAATTCTTTGGAATTACTTTTTGAAAACCTTTATTGATTTGTCTTGATTGTTCCTCAAGTTAAACTGCTTCGTAAAAACGATTTGTTTTTAAAGTTCAATTTAGATTGAAAGAAGACATTCGAGAGGAAAAAGGCAAGAGTGTTTGAATCTTTAAGAAAAAGCCAATTGAGTGTGAAAACACGAGAGATTGAGAGAAATACGTGAGTGAGCATTTGGAAGGTTCTTCTGTTATCATTTGTAGGAACTCATGGCACAACAACGAGGAGATACGCCAAATGAAGAAGATTCCCAACAACCGATTACAAATTTACAAATGCAAGCCATTATAAGCGAAATGAGACGAATGCTGAAGTCCGAGTTGGAACCGCTTCATGAGCGAATTGATCAATTGGAAGAAGGAGTGAGGGGTTCGCGTCAACATACCCCTACTGAACAGCGACCTCGAAGCTTTCAGCCAAGACGTTTTGACCCACAAGAACCCGAGGAGTTCGATCGATATGCTCATAGAGAACGACCTCGAGTTGATGACAACCTGGATAATATAAAGTTGAAAATACCCTCATTTCAAGGAAAAACAGATCCAGAAGCGTAACTTGAATGGGAAAAGAGGATGGAGATGGTTTTTGACTGTTATAATTACTCGGAGATGAAAAAGGTACGACTTGCTGCTGTCGAATTTACTGATTATGCTATAATATGGTGGGATCAATTGGTGAAGGAAAGGAAACGAAATCACGAACGTTCTGTGGAGTCTTGGGATGAAATGAAAGCGATCATGCGACGACGATTTGTTCCCACCCACTATCACCGGGAGTTGTTCAATAAACTCCAAAGGCTTACCCAAGGATCAAGAAGCGTCGACGAATACTTCAAGGAGATGGAGATTGCGATGATTCGAGCAAATGTGGAGGAAGACAGAGAGGCAACAATGGCGAGATTTTTGCATGGTCTAAACCATGAGATAGCTGACGTGGTGGAAATGCAATATCATGTTGAGCTCCAAGATATGGTACATCAAGCTATCAAAGTCGAACAACAATTGAAGAGAAAGAGTTTACACAAAAGGGGATTAAACAATGGTTCCTCGAACTCATCGAAACCATCCTCAAGGCGATTTGAGAGTCAGTCAACTCAACCTCAAGGTAACACCCATATCACAACTCCCAAGCAGGCTGTGGCCCAAAATCAAGGTAACACCCATATCACAACTCCCAAAACTCGTGATATTAAGTGTTTCCGATGCCAAGGCAGGGGTCACATTGCAAGTCAATGCCCAAATAAGCGGGCAATGGTGATCAATGCTAATGGTGAGATTGAGACCGATGATGAAAAAGAAGATATCGATCCGGGGATGCCACCACTTGAAGATGCTGATGAATATGCAGAAGAAGGGGAATTGTTGGTTGCACGGCGAACTCTCAGTGTTCAAGCCCAAGAAGAAGAAAACATTCAGCGTGAGAACTTATTTCATACTCGTTGTTGTGTGAAAAATAAGGTTTGCTGTGTTATTATAGATGGGGGAAGTTGCACTAATGTAGCTAGCACTGAGCTGGTGGAGAAATTGGCATTACCAACCTTAAAGCATCCGAAGCCTTATCGACTACAATGGCTGAACGACCAAGGTGAACTCAAGGTAACCAAACAAGTGTTGGTTGTATTTTCTATTAGAAAATATCAAGATGAAATACTATATGACGTGGTACCAATGCACGCGTGCCATATACTTTTGGGACGACCTTGGCAGTTTGATCGTCAAGTTATGCATGATGGATTCACTAATAGGTACTTTTTTGTGATGAATGAGAGACCAATATCTCTTGTTCCATTGACTCTAAGGCAAGTTTTTGAGGATCAACTGAAAAAGAAAAAGGCAAATTAATAGAAAATAGAAGAAAAAAAGAAAGGAGAAATATCAGAGTTGAAAAAAAAGAGGGAAAAGCCAGAAATGGAAAAAAAAGAGAGTAAAAGCAATTTTATTGCAAGAAAAAGTGAGATCAAGCGAGCTTTACTTTCATATCAGGCTCTTATTGTACTGATGTACAAGGACGCCTTTTTGAGTACTAACGATCTTGTCGGATCTTTGCCGAGCAATATTATTACTGTTTTGCAGGAATTTATCGATGTCTTTCCCGATGAGATACCACCAGGTTTGCCACCAATTCGAGGAATTGAACATCAAATTGATTTAATCCCTGGAGCGACGATTCCTAACCGACCAGCATATAGAAGTAACCCTGAAGAAACAAAGGAACTTCAACGCCAAGTCCTAGAGCTGATGGAAAAGGGGTATATTCGAGAGAGTATGAGTCCATGTGCTGTGCCAGTGCTACTTGTACCTAAGAAGGACGGAACATGGCGAATGTGCGTGGATTGTCGAGCCATCAACAACATCACGGTAAAGTATCGCCACCCTATTCCTCGTTTGGATGACATGTTAGATGAGTTGCATGGATCTTGTTTATTTTCGAAAATAGATCTTAAGAGTGGATATCATCAAATTCGAATGAAAGAAGGGGATGAATGGAAAACTGCATTTAAGACTAAACAAGGATTATATGAATGGTTAGTTATGCCCTTTGGGTTGACTAATGCACCAAGCACTTTAATGAGATTAATGAATCATGTATTACGTGCTTTTATTGGGAGATTTGTAGTGGCATATTTTGATGATATTCTAATCTACAGCAAGACCATGGATGAACATGTAGCACATTTAAGAGCGAACCTCGCCAATATGCTGACGACACCCTACACCAAATATGGCAACGATCCCAAGACTTTCACGACGCAAGTACGAAAAGATGGAATATACCTTGTTTATGTGAGAAACAAGGTATGGGATATGTAGACGCCACACCCAAATCCTCTAAGAAGAACTCTTAGAAAACCCCGGATGATAAGTCTTGATTGCTTGAACGCCACAGGTAAAAACCTAATAAGTTCAAAAGCTATTTCAAGATAGAAGGAAGACAAAACCTCACAAGATATAAATTCCAAAGTGTCTTTCTCCAATGCTGTGGAGTATGCCTTTTATAGGCTCAGAAAACAACCAAATGACCCACATAATGTGGAAAAAATCTATTATGGTTATAAGCTAACCTTATCTAATCTGACTACTTAATATTATCCTAAGAGATTTATTATATTTATAAATCTTTCCTTATTAATTAAATCTGGACCTTCTGTTGGGCTCATCTTGGACTCTTCATTTGGGCTTCTATTTGAATATTCAGCAATCTCTTTAATCAGCCCATATAAAGCTTTTTTGAATCTTTTAGCCCTTGACCTTGTGATTGGACCCTCTTGAAATCTCAAGTGATCATTTATCCCAATTGGTGACAAAGTGTTCAGCTCAATTGCAGGTCTGGTTTATTGAACTTGTGAATTCGTACTCTCTTTAGTCGGATTCACATCAATTTAAGAGCTGTGTTAGAAGCATTAAGGCAACATAAGTTGTTTGCCAACGTGAATAAATGTGTCTTTTGTTCGGATAAACTTGTGTTTCTTGGATATGTTATAAGTTCAGAAGGGATTGGAGTTGACGAGGAAAAGATTAAGGTAATTCGCGACTGGCCGACACCTAATTCCGTAAGTCAGGTAAAAAGTTTCCATGGATTAGCTAGTTTTTATAGACGTTTTGTTCCAAATTTCAGTAGTTATGTTGCACCTCTTACTGCTGTTATAAAGAAAAATGTACCTTTTAAATGGGGTAATGAGCAACAAAATGCATTTCAATTGATAAAGGAAAAATTAACTACTGCCCCATTGCTCTCATTGCCTAATTTTTCGAAAACATTTGAAATTGAGTGTGATGCATCAGGAGTAGGTATTGGAGGTGTATTAATGCAGGAAGGAAGACCAATTGCATATTTCAGTGAAAAGTTGAGTGGAGCAACCCTTAACTATCCTACCTATGATAAGGAGATGTATGCCCTAGTTCGAACTCTTCAAACATGGCAGCACTACCTATGGCCGAAAGAGTTTGTGATTCACACAGATCATGAATCTCTTAAACATCTCAAAGGACAACACAAGTTGAACAAACGCCATGCAAGGTGGGTGGAGTTCATTGAAACATTCCCATATGTGATCAAATACAAACAAGGTAAGGAAAATATAGTTGCAGATGCTCTATCGCGAAGGTACGCTATGCTTTCAATGCTTGATTCTAAATTACTTGGATTTGATTATATCAAGGATTTGTATGCAAATGATCCTGATTTTTGTGAAGTGTTTAAAGGTTGTCGAACTGGTAGGTTTGGAAAATTTTATTTACAAAATGGATTTCTTTTTCGAGAAAACAAATTATGCATCCCTCAGTCATCTTTGCGTGAGTTACTTGTTAGGGAAGCACATGGTGGAGGACTTATGGGACATTTTGGGGTAGCTAAAACTATGGCGATAATGCACGAGCATTTTTTTTGGCCCCACATGAAAAGGGATGTTGAGAAAATTTGTTCTCGATGCATTACATGTAAAGAGTCTAAGTCTAGGCAACAACCTCACGGCCTGTATACTCCTCTTCCAATTCCTAATGCACCTTGGATTGATATTTCCATGGATTTTGTTTTAGGATTACCAAGAACTAAGAGGGGGAGGGATTCTGTGTTTGTGGTAGTTGATAGGTTTTCGAAAATGGCACATTTCATTCCATGTCATAAAACTGATGATGCATCGAATGTGGCTGATTTGTTCTTTAGAGAAGTTGTCAGATTGCATGGTATGCCTAGAACTATTGTTTCTGATCGTGATTCTAAATTCTTGAGTTACTTTTGGAAAACCCTATGGGGTAAATTGGGAACCAAACTGCTGTTTTCAACAACATGTCACCCACAAACTGATGGTCAAACAGAAGTAGTAAATAGGACATTAGGTACTTTATTACGTTCTATAATAAAAAAGAATTTGAAATCATGGGAAGATTGCTTACCACATGTTGAATTTGCTTATAATCGTTCTATTCATTCTACAACTAAGTTTTCACCATTTGAGATTGTTTATGGTTTCAATCCATTAACCCCTCTAGATCTAACTCCACTTCCTGTAGGTGAATTTGTGAATGTTGATGGAAAGAGAAAAGCACAGTTTGTGAAAGAACTGCACGAGAAGATAAAGATGCATATTGAACGGATGACTAAAGTTTATGAAAAACAAGCAAACAAGGGCCGCAAAAGTATCATTTTCGAACCTGGCGATTGGGTCTGGCTTCATATGAGGAAAGAACGATTTCCGGAACAAAGGCGATCAAAACTTCTTCCTAGAGGAGATGGACCATTTCGTGTGTTGGAACGCATTAATAATAATGCTTACAAGCTAGAGTTGCCTGGTGAGTATAGCATTAATGAAAGCTTCAATGTTACTGATTTAATGCCCTTTGATGTAGGTGATGAAGAAACAGATGATTTGAGGACAAATCATTTTCAAGAGGGGGAGAATGATGTGAATCCGACTAAAGAGACTACGAATTCACATGTCCAATCAACCGAACCTGCAATGGAGCTGAACACTTTATCACCAATTAGGATAAATGATCACTTGAGACTTCAAGAGGGCCCAATCACAAGGTCAAGGGCTAAAAGATTCAAAAAAGCTTTATATGGGCTGATTAAAGAGATTGCTGAATATTCAAATAGAAGCCCAAATGAAGAGCCCAAGATGAGCCCAACAGAAGGTCCAGATTTAATTAATAAGGAGAGATTTATAAATATAATAAATCTCTTAGGATAATATTAGGTAGTCAATTAGATAAGGTTAGCTTATAACCATAATAGATTTTTTCCACATTATGTGGGTCGTTCGGTTGTTCTCTGAGCCTATAAAAGGCATACTCCACAGCATTGGAGAGACACACTTTGAAATTTATATCTTGTGAGGTTTTGTCTTCTTTCTATCTTGAAAGAGCTTTTGAACTTATCAGGTTTTTTTTACCTGTGGCGTTCAAGCAATCAAGACTTATCACCCGAGGTTTTCTAAGAGTTCTTCTTAGAGGATTTGGGTGTGGCGTCTACATATCCCATACCTTGTTTCTCACATAAACAAGGTATATTCCATCTTTTCTTACTTCCGTCGTGAAAGTCTTGGGATCGTTGCCATATTTGGTGTAGGGTGTCGTCAGCATATTGGCGAGGTTCGCATCAAACTAATCCTGAAAAACTTGTTGTAAAGTAAGAGGTACAAGAAATATTGATCTATTATTCATCACGAATGAGTATCTATCTGTTAATCTATCATATGTAACGTGACGATCTAACTTCCAAGGTTCTCCCAATAAAATATGGCATGCATGCATTGGTACTACATCACATAATATTTCATCATGATATTTCCTAATAGAGAAGGACACTATCACCTTTTGGGTTACCTTGAGTTTGGGTTGATCATTCAGCCTTTGAATTTGATATGGCTTTGGATACTTCATTGTATGTAATGCCAACTTCTCCACAAGCTCGGTGCTAGCAAAGTTAGTGTAGCTTTCCCCATCTATGATAACAGAACAAACCTTATTTTTCATAGAGCAACGAGTATGAAATAACTTCTCAGGTTGGTTATCCAAGATATCATCAATCCATGGTCTGTCCCAAGTAGTTGGTTGATTGAAGGAATTGAGCTTGATGTTGTCACGATTAACTTGGAGATCATCGAACTCCCCCTGTTTCTGTTGTTCAAAGCATCGAGATCGACTGTTCCACGGTCGTTCAATGGAAGTATGTGAGTGTCGTCTCACACCTTCCTCTAAGCGATCCATTCGCGTATGAAGTGGCTCAAATTCAGACTTCACTATCTATTTCATTTGGCTCTTCATTGCTTTCCATTGTAGGTTTTGAATAGGCGATATGAAACCCTCTTCTTTCATTGTGTTACTTTGTCGTTGGGCCTTCTGAACCTGATAATTGTTAGAAAGAAAAGAACCTCTCAACTCTCCCTCACATGTTTCTCTCAAACACTCATATTTCACACTCAAATGGCTTTTTCTTATAGATTTGAAGTACTCTTGCCTTTTTCCACTCATATGTCTACTTTCAATCTGAATTGAACATTAAAAACATATCATTTTTACGAAGCAGTTCAACTTGAGGAATAATCTAGACATATCGATAAAGGTTTTCAAAAAGTAATTTCAAAGAATTTAAGTGAGAGGTATGAATAGACTCAGAAATAAGAGTAAAATTTAGATAGAGAATAAAGAAATTAAGATGAAATGAAGTAATAGAAGATAGAGCAGAATAAGAATGAGATATAAGATAGAATTGTGTGCCATTTTTTTTTTACTTTTTTTTTCACGAATTCTTTTTTCTCTTTTTTTTTTGCACGAACTTTTTTGCTCTTTTTTTAGAACGAATTTTGGGCTTTTTTTCTCTCTTTTTTTTAACCTATTGAAGAGAAGATAGATAGAAGAATATAATAATTTTTTTCTTTTATAGAGAATAGAAATAGGTAGAGAAGATAAAAAAAAAAGAACAAGATAAAAAATATGGGATAGAACTTGCCGTGCAACCGTGTGCTTTAATACCAACTGATGCGAACCTCGCCAATATGCTGACGACACCCTACACCAAATATGGCAATGATCCCAAGACTTTCACGACGCAAGTGCGAAAAGGTGGAATATACCTTGTTTATGTGAGAAACAAGGTATGGGATATGTAGACGCCACACCCAAATCCTCTAAGAAGAACTCTTAGAAAACCCCGGGTGATAAGTCTTGATTGCTTGAACGCCACAAGTAAAAACCTGATAAGTTCAAAAGCTCTTTCAAGATAGAAAGAAGACAAAACCTCACAAGATATAAATTCCAAAGTGTGTCGTCTGCAGTGCTGTGGAGTATGCCTTTTATAGGCTCAGAAAACAATCGAATGACCCACATAATGAGGAAAAAATCTATTATGGTTATAAGCTAACCTTATCTCATCTAGCTACCTAATATTATCCTAAGAGATTTAATATTTTTAAATCTCTCCTTATTAATTAAATCTGGACCTTCTATTGGGCTCATCTTGGGATCTTCATTTGGGCTTCTATTTGAATATTCAGCAATCTCTTTAGTCAGCCCATATAAAGCTTCTTTGAATATTTTAGCCCTTGACCTTGTGATTGGGCCCTCTTGCAAACTCAAATGATTATTCATCTCATTTGGTGACGAACTGTTCAACTCCATTGCAGGTTCGGTTGATTGGACTTGTGAATTCGCAGTCTCTTTATTCGGATTCACATCAACTTCCAACAAAAGTAAACTTTTAGCTGTCCATCACACCAATCGAGTATGAGGACATCTCCGCTTATAATCGATAATTAGGTTTTCTACTTCCTTCTATGAAGTTCATCATACCAACTGGGTATGATCTAATTACAACCATTAAGTAGTTTTTTCGCGTAATTTCCACATTACTCCTTACAGGTGTGATGGTTAAAATAACACTTAGTAGTGGTTTTCATTTCTGGGTGCTTATCATCCCAACTGGATATTATATAAAAATCACACTCACCCAATCGTGCAGTGAACTCATCTTATTTGGTTATTTACACCTCCTCACGAACTTGTACTTGATGGCATTCCCGGTACTTTGTGTTCCTACACGATATAAACATCCTTCTTCATTTTCCTTTGCCCTGTTTGCCTTCATTCACCACAAATGAATAAAATATTCAAACTTTTTAATTTATTGCAATCAGGTCCCTAAAGTTATTTTTTGTTAACTTTAAGTCCCCTAATGCCGATTTTCCCCCAAATTGAGTACCGAAACCTCTAATTTCACCTTAGGACCTCAATTTATTCAAACTCACAAAAAGGGGTTCAAGTTTCCAAAATTTCCAATTTGGTCCCCTACTTTTCTAACATTACCATTTTGCCCCTACTTTACAAAAATGGTATGTTTTGCCCAAAAATTCCAAAAATTGCCCAATTGGTCCTCTAACATCTTTATCATTCCCAATTGGCCCTTAATTTTATAAAATTGCATTTTAGTCCCTCTAATTTTTGAAATCCCCAATTTTTCCCCAATTTCAACCTTCTAACTCAGCCAAATTTGATTTCATCAAATTGACCAATCAAATGAGTTTAGTTGTTGAAGTTGAAGTTAGATTGGAGTTCTTACACCTCCACACAATTCAATTGCACTTTGAATCGCATGATTTGATGCCGGAGCGAGCTCAAACGGAGATTCGTCGGAAAACTGAGCGTAGAGAGAAAAAGTTTCGAATGCTTACCATCGAGGGTATGGTGGTCCAAGCTTTCAATCTAGGCAGATAGCTCTCATCGTAAGGTTCTTCCTATGATCAAAAATTGTATCAATTGATACCAAATTGAAGGAGAATTTAGTTAGTAAAAATCTATCGATTCTCTCTCTAGCACCAATCAGAATTTATTAAAGTGAGCGAAATTGGCTTACCTTTTCGCACTAATTCGGCCGTAGGAGGTTGAGGAGGTGTTGGGAGAACTTGGTTTGGCCTAAGGAGGGCTCGAATTGGCCGATTTCAACTCGGCCAAAACAGGGCAGCTTTAGTCCGTCGGAGCTGCTTCACTGTTCTATCACGCTGGCGTTTCTCTAGCGACTGTCATGGCAAATGGAGACTACAGGCGTCAAGCTGATTTCTCCTCGAATCCAAAGAACCCAACCGTGCCTTCTTTGGCTCAGAAAAGACCCTATATCGGAGCTCTAGTTTCAGCTTCGCTAGAAAACTGAGTAGCTAAGAGAGAGTGAGCTTTTCAAGTGTAGAGAGCATAAATGAGGAGGGGCTCTTTATATACAAAGCTCGGGGACTTTTCATCTTCACCGGCACTGCTCGATTTCATCTAAAGGAAGAAGACAACATTGTTCCGAATTGGACCGGAATGGTCTAAACCGGGTTCAAAGAATAAACCAGGCAGTTTAGGCCCAATTTGACCGGATTTTTCAAAATTAAAAATTTCTAAATTCATTATCTATCCAATGGTTGCCTCAAATCTCAAATATGAATTTTCTAAAATACCTAGAAAATTGAATTTTGCATCCGGTTCAATAATGGTTCAAACCGGTCCAAACTGCTTCAATCCAATTCGGATCCGGTTCACCTGAACCAGTTTGGTTTTCACCTCCAATTCATCCTAAAGTCCTTTTTCATGACTTTTGTGACATTTTAGGTCACTAAGTATCTATAAATTTCCTGGTTTGCCCTTTCTCTATCGGTTCCGATTTTTAAACTGACTCTGTTTTCTCTTTGGAAGTGACCGGTTATTTCCCTGGTTTTTCTTATTATCAAAGGATGGGGTTTACATGTCAACGGTCTAACCGGTCAATGGACCAGACCGGTCAACGGTGCCCAATCAGTAGCCACACAGACATGGGCAGCCAATGGGAGGATGCCATGTGTCTGATCAATGGTCAGCAGACGACCGTCAGCTAGCCATGCAACACAAGCAGCCAATGAAAGGTTGCCACATGTCCAATCAACAGTTGACACAGCAGCCGAGTTGGATCACCACGTTAGAAAAACATGCCAATCATAGCATGCCATGTGGCATGCCCACCATGTCATCATCTTCAATCTCAGTCTGCTGATAGAAAGGAGAGAGAGGCCGAGAAAGGTGGTGATGCGAACCTCGCCAATATGCTGACGACACCCTACACCAAATATGGCAACGATCCCAAGACTTTCACGACGCAAGTGCGAAAAGATGGAATATACCTTGTTTATGTGAGAAACAAGGTATGGGATATGTAGACGCCACACCCAAATCCTCTAAGAAGAACTCTTAGAAAACCCCGGGTGATAAGTCTTGATTGCTTGAACGCCACAGGTAAAAACCTGATAAGTTCAAAAGCTCTTTCAAGATAGAAAGAAGACAAAACCTCACAAGATATAAATTCCAAAGTGTGTCTCTCCAATGCTGTGGAGTATGCCTTTTATAGGCTCAAAAAACAACCGAATGACCCACATAATGTGGAAAAAATCTATTATGGTTATAAGCTAACCTTATCTAATTGACTACCTAATATTATCCTAAGAGATTTATTATATTTATAAATCTCTCCTTATTAATTAAATCTGGACCTTCTGTTGGGCTCATCTTGGGCTCTTCATTTGGGCTTCTATTTGAATATTCAGCAATCTCTTTAATCAGCCCATATAAAGCTTTTTTGAATCTTTTAGCCCTTGACCTTGTGATTGGGCCCTCTTGAAGTCTCAAGTGATCATTTATCCCAATTGGTGATAAAGTGTTCAGCTCCATTGCAGGTTCGGTTGATTGGACATGTGAATTCGTAGTCTCTTTAGTCGGATTCACATCATTCTCCCCCTCTTGAAAATGATTTGTCCTCAAATCTTCTGTTTCTTCATCACCTACATCAAGAGACATTAACTTATAAATATTTATGCTATTACTAATAATATATTTGCTAGATAACTTCCTGTTGTAATTATTACTACCAAGTTTTAACACCTTAAATAAGAAATTTTGATAGTTTTCTATTCATAAACTGTCCATTCCTCATATGTAAACTAACCCAAATCCCTGGATCAAAAACAACTTTCATGAAACTCTTGTTGTAAAGATTAATATTTTCTTGAGTCTGCTGTTTTCTATCCAATGGATTAAAACCATAGATAATCTCCATTGGTGATAACTTAGTTACTGAATAAATATAACGATTATATGCAAACACAACATGTGGTAAGCATGCAGTTGAAAATGGAAGTTTTGTAACCAACACAGTATTTCAAGAAAAATTAAGCAATTTAGTATCAATGATTGTAAACAAAATGTACCTTTCAGATAATGTATGAGAAACTACATTTTTCATACCTTCCTTACACTTGATCACATAACCAGATGTATAAATGAATTCTACCCACCTTGCATCAAACTCATTCAGCTTGAGGGCTACTCCGCTGAACTTTTCATTATAATATGCAATTGATCTTCTTTCCTGACTTACCAAGTAAGGTGTTTGCCAATCTTGAATTACCTTAATTTCCTTGTCAATGGCAATCCCTTCAAAACTTATTGCATATCCAGGAAATAGAAGTTTATCCGAACAAATGATAAATATCTTAAAATTCTCAAACAATTTATCTTTCCTTAAAAGTTCTAACATCATTTTCAACATCATTTTCAAATATTCCATAAGTTCATATACCAGGACGTCATCAAAATATATATAGTCAAACTTTAAAATGATAACATGCAAGATATCCTTCATTAATATCATGATAGTGCTAAAGGTACTGGTCAATCCAAAAATCACAACTAACCAATTATATAGACCTGGTTTTGTTTCAGATGTTGTTTTCAAATCGTCTTTTTCTTTAATTTGAAATTGATGATATTGACTTTTAAGATCAAGTTTTGAAAACAAATAGTATCCATGCAACTCAATAATAATATCATATAAATGAGAAAGTTGTTCCCGATACTTTACCGTGATATTGTGAATGGCTCGATAATCGAGGCATATTTGCCAAGTTTCATCCGTCATGGGTACAACACATGGTCGCTTGCTTTTACGTATATACCTCCTTTCCATCAGTTTTAGTACTTGGTGTTGACTTTGATTATTGTTTCCTCGATCAGGCTGCAAACCAGACGTTTTCTTCTTAGGAATGACATGATTGAACTCCTGCATAAGAGAAATACTAATGCTCGGAAAATATCCGACAATATGGTTAGTAAAATATAAATCCTTGTACATAAGTACTATAAGGATACGATATGGAATTATATCTCTCCTGATCTCACTTTTTCTCTTACTCTCTTTTCTTTTTATTATGGCTTTTCTGTCTTCTTTTTCAACCTTGCCTTTTCTCTCTTCATCTTTAATTTTGGCTTTTCTCTCTTCTTTTTCAATGTTGCCTTTTCTCTCTTCATCTTCAATTTTGGCTTTTCTCACTTCTTGTTTTTCTGCTATTTTCTTTTCATTTGCCTTTTTCCTTTTCAACTGATCCTGAAAAACTTGTTGTAAAGTAAGAGGTACAAGAGATATTGATCTATTATTCATCACGAATGAGTACCTATCTGTTAATCTATCATACGTAACGTGACGATCTAACTTCCAAGGTTCTCCCAATAAAATATGGCATGCATGCATTGGTACTACATCACATAATATTTCATCATGATATTTCCTAATAGAGAAGGACACTATCACCTGTTGGGTTACCTTGAGTTTGGGTTGATCATTCAGCCTTTGAATTTGATATGGCTTTGGATGCTTCATTGTATGTAATGCCAACTTCTCCACAAGCTCGGTGCTAGCAAAGTTAGTGTAGCTTTCCCCATCTATGATAACAGAACAAACCTTATTTTTCATAGAGCAACGAGTATGAAATAACTTCTCACGTTGGTTATCCAAGATATCATCAATCCATGGTCTGTCCCAAGTAGTGGGTTGATTGAAGGAATTGAGCTTGATGTTGCCGCGATTAACTTGGAGATCATCGAACTCCCCCAGTTCCTGTTGTTCAAAGCATCGAGATTGACTGCTCCACGGTCGTTCAATGGAAGTATGTGAGTGTCGTCTCACACCTTCCTCCAAGCGATCCATTCGCATATGAAGTGGCTCAAATTCAGACTTCACTATATGTTTCATTTGACTCTTCATTGCTTTCCATTGTAGGTTTTGAATAGGCGATCTGAAACCCTCTTCTTTCAATGTGTTTCCTTGTTGTTGAGCCTTCTGAACCTGATAATTGTTAGAAAGAAAAGAACCTCGCAACTCTCCCTCACATATTTCTCTCAAATACTCATTTTTCACACTCAAATGGCTTTTTCTTATAAATTTAAAGCACTCTTGCCTTTTTCCACTCATATGACTTCTTTCAATCTGAATTGAACTTTAAAAACAAATCGTTTTTACGAAGCAGTTCAACTTGAGGAACAATCAAGACATATGAATAAAGGTTTTCAAAAAGTAATTCCAAAGAATTTAAGTGAGAGGTATGAATAGACTCAGAAATAAGAGTAAATTTTAAATAGAGAAGAAGAAATTAAGATGGAACGAAATAATAGACTTAGATAGAGCAGAATAAGAATGAGACATAAGATAGAATTGTGTGCGTCCTTTTTTTTTTTCTTTTGCCTTTTTTTTCACGAATTTTTTTTTGCTCTTTTTTTTTTAGCACGAACTTTTTTTGGCTCTTTCTTTTTTGGCACGAATTTTTTTTGGCTTTTTTTTCTCTCTTTTTTTTAACCTACTAAAGAGAAGATTAATAGAAGAATATGATAATTTTTTTTATAGAGAATAGAAATAGGTAGAGAAGATAAAAAGATGGGATGGAACTTGCCGTGCAATCGTGTGCTCTGATACCAACTGATGCGAACCTCGCCAATATGCTGACGACACCCTACACCAAATATGGCAACGATCCCAAGACTTTCACGACGCAAGTGCGAAAAGATGGAATATACCTTGTTTATGTGAGAAACAAGGTATGGGATATGTAGACGCCACACCCAAATCCTCTAAGAACTCTTAGAAAACCCCGGGTGATAAGTCTTGATTGCTTGAACGCCACAGGTAAAAACCTGATAAGTTCAAAAGCTCTTTCAAGATAGAAAGAAGACAAAACCTCACAAGATATAAATTCCAAAAAGTGTCTCTCCAATGCTGTGGAGTATGCCTTTTATAGGCTCAGAAAACAACCGAATGACCCACATAATGTGGAAAAAATCTATTATGGTTATAAGCTAACCTTATCTAATTGACTACCTAATATTATCCTAAGAGATTTATTATATTTATAAATCTCTCCTTATTAATTAAATCTGGACCTTCTGTTGGGCTCATCTTGGGCTCTTCATTTGGGCTTCTATTTGAATATTCAGCAATCTCTTTAATCAGCCCATATAAAGCTTTTTTTAATCTTTTAGCCCTTGACCTTGTGATTGGGCCCTCTTGAAGTCTCAAGTGATCATTTATCCCAATTGGTGATAAAGTGTTCAGCTCCATTGCAGGTTCGGTTGATTGGACATGTGAATTCGTAGTCTCTTTAGTCAGATTCACATCAGGTGGAGTCTCTGGCAACTCGAAAATCTCTCCACTTAGGTCGTCGGTGAGCAGGGCGAGTGCCGAGTCTCACACCGGTTTGTAGCCTAAATAGTTATCGAGCTCCCTATATAAAGAGCATCCTCCCACTTGTCCTCCTCACCTCTCAAGCGCTCTTTGAAGACAAACAACTCATTTTTTGACGAAACTTCGATCAAGGCTCCGGCAACGGGCAATCTTGCAACCAAAGAAAGCTCTAAAGGGTGGAATTAGAACCGGGGAAGAGTCCCCTAGCTGGAGACACCCTCAAAGCGACCAGAGGACAGCTGGAGAAGTGTCGAGGCAATAGCACAGTGAAGCTTCTCCGGAGCCCCGAAACAGCGAGCTCCTGACCAACCCAACCCGACTCCCTCAACCCTTCCAGCGCCAACAATGGCCACCTCCGACCACCTAAAACCCTCCCCAATCTCTAACAGACCCCCAGTAAGCTCAATTTCGCCTCTCCTAGTTAGATTTTCTGAGTTTTAGAACTTCACCTCTCCGACACTTCTCTCTTTAAATTCCCGCAATGAAATAGCAAATTGTAGCAGGATTCAATCCTAGTAGGTTCCTCTCAACAAGCACTAGATGCCATCATCTCAAGCTCCGGCCACTGCTCCTCCATTGGTAAGCTAAGTAAGCTTTCTCTCTCTACTATAAATTTTCAAACGAAGCTCCAACGGAGCTCAAAACTTAACCAAATTTGGAAATTCGAATTGTAGGACGATCAGACGGAGCTGGAGGAGGTGAATTATTGAAAGAAATGAAGAAATCAAGGACTTATAGACCGTCAATTGGACGAGGTAAGATTCAGACGTTCATATGCTCAAATTGGGAGAGAAGACGAAGGCAAATTTGGGGATTTTGGGGCTTTTGTGCAAGTTTCCAAAATTTGAGGGCTGAATGGAAAATTGACAAAATTGAGGGCATTTTCATGAAATTCACTCCCAAGTAAAGGCCAATTAGGCAATTTGGACAAAAAGGAGGGCCAATTGGCAATTTTGAGAAGGTAGAGTGATGTGAATCTAACAAAAGAGTTTACAAATTCACAAGTCCAAGCAACCGAACGTGGAATGGAGCTAAACACTTTGTCACCAAATGGGATAAATGATTATTTGAGACTTCAAGAGGGCCCAGTCACAAGGTCAAGGGCTAAAAGATTCAAAGAAGCTTTATATGGGCTGATTAAAGAGATTGCTGAATATTCAAATAGAAGCCCAAAATGAAGAGCCCAAGATGAGCCCAAGAGAAGGTTCAGATTTAATTAATAAGGAGAGATTTATAAATATAATAAATCTCTTAGGATAATATTAGGTGGTTAGATTAGATAAGGTTAGCTTATTATGTGGGTCATTCAGTTATTTTCTGAGCCTATAAAATGCATACTCCACAGCATTGGAGACACACACTTTGGAATTTATATCTTGTGAGGTTTTGTCTTCTTTCTATCTTGAAAGAGCTTTTGAACTTATCAGGTTTTTACCTGTGGCGTTCAAGCAATCAAGACTTATCACCCGGGGTTTTCTAAGAGTTCTTCTTAGAGGATTTGGGTGTGGTGTCTACATATCCCATACCTTGTTTCTTACATAAACAAGATATATTTCATCTTTTCGCACTTGCGTCGTGAAAGTCTTGGGATCGTTGCCATATTTGGTGTAGGGTGTCGTCAGCATATTGGCGAGGTTCGCATCATAGAGCCAAATTACAATTGTTGAAAATTCTGGGACTAAATGGCAATTTTAGAAAATTAAGGGCCAATGGGTGAATTTAAAAAGAGTTAAGGACCCAAGAATAATAATTTAAAATCCTGGGGGCTTAAGGGGTAATCAGGGACCTAAATACAATTAAGGTATAATATGAGGCCATATGCACAAATACTAGAAAGTATGTGATCTCTTAGTCAACGCATCATGATATAGATATTCGTGTCATTTAGGAGCAGACCGTCCACGCACCGGCTCCTAGGAGCATGCCGCAAAACAAACAAGTTCTGCCAGGACAACCCTGTCACAATTACTGGGTGAGTGGGAATTCTATAATGTCCATTCCTGTTTGAATGAAGGTTAATTTTGAAAATGATTTTCTCAGAATTAGCCTCCCCTGACTAGATGACTCTGTTTAAAACTTTTGGGAGCTAATTATGGGACTTAGGCTCGGTATGCAAGTGGGCCCAAGGTCAATGGACATAGGTATGGACCCGTCCAGAATAAGCATGTGATGAGTAATGCTAAAAGATCCAATTAACAAGAAATTGTGTGTGATACCTACCGAGCCAAGTCTGAGATGTTGGGCTTAATAGGCCAAACTGCTGCTAAGCCGAAGCTAGGTCGTCGAACCTGTTGGGCCAGTACGCGTGGGCCGAAGCCAAGCTAACAGACCGTTGTGCTGGAGGGCCAAAGATAATGGCTATAACTAAAAAGACTCTTGATTGTGCATGCACTCTAAGATTCGGGTCATCAAGACACCTAGTATGAGGTAGTGATGGATCCCAAGGGTTGTTGGATGACCCAAGGTGTATAAGTGTGGTTTGGTGTCCAGTGGGTCGAGAAGCTCAATGAGCTTTCTACGCACTAAGACCGAGGCAAAAGGGGAAAGGAGGTCTCATCCCACCAAGCGGACATCATGAAGTGATCAAGGTTTGAGGGTTGGAGTATTTATGTCCACTCAAACTCAGGGTAGAGGCAATTAACCTCTATCAGGGTGGATGGTAAAGGCGCTTCAGTCCACAAGTGGAATGGTCGGGGACTGTTCTACGAATGTGTGATCCCTTCTATGATAGGAGGGTGGTTGATGCGTGAATGATATGTAAAAAATAACAAATGTACTAATGGATGAAGAAATAAAACAAATCAATCATTGTAGTAATTTCCCTCATTGAGTATATGTACCTATATACTCCCCTCCCCCCTCCCACCCTTTCAGGTCTAGGATAAAAAATCCCAGGACAAGCTCAAGCCCTCAAGGTATGTTTCTCACCCTCGACTTATAGTAAGGGAATGAATGTAAGCACACATTTATCTTCCATGTATCATTAAGGTAGGGATACCCAAATGATGCATGGACGGGTGGCAGGTTGATCACGGGATCTCGACTAAATTGGGTTAGGGTGTGACAGTAGACTACGAGTTAGATGGCTCGATACCGGTGTCTAAAGAGGGTTAGGATAAAACACGAGACTCAAGATTTTAAATCAGACCGATTGATGCGAACCTCGCCAATATGCTGACGACACCCTACACCAAATATGGCAACGATCCCAAGACTTTCACGACGCAAGTGCGAAAAGATGGAATATACCTTGTTTATGTGAGAAACAAGGTATGGGATGTGTAGACGCCACACCCAAATTCTCTAAGAAGAACTCTTAGAAAACCCCGGGTGATAAGTCTTGATTGCTTGAACGCCACAGGTAAAAACCTGATAAGTTCAAAAAAGCTCTTTCAAGATAGAAAGAAAACAAAATCTCACAAAATATAAATTTCAAAGTGTGTCTCTCCAATGCTGTGGAGTATGCCTTTTATAGGCTCAGAAAACAACCGAATGACCCACATAATGTGGAAAAAATCTATTATGGTTATAAGCTAACCTTATCTAATTGACTACCTAATATTATCCTAAGAGATTTATTATATTTATAAATCTCTCCTTATTAATTAAATCTGGACCTTCTGTTGGGCTCATCTTGGGCTCTTCATTTGGGTTTCTATTTGAATATTCAGCAATATCTTTAATCAGCCCATATAAAGCTTTTTTGAATCTTTTAGCCCTTGACCTTGTGATTGGGCCCTCTTGAAGTCTCAAGTGATCATTTATCCCAATTGGTGATAAAGTGTTCAGCTCCATTGCAGGTTCGGTTGATTGGACATGTGAATTCGTAGTCTCTTTAGTCGGATTCACATCATTCTCCCCCTCTTGAAAATGATTTGTCCTCAAATCATCTGTTTCTTCATCACCTACATCAAAGGGCATTAAATCAGTAACATTGAAGCTTTCATTAATGCTATACTCACCAGGCAACTCTAGCTTGTAAGCATTGTTATTAATGCGTTCCAACACACGAAATGGTCCATCTCCTCTAGGAAGAAGTTTTGATCGCCTTTGTTCCGGAAATCGTTCTTTCCTCATATGAAGCCAGACCCAATCGCCAGGTTCGAAAATGATACTTTTGCGGCCCTTGTTTGCTTGTTTTTCATAAACTTTAGTCATCCGTTCAATATGCATCTTTGTCTTCTCGTGCAGTTCTTTCACAAACTGTGCTTTTCTCTTTCCATCAACATTCACAAATTCACCTACAGGAAGTGGAGTTAGATCTAGAGGGGTTAATGGATTGAAACCATAAACAATCTCAAATGGTGAAAACTTAGTTGTAGAATGAATAGAACGATTATAAGCAAATTCAACATGTGGTAAGCAATCTTCCCATGATTTCAAATTCTTTTTTATTATAGAACGTAATAAAGTACCTAATGTCCTATTTACTACTTCTGTTTGACCATCAGTTTGTGGGTGACATGTTGTTGAAAACAGCAGTTTGGTTCCCAATTTACCCCATAGGGTTTTCCAAAAGTAACTCAAGAATTTAGAATCACGATCAGAAACAATAGTTCTAGGCATACCATGCAATCTGACAACTTCTCTAAAGAACAAATCAGCCACATTCGATGCATCATCAGTTTTATGACATGGAATGAAATGTGCCATTTTCGAAAACCTATCAACTACCACAAACACAGAATCCCTCCCCCTCTTAGTTCTTGGTAATCCTAAAACAAAATCCATGGAAATATCAATCCAAGGTGCATTAGGAATTGGAAGAGGAGTATACAGGCCGTGAGGTTGTTGCCTAGACTTAGACTTTTTACATGTAATGCATCGAGAACAAATTTTTTCAACATCCCTTTTCATGTGGGGCCAAAAAAAATGCTCGTGCATTATCGCCATAGTTTTAGCTACCCCAAAATGTCCCATAAGTCCTCCACCATGTGCTTCCCTAACAAGTAACTCACGCAAAGATGACTGAGGGATGCATAATTTGTTTTCTCGAAAAAGAAATCCATTTTGTAAATAAAATTTTCCAAACCTACCAGTTCGACAACCTTTAAACACTTCACAAAAATCAGGATCATTTGCATACAAATCCTTGATATAATCAAATCCAAGTAATTTAGAATCAAGCATTGAAAGCATAGCGTACCTTCGCGATAGAGCATCTGCAACTATATTTTCCTTACCTTGTTTGTATTTGATCACATATGGGAATGTTTCAATGAACTCCACCCACCTTGCATGGCGTTTGTTCAACTTGTGTTGTCCTTTGAGATGTTTAAGAGATTCATGATCTGTGTGAATCACAAACTCTTTCGGCCATAGGTAGTGCTGCCATGTTTGAAGAGTTCGAACTAGGGCATACATCTCCTTATCATAGGTAGGATAGTTAAGGGTTGCTCCACTCAACTTTTCACTGAAATATGCAATTGGTCTTCCTTCCTGCATTAATACACCTCCAATACCTACTCCTGATGCATCACACTCAATTTCAAATGTTTTCGAAAAATTAGGCAATGAGAGCAATGGGGCAGTAGTTAATTTTTCCTTTATCAATTGAAACGCATTTTGTTGCTCATTACCCCATTTAAAAGGTACATTTTTCTTTATAACAGCAGTAAGAGGTGCAACATAACTACTGAAATTTGGAACAAAACGTCTATAAAAACTAGCTAATCCATGGAAACTTCTTACCTGACTTACCGAATTAGGTGTCGGCCAGTCGCGAATTGCCTTAATCTTTTCCTCGTCAACTCCAATCCCTTCTAAACTTATAACATATCCAAGAAACACAAGTTTATCCGAACAAAAGACACATTTATTCAAGTTGGCAAACAACTTATGTTTCCTTAATGCTTCTAACACAGCTCTTAAATGGGCTACATGTTCATCCATGGTCTTGCTGTAGATTAGAATATCATCAAAATATACCACTACAAATCTCCCAATAAAAGCACGTAATACATGATTCATTAATCTCATGAAAGTGCTTGGTGCATTAGTCAACCCAAAGGGCATAACTAACCATTCATATAATCCTTGTTTAGTCTTAAATGCAGTTTTCCATTCATCCCCTTCTTTCATTCGAATTTGATGATATCCACTCTTAAGATCTATTTTCCAAAATAAACAAGATCCATGCAACTCATCTAACATGTCATCCAAACGAGGAATAGGGTGGCGATACTTTACCGTGATGTTGTTGATGGCTCGACAATCCACGCACATTCGCCATGTTCCGTCCTTCTTAGGTACAAGTAGCACTGGCACAGCACATGGACTCATACTCTCTCGAACATACCCCTTTTCCATCAGCTCTAGGACTTGGCGTTGAAGTTCCTTTGTTTCTTCAGGGTTACTTCTATATGCTGGTCGGTTAGGAATCGTCGCTCCAGGGATTAAATCAATTTGATGTTCAATTCCTCGAATTGGTGGCAAACCTGGTGGTATCTCATCGGGAAAGACATCGATAAATTCCTGCAAAACAGTAATAATATTGCTCGGCAAAGATCCGACAAGATCGTTAGTACTCAAAAAGGCGTCCTTGTACATAAGTACAATAAGAGCCTGATGTGAAAGTAAAGCTCGCTTGATCTCACTTTTTCTTGCAATAAAATTGCTTTTACTCTCTTTTTTTTCCACTTCTGGCTTTTCCCTCTTTTTTTTCAACTCTGATATTTCTCCTTTCTTTTTTTCTTCTATTTTCTGTTCATTTGCCTTTTTCTTTTTCAGTTGATCCTCAAAAACTTGCCTTGGAGTCAATGGAACAAGAGATATTGGTCTCTCATTCATCACAAAAGAGTACCTATTAGTGAATCCATCATGCATAACTTGACGATCAAACTGCCAAGGTCGTCCCAAAAGTATATGGCACGCGTGCATTGGTACCACGTCACATAGTATTTCATCTTGATATTTTCCAATAGAAAATGCAACCAACACTTGTTTGGTTACCTTGAGTTCACCTTGGTCGTTCAGCCATTGTAGTCGATAAGGCTTCGGATGCTTTAAGGTTGGTAATGCCAATTTCTCCACCAGCTCAGTGCTAGCTACATTAGTGCAACTTCCCCCATCTATAATAACACAGCAAACCTTATTTTTCACACAACAACGAGTATGAAATAAGTTCTCACGCTGATTGTTTTCTTCTTCTTGGGCTTGAACACTGAGAGTTCGCCGTGCAACCAACAATTCCCCTTCTTCTGCATATTCATCAGCATCTTCAAGTGGTGGCATCCCCGGATCGATATCTTCTTTTTCATCATCGGTCTCAATCTCACCATTAGCATTGATCACCATTGCCCGCTTATTTGGGCATTGACTTGCAATGTGACCCCTGCCTTGGCATCGGAAACACTTAATATCACGAGTTTTGGGAGTTGTGATATGGGTGTTACCTTGATTTTGAGCCACAGCCTGCTTGGTTGTCTCTTTTAGTGGAGCATGCTGAGGTTGAGTTGACTGACTCTCAAATCGCCTTGAGGATGGTTTCCATGAGTTCGAGGAACCATTGTTTAATCCCCTTTTGTGTGATGCGAACCTCGCCAATATGCTGACGACACCCTACACCAAATATGGCAACGATCCCAAGACTTTCACGACGCAAGTGCGAAAAGATGGAATATACCTTGTTTATGTGAGAAACAAGGTATGGGATATGTAGACGCCACACCCAAATCCTCTAAGAAGAACTCTTAGAAAACCCCGGGTGATAAGTCTTGATTGCTTGAACGCCACAGTTAAAAACCTGATAAGTTCAAAAGCTCTTTCAAGATAGAAAGAAGACAAAACCTCACAAGATATAAATTCCAAAGTGTGTGTCTCTCCAATGCTGTGGAGTATGCCTTTTATAGGCTCAGAAAATAACCGAATGACCCACATAATAAGCTAACCTTATCTAATCTAACCACTTAATATTATCCTTATCTAATCTAACCTTATCTCCTTATTAATTAAATCTGGACTTTCTCTTGGGCTCCTCTTGGGCTCTTCATTTTGGACTTCTATTTGAATATTCAGCAATCTCTTTAATCAGCCCATATAAAGCTTCTTCGAATCTTTTAGCCCATGACCTTGTGATTGGGCCCTCTTGAAGTCTCAAATAATCATTCATCCCATTTGGTGACAAAGTGTTTAGCTCCATTCCACGTTCGGTTGATTGGACTTGTGAATTTGTAAACTCTTTTGTCAGATTCACATCATTCTCCCCCTCTTGAAAATGATTTGTCCTCAAATCTTCTTTTCCTTCATCACCTACATCAAAAGACATTAACTTATAAATATATATGCTATTACTAACAATATATTTGCCAGATAACTTCCTGTTATAATTATTACTATCGAGTTTTAACACCTTAAATAATCCCTCTAATCTAAGAAATTTTGATAGTTTTCTATTCATAAACCATTCATTCCTCATATGTAAACTAACCCAAATCCCTGGATCAAAAACAACTTTCATGAAACTCCTTTTGTAAAGATTAATATTTTCTTGAGTTTGCTGTTTTCTATCCAATGGATTAAAATCATGGATAATCTCCATTGGTGATAACTTAGTTACTGAATAAATATAACGATTATATGCAAACACAATATATGATAAACATGCAGTTGAAAATAGAAGTTTTGTAACCAACACAGTATTCCAAGAAAAATTAAGCAATTTAGTATCAATGGTTATAAGAAAGACATACCTTCGTGATAGTGCATCAATAACTATATATTTCATACCTTGTCTATACTCGGTCACATATGGAAAAGTCTTGATGAAAACTACCAACCTTGCATGACGCTTCTTCAACCTATACTTCCTCTTAATATGCAAATCAAATACATGATTCATGTGAATAATAAATTCTTTTTGCCTTAGCTGCCATATTTGTAGAGGTTGAGAAAACATAAATATCTCATTATCATAAGTATGATAGTTGACTGTTACTTTGCTCAACTTTTCACTAAAATATATTTTTAATATATCTAAACTGCCTATTTTTGATACTTCACAATTAAGTTTAAATAATTTAACAAAGTTAGGTAATGCAATAAAAAGGAAACTACTTAGTTTATCCCCTAAATATTTGAATATATTTTCTTGCACATCACATAATTTAAATAAAATATTCTTTTCTAAAAACATAGTGAGAGGTAAATGACAACTATTAAATTTAGAAACATAATCTATATAAAAGTAAGTTAATCTAAGAAAACTTCTCATCTCACTTACCAAATAAGATATTGACCAACCTTGAGTTGCTTTAATTTCCTTTTTAATTACAATCCATTTAGAAATAGTAACATATTGAGAAAATATAAGATTATTAATACCATATATATATTTCCTAAAAATATTGAAGGCCACTTTTAAATATATTTCATGTTCATCTGAGGACATATTAGATATATAATTAGATATTATTATATAATCAAAATATATATCAACCAATTTTTCAATAAAATTATTTAAGAAATAATTCACTATCCTAATAGAAGTATAAGTTGCATTATTCAAACAAAATATCATAATCAACCAATCATATAAACCAAGTTTTGTCTTTAATGCATTTTTCAATTTATATTTATCTTTAATTCGAAATTTATTATATTCACTTTTAAAATTTATTTTTGCAATCAAATAAGATCCATACAAATCATCTAACATATGATCTAAATAAGGAATAGAGTATCGAAAATATACCTGGGTACTGTCAATAACTCGACAATCAATGTATGCTTGATAAGTCTTACCCCGTTTGGATAGTTGCACAACTGGTGGATTAATTCTCCTGGATATAATTCTCTTTGTCATCAGCTTTATGACTTGGTGTTGAGTTTGATGCTTGATTCCACAAGATTTCTTCATTATAACATGCTTAAATTCCTGCAAAAAAGATATAATATTGCTCGGCAGATATCCGACAATGGGGTTAGTATTTAAAAATATATCCTTGTACATAGGTACTGTAAGGACATGTAAACTTATAAAATTATTTTTACTCTCCTTTTCAATTATGACTTTTTTCTTTTTCTTTTCAAACTTGGCTTTTCTCTCTTCTGTTTCTCTTTCTTCCTTTTCAACATTGCCTTTTGTATCTTTCTTTTCAATCATGGCTTTTATCTCTTCTTGTTTTTCTGCTTTTTTCTTTTCATTTGCCTTTTTCCCTTTCAATTGATCCTCATGTATTTGCTGTAGAGTCATAGGTACAAGAGATATCGGTCTATTATGCATCACAAATGAGTACCTATTTGTTAATCTATCATGTGTAACTTTACGATCAAACTTCCAAGGTTGTCCCAATAGAATATGGCAAGCTTGCATTGGCACCACATCACATAATACCTCATCCTTATATCTTCCAATAAAGAATGAAACCAACACTTGCTTGGTTACCTCGAGTTTGTGGTGATCGTTCAATCTTTGAATTTGATAAGGATTCGGATGCTTCAGTGTAGGTAATGCCAACTTCTCCACAAGCTCGGTGCTAGCCATATTAGTGCAGCTTCCTCCATCTATGATAACAGAACAGACTCTATTTTTCATAGAACAACGAGTATGAAATAGATTCTCACGTTGGTTGTCCATGATGTCATCAATCCATGGCCTTTCACTTGGAGTACATTGATTGATGCAATCATGTCCGGCGCTATCACAATTAACTTGAAGATCTTCAAATTCCTCGAGTTCTTGAGTATCGAAACGCCTAGATTGAAAGCACCAAGGTTGTTGTTCAACGGAAGTATGTTGATGTGAACGACGTATCACACCTTCCTCCAAGCGATCCATTCGCGTGTGAAGTGGCTCAAATCCAGACTTTACAACTTGTTTCATCGTGGCCTTCCAATCTAGATTTTGAACGGGCTGAGGGAAATTGGCTTCTTTCCATGTGTTTTCTCTTTGTTGGAAATTGTAATCCTGCCAATTGTTAGAAACAAAAGAACCTCGCAACTCTCCCTCACATGTTTCTCTCAAACACTCATGTTTAAAACTCAAATGGCTTTTTCTTAAAGATTTAAAACACTCTTGCCTTTTTCCACTCATATGTCTTCTTTCAATCTGAATTGAACTTTAAAAACAAATCATTTTTTTACGAAGCAGTTCAATTTGAGGGACAATCAAGACATATCGATAAAGGTTTATAAAAAGTAATTCCAAAGAATTTAAATGAGAAGAAAGAAATTAAGATGGAATGAAGTAACAGACTTAGATATAGCAGAATAAGAATGAGATATAAGATATAATTATGTGCCTCCTTTTTTTTTCTTTTGCCTTTTTTTTCCACGATTTTTTTGCTCTTTTTTTTTTTAGCACGAACTATTTTTTTTTTCTTTTTTTTTTTAGCACGAACTTTTTTTTTTGCTCTTTCTTTTTTGGCACGAATTTTTTTTTGGCTTTTTTTCTCTCCTTTTTTTTTTAACCTACTGAAGAGAAGATTAATAGAAGAATATGATAATTTTTTTTATAGAGAATAGAAATAGGTAGAGAAGATAAAAAAAAAGAACTAGATAAAAAGATGAGATGGAACTTGCCGTGCAACCGTGTGCTCTGATACCAACTGATGCGAACCTCGCCAATATGCTGACGACACCCTACACCAAATATGGCAACGATCCCAAGACTTTCACGACGCAAGTGCGAAAAGATGGAATATACCTTGTTTATGTGAGAAACAAGGTATGGGATATGTAGACGCCACACCCAAATCCTCTAAGAAGAACTCTTAGAAAACCCCGGGTGATAAGTCTTGATTGCTTGAACGCCACAGGTAAAAACCTGATAAGTTCAAAAGCTCTTTCAAGATAGAAAGAAGACAAAACCTCACAAGATATAAATTCCAAAGTGTGTGTCTCTCCAATGCTGTGGAGTATGCCTTTTATAGGCTCAGAAAATAACCGAATGACCCACATAATAAGCTAACCTTATCTAATCTAACCACTTAATATTATCCTTATCTAATCTAACCTTATCTCCTTATTAATTAAATCTGGACTTTCTCTTGGGCTCCTCTTGGGCTCTTCATTTTGGACTTCTATTTGAATATTCAGCAATCTCTTTAATCAGCCCATATAAAGCTTCTTCGAATCTTTTAGCCCATGACCTTGTGATTGGGTCCTCTTGAAGTCTCAAATAATCATTCATCCCATTTGGTGACAAAGTGTTTAGCTCCATTCCACGTTCGGTTGATTGGACTTGTGAATTTGTAAACTCTTTTGTCAGATTCACATCATTGTGTAAACTCTTTCTCTTCAATTGTTGTTCGACTTTGATAGCTTGATGTACCATATCTTGGAGCTCAACATGATATTGCATTTCCACCACGTCAGCTATCTCATGGTTTAGACCATGCAAAAATCTCGCCATTGTTGCCTCTCTGTCTTCCTCCACATTTGCTCGAATCATCGCAATCTCCATCTCCTTGAAGTATTCGTCGACGCTTCTTGATCCTTGGGTAAGCCTTTGGAGTTTATTGAACAACTCCCGGTGATAGTGGCTGGGAACAAATCGTCGTCGCATGATCACTTTCATTTCGTCCCAAGACTCCACAGAGCGTTCGTGATTTCGTTTCCTTTCCTTCACCAATTGATCCCACCATATTATAGCATAATCAGTAAATTCGACAGCAGCAAGTCGTACCTTTTTCATCTCCGAGTAATTATGACAGTCAAAAACCATCTCCATCCTCTTTTCCCATTCAAGATACGCTTCTGGATCTGTTTTTCCTTGAAAAGAGGGTATTTTCAACTTTATATTATCCAGGTTGTCATCAACTCGAGGTCGTTCTCTATGAGCATATCGATCGAAATCCTCGGGTTCTTGTGGGTCAAAACGTCTTGGCTGAAAGCTTCGAGGTCCCTGTTCAGTAGGGGTATGTTGACGCGAACCCCTCACTCCTTCCAATTGATCAATTCGCTCATGAAGCGGTTCCAACTCGGACTTCAGCATTCGTTTCATTTCACTTATGATGGCTTGCATTTGTAAATTTGTAATCGGTTGTTGGGAATCTTCTTCATTTGGCGTATCTCCTCGTTGTTGTGCCATGAGTTCCTACAAATGATAACAGAAGAACCTTCCAAATGCTCACTCACGTATTTCTCCCAATCTCTCGTTTTTTCACACTCAATTGGCTTTTTCTTAAAGATTCAAACACTCTTGCCTTTTTCCTCTCGAATGTCTTCTTTCAATCTAAATTGAACTTTAAAAACAAATCGTTTTTACGAAGCAGTTCAACTTGAGGAACAATCAAGACAAATCAATAAAGGTTTTCAAAAAGTAATCCCAAAGAATTTAAGTGAGAGGTATGAATAGACTCACAAATAAGAGTAAAATTTAGATAGAAAATAAAGAAATTAAGATGAAGTGAAGTAATAGAAGATAGAGCAGAATAAGAATGAGATATAAGATAGAATTGTGTGCCCCCTTTTTTTTTTGCCTTTTTTTTCACGAATTTTTTTTTCCGCTTTTTTTAGAACGATCTTTTTTTACTCTTTTTTTTTCTTTTTTTTTTCTGCACTTTTTTTAGCACGAATTTTTGGCTTTTTTTTCTCTTTTTTTTTAACCTCCTGAAGAGAAGATAGATAGAAGAATATGATAATTTTTTTTATAGAGAATAGAAATAGGTAGAGAAGATAAAAAAAGAACTAGATAAACAAAATGGTATGGAACTTGCTGTGCAACCGTGTGCTCTGATACCAACTGATGCGAACCTCGCCAATATGCTGACGACACCCTACACCAAATATGGCAACGATCCCAAGACTTTCACGACGCAAGTACGAAAAGATGGAATATACCTTGTTTATGTGAGAAACAAGGTATGGGATATGTAGACGCCACACCCAAATCCTCTAAGAAGAACTCTTAGAAAACCTCGGATGATAAGTCTTGATTGCTTGAACGCCACAGGTAAAAACCTGATAAGTTCAAAAAAGCTCTTTCAAGATAGAAAGAAAACAAAATCTCACAAAATATAAATTTCAAAGTGTGTCTCTCCAATGCTGTGGAGTATGCCTTTTATAGGCTCAGAAAACAACCGAATGACCCACATAATGTGGAAAAAATCTATTATGGTTATAAGCTAACCTTATCTAATTGACTACCTAATATTATCCTAAGAGATTTATTATATTTATAAATCTCTCCTTATTAATTAAATCTGGACCTTCTGTTGGGCTCATCTTGGGCTCTTCATTTGGGTTTCTATTTGAATATTCAGCAATATCTTTAATCAGCCCATATAAAGCTTTTTTGAATCTTTTAGCCCTTGACCTTGTGATTGGGCCCTCTTGAAGTCTCAAGTGATCATTTATCCCAATTGGTGATAAAGTGTTCAGCTCCATTGCAGGTTCGGTTGATTGGACATGTGAATTCGTAGTCTCTTTAGTCGGATTCACATCACCGATGAAGTAGAGAAAGGTGTTAGGTGGTGTATGAGGAATGTTTGAGTCGTAAGCCATGTAGTGACCCGATGTCAGTGCCCCATTCACTAATCTGTAAGCTCACTTACCTCCCCTAAATGAATTGCAGGTTAAACCGAGTAGGCACGAGACAACAAGGGTAAGGATCTTCTCAAGGCGTACACTACCTAAGGTAATCGCGTACCCTGCTCACGAAAGTATTTTAAGTTTCTTATTATATTGCTATTTTTTCTAAGATATTTTGGTAAACCTTTTTGCTGGTCTTAAATGAGAAACTTTAAAAGAAATATTTCAAAATTTTGCTACATTTTCAGGTTTTTTTAATAAGTAATGGTCTCTTGAATGGTGAAGGTTACAACCATAGTGGCTATCAACGGAGATGGGTTCACGAGTATCATGGATAAATCGCTTGTGTATTTCAACTTGAATGCAACAACGCCTACTAAAAATGTTGTTTTGTCTATTTTGCAGTGGGTGTTGGGATCGTTCGAACATGTATTTGGGTCTTCTCATCCTATGGAGATGTAACAAACCTCAAACTTTACATTTCCTCATGAAAAAGATCAAAGAAAAACTACGAGGATGGAAGACAACATGTCTAACTAAAAGCGAAAGGGATGTCCTCATTAAGTATGTTATTCACTCCATTTTTACTTATATTATGAGTTGTTCCATCTTTTCACGGGTGTGTTGCAATAGCTTTAGCAATTTGGTGACTAGATTTTGGTGGGGAAAATAGGGGTTCACAAGAAGGTCAATTGGATTAAGAATGACCAGTTAACCGAACTAAAGCAACACAAGGGAACTAGGCTTTGAAGACTTACCAACCTTTAATTGTGCACTTCTTATGAAATTGGATAATCAAATACTTTAGCAACCTCAATCTTTAGTAGCCAAGGTCCTTAAGTGGCAATATTTTAGAAATACTGATTTTCTATCTAATAATATAGGAAGGAGACTGATGCGAACCTCGCCAATATGCTGACGATACCCTACACCAAATATGGCAACGATCCCAAGACTTTCACGACGCAAGTGCGAAAAGATGGAATATACCTTGTTTATGTGAGAAACAAGGTATGAGATATGTAGACGCTACACCCAAATCCTCTAAGAAGAACTCTTAGAAAACCCCGGGTGATAAGTCTTGATTGCTTGAACGCCACAGGTAAAAACCTGATAAGTTCAAAAGCTCTTTCAAGATAGAAAGAAGACAAAACCTCACAAGATATAAATTCCAAAGTGTGTGTCTCTCCAATGCTGTGGAGTATGCCTTTTATAGGGTCAGAAAACAACCGAATGACCCACATAATGAGGAAAAATCTATTATGGTTATAAGCTAACCTTATCTAATCTAACCACCTAATATTATCCTAAGAAATTTATTATATTTATAGATCTCTCCTATTTAATTAAATTTGGACCTTGTTTTAGGCTCATGTTGGCTCTTCATTTAGGCTTCTATTTGAATATTCAGTAATCTCTTTAATCAGCCCATATAAAGCTTTTTTTGAATCTTTTAGCCCTTGACCTTGTGATTGGGCCCTCTTGCAGTCTCAAATGATCATTCATCTCATTTGGTGACGAACTATTCAGCTCTATTGCAGGTTCGTTTGATTGGACTTATAAATTCGTAGTCTCTTGGGTTGGATTCACATCCCTCATAGCATTGGAGTAGCATAATTATAAGAAGGTATCTAGTCAAAGAAAGTTTGTTATGATGTGGAGGATATGGCCAGATTTTTAATCCCGGGAGATCAATGGATTCTAGTATTAGAAGGATATTCACTATCATCTATTAAGGGTCAGCCAAGAATCCGATAGCTATTTAATTGATAGAAGCAATACAAGTATATCACTCTTGAGAAGAGGTACATACTATTCATTCAATCATGCTTAGTCTAGTACCTCATGAAGACCGGTTACTATGGGCGGGTGAACAATAAGGGAAGTTAACTTTCAAATTAGCTTATACCTTCATTCGAGCCTAGAAACAGAAACCCCTCCCCTTAGAGATATGGTCTATTTTTCCAATTATTTCTAGGAGAGTTTGGACATACACTTGGCAGGTAGCATATATTTCAAAGATTAAAAGCTTTATTTGACGAGAGTCTGTTCAAATGCATTGCGTAGAGATGAATGTAGGCGAGGTATGATTAATGTAGCTGAATATTTTCTTTATGGGAATGGAGAGATGATTGATCTTATATATATTAGTTAAGTGTACTTTGACTAAATCTACTTGGTTTGTAAGTTGCGGTTTATATTTTGAATATAGGGTAATGTTGTATTTTGTGGTTTTTCTTTTAGTATATATTAAAAATATTACAAAAAAATTATATATATATATACATATACTTAGTTTGATAGTTTATACTAGTTAAAATATTTGAAAATTTTGAAATATAGCATTGTTTGATGTTGAATTTTATAAAATTGAGAATGTTTGTAAGCAAAATTTTAGCTATGTTTTCTAAATATAAACAATGAGCGCATCAATTAAAAAAATAAGGGGCTGCTACAACTTCCAAAAGAAACTCACATGGGGTACAACTAGATAAAAATGTCAATTTTATAATTTGTGATGGTACTTTTCTGATGTTTACTGGTTGGGCAGGTACCAGATTCGTTGTTCAAAACTCACGGGGACAGCTGATGGGATTCAATTGTAGTTCCACCTTGCAACCAAACAAGAATGGTCTCATTTGCAATTAGCAAATATAATTCATATAAACAATGTATCTTATCCTCAAAACTTGCATTAAATTCCATGTAGTACTGTTTTATCAGACACTGGTTGAGCCTCTCAATAAAAACAGCAAAAGCTACACTTGATTGATCTTAATTAGCAGCACTGAAGAGAGATCTGAAAAGACCTTATGTTATTGTTGGACAAAGATCCCATACATCATAATTTATGCACTGAAACATTGTAATATAAACGAAGAGTGCTATTGATCAACCGTCTCACACTGTCTTTGAGGATGAGAAGCTTTGGATTTTAATTTGTCTAAGATGAGAACGAGAAGTGCTCTAGATATGCAGAAGACAGAGGTGAACCTGAAGGAAGAAATCAAGAACAGAGGTTGCTGCCAAACGAATTTGATTATGCTGCTTGATTGAGAGCGCGCTCTATTTCCTCAAGTGAGCGTCCCTTTGTTTCCACAACATTACCCACTATGTACAAGACTGCAAGAAGGCAGACGGTCGAGAATCCCAAATACACTGAGCTGATCCCAAACTTGTTTACGACACTCAGGAACCACAAGCCAATCACAAAGTTGGATATCTGTTAGGACATAAAGACATCACTACCACTGTCTAGTAAAGCATTCATTGCATGTGGCAACAAAATGAGAAATAGAAATGACTTACCCAATGCATTCCCAGTGAGAGCGAAACAGCTTTGGCACGAATCCTGGAAGCAAATATCTCAGGAAGAAGCAGTGCAGGTACAGGTCCGGCACCAAGAGAGAAGGACAGAACATAGCTGTATAATTCGATCTTATGTCACATAAAAATAATCACTTGCCACAAAAGCAGAATCGAGCACTCGGCAAAGAGTTTCTTTCTAGATGAGTTAAACTTACAGGACAGTGCCAATGACAGCAAGAGAGCCAGCATTTGGTGCCAGGACTTTCCAGGTGAAGGAAAGTGAAAGGAGCAGCATTGAAGCAGCCTGGATAAAGAATTAATAAATAAAAGATAGACAAGTGAAGTTAAAATAAGCAAAAAGAATCAGACTTGCTTGGCAATGAAGTAGAGGTACAGTCATAGCAAGACAATAAAGATAATTCTAAGAATCTAAATAGGCTGAAGGAAACATCAATTTCAACAAACAGATAATGCCTGAATGAAACAACATGCAGAATAGTGAATGTATCTATCTAAAGAAAGGAAATGGAAAGTAGACCCACAGAATCAATAACTACTATCTAAAGAATACTGCCTTGTAATTAGCGCTAAATCTAATCTCAAATCATCAAAGATCTATTAGCAGTAAGCTCAGCATGAATCCTGAGGTACAGTACCATTCCCCCAAAGCTTATCATCAGAAGACTTTTTCTCCCTTGCTTGTCCATCAAAGAGGAAGCCACAGCTGTGCCTGCATGAATAGTACATACAAGTTAAAAACACATGCAAACCTTGTCATAGGTTCAAAACATACTTCTTGACTTTATGATGGACAGATAGATGACTGCAAACCAACCAAGAACATTTGCTGCCCCAACCAGAGCACTTGCAGCAACATCTGACTCAATTCCAGCACTCCGAAACACAGAAGTCGAATAATATACTACAGCATTTATTCCAGCAAGCTGCTGGAACAAGAAAAGTGCAGCACCAACACTCACAACTACATGATGAAACCACCAGTCAGTTATTAAACTTCGCTGATAAACCATGCCTAAAAACAATAGTTAGATGTATATATGCTACTTTTATAAGCCAAGAAAGTTAAACTTATTTATGGGCTGGAAGACATTAAATAGAACTACCTTTCCAGTAACGCCTAGTGAACAGGTCAAGCCACCCTGCTTCAGGTTCCATAGTGCCCCGAGTGGATGCAGTTAGGTCTCGCATAACCTCTGAGACTCTTTCTTTCCCACAAAGAGTTTTTATGGCATTTTCAGCCTCCAAGATTCTCCCTCTCTATAAATTGATACTAGCAATGGCATCATTAATACCAATAATTTAAATTCTAGTATAAGAAACTAAGTCGAAAAACTAAATGGCAGTTGAGCAACATGCAAGTACTGCAGTAGATAACCTGAAAGAGCCAGCGAGGGCTTTCTGGAGAAAACATCATTCCTATTGCCAGCAGAACAGAAGGAATTACTGCAATACCAAACATTGATCTCCACCTGTCACATAATTGAAAATAAGTTAAACCAAAAGTAACAGCAAACTCCATATACAGTTTCTTCATATTCCCCCAATAAGTGACTCTACATCTTGTAAGCATAACAAAGAAGCTGAGGTTAATAAATTGGTGGATATCAAGATGAGGAACAGAAAAAAGACTGAGAAGTATGCTATTACCACAATGGATTTCCTGCTAAGGGCAAACCAGCAACAAGTGCGGCCAGAATTCCAATGCATATGAATAGTTGATTCACTGATCCAAGGGCACCACGAATCTCAGTTGGTGATATCTGGCAATCAAAGATATCCTCAGCACTTTAACAATAAAAGGAAAAAAAAAAAGAAAAAGGAAAACAAAGAGATCCTCAGCTAGAATGGGGCAGCAGTTGAAGTGAACCTACCTCAGATATGTAGAGCGGGACAATAGCAGAAGAGATTCCAATTCCAATTCCAGCAAGCAAACGACCAATTATCATCGTTTGCACACTCTGGGCAGTAGCGCTGATTAAATCAAGAGTATTAGGAATTGGATACATGTGAGAAAAAAATGTAATATCAAGTGCATGATCCAACTTACCAAAGAAATGTCCCTACAGCAAGTGGGACTGCATCTAACTGGAATGTCCTTGTCCTGCCAAATTTATCGGCTAATGCTCCACCCGTGAATGAGCCAATAGTGGCACCAGCAAGAAGTGTGCTCACAATCCATCCTGTGCACATCACAAATTTTGCAATGCAAATTTCATCTAATTGATGTAGCAACCCAACCATCAAGCAGACGACATCATACAGGATCAGAGACCACAGAGTGCATAAGAATTACTAGCCTTGCAAAACTGTGTTTTCAGCAATTCCAAGATCCTTAGCAAGATACTCAAGAGCACCATTAACAACTCTGTGCAACATAGATGGCAGCACAATAATTAAGTGAGCCTTCATCTATCAATAATAAACACAGAGATATACTTAGTTGCTCTTAATGCTAACTTTGCTCAGAGAAGAACACACATGGTCTTCTGAAAAAACTATACACAATTTTATGAAGAAACATGATAAGTGTGACCATACCCGAGATGATAGCCAAACAAGATCGCTCCAAGACAAGCCACTCCAACGAAAGGCAAAACTGTCCCCGAACTTTTGCCTTGTGGCACCATGGGTACAATATCCCCATGATCTTTACCTGCACACATTCAGTTTATAATCCATGCACTCATCATTAATAACAAGGACATATAAATAATGTGGATACACTAGTGGAATTGCAGCTTAGATGGCTTGCAGGTGGTTAACAAGTACAGCAACATACAAATGCAGAATGTATTAGCCTTCTAAAAGGCGATCCTTTCATATAGGAGAAGCCTTCTAGAGTAATAACATGCCAATCTTATGATAGGACAACGTAACAAGTACAATAAATATTGGAGGTTATTGAATTCTTCCATGACAACAGTAAGCTACAATCCCAGCTAGAAAAGAAATGAAGATAACACTGGAAACGAAAGATGAAGATCACAAGATATACAACAGAGAAACCTACCCGAGGCTTGGAGTTTGACTGATCTGGACATGGCCCGAGACCAGAAGATACCGTTGATGCAGTCTCTAGTACGTGCAAGCTCAAGCCCCGTTGAGGCGCTATTGAGGCGTAATCTGCTCCAACTCGGCTCATCAATATGCTGAGGAATCCTCAACTCTCCACATCTTATGTAACCAAAGCCTGATAAGTCCCTTCCCCTCTGGAAGCAATATCCTACACTTCCTTTAACTGCGCAATGTACGGTCGCTTGCATCTTCAACTGAGACAATGAAAGCGCCTGACTAAGAAATGTCAAAAGGAAGATCTAATCCAGTGGGCTAATTAATGAGGCGATTGAAACATTGGGTGCTAATAGGGGAAAGATAAAAATAAATACAGGGTTGCTGATCAAGCAATCGGTATTACAAAAATCCCAGTGGAATTGATAGAGAGAGATTCACCCAGCAAAAAATCAAGTGGAATTCCACTCAGACAATCTGATCGAACAAATTACCAGATTCAGTGGAGGACCAGCAACGCTTGAGCCTTATTGAAGGAGAAAAGGAAGATATTTCCCTGAAGGGCAATGTTTTAGTACGTAGGAATGGAATACTAGTCAGGGAATGGCCAGCAAGAGATCAAAGGAAAGGGCGTCCCAGCTCTGTGACAAGCAAGAGTGACTGACCGTAAAGGAAGACAACAGGAGCAAAGAACCCCAACTACGATGGAAGGTGAAAACAAGAAGAAATGGAAGGCAGAAGTAGCATCAAGAGAGTTGGTGCAGCAGATCTCAAATCTATATTAAGATCAAAACTTTTCTGCCTTTATTATCATGTGAACAGGAAAAAAAGGAAGAAATCTTGTAGGCTATTACTAGCCATCATGGAAATTAGCAAACAGATTTCCCGAAAATGTTGAGCAGATCGGAACAGGGAGAGGCACAGTGAACTGATAATGCGGTGCTGAATGGGGACGACAGTACACGTGGGTCGGGCACGCCGAGTTCTTGATTCGCTGCTTCCCGCACCACGGCACCTGAAGAAATAGGCTTAATTACACAAATAGTACAAAACTTTTTTTTTCATTACGAAGAAACCTTCATTTTTTTTTCTGGTGAAAAAACCTTCATTGAAACTCAAACCGTGTGCATGAATGTAAAGTCAATGTCTTGATGTACACAAAATTTAATATCTCTTTAAGGTAAAAATGTACTAATTTAATTAAATATAATAGTAAAATAATTACTTGATTAATAAAAGTTTACGCCAATTTCAACATTTGAAATACGCTAACCCTAAAAAACCCTAAAAAACTCTAAGCGCCATAAGATTTAAATGGTGTGTACAAAAAATAATTTTTACTTATCAATTAAATTATTTTTAAGAGTAATTTATTATTGATTTTGTAGCTCGTGGTATGTTTTATAAAAAAAGTTTAAATTTATGTTGAAAAACTTTATGTTTTTATTTTGAGTAATAAATTTTATAACTCTACCGTGATAAATATACCTACCATTATAGTGTAAAGGGAATGTGGTGGTTTTACATGAAAATGCAGATCAAGATGTGACAAATATTGTGATCATCTCTAATCACTAATTAATCAATCACTGTTTTAAGGCTCTTTTGTCCTAGATATGTGGGATAAAATATCTCACCCTTATTACCTCACCTTCGAGACATATCATAGTATACAACACTTACCCTACATGCGTATACCACTATGGTTGCACATCCATCACAACACACAAACAATACATTAACAATCACAATTACCTTAGAGGTTGCCTTATTATTTGGACAACCCATGTTGCACACCAACCCCGATTTATCTAATTGGACATGTGAACAATCCGTCACATCTCTCGATCTTACGGCAGTTGGTATCTTCATCATCGTAGTCTCCACAATAATAAGACTTATAATATAAAAAAAATAAACTTTAACAAAACATTTATAGAAAAAAAAGTACATGAACATAATATTTTGCTATACATAAATCTGCAATAGGAAAGAAGTGTACCGAGCTAGTACAGTGGTCTGTTGATCGGTTGGACCGTTAACCGACCCGGTCCGACCGGATCTGGTGACCCAAAATCTTAAATAGGCCGGTTTAGGCCCAATTCAACCGATTTTCTAAAAATTAAAAATTTCTAAATTTATTTTCTATCCAATGGTGTCTTCAATATTCCAATTTGACATTTTTAAATCATCTAGAAAAATGAATCTTGGCATTAGTTCTTCACGGTTAAACCCGATTCGATCCGGTTTAGGCCTCGTTCACCCCGAACCGATCCGAGGTTCATAGTTCTTCTCAATGGTTTTTAGGATTTCTTGGTCAATTTGGATTTTGCAAATTTTCATTTTAACCCTGCTTTACCATTTTTGGTTCATTTATGGGCTCGATTTTCTAATGAGAAGTGTCGGTTCCTTCCGTAGTTTCCTTGGCCTAAGAGGACGGGTTTCACACAAGCGGGCCATCCAGACATTAGAGGACATGCTACGAGCATGTGTACAAACCATGAATAGAAGTTGGGAGGATTACTTTTCCATGATGGAGTTTTCATATAATAACAGTTATCATGCCAGTATACAAATGGCGTCATACGAGGCTCTGTACGGAAAACCGTGTTGGACCCCCAATTATGGGAAGAAGTAGGGGAAAGGAAGCTTGAGAAGATTGAGCTTATCGAGGATGCCACAGAAAAGATTAAGTTTGTAAACCCTGCACTTTGGAGTTAAGGAAAAATCGGTCAAACCGAGTGGGAAAATTGAATCGGCTCACAAACCCGATCATTAGAGAATAGGCAATTTGGGAAATTTACAACTCCCGAGTGACCCAAAGGACTCATAAAAATCTTCGAAAGGACCTTATGACAATGTGGGAGAGAAAACTAGACTGATTCAGGTGAATCGGATCCGAGCCGGATTGAACTAGTTTATGAACCGAGTCGGTTTATGAACTGAAACCAATAGAGAAAGGGCAAACCAGAAAATTTATGGATCTCGAGTGACTTGAAGAGTCACAAAAGTCATGAAAAAGGACTTTAGGATGAATTGAAGATGAAAACCAAATTAGTTCAGGTGAACCAGATCGAAACGGTTTAGACTGGTTTGAACCACTATTGAACGAGATGCTAAATTCATTTTTCTAGGTGGCCTAGAGAATTTAAATTGGAGAATTGGGACCACCATAGGGTAGAGAATGAATTTAGAAATTTTTAATTTTGAAAAACTCTGTCGAATCAGGCCTGAACCGGCCGGTTTAAGCTTTGAACCTGGTTCGGACTGGTCTGGTCCGGTTCGGAACAGTGTCGTCTTCTTCCTTCAGATGACAACACTGTTCACTTGTCGAAAAATCGAGCAACGCCAACGCAGATGAAAAGCCTCTGGCCAGGGAGTTTCAAGCAATGAATGACTGCCATTAAGGCACCAATCGTACGGCCAAGAAGTCCCCAAGCTTCCTATATAAAGAGCCATTCCTCATTCATCCTCCTCACACATGAAAACTCCACTCTCTCCCTACTGCTCCATTTTTCAATGAAGCTCGAATCAAAGTGTCACACCCCAACTTGGTTTGGTTGGATCCTTGTGAACAACCCACCAGTCTCTCGGTTCAAGAGGAGTTTCCTCCGACTTTAACTCGAGATGAGACAGGCGTAATTTCGACCTTGTTCCCTGGAAGACATATATCTAATAAAATGCAAGCTTAAGGAAAATTTAAGCATACCTGACATTTCTATTTTGCCATTTCTATTTTCCTTTCTTCCACTTCTTCCCAAAATAGAGGGCTACGACATGGTCGTCCATAAAGGGTTTCATAGGGAGCCATCTGAATAATGGTCTGATAACTATTGTTGTAAGCGAATTCCATCAAACATAAGTATTCCTCCCAGTTTTTATTCATGGTGAGTACGCACGCTCTTAGCATGTCTTCTAAGATTTGGATGGTTTGCTTCGACTGACCATCTATCTGTGGGTGAAATGCCTTGCTCATATGAAGTTTAGTCCCCATGGCATTTTGTAAACTTGGCCAAAACCTGGAGGTAAAATCTCAGATCTCTATCTAATACTATACTCACCGGGACACCTTATGGTTTCCTTCAGGTATAGGACGGCCAGCTGTTCTACTGTGTCCATCACCTTTATAGGAAGGAAATGTGCTGATTTGGTCAATCTATCCACTATGAACCAAATCACATCTCAGCCCCTTTTTGTCGTGTAAGCCTGTGACGAAGTCCATGGTGATGTGCTCCCATTTCCACTTCGGAGTTGGTAAGGGTTGTAGTAGTCCTGACGGGTTCTGATGTTCTGCTTTTATCTATTGACATGACAACCATCGGGCTACATATTCCGCAATATCCCTCTTCATACCCTTCCACCAGTATCCTTGTTTGAGGGTGCAATACATCTTAGTACTGTCCGAATGCATAACATACACCGAATCGTGTGCCTCTTCTAGAATTAATCTTTTCAACTCCTTATCTTGAGACACACACATACCCTGCCCTTATAGGTTAGTACTTTGTCACTTCGCACATTATAGTTCGGTTTCCTTTCTCTATTTACCAGATCCAAGTAAGACTGGAGTTCTTTATCGGTCCTTAGTTGGGCCTTAATATACTCGGTTAAACTAGGTCTTACTGCCACATTAGCCACCAAGCATATTCTCTGCTTGTCTACCCTCAGATCTACCTCCACCCCTTTCAATTGTTGTAACAAGGTAGGTAACTTGTCTTTTACTTGTGCCGTCTCAGGTTGATACTTGCAACTTAAGGCATCTGCTACCACATTAGCCTTTTCGGGGTGATATTCTATTTCAAGATCATAATCCTTCACCAATTTCAGCCATCTCCTCTGATGGTGATTTAACTCCTTCTGAGTTGGAAAGTACTTAAGGCTCTTGTGATCTATGTATATCCTACACTTAACCCCGTAAAGGTAGTGTCGCCATATGTTTAGGGCAACACTATTGCAGCTAATTCATAGTCATGAGTCGGATAATTTCTTTCTCTTTGTACATGATCCTTTCCTTCACATTATCTTGTTCTTGAGGAATTATCCTCTTTCTTATTCCTTTATTTCACTTCCTTTCATTGGTACGCCAATGTCTTTTCAAGGTTTATTTCTCTGATGAGCTTTTCATTCTCTTTTCCCTCCGTATTTCCTTATAGATCTACTATTGAAATCCTTACATTTCTAGAGTATATTTTGCCGATATTTTCACCAACTTATTCTTACTCTTTGGATCCATGAGTACCTTCTGTTGATCTTGCTTCATTTCTACTCGCTTCAATATTTGCCTATTCCTTTGAAGGGGGTCTCTCATCCTCATCGTGTCCAAACCTTTTGTACCTTTATATCCTTGGTATTTGATGCGAACCTCGCCAATATGCTGACGACACCCTACACCAAATATGGCAACGATCCCAAGACTTTCACGACGCAAGTATGAAAAGATGGAATATACCTTGTTTATGTGAGAAAGAAGGTATGGGATATGTAGACGCCACACCCAAATCCTCTAAGAAGAACTCTTAGAAAACCCCAGGTGATAAGTCTTGATTACTTGAACGCCACAGGTAAAAACCTGATAAGTTCAAAAGCTCTTTCAAGATAGAAAGAAGACAAAACCTCACAAGTTATAAATTCCAAAGTGTGTGTCTCCAATGCTGTGGAGTATGCCTTTTATAGGCTCAGAAAACAACCGAATGACCCACATAATGAGGAAAATATCTATTATGGTTATAAGCTAACCTTATCTAATCTAGCTACCTAATATTATCCTAAGAGATTTATTATATTTATAAATCTCTCCTTATTAATTAAATTTGGACCTTCTCTTGGGCTCATCTTGGGCTCTTCATTTGGGCTTCTATTTGAATATGCAGCAATCTCTTTAATCAGCCCATATGAAGCTTCTTTGAATCTTTTAGCCATTGATCTTGTGATTGGGCCCTCTTGAAGTCTCAAGTGATCATTTATCCCAATTGGTGACAAAGTGTTCAGCTCCATTGCAAGTATGGTTTATTGAACTTGTGAATTCGTACTCTCGTTAGTCGGATTCACATCATTCTTCCCCTCTTGAAAATGATTTGTCCTCAAATCTTCTGTTCCTTCATCACACCTACATCAAAAGACATTAACTTATAACTATTTATGCTATTACTAACAATATATTTGCTAGATAACTTCTTGTTATAATTATTACTATCGAGTTTTAACACCTTATATAATCCCTCTAATCTAAGAAATTTTGATAGTTTTCTATTTATAAACCATTCATTCCTCATATGTAAACTAACCCAAATCCCTGGATCAAAAACAACTTTCATGAAACTCTTGTTGTAAACATTAATATTTTCTTGAGTCTGTTGTTTTCTATCCAATGGATTAAAATCATGGATAATCTCCATTGGTGATAACTTAGTTACTGAATAAATATAACGATTATATGCAAACACAATATGTGGTAAACATGTAGTTGAAAATAGAGGTTTTGTAACCAACACAGTATTCCAAGAAAAATTAAACAAGTTAGTATCAATGATTGTAGACAAAATGTACCTTTCAGATAATGTATGAGAAACTACATTTTTCATACCTTGCTTACACTTGATCACATAACCAGATGTATAAATAAATTCTACCCACCTTGCATTATACTCATTCAGCTTGAGGGCTACTCCGCTGAACTTTTCATTATAATATGCAATTGATCTTCTTTCTTGACTTACCAAGTAAGGTGTTTGCCAATCTTGAATTACCTTAATTTCCTTGTCAATGGCAATCCCTTCAAAACTTATAACATATCCAGGAAATACAAGTTTACCCGAACATAATACGCAATTTTTCAATTTGGCAAACAAATGATCTTTCCTAAGAACTTGCAAGGAAATTTTTAAATATCCTTCATGTTTATCTAAGTAATTGTTGTATATTATGATTTTATCAAAATATATGTCAACAAAGTTTTTAATAAAAGCATGTAGGATATAATTTATTAACCTCATAAAAGTGTTATATGCATTAGTCAAACTAAAAATTATAGCCAACCATTCATATAAACCAAGTTTTACTTTCAATGCAGTTTTCAATCCATAATTAGCTTTCTTTCGAATTTCAGAATATTCACTCTTGTGATTAAATTTTAAAAACAAATATTTTTCATGCAACTCATCTAATATAATATTTACTTGAGGAATAAAGTGAAGATACATTACCTTCATATGGTAGATGATTCGAAAACCAACACATCTTCGCCAAATTTTGTCTTTCTTAGGCATTTGCACAATACCTGAAATCATGTTATCCCGTGTATATCCTAGCTTCATCAAATTTAGGATTTGGTGTTGAATTTGATACTTCATTTCTCGATCAGGTTGCAAACTAGGAGTTTTCTTCTTAGGAATGACATTCTTGAATTCCTGCATAAGAGAAATACTAATGCTCGGCAAATATCCGACAATATGGTGAGTAAAACATAAATCCTTGTACATAAGTACTGTAAGGATAGAATATGGAATTGTATCTCTCCTGATCTCATCTTTTCTCTCCATAAAATTATTTTTACTCTCTTTTCTTTGTATTATGGCTTTTCTCTCTTCTTTTTCAACATTGCCTTTTCTCTCATCATTTTCAATTTTGGCTTTTCTCTCTCGGATTTTTCTCTGTTCTTTTTCATTATTGCCTTTTGTCTCTTCCTCTTCAATCATGGCTTTTCTCTCTTGTCTTTCTGCTATTTTCTTTTCATTTGCCTTTTTCTTTTTCAACTGATCCTGAAAAACTTGTTGTAAAGTAAGAGGTACAAGAGATATTGATCTATTATTCATCACGAATGAGTACCTATCTGTTAATTTATCATATGTAACATGACGATCTAACTTCCAAGGTTCTCCCAATAAAATATGACATGCTTGCATTGGTACTACATCACATAATATTTCATCCTGATATTTCCCAATAGAGAAGGACACTATCACCTGTTGGGTTACCTCGAGTTTGGGTTGATCACTCAGCCTTTGAATTTGATATGGCTTTGGATGCTTTGTTGCATGTAATGCCAACTTCTCCACAAGCTCGGTGCTAGCAAAGTTAGTGCAGCTTTCCTCATCTATGATAACAGAACAAACTCTATTTTTCATAGAACAACGAGTATGAAATAGATTCTCACGTTGGTTGTCCATTACGTCATCAATCCATGGCCTTTCACTTGGAGTACATTGATTGATGCAATCGTGTCCGGCGCTATCACAATTAACTTGAAGATCTTCAAATTCCTCGAGTTCTTGAGTATCGAAACGCCTAGATTGAAAGCACCAAGGTTGTTGTTCAACGGAAGTATGTTGATGTGAACGACGTATCACACCTTCCTCCAAGCGATCCATTCACGTGTGAAGTGGCTCAAATCCAGACTTTACAACTTGTTTCATCATGGCTTTCCAATCTAGATTTTGAACGGGTTGAGGGAAACTGGCTTCTTTCCATGTGTTTTCTCTTTGTTGGAAATTGTAATCCTGCCAATTGTTAGAAACAAAAGAACCTCGCAACTCTCCCTCACATGTTTCTCTCAAACACTCATGTTTAAAACTCAAATGGCTTTTTCTTAAAGATTTAAAACACTCTTGTCTTTTTCCACTCATATGTCTTCTTTCAATCTGAATTGAACTTTAAAAACAAATCATTTTTTTACGAAGCAGTTCAACTTGAGGGACAATCAAGACATATCAATAAAGGTTTCCAAAAAGTAATTCCAAAGAATTTAAATGAGAAGAAAGAAATTAAGATGGAATGAAGTAATAGACTTAGATATAGCAGAATAAGAATGAGATATAAGATATAATTGTGTGCCTCCTTTTTTTTTCTTTTACCTTTTTTTTCCACGATTTTTTTTGCTCTTTTTTTTTAGCACGAACTATTTTTTTTTCTTTTTTTTTTAGCACGAACTTTTTTTCGCTCTTTCTTTTTTGGCACGAATTTTTTTTTTGGCTTTTTTTTTTCTCCTTTTTTTTAACCTACTGAAGAGAAGATTAATAGAAGAATATGATAATTTTTTTTATAGAGAATAGAAATAGGTAGAGAAGATAAAAAAAAGAACTAGATAAAAAGATGGGATGGAACTTGCCCTGCAACCGTGTGCTCTGATACCAACTGATGCGAACCTCGCCAATATGCTGACGACACCCTACACCAAATATGGCAACGATCCCAAGACTCTCATGACGCAAGTGCGAAAAGATGGAATATACCTTGTTTATGTGAGAAACAAGGTATGGGATATGTAGACGCCACACCCAAATCCTCTAAGAAGAACTCTTAGAAAACCCCGGGTGATAAGTCTTGATTGCTTGAACGCCACAGGTAAAAACCTGATAAGTTCAAAAGCTCTTTCAAGATAGAAAGAAGACAAAACCTCACAAGATATAAATTTCAAAGTGTGTGTCTCCAATGCTGTGGAGTATGCCTTTTATAGGCTCAGAAAACAATCGAATGACCCACATAATGAGGAAAATATCTATTATGGTTATAAGCTAACCTTATCTAATCTAACCACCTAATATTATCCTAAGAGATTTATTATATTTATAAATCTCTCCTTATTAATTAAATCTGGACCTTCTCTTGGGCTCATCTTGGGCTCTTCATTTGGGCTTCTATTTGAATATGCAGCAATCTCTTTAATCAGCCCATATGAAGCTTCTTTGAATCTTTTAGCCATTGACCTTGTGATTGGGCCCTCTTGAAGTCTCAAGTGATCATTTATCCCAATTGGTGACAAAGTGTTCAGCTCCATTGCAAGTATGGTTTATTGAACTTGTGAATTCGTACTCTCGTTAGTCGGATTCACATCAGGATTTCCCTTTTTGTCTTGGTTGGGGTGTATTCTTCCACTATTCCTCACCTCTAGTTAGACTACGTTTACTCCTCCAAATAATTTGGTCCAAATAAGTTATTCCCTTATATAGGATTATTTTGAAGTTCCTATTTTGAGTTTTTCAGGCCTTCTTGTAGCATATCATGCTCAACCTCCCTATACTTTCACTTAACCACTCGTACTTTTTGGTGTTTGATCGCCCTATCCTTTGGAAAGTTTCTCCTAAACTTAAGGACCTGGTACGATTCATCTTCTTTTTGTTTTTCTTCCTTCTTTGACTCATACTTTACCTTCCACATGTCTCTTATCCTTTGAAATTTCTAAGGAATTTGTATCTTAGGTCTTTAATTTGTTACACATGGGACTTTCTATTGTTGTACTTTCTCTCCATCTCTCTGAGGTGGACTCTATACTTAATTCTCTTTCCTTATTGACCAGCTTCTATTCTTGTGGTTCCTTTTGGGATGTTATACTTCTTCCCGTATTTTCAATTCTCAGAACTTCTTGGTCTCTCAAAAAGTCACATACTCTTGGATGGTTGCTCCTCCAACTCTTTTCCTTTTCTTAAGATCTCCATCAGATGAATTTATCATGTTTCTAAGGTAAGTCTTAAGGGTTGAGTTTAACTATTCATAACCCATTCTTCCTTAAGGGGGATTCTCTTTTTATTTAAACTCTTATTATCATACACTTAAAAAAAATTTTCTCAAGGAAACCTAGGACTTTTAATAAACTTCACTTTCATTTATTCAGGAAATTTTTTCTTGCCAAAATTTGGCTTATTACAGGAATTCTTTATCCCCTAATCCCTTGGGGTCATAGAGCTAGAGTTAACCATAGAACGATTATGGGACTCTTGATTAGAAGGCTTTGAGGAACTGATTGGGGTCTTTTTGTGCTCCTTAATAGGAAGAATTCCATGTATGGCCTCCAATCGTACCGCCTTAGTACTTCCTCCTCACACTCATAAGTCCACTTCACCCATTGAGGCGAGTTGAAGTTAGGTTGAGTGGGTGGAGGTACTTGGTGGGCCTTCATGAAGGTGACATATGCATCCCAATAGTTATCCTAGGCCTCGTTCTTGGTGAGATTCCTCTTCAGTTGTTGTGGCATTGGAGGAGGAGGGGTTGGACTTCTAGGAGGTGTTGCGAGTTCTTCTTGTCTAGGAGGAGGGTACATGATACATTCTAGTTCTAATAGGGCTCCAACTAGTTTCTAGTAGTCTTCTACCATGTCCTTGGGCACCCTCTTTTCGCCCTTTAGAAACCTTTGAATGGCTTCCTCCCTTGGGTTGGATGTCTTTTTCACGATTATAGGGGAAGAACTGGATTTTTCTGCAAATTTCCTAGGGACTATCCTTTCTACATGATAGTTTAGAATTAGGTTAATATCAAGGCATAATATTGATAATGTTTCAAGGGAACTTGGCTTTCATACCACTCTAGTTGTCACGCCCCAACCCAGTTTGGTTTTATCCCCATGAATAACCTACTGCTCTCTCGGTTCAAGAGGAGTTTCATCCGACTTTAACTCGAGATAAGCCAGACATAATTTCGACCTTGTTCCCTGGAAGACATATACCCAATAAAATGCAAGCTTAAGGAAAATTTAAGCATACTTGACAGAGGGTAAGGCTCGGTATTATTCTTAGTCATTTTTCCTTTTCTTGAAAAAGGGATAGAAATGAGGGGTGAGTACGATTACTTAGTGAATGGATTTTAAAAAATTCACTTTGACAGGCCAACACGTCCACTAAACCCACTTGTGGCGTCGGAGCGACTTTACCGGCCACCTAGATAGAAGTATGTCCACTTCTACCCTAAGAATGAGTGGATATACGTGACATCCGACCCTCAATCCAGAAATCAATCCTCCGTGTCTGTATGAGGATAGAGACCTCATCCCATCCCTAGCCCGATCTCATGCTCTTAGTGCTACTCCAAATTTCAAACGGTCACCTGGTACGACGAACTACTCTTATACTCATCGGGTTGTCCAGGGCCCTTAGGATGCATCACTACCCCTCATGGGCATCTTGATGATCCCGTAATCATAGTGCATGCACAAACAATATTTTCTTATCATGCCATATAATCTGTGGTGCCACTGGTGCAACGGCCCCGAACCTCAAGTTAATCTGCAGCTATTTGTCTTAATTGGTCCAAAGACCTGTCATGTCACACTAGCACTAGTTGACTGAATATATCGGTCCTATCTTTGTACCATGGCCAAACATTTCATTTATTAAAGTTTTATGGCACATACCTCATGTTTATTTACGAGCTTCTGCTCGTGCCAACTAGCCTATGGCCTACTTGTTCGAGATTTTCAAAACCGGGCCTAATAGCCCCCATGTTCCAAAATCGAGGCCCCTAGCCTATAAGAGCTATTTGTGCTCCTATCAAGAAAGTCTCCCAAATCGTTTAAGTATTGGCATAGGAGAGCACTTTCTGTACTAATTCAGCCGTGAGAGGGCTGAGGAAGTGTTGGGAGGGCTTAGTTTGGCCTGAGGAGGGCTCAAATTGGCCAATTTCAACTCGGCCGAAATAGGGCAGCTTCGATCCGTCGGAGCTGCTTCATTGTTCGATCACATCGATGCTTCTCCGACGACTCTCGAAATGAATGGATATCTCCACCATGTAGCTGACATCTCCCTAGTTCTAATGAACCCGACCTCGCTTTCTTTGGCTCAGAAATGACCCTATATCGGTGCTCTAGTACGAGATTCACAAGAAAACTAAGCAACTGAAAGAGAGTGAGCTTTTTAGGTGTAGAGAGGATGAATGGAGAGGGGCTCTTTATATAGGGAGCTTTTCAAATGTGGAGAGGATGAATGGAGAGCTTTTCAGGTTGTCCGTTTGGCATCTTTATGACATGCATTGATGGCCGGAAACATATTGAACGGAGACGTTTCTTCTTCATCGGCATTGCTTCATTTTTTCGGTGAGTGAACAATGCTGTCATCTAAAGGAAGAAGACGATACTGTTCTGAACCGGACCAGACCGATCTGAACAAGGTTCAAAGCTTAAACCAGCCGATTCACCCCTCATTTGACCAAAATTTTCAAATCTAAAATTTTTTAAATTCATCTACATTCATTTTCTATCCAATGGTGGCTTCAAATCTCAAATTTGAATTTTTTAACCACATAGAAATATGAATTTAGAATCCGATTCCATAGTGGTCCAAATCGGTTCGGATCCGGTTCACCTGAAACGGTTTGGTTTTTCTCTCCAATTCCCTCTCAAGTCCATTTCCATGACTTTTGGGACTCTTTGGGTCACTTGGGATCCATAAATTTACCGGTTTACCCTTTCTCTATCGATTCCGGTTCATGAGTCAACTTGGTTCATAAATCGGTTCTATCCTATTCGGACCTTGTTCACTTGAACCGGTTCAGTCTTTCTTCCCTAATTCGTCCTAAGGTTCTTTTCCAAGATTTATGAACCATTTTGAGTCACATGGGAGTTGTAAATTCTCAATTTGCCCATTTCCTAATAATCGAGCTTGTAGACCGATTCGGTTTTAAAATTCAAAACTGACCGTTTCTTTTCCCGGTTTTCTGATTATCAAAGGACAGGGTTTACACAAAGTTCCGACTTGAGCATTTTTCTAAGCCAAAGAAGGCACGGTAGGGTTATTTGGATTCGGGGAGAAGTCAGCTACACACATGTAGTCTCCATTTTCTCTGAAGATCGCTAGAGAAACGCCGACGTGATAGAATAGAGAAGCGGCTCCAGCGATCTGAAGCTGCCCTGTTTTGGCCAAGTTGAAAATGGCTAATTCGAGCCATCCTTAGGCCAAACCAAGCCCTTCCAACACCTCCACAACCCTCTTACAACTGAATTAGATGGAAAGGTAAGCCAATTTTGCTCCACTCTAAATTCTGATCGATGCTAGAGAGAGAATCGACAAAACTTCATTAACTAAATTCTCCCTCAATTCGGCATCAATTGATGAATTTCTTGATCTTAAGAGTAATCTCAAGATGAGAGCTATTTGCCCAGATCGAAAGCTCAGACCGTCGCACCTCAGACGGTAAGTTTTCCAAGCTTTCTCTCTCCATGTTCAGTTTTCTAGCGAAGCTCCGTTTGAGTTCATTCCGACATCAAATTTTACGATTCAAAGTGCAATTGAATTGTAAGAAGGTGTATGAACTCCAATGTAACTTCAATTTCAACAATTAAACTCATTTGATTGGTCAATTTGATAAAATCAAATTCGGCTGAGTTAAAAGGTTGAAATTGGGAAAAATTAGGTGAAATTTAGGGATTTCAAAATTTTGAGGGACTAAAGTGCAATTTCATAAGATTAAGGGCGAATTGGGCATGATAAATATGTTGGAGGACCAATTGGGCAATTTTTGGGGCAAAACTTACCGTTTTTGTAAAGTATGGGCAAAATGGTAATTTTGGAAAAATTTGGGACCAAATTGGAAATTTGTAAAACTTGAACCCCTTCATGTGATTTTGAATAAATTGAGGTCCCAAGGTGAATTTTAGAAATGTCAGGACTCAATTCGAGGAAAAAATCGGCATTAGGGACCTAAAGTTAAAGAAAAAGAACTTTAGGGACCTAATTGCAATAAATAAAAAAGTTGAGTATTTTATTCATTTGTGGAGAATAAAGGCTAATAGGCCAAAGGATAATGAACAAGGATGTTCATATAGTGTAAGAACACGAAGTACCGGGAACGCTAGCAAGTACAAGATCGCGTGAAGGCAAAGTGTCAAATAAGAGGAATTCACTGTACGATCGGGTGAGTGAAATTTTATATCATACCCGGTTGGAATAATAAGTACCTCGTAAATGAAAACCCACTACTAAGTGGTATTTTAACCATCACACTTGTGAGGAGTGATGTGGAATGTCACGCCCCGACCCGGTTTGGTCGGATTCCCGTGATCAACCCGCCACTCTCCCGGTTTATTAAAGGGTTTCCCCTTATCGTAAACTGTAAAGAGTAAGGCATCCTTTAACTTGCACCTTTTTCCTGGAATAGCATAATCAAAACTGTATGAAATTTAAAACTTTACATACTTGTCTTACAGGCATCTTAGTTGACAGTCCTTAAGGGGAGGCTTTCCGGGATTTCCTGAAAGGGATATAAGGGAGGGGGTGAGTACGACTACTCAGTGAATGAGTTTTTAAAAGCTTTTAACTATTAAAAAAACATTTATATGGAGTGTGCCACACTCATTTGTTTTAAAAAATCCCATCATTTAAAAATTTGGATTTTTCCATTATTTCTTAGTTATCACGGTGTGTCATCACCCAACACACATTCTTCATCATGAAGGTTACACACATTCGCAAGTCAGTATCACTACTGAACCCACTAGTGGCTTCGGAGCGACTTTTCCTGCCACCCGGATAGAAGTACGACCACTTCTATCTTGGGAATGAGTGGATGTACGTGACATCCTACCCACAATCCCGAAATCACTTCTTCATGTCCGTATGAGAATAGAGACCTCATCCTGTCCCCACCCCGGTCTCATGCGCTTCGTGCTACTCCAGATTTCGCACAGACACCTGGAACGACGAACTGCCCTTATAGCCACCAAGTCGTCCAGTGCCCTTAGGATGCATCACTACCCTTCATGGGTGTCTTGATGATCCCGTACTCACAGTGCATGCACAAACAATGTTTTCTTATATTGCTATGTAATCTGTGGTGCCATTAGTCCAACGGCCCCGACTCTCAACTCAACCCGCAGCTATTTGTAATTAGGTCCCTAAAGTTATTTCTCTTTAACTTTAAGTCCCTAATGTCGGTTTTTCCTCAAATTGAGTCCCATAACTTTTAAAATTTATCGTGGGACCTCAATTTATTCAATTTCACCAAAAAAGGGTTTAATTTTCCAAATTTCCAATTTGGTTCCCCAATTTTTCCAAAATTACCATTTTGCTCTTCTTTCACAAAAATGGTAAGTTTTCCCCCAAAATTTCCAAAATTCCTCAATTGGTCCTCCAACATTATTTTTATGCCCAATTGACCCTCAATTTCATAAAATTGTATTTTGGCCCCTTTGAATTTTGAAAATCCCCAAATTTTCCCCCAATTTCAACTCTTTAACACTACCGAATTTGATTTCATCAAATTAACCGATCAAACACCTCTAATTATTGAAATTGGAGTTGAAATTGAGTTCCTGTATGTTCATACGATTCTAAGAAACTTTGAATTGTAGATTTTAATGTCGGAACGAGCTCAAACGGAGCTTTGCTGAAAAACAGACTATAGGGAGAGAAAGCTTTGATTACTCACCGGTGAAGGCACGATAGTCCGAGTTTTCGATCTTGGCAGATAGGTCTCGTCCTAAGGTTCATCCTAAAATCAAGTATTGTATCAATTGATGCGGAATTTGATTACAATTTTGTCATTAAAATTCGGTCGACTCTCTCTCTAGCACCGATCGAAAATTATAAAGGGGAGCCGAATTGGCTTACCTTTCGGTCCAAATTCGGCCGTGGAAAGGTTGAGGAAGTGTTGGGAGGGCTTGGTTTGGCCTGAGGGGGGCTTGAAATGGCTGATTTTAGCTTGGCTGAAATAGGGCAGCTTCAGTCCGCCGGAGTTGCTTCACTATTTCATCATGTCGGCGCTTCTCCAACGATTCTCGGATTGACTGGAGTTTGCTATCAGATAGTTGTCTTCTCCCCGGTTCTAAAGAGCTCGACCTTTGTTCAAGTCGAAGCTCTGGTTTGAGCTTTACCGGGAAATGGAGCAGTAGAGAGAGAGAGACAGAGAAGTGTTCAGGTGTGAGGAGAATGAAATGGGGATGACCTCTTTATATAGTCGTAAAACCCGTGTATTAAATGGTCGAGATTTATTACTAGTATTAATATTGTCATAAATTATCAGTATTAATTCCAATAATTTAATTTCGGTATTGATTCCAATAATTTAATTTAGGTATTAAATTATTGGTATTAATTTCAATAATTAAATATATATTAATTGATGGCTATTTATGATAAGCCGTACGTTCGCATAAAAATTTTTGACCGAAATTTCGGGTTACAAAAAATCATACTTCCCATGAGGTCACCCATCTTTACACAATTCTCAAGTAAGCACGCTCAACTTTGAAGTTCTTATAGAATCTAGTTCACCTAAACCAATTTGGTTTTTGTTTTCTAGTTTGTTTTAAGTTTCTTTTCCAATGTTTAATAAATCCTTTGGATCAACCGAAAGTTGTAAATTTTCATATTGCTTATTCCCAAATGTAAACTGGTTTGGTTTTCTTATTCGGTTTGACTGGTTCTTTTCCTGGTTTTCCTTAACTCAAATGTGCGGGGTTTACATGGAAATTACGCGAAAAAATTACTTACTGGTTGTAAGTTGCTGGTGTGGGGACGGGATGAGGTCTCTGTCCTCATACGGACACGAAGTTTTATTTATGGGATTGAGGGTTGAATGTCGCGTACATCCACTCATTCTCTGGGTAAAAGTGGGCGTGCTTCTATCTAAGTGGCTGGTGAATGAGTAAAAGTGGATGTGCTTCTGTCTAGGTGGCCGGTAAAGTCGCTTCGATGCCACAAGTGGGTGCAGTGGATGTGCTGCCCTATGAATGTGTGTTCCCTTCATGATGAAGGGCATGTGTTGAGTGATAACACACCATTGTGATAAGAAATGGCTATGAAAATTGAGATTTGAGGATGAAATGTTTTAAAGGAAAATAAGGAGTCTTGCACACTACAATTCAAACTATTTTCTGAAAGTCATACTTTAAAATACCCATTCATTGATTCGTTGAACTCACCCCTCCCTTATATCCCTTTTAGGTAACACGGGGAAAACCTACCCAAAGACTACAGGATAAACCACACCTATGAGGCATGTATGATAAGTTTAAATTTTATACAGTTTTGATTTATGATTATTCTAGGAAAGGTGCAGGTTTAAAGGACGCCTTACTCCTCTAGATTAAAGAAGGGGAAATCCTTGAATAAACCGGGAGAGTGGCAAGTTGCTCACGGGGATCTGATCAAACCGGGTCGGTGCATGACAACTTAACTGATATCAAAGCCTATTTTCTCGAATACACAATCAAGACTAGAAAATATAGTAGCTAATAGGATTGATTTTAAAATTTACAGAATGGCTCCCAAGAAAGGAACCAAGAGAACTAGAGCTACAGTCTCCAATATTGCCCAACCACCTCTACCTATGGAAACTCCCAATGGAGCCCAAACAACCCTCCTAGACTTAGCACAGAACACTAGAGGTTGTATGAGGAGTTCACCCATGTATTCGGGCAAACTAAACTCGTCCCAGAGGCAGGCACCAATTCTCGGGTTAAACCAGAGGAAGTACAATCCCATCCTCCCCCTATTAACCATCCCCCTCCAGTAGACATACCTAGAAATCTCAAGACTCTTCGTCAACTGGGGTGTGAGCCCTTCCTTGGAGAGAAAGATGCTAGTGCCGCCATGGATTGGCTGGCAAATATTAAGAAGCTGGTGGGAATTGTCAGGATACCACCAGAGTACATAGTGATCCTGATAGAATTCTTCCTAGAGGGAAGTGCCAAATAGTGGTGGGACAATGTCCGAAACCTACATACCTTCGCTCCCACTTGGGAACAGTTTGAAGAGAGGTACTCGGAGGAGTACCTGGTGCCTCATTTAATTAATGAGAAGAAGCAGGAATTCATTAGACTTCGGCAAGGTCTTAACTCCATATTAGAATATGAAACAAGATTCAATGAGTTAAGACCCTTTGCTCTCGATTTAGCTGGGTCGACAGACATATGTCAGCAGTTCGTGGATGGTCTCAGCATGGACATACGAGTTCATATGGGAGTATTAGGACACCCCACAGATTTGGCGGTTGTAATTAGTATGGCTCATGAGTGTGAGCGACTGGTATAGACCCGACGTCGTCGGATGGAGCAAACGACCTGGAAGGAGGATAAGGGTCAAAACCGTTAGGGAGGACAAAAGGAGCATAATGGTTCAAAATGGATAAATAGAATGGCCTTTCAACGGAGAAAGGACATGCCACCACCTCCCCATAGAGTAGTTCCCACCTTGCATTAAGGAAACCCTTGTTGTCCAAGGTGTCAAAGGAACCATGAGGGAGCATGCTTGACCTGCTTTGCATGCGGACAAGTGGGGCACTTTGCAAAGGAATGCCCCACTCTCAGGGAGAACAAGCATAGGAATACCCTTGGACCACCTCAAGGGAAATGTAAACCCCACTCTTTGGAGTTAAGGAAAAACCGGGAAAGAACCGGTCAAACAGAGTGAGAAAACTAAACCAGTTCACAAACCCGATTATCGGGAAACTGACAAATTGGAGAATTTACAACTCCCAAGTGACTCAAAATGTTTCATAAAGCTTGGAAAATGACCTTAGGACAAATTGGGAGAGAAAAACTAGACCGGTTCGGGTGAATCGGATCTGAAACAGATTAAACCAGTTTACGAACAGAAACCAATAGAGAGAGGACAAACTAGGGAAATAATGGATCCCAAGTGACCTAAAGAGTCACATAAGTCATGAAAAAAGACTTGTGGATGAATTGGAGATGAAAACCAAACTGGTTCAGGTGAACCGGATTGAACCGATTTGGACCGGTTTGAACCAAATGCTTAATTCATTTTTTTAGGTGGCTTAAAAAATTCAAATTTGAGATTTGAGCAAACCATTGAATAGAAAATGAATTTAGAAATTTTTAGATTTGAAAAATTCGATTGAATTAGGGGTGAACTGGTCGGTTTAAACTTTAAACCCGGTTCGTATCAGTCTGGTCAGGTCCGGGACAATGTTGTCTTCTTCCATTAGATGACGGCATTGTTCACTCGCCGGAAAATCGAAGCAGCACCAGTGAAGAAGAAACGTTTGCATTCAGTATGTTTCAGGCCATCAATGACTATCATAAATGTGCCAAACGGATGGTCGACGAGTCCTCGAGCCCCTTATATAAAGAGCCCCTCTCCATTCATTCTCTCCACACTTGAAAACCTCACTCTCTCTCAAGTGCTTAGTTTTTCGGTGAAGCTCAAATCAGAGCTCCGATATAGGGTATTTTCGGAGCCAAAGAAGGCATGGTCGAGTTCCTTAGAATCGGGGAGAAGTAAACTACACGGTGGTAACATCCATTCGCTTCGAGGATCGCTGAAGAAGCGTCGGCATGATCAAAAAGTGAAGTAGCTCCGGCGAACCGAAGCTACCCTATTTCGACCGAGTTGAAATTGGCCAATTCGAGCCTTCCTCAGGCCAAACTAAGCTCTCCCAACACCTCCTCAGCCCTCTCACGGCCGAATTAGATCTAAAATGTAAGCCAATTTGGTTCCCCTTTGTAAATTTTGACTGGTGCTAGAGAGAGAATCGATAGAATTTCGATGATGAAATTCTAACTCACTTCGGCATAAGATCCTAGGAGAAACCTTAGGATGAGAGCGATCTGCTCAGATTGGAAGCTCAGACCGTCGTGCACCCGACGGTGTACAATTGAAACTTTCTCTCTATACGTTCTATTTTTCGGCGAAGCTCCATTTGAGCTCGTTCTGGCGTCAAAACTTATGATTCAAAGTGCAATTGAATCATATAAAGATGTAGAAACTCAAATTTAACTTCAATTTCAATAATTAGAAGTGTTTGATCGGTCAATTTGATGAAATCAAATTTGGTTGTGTTAAATAGTTGGAATTGGGGAAAATTTTGGGGAAAATTGGGGGTTTTTGAAAATTCGAGGGACAAAAATGTAATTTTATAAAATTGAGAGTCAATTGGGGATGATAAGAGTGTTAGGGGACCAATTGAGCAAATTTTAGAATTTTTGGGGTAAAACTTACCATTTTTGTAAAGTAAGGACAAAATGGCAATTTTGGGAAAATTGGGGGCCAAATTGGGAATTTGGGAAACTTGAACCCCTTTTTATGAAATTGTTTAGGTCCCAAGAGGAATTTTAAAAGTTTCGGTACTCAATTTGGGGAAAAACCATCAATTGGGACCTAACGTAAATGAAAAATAACTTTAGGGACCAACTTACAAATATTTGAAAAGTTGAGAATTTAGTTATTTATAATGAATGAAGGTGATGAAGCCAAATGATAATGAACAACAATGTTCATTTTGTGTAATAACACGAGATATCGGGAACGCCAGCTAGGATTAAGCTCGTAAGGGACAAAAACCGACTAAGAGGAATTTCAATGCATGATCGTATGAGTGGGATTTTTATATCATACCCGGTTGGGATGATAAGCACCTCGTAATGAAAAACAACTGCTAAGTGGTATTTTAAATATCACACGTGAGAGTAGTGATTTGAAAATCCCACGGAAAAACTACTTACCAGTTGTAAGTAGATCATACCTGATTGGTATGATGAAACTTCCTCCAAGGAAGTGGAAAACCCGTTTATCGGTTATAAGTGGAGATGTCCTCATACTACGTTGGTGTGATGGACAGTGAAAATATATTTTTTTGTTCTAAGTGCTCTCCCCTGACTGTGTGCCACTGCTTAAACAATTTGAGAGACCTTCTTGACGGGAGCTCGAATAGCCCTATTAGGTATGATGCCTTTGTTTTGGAACTTGGGGGCTAATATGACCGATTTTGAAAATCTCGAACAATGGACCCTAGGCCAGTTGGCATGAGCAAGAGCTCGTAAACAAACATGATTTATATGCCATAAAAACTTAAGTAATTGAATTCTTTGGCAATGGTACCAAGACAGGACTGATATACTCAATCAACTAGCGGCAGTGTGACATGACAGGTCTCCGGACTAGTCAAGATAAACAGTTGTAAGTTGAGTTGAGGGTTGGGGCCATTGGACTAGTGGCACCACATATTATATGGCATTATATGAAAATATTAATTTTGCATGCACTGTGTTTACAGGACCTTCAAGATGCCTTTGGACTAGTGAGGTAGTGATGTGTCCTGGGGCCTTGGACAACCTAGTGGATATAAGGGCAGTTAGTCATACTAAAAGCCTTGTGAAGCTCGATGTAGCTTTAAGCACACGAGACCGGGGTGAGGTCCGGATGAGGTCTCTGTCCTCATACGGACATGGAGATTTGTTATGGGATTGAGGGTCGGATGTCGTAAACATCCACTCATTCTAAGGTTAGAAGTGGACGTACTTCTATCTAGGTGGCCGGTGAAGTCGCTCCGACGCCACAAGTGGGTTAAGTGGACGAGCTGGCTTGCGATTGTGTGTTTGACCTTCATGATGAAGGATGTGTTTTTTAAAACCGAGATTTGAAGATGAGAAAATTTAAAGGAATTAAGGGGTCTGGCACACTCCAACTTTGAAAACTTTATTTTTACAGGAACTTCATTTTTAAAATACCCATTCACTGCATTGTAGAAACTCACCCCTCTTTTCTATTCCATTTTAGGAAAAGACAAAATGACTAGTAATAACACCGAGCCTTACCCTTTGTCAGATAGGCTTAATTTCTCTTAAGCTTGCATTTTATTTGATATATGTCTTTCTAGGGAATAAGGTCGAAAGTACGCCTAGCTCCTCTCGAGTTAAAGAAGGACAAAACTCCTTTTGAACCGAGAGAGTGGTGGGTTGTTCACAGGGATCTGACCAAACCAGGTAGGGGTGTGACAGGAACCTCAGGCTAGATGTTACTACATGAGTACCAGCTATGGTATACAACCTCACCCAGGAAGAGGCTAAAAGAGACCCTAGCACTTAGTGGGTACATTCCAAAACCCTCCCAACTAGTTCAAGAGAATCTTGTAATTGAAAATTTTATTCAATAAAGAAAAGCATTTCCTCTAAAATATATGTTTCTTCAAATTAGGTATATACAATTGTGGGGACAACAAGTCTCTGCCCTCTTCGGCTCAGGAGCTGAGAGATCCTTCATCAAGGAAGACTTGATTTCAAGTGTACACCTAGAACTTACTATACTAGAACAAAGCCTCAACATTCTCACACCCTTAGGAGAAGGGTTAAATAGGAATAAGCAATCAAAAGGATGTGAGATAAAGATTGGAGGAATCGAACCAGAAGTGGATTTGATTCCATTACCCTTGAAGGAAGTAGAAGTAATCCTTGGGATGGATTGGTTAAGTAACCATCAGGCTAGTATGGACTGTAGAAAGAAGACGATGACCTTCCACACTCTCGAGACGAATGGATTATAGTTCCAAGGAGATCGAAGGAAAAGCGAAGTACCGATGGTGTCCAATCTAAAAGCCCAAAAGGTGATACAGAAAGGTTGTACGACTTTCTTGGCCATGGTCATGAACAAAGAGTTTGAAGAGAAGAGACTTGAAGACATTCCAGTAGTTAAGCACTATCTAGAAGTGTTTCCAGAAGAACTACCTAGACTACCTCCAAGTCGGCAAATAGAATTTACCATAGAAATTATCCTAGGAACAACCCCCATATTCCAAGCCCCATATCGTATGGCTCTGGTAGAACTAAAGGAATTAAAGGAGCAATTGGATGAATTATTGGTAAAGAAAAAGGATGGAAGCCTGAGACTATAGAAAGTTGAACCGGGTAACCATCAAGAACCGATACCCACTTCCACGAATTGATGACCTATTTGACCAATTGAAAGGAGCAGCTTACTTCTCCAAAATAGACTTTCGATCATGCTATCACCAACTCAGGATCCGAGAGGAGGATATTCCTAAGACGACATTCCAATCCCGATATGGGCATTATGAGTTCAGAGTGATGCCATTGGGAATAACAAATGCCCCTACAACCTTCATGGATTTAATGAATCGTGTGTTTCAACCTCACTTGGACAGGTTCATGATAGTATTAAGAGATGATATTCTCATATACTCACGAACTAGGTTAGAAAACAAGAATATTTGGCAATCACCTTGGAGATGTTGAAGGAAAATCACTTATATGCAAAATTCTTCAAGTGTGAGTTCTGGCTGTAGGAGGTAGGATTCTTAGGAGATATCATGTCCAAGGATGGAGTCAAAGTAGATTCAGCCAAGGTGGGAGCCATATTAGATTAGAAGACTCCAAGGAATCCTTCAGAGATACAAAGTTTCTTAGGTCTAGCAGGATACTACAAACGGTTTGTGGAAAACTTTTCTAAGATAGCAGCTCCTCTAACTCGACTCACTAGGAAAGGAGTTAAAAACTCGATTGACAACCGCACCGGTACTCTCTATACCTGACCCTAATGTGGGAGAGTACACCATCTATAGTGATGCATCCAAACAAGGACTTGGATGTGTATTGATGCAACAATGGAAGGTTATTGCTTATGCCTCACGACAACTTAAGGTACATGAAATAAACTACCCAACTCATGATTTGGAATTAGCTACGATAGTGTTTACTTTAAAGATTTGGTGACACTACCTTTACGAGGTTAAGTGTAGGATATACATAGAAGGAGTTAAATCTCCGCCAGAGGAGATGGTTGGAATTGGAAAAGGACTATGACCTTATGATAGAATATAACCCCGAAAAGGAAAATGTGGTAGCAGATGCCTTATGTCGCAAGTACCAAACTAAGGGGACACAAATAAAGACGAGTTACATACCGTTGTTGAAACAATTGGGAAGAATGGAAGTGGACAAGCAGGAAAGATGCCTGGTGGCAATATGGTGGTGAGGCTCAGCCTAACCGAGCAGATTAAGGCTCAACAAAAGGTTGATAAAGAACTCCAAACTTATTTGGACTCGGTTAATAGAGAAACGAAATCGGACTATGACCTGTGAGGTGATGGAGTGCTAACCTATAGGAGTAGGGTTTGTGTGCCTCAAGATAAGGAGTTGAAGAGGTTAATTTTGGAAGAGGCACACAATTTGATGTATGCAATGCATCCGGGCAGTACTAAGATGTACCGCACCCTCAAACAAGGATATTGATGGAAGGGCATGAAGAGGAATATTGTGGAATATGTAGCCCGATGCTTGTCTTGTCAACAAATGAAAGCTGAACATCAGAAATCGCAGGATTACTGCAACCCTTACCAATTTCATTAATGGAAATGGGAGCATATCACCATGGACTACCTGTGACAAGGAAGGGTCGAGACACAATTTCGGTCATTGTGGACAGATTGACCAAATCTGCTCATTTTCTCCCTATAAGAGTGACAGATATAGTGGAGCAACTAACCATCTTATACATGAGGGAGATAGTGAGAATCCATGGCATTCTAATGAGTATATTATCAGATAGAGATCCAAGATTCACTTCAAGGTTCGGGCCATGCTTACAAAGTGCCATGAGAACCAAGCTCCATATGAGCATAGCATTTCATCCTCAGACTGATGGACAATCTAAGTGAACTATTCACACCTTGGAGGATATGCTAAGAGCATGCGTACTCATCATGAACAAAGGCTGGGAGGAATACTTGTGCCTAACGGAGTTTTCCTACAATAATAGTTATCAGGCCAGTATTCAGATGGCTCCCTATGAAGCCCTTTATGGACGACCATGTCGTACCCCTCTATTTTGGGAAGACTTGGGGGAAAGAAAGCTAGAAAGGGTAAACTAATCGAGGATGCCACGGAGAAAATAAAACTAATCAGGAGTCACCTTAAGACCGCACAAGACATGCAAAAGAGTTATGCAGATCATCAAAGGAAAGATTTGGAGTTTAAGGTGGGAGATCAAGTATTTCTCAAGGTGTCCCCGTGGAGGAGAATACATAGGTTTCAACAAAGGGGAAAGTTGAAACTGAGGTATATCGGCCCATATCCCATCATTCAAAGGATAGGACTGACAACCTATAAATTGGAACTACCTCCAGACCTACAGTGAATACACGACGTATTCCATATCTCTGTGCTTTGAAAGTATCAGCCTCATCCTAGACATGTATTGGACTGACCTCCATCGGAGTTGGAAGAGAACTTGACCTATCAAATGGAACCGGTATGAATCATCGACCGGAGGGGTAAGAACTTAAGGAATAAGAGAATTCCTATGGTCAAGGTTCTGTGGCAAAATGGACCCGTGTAGGAAGAGACATGTGAAACATAAAGTGTAATGAGGGATAGTTACCCTCAATTATTGGACATGTGATTGTATTGGAGACAAAACCCCTAAAAGGAGGGGAGAGTTGTAAACCCCGTCCTCTGATAATAAGAAAAATTGGGGAAAGAATCGGTAATTTCAAAAGAGAAAACCAAGTCAGTTTATAAACCGGAACCGATAGAGAAACGACAAACTAGGAAAGTTATGGATCCCGAGTGACCTAAAGAGTCATAAAAGTCATGAAAAGGACTTTAGGATGAATTGGAGATGAAAACCAAATTGGTTCAGGTGAACCGGATCCGAAGCAGATTGAACCAGTTTGGACTGGTTTTAACCACTATTGAACCAGATGCTAAATTAATTTTTCTAGGTGGCTTAGAAAAATTCAAATTGGAGAATTGAGGCCACCATTGGATTTAAAATGAATTTAGATGAATTTATAAATTTTTAATTTTCAAAAACTTGGTCGAATTGGGCCTGAACCTGCCGGTTTAAGCTTTGAACCGGATTCGGAATAGTGTTGTCTTCTTTCTTCAGATGATAGCACTGTTCACTCGTCGGAAAATCAAGCAAGAACAACGAAGATGTAAAGTCTCCGGCCAAGGAGTTTCAGGAAATGAATAACTACCATTAAGGATCTAATTGAATGACCAAAAAGTCCCTGAGCTTCCTATATAAAGAACCCCTCCTCATTCATCCTCCTCACACCTAAAACTCCACTCTCTCCTTACTGCTCCATTTTTCGATGAAGCTCGAACTAGAGCTCTGAATTGGGCATTTTTATGAGCTAAAGAAGGCATGGTTAGGTTCTTTGGATTCAGAGAGAAGTCAGCTACACGCCTGTAGTCTCCATTTTCTCCGAGGGTCGCTGGAGAAATACCGGCGTGATAGAACAGTGAAGCAGTTCTAGCGGACCGAAGCTGCCCTATTTTGGCCGAGCTGAAAATGGCCAATTTGAGCCCTCCTTAGGCCAAACCAAGCTTTCCCAACACCTCTACAACCCTCCTACAGATGTATTAGAGTGAAAAGGTAAGCCAATTTGGCTCCCCTCTATAAATTCTTATCGGTGATAAAGAGAGAACCGAAAAATTTTCAATAACTAAATTCTCCCTCAATTTATGCAATTCTTGATTCTAGGAGGAATCTCAGGACAAGAGGTATCTTCCCAGATCGAAAGCTCGGACTGTCGTACCTCCGACGGTAAGCTTTCAATGCTTTCTCCCTCTATGTTCTATTTTCTGGCGAAGCTCCATTTGAGCTCATTCTAGCATCAAATCGTGTTATTCAAAGTGCAATTGAATCGTATGAAGGTGTAGGAACTCCAATCTAACTACAATTTCAACAATTAAACTCATTTGATTGATCAATTTGGTGAAATCAAATTTGAAAAGGGTTAAATTGGAGAAAATTGGGGATTTCAAAAATTCGAGTGAGTAAAGTGCAATTTCATAAAATTGTGGGCCAATTAGGCATGATAAAGATGTTAGAGGTCCAATTTGACAATTTTTGGGGCAAAACATACCATTTTTGTAAAGTAGGGGCAAAATGCTAATTTTGGAAAAGTTGGGAACCAAAAGAACTTTAGGGACCTAATTGTAATTAATGAAAAAGTTTGAGTATTTCATCCATTAATGATGAATGAAGGCTATTAGGCCATGGGATAATGAACAATGATGTTTATATCTTGTAGGAACACGAAGTACCAGGAATGCCAGCAAGTACAAGCTCGCGTAAAGACAAAGAACTAGTTAAGAGGAAATCACTGCGTTATTGGGTGAGTGAGATTTTATATCATACCCGGTTGAGTATGATAAGCACATCAGAAATGAAAACCCACTAATAAGTGGAAATTTAACTATCACACTAGAATGGAGTGATGTGAAAATTACGCAGAAAAACTAATTACCAGTTGTAAGTAGATCATACCTAGTTAATATGATGAACTTCCTGAAGGAAGTAGAAAACTTGTTCATCGATTATGAGCGGAGATGTCCTCACACCCGGTTGGTGTGATGGATGACTAAAAGATTATTTTGTCGGAAGTGCTCTCCCCTGACTGTGTACCACTGCTTAAACTTTTTGGGAGACCTTGTTGATGGGAGCTCGAATAGCTCAGATAGGCCGTAGGCCTTAGTATTGGAACTTGGGGCTAATATGCCCGATTTTGGAAAATCTCGTATAGTGGGCGCAAGGCAAGTTGGCACGAGTCGGAGCTTGTAAACAAACATGAGTTAAGCTACAAAAACTTTAAATGAATGATTTTTTTTTGCCTTGGTAACAAAACATGATTGATATACTCGATGGGCTGGCGGCAGTGCGACATGATAGGTCAACAGACCAGTCGAGACATACAGCTGCAGGTCGTATTGAGGGTCAGGGTTGTTGGACCAATGGTGTCACGCCCCAACCTAGTTTGATCGGATCACCGTGCTCATCCCGCCACTTTCCCGGTTTACTATGGGTTGCCTCTTGTTTATAAACCGTAAAGAGTAAAGCATCCTTTAAACTTACACCTTTCCTGGAATAACATAAATCAAAACTGCATAAAATTTTAAACTGAACATACCTGTCCTATAGGCGTATTAGCTGGTGGTCTTTAGGATAGGCTTTCAGGGTTTACCTGAAAAGGGATACAAGGGAGGGGGTGAGTAAAATGACTTAGTGAATGGGTTTGCAAAATTTATCTTTTTGGGAAAAATGTTTGATTCGGAGTGTGCCAAACTCCTTATTATCTTTTAAAAACCTTTCATTTCAAATTCTTGTTTTTATCACCATTTCTTATTAATCATGGTATGTCATCACCCAAAACACATCCTTCATCATGAAGGTCAAACACACAATCGCAGGCGAGCTTGTCCACTGAACCCCTTGTGGCATTGGAGCGACTTTACCGACCACCTAGATAGAAGTACGTCCACTTTTTCCCTGAGAATGAGTGGATGATCGTGACATCCCAACCCCACCCCGGTCTCATGCGCTTGAAGCTATGTCGAGCTTCGCAAGGCTTCTGGAATGACTAACTAACTACCCTTATATCCATCAAGTCATCTAGGGCCCTAGGAGACATCACTACCCCTCTTGGGCATCTTGAAGGTCCCACAAAAAACACAGTGCATGCACAATTAATATTTTCTCATAATGCCATATAATTTGTGGTGCCACTGGTCCAATGCCCCATCCCTCAACTCAACTTACAGCCGTTTGTCTTGACTAGTCTGGAGACTTGTCATGTCGCACTGCCAGTAGTTGACTGAGTATGTTAGTCTTGTCTTGGTACCATGGCTAAACAATTTAATTACTTAAGTTTTAATGGCATATAAATCATGTTTGTTTATGAGCTCCTGTTCGTGCCAACTGCCTAGGGCCCACTGTTTGAGATTTTCAAAATCGGGCATATTAGCCCCCAAGTTCCAAAACCAAGGCCTCCGACCTAACAAAGCTATTCAAGCTCTCGTTAAAAAGGTATTCCAAATTGTTTAAGCAATGGCACACAGTCAAGGGAGAGCACTTCCGACAAAATATATTTTTCAACTGTTCATCATACCAATTGTAAAACCCACCCTTTTGAGCTAAGGAAAACCAGGAAAAGAACCGGTCAAACCAAGTGAGGATTCAGAACCTATTCACGAACCCGATTATTTCTGAATGGGCAAGTTGGGAATTTACAACTCTCGGGTGATCCAAAGGGTTAATTAAACCTTGGAAAAGAAAGTTAAGACAAATTAGAAAACAAAAACCAAGTATGAATTTTTTTGTAACCCGAACTTTGTATGTACGGCTTATCATAAATAACCATAAATTAATATATATTTAATTATTGTAATTAATACCTAAATTAAATTATTGGAATAAATAAAAATAATTTAATACCGAAATTAAATTATTGGAATTAATACCGAAATTTAATTTATTGGAATTAATACCAATAATTTATGATAATATTAATACTAGTAATAAATCTCGCCCATTTAATACACGGGTTTTACGCCTATATAAAGAGATCATCCCCATTTCATTCTCCTCACACCTGAACACTTCTCTCTCTCTCTCTCTCTCTCTCTACTGCTCCAATTCTCGGTAAAGCTCGAACCAGAGCTTTGACTTGAACAAAGGTCGGGCTCTTTAGAACCGGGGAGAAGACAGCTATCTGATAGCAAACTTCAGTCAATCTAAGAATCGTTGGAGAAGCGCCGACATGATGGAATAGTGAAGCAACTCCGGCGGACCGAAGTTGCCTTATTTCGGCCAAGCTAAAATCGGCCATTTCAAGCCCTCCTCAGGCCAAACCAAGCCCTCCCAACACTTCCTCAGCCTTTCCACGGGTGAATTAGGATCGAAAGGTAAGCCAATTCGGCTCCCCTTTACAATTTTTTATCGGTGCCAGAGAGAGAATCGACCGAATTTCAATGACAAAAGTTTAATCTAATTCTGCATCAATTGATGCGATTCTTGATTCTAGGATGAACCTCAGGACGAGAGCTATATGCCTAGATCAAAAGCTCGAACCGCCGTGCCTTCACTGGTGAATAATCGAAGCTTTCTCTCTCTATAGTTCATTTTCCGGCGAAGCTCCGTTTGAGCTCATCCTGACATTAAAACTTGCGATTCACATTTCTGAATTCTAGGATGAACATGTAGAAACTCAATTTCAACAATTGGAAACGTTTGATGGGTCAATTTGATGAAATCAAATTCGACTATGTTAAGAAGTTGGAATTGGGGGAAAATTGGGGATTTTCGAAATTCAAAGGGCCAAAATACAATTTTATGAAATTGAGGGTCAATTGGGCATGAAAATAATGTTGGAGGACCAATTGAGGAATTTTTGAATTTTGGGGGCAAAACTTACCATTTTTGTAAAAGAAGGGCAAAATGGTAATTTTGGAAAAATTGGGGACCAAATTGGAAATTTGTGAAATTAAACCCATTTTTGGTGAAATTGAATAAATTGAGGTCCCATGATAAATTTTAAAAGTTATGGGACTCAATTTGAGGAAAAACCGATATTAGGGACTTAAAGTTAAAGAGAAATAACTTTAGGGACCTAATTGCAAATAACTAAAAGTTTGGGTTTTCTCATTCATTGAAAATGAATGAAGGCTGTTATGCCGAGTAATAATGAACAAGGTTGTTCATATCGTGTTGGAACGCGAAATAGTGGGAACACCAGCAAGGACAAGCTCGCGTAAATACAAAGAACCAGTCTAATAGAATTCACGACATTAACGGGTGAGTGGGTTTACTAATATCATACCCGGTTGGGATGATGAGCACAACTTAAAGATAAAAACCACTTACCGGTTGTGAGTGGAAATTTTATATCATACCCGGTAGGGGATGATAAATACCTCGGTATAAAAACCCACTATTTAGTGGTATTTTAATCATCACCTCTTAGAGAAAGTGATGTGAAAATTATGTGGAAAAACTACTTACCGATTGTAAGTAGATCATACCCGGTTGGTATGATGAGACTTCGTCGAAGGAAGTTGAAAACCCGTTCATCGGTTATGAACGGAGGTGTCCTTATACCCGGGCGGTATAATGGATAGAGAAAACATATGTTTTGTCAGAAGTGCTCTCCCCTGACTATGTGCCATTTTTTAAACAATTTGGGAGACCTTCTCGACGGGAGCTCGAATAGCTCTGATAGACCAGGAGCCTCGGTTTTAGAACTTGGGGGCTAAATGCCCAATTTTGAAAATCTCGTACAGTGGGCCCAAGGCTAGTTGGCACGAGCAGGAGCTTGTAAACGAACATGATATATGTGCCATAAAACTTAATAATTGAATTGTTTGGCCATGGTACCAAGATGGGACCGACATGCTCAGTCAACTAGCGACAGTGCGACATGACAGGTCGACGGACTAGTCAAGACAAACAACTGTGAGTTGAGTTGAGAGTCGGGGCCATTGGACCAGTGGCACCACATATTACATGGAAATATAAGAAAATATTGTTTGTGCATGCACTGTGAGTACGGGATCATCAAGACGCCCATGAGGGGTAGTGATGCATCCTAAGGGCACTGGATGATCTGGTGGCTATAAGGGCAGTTCGTCGTTCTAGGTGTCTGTGTGAAATTTGGAGTAGCACCAAGCGCATGAGATTGGGGTGGAGATAGGATGAGTTCTCTGTCCTCATACGGACACGAAGAAGTGATTTCGGGATTGTGGGTAGGATGTCAAGTACATCCACTCATTCCTATGGTAGAAATGGTTGTACTTCTATCCGGGTGGCAGGAAATGTCGCTCCGAAGCCACTAGCGGGTTCAGTAGTGATACTGACTTGCGAATGTGTGTAACCTTCATGATGAAGGATGTGTGTTGGATGATGACACACTGGTAACTAAGAAATAATGGAAAAACCTAAATTTTTAAATGAAGGGATTTTTTTGAAAAGAAAGGAGTCTGGCACACTCCATATAAATGTTTTTCTTAAAAGTTAAAAGTAGATCTTTGAAAACCCATTCACTGATTAGCCGTACTCACCCCCTCCCTTATATCCCTTTTAGAAAATCCCGGAAAGCCTACCTTGAAAGACCATCAACTAAGATGCCTGTAAAACAGGTATGTAAAGTTTAAAATTTCATGCAGTTTTGATTATGCTATTCTAGGAAATGGTGCATGTTTAAAGGACGCCTTACTCTTTACGGATTATAATAAGGGGAAACCCTTTAATAAACCAGGAGAGTGGCGGGTTGTTCACGGGGATCTGACCAAACCGGGTTGGGGTGTGACACCAACCGAGTATGAGAACATCTCTGCTAATAACCGATGAACAGGTTTCCACTTCCATCGAGAAAGTTTCATCATACCAATCGGGTATAATCTACTTACACCGATAATTAGTTTTTCCACGTGATTTTCACTTCACTCCTTTCGGGTGTAATGTTTAAAATACCACTTAGCAGTGGGTTTTTATTTCCAAGGTGCTTATCATCCCAACCGTATATGATATAAAAATCCAACTCACATGTTAATGTAGTGAACTTCCTCATGGCCAGCTAGTTGTCCTTACTCGAACTCATCTTAGTTGGCGTTCTTGGTATTTCGTATTCCTACACGATATGAATGTTCTTGTTCATTATTATTTGGCCTAATAGCCCTCATTCATCCCAAATGAATAAGAAAACCAAACTTTTCATTTATTTGTAATTAGTTCCCTAAATTTATTTTTCTTTAACTTTAAGACACAAAAGTCAGTTTTTCCTCAAATATAGTCTCGAAACTTTTAAAATTCATCTTAGGAACTCAATTTATTCAAATTCACAAAAAAGGGTTTAATTTGCCAAATTTCCAAATTGGTCCCCCAACTTTTCCAAAATTACCATTTTGCCCCTAATTTACAAAAATGATAAGTTTTGCCCAAAAAATTCCAAAAATTGCCCAATTGGTCCTCCAACATATTTATCATGCCCAATTGGTTCTCAATTTTATGAAATTGCACTTTAGTCCCTCTAATTATTGAAATTCTCATTCCCCCCCAATTTCAACTTTCTAACTCTATCGAATTTTATTTCATCAAATTGATCGATCAAATGAGTTTAATTGTTGAAATTGAAGTAAAATTGGAGTTCCTACACCTTCATATGATTCAATTGCACTTTGAATCGCACGATTTGGTGCTGGAATGAGCTCAAACGGAGCTTCGTCGGAAAACTGGACTTAGAGAGAGAGATTTGAAAGCTTATCGTCGAGGGCACGACGGTCCGAGCTTTCAATATGGGCAGATAGCTCGTGTCCTGAGGTTCCTCCTAGGATCAAGAATTACATCAATTGATGCGAATTGAGTGAGAATTTCATCATCGAAGTTCTATTGGTTCTCTCTCTAGCACCGATCATAATTTATAGAGGGGAAACGAATTGGCTTACCTTTCAACTCTAATTCAGTTGTAGAAGGGTTGTGGAGGTGTTGGGAAGGCTTGGTTTGGCCTAAGGAGGGCTCAAATTGACCGATTTCAGCTCGGCCGAAATAGGGAAGCTTCGGACCGTCGAAGTTGCTTCACTGTTTGATCATGTCAGTGCTTCTCTGATGACTCTTGGAGCAAATGGAGACTACAGGCGTGTAGTTGACTTCTCCTCGGTTCTAAAGAACATGACCTCACCTTGTTTGGCTTAGAAAAGTGCCCAAGTTAGAGCTCTGGTTCGAGCTTTGTCGAAAATTAGAGCAGTTGAGGGAGAATGGAGTTTTCAAGTGTGGAGAGGATGAATGAGGAGGAGGTATTTATATAGGAAGCTCGAGGACTTCTTGGCCATTTGATTGGAACCTTAATGGCGGTCATGCATTGCCTAAAACTCCCTGGCCGGAGACTTTTCAGCTTCGTCAGCGCTGTGCAATTTTCCTGCGAGTGAATAGTTCTGTCATCCGAAGGAAGAAGACGACACTATTCTGAACCGGGTTCAAAGCTTAAACTGGATGTTTCACCCCAATTCGATCAAATTTTTCAAATTTAAAAATTTCTAATTTTATCTAAATTCATTTTCTATCCAATGGTGGTCTCAAATCTCAAATTTGAATTTTTTTAAGCCACATAGAAAAATGAATTTAGCATCCGGTTCAATAGTGGTTCAAACCAGTATGGTTTTTCTCTCCTAATTTGTCCTAAGGTTCTTTTCCAAGGTTTATGAACCATTTTGAGTCACTTGGGAGTTGTAAAGCCTCCAATTTGCCCATTTCCTAATAATCGGGTTTGTGAACCAGTTCAATTCTCTCACTCGGATTGACCGATTCTTTTCCTAGTTTTCCTTAACACCAAAAAGCGAGATTTACAAGTGGCACCACAGATTAAATGGTTTATGTGAAAAATTGTTGTTTTGTGCATGCACTGAGGTATGTGACCTTCAAGATGCCCAAGAGGGGTAGTCCTGTGTCCTACCCCTAAACCGAATTGAACCGGTTTGGACCTATTTGAACCATTATTGAACCATATGCTAAATTTATTTTTCTAGGTGGCTTAGAAAATTCAAAGTTGAGATTTGAGGCCACCATTGAATAGAAAATGAATTTAGAAATTTTTAATTTTGAAAAATTCGGTCGAATCGGGCCTGAACCAGCCGGTTTAAGTTTTGAACTCGGTTCGGACTAGTCCGGTTCGGTTCGGAATAATGTCGTCTTCTTCCTTCAGATGACAGCACTATTCACTCATTGGAAAATCGAACAGCATTAACGAAGCTAAAAAGTCTCCGACCATAGAGTTTTAGGCAATGAATGACTGCCATTAAGGCGCTAATCAGACGACCAAGAAGTTCCCGAGCTTCCTATATAAAGCGCCCCTCCTCATTCATTCTCTTCAAACTTGAAAAGTCCATTCTCTCTCAATTGCACCAATTCCTGTAGAAACTTGAACTAGAGCTCCGATATAGGGTCTTTTTTGAGCCAAAGATGGTGTGGTTGGGTTCTTTAGAACCGAGGAGAAGTCAGCTAACCCACAGTAGTCTCCATTTACTCCGAGGGTCGTCGGTGAGATGCCTGCGTGATAGAATAGTGAAGCAGCTCCGATGAACCAAAGCTGCCCTATTTTGGCCGAGCTGAAAATGGCCAATTCGAGCCCTCCTCAAGCTAAACCAAGCCCTCTCAACACCCCCACAACCCTACTATAGATGAATTAGAGCGAAAAGGTAAGCCAATTTTGCTCCCCTTTGTAAATTCTGATCGGTGCTAGAGAGAGAACCAGCAGAACTTTGATGACTAAATTCTCATTCAATTTAACATCAATTGATGCAATTCTTGATCCTAGGAGGAAAATCAGGACAAGAGCCATCTACCCAGATCGAAAGCTCGAAACGTCGCGCCTCCGACAATAATCTTTCTAAGCGTTCTTTCTTTGAGTCCAGTTTTCCGATGAAGCTCCGTTTGAGCTCATTCTGGCATCAAATCGTGTGATTTAAAGTGCAATTGAATTGTATAAAGGTGTAGGAACTCCATTCTAACATTAATTTCAACAATTAAACTCATTTGATTGCTCAATTTGATAAAATCAAATTCATCTAAGTTAGAAGGTTGAAATTGGGGTAAATTTGGGAATTTCAAAATTTTGAGGGACTAAAGTGTAATTTCATAAAATTAAGGGCCAATTGGGCATGATAAAGATGTTGGAGGATCAATTGGGCAATTTTTGAAAATTTTGGGGTAAAACTTACCATTTTTGTAAAGTAGGGGCAAAATGGTTATTTTAGAAAAGTTGGGAAATTAAACCCTTTTTTGAATTTGCATAAATTGAGGTCCCAATGTGAATTTTAAAAGTTTTGGGACTTAATTTGAGGAAAAACCGGCATTAGGGACTTAAAGTTAAAGAAAATAACTTTAGGTACCTAATTGCAAATAAATAAAAAGTTTGGTTTTCTCATTCATTTGGGATGAATGAGGGCTATTAGAAGGTTGAAATTGGGGGAGATTTGGGAATTTCAAAAATTTGAGGGACTAAAGTGTAATTTTATAAAATTAAGGGCCAATTGGGCATGATAAAGATGTTGGAGGACCAATTGGGCAATTTTTGAAAATTTTGGGGTAAAACTTACCATTTTTGTAAAGTAGGGGCAAAATGGTTATTTTAGAAAAGTTGGGAAATTAAACCCCTTTTGTGAATTTGCATAAATTGAGATCTCAATGTGAATTTTAAAAGTTTTGGGACTCAATTTGAGGAAAAACCGGCATTAGGGACTTAAAGTTAAAGAAAATAACTTTAGGTACTTAATTGCAAATAAATGAAAAGTTTGGTTTTCTCATTCATTTGGGATGAATGAAAGCTATTAGGCTAAAGGATAATGAATCGAGATGTTCATATCGTGTAGGAACACGAAGTACAGAGAACGTCAGCTAAGACAAGTTCGAGTAAGGACAACAAGCCGGTTAAGAGGATATTCACTGCACTATCGGGTGAGTGGGAATTTAATATTATACCTAGTTGGGATGATAAGAATCTCATTAATGAAAAACCACTACTAAGTGGTATTTTAATCATCACATCTGAGAAGAGTGATGTAGAAATCTCATGGAAAAAATACTTACTGGTTGTAAGTAGATCATACCTGGTTGGTATGATGAAACTTCCTAGAAGGAAGTGGAAAACTCGCTTATCGATTATAAGCGGAGATGTCCTCATGCCCAGTTGATATGATGGACAATTGAAAAGTTTATTTTGTCAGAAGTGCTCTTCTCTCACATTGTGCCATTGCTTAAAATTTTTGGGAGATCTTCTTGATGGGAGCTCGAATAGCTCATATAAGTCGGTGACCTCAATTTTGGAATTTGGGGGCTATTATGCCCAATTTTGAAAATCTTGAATAGTGGGCCCTAGGCCAGTTGGCACGAGTAGAAGCTCGTAAACAAACATGATTATTAAGCCATGAAAACTTAAGTAAATGAGTTGTTTGGTTGTGGTACCGAGATAGGACCGACATACTCTATGGACTAGCGGCAGTGTGACATTACAGGTCTTTGGACTAGTCAAGACAAATAGCTGCAGGTCGAGTTGAGGGTCTGGGCCATCGGACTAGTGGCACCACGGATTATATGGCTCATGTGAAAACTGTTTATTTGTGCATGCACTGTGTTATGGGACCTTCAAGAAGTCCAAGAGGTGTAGTGATGCGTCTCATGGCTCTGGACAACCTGGTGGATATAAGGGCAATTAGTCATACCAGAAGTCTTGCGAAGCTCGACGTAGCTTCAAGCACATGAGACCAGGGTGGGGACGAGATGAGGTCTCTATCCTCATACGTACCCAGAGTTTTGTTACAGGATTAAGGGTCAAATGTCGCGAACATCCACTCATTCTTAGGATAGAAGTGGATGTGCTTCTATCTAGGTGGCCGATAAAGTCACTCCAACACCACAAGTGGGTATAATGGATGGGTTGGCCTACGATTGTGTGTTCCTTTATGATGAAGGGTATGTGTTGGTTGTTAAACACACCATTATGATGAGAAATGGTTATGGAAACTAAGAACTTATGAATGAAATGTTTTTAAAAGAAAAATAAGAAGTCTGACACACTCCAAATTCAAACTATTTTTCTAAAATTAAATCTTTGAACACCCATTCACTGAGTTGTTGAATTCACCCCCTCCCTTTTTACCCCTTTTCAGGAAACAAAGGGAAAACCAACTATAAAGATTTATCAGTAGCCGAATGTTAAGTCAGATATGTAAAATTTGTATTCAGTTTTGATTAATTTTATTACAGGAAAGGTACAGGTAAGAAGGATACCTTACTCCCCACGGTTTACAAGAGTGAAAAACTCTGAATAAATCAGGAGTGTGGCAGTGTTCATGGGGATCCAACCAAACCAAGTCAGGGCGTAACCGCTTGAGTGGTATCAGAGCCTGTTTACTCGAATACATTATCAAGACTATATAATATAGTAACTAAGAGAAAGTTTTAAAATTTTCAAATGGCTTTGATGAGAGGAACCAAGAAAACTAGGACTAGCGTTACCAACACCAACACTCTGTCCTCGTAAGGAGATAACCCTAAAATACCTGAGAAGTCCCAAAGAACCAAGAGATATTAGTGGGAAGTATCCAGAAGGACGGTGTCAGGATTTGTTGAGGTCACAATCTTGAGTACAAAGGAAGCCAAGCCTTCCGAGAATGCCATCAAGGGCTTAAAACCTTACTAAGGAGTACGCTTGTTAAGAACCCAATAGCTCCCCATCTATTTCGTAAACACTTTTGTAATGTGGCTAAGACCCCAACCTATTGTAGTAAATCTACAATAATAAAAAATTCCAAGTTCCTAAAACTATATCTCTCAAAATGGTGAGACCTTACACCGTAACTATAGGAAGAATTCCTATAGAAAGTAACCAAACAACCTGCATTAGACACTATGGAGACCAAGGAGATTCTCATCCCAAATAAAGGAATGAATCAAGGGAATTGTTAGGAAAAGAAGGCACAACAAGAAAAAAAAATTGCCAAGGTAATTAATGAGTTTAGGAAAACTCTTGGAGTAATTGAGCAAGAAAATGACCTATTACAAGTGTAAGGAAATATGGCATGAAGTGAAGGACTATCCCACACCAAAAGGATTTAGCACAATATTTTCCAAGAATAACGCCACCACAGCAATAGGAAACCTGAAATGATACCATCCTTAGAAATACAACTCCTGCTCGGAATTTCAACTGCATCCAGAAGGAAGCTCTTTAAGATCCTCATATATTGGCAAGGAGGAAAAAGGACTGAGCGTAGGATCTTGATAAACCACAAACAAGAACAAAGTATAGCTGAAGAAAATCTTTCTTTAAGAAGAAATTTCCAGCCATTTAGGAGCAAATAAGGGAGCACCTCTACAAGGAAAGATCAGCCGAGCATTTGATGACATGAAATGTCTCGAGACGAAAAATACGACTCACTTTGGAAAAAGCAGTGAAGCCAAATAGAAGTTTCAAACAAATATAGCGGAGGGAAGCAAGTCATTACAATAAGATAGTCAAGGAGTATAAACGACGCTCTCAGGAAGACCCGAAAGTAGAAAGGATACACCCTAAAAATGGTAGTGGGATGGACGTTAAGGACAATAGGACTCGAGAAATAACTGCCCTAAGAAAATTAGACCAAAGGAATGGTAGAGACAAGACAGTTAACAAATTGATACTCATGAAAGCCAATTTTAAGCTCCAATGAAGAGAGCGGTGGATAGGCCAAATAATTGGAAAAAGAAGGATGAAGAAAATCCTTAAAAAGTCCAATGGCCAAATTAACGACCAAACTCAAGCCAAGAGAGGAGTAGGCAAGCCTCTCACATGATCAAGAGATCTTGAAATAAGGAGGAATAACCACCATTGGTAAGACGGTTCATAGTCCACATGTGCATATGAAGCCTAAAGAGTGGACAACTGAGCATAGTGTGGAATGCATGGAATAAAATCGATAATCATAAGTATCTCAAGTAATGAATAAGGGATGAAATAGAAGTTGTGGATAAAGAAGGATCCAAAACGGGCAAATATCCTAACATAGATAGGGTGCGAAGAAAGGAAGCAAGAACCTTACAAGGAATGATAAGAAGGTTGAGCATATAACTCCTAAGATGGAAGTCTCTATTGTGAGGGACATAGTAGAGAACAAAACCAGAAGAAGGGAACCTTCCCAAGCAAAGGAATCAACACATAGATCGAAAGTGATTAATTTAGAATGAAGAATAATGAAATGATTATGAGTAAGCAAAAGTGGATTAAGGAATAAGGAAAACTCCTGGAATAATGAATGCCAAGGATTTAAGAAGGAAAGAATCCCAGCTTGTCAGTAAACCATTGGGAAACCAAATCATTGGAACTAAAAAGACTCAATAAGGAAGTTGAGAAAGGATGGATGGGTATGGAGAACCGACACAATTATGTAAGTTGATTGGATAACGGTAAAGGTAGTCGAGGAATACTACCAAAAGAAAAGAGGGATGAAGTTATACAATTCCTGAGATGTTAGAAAGTTGGGAACAACCCTAAAGGAGGTGTTTTGGAAATCTAATCGACATAGAGACAAGATCTAGAAAATGTCATGTTGTAAGGGGCATGTAAGCCCAATAGTCCTGAGGAAAACATGACACAAAATAAGGAAGAGTCAATTAGTAAGCATGACAAGGTCAAACATAAAATTTGGACTGAAATTGTAATGAACAACAGATGAAGGAAGAGTCAAAATAGGGCGAAAAGGTGATAACAAGGAAACTAGTGAAAACAAGTATAGACACAAGAATGGTTAGGTATCTTGTAACTCCCAATCCTGAATACAGGACCTCAAAGGGAAAAATGTTGCTCTAAGCAAAGGAAGATATGAATCTAAGGATATACCCTTAAGTAAGATATGTCTAGTTATGATAAACTACATGGAGGGAGTAAATAATTTAAAGGAAAAGAAATTCCTTAAGTGAATGATATAAAAAAGGGCTAATTGAAAGAACAAGAGAAGAGTTTACATGTTAAGCAAACACCAAGTTGACATCAAAGGAAATTGTTCCTCATGCAAAGGTTGCTAATTAAGTTTTGGGGACAAAACTCCTAAAAGGAGGGGAGAGTCATAAACCCTGCCCTTTTAATTTAAGTAAAATCGGGAAAAGAACCAGTCAAACCGAGTGAGAAAAACCAAACCGGTTCACAAACCCGATCAGAGAACAGCAATTTGGGGAATTTATAACTCCCAAATGACCCAAAGGGTTCATAAAACCTTGGAAAAAGACCTTAGGACAATTTGGGAGAGAAAAACTAGACCAGCTCAAGAGAAACGGATCCGAGTGGGATTGAACCAGGTTATGAACCGAAACTAATGGAGAAGGGCAAACCGGGAAATTTATGGATCCCGAGTGACCTAAGGAGTCACATAAATCATGAAAAAGGACTTTAGGATGAATTGGAGATGAAAACCAAACTGGTTCAGGTGATCCAAATTGAACCAGTTTGCATCGGTTTGAACTACTATTGAACTAGATGCTAAATTCATTTTTCTATGTGGCTTAGAAAATTCAAATTTAAGATTTGAGGCCACCATTAGATAGAAAATGAATTTAGAATTTTTTTCAATTTTGAAAAATTCTGTCGAATTGGGCTTGAACCGGTCAATTTAAGCATTGAACCCAGTTCAAACCGGTTCAGAACAATGCCTCTTCTTCCTTTAGATGACTGAACTGTTCACTCGCCGAAAAATGAAACAGCTCCGGTGAAGCTGAAAAGTCTCCGGCCATGGAGTTTTAGGTAATGACCGCCATTAGGGTGCCAATCGAACTGCCAAGAAGTTCCCAAGCTTCCTATATAAAGAGCCCCTCCTCATTCATCCTCTCCACACCTAAAAACTCTATTCTCTCTCAACTGCTCCAATTTTCGGCAAAGCTCAAACTAGAGCTCCGATATAGTGTCTTTTATGAGCCAAGCTAAAAACAGCCAATTCAAGCCTTCCTCAGGCCAAATCAAGCCCTCCCAACACCTCCATAACCCTCCTACAACTGAATTAGAGCAAAAAGGCAAGCCAATTTAGCTACCCTCTATAAATTTTGATTGATGCTAGAGAGAACCGGCAGAACTTCGATGACAAAATTCTCATTCAATTCGGCATCAATTGATGCAATTCTTGATCCAAGGAGGAATCTCAGGATGAGTGCTATCTTCCTAGATTGAAAGCTCATATCGTCGTGCCCCCAATGGTAAGCTTTTGAGGCTTTCTCCCTCTAAGTCCAGTTTTTCGGTGAAGCTCCGTTTGAGCTCATTCTAGCATCAAACCGTGTGATTCAAAGTGCAATTGAATCGTATGAAGGTGTAGGAACTCCAATCTTACTTCAATTTCAATAACTAAACTCATTTGATCAGTCAATTTGATGAAATTAAATTTGGCTGAGTTAGAAGGTTGAAATTGGGTGAAAATTAGAGGAAATTTGGGAATTTAAAAAAGTTGAGGGACTAAAGTGTAATTTCATAAAATTGAGGTTCAATTGGGCATGATAAAGATGTTGGAGGACCAATTGGGGAAAATTTGAAATTTTTGGGACAAAATTTACCATTTTTGCAAAGTAGAGGCATAATGGTAATTTTGGAAAAGTTGGGGACCAAATTGGAAATTTGGGAAATTAAACCCCTTTTTGTGAATTTGAATAAATTAAGGTCCCAATGTGAATTTTAAAAGTTTTGGGACTTAATTTGAGGAAAAATCAGCATTAGGGACTTATAGGTAAAGAAAAATAAATTTAGGTACCTAATTGTAAATAAAAGAAAATTTTAGTTTTCTCGTTCATTTGGGATGAATGAGGGCCATTAGGCTAAAGGATAATGAACAATAGTGTTCATATCGTGCAGAAACACGAAGTACTGAGAAAGCCAGCTAAAAGAAGTTCGAGTAAGGACAACACGCTGGCTAAGAGGATATTGACTAAATTATCGGATGAGTGGAAATTTGATATCATAACCAGTTGGGATGATAAGCACCTCGGAAATGAAAACCCACTGCTAAGTGGTATTTTAATCATCACATTTGAGAAGAGTGATGTGGAAATCTCACAGAAAAACTACTTAGCAGTTGTAAGTAAATCATACCTGGTTGGTATGATGAAACTTCCTAGAAGGAAGTGGAAAACTCACTTATCGGTTATAAGCGGAGATGTCCTCATACCTGGTTGGTATAATGGACAGTTGAAAAGTTTATTTTGTCAAAAGTGCTCTCCCCTAACTAGGTTCCATTGCTTAAAATTTTTGGGAGACTTTCTTGATGGGAGCTTGAATAGCTCATATAGGCAGGAGGCATTAGTTTTGGAACTTGGGGGAGGAGGGGAGGGGGGGGGAGGGAGGGATGGGGGGCTTGGAACTCTGAATAAACTGAGAGAGTGATGGGTTATTCATGGGGATCCAACCAAACCATGTCAGGGCATGACAAGCAGTCTTCGAAGCTCGACATATATTCATGCACATGAGACCGAGGTGGGGTCGGGATGAGGTCTCTATCCTCAGACCGACACAGAGTTTTCTTTAAGGGATTGAGGGTTGGATGTCATGTAAATTCGCTCATTCTTAGGATAGAAGTGGACGTGCTTCTATCTATGTGGCTGGTAAAGTTGCTCCGACACCACAAGTGGGTGTAGTAGACATGTTGCTCTACAAGTGTGTGTTCCCTTCATGATGAAGGGCGTGTGTTGAGTGATAAACATGCCATTGTGATGAGAAATGACTATGAAAATTGAGATTTGAGGATGAAATATTTTAAAGGAAAATAAGGAGTCTAGCACACTCCAATTTAAACTATTTTCTAAAATTTATACTTTAAACACCCATCCACTCAGTCGTTGAACCCACCCCATCCCTTATACCCCTTTTAGGTAACTTGGGGAAACCTAACCAAAGACTATGAGTTAAACTACACCTGTGAGACAAGTATGATAAGTTTAAATTTTATGTAGTTTTTATTTATGATTATTCTAGAAAAGGTACATGTGTAAAAGGACATCTTACTCCTCCTAATTAAATAAGGAGAAAACCCTGAATAAATTGGGAGAGTGGCGGGTTGCTCACGGGGATCCAACCAAACCGGGTCATGTCATGACAAGTAGCCAGGCGTAAATTCAAACCTTGTTCCTTGTAATAGCATAAATCAATCTATGGCAAGCTTAAAAGGAACTGTAAGCATACCTAATGGAGGGTATATCTTCACACTCTCTTTCATTTTAACTCCTTACTCCTGAAAAAAGGAGTAAAGAGAGGGGGTGAGTTTCTACAGCTCAGTGAGTAGGTGTTGTGAGTGAGTTTTCAAAATAACTTCAGTTTATCCAAACCATGCCAAGGTTATCATTTTCATTAAAAAGGATTTTCCTCAATTTCAGGTTTCCAAAACCTTTTCCATTTTCATATTAGGTGTGTTAAGCTCTCTTAGCCCATCCCCTTGCCTCGAGAGGCGTTTAGCAAACAAACATACAACATTTATCAGGAATGGTACAATTTCGTAGGTGAGCTCGTCCACTGCACCCACTTGTGGATCGTAGCGTCTTTACCGTCCACCAAGATAGAAGCTTATTCACTTCTACCTTGGGTCTAAGTGTATGTCCTAGACATCCGACCCTCATACCCGAATGCCACTCATCCCTCAGACCCGAATGCCACTTCGTGTTCGTATGAGGATGGAGAACTCATCCTGACCCCACCCTGATCTCATGCGCAAGAAGCTTGCAGAGCTTTAAGACTAACTGGCACGACGAACTGCCCTTATCTCTACCATGTCGTCCAATAGCCCTTAGGACCCACCACTACCCCCTAGGGCGTCTTGATGGTCTCGTACCATAAGTGCATGCATAAACAAGAGTTTTTCCCATAATAGCCATCATCTTTGGTGTCAATGGTCCAACACCCCCGACGCTCCACCCGACCTGGCCCTAACGCACTACCGCCAATCCATCGAGCACTATCGGTCCTAACTCGGTACTGTGGTGAAATCACACAACCAATTTCATTAGAAATTTTTATAGCTCTTCTTAATCAAGTTTGTTTACAAGTTTCTACCCATGCCCACTAGCCTTGGGCCCACTGTACGTGTTTTTCAAAAATTGGGAATTTAGCCCCATGGGTTAAAAAACTGAGGCATCTGGCCTATCTGAGCTATTCTAGCTCCCGTCAAGAAGGTCTCCCAAATGTTTTAAGCCTTGGAACATAGTCAGGGGAGAGCACTTATGAGAAAAAATCATTTTTAATTTATCAAACCAACTGGGTGTGATGATAACTCCACTTACAACCGGTAGGTGGGTTTCTTCTTTCCTTAATAAAACTCATCATACTTATCAGATATGATATTCATTCTGATGTGAATCCGACTAAAGAGACTACGAATTCACAAGTCCAATCAACCGAACCTGCAATGGAGCTGAACAGTTCATCACCAAATGAGATGAATAATCATTTGAGTCTGCAAGAGGGCCCAATCACAAGGTCAAGGGCTAAAAGATTCAAAGAAACTTTATATGGGCTGATTAAAGAGATTGTTGCATATTCAAATAGAAGCCCAAATGAAGAGCCCAAGATAAGCCCAACAGAAGGTCCAAATTTAATTAATAAGGAGAGATTTATAAATATAATAAATCTCTTAGGATAATATTAGATAGCTAGATTAGATAAGGTTAGCTTATAACCATAATAGATTTTTTCCTCATTATGTGGGTTATTCGGTTGTTTTCTTAGCCTATAAAAGGCATACTCCACAGCATTGGAGACACACACTTTGGAATTTATATCTTGTGAGTTTTTGTCTTCTTTCTATCTTGAAAGAGCTTTTGAACTTATCAGGTTTTTACCTGTGGTGTTCAAGCAATCAAAACTTATCACCCGGGGTTTTCTAAGAGTTCTTCTTAGAGGATTTGGGTGTGGCGTCTACATATCCCATACCTTGTTTATGTGATAAACAAGGTATATTCCATCTTTTCGCACTTGCGTCTTATGTCTTGGGATCGTTGCCATATTTGGTGTAGGGTGTCGTCAGCATATTGGCGAGGTTCGCATCAGTTGGTATCAGAGCACACGGTTGCACGGCAAGTTCCATCCCATCTTTATATGTAGTTTTTTTTATCTTCTCTACCTATTTCTATTTTCTATAAAAAAAAATTATCATATTCTTCAATCTATCTTCTCTTCAGTAGGTTAAAAAAAAGAGAAAAAAAAGCCAAAAATTCGTGCTAAAAAAAAGAGCAAAAAAAGTTCGTACTAAAAAAAGAGGAAAAAAAATTCGTGAAAAAAAAAATGACAAAAGAAAAAAAAAGTGGCACACAATTCTATCTTATATCTCATTCTTATTCTGCTCTATCTAAGTCTATTACTTCATTTCTTTCTTCTCTATTTAAATTCTACTCTTATTTCTGAGTCTATTCATACCTCTCACTTAAATTATTTGAAATTACTTTTTGAAAACCTTTATTGATTTGTCTTGATTGTTCCTCAAGTTGAACTGCTTCGTAAAAATGATTTGTTTTTAAAGTTCAATTTAGATTGAAAGAAGACCTTTGAGAGGAAAAAAGCAAGAGTGTTTGAATCTTTAAGAAAAAGCCAATTGAGTGTGAAAACATGAGTGATTGAGAGAAATACATGAGTGAGCGTTTGCAAGGTTCTTCTGTTATTTTTTATCATTTGTAGGAACTCATGGGACAACGACGAGGAGATACGCCAAATGAAGAAGATTCCCAACAACCGATTCCAAATTTACAAATGCAAGCCATAATAAGCGAAATGAGACGAATGCTGAAGTCTGAGTTGGAACCACTTCATGAGCGAATTGATCAATTGGAAGGAGTGAGGGGTTCGCATCAACATACCCCTACTGAACAGTGACCTCGAAGCTTTCAGCCAAGACATTTTGATCCACAAGAACCCAAGGAGTTCGATCGATATGCTCATAGAGAACAACCTCAAGTTGATGACAACCTGGATAATATCAAGTTGAAGATACCCTCTTTTCAAGGAAAAACTGATCCAGAAGCGTATCTTGAATGGGAAAAGAGGATGGAGATGGTTTTTTACTGTTATAATTACTCGGAGATGAAAAAGGTACGACTTGCTGCTGTCGAATTTACTGATTATGCTATAATATGGTGGGATCAATTGGTGAAGGAAAGGAAACGAAATCACGAACGCCCTGTGGAGTCTTGGGATGAAATGAAAGCGATCATGCGACGACGATTTGTTCCCAGCCACTATCACCGGGAGTTATTCAATAAACTCCAAAGGCTTACCCAAGGATCAAGAAGCATCGACGAATACTTCAAGGAGATGGAGATTGAGATGATTTGAGCAAATGTGGAGGAAGACAGAGAGCAACAATGGCGAGATTTTTGCATGGTCTAAACCATGAGATAGCTGACGTGGTGGAAATGCAATATCATGTTGAGCTCCAAGATATGGTACATCAAGCTATCAAAGTCGAACAACAATTGAAGAGAAAGAGTTTACACAAAAGGGGATTAAACAATGGTTCCTCGAACTCATGGAAACCATCCTCAAGGCGATTTGAGAGTCAGTCAACTCAACCTCAGCATGCTCCACTAAAAGAGACAACCAAGCAGGCTGTGGCCCAAAATCAAGGTAACACCCATATCACAACTCCCAAAACTCGTGATATTAAGTGTTTTTGATGCCAAGGCAGGGGTCACATTGCAAGACAATGCCCAAATAAGCGGGCAATGGTGATCAATGTTAATGGTGAAATTGACACCGATGATGAAAAAGAAGATATCGATCCGGGGATGCCACCACTTGAAGATGCTGATGAATATGCAGAAGAAGGGGAATTGTTGGTTGCACGGCGAACTCTCAGTGTTCAAGCCCAAGAAGAAGAAAACAATCAGCGTGAAAACTTATTTCATACTCGTTGTTGTGTGAAAAATAAGGTTTGCTGTGTTATTATAGATGGAGGAAGCTGCACTAATGTAGCTAGCACTGAGCTGGTGGATAAATTGGCATTACCAACCTTAAAGCATCCGAAGCCCTATCGACTAAAATGGCTGAATGACCAAGGTGAACTCAAGGTAACCAAACAAGTGTTGGTTGCATTTTCTATTGGAAAATATCAAGATGAAATACTATGTGACGTGGTACCAATGCACGCGTGCCATATACTTTTGGAACGACCTTGGCAGTTTGATCGTCAAGTTATGCATGATGGATTCACTAATAGGTACTCTTTTGTGATGAATGAGAGACCAATATCTCTTGTACCATTGACTCCAAGGCAAGTTTTTGAGGATCAACTGAAAAAGAAAAAGGCAAATGAATAGAAAATAGAAGAAAAAAACAAAGGAGAAATATCAGAGTTGAAAAAAAAGAGGAAAAGTCAGAAGTGGAAAAAAAAGAGAGTAAAAGCAATTTTATTGCAAGAAAAAGTGAGATCAAGCGAGCTTTACTTTCACATTAGGCTCTTATTTTACTTATGTACAAGGACGCTTTTTTGAGTACTAACAATCTTGTTGGATCTTTGCCGAGCAATATTATTAATGTTTTGCAGGAATTTATTGATGTCTTTCCTGATGAGATACCACCAGGTTTGCCACCAATTCGTGGAATTGAACATCAAATTTATTTAATCCCTGGAGTGACGATTCCCAACCAACCAGCGTATAGAAGTAACCCTGAGGAAACAAAGGAACTTCAACGCCAAGTCCTAGAGCTGATGGAAAAGGGGTATGTTCGAGAGAGTATGAGTCCATGTGCTGTGCCAGTGCTACTTGTACCAAAGAAGGACGGAACATGGCGAATGTGCGTGGATTGTCAAGCCATCAACAACATCACGGTAAAGTATCACCACCCTATTCCTCGTTTGGATGACATGTTAGATGAGTTGCATGGATCTTGTTTATTTTCGAAAATAGATCTTAAGAGTGGATATCATCAAATTCGAATGAAAGAAGGGGATGAATGGAAAACTGCATTTAAAACTAAACAAGGATTATATGAATGGTTAGTTATGCCCTTTGGATTGACTAATGCACCAAGCACCTTCATGAGATTAATGAATCATGTATTACGTGCTTTTATTGGGAGATTTGTAGTGGTATATTTTGATGATATTCTAATCTACAGCAAGACCATGGATGAACATGTAGCACATTTAAGAGCTGTGTTAGAAGCATTAAGGCAACATAAGTTGTTTGCCAACTTGAATAAATGTGTCTTTTGTTCGGATAAACTTGTGTTTCCTGGATATATTATAAGTTCAGAAGGGATTGGAGTTGACGAGGAAAAGATTAAGGCAATTCGTGACTGGCCGACACCTAATTCAGTAAGTCAGGTAAGAAGTTTCCATGGATTAGCTAGTTTTTATAGACGTTTTGTTCCAAATTTCAGTAGTTATGTTGCACCTCTTACTGCTGTTATAAAGAAAAACGTACCTTTTAAATGGGGTAATGAGCAACAAAATGCATTTCAATTGATAAAGGAAAAATTAACTACTGCCCCATTGCTTTCATTGCCTAATTTTTCGAAAACATTTGAAATTGAGTGTGATGCATCAGGAGTAGGTATTGGAGGTGTATTAATGCAGGAAGGAAGACCAATTGCATATTTCAGTGAAAAGTTGAGTGGAGCAACCCTTAACTATCCTACCTATGATAAGGAGATGTATGCTCTAGTTCGAACTCTTCAAACATGGCAGCACTACCTATGGCCGAAAGAGTTTGTGATTCACATAGATCATGAATCTCTTAAACATCTCAAAGGACAACACAAGTTGAACAAACGCCATGCAAGGTGGATGGAGTTCATTGAAACATTCCCATATGTGATCAAATACAAACAAGGTAAGGAAAATATAGTTGCAGATGCTCTATCGCGAAGGTACGCTATGCTTTCAAAGCTTGATTCTAAATTACTTGGTTTTGATTATATCAAGGATTTGTATGCAAATGTTCCTGATTTTTGCGAAGTGTTTAAAGGTTGTCGAACTGGTAGGTTTGGAAAATTTTATTTACAAAATGGATTTCTTTTTCGAGAAAACAAATTATGCATCCCTAAGTCATCTTTGCGTGAGTTACTTGTTAGGGAAGCACATGGTGGAGGACTTATGGGACATTTTGGGGTAGCTAAAACTATGGCGATGATGCACGAGCATTTTTTTTGGCCCCACATGAAAAGGGATGTTGAGAAAATTTGTTCTCGATGCATTACATGTAAAGAGTCTAATTCTAGGCAACAACCTCACGGCCTGTATACTCCTCTTCCGATTCCTAATGCACCTTGGATTGATATTTCCATGGATTTTGTTTTAGGATTACCAAGAACTAAGAGGGGGAGGGATTCTATGTTTGTGGTAGTTGATAGGTTTTCGAAAATGGCACATTTCATTCCATGTCATAAAACGGATGATGCATCAAATGTGGTTGATTTGTTCTTTAGAGAAGTTGCCAGATTGCATGGTATGCCTAGAACTATTGTTTCTCATCGTGATTCTAAATTCTTGAGTTACTTTTGGAAAACCCTATGGGGTAAATTGGGAACCAAACTGCTGTTTTCAACATGTCACCCACAAACTGATGGTCAAACAGAAGTAGTAAATAGGACATTAGGTACTTTATTACGTTCTATAATAAAAAAGAATTTGAAATCATGGGAAGATTGCTTACCACATGTTGAATTTGCTTATAATCATTCTGTTCATTCTACAACTAAGTTTTCACCATTTGAGATTGTTTATGGTTTCAATTCATTAACCCCTCTAGATCTAACTCCACTTCCTGTAGGTGAATTTTGATGGAAAGAGAAAAGCAGAGTTTGTGAAAGAACTACATGAGAAGACAAAGATGCACATTGAACGGATGACTAAAGTTTATGAAAAATAAGCAAACAAGGGCCGCAAAAGTGTCATTTTTGAACCTAGCGATTGGGTCTGGCTACATATGAGGAAAGAAAGATTTCTGGAACAAAGGCAATCAAAACTACTTCCTAGAGGAGATGGACCATTTCGTGTGTTGGAACGCATTAATAATAATGCTTACTGATTTAATGCCCTTTGATGTAGGTGATGAAGAAACAGAAGATTTGAGGACAAATCATTTTCAAGAGGGGGAGAATGATGTGAATCCGACTAAAGAGACTACGAATTCACAAGTCCAATCAAATGAACCTGCAATGGAGCTGAACTGTTCATCACCAAATGAGATGAATAATCATTTGAGTCTGCAAGAGGGCCTAATCACAAGGTCAAGGGCTAAAAGATTCAAAAAAGCTTTATATGGGCTGATTAAAGAGATTGCTGCATATTCAAATAGAAGCCCAAATGAAGAGCCCAAGATGAGCCCCACAGAAGGTCCATATTTAATTAATAAGGAGAGATTTATAAATATAATAAATCTCTTAGGATAATATTAGGTAGCCAGATTAGATAAGATTAGCTTATAACCATAATAGATTTTTTCCTCATTATGTGGGTCATTCGGTTGTTTTCTGAGCCTATAAAAGGCATACTCCAAAGCATTGGAGACACACACTTTGAAATTTATATTTTGTGAGGTTTTGTCTTCTTTCTATCTTGAAAGAGCTTTTGAACTTATCAGGTTTTTACCTATGGCGTTCAAGCAATCAAGACTTATCACCCGGGGTTTTCTAAGAGTTCTTCTTAGAGGATTTGGGTGTGGCGTCTACATATCCCATACCTTGTTTCTCACATAAACAAGGTATATTCCATCTTTTCGCACTTGCGTCGTAAGTCTTGGGATCGTTGCTATATTTGGTGTAGGGTGTCGTCAGCATATTGGCGAGGTTCGCATCACATTCCTACTCACAATCGATAAGTATGTTTTCTTTTTATAAAAGTGAGCACATCGTTCCAACCAGTATTGTCACACCGTATTTTTAGTAACCCGAAATTTTGGTCATAAATTTTTTCATTGAATTTAAGCATAAATTAAATATTATATACATAATTATTAATTATGTGTATATATATATATGTTGAAGAGATGTTTACGTATAATGGTATATATATATACCTATACAAAATTAATTTTCAAACAAATATAAAGGAGAAAGGGATTTGAGAGTTGAGATTGTACCATTGTCAAATAAATACCCATAAAATTAATACTTACATTCAATTATTAGAATTAATACCCATCAATTTCTAAATTTAATGAGAATAACTGACAAAATTAATAACTATAATGTAATAATAAATCTTCTCCATTTAAAAAATAATAATTTTTACAGCTATATAAGGAGCTTAGAACAATTTATCAGAGCCACACCTAAAAACTCCATTCTCTCTCAACTACTCCATTTTCCAGTGAATCTCGAACTAAAGCTCCGACTTGGATAGTTTTCTCAACCTCAAAAGATGATGTTGGTTTCTTTAGACTCTAGGGGAAGTCAGTTATCTAATAGCAACCTCCGTTCGATCCGACAACCGTCGGCATAATCAAATAATGAAGCAGCTCTAGCAGACCAAAGCTACCATGTTCCGGCCAAGCTGAAAGCCCTACTCTGGCCAAACCAAGTTCTCCCAACATCCCCATAGCCCGTATACGATCGTAACAGAGCTGAAATTTAACCCAATTCGGCCCTCTTTGTCATTTTTGGTCAGCGTTGGAGAGAGAAACTCTAAAACTTCACTAATAGAATTCTCCCTCAGTTCGGGATGAATTGTATTGATTCTTGATCCAAGGAGCCACCTTAGGACGATAGCTACCTACCTAGATAGAGAGCTCAGACCGCTGCACCACTGATGGTAAGCTTTCAAAGCTTTCTCTCTCCACGCTTAGTTTTTCAGTGAAACTCCGTTTGAGCTCAATTTCGACCCAAATAATGCGGTTCAAAGCTCAATTGAATCGCATGAAAGTGTAGGAACTGATTCATACCTTCAAGTGGAGTAATTAACCTGGTTGAATGGTATATTTGATGAAATTAAATTTATCCAGATTAAAAAGGGGAAATTTAGGGAAAATTTTGGGGAAATTTGGGGATTTCGTAAAATTGTGGGACCAAATTGCAATTTTCTAAAATTGAGGGCGAATTGGCCATGGAAAAGATGTTGGAGGATCAATTGGTCAATTGTTTGAATATTTAGGGTCAAATTGCCATTTTTGGAAAGTAGGGGCAAAATGGTAATTTTTGAAAAGTTGGGGACAAAATTGAAAATTTGGGAAAATTTAACGTCATATACATTTTTGAGTAAAATGAGGACTCAAAAGGGAATTTTGGAAACTTTGGAAGTCAAATTGGACAAAGGTTTGCATTAGGGACCTAAAGTTAAGAAAAATAAACTTTAGGGACCTAAATACAATTTATCGATAAAATTGTAAGCCTAGGCTATTATGTCCAAACCTTAAGTGAAAAGGCTACCCAATATGTGTAGGGACAAGTGTGATCCGAACACAGTTAACGGGTGAGTGGGTTTATTCACATCATACCCGGTTGGGATGATGAGCACCTCAAAAATGAAAAACCACTTATATGTGGGATTTTAACATCACACCTACTTGGAGTGATGTGAGAACTAAGCGGAAAAATACTTATCGGTTGTAAGTAGAGAGATCATACCCGGTTGGTATGATGGACTTCCTGAAAGGAAGGAGAAAACCCCGCTTACCGGTTGTAAGCGGAGAGGTCATCACAGCTGGTTGGTGTGATGAATGGAAAGATTATTTTGTCATAATTGTTCTCACTTGACTATGTGCCAATGCATAAAATTTTTGGGAGACCTTCTTGACGTGAGTTGAAATAGCTCAAATAGGCCAAAGGCATCGGTTTTTGAATTTATAGCTCTAAAATGCCCGATTTTGAAAAATCACGTATATTGGGCCCAAGGCCAGTTAGCATGAGTAGGAGCACGTAAACAAACATGATGTATTAAAGCCATGAAAATTCTTAACAAATGAATTATGTGATTTCGCCATGGTACCAAGATAGGACTGACATACTCGATGGACTGGCGGCAGTGCATCAGGGCTAGGTCGACAGACCGGCTTAGACAAATAGCTGCAGGTCGAGTTGAGGGTCGGGGTTGTTGGACCAATGGCACCAAAGATAAATAGCTTTGTGGAAAAATTATTGTTTATGCATGCACTTGAGGTTTGGGACCATCAACACACCCAAGAGGGGTAGTGATGCGTCCTAGGGGCTACTAGACAACATGGTAGAGATAATGGCAGTTTGTCGTGCCAGCAGTTAGGGAAGCTCGACATAGCTTCATACGCATGAGACCAGGATGAGGTCTTTGTCCTCATATGGACATGAAGTATTTTTAGGCCTGAGTGTTGAATATCTGAGATGTTCACACAAACTTTAGGTAGAAGTCAGGGACTTCTATCAAGGTGGATGATAAAGACGCTCCGAACCACAAGTGGGTACAGTCAGCGTAACTGTATCTTTCGAATGTGTGTACCATTCCTTATTTAGGGCGTGTTCTGAAAATCTTGGAAAGGATTTGAAAATCCTTGGAAAACAATTGGTAAACCAAGAAGGTTTTGGAAAAGAGAGTAAAAATTGATGAAAACCCTTTTTAAAAGAAAAGGTCGCCCTTGGTAGGGTGAAGGTTTTGAAAATCATAATTTGAGAAAAGAACATTTTTAAAGAAAATAAGGAGTCTAGGACACTTTGATTAAAGATATCTTGTTTATGGAAACTCTCTTCCAACATCCATTCACTAAGTTGTCGAACTCACCCCCTCCCTTTACCCCTTTTTAGGTAACCAAGGGAACAAACCTAAAGAACTTTCCTGTAACTGAACCTACCAGATAGGTATGTAAAGTTTAATATATTCAGTGTTGATTAATATTATTTCAGGAAAGATACATGTGAAAATGACTCCTCACTTCTCATAGTTTAGAAAAGGGGAAACTCTTAATAAACCGGGAGAGTGGCGGGTTGCTCACAGGGATTCGACCAAACCGGGTCGGGGCATGACAACTTGAATGGTATCAAAATTTGTTTCCTTGAATGGATTATCAAGACTATATAACATAGTAACTAAGGGGAATAAATCTTAAAATTATAGATAGCTCCCAAGAGAAGAACCAAGAGAACAAGAGATGCAATTTCTGACACTACCCAACAACCCCTTCCTATAAAGACTCCCTGAGAAACCTAGACAATTCCACCTAGACTAAGCTCAAAACAGTAGAGATTGTACGAGGATTCACTCAAGTGTTTGGACGGCCTAACCTTGCTCCTGAAGTGGACATCAACTCTCAAATTGAGCCCAAGGAAGTACAATCTCATCCCTCTCCTTCTAACATTCCTCCTATAGTTGACATCCCCAAATACCTCAAAACCCTACGACAACTAGGATGTAAGTCATTCCTATGAGAGAAGGATGTTGGACTGTTATGGATTGGCTAGCCAACGTCAAGAAACTCATGAGGATAGTCAGGATTTCATCAGAAGATATGGTAATCTTGGTAGAGTTTTTCCTGGAAGCCAATGTGAAGAGGTGGTGGGATAATGCTAGAAGCTTGCATGCCACCACCCTCACGTAGGAACAATTCGAGGAGAGGTATTCAGAGGAATACTTAACTCTACACATGATAAATGAGAAGAAACAAGAATTCTCCTAACTCCGATAAGGATCCCACACCATCTCGAAGTATGAGACTAGATTTAATAAGCTAAGACCTTTCGCTCCAAACTAAGCCGGACCGGCAGATATCTGCCAATGGTTCATGGACGGTCTCAACATGGACATACGAGAAAAGATGGGAGTACTAGGACGCCCCATGGATTTGGCTGCCATCATCAGCATGGCCCATTAATGTGAGCATCTGGTACAAACCAAACACCGTCGAATAGAACAAGCTGGTCGGAAGGAAGAAGGAAAACAAAACAGCCAGAAAGGTCAAAAGGAGCCTGGTGGGCAGAAATGGGGGACAATAATAGGGTCCTTTAGGAGAAATGACGGTTATCATGCCCAAAGGGAGGCAAGTACAACCCTACAAAGGAGAAACCCCCATTGCCCTAGGTGTCAGAAAAGCCATGAAGGGTCGTGTCGAGCATTCTTCAAATGCAAACAGCTCGGATGCTTTGCAAAGAGTTGTCCAGCCCTTTGAGATAATACACAACAAAGTAACCATCAACCACCTCAAGGGAACCCAATGACACTAAACAGGGGACAAGACATAGCCATTACGTCGAGGGTACCAACTAGAGTATACAACCTCATCCAGGAGGAAGCACGAAATGAAGCTAGTACATACCACAACTACTCTTGACAAATGTAGTAAAAACCCTGTAATTCATTATTATTATAATAAATAAAAGTTCCATTCCCTAGGAAAATACACTTGTCATGAGATACAAGTAAAAGAAAATCCTAAGGACATACCCACCAAATCTCCAAAGAAAGGGAAATATGAAGGATGGCATCCGAGAATGTCAGGAAAGTAAATTTAAGGTTAGATACCCTCAAGGACGAATAAAAAGGAATCTCGGGAAAGAAGGGAAAGGATTCTCCTAGGAAAGGAAACCTTAGGGAGGCATACATGTCCCGACTAAGAAGTAATGGACCAAGTGACGAAGAATGAGGAAATGAAGTGCATGCTGAGGTGAAAGAACCAAGGGAAGCATACTAGGAGGACCCAAGGAGTAAGTTAAACCCAAGGAACGTGTAAGTATGAAGATAGCATCAAAGGATGCCATGACAAGTAAGAATGGGTAGGCTACCCATAATAAGGAAAGAAGGAAAAGCCTCCAAAGAGCGTTAGCGAGGTTGAATCGGGATGGGAGTCCCTAGGTAAAAGGATAAAAGTAGGAAGTGAGACCTTAAAAAGGAAATTCCAAAACTAAGGAACCGACAGATGGATCATACTTTATTCATTCGTGATGAATGAAGGCTATCAAGCCAACAGATAATGAACAAGGATATTCATATCATGAGGAACGCAAAGTGTCAGGAACGCCAGTTAAGACAAGCTCGCAAGGAGCCAAAAAGCCGGTTAAGAAGGATTCACTATATTAACGGGTGAGTGGAATTTTAAAATCATACCCGGTTGGGATGATGAGTACCTCGGTAATAAAAACCCACTACTATGTGGGATTTTAACATCACGCCTAGAAGGAGTGATGTGAGAAAACACTCGTAAAAACTACTTACCGGTTTGTAAGTAGATCATACCCGATTGGTATGATGAACTTCCTAGAAAGAAGTAGAAAACCAACTTATCGATTATGAGCGGAGATGTCCTCATACCCAGTTGGTGTGATGGACAGCTGAAAGATTATTTTTGTCGAAAGTGTTATCCCTTGACTATGTACCACTACTTAAACTTTTTGGGAGACCTTCTTGACGGGAGCTCGAATAGCTCAAATAGGCCAAAGGCCTCAGTTTTGGAACTTGGGGGCTAAAATCCCCGATTTTTGAAAATCTCCTACTGTGGGCCCAAGGTTAGGCAGGAGCTCGTAAACAAACATGAGTTTTAGCCATGAAAATTTTAAATGAATGATGTGTTTGGCCATGGTACCAAGACAAGACCAACATACTCGATGGATTGGAGACAGTACGACATAACAGGTCGACAAACCAGTCGAGACAAACAGCTATAGGTCGAGTTGAGGGTCGGGGCCATTGGACCAGTGACACTAAAGATTAAATGGCTTATGAGGAAAACTATTTTTTTGTGTATGCACTGAGGTATGGGACCTTCAAGACACCCAAGAGGGGTAGTGATGCGTCCTAGGGGCTACTGGACGACATGGTGGTGATAAGGGCAGTTTGTTGTGCCAGCAGTCAGGAAAGCTCAACGTAGCTTCATGCACATGAGACTAGGGTGGGGTTGAGCTGAGGTCTCTGTCCTCATATGGACGCAGAGTTTTCTTTATAGGATTGGGGTCGAATGTTGTGTATATCCACTCACTCTCAAGGTAGAAGTGGATGGGTTTCTACGTAGGTGGTCAGTAAAGTCACTCTGACGCCGCAATGGACGTGCTGCCTTACGAATGTGTGTTCCCTTCATGAGAAGGGTGTGTGTTGGTTGATAAACACACCGGTTGTGACTAATGATGAGAAATGGCTATGAAAATCGAGATTTTGAGGATGAAATGTCTTAAAAGAAAATAAGGAGTCTAGCACACTCCAATTTAAACTATTTTCTGAAAGTCATATTTTAAACACCCATTCACTAAGTTGTTGAACTCACCCCCTCCCTTATACCCCATTCAGGTAACCTAGAGAAAAGCCAACCCAAAGACCACAAGTTAACCACACTTGTAAGACAGGTATGATAAGTTTAAATTTCATGGAGTTTTTATTTAAGTTATTCTAGGAAAGGTGCAGGTTTAAAGGACGCCTTACTCCTCAGTTTAAAAGAAGGGGAAAATCCTTAACAAACCAGGATAGTGGTGGGTTGATCACAGGGATCTGACCAAACCTGGTCGGGGCATGACAACTTGAGTGGTATCAGAGCCTGTTTCCTCGAATACATTATCAAGACTAGAGAATATAGTAACTAATAGGAATGATTTTTTTTTAGTTTTAAGAATGGCTCCTAAGAAAGGAACCAAGAGAACTAAAGTCGTAGTCTCCAATACTGCCCAACCACCCATACATGTGGAAACTCCCTGAGGATCCCAAACAACCCCTCTTGGACTTAGCTCGGAACACCAAAGGTTATATGAGGAGTTCACTCATGTATTTGGGCAACCTAACCTCGTCCCTAAGGTAGGCACCAAATCTCAAGTTGAACCATAGGAAGTACAATCCCATCCTTCTCCTGCTAGTCATTCCCCTCAAGTAGACATCCTTAGAAATCTCAAGACTCTCCGTCAACTAGGGTGTAAGCCATTCCTCATAGAGAAAGATGCTGGTGCCACCATGGATTGGTTGGCAAACATTAAGAAGCTGATGGGAATCATCAGGATACCACCAGAGGACATGTCCTGTATGCTTCCACCCCCACCAGGAAGCAATTTGAGGAGAGGTACAAGGAGGAGTACCTAGCTCCTCATTTAATTAATGAGAAGAAGCAAGAGTTCATTTGACTCTAGCAAGGGCTTAACTCTATATCTAAATACAAAACAAAATTAAACGAGTTAAGACCCTTTGCTCCTGACCTAGCTAGGCTAGAAGATATATGACAACGGTTTGTGGAGAGTCTCAATATGGACATATGAGACCGTATGGGAGTACTAGGACACCCCCATGGACCTGGCAGCGGTAATTAGTATGGCTCATGAGTGTGAGCGACTGGTTCAGACCCGATGCCGTAAGATGGAGCAGAAGACCCGAAAGGAGGATAAGGGTCAAAATTGTCAGGGAGGATGGAAGGAGTATAATGGTCCAAAATGGGGAAATAGAATGGCATTTCAAAGAAGAAAGAACATGCCACCACCTCCCCAGGGAGTAATCCCCACCTTGCCCCAAGGAAATCCTCGCTACCCAAAGTGTCAAAGGAACCATGAGGGGGCATGCTTGACCTGCTTTGCATGCGGACAAGTGGGGCACTTTACAAAAGAATGCCCCACTCTCAAAAAGAACAAGCAGATGAATACACTTGGACCACCACAAAGAAACCCCATGAATCTCAGGTCCGACGCTACAGCCAGAGTACCGGCTAGGGTATACATCCTCACCCAAGAAGAGGCTAGGAAAGACCCTAGTGCTGTAGCGAGTACATCCCAAAACCCTCCCAATTAGTTCAAGCAAAATATGTAATTGAAATTTTTATTCAATAAAGAAAACATTTCCCCTAAATCTATATGTTTCTTCAATCAAGGTATGTGTAATTATGGGGACAACAGGTCTACGCCCTTTTCGACTCGGGAGCTAAGAGATTCTTCATCAAAGAGGACCTAATTCCAAGTTTACCCTTAGAACTCACACCTCTATGACAAAGTCTCAACATCTGCATGCCCTTAGGAGAAGGGTTAAATAGGAACAAACAATGAAAGGGATGTGAAATAAAGATTGGGGGAGTCAAACTCGAAGCAGACTTGATTCCATTGCCCTTGAAGGAGGTAAAAGTAATCCTTGGGATGGATTGGTTAAGCAACCATCAGACCAAGATGGATTGTGGAAAGAAGATAGTGACCTTCCACACTCTCGAGACAAACGGATTAAGATTTCAAGGAGATTGAAGGAAGGGTGAAGTCCTGATGGTGTCCCATATGAAGGCCCAGAAGATGATACATAAAGGTTGTATAGCTTTTCCGGCCATGGTCATCAATGAAAATCCTGAAGAAAAGAGACTCAAAGATATTTTGATAATCAAACACTACCCAGAAGTATTTCTGGTGGAATTACCTGAACTAACTCCCAATTGGCAAGTGGAATTTACCATAGAGATTATCCCAAGAATAAACCCCATATCACAAGCCCCCTTATGGTATGGCTCCAATAGAACTTAAGGAATTGAAAGGACAACTGTACGAGCTATTAGAGAAGAATTTTATACATCCTAGCCAGTCTCCATGGGGTGCACCCATCCTATTCATAAAGAAAAAGGATGGAAGCATGAGATTGTGCATAGACTATAGGAAGTTGAACCAGATCACCATCAAGAATAAATACCCACTTCTGCGGATTGAAGACCTATTCGACCAACTAAAAGGAGTAGCTTACTTCTCTAAAATAGACCTTCAGTCAGGCTATCACCAACTCAGGATCCGAGAGAAGGACATTCCCAAGACGGCATTTCGATCCTGATATGAACATTATGAGTTCAGAGTGATGCCATTTGGATTAACAAATGCCCCTACAGCCTTCATGGATTTGATGAACTGTGTGTTCCAATCACACTTGGATAGGTTCGTGATAGTATTCATAGATGACGTTCTTATATACTCACGAACCAGGTTGGAGCATGAAGAACATTTGGGAATCACCTTGGAGATATTGAAGGAAAATTACTTATATGCAAAATTCTCCAAGTGTGAGTTCTAGCTATAGGAGGTAGGCTTTTTAGGACATATAATGTCCAAGGACGGAGTCAAGGTAGACCTAGCAAAGGTGAAAGTCATATCTGATTAGAAGGCACCCAAGAATCCTTCGAAGATACGAAGTTTCTTAGATTTGGAAGGATACTACAAACAATTTGTGCAAAATTTCTCGAAGATAACAGCACCTCTAACTCAGCTCACCAGGAAAGGAGTTGAGTATAAATGGGATGCAAGCTGCAAGAAGTCTTTCTTGGAGTTAAAGACTCGGTTAACAATCGCAGTAGTACTCTCCCTTCCTGACCCAAGTGCGGGAGAGTACACCATCTATAGTGATGCATCCAGACAAGGACTCGGATGCGTATTGATGCAACAATGAAAGGTTATCACTTAATGCCTCGCGACAACTTAAGGTACATGAAAGAAACTACCCAACCCATGATTCGGAATTAGCTGCAATAGTGTTTACATTAAAGATCTAGCAACATTACCTTTATAGGATTAAGTGTAGGATATACAGGGATCACAAGAGTCTTAAGTACTTCCTAACATAGAAGGAGTTAAATCTTTGCCAAAGAAGATGGCTGGAACTGGTGAAGGACTATGACCTTTTGATAGAGTACCAACCCAGAAAGGCAAATGTGGTAGTAGATGCCTAAAGCCGCAAGTACCAAACTGAGGCAGCACAAGTAAAGACAAGTTACATACCATTGTTGTAACAATTAGGAAGGATGGAGGTGGACCTGAGGATAGACAAGCATGACAAGTGCTTGTTGGCCAATGTGGTGGTAAGGCCCTATCTAACTGAGCAGATTAAGGCGTAACAAAAGGCTAATAAAGAACTCCAACATTATTTGGACCTAGTTAATAGAGAAATGAAACTGTACTACAACCTGCAAGGAGATGTAGTGCTAACCTACAAGGGTAGGGTTTGTGTGCCTAAAGATAAGGAGTTAAAGAGGTTAATCCTAAAAGAGGCACACGATTCGGTATATAAGATGCATCCGGGCAGTACTAATATAAACCTCGCTCTATGGAGTTAAGGAAAACTAGGAAAAGAACCGGTCTTACTAAGTGAGGAAACCGAACCAGTTCATAAGCCCATTATAGGGGAATGGGCAAGTTGGAGAAATTTTAACCCTCAAGTGACTCAAAGAAGTTCCTAAACCTTGGAAAAGAACTTTCGGACCAAATGAGAGAGAAAAACCAAACCGACTTGGGTGAAATGTACCTGAACTGAATTGAACCGGTTTAAGAACCAAGCCAGTTTATGAACCGAAACCCATAGAGAGGGGGAGGGGACAAACCATGAAATATAGGGACCCTAAGTGACCCAAGGAGTCATAAAAGTCATGAAAAAGGACTTTAGGATGAATTGGAGATGAAAACCAAACTGGTTCAGGTGAAACGGATCCGAACCAGTTTGGACCAGTTTGAACCACTATTGAATCGAATTCTAAATTCAATTTTCTAGGTGGCTTAAACAATTCAAATTTGAGGTTTGAGGCTACCATTGAAGGAAAATGAATTTAGATGAATTTAGAAATTTTTAGATTTGAAAATTTTGGTTGAATGGGGGGGTGAACCAGCCAGTTTAAGCTTTGAACCTGGTTCATACTTGTCCAGTCCGGTTCAGAACAGTGTCGTCTTCTTCCTTCAGATGACAGCACAGTTCACTCACCAAAAAATCAAAGCAGCACCAGTGAAGAAGAAACGTTTCCATTCAATACATTTTAGGCCATTAATGTCTATCACAAAGGTGCCAAACGGACGGCCGACGAGTCCTTGAGCTCCCTATATAAAGAGCCCCTCTCCATTCATCCTCTCCACACCTGAAAAGCTCACTCTCTCTTAGATGCTTAGTTTTCCGGTGAAGCTCAAACTAGAGCTCTAATATAGGGTCATTCCTGAGCCAAAGAAGGCAGGGTCGGGTTCCTTAGAACCGGAGAGAAGTCAGCTACACAGTGGTGACATCCATTCACTCCAAGAGTCGCGGGAGAAGCACCGGCGTGATCGAACAGTGAAGCAGCTCTAGCGGACCAAAGCTGCCCGGTTTAGGTCAAGCTAAAATCGGCCAATTCGAGCCCCCTTAGGCCAAACCAAGCTCTCCCAACACTTCTTCAGCCCTACCACGGCCGAATTAGGACCAAAAGGTAAGCCAATTCGGCTCCATTCTGCAATTTTCGACCGATGTTAGAGAGAGAGTCAGCGGAATTTCAATGATAGAATTCTAATCCAATTCAACATCAATTGATGTCATTCTTAATCTTAGGAGGAATCTCGAGAGTAGAGCTACCTACCCAGATAGAAAGCTCAAACCGCTGCACCCTCACCGGTGAGCAATCGAAGCTTTCTCTCTCTATAGTCTATTTACCGGTGAAACTCCATTTGAGCTCGTTCCGACATTAAAACATACGATTCAAAGTGCTATGGAATCATATAAACATGTAGAAACTCAATTTCAACTTCAATTTCAGCAATTAGAGGTTTATCAATTTGATGAAATTAAATTCAGTTGTGTTAGTGATTAGGGAAAATTTTGGGGAAATTGGGGATTTTCAAAAATTCGAAGGACCAAAATGCAATTTTCTAAAATTGAGGGTCATTTGGGCATGATAAGAATCTTAGAGGGTAAATTGAGGAATTTTAGAATTTTTGGGGTAAAACTTACCATTTTTGTAAAGGAAGGGCAAAATGGTAATTTTGGAAAAGTTAGGGGATCAAATTGGGAATTTGGAAAACTAGAACCCCTTTTTATGAAATTGAGTAAATTGAGATCCTAAGAAAAATTTTAAAATTTTCGGGACTCAATTTGAGGAAAAACCAGCATTAGGGACTTAAAGTTAAAGAAAAAAGAACTTTAGGGACCTAATTGCAAATAAATATAAAGTTTGGTTTTCTCATTCATTTGGAATGAATAAAGGCTATTAGGTCGAGGGATAATGAACAAGGATGTTCATATCGTGTAGGAATACGAAGTACCAGGAATGCTAGCAAAGACAAGCTCGTGTGAATACAAGAAATCGATCGAGTGGAATTCACTACATTAACGATGAGTGGGCTTATTAATGTCATATCCAGTTGGGATAATGAGCACAACATAAAGTTGAAAACCACTTACTGGTTGTGAGTGGAATTTTATATCATACCCGGTTGGGTATGATAAGTACCTCGAAATGAATACCCACTACTTAGTGGTATTTTAAACATCACAACATAGAGGAGTGATGTGAAAATGACACGCAAAAACTACTTACAAATCGTGAGTAGATCATACCCGGTTGGCATGATGAAGCTTACTCGGACGAAGTGGAAAACCCATTCATCAGTTATGAGCGGAGATATCCTCATACCCAGTTTGTATGATGGATTGTTGAAATTTTATTTTTGTCGGAGGTGCTCTCCCCTGTCTATGTTACATTGCTTAAACAATTTGGGAAACCTTTTTTACGGGAGCTCGAATAGCTTTTATAAGCAGGAGGCCTCAGTTTTGGAACTTGATGACTATTATACCCAATTTTAAAAATCTCGAATAGTGGGCCATATGCTAGTGGGCATGAGCAAGAGCTCATAAACAAACATGAGATATGTGCCATAAAACTTTAATAAATAAATTGTTTAGCCATGGTACTAAGACAGGACCAACATATTCAGTCAGCTAGCAGTACTGCGACATAACAGGTCGATAGACCAGTCAAGACAAATAGCTAGAGGTTGAGTTAAGGGTCGGGGCTGTTGGACCAGTGATACCACAGATTATAAGGCATGGTGTAAAAATACTGATTGTGCATGCATTGTTATTATGGGACCTTCAAGACACCCAAGAGGGATAGTGATGTGTCCTAAGGGCCCTAGACGACATATGGATATAAGGGCAATTCATCGGACCAAGTGACTATGTGGAATTTGGAGTAGCATCAAGTGCATGAGACCGGGGTGGGGACGGGATGAGGTCTCTATCCTCATACGAACATGGAGAATTGTTATGGGATTGAGGGTCGAATGTCGCAAACATCCACTCATTCTTAGGGTAGAAGTAGGCGTGGGCATGCTTCTATCTAGGTGATCGGTAAAGTCGCTCTGATGCAACAAGTGGGTTCAATGGATGTACTGGATTGCAAATGTGTGTTTTGACCTTTATGATGAAGGATGTATGTTGGGTGATGACACACCATGATTAATAAGAAATAGTGGTAAAAACCGAGATTTGAAATGAAAGGATTTTTTAAAGGAGTCTCGCACACTCTAATACAAATCTTTTTCCTAAAAGTTAAAATTTTGAAAACCCATTCATAGAGTCGTTGTACCCACCCCTCTTTTCTATCCCTTTTTTAGGAAAAGAGAAAATGACTAGGAATAACACCGTGCCTTACCCTCTGTCCGGTATGCTTAATTTTCCATAAGCTTGCATTTTATTTGATATATGTCTTTCCACAGAACAAGGTTGAAATTATGTCTGACTCATCTCGAGTTAAAGAAGGAGGAAACTCCACTTGAACCGAGAGAGCGACGGGTTGTTCACGGGGATCCAACCAAACCGGGTTGGGGTGTGACAACTAAGATGTATCGCACCTTCAAACAAGGATATTGGTGGAAAGGAATGAAGAGGGTGATTGCAGAATATGTAGCCCGATGCTTATTTTGTCAGCAGATTAAAGCCAAGCATCAGAAACCATCAGGACTATTGCAACCTTTACCAATCCCAAAATAGAAATAGGAGCACATCATTATGGACTTTGTCACGAGATTGCCTATGACAAGAAAAGGACGAGATACAATTTGGGTCATAGTGGACCAATTAACCAAGTCCAACCATTTTCTACCAATAAGAGTGACGGGTTCAGTCGAATAACTAGTTGTTCTATATATGAGGGAAATAGTAAGACTCCATGGTGTTCTAAGGAGTATAGTATCAGATAGAGACTCGAGATTCACTTTAAGACTCTGGCCAAGTTTACAAAGTCCCATGGGAACCAAGCTCCACATGAGCACGACGTTTCATCCTAAGACTGATGGACAGTCTGAGTGAACTATTCAAACCTTGGAGGATATGCAAAGAGCACGCGTACTCACCATAAATAAAGGTTTGGAGGAATACTTGTGCATAATGGAATTTGCTTACAATAATAGCTATCATGCCAGTATTCAGAACGTTCCTTATGAAGCCCTTTATAGAAAACCATGTCGTACCCCTCTATTTTGGGAAGAAGTAGGGGAAAGGAAGCTGGAAAGGGTAGAGCTAATCGAGGATGCCATAGAGAAAAAAAAATTAATCAGGAGTCGCTTTAAGACCGCTCAGGGTAGGAAAAAGTGTTATGTGGATAATCGAAGGAAAGATCTTGACTTTGATGTAGGAGATCAAGTGTTTCTCAAGGTATCCCCATGGAGAGGATTACTTAGGTTTCAACAATGAGGAAAGTTGAATATGAGGTATATCAGTCCATATCCCATCATTCAAAGGATAGGACCGGTGGCCTATAAATTGTAACTACCTCCAGACTTGCAGAGAATACACTATGTTTTCCATATCTATGTACTTCGGAAGTACTAGCCTGATCCTAGCCATGTATTGGACTGACCTCCACCAGAGCTAGAAGATAACTTAGCCAATCAAACAAAAATTGTACGAATCATCGACCAGAGGGATAAGAACTTAAGGAATAAGAGAATTTCTATGGTCAAAGTTCTATGGCAAAACAAACCCGTGCAAGAAGAGATATGGGAAACTGAAACTATAATGAGGGAAGGTTACCCTCAATTATATAACATGTAACTATTTTGGGGACAAAACCCCTAAAATGAGGAGAGAGTTGTAAACTATGTCCTTTAATAATAAGAAAACCGGGAAAAGAACCGATCATTTCCAAAGAGAAAACCAAGCTGATTTATGAACTAAAACTAATAAAGAAAAGACAAACTAGGAAATTTATGAACCCCGAGTGACCTAAAGAGTCACAAAAGTCATGATAAAGGACTTTAGAATGAATTAGAGGTGAAAACCAAACTGGTTCACGTGAACCAGACCTGAACCGGTTTGAACCGATTTCTAAATTCATTTTTCTAGGTGGCTTAGAAAATCCAAATTTAAGAATTGAGGCCACCATTTGATAGAGAATGAATTTAGATGAATTTACAAATTTTTAATTTTGAAAAACTTGGTTGAATCGGGCCTAAGTCGGCCAGTTAAACTGTTAAACCTGATTCGAACCCGTTCGGTCCGATTCGGAACAATGTCGTCTTCTTCCTTTCAATGACAGTACTGTTCACTCGCTAGAAAATTGAACAGCGTTGGCAAAGATCAAAAGTCTCCAGCCAGGGAGATTCAAGCAATGAATGACTGCCATTAAGGCGCCAATCGGATGGCCAATAAGTCCACGAGCTTTCTATATAAAGAGCCCTTCCTCATTCAACCTCCTCACACCTGAAATCTCCACTCTCTCCCTACTTCTCCATTTTCCGGTGAAGCTTGAACCAGAGCTCCGACTTGGGCATTTTTCTGAGCTAAAGAAGTCATGGTCAGGTTCTTTAGATTCAGGAAGAATTCAACTACACAACTGTAGTCTCCATTTGCTCCAAGGATCACCGGAGAAATCTGGCAAGATAGAACAGTGAAGCAGCTCCAGCGGACCGAAGTTGCCATATTTCTGCTGAGCTGAAAATAGCCAATTCGAGCCATTCTTAGGCCAAACCAAGCCCTCCAAACACTTCCATATCCCTTCTAAAGCTGAATTACAGCGGAAAGGTAAGCCAATTTGGCTCTCCTCTGTAAATTCCGATCGGTGCTAGAGAGAGAACCTACAGATATTCACAAACCAAATTCTCCCTCAATTCGACATGAATTGAGGTGATTCTTGATCCTAAGAGGAACCTCAGGACAAGAGCTATCTGCCTAGATCGAAAACTCAGACCATCGTGCCCTTGACGGAAATCTTTCAAAGCTTTCTCTCTCTACGTTTAGTTTTCCAGCGAAGCTCCGTTTGAGCTCGTTCCGGCGTCAAATTGTGCGATTCAAAGTGTAATTGAATCATGTGGAAGTGTACAAACTCAAATCCACCTTCAATTTTAACAATTAACTTCAATTGATCAGTCAATTTGATGAAAACATATCTGGTCAGGTTGGAAGGTTGAAATTGGGGGAAATTTTAGGGATTTTGAAAATTTGAGGAACTAACATGCAATTTCCTAACATTGAGGATCCATTGGGCATGGAAAAGATATTGGAGGACCAATTGTCCAATTATTGGAATTTTTACAGTAAATTTTACCATTTTTGTAAAGTATGGGCAAAATGGTAATTTTGGAAAAATTGAGAACCAACTTGGGAATTTGGAAAACTTGAACCACATTTTTGTGATTTTGAATAAATTGAAGTCCCAAGGTGAATTTTAGAAGTTTCAGGACTCAATTTGGGGGAAAATCGGCATTAGGGACCTAAAGTGAAAGAAAAAGAACTTTAGGGACCTAATTGCAATTAATTGAAAAGTTTGAATATTTCATCCATTAATGATGAATGAAGGCTATTAGGCCAAGGAATAATGAACAAGGATGTTTATATCATATAGGAACACTGTCACACCCTGACCCAGTTTGGTCGGATTCCCGTGATCAACCCGCCACTCTCCTGATTTATTTAAGTGTTTCACCTTTTTATAAATCGTAAAAAATAAATCGTCCTATAAACTTGCACCTTTCCTAAAATAACATAAATTAAAACTGCATAATATTTTAAATTTATCATACCTGTCTCACAGGTGTCTTATTTGAGGGTCTTTAAGGGTAGGCTTTCCGGAATTTCGTGAAAGGGATATAAGGGAGGGGGTGAGTACAACTACTCAATGAATGGGTTTTTTTAAAAAAAATTAACTTTATAGGAAAAAGATTTGTATTGGAGTGTGTCAAATCTCTAAAGATTTGAGGGTCTTTAAGTATGTTGGGTGATAACACACCATGATTTATAAGAAATAGTGATAAAACAGAGATTTGACCTCATCCCGACCCCACCCTAGTCTCGTGCGCAATGAAGCTACGTCAAGCTTTGCAAGGTCACCTGGTCCAACGAACTACATCCACCAGGTCATCCAGGCCCCTAGGACACATCACTACCCCTCTTGGGCATCTTGAAGGTCCTGTACACACAGTGCATGCACAATCAATATTTTCATCGCATGCCTTATAATCTATGGTACCACTGGTCCAATGGCCCCGACCATCAACTTAACCTGCAGTTGTTTGTCTTGACTAGTCCGGAGACCTGTCATGTCACACTATCACTAGTTGAATGAATATGTAGGTCCTGTCTTGGTACCATGGCCAAACAATTCATTTCCTTAAAGTTTTATGGAATATATCTCATGTTTATTTACAAGCTCCCGCTCGTGCCAATTAGCCTATGCCCCATTGTTCGAGATTTTTTCAAAATTGGGCATATAAGCCCCCAAGTTCCAAAACCGAGGCCCTCGGCCTATTAGAGCTATTCGAGCTCCCATCAAGAAGGTCTCCCAAATTGTTTAAGTAGTGGCACACAGTCAGGGAGAGCACTTCTGACAAAAATATGTTTTCAACTGTCCATCATACCGAACAGGTATAAGGACATCTCCGCTCATAACCAATTAATGGATTTTCCACTTCCTTCAAGAAAATTTCATTATACCAACCGAGTTTGATCTACTTATAACCAGTAAGTAGTTTTTTCGTGTGATTTTCACATCACTCCTCTAATTTGTGATGTTTAAAATACCACTAAGTAGTGGGTTTTCATTTCTAGGTGCTTATCATCCCCAACCGGGTATAATATAAAATTTCCACTCACCCGATTGTGAAATGAAATTCTACTTAGTCAGTTTTCGTCCCTAGCAAGCTTAACTTCAGCTGGCGTTCTCGATGTCTCATTTTCCAAAACGAAATGAATATAGTTGTTCATTATTTTTTGGCCTAATAGCCTTCATTCATTCCAAATGAATAAAAAAAATAAACTTTTTATTTATCTATAATTAGGTCCCTAAAGTTATTTTTCTTTAACTTTGAGTCCCTAATGCCAATTTTTCCTCAAATTAAGTCCCAAAACTTTCAAAATTTATCTTAGAACCTTAATTTATTCAAATTCCCCAAAAGGGATTTATTTTTCCCAAATTTCTAGTTTGGTCCTGTAACTTTTCCAAAATTTATCATTTTACCATTCTTATACAAAAATGGTAAGTTTCACCCCAAAAATTCTAAAATTCCTCAATTGGCCCTCTAACATTCTTATCATGCCCAATTGACCCTCAATTTTAGAAAATTGCATTTTGGTCCTTTGAATTTTCAAAAATCCCCAACTTCCCCTAATTTCAACTCAGTAACACTACCGAATTTCATTTAATCAAATTGACCAATCAAACACCACTAATTGTTGAAATTGAGTTTCTACATGTTCATACAATTCCATAGAACTTTGAATCATAAGTTTTAACGCCGGAACGAGCTCAAACAGAGCTTTGCCAGAAAATAGACTATAGAGAGAGAAAGCTTTGATTGCTCACCGGTGAGGGCGCGACGGTCTGAGCTTTCTATCTGCTAGGTAGCTCTCCTCATAAGGTTTCTCCTATGATCAAGAATGACATTAATTGATATCGAATTGGATTAGAATTATGTCAATGAAATTCAATTGACTCTCTCTCTAACGACGATCGGAGATTATAGAGGGGAGTCGAATTGGCTTACCTTTCAATCCTAATTCGATCGTGGGAGGACTGAGGAAGTGTTGGGAGGGCTTGGTTTGGCCTGAGGAGGGCTCGAATTGGCCCATTTCAACTCGGCCGAAATAGAGCAGCTCCGGTCCCCCAGAGCTGCTTCACTATTCGATCACGCCGGCGCTTCTCTGATGACTCTCGGAACAAATGGATGTTACCACCATGTAGTTGACTTCTCCCTGATTCTAAGGAACCCAACCTCACCTTCTTTGGCTCAGAAATGACCCTATATCGGAGTGACTGAGAGAGAGTGAGCTTTTTAGGTGTGGAGAGGATGAATGGAGAGGGGCTCTTTATATAGGAAGCTCGAGGACTTATTGGTCGTTTGATTGGTGCCTTAATGGCAGTCATTCATTGCCTAAAACTCCTTGGCTAGAGACTTTTCAGCTTCACCGGCGCTGCGTGATTTTTCGGCTAGTGCATGGTGCTGTCATCTAAAGGAAGAAGACGACACTGTTCCGAACCGGATTCAAAGCTTAAACCGGTCGGTTCACCTATTCGACTGAATTTTTCAAATCTAAAAATTTCTAAATTCATCTAAATTCATTTTCTATACATTGGTGGCCTCAAATCTCAAATTTGAATTATTTAAGCCAACTAGAAAAATAAATTTAGAATCTAGTTTTATAGTGGGTCAAACTGGTCCAAACCGGTTCAATCCGATTCACCAGAACCGATTTAGTCTTCATCTCCAATTCCTTCTCAAGTCCATTTCCATGACTTTTGGAACTCTTTGAGTCACTTGGAATACATAAATTTCTCAGTTTACTCCTTTATCTATCGGTTCTGATTCATGAGTCAACTCGGTTCATAAACTGGTTCTATCTAGTTCGGACCCAGTTCAATTGAACCGGACCATTTTTTCTTCCAAATTCATCCTAAGGTTCTTTTCCAAGATTTATGAACCATTTTGAGTCACGTGGGAGTTGTAAATTCTCAATTTGTCTGTTTCCTAATAATCGAGCTTATAGACTGATTTGGTTTTAAAATTTGAAACTCACCGGTTCTTTCCCTAGTTTTCTCCTTATCAAAGGACGGGGTTTACAAACACGAAGTACCAAGAACACCAGCAAGGACAAGCTCATGTGAAGACAAAGAATCGGTTAAGAGGAAATTAATGCGTTATCGGGAGAGTGAGATTTTTATATCATATCTGTTTAGCATAATAAGCACCTCGAAAATGAAAACCCGCTAAAATGGGGGATTTTAACATCACACCTAGATAAGGTAATGTGAGAAAACACATGGAAAACTACTTATTGATTGTAAGTAGAACATACCCGGTTGGTATGATGAACTTTCTGGAAATAGAAAACCCGTTCATCGATTATGAGTGGAGATGTCCTCATATCTAGTTGGTGTGATGGACAGCTGGAAGATTATTTTTGTCGAAAGTGCTCTCCCCTGACTGTGTGCCACTGCTTAAACAATTTTGGGATACCTTATTGATGGGAGCTCGAATAGCTCTAATAGGCTGGAGGCCTTGGTTTTAGAACTTGGAGGCTAAAATGCCCGATTTTTTTTGAAAATCTCGTGCAATGGGCCCAAGGCTAGATGGCACAAGTAGGTTGCTAAAGAAACATGAGTTTAAACCATGAAAACTTTAAATGGATAATATGTTTGGCCATGGTACCAAGACAGGACCAACATACTCGATGGATTGGCAACAGTGCGACATGATAGGTCACGGACCAGTCGAGACAAACAATTGCAGGTCGAGTTAAGGGTCGGGGTCATTGAACTAGTGGCACCGAAGATTAAATGGCATTTGAGGAAAATTGTTGTGAGCCTAGGCTTTTATGTCAAACCGTAATTGATAAGGCTGCCCAAATCGTGTAGGGACAAGTGTGACTGGAACGCAAGCAAGAGTAAGCTTGCGTAGACTTGGAAAATTGACCAAGGATGAACACGTCATGATTATTGGGTGAGTGGGCATATTTACATCATACCCAATTAGGATGGTGAGAACTTTAGAAATGAAAAACCACTTGTGAGTGGGACATTAACATCATACTCGGTTGGGGTGATGGGAAATTTAAGCTAAAACCTACTTATGGGTTGTAAGTAGAGGAAATCATACCCGGTTGGTATGATGAACTTCCTTAAAAGAAGGATAAACCCGCTTGCCAATTGTAAGCGGATATATCATCACACCCGATTGGTGGGATGAAGTGAAAATATATTTTTTGTAAGAAGTGTTTTCCCCTGATAGTGTACCAATGCTTAAACTATTTGGGAGACCTTCTTAATGGAAGTTAGAACAACTTAGATAAGCTAGAGGCCTCGAGTTTTGAACTCATGGGGCAAAATGCCCAGTTTTGGGAAATCACGTATAGTGGGCTCAAGGCTAGTGGGCACAAGTAGGAGCTCATAAACAAACTTGAATAAAGGAAAGCCATGACATTGTGTATGTGATTTCGCCATGGTACCGAGTCAGGACCGATAATAATCGATGGGCTGGCGGTAGTGCGTTAGGGCCAAGTCAACGGATCAGCCCAAACAAACAATTGTAGGTCGGGTTGAGGGTCGGGGCCGTTGGACCATTGGCATGAAAGATAATGGATATATGTGAAAAATATTATTTTTTTTACATGCACTTGTGGTACAAGACCATCAAGACGCCTAAGAGGGGTAGTGATGGTATCACATATCCTCCTCCAAGGCAAGAAGAACCTATCCCTCCTCCAAGGAGCCCCTCTAGTCCCACAACAGCCTAAAAAGACTCCAACTAAGAAGGAGGCCTGAGATAACTATTGGGGATGCCCATGCCACCTTTATAAAAGTCCACCAAGTACCCCACCAGCTCAATCCAACTTCAACTCTTCCCAATGGATGAGGTAGACCTATGAGTGCAAGGCTGAGATACTAAGAAGGTAAAAATTCGAGGCAATTCATGAAGTTCATCCTATTAGGGAAGCCTGACGGGAGTATGGATGGACGTCGACCAGTTCATCAAAACCTTCGGACCATAAATCCCAAAACCATTCGGAGGCTAACTCCCGACCTATGACTCCAAGTGACTAGAAAGTAGTGAAAAAAAATTCTTGTAATAAGACGAGTACGGCAATGAACTATCTCCTTCAATGAATAAAGACTATTTTCTTTATTTAAAAGTTAGTCTTACCTGATAATGATTAATAGATTGGAGTAAACCAACCATGGTCGGGTAATAAATGGAGAGAAGGCCACCTAATGAGGAAGGAAGACTACCTCTATGATAACATAAATAATTCCCCCATAAGAACTAGGAAACTCCAAGTAATAAGGCAACAAGATAAAGACTACATTTTATGTTGTCTAATTTTCCTTTAAATCTCTTAACATCATAATCATGTTGGTTCCCTTTTTATACTCATTCTTTACCAACTTTTCTATGGGTTTTCCCCTGGTTCCAATCGTCAGTTTTCCAGCTTAGTGACACATTAGATCTTTTCTCACTTATATCCTTCCTCATTTACAATGGCATCTTTTACTCAAGCTCTTTCCTTTCCTCCATCCTTTCTTGCTTGCTTGTGACCATTCATCATTCCTCATTCCGAGTTAACCCTTGTTCGGTCTGCGTATTGATTCCTTATTTTGAGGAGGTCTTCCCTTTTATGGTTTTCATTCTCTATTATATCCTTCAACGTAGAGACTTCCATTTTAGGGTTATACCTTTAATCTTCTTATTAGTTCCTTGAAAGTTCCATCCCTTTACTTCCCTACACTCTCTTTACTTTGGGACATTTGCCCACTTTTAATCCTCCATTATCTTAAAATTCTCATTTCATCCCTCATTCCCCATCCAATGAACCTCTAGTTTTTTAGTCTTATTTCGTGTATTCCACACTATGCCTAGCTGTCATCCTTTAGGCTCCATTAAGTGAACGTGGACACTATCGGGCCGTAGGAAGGAACAAAGCCATACGACTCTTAAACAAATGGAAAGGTATGAACCGTCATCAAGGATACACATTCTAGAACCATATGGGCAAAGATAAATTCCATAACAGATCATGCTGTAAAGAACATGTAGTGCCAACAGTTCCAAGAAAGGTGACCCAAGTAAGACCAATTCCGTTAGTCAAATCTAAGAAATGGAATTAAAGCCATGGTAAACCAAAAATGGAGGAAGAACTAAAATAAGATAAGGAAGGAATTATATTAAAACCCAAGGGGTTAAGGACAATAATCCTAAGGGACGCTAAACTAAGAGCATCAAAAATCTAGGAAGTGATGGGAAACAGGGGCGATCGGATGTGTATGGAATGTCCAACCAAATGACATGAATAAGAATCTTTAAGAAGAAAAGACTTACCCTAAGTAGAATAAGAAGTAGACCTAAGGAAGTACCTTGGGATGGGTATTTTGGACATGACTAATCATGATACACTAAGTGGAGTGAGTGGAAAGTATAAAGGAAGAAAGACTTCTCAAGTACATGGCTAAAGGACTAGATGAAAAGAGTAGCCAAAGAGATAACATATCGAGCAAACCCTGGGAGGACATCAAGGAGAGTCACTTCTAATGCAAATGATGGCTGACTTAAGTTTTGGGGACAAAACCCCTAAAAGGAGGGGAGACTTGTAAGCTTTGATCAGGGTATTCTCAAGCGAGGATAAGCTAGACAAAAATGCAAAGTGGTAGTGTAGAGGGTCCCCAAGCTCCCTATATAAAGAGCTACTCTCCATTCATCCTCTACACACCTCAAATTTCCATTCTCTCTCAACTGCTCCATTTTCCGGTGAAGCTCGAACCAAAGCTCCCATATAGGCCTTTTTCTCAGCCTTAGAAGGCAAGGTTGGGTCCTACAGAGTCCGAGGGAAGTCAAATACCTGCTAGCATCTTTCTTTCGACCCAAGGACCGCTGAAGAAGCACCGACAGAATTAAACAGTGAAGTAGCTCCGATGGACCGAAACTACCCTATTTTGGCCGAGCTAAATTCAGTTAAATTCAGCCCTCCTCCGGCCAAACCAAGCCTCCCCAACATCCCACGACCCTCATACAGCCTCAATAGAGCTGAAAGGTAAGCCAATTCGACCCATCTCAGTTGTTGTTGATCGGGGTTAGAGAGAGAAAGTGCTAAATTTCACTAACTAAATTCACCCTTAATTTGACTTCAATTGTAGCGATTCTTAATCCTAGAAGGAACCTCATAAAAGAGCTACCTCCCCCGATCGAAAGCTCGAACCGTCGCACCTCCGACGGTAAGCTTTCGAAGCTCTCTCTCTCTCTCTCTACTAGCAATTTTCCGGCGAAGCTTTGTTTGAGCTCAATTAAGACTCAAATGCTACGATTCAAAGCTCAATTGAATCATATGGAAGTGTAGGAATTGATCCATACCTTCAATTAGAACAATTAACTCTAGTTGAACGGCCAATTTGAAGAAATCAAATTCAATCAGTTTGAAGGGGAGAAATTGGGCAAACTTTTGGGGATTTCAGAAAATTGAGAGATCTCTTTGCAATTTCCCAAAATTGAAGGCCAATTGGCCATGAGAAAGATATTGGGGTATCAATTGGTCAATTTTTGGAACATTTGGGGCCAAATTGCCATTTTTGGAAAGTATGGGCAAAATTGTAATTTTTGAAAAGTTGGGGACCAAATTGGAAATTTGGAAAACTTGATCCCCTTATACAATTTTGAGTAAATTGAGGACTCAAAGGGAATTTTAGAAGCATTGGGACTCAATTTGGGGAAAAGTTGGCATTAAGGACCTAAAGTTAAGGAAAATGAATTTTAGGGACCTAAGTACAATTAATCAACAATTATGAGCCTAATCGTTCATACGTGAGAAAACGATGGTTGTTATGCCAAACCCTAATTGATAAGGAAGCCCAAATCATGTAGGGACACGTGTGACCAAAATGCCAGCAAGGAAAAGCTAGCATGGACTTGGAAGTTGACTTGGGATGAATACATCACGGACATTGGGTAAGTGGGAATGTTATACATCATGCCGATTGGGATGATGAGCTTACTTTTATGAAAAGAAAACCTACTTACTGGTCATAAGTAGAGATGATGTTACCCGGTTGGTATAATGAACTTTCTTGAGGAAAGTAGAAACTCATTTAACGGTTGTAAGCGGAGATATCATCACATCCGGTTGGTGTGATAAATTTAAAAATAAACCTTTTGTTTAAAGTGTTTTCTACTGACTGTGTGCAAAATGCTTAAAAGATTTGGGAGACCTTCTTGACGGGAGCTAGAATAGCTCATATAGGCCTGAGGCCTCGAATTTTTGAACTCATAAAGCTAAATGCTCGATTTTGGAAAATTATGTGCAGTGGGCCCAAGGCTAGTGGGCACGAGCAGGAGCTTATAAACAAACTTGAGTTAATAAAGCCATGAAAATTTCTAATAAAATTGTTGTGTGATTTCGCCATGGTACCAAGTCAAAACCGATAGTACTCGATGGACTGACAGCAGTGCATCAGGGTCAGGTCGACGAATCGGCCTAGACAAACGGCTGTAGGTCGAGTTGAGGGTCAGGGCCGTTGGACCATTAGCACCAAAGATAATGGCCATATGTGAGAATGGTTGTTTATGCATGCATTTGTGGTACAGGACCATCAAGACGCCCAAGAGGGGTAGTGATGGGTCCAAAGGGCTACTAGATGACATGGTGTAGATAAAGGCAGTTCGTCATGCTAGTTAGTCGAAAAGCTCAAAGTAGCTTCTTGCGCATGAGACTAGGGTAGGGTTAGGATAAGGTCTCTGTACTCATACGGGCATGGAGTAGCATTTGGGTCTGAGGGTTGGATGTCAAGAACATCCACTCAAATATAGGGTAGAAGTAGATGGACTTCTATCTTGGTAAATGGTAAATACGCTCCAATCCACAAGTGGGTGCAGTGGACGGGCTGCACATGCGAATGCGTGTTACCCTTCCTAATGAAGGGAGTGTGTTTGTATTGTTAAACGCCTCCCGAGGCAATGAGATGAACTAAAAGAGCTAAACATACCTAATGGTAATGGAAAAGGTTTTGAAAACCAGAATTTGAGAAAATTCCTTTATAAAGGAAATGATAACCTTGGCATGGTTCAAACAAAGTTTTTTTTCTTGAAAACTCACTCCCAACACCTGCTCACTAAGTTGTAAAACTCACCCCTCCCTTTTTCCCCTTTTCAGGTAACCGAGGTAACCCCATTCCTAAAGACCCTCCTAATTTGGAACAATAAAAAGACAGGTATGTCTGTTTTAAAATACTCAGTTTTGTATAATACTATTCCAGAAAACATAGGTAAAAAGACGTTTTACTTCTCACGATCTAGAAAAGGGTGAAACCTTTAATGGACCAAAAGGAGTGGCGGGTTACTCACGGGGATCTAACCAAACTAGGTCGGGGTGTGAAACCGAGTCTTACATTATTCCAAAATTTCAATTTGGTCCTATTTTTTTTTTGAAAATCCTCAATTGGTCCTAGATTTTTCCAAAATTACTGAATTGCCCCCAAATTTCTAAAAATTACCAAATTGCCCTAATATTTTCCAAAATTACCAAAATGTCCCTATGTCACGAAAGTCACCAATTTGTTCCCAAAATTTCTTAAAACTATCAATTGGCTCTCAATTTCCTCACAATTGCCATTTGGTCCTCATTTTTCAGAAATTTGCACAAAAGTACTCTTATTTTTGAAAAATCTCAAATTGCCCCTAAATTTTCCCCCAAATGGTACTCTTGACTCCCGATTTCTTACCTCTTCCAATTGATCACCTAAACTCCATTAATTTCTTCCTACAATGCTGCTATTCACTTCCTCCAGCTCCCTACGGCCATTCTGCACTTTGAATTCCCAAAATTGACCTAGTTTCAAGCTCTGCCATAGCTTCATCGGAAAACAGGCTTAGAGAGAGAGAACTTCGAGTTTTTACCAAAGTGTCATCAGAGCTTTCAATTCATGGAGTTAGCCCTTGCCGAAAGGGTCTTTTGAGAATTAGAATTCACTTCAATTAATGTCCTAGGCAAGGGGAATTTGGTCAGTAAGTTTCGGCCACTTTCTCTCTTTAGAATTGTAGGACTCAGGCAAATTGGAGGTGGAAGGGCTTACCTAGAGACTGGAAGGGTTTAGGAAGTGTCTCAGGGGAGTTGTGGGAGGTCGTTTTCAGCTCCAGGAGGCTGGAGGTGTCCTGAATTTTGCTGGTTGGAGGTTAGCTGCTTTGAGCTATCCAAGTGGCTTCAATGTGTGATCACTCTAACACTCCTCAGTGAGTTCTCAGGTCGGGTTAAGGGTGTGGCTAGCTGAAGGACTTCTCCCCGGTTCCGTTGCCACCAACCGGAGCTCCTTTGGTTGAGAAAAGGCCCATCATCGGAGCTCTGGTCTATACTTCGTCAAAAAGAGGAGTGTCTGTCTTCAGGGGGCGCTCGAGCGGTGGGGAGGCTAGGTGGGAGGGTGCTCTTTATATAGGGAGCTTGGCAATTGATAGGCTATCAATCAGCGTCAGTTTTAGTGTGTGACTCGTCCTATTCCGTTGGCGGTAACCGATTTTCCAAAGGTAGAAGATCTGGTCTTCTTTCGGCGGTCACGAGTCGCCTATCAGCCCAAGGTTGAAGATGACACTTTTTCGTGCCTGCAAACTTCGCACATGCAGATTTACCACGTGGTATGTTGTGATTGGCTAGCTTTGCTAACACGACTTCCCACTCAACAGCCTAGTCAGCCTTTAACTCACTGACCAAACATGTGGCAGCCTCCCATTGGCTGCTCCATCCTACGTGGTTGTTGACCTAATTTTGATCATTGACTATGACACGTGGCCTCATCTGATTGGTTATTTTAAATATGTCAGATTTCCCCCCTAATGCATAGTGTCACTGCTACGTGTCGGCCTTTGATTAGTCGGTCATTTCTCCGACATCCTTGTTGACTAACATGGTACTTTTGTGAGTGTTAGCTTCTCATTGGTCGGTATTTGCTAACGAGGCCTTTCCGAAATTGACCGTTGACCAAGACATTTGTCGCTCCCTTATTGGTCGCTCGTCGTAGACGTGGATTTTCCTACTATGATCGTTGACTAATGACACGTGTTACTCGCTGATTGGCCAGCGCTTCCAAGTGCTAATTGGGCATGCTTCGCCACGTGTCGTGCACTGATTGATCGTGCCTGCTGACTAAGCGCTGACTTAGCATTGGTCCTTGACCCGCTGGACTATTAATCAGTCCGGTTCGACCGAATCTGGTGAGCCGAAATCGTAAATCAGTTAATTCAGGCTTGATTCGATCGATTTTTCAAAAATTAAAAATTTATAAATTTTTCTAAATTTATTTTTTAACTGATTATGACTTCAATTTTCCAATTTTACATTTTTAAGCTATCTAGAAAAATAAATTTTTGAACCGATTATTCACGATTCAACTCAGTTCATTCTTATTAGGGTTCGATTCACCCCAAATCGGATGGTTATTAAATCAAATTAGCTTAATGGTTTTTTCAATTCGTGTATTTATTGCCCAATTAAAATTTTCCAAATTATAATTTTGACCATTATTTACTAATTTTAATTCGTTTAAATTCTTAATTTTTATTTTAAAATTTTCTACTTCTCTTTTTCGATTATCAATTCTTTTCATCCGGAAGTAGTTTACAAGTCAACTCATCACTCTATATATATCAATTAGGGGTACCAACATTTCTCGTACCTTAGTTTTGACTAAGATGGCTGAAAATAATAAAAATGAATAAGACTCAGTTTAGACCAAAATAATCGAAAATAGTAAAAATTGAAAAGTGAATGGGCACCACAAATGAGTGTGGGAATACCATTCACCCACGGCAAAAGGGAGCTAATATCCCTATTATGTGAAAGAAAAAGGGAGCTAATAGGTGTTGAATCACTAAAATTGAATGAATATAAAAATAATATTAGTGAAAATATAAAAATTTATTAAAAGAGTAATATATATATATATATATATATAGCATCGTAATAAGATCAAAATAGAACGCTTTCTTATTCCATCGTCAAGGATAATCCTCAACAATTTTTTTTTGATAAAAATACAACTGTGTATATGTTGATACGAAATGTGTATAAATAACTTTTTTTGCTCCGAAAATTTGTATGTTGTCGCATGCAAAATGTACGGCAATTTTAAATATTAATTTATATGTCATATTTTAAAATTAATATTGACGGTGAAAATTTCACAATTTGTAGACAAGTATAATATTTTTAATATTCTCCTAAAATATTTTGATAAAAATACAACTGATCTGATGATGTAATAATATATTAATTATATTTATTGTTTTACTATATTTATTTTCTACACCCTTCAATAATTCCCTGAATCCACTTCCTCCTTGGAGCAGGATACAGCATGACGGAGGATGGGGGCGCCGGACTTTCCTCCGACGAATCTCAGAAGAGGCAGAGGTATTTACTTCTCCTTTCCCTCCATCCTCAACCTTCTGCCTTCTTTTCCACCGTGATTGCGTTTATGCTTGGGTTTCTGCTTCCGATTGATCAACATGGATATTGGTAAAAGCCGGAAATTTGATCATGGGGCTATGGGTGCCCCTTTTCCTCGCTTCAGAGTATCTGCAGTTGCTCTATTAGGGTTTATAGCTTTGGGTTATAATGTATTCAGATTTTAGGAGAACTTTCTTTTGCATCTTGTCAGCCCTAATTGAGGATTAGAATTAATCGGAATAGTTAGTGACATGTTACTAACATGCCCGCCTCTGCTTTCTTGACCTTCAAACTTTTCAGAAAGAAGAGAAAATGGGATCAACCTGCGGAGCCATTAGTATCGGGTGGACCGGCAGCTTCTGGAATTCTCCCGTTGGGCAACCTGGACTCTCTTCAGGGCATTGTCGTCCCTGGTCTTGGCGCCTCTATTCCTTCTACGTATCTGACGGGTTTGGTGGCACCTAACGGTGTTGCTATGTACCCTGGGATTCCTGCCCCTTTGGTGCCCCAACCAATTTCTGCCGCAAATCTCAAGTTGAATCAGGTTGTTTAATTGGGAAGGGCTCTTCAAACTTCAATTAAAAAATAATTTTGCCTCTTTATAATGTACGGTACAGTTTGTTTTTGATGAATCACTTTTTCTGAATCCTTTGCATATGGTAAAGGTGAAAATCCAGGAAGAGATAGTAATAGCCCGAGAGATTGTCATCAATGATGCTGAGCCATCTCTTCGTTTCAGGCTCACAAAGCGCCAAACTCAGGAAGAGGTGACTTTGATGCACTATTTCATTTACTATGATACATCTCTTTCTTTTCCTATTTGGGGGTATTCAATGGAATACTAATTGCTGATCATTGACTGGCAGATTCAAAAGAGCACTGGTGCTGTTGTTATAACTAGGTGCATACTTGCTATTGCCATTTGGGAGACTTCACTTTTATGTTGTGTATCTCTATTATTTATATCATCTATTTCTTTCAGGGGCAGGTACAGGCCTCCGAATGCTCCCTCTGGTGGAGAAAAGCCATTATATCTTCATATATCTGCTGGGGCTCATGTAAGTTTTTTATTATGTTTGAAAAGTGAAAAGAAAATAAGAACAGAACCTAGTTTATTTTTTTGTGAATTACTTTATTTTATTTTTCCTTACTATTTGGGACTTATATTAAACTATCAGCATTTTATGGATCACGTGCACTGAAAAAAAATGGTTTATGGAGAGTGATGAGCATTCTCAAGAATATTAAATATCCAATTATAAATAATCACTCTATGGTGGTTAGGAATACTTAAAAACATTCAGGATGACTAGAAAAATGTTCAGGGTGTGAGGTATATTTATAAGAGGCAATGTCAATTGGTTTCTTCTATCTTTTTTATCATCATCCATGTCTGTGTTCAATGTGCAACATAAATATCTTTCTGCAATTGATGGAATTTGTGGTGAATGACCCTAACCTAGGTGCAAGATAATGACTTTTGTAAAGATAAGTGCATTGGACGTTTCTGGAGAGGTTCTGATCACAGCAGTTGAAGGATTCCACTTGTTAGTAAAAAGTCACAACTATAAATCAGTAATCTAATATAAATACATTTCTTATAAGGAATGCTGATCCTTTGTGATTCTTAAGAAAGCTTGTATTCAGCTGCATTCTTTTATCCCTTTGACCGCACTTAATTATATTACTCTATCTTTATGATAAATTGGATATAGTTCTAAAGAGCATTAACTTAATTACAGCTGAAAGACACAGCAGACAGAGTCATAGCGGTTGATCGTGCTGCTGCAATGATTGAAGATATGCTAAAACAGGGTCCAAGTTTTGTTCCGGGCTCCAATCTCCCAATGAGCAATAGTATGAAGGTAAGCATGTAATGAATGAACTAGAATCTAGCGGCAATATTTTCCTTTTTTCTGGATAACTGGAGTAAATAAACTTTTTAATCCTGATTCAGGTTAATCAATGGCTGAGTGTGTGTGTTTATTTGGGATTTGATGCTGATCCTTCTCTGAATATTGCTGCTCGTATTCGTGGGCCAAATGTGGGTATTTATTTTGTCTCCTCTTTCTTGTGTCTCTACAATCCCCATGTCTTTCCTTTTCACCTGTGCATGGTGCTTGTACTGAAAATAATGATAATAATGCAAAGTGCCAGTCCGATTTAAAATGAATTCCTGCCTAAAATGGCTGCATTTTTTAGTTTGTACCTTTATTCCCACAGATCATATGTCAATTGCTGGATTACTTTTTGAAGTTAATGTTAAGCATATTGAAGAAGAAATTCTAATGTTTGGAGCTCTCTCTAACGTCTCCATACAATTCGGAGAGATTGTTTTTGTTGGTGGTGCTTTTTCGAAATGCAGGATCAATATATAAGTCACATTATGAATGAAACAGGAGCTACTGTCTCACTAAGAGGGCGTGGTGCAGGAGCTGAAAGCACCAATGAAGATGGTAATGGCTCATATAGTGGCTTTCAGACCTTGTCCAAATTCTTGATTTTCAATGTTGTTTCAATGACTTATGTTTCCATACCTTTATGTTGTGATAGTAGGAGGAGAACAGCCACTGCACATATTTCTATCTAGTAATAATCCAAAAAGTCTTGAAGATGCAAAGTGTCTGGCAGAAAATCTTTTGGACACAATCTCCATTGAATGTGGTGCCCCAAGGTACTCATGCTTGATATTTTATTGAAGATAAATGGTTAAATTTAGGTTATTGACTACCACTATTTTGCACCATAATATGAATACAAATACAACATACATATTCTCGTTATTTTTGTCCAGAAAATCAAATTTCAAGATGATCTGGAACGGAAACTGATTATATATTGATGTAAATTATGAATATGTTTTGATATAAATCACAATTATAAGTTGGTCTATTTCCATATGCCAAAAACAACAGAAGAATTACCTTGTAAAATGGCTCCATTCTCTCCTTGCATGCATGCTATTTCATACTGTTTCTATGTTTTCCAATTGTTCAAATGAACCATAAATAATATCTCGAGCAGCAGTGAATTGAGCTAGTGTTTGTTTGGTTTCTTTGAATAGATTAGCTGTCTTTACTCTTTTGCTTCTTGAATGGTTCTAGGGCATCTTCATCATCCAACATCTATGGTACTGTTCCTCCGCCACAACAGTTGCTGTCTGTTACCCAGAGTATTGGGCTTGAGCATGAAGAAAGTAGAGATGCTTCTGCTTTTGGGACTTCTCATGCCGGTCCTTCAGTTCAAGCAGTTTCTTCAACTCAAGCTGTCCCTGTAATCAATAATCTTTCTACACTCATGCCTTTGACGCAACCAGGGATACTGCTAGGTAATGGACTTTCTGGTGGCAACTACTCTTGGACCCCACCAATGAGTGGAACAAGGTATACAGGATATGAAGGAATATATCCTCAAGCCACACCTCTTCAACAGGTTGCTATGGTTCTTAAGCAGTCACCTGCCTTTACTTCCTCCTCTGTTCCCGCACTCACTTTACCCAGCACAATAGTGAAACCTAGTCCTAATTCTGCTGCTGAAAAAGAGAAAGAGAGACAGCCTCCACAGAAGCGGAAATTCCAGGAATTACCAGTCAGCCATAATGTGCCTGCAAAACTGAACCAGGTATGTTCATGCACTCTTGTTTGCTTTATATTCTATTCACCAGCTTAAACTGAGAAATAAACAAACTATAGTCCCAAAGGTTGTTTATTGCCCCTACGAGTGAATGGCAATTCTAGCGATTTGTTGAATATAACACATCACCGACCTCCAATTAGGAGGCATTGCAATTTATGGCTGGAGTTTTTTTATTGCTGATGAAAAAATTATTTACATTCATCTTGTTTTTTTCTTTACCTAAAATAGTGTTTGATTATTTGTGGACTCCCCGAATTTACTGTAACATGTCAATGGCTCTATATTTTTCCTGTCTCAGCTTACTTATTATGTATATCATCTCATGTTCTAGAAGTTTAATCTTTAATTTTTCAACAGAATTTTCAAGTTTCTGCCTGTCCTTTTAGTTTAGTCAATCTCTGAAAAATCCAGGTCTGAATTTGTGAAAACCTTATAGAAATAACTTGAGTAGTAATTGTTCCCCTTTTCTTTTCCAATACACTTTGCATATGCCTTTACAATTAATTCTCCTAGAGGGAAACTGCTATTTCCTAGGACATGCTGCTTTCTATGCTAGATTGCTAGTTAACAAATAAATTCCGAATCATATCTTTCTTGGACTCCTTTTTATTTTTTCTGCAGTTTTCTTTTCTTCTTTGTGCTCCTTTTCCCTAATTCGCCCCTTTTTGTTATTTCTAGTTATTAATATTGGTTGTACTGATACTTTTGCTTCATATTCCAGGTAATTTTTTCTGACCTTTCAAGCTAATAACCAAATACTGGGCCTCCATGTAGGGACCACTGGTTTGTATATGTAACAGGGTCTTCTGTTTAGCTCTTTCTGTCTGGGAAAGCAGGACCAATGCTATGCTGCTTCAAGGGCCAACTATAGGATTATATGGTGGGATTTTCCTTAAATGCTTGCAGCAGATAATGTTGAAGCCAAAATTTTTAGTACCTGATTATTCCTCCTTTTATCTTTGTAAACCCACCTGTCTAATTGTAGACAATTAGTTGGTAAAAATGGTATCCAAATCCAACAGAATTATCTCATCAGTAATTCTAGGTGTCATCATGCTTAAATCGACTCTACTGAAAGTATGGTGTTTATGGATATTGTAAGACATGAGGTTAGGATTAATTTATTCGATCTTGATTCTCTTTCATCATCTTCTTGTATTATGTTGTAGGGATTGGGTTCAGTAAAGTTAGGTGAACATGGGGCAGATCCAGATGCTCGAGATCCTGCAATGATGCCACCTCCAAAGATGATCCAACCATCATTACACGGGCCATCATTACACGGGCCATCAATGCCCGCACCAAGAAGCATGGGTCCTCCTCCACCTCCACCTCCACCGCCAAAGCTTACTCCATCAAGGACGAAACCTGAGATCATCCATAAGGACAGCATTCTGCAGGAAAGTAGATCAGAGCATATGCCTGGTGAGAACCCTGAACCAATGCCCTGCTTTCTGTGTGTAATTATCCTGACGGGCACAGTAGTATCATATGGTCTTTTATTTAACTTCGTACTCAAACTGAAAATTATATTGCCTTCAGACACCCTTGTGAAGCTGATGGAATATGGAGATGAAGATGATGACCCAGATGAAACTTCTACTGAACCACTCAACTCGAGTACATATGCAAGTAGGAAGCCATTTTGGGCAGTATGAGCTTCAGATGGATGGCAGTAAGCAGCAGGAATGCATCTTCTGGTCTGGAAGAATGAAAGTGGTAACATTCGATGTCGGTCAGAAGAATGAAATGGCTGATAAAGTTATATTTTAGTGCTGAAAAATCAATCTTAGTGCACCAGATTTTGAGAGTGAGGGATCAAGGCCATATCATGTCAATATCAGTGCTAGCTGTAGTTATAGTATGTTTGGTGTCAGTTCCATGGGCAAAATTGCTCATCTTGGAACCCTGTTTACATTTATGAGAAAATACATAAAATTTTCATACGGACGATTAAGGATGGCCCAAATTTGTGCCAGTCTCTACTGTTTTAGCATGTCGGTTCTTCATTTTCCTTTGCATCTTGAGCTATGTATGGCGAGTTCGGGTTGGATCGAGTGTTTGGGTCTCGGGCATGACTTCAATATTGATTGCATGTATCCGACCTGTCATAAGGAAGGGGCAATAACTGATGTGCTATGATCAAGAGTTACATCACTATATTCAACAAAACTACTAGAGTTACCACCATCACTAGATTCCATCACTTGCAGCAACTAGTGTAACTGTTGGTACCATAGCCGCCACTAACCATTGCTATAGTCACTGATTTCCTCTATGAAGCCAACATTACCAAATCCTGGAGATTTTCTCTTGAGCACAATTCACGCTTATCCTTAGGCTAGGAAGATCATGAATTCATGGGCAAGCAAGTGCTCTAAATATAGATTGGAGAAGCAATCAGCTGAAATGTCCAGTTGAGTTGGTCTGATTCTGATTAAGTGTGGACGAGTCATGAAATTTCGTCCAGTAAAAATATACAGAAAGCTTGACAAACTCATGTAGTTATGTCTAGTAACAGAGCTAATACTTCAGAAAAGCTCGATAGTTTCCCTTCACAAACTGGAAGAGAATAAAAAAGCATATTATACCCTTCCATCCATTTCCTCCATGGCATTATTAGTCTCACCACTGGACCTGGACCTGGACCTGAAGCTAATAAAGCTAAATCCTTTTGATCTACCAACCTGACTGTTTAATTTTACCCAAGCTGTTAGTGGCATTTTAAGGTAAGCAGCAGTTAATAGTCAAAACTGAAAATCAGCATACAGTAGTAATTAGCATTGAGAATTGGCATCTCATCTATAATAAGAAATGAAGAACATCTACAGGTGAGTTGCTAAGAGATCAAATTTATATTCGCATTGCTTGATGATATACTGATATATAGTTCATTTCTGAAATTGTAGAGGGGTAACCAGCTCTTTGCTAAGAGACCAAAACATGTTTTTTGCTGCAAAAAGGATAGAATACCTTCGAAATTTTACCCATGATGAGGGAGTTTCTACAGGTGAGATGCCAATTCAACCTCCAACTTTTGATTGATCATTTTATCATTTCTCTTCCTCCAACTCCGTTTTTCACTTCTTTATAACACTTTCGGTCATGTATTCTATTTCAACCCTTGTTTTCTTTCGCCCGACTAAAGAAAATCTCCAATTAGAGGTTTTCCAAGAGAGATAACACTAAAAAAACTCACTTGACCTTCCTAATCTCCATTTTCACCTTCTAACAGAATCGTAAACTTGTTCCCCATATGTCCATGCAATATTTTCTATGTTATTTTGCCATCAACTAAATTAGGCATTTTCAGATTTTCCAATCTAGGATATGCTTAGAAGAACCTCAACCATTTCCAGCCTCCACTGACTTCATTCTCAACTTCTAGAATGAGTTATTGCCCTTTTTATCAAAAGATTGAGAAAAATACTAACACATGGGTAGATGGTAGTAAACTTAATATTTGGAAAATAATTTGGGGTAAATGAATAAAAGATTTTAAATTTTAGGGATTTTTATTTTTTATTTTTTGCATACAATAAAAACTCATCTATTTTGTTACCTCATAAGCACGAGTATAAATTGGTGGTTCATCATTGATATCGAATTGATTTATTGCTAAATCAACATGAAACAAATGACTAAACTTGTGAGAAGGTAATAGTTAAAAGCATCTACTTCAGTACTAACCAATTCGGTACATACGAGTTATTGTCTAAATACATGAGTTTTGCTAATATATTCACTAAAATTATTCTTTTTATTAGAATATTTCTCAAGTATGCCTTGACCTCTTTTATGTAATGACGAAGGCACAAATTTGTGCTTTATTGTCCATTCCGAGTGTTGTTAAGAGAATCCGTGAGTCAAACTAAGGATGATATTCTTTCATCACATCTTCATCCTAAGCTTTCTCCCCAATACTAAAATACAACTTCTGCCTCATTTGGAATTGATGGCCACATCCACCCCACGGTCAAGTCACCCTGGCTCCTTGATCCACCGTAATTAATTTTGATGGTGCATGGACCTGATCGTCTCCATATCTTAGGCCCTTAGGCAATGGCCATGTTAGTTGCCCATGCAAAATTCAAACTAACTATGTTAACCATAAGGTTCATGCCACACTACTCAAACTTTGAATGATTTCGTTTCTTCCAGATATATCAAGTAGTGGCTATCCGACTGATTATGAATTTCTGGTCCATTTGGGCAACATTTCCCTTATAAATAGGCTATTCAATCACTTGTTAAAATATTACTCTCAAATTATGAATATGCATATTACAAGATGAAAATCATGTGTTCAACATATTATGTCTCAACACAGAAATCACACATATATGATTTATTGAGACCAGGTCGAAACAATCTCTCATTCGATTATATAGCATTATTATAAACCCTCCCCATAAATTATTTAATCCTAAGTTAACATTTTAAATTCTATATTAAAATCCAAACCTTCTTGAGTATATCACTTGGGTCCTCTTGGGTTCTCACTCCCTTATAAAAGCATATGATGACCTTACCTTAACTTCCACGATCATAATGAGTTTGTCTTCCCACTTAGCCCCATATAGGAGATAGCGATGATGAGTTGAGATGTATTCCTTGATGTGTTGAGCTTTCATGCGATAATATGAGGGTCTATTAGGGAACAATATCAAAAGATAGTGTAAGTTATTACCCGAGTATGAGGAGATAATAGTGCATGCACCTTAAGGGATATGTTCCACCGCTCTCCCTATACTCTAACCTTACCCATCTCTAATTTACCATGTTCGTGCCTTTAGAACCTCATTACTAGTAAATAAACTTCTCCACAATCAAGATAGTCTAGAGCCCAAATTAGCGTTGAGATATATTCCTCGATGTGTTGAGCTTGCATGCAACAATATGAGGGTCTATTAGGGAACATGCCCAAAGATGGTGTAAGTTATTACGAGGAGTAGATAATAGTGCATGCACCTTAAGGGATGTGTTCTACCACTCTCACGGTGTAATCCGTCCCACGGACCAAATAAATCGGGAAGGAACAGCGGTTTTGAAAAAAAAAAACTGAGCTGAAAAATTAACCAAAAATAATAAAAAAGTAGTTAAAATGAAAAATTGGAAAATTTCAAATTACCAAAAATTCATAAAAATCATGAGTAAGAATCGGGAAGTGGAATTGATAAGAGAACCGGACCCGAATCGAACTAAATCGTGATTAACCATAGTGAACCGGTTCAATTATTCATTTTTCTAGTTGGGTTAAAAATGTCAATTTGAGAAATTAAATCCACCATTAGACAGAAAATAAATTTAGATAAATTTAGAAAATTTTAAATTTCAGAAAAATTAGGTCCGAACTGACCAAATTTTGAATTTGGGTCACCGAACCAGGTCGGAACGGACCGATCAACGGTGCTCAGTCAGCAGCCACGTAAGCACGGGCAGCCAATCGGAGGCTACCACATATTCGGTCAACGGATGACCGGTCAACATGCCACACAGACACGAACAACCAATGCAAGGCTGTCATGTGTACGGTCAACGACTAATGTGGCGATTGAGTTAGACCTCAATGTTAGAAAAACTAGCCAATCACAGTGCACCACATGGCACGCCCGCCACGCCATCATCTTCAATCTCCAGTCGCTGACAGAGAGAAGATAGAGATGCCGAAAAAGCTGGAGTCTCTAATAGCTCGAAAATCTCTCTGGTGAGGTCGCCGACGACCGAGTCTCATGCCGACCGGTAGCCTGAACAGTTATCGAGCTCTCTATATAAAAAGTACCCCTCCATTCTTTCTCAGCATCTCATAATCGATCGAAAAAGATGAACTGCTTAGTTTTTCGGCAAGTAGAAAATCAGAGCTCCGACATAGGGGCTTTTCTCCACCTCTAAAGTTGCATTTGATATCATTAGAACTGGGAGTAAGTCCTCTACATAGTTGCACCATCCCTTTAGCTTGAGAGTCATCGTAGAAGAGCGAGGAAGCTCAAATAATAATGCTGCTCCTCGGCTGTCAACAGCCCAAGCTGCTTGAGCTCAACTCGAGCTGTTCCCAAGCTAATTCTAGCCAAACTAAGCCCCTCAAACACCACCTAGAGGTGCCTCGACCTTCCCCCGAGCTAGCATGGTAAACCCTTTCGCTGGAAAACACTATTCACGGTGCATTTCTGTAATAACTGAAACTAAAAAATTCACACTGCTCAGACTACCAATTGAGGCACAGTTTGATCCAGGGAGGATCCCCGAGAGGAGAGCAATTTAGAGAAAATAAGAGCTCCGGTCAACAGACCCTCACCGGTAAGATATCGAAGCTTTCTCTCTAGACTGAATTTTCCAACGAACCTTCGTTTGAGCTCATTTTTTAGCCAAACTGAGCGGTTCAAAGCTTTAAATGATGAGAAAAACATAAAGAAGATTATTCAAATCAAGAATGATGGCAATTAACCAAGTTTTGGGGGTCAATTGAACAAAATTGTGATATAGGGATCAAATTGTAATTTTTGAGAAATTGGGTAATTTGGGGATTTTTGGAAAATTGGGGCCGAATTGTAATTTAAGGAAAATTGAGGCATTTTCATGAAATTAACTTCTAATTAGGGCCCAAGTGAACAATTGGATGAAATGGGGGACCAATTGGTAATTTTTGAGAAATTAGGGACCAATTGGCAATTTGGAAAAAATTGAGGATCCATGAGGCAAGAACTAACTACAATTAAGGCATAGTGTAAGGACCTATACGCAAATACTATAAAGTATAAGGTCCCTTATGTCGATTCTCCTAATATGGATGCTCAAACCATGTAGGCATGAATCATACGCGTACAAGTGCCAAGTAGCACATTGAATATTGGAAATCTGGCTAGGACGAATTTGTCACAGTACCGAGTGAGTGGGATTTTCAACATCATACTTGGTTGGGAGTGATGAGAACCATTTTTAAGTTTGAAAATCATTTTTCAGGAATGGTCTCCCCTGACTATATGAAATGGCTTAAACATTTTGGGGGACATTTTTTATGGAAGTCGGAATTGATCCAATAGGCTTGAGGCCTCAAATTTGAAAATGATATTGTTGAAGGCCTAGTTTTGGAAAAACTCATGAAGTGTGCCCAATGCCAGTATGCATGGGTTGGACTCGTAGACAAACATAAATTATAAGAACCATGAAAACTCTAAGAAAAACTTAAAATTGTTGTGTGATTTGCCACGGGGCCAAGATAAGGCTGACAAGGCTCGATGGGCTAGTGGCAGTGCAACTAGACCAGGTCGATGAGATGGTCAAGGCAAACAATTGCAGACTAGGTCGAGTGTCAGGGTCATTAGACCATTGGCACCAAAGAGCTTGTGTAAAACCCGTTCCTTAGAATCAAAGAAAATCGAGAGAAGAATCTGTATTGGTTTATACATGAAGAAACAAGCTGTTTAATGAACGAAAAATAGTTAACATGGGAAATTGGAAAATCCCAAGTGACCAAAATTTCACAAAAATTACAAGGAAGAATCGAGAAGTGGAATTGAGGAGATAACCAAACCAGTTCGGGTTGAACTAAATCCGAACTAGACCGAACCAGCTTGAACCATAGTGAACTGCTTCACAAATTCATTTTTCTAGATGGCTTAAAAATGTCAAATTGGAAAATTGAGACCACCATTAGATAGAAAATGAATTTAGATAAATTTAAAAAATTTTAATTTTTAGAAAAACAGTCGAACCGGGTCCGAATCGACCGATTTTTGAATTTTGGACAACGAACCCGATTGGACTAGACTGATCAATGGTTTGACCAAACCGATCAGTGGACAATAGAAAGTGATCAACGGTCAACGACCAACACAATCTAGTGCCCCATCAGCCGCCGCACAGACATAGACAGCCAATGGGAGGTTGCCACGTGTCTAGTTAATGCATAGCTGGCACCCATCAACACGCCACGTAGACACAAGCAGCCAATGAGAGGCTGTCACGTGTCCGGTCATCAGGTCAACGACTAACGTGGTGATCTAGTTGGCACTCCACGTCATAAAAACTAACCAATCATAGCGTGCCATGTGGCACGACCGCCACGCCAACTTCTTCAACCTTCAGACGCTGAGAGAGAAGAGGGAGGAGAGAGAGAGTTATCGGAAAACCTAGAGTCTTTGGCGACTAAAAAAACTCTCGAGTCAGGTCACTGGGGGCAGAGTCGGAGGCCGAGTCTTACGCCGGTGGGTAGCCTTAATAGTTGTCGAGCCCCCTCTATAAAAAGTAGCCCATCATTCATCCTCAGCATCCCACAATCAAGTGAAGAAGAAGAAGAGTACATTTTCCTAAGAGCAGCAAACCATAGCTCCGACGACGGGCAAATTCTCCTCCAAAGAAGCTCCGAAGAGTGGCATTGGAACCAGGGAAGAGTGCTCTAACTCCAAACCTTCTCAGAACGACCAGAGAACGCTCGGGGAAGTGCACAAAGAATCGCATAGTGAAGCTACTCCGGAGCTTGAAGCAGTGAGCTCCTGTCCAACGCCACCTTGACCCTCTCAACCCTTCCACCACATTGGCCATCTCTGACCACATAAGATCCTCCACAACACCTCTACAGGCCTGGTAAGCTCAATTCTGCCTCCCCTCGTCGAAATTTCCAAATTTCAGAGCTACAACACCCAAATCTTCTCTCTTCAAATTCTCACAGGATAACAGCATGATTTAGTCTTGCTAGATCCCCCTCAACTAGCTCTAGCTATGACCACCTCAAGCTCCGGTCGCAGCATCTCCATCGGTAAGAAATGCAAGCTTTCTCTCTCTACTGTGAACTTTTTTGTGAAGCTCCGACCAGGCAAAAAACTCAACCAAATTTGTAAATTCAAAGTGTAGGACGATTAAGGGGAGTTAGAGGAGGTGAATAGAAGCAAGAATCAAAGAAATTAAGGAGTTACATGCTGCCAATTGGACGAGGTAAGATTCAAAGCTCCACATGCTTGAATTGGGAAAGAAGATGGAGGGTGATTTGGGGATTTTGGGGGACTTTTATGAAATTTTTTAAAATTGGAGGACTGAACGACAATTTCACAAAATTGAGGGTGTTTTCATGAAATTTACCCCAATTGAGGGTCAATTGGGCAATTTTGTGACCAAATTGGAAATTTCTAAAAGTTGGGGACTAAATTGCAATTTTTTAAAACTTGAGTACTAAAGGGCGATTTTGGTAAATTAAGGGTCAAATGGTAAAATTAAAAGAGTTAAGGACCCCACAAGAATAATTGGAAACCTAAGGGGCTTAAGGAAGATTAAAGAGAAATTAGGGACCCATGAGCAATTTAAGCAAAGTACGGGGCCCTAGGTGCAACTATGAGAAAGTATGTGACCCATTCATCACTCCATCCTGATATGAACACTCGTATCTTGCAAGAACGGATTTCTCAAACGTTGGCCCCAACAAGCACACCGAGGAAGAAGATTCCACAAGCGCGACCCCACCGAGATCACCGGATGAGTGGGAACTGCTATGACATTCATTCTGGTTAGAATGACGATTTAGTTTTGAAAACTATTTTTTCAGAATTAGCATTGTCATGCCCCGACCCGATTTGGTTGGATCCTTATGAGCAACCCACACTCTCTCAGTTTATTAAGGGTTTTCCCCTTCTTTAACCTGGGAAGAGTAAGGCATCCTTTAAACCTGTATGTAAACCCCGCCCTTTTAAGCTAAGGAAAATTAGGAAGGGAACCGGTCAAACTGAGTGAGAAAACTGTACTGGTTCACAAACCTGATCAACTGTGAATGGACAATTTAGGAATTTACAACTCACAGGTGATCCAAAGGGTTCATAATACTATGGAAAAGAACCTTAGGATGAATTGGAAGAGGAAAATTAGACCGGTTTGGATGAACCAGGTCCAACAGGATTGAACCGGTTTATGAACTGAGTTGGTTCATGAACCAGAACCGATAGAGATCAGGCAAAACAAAGGAATTCAACTCCATTATACTCCAAAGAAATTCATAAACCTTGTGAAGGAACCTTAGAACAAAGTGGGAGAGAAAAACCAGACCGGTTTGGGTGAACTGGACCCGAACTGGATTGAACCTATTTAAGGACCGAGTCGGTTTATGAACCGGAATCGATAAAAGGAATGGTAAACCGGGAATTTTATGGACCCTAAGTGACCTAAGGAGTCACAAAATTTAGGTGAATGGACTTGTGAAGGAATTGGGGATGAAAACCGAACTGGTTTGGACCAATTTGAACCACTATTGAACCGAATCCTAAATTCATTTTTCTAGAAGGCTTAAATAATTCAAATTTGAGATTTGAGGCCACCATTGGATAGAAAATGAATTTAAAAATTTTTAGATATGAAAAACTTGGTCGAATGAGGGGTGAACTGGTCGGTTTAAGCTTGAACCCGGTTCGAAACGGTCCGGTCCGATTCGAAATAGTGTTATCTTCTTCCTCAGGATGACAACACTGTTCACTCGCCGGAAAATCGAAGCAGTGCTGGCGAAGAAGAAATGCTTCTATTTAGTATGTTTCAGGTCTTTAATGCCTGTCATAAAGGTGCCAAACGGATGGCCAATGGGTCCCGAGCTCCCTATATGATGAGCCCCTCCCCATTCATCCTCTCCACATCTGAAAACTCCATTCTCTCTCAACTGCTCCATTTTTCGATGAAGCTTGAACCAGAGCTCCGATATGGGGTCTTTTCTGAGCCAAACAAGGCGAGGTTGGGTTCTTTAGAACCGGGGAGAAGTCAGCTACATGCCTGTAGTCTTCGTTTGCTCCGAAGGTCTCCGTAGAAATGCCGGCATGATGAAACAGTGAAGCAGCTCTGGTGGACCAAAGCTGCCCTGTTTTTTACTGAGTGGAAATCAGCCATTTCAAGCCCTCCTCAAGCCAAACCAAGCCTTCCCAACACTTCCTCAGCCCTCCCACGGCCAAATTAGGAGTGAAAGGTAAGCCAATTCGACTCCCCTCTACAATTTCCGGCTAGTGCTAGAGAGAGAACTGATAGAAATTCAATGATGAAATTCTAATTCAATTCGGCATCAATTGATGCAATTCTTGATTCTAGGATGAATCTTAGAATGAGAGCTATCTACCCAGATCGAAAGCTCGGACCGTCGTGCCCTCACCGGTGAGTAATCGAAGCTTTCTCTTTCTATAGTCTGTTTTCCGACGAAGCTCTATTTTAGCTTGTTCCGACATTAAAAATCACGATTCAAAGTTTTATGGAATCGTATGAATATGGAGGAACTCAATTTCAACAATTAGAGGTGTTTTATCGGTCAATTTGATGAAATCAAATTTGGCTGTGTTAAAGAGTTGGAATTAGGGGGGAAATTGGGGATTTTTGAAAATTTGAAGGACTGAAATGTAATTTCCTAAAATTGAGGGTCAATTAGGCATGATAAAAATGTTAGAGGGCCAATTGAGGAATTTTAGAATTTTTGGGGTGAAACTTACCATTTTTGTAAAGGAAGGGAAAAATGGTAATTTTGGAAAAGTTGGGGGACCAAATTGGAAATTTAAACCCCTTTTTGTGAAATGGAATAAATTGAGGTCTTATGATAAATTTTAAAAGTTTCGGGACTCAATTTGAGGAAAAACCGGCATTAGGGACTTAAAGTTAAAGAGAAATAACTTTAGGGACCTAATTGCAAATAAATGAAAGTTTGACTTTCTCATTCATTTGGAATGAATGAAAGCTATTAGGCTAAAGGATAATGAACCGAGATGTTCATATCGTGTAGGAACATGAAGTATCGGGAACGCCAGCAAGGACAAGCTCGAGTGAATACAAAGAACCGGTCTAGTGGAATTCACGACATTAATGGGTGAGTGGGTTTAATAACATCATACCCGGTTGGGATGATGAGTACAACTAAAAGTTAAAAACCACTTACCGGTTGTGATTGGGATTTTATATCATACCCAGTTGGGGATGATAAGTACTTCGAAGTGAAAACCCACTATCAAGTGGTATTTTAAACATCACAACTTAGAGGAAGTGATGTGAAAATCATGCGAAAAAATTACTTACCAGTTGTAAGTAGATCATACCCGGTTGGTATGATGAGACTTCCTCGAAGGAAGTTGAAAACTCGTTCATCGGTTATGAACGGAGGTGTCCTTATACCTGTGCGGTATAATGGATAGAGAAAACATATGTTTTGTCGGAAGTGCTCTCCCCTGACTGTGTGCCAAAACTTAAACAATTTGGGATACCTTCTTGATGGGAGCTCGAATAGCTCTGATAAGCCGGAGGCCTTGGTTTTGGAACTTGGGGGTTAAATGCCAAATTTTGAAAATCTCGTACAGTGGGCCCAAGGCCAGTTGGCACGAGCGGGTGCTCGTAAACGAATATGATATATGTGGCATAAAACTTAATAAGTGAATTGTTTGGCCATGGTACCAAGATAGGACAGACATACTCAGTCAACTAGCGACAATGCGACATGACAGGTCAATGGACCAATCAAGACAAACAACTGCGGATTGAGTTAAAGGTCGGGACCGTTGGGACAAATGACACCCCATATTACATGGAAATTTAATAAAACTTTGTTTGTGCATGCACTATGAGTACGGGATCATCAAGACACCCATGAGGGGTAGTGATGTGTCCTAAGGGCACTAGACGACCCGGTGAGTATAAGAGCAAATCGTCATTCCAAGTGTCTGTGCGAAATTTGGAGTAGCACCAAGTGCATGAGACTGGGGTGGGGACATGATGAGGTCTCTGTCCTCATAACGGACATGATGAATTTTTTCCAGGAATGAGGGTCGGATGTGAACGTACTTTTATCTGGGTAGAAGTGAACGTACTTTTATCCGGGTAGAAGTGAACGTACTTTTATCCGGGTAGAAGTGAACGTACTTTTATCCAGGTGGCCGATAAAGTCACTCCGAAGCCACCAGTGGGTTCAATGGTCGTGCTGACCTACGAATGTGTGTAACCTTCATGATGAAGGATGTGTGTTGGGTGATGACACACCGTGGTTAAAAAGAAATGGTGATAAACTTGAGATTTCAAATGAAATGGTTTTGAAAGAAAGGAGTCTGGCACACTCCAATAATACATATTTTCATAAAAGTCTAAACTTTTGAAAACCCATTCACTGAGTAGTCGTACTCACCCTCTCCCTTATATCCCTTTCAAGAGATTTCAGAAAGCATACCCTTAAAGACCATCAACTAAGACGCATGTGATACAGGCATGATAAATTTAAATTATTATGCAGTTTTGTTTATGTTATTCCTGAAAAAGGTGCAGGTTTAAAGGACGCCTACTCTTAAGGGTCGGGGCCAATCGTGACAAACACATGCAGGTAGAGTTAAGGGTCGGGGCCGTTGGACTAGTGGCACCACAAATTAAATGGCTTATGTGAAAAACTATTGTTTTGTGCATGCATTGAGTTATCGGACCTTCAAAACACCTAAGCGGGGTAGTGATGTGTCCTAAGGCTACTGGGAGAATTTGGTCAATAAAGTTCTATCAATTCTCTCTAGCATTGATTGGAATTTACAGAGTGCAGCCAAATTGGCTTACCTTTTTGCTCTAATTCAGCTGTAGAAGGGCTATGGAGGTGTTGTGAGGGCTTGGTTTGGCCTGAGGATGGCTCAAATTGGCCATTTTCAACTCGGCCAAAATAGGGCAGCTTCGGTTCACCAAAGCTGCTTCATTGTTCTATCACGCCGACCCTTTCTCCGGTAACCCTTGGAGCAAATGGAGACTACCTTCATGTAGTTGACTTCTCCCTGAATCCAAAGAACTTGACCATGCCTTCTTTGGCTCAGAAAAATGCCCAAGTCGGAGCTCTGGTTCGAGCTTCACTGGAAAATGGAGCGGTAGGGAGAGAGTGGAGTTTTCAGGTGTGAAGAGGATGAATGAGGAGGGGCTCTTTTTATAGGAAGCTTGGGGATTTCTTGGCCATTCGATTGGAGCCTTAATGGTGGCCATTCATTGCATGAAACTCCAAGGCCAGAGACTTTTCATCTTCACTGGCGCTACTCGACTTTCTGATGAGTGAACAGTGCGGTCATCTGAAGGAAGAAGACGGCATTGTTACGAACTAGACCGGACCGGTCCGAACTAGGTTCAAAGCTTAAACTAAATGGTTCAGGCTCGATTCGATCGAGTTTTTCAAAATTAAAAATTTCTAAATTTATCTAAATTCATTCTCTATCAAATAATGGCCTTAATTCTCCAATTTGAAATTTCCACTAGATTCAATAGTGGTTCAAACCGGTCCAAACTGGTTCAATCTAGTTTGGATCTAGTTCACATGAACTAGTTTTGTTTTCTTCTCCAAATTATCCTAAAGTCCTTTTCCAAGGTTTTTATGACCCTTTGGGTCATTCAAGAGTTGTAATTTTCCCAATTTTCCCGTTCTCTGATGATGGTTTGTGAACTAGTTCGGTTTTTCTTACTCGGTTTGACCGGTTCTTTCCCTGATTTCCTTATTTCCAAAAAGTGGGGTTTACAACTCTCCCCTCATTTTAGGAGTTTTGTCCCCAAAACTTCATTAGCAACCTTTGCTTCAGGAATAAATTCCTTTGGTGTCAACTTGGGGTTTGCTTGTCATGATAACTCTTCAATTGTTCTTTTAGTTAACCCTTTTTATATCATTAACTTAAGGAATTTCTTTTTCCTTTCCAATGTTTACTCACTCCATGGAGTTTATCACAATTAGGCATGTCTTACCCACTATTCCAAGGTACATCCTTAAGTTCACTTCCTCCTCCACTTAGGGCAGGATTCTTCTTCTTAAGGGTTCTTGCTCAAAATTTTAATATTGGGAGTTCCAAACTGCCCAATCATTTCCTTGTCTAGTTATGCTCTTGGTCATTGAAACCCTTATCTCTGTGTCCTCTCGAGTGCTACATACTTGCTTTCACGTGTTTCGGTATTATGACCTTTTTATCTTATTTTGACCCTTCCCTCATCCGATGTTTATTACAACTTCGGTCCAGATTTTTTACCTCATCATTTTTACTCACTGAATCTTCCTTACTCGAGTCACATGTTTCCTCAGGACTGTTGGGCTTACATGCCCCTTGTAGTCATGACATTTTCTAGAACCTGTCTCTGCCCATTAGATTTTTAGAATACTTTGTCACGCCCTGACCCGGTTTGGTCGGATCCCCGTGATCAACCCACCACTCTCCTGGTTTATTAAAGGGTTTCTCCTTATTATAGACCGGAAAGAGTAGGCGTCCTTTAAACCTGCACCTTTTCTAGGAATAACATAAATAAAACTGCATAATAATTTAAATTTATCATGCCTGTATCACATGCGTCTTCGTTGATGATCTTTAAGGGTATGCTTTTCGAAATCTCCTGAAAGGGATATAAGGGAGAGGGTGAGTATGACTACTCAGTGAATGGGTTTTCAAAAGTTTAGACTTTTAAGAAAACATGTATTATTGGAGTATGCCAGACTCCTTTCTTTCAAAACCATTTCATTTGAAATCTCGATTGTATCACCATTTCTTTTTAACCATGGTGTGTCATCACCCAACACACATCCTTCATCATGAAGGTTACACATATTCACAGGTCAGCATGACCATTGAACCCACTGGTGGCTTCGGAGTGACTTTATCAGCCACCCGGATAGAAGTACGTTCACTTCTACCCTGAGAATGAGCGGATGTTCGCGACATCCAACCCTCATTCCCGGAAAAAATTCATCATGTCCGGTCTCATGCGCTTGATGCTACTCCAAATTTCGCACAGACACTTGGAACAACAATCTACCCTTATACTCACCGGGTCGTCCAGGGCCCTTAGGACACATCACTACCCTTCATGGGCGTCTTGATGATCCCATAATTATAGTGCATGCACAAACAATGTTTTCTTATCAAGCCATGTAATATGTGGTGCCACTGGTCTAACGGCCTCGACTCTCAACTCAACCCGCAGTTGTTTGTCTTGACTGGTCCGTTGACCTGTCATGTCGCACTATCGCTAGTTGGCTGAGTATGTCGATCCTATCTTGGTACCATGGCCAAACAATTCACTTATTAAGTTTTAATGGCACATATATTTATAATGTTCTTTTACAAGCTCTTGCTCGTGTCCATTGGCCTATGATCCATTGTTTGAGTTTTTCAAAAATAGGGTATATTAGCCCTTAAGTTCCAAAACCGAGGCCCCCGGTCGATAAGAGTTATTCGAGCTCCCGTCAAGAAGGTCTCCCAAATAGTTTAAGCATTGGCACACAGTCAGGGGTGAACACTTCCGATAAAATATCTTTTCACTGTCCATTATACCGACCGGTATAAGGACATCTCCATTCATAACCGATGAATGGGTTTTCAACTTCGTTCGAGGAAGTCTCATCATACCAACCGGGTATGATCTACTTACAACCGGTAAGTAGTTTTTTTTCTACATAATTTTCACATTACTTTCTCAGTTGTGATTATTAAAATACCACTAAACTGTGGGTTTTTATACCGGGGTACTTATCATCCCCAACCGGGTATGATATATAATGGAGTGAGTTCCACTAAACCGGTTCTTTATATTAACGCGAGCTTGTCCATGCTGGCGTTCCTGGTACTTCGTGTTCCTACACGATATGAATATCCTTGTTCATTATTACTCAACTTAACAACCTTCATTCATTTCAAACGAATGAGAAAACCCAAACTTTTTAGTTATTTGCAATTAGATCCCTAAAGTTATTTCTCTTTAACTTTAAGTCCCCAAATGCCAATTTTTCCTCAAATTGAGTCCCGAAACTTTCAAAAATTTATCTTGGGATCTCAATTTATTCAATTTCACAAAAAGGGGTTTAATTTCCCAAATTTCCAATTTGGTCCCCCAACTTTTCCAAAATTACCATTTTGCCCTTCCTTTACAAAAATGGTAAGTTTTGCCCAAAAAATTCCAAAATTCCTCAATTGGTCCTCCAATATTATTTTCATGCCCAATTGACCCTCAATTTCATAAAATTGCATTTTGGTCCTTTGAATTTCGAAAATCCCCAATTTTCCCTAATTTCCCCCAATTTCAACTCTTTAGCATAACTGAATTTGATTTTATCAAATTGACTGATCAAACACCTCCAATTGTTGAAATTGAAGTTAAAATTGAGTTCCTACATGCTCTTATGATTCAATAGCACTTTAATTGCAAGTTTTGATGCTAGAACGAGCTCAAATAGAGCTTCACCGGAAAACGGACTATAGAGAGAGAAAGCTTCGATTACTCACCGGTGAGGGCACGACGGTCCGAGCCTTCGATCTGGGCAGATAGCTCTCATCCTGAGGTTCATCCTAGAATCAAGAATTACATCAATTGATGTCGAATTGAGTTAGAATTTCATCATTGAAATTCTATCGGTTCTCTCTCAATCACCAGCTGGAAATTGTAGAGGAGAGCCGGATTGGCTTACCTTTCAGTCCTAATTCGACCGTGGGAGGGCTGAGGAAGTGTTGGGAAGGCTTGGTTTGGCCTGAGGAGGGCTCAAAATGGTTGATTTCAACTCGGCCGAAATAGGGCAGCTTCGGTCCATCGAAGCTGCTTCACTATTTCATCACGCTGGCGACCCTTAGAGTGAATGGAGACTACAAACATGTAGCTGACTTCTCTCCGGTTCTAAAGAACCTGACCTCGCCTTGTTTGGCTCAGAAAAGAACCCATGTCAGAGCTCTAGTTCGACCTTCACCAAAAAATGGAGAAGTTTAGAGAATGGAGTTTTCAGGTGTGGAGAGGATAAATGGGGAGGGGCTCTTTATATATGGAATTCGGGTACCCGTTGGCCATCCATTTGGCACCATTATGACTGACTTTGAAGACTTGAAATGCCCCGAACAGAAGTGTTTCTTCTTCACCAGCGTTTCTTTAGTTTCCCGGCGAGTGAACAGTACTATCATCCTAAGTAAGAAGATGACATTGGTCCGGTCCATTTTGAGTTATTTAAGCCAACTAGAAAAATGAATTTAGGATTCGGTTCAATAGTGGTTCAAACCGGTCTGAACCGGTTCGGATTTAGTTCACCTGAACCGGTTTGGTTTTCATCCCCAATTCCTTCACAAGTCCATTTCCATGTCTTTTGTGACTCCTTGGGTCACTTAGGGTCCATAAAATTCTCGGTTTACCATCTCTTTATCGATTCCGGTTCATAAATCGACTCGATCCTTAAATTAGTTCAATCCAGTTTGGATCCAATTCACCCGAACCAATCTGGTTTTTCTCTTCCACTTTGTTCTAAGTTTCCTTCTCATGGTTTATAAATCTCTTTGTGTCACAAGGGATCCATAAATTTCCTGTTTACCCTTTTTCTATCGATTCCAGTTCATAAACCGACTTGGTTCATAAACCGGTTCAATCCTGTTAGACCCGGTTCATCCAAACCGGTCTAGTTTTTCTCTTCCAATTCATCGTAAGATTCTTTTTCATAGTATTATGAACCCTTTGGATCACTTGTGAGTTGTAAATTCTTAAATTGCCCATTCACAATTGATCGGGTTTGTGGACCAGTTCGGTTTTCTCACTCGGTTTGACCAGTTCTCTTCCCGGTTTTCCTTAGCTCAAAAGGGCGGGGTTTACAACTCTCCCCTCCTTTCAGGAGTTTTGTCCCCAAAACTTAATTAGCAACCTTGTATGAGGAATCATTTCCTTTGATGCCCCTTTGGTGTTTGCTTAACATACAAACTCTTCTCTCGTTTTTTCAATTAGCCCTTTTTACAACCTTCTCTTAAGGAATTATTTTTTCCTTTGTATTATTTACTCCCTCTATGCAGTTTGTCATAACTAGACATACCTTACTTCAGGGTATGTTCTTAGATTTTATCTCTTTCTTTGCTTAGAGCAACATTCTTCCCCTTGAGGTTCTATACTTAAGATTGGAAATTCCAAGATAACTAACCATTTATGTGTCTAGTTAACCACTTGGTCATTGAAACCCTTAGCTCAACATCCTTTAGAGCATTACGTACCCATTTTTACGAATTTCTTTATCATCACTTTTTCGTCCCATTTCGACTCCTTCTTCATTTGTTGCTCATTACAAATCAGTCCAAATTATATTTAACTTTGTCATGCTTATGAACCGACTCTTCCTTATTCCGAGTCATATTTTCATCGGGCTTGTTGAGTTTTTTCTTGTCCCTTACAACATGATGTTTTTGAGATCTTGCCTCTATATCCATTAGATCTCCAAAACGCCTCTTTTAGGGTTATTCCTTATTTTTCAACCTCTCAAGAATTGTATAATTCCATCCCTCCTCTCTTCTAGTAGTATTCCTCGACTACCTTTACCGTTATTAACTCAACTTATACAACTGTGTCGGTTCTCCTTACCCACTCATCCTTTTTTTACTTCTTTATAGTATTTCGATTCCGATTATTTGATTTCCAGATGTTTTACTGACATGCTGGTATTTGTCCTTTCTTAGGTCCATCATCATTCACAATAACATCCTTTATTCAAGGATTTTACTCTGGCCTTAATCCACTCTTACCTGTTTGTAATCATCTCACCATTCTTTATATTGAGTCTATTCCTTTCGGTCTACATGTTGTTTTGCTTGGTTTGGGGAGTTTCCCCTTTTTACGATTTCATTCTCTATTATTTCCTTCAAGGTAGAGACTTTCATCTTAGGAGATACATGTTCAACCTTCTTACCATTTCTTGAAGGTTTCCTTTTTTCATCTCCTTACACCCTTTCCATATTAGGGCATTTACCCGCTTTTAGTCCTCCATTGTCTTAAATTTTTCCCATTCCATCCCTTATTCCTTATTTGAGTATTTTATAAATCTTATTTCGGGTACTTCATATTATACTCAGCCATCCACTCTTTAAGCTTTATTATACGCGTGTGGACTACGACCGAAATTACCAATCACGGTTATTCCTACATATCCACATCTTATTTGGAGGGATTACTTTCCCAACGTTTCTCATACGTTCTTTCGTTCCTTACCTTATTATGGATAGTCCACTAATTCTTACTTGCCACAACATCTCTTAATATGCATCCTTGGGTTTCTTTCACTTTAGCATGCACTTTTATTTGTAGATTTGTCTCCTCACCTCTCGTCACCAGGTTCCGTTTATTCTTTATTACGTCATGTATCCTTTCTTAGGATTTCCTTATTTGGGAGGATTCTTACCCTTTTCTCCCACAATTTCTTTTTCATACATCCTTGAAGACACCTAACTTTAAATGATGTCCCTTGATGTTATTCTTGTATGCTTACCTTAGATCCTACGTGTACGTCTTTCATACTCCATCCTCATTATCACTCGTACCCCAGTACATATCTATATCTTCCTTAGGGAGAGCTCACATCCACCTAGTGTCAAAATCACTTGATCGTCCTTCGAGAGGCTCACTTAACCATCTCATGGCTTTTTTTATAGTAAATCCAATCTTGGTCATTCATTTCTTTAAGGATTTCATTTCTTTTTCAACATTTTAGCCTTTTTACTCCTCCCTTCTTTGTCATGGTTTTAGTTCATGGTTCTCTTGAATACTAATTCTTTAACTGTCTTTGTTTTTCTACTTTTCTGGTCCAATTGTCTGGGCAGCTGTATCACTTGTCCTTCATGCCCATCCTATTGTCCTTCATAGAGTGTAGTCTTTACTACAACTCAGCCTTTCTTAGGGTTTTGTTTTATTCTCTTTGGTCGTCCCGTTGTTACTCGTTTCTTCTTTCAACATGGTTCTCCTAAAATTATTGTTTGGTTCTCCAGCTTTCTCCAAACAGGTCACACTGGGTCATCACGATACTTCCTTCCTTTTGAAACATTTCATAATTATGGGTTGGTTCCTTGCACTCCACATTAGGTCCATCCGCCCATCCATAATTTCTTCAAGGGTAGTTAGTCGTATGCATCCCTCCAAAGTTTACTTTCATAATGTATTTCCTTATGGAGCGTTCAAATCATCTTTGTTTCAAGATTTCTTGACAATTGTGTGAGAGGCTTGCCTATTCTTTTCTTGGCTTGGGTTTAGTCATTAATTTGACCTTTGGTCATATTAAGGATTTCGTTCATCCTTCTTTTCCCGAGTGTTTGACCTTTCTGCCCCTCTCTTAATTGCTGGAACTCAAATTATGCCTTTCCCGTGTATTAGTTCATTAACTGCCTCGTCTCCATCATTCCTTTAGTCTAAGTTTCTTAGGGCAGTTGTTTTCTCGAGTCCTCCTATCCTTAATGTCTATCTCACTGACCTTTGAGGTTGTAGTTCTTTCTACCTCTCAGTCTTCCTTAGAGTGTCATTTACTTCCTCAGACTATCTTGTTTTTATGGTTTGCTTACTTCTACTATGTTGGTCAGAGACTTCAATTTTTGACTTCTCTGCTTTTTCCAAAAGAGGTTGTACTTTAAAATTATATCACTTTTCCAAATCAGGTTAGTCTTGGCCTCCGATACTTCCTTCCTTCAAGTAGTTTCTAATGAGGGGTGGGCTCCTTGCACTCCACATTATGTCCATCTGCCAACCAATGATTCCTTCAAGGCACTTGGTTGTATGCATCCCTCCAGAGTTCCCTTTCACAGCGTATTCCTTCTCTTCTTCACTCTCACTGTGTAATTCCCTAGAGTTCCGGGGGACATTTTTATGTGTTTGCCCCTTATGAGAGGGTTCTAAGTATGCTTCCCATGTATTTTATCCCTATTCATGAGGTATCCTTCTCGGTTTGACCTTCTTAAGAAGTTCTCGTCATTTCTTGACCTCTTTATGAACCGTTTACGTAACTTGCTCCATGGTATGGGTCTCCAATCCTTCATGTCTTTCATGACCTTTGAGGAGGTATTACCCTGAATCTATGAGGTGTGTAACACTCCTTCTTTCCTTACACCTATAATAGTTTATCTTGGTACTTGTCCTTTAGTAGGGTTGGGCAACTCTTTAGGTAATATCCATCATTATTCCCTTACATGGATTGTTGTGGTTCCTTCTTTCCTTCGAGTGGGGCTTTTCTAGGGTTACTAGTGATTTGGTGCTTTACCGTTCTTGAGTCTGATCACTTTGATAGTTTTCTTGCTGAATCTCCTTTGCTAAAGGGTCATGGTAAGAGTCCTCCTAAGTTTCTTAATTCCCTGATTCATCTTCCACAACCGAGATGTGACTTTTCCTAAGTTTCCAAGATAGTGTGGGTTTGTTTTATTTTCCATAGGCCATATTCCCAACAAGATCGCATCATCATGAGATAGAGTTTTGAGAATTTGAGTATTTTATTAACAGGGGAATACAAAAGATTAGGCTTTCAGCCCTATCATAGGAAATGGTCACAAAATAGCTAAGGAGTTATAAAATTCTTGATAAATAACCTCATTCATACTTAAAGTTGTGCCATCAATAGGTCCTAGCACCATTCTCTAGGATAATTCCCCATTGGGTCTTTCGAGATTCCTACCAGGTCTCAGGCATTTGGGAAGCTTCTAGGGTTATCTTTCAATGAAGATCTATTGAGTAAAACCATTCCAAGTTTTCTTGGTTCCTCTCCTGGGAGCCATCTGAAAATTTTTAGATAAATCCTATTAGTTACTATATTTTCTAGTTTTTATTATGTATTCGAGGAAACAGACTCTGATACCACTCTAGTTGTCATGCCCCGACCCAGTTTGATCGGATCCCCGTGATCAACCCACCACTCTCTTGATTTATTAAAGGGTTTTCCCTTATTATAGACCGTAAATAGTAGGTATCCTTTAAACCTACACCTTTTCCAGGAATAACATAAACAAAACTGCATAATAATTTAGATTTATCATACCTATATCACAGGTGTCTTAGTTGAGGGTCTTTAAGGGTAGGCTTTCCGAAATCTCCTGAAAGGGATATAAAGGAGAGGATGAGTACAACTACTCAGTGAATGGGTTTTCAAAAGTTTAGACTTTTAACAAAACATGTTTTATTGGAGTGTGCTAGACTCCTTTCTTTCAAAACCATTTCATTTGAAATATCAGGTTTATCACCATTTCTTTTTAACTACGATGTGTCATCACCCAACACACATCCTTCATCATGAAGGTTACACACATTCGTAGGTCAGCACGACCACTAAACCCACTGGTGGCTTCGGAGCGACTTTACCGGCCACCCGAATAGAAGTACGTTCACTTCTACAATGAGAATGAATAAATGTTCGTGACATCCGACCCTCATTCTCGGAATAAATTCTTCATGTCCATCATGAGGACAGAGACCTCATCCTGTCCCCACCCTGGTCTCATGCACTTGGTGCTACTCCAAATTTCACACAGACACCTGGAACGACGATATGCACTTATACTCACCGGGTTGTCCAGGGCCATTAGGACACATCACTACCCGTCATTGGCGTCTTGATGATCTCGTACTCATAGTGCATGCACAAACAAAGTTTTCTTAAATTGCCATGTAATATGTGGTGCCATTTGTCCCAACCTTCAATTCAACTTGTAGTTATTTGTCTTGATTGGTCCGGAGACTAGTCATGTCACACTACTACTAGTTGACTGAGTATGTCGGACCTGCCTTGGTACCATGACCAAACAATTCACTTAATAAGTTTTAATGGTACATTTATATATCATGTTCTTTTACGAGCTCTTGCTCGTGTCCATTGGCATATGTCCCACTGTTCGAGTTTTTCAAAAACAAGGTATATTAGCCCTCAAGTTCCAAAATCGAGGCCCTCAGCCTATAAGAGCTATTCGAGCTCCCGTCAAGAAGGTCTCCCAAATAGTTTAAGCATTGGCACATAGTCTGGGTTGAACACTTCTGACAAAATAGGTTTTCACTATCCATTATACCGATCGGTATAAGGACATCTCTATTCATAACTGATGAACGAGTTTTCAACTTCCTTCCAAGAAGTTCATCATACCAACTGGGTATGATCTACTTACAACCGGTAAATAGTTTTTTTTCGCATAATTTTCACATCACTTTCTCAGTTGTGATGATTAAAATACCACTAAACAATGGGTTTTTTTTATATCGGGGTACTTATCATCCCTAACTGGGTATGATAGATAATCTCACTCACACGTTAACGGAGTGAATTCCATTAGACCGGTTCTTTGTATTCATGCGAGCTCGTCCATGCTGGTATTCCCGATACTTCCTATTCCTACACAATATGAACACCCTTGTTCATTATTACTCGACTTAACAACCTTCATTCATTTCAAACGAATGAGAAAACCCAAACTTTTTAGTTATTTGCAACTAGATCCCTAAAGTTATTTCTCTTTAACTTTAAGTCCCCAAATGCCAATTTTTCCTCAAATTGAGTCCCGAAACTTTTAAATTTTATCTTGGTATCTCAATTTATTCAATTTCACAAAAAAGGGGTTTAATTTCCCAAATTTCCAATTTTGTCCCGTAACTTTTCCAAAATTACCATTTTGCCCTTCCTTTACAAAAATGGTAAGTTTTGCCCCAAAAATTCTAAAATTCCTCAATTGGCCCTCCAATATTATTTTCATGCCCAGTTGACCCTCAATTTCATAAAATTGCATTTTGATCCTTTGAATTTCAAAAATCCCCAAATTTCCCCCAATTTCAAATCCTTAGCATAGTCGAATTTGATTTAATCAAATTGACTGATCAAACACCTCCAATTGTTGAAATTGAAGTTAAAATTGAGTTCCTCCATCCTCTTACGATTCAATAGCACTTTGAATTGCAAGTTTTGATGCTAGAACGAGCTCAAACGGAGCTTCACCGGAAAACGGACTGTAGAGAGAAAGCTTCGATTACTCACCGGTGAGGGCATGGTGGTCCGAGCTTTTGATCTGGGTAGATAGCTCTCATCCTGAGGCTCATCCTAGAATCAAGAATCACACCAATTATTGTCGAATTAAGTTATAATTTCATCATTAAAATTCTGTCAGTTCTCTGTCTAGCACCGGCCGAAAATTGCAGAGGGGAGACGAATTGGCTTAATTTTCAGTCCTAATTTGGTCATGGGAGGGCTGAGGAAGTGTTGGAAAGGCTTGGTTTGGCCTAAGGAGGGCTTGAAATGGCCAATTTCAACTTGGCTGAAACAGGGCAACTTCGGTACGCCAGAGCTGCTTCACTGTTTCATCACGCCGGCATCTCGCTAGCGACCCTCGTAGTGAACGGAGACTACAGATGTGTAGCTGACTTCGCCTTGTTTGGCTCAGAAAAGACCACATGTCAGAGCTCTGGTTTGAACTTCATCAGAAAATGGAGTAGTTGAGAGAGAATTGAGTTTTCAGGTGTAAAGAGGATAAATGGGGAGGGGCTCTTTATATAGGGAGCTCGGGGACTAGTTGGCTGTCCATTTGGCACCATTATGATTGACATTGAAGACCTGAAACACCCTGAACAGAAGTGTTTCTTCTTCATCGGCATTTCTTCATTTTACCGACAAGTGAGCGGTACTGTCATCCTGAGGAAGAAGATGACACTCTTCCGAACCAGACCGGATCGGTCCGAACCAGGTTCAAAGATTAAACCGGTCAGTTGACCCCCCATTCTATCGAGTTTTTCGAATCTAAAAATTTCTAAATTCATCTAAAATCATTCTCTATCCAATGATAGCCTTAAATCTCCAATTTGAGTTATTTAAGCCACCTAAAAAAATAAATTTAGGATTCAGTTCAATAGTGGTTCAAACAGGTCTAAACTGGTTCGGATCCAGTTCACCTAAATCGGTTTGGTTTTTATCTCCAATTCCTTCACAAGTCCATTTCTATGTCTTTTGTGACTCTTTGGGTCACTTAGGCTCCATAAAATTCCTGGTTTACCATCTCTTTATCGATTCCATTTCATAAACCGACTCGGTCCTTAAACTGGTTCAATCTAGTTTGGATCCGGTTCACCCGAACCGATCTGGTTTTTCTCTCCCACTTTGTTCTAAGTTTCCTTCCCATGGATTATAAATCTCTTCGGGTCACAAGGGATCCATAAATTTCCTATTTACCCTTTCTCTATCGGTTTCGGTTCATGAACCGACTCGGCTCATAAACCAGTTCAATCCTGTTGGACCCGATTCATCCAAACCGGTCTAGTTTTTCTCTTCCAATTCATCCTAAGGTTCTTTTCCATAGTATTATGAACCTTTTGGATCACCTAGGAGTTGTAAATTCTTAAATTGCCCATTCACAATTGATTGAGTTTGTGGACCAGTTCGGTTTTCTCACTCGGTTTGACCGGTTCCCTTCCTGATTTTCCTTAGCTAAAAAAGGCGGGGTTTACATACTTCCTTGAGGGTCATTCTAGTCCTTTCAACCTTTCAGGGTTGTATAACTTCGTTTGGTAGTATATTCTCAACTACCTTTACCGTTATTCACTTATTCATCTTGCCTTTGATGTCATGTCTTACATAACCATGTCAGTTTCTGTTACCTGCTCATCCTTCCCTAACTTCTTTATTGGGCCCTTCCGGTTCCAATTATTGGGTTTTTCCTATGACTTACCGACACGTAGGGGTTCCTCCCTTCTTATGCACTTCCTCATTTCTAATGGTGTCCTTTTCTCAAAGACTTTCTTTTTCTTAATCCATTCTTACTCACTCATGATCAGTTTCATGACTCTTTATCCCAAGTTATTCTCTTTCGGTCTATATGTCAATTATTTCGTTTGGGGAAGTTCCCTTCTTACAGATTTTGTTCTCTACTATGTCCTTCACAGTAGAGGCTTCCACTTTGGGAGCTACATGCCCCACCTTCTTACCATTTATTGAAAGTTTCTTTCTTACTTTCTTCATATTCTTTTCTATATTGGGTATTTGTCTGCCTTTAATCCTCCATTGTCTTAAAATTCCCATTTCTTCCCTCATTACTTATTTGAGAGACTTCTGATTATTGGTCTTATTTAGTGTACTCCACCTTATGCTTAGCCATCCTCACTTTAGGCTACATCAAGTGAGTGTGGACCATAACTAGCCTTAATGTCAGTGATCATTTACTTTAGTAACTTCTTCACTGGAGGACTTATGTAAAACCCTGCCCTTTTAAGCAAAGGAAAACAGGGAATAGAACCGATTAAACCAAAAGACATGGAAACAGACTTGTGAAGGAATTGGGGATGAAAACCAAACCGATTCAGGTGAACTGGATCCGAACCAGTTTGAACCACTATTGAACTGAATCCTAAATTCATTTTTCTAGGTGGCTTAAATAATTCAAATTGGATATTTAAGGCCACCATTGGATAGAGAATGAATTTAGAAATTTTTAGATTTGAAAAACTCGGTCGAATGGGGGGTGAACCGACCGGTTTAAGCTTAGAACCCAGTTCGAACCAATCCGGTCCGGTTTGAAATAGTGTCATCTTCTTCCTCAAGATGCCAACCTTGTTCACTCACCGGGAAACTGAAGAAACGCCGACAAAGAAGAAATGCTTATGTTCGGGGCATTTCAGGTCTTCAATGTTAGTAATAACGGTGCCAAACGAACAACCAACGGGTCTCCAAGCTCCCTATATAAAGAGCCCCTCCCCATTCATCCTCTTCACACCTGAAAACTCAATTCTTTCTCAACTGGTCCATTTTCTGGCAAAGCTAGAACCAGAGCTCTGACATGGGGTCTTTTCTAAGAAAAAAAGGGTGAGCTCGAGTTCTTTAGAACTGGGGAAAAGTCAGCTACACGTCTGTAGACTACGTTCTCTCCGAGGGTCGTCAGCGAGACGCCGACGTGATGAAACAATGAAGCAGCTCTAGTAGACCAAAGCTGCCCTATTTTGATCGAGTTGAAATCGGCCATTTCGAGCTCTACTTAGGCCAAACCAAGCCTTCCCAACACTTCCTTAGCCATCCCCCGGCCGAATTAGGACTAAAAGTTAAGTCAATCAGCTCCCCTCTGCAATTTTCGGCCAACAGAATTTCAATGATAAAATTCTAAGTCAATTCGGCATCAATTGATGCGATTCTTGATTCTAGGATGAACCTTAGGATGAGAGCGATCTGCCCAGATCGAAAGCTCGAACTATCGTGCCCTCACCGGTGAGTAATCAAAGCTTTCTCTCTCTAAATTTCATTTTCTGGCAAAGCTCCATTTGAGCTCGTTCCTTGGTCAAAATTTACGATTCAAAGTGCTATTTAATAGTAAGAAGATGGAGGAACTCAATTTTAACTTCAATTTCAACAATTAGAGGTGTTTGATTGGTCAATTTGATGAAATCAAATTCAGATGTGCTAAGGAGTTGAAATTGGGGGAAAATTAGGGAAAATTGGGGATTTTTGAAATTCAAAGGACCAAAATGCAATTTTTATGAAAATGAGGGTTAATTGGGCATGAAAATAATGTTGGAGGACCAATTGAAAATTTTTTGAATTTTTGGGGCAAAACTTACCATTTTTGTAAAGGAAGGGTAAAATGGTAATTTTGGAAAAGTTGGGGGACCAAATTGGAAATTTGGGAAATTAAACCCCTTTGTGCGAAATTAAATTATTTGAGGTCCTAAGATAAATTTTAAAAGTTTCAGGACTCAAATTTAGGAAAAACCTGACAATAAGGACTTAAAGTTAAATAAAAAATAATAATTTTAGGGACCTAATTGTAAATATATGTAAAGTTGGGTTTTCTCATTCATTTGGAACGAATGAGGGCTATTAGGCCAAATAATAATGAACAATTATGTTCATTTCGTGTAGGAGAATGAGACATCGGGAACGCCAGTCGAGGTCAAACTTGCTAAGGACAGAACTCGACTAAGTGAAATTTCACTGTATTATCGGGTGAGTGGGAATTTTATATCATACCCAGTGGGGATGATAAGTACCTCGGTATGAAAACCCACTATTTAGTGGTATTTTAAACATCACAACTTAAAGGAAGTGATGTGAAAATCATACGGAAAAACTACTTATCGGTTGTAAGTAGATCATACCTAGTTGGTATGATGAGACTTCCTCGAAGGAAGTTGAAAACCCTTTCATCGGTTACGAACGGAAGTGTCCTTATACCCAGGCGGTATAATGGATAGAGAAAACATATGTTTTTTTAGAATTGCTCTCCCCTGACTGTGTGTCAATGCTTAAACAATTTGGGAAACCTTCTTGACGGGAGCTCGAATAGCTCTGATAGGCCAGGGACCTCGGTTTTGGAACTTAGGGGGCTAAATGCCCGATTTTGAAAATCTCGTACAGTGGGCCCAAGGCCAGTTGGCACGAGCAGGAGCTCGTAAACGAACATGATATATGTGCCATAAAACTTAATAAGTGAATTGTTTGGCCATGGTACCAAGATAGGACCGACATGCTTAGTCAACTAGCGGCAGTGCGACATGACAGGTCGACAGACCAATCAAGACAAACAACTGAGGGTTGAGTTGAGAGTCGAGGCCGTTGGGACAAATGGCACCACATATTACATGGCAATTTAAGAAAACTCTATTTGTGCATGCACTATGAGTACGGGATCATCAAAACGCCCATGAGGGGTAGTGATGCGTCCTAAGGACCCAAGACGACCCGGTTAGTATATGGGCAGATCGTCGTTCTAGGTATATGTGCGAAATTTTGAGTAGCACCAAGCGCATGAGACCGGGGTGGGGACGAGATGAGGTCTCTGTCCTCATATGGACACGAAGAAGCAATTTCGGGATTGAGGGTCAGATGTCGTGTGCATCTACTCATTCCCAGGGTAGAAGTGGGCGTGCTTCTATCCGAGTGGCCAATAAAGTCGCTCCGAAGCCACTAGTGGGTTTAGTAGTCATACTGACTTATGAATGTGTGTAACCTTCATGATGAAGGATGTGTGTTGGGTGATGACACACCGTGGTAACTAAAAAATGATGGGAAAACCCAAATTTTTAAATGAAAGGATTTTGAAAAGAAAAGAGTTTGGCACAATCCATATAAATATTTATCTTAAAAATTAAAAGTAGACCTTTGAAAACCTATTCACCGAGTAGTTGTACTCACTACCTCCCTTATATCCCTTTCAGGAGATTTCGGAAAGCCTACCCTTAAAGACCATCAACTAAGACGCATGTGATACAAGTATGATAAATCTAAATTATTATGCAGTTTTGTTTATGTTATTTCTAGAAAAGGTGTAGGTTTAATGGATGCATTACTCTTGATGGTCTATAATAAGGGGAAACCCTTTAATAAACTGGGAGAGTGGTGAGTTGATCACATGGATCCAACCAAAATAGGTCGGGGCATGAAAACTTACGTCCATGATTTCTTAAATGTATTCCATTCCCTTTTTATGGGTAGTTCACCGCTTTCTTACTTGTACAACATCTTTGATGTTAACTTCTGACTTACCTATTCCTTGGGTTTAACTTATTCCTTGGGTCCTCTTAGTATGCTTCCCTAGTCCTTTCACCTCAGTATGCGCTTCATTTGCAAGTTCATCTCCCTATCCCTCTTCACTTAGTTCCATTACCTCTTAGTTGGGATACATATGCCTTTCCAGGGTTTCCTTCCTTTGTAGGACTCTTCCCTTTTTCTCCTAGAATTCCTTTTTCATTTACCCTGCAGAATATCTACCCTTAAATGACATCCTTTGATGGCGTCATCACATGTTTACTCTTGCTCATGAAATCTTGTGGGCACATCCTTTTTACCCTATCCTCATCCCCACTTGTACTTCAGTACAAGTCTATTTCCTTTAAGGAGAGCTCGAATCCTCCTTTTTTCAAGATCTCTTGATCATCATGTGAGAGGCTTGCCTACCCCTCTCTTAGCTTGAGTTTAGTCGTTAATTTGGCCATTGGTCTTTTTAAGGATTTCTTTCATCCTCCCTCTTCTTTGCTGGAGCTTAAATTATGACCTTCATGAGTATCAGTTCATTAATTGCCTCATCCTTACCATTCCCTTGGTCTAATTATCTTAGGGCAGTTGTTTCTCGAGTCTTATTGTCCTTAATGTTCATCCTACTGCCCTTTTAGAGTGTAGTCATTTCTACTTCTCAGTCTTCCTTAGGGCATCGTTATTCTCCTTGACTATCTTGTTGTTACACCTTCCTTCCTTCCTTCCGCTATGTTGGTCTAAAACTTCTATTTAGCTTCACTACTTTTTCCAAAGTGAGTCGTACTTGCAATCCCGAGACATCCCATTTGTTGTCAAATGCTCGGTTTGTCTTCTCTTGTGGAGGCACTCCCTTCTTTTCTCCCAAATGGCTGAAAATTTCTTCTTAAGGGAGAATTCACTTCACCTACCCTTTGTTTTGTTTGTGGTTTATAGAGGTTCTACCCTCATTCCTTTTTACTTCCCGCCACTATTCTAGGATCTTGAAGAGCTTCCTCCTGTATGTGGTTGAAATTCCAAGCAGGAGTCATGTTTCTTGGAATGGTATCCTTTCAAATTTCTATAGTTGTGGAGGCATTTTTTTTTATAAAGTATTGTTCTAAATCCTTGTGGTGTGGAATAGTCCTTCACTTCATGTCCCATTTCCTTTACACCTTGAAATAGGTCATCTCCTTGCCCAGTTGTTACTCCAAGAGTTCTCCTAAACTTCTTATCTAGATAGTTTTCTTGTCATGCATTCTTTGCCCCATAATTTCCTTGATTCGTTTCTTTATTCGGGATGGAAATCTCCTTGGTCTTTGTAACGTCTTAGGGTAACATGGATTTGTTTGGTTACTTTTCTTGGACAATCTTCCTATAGCTGAGGTGCAAGGTCACATCATTTTTTAGAGATATAGTTTTTAGGAACTTGGAATTCTTTATTAGTGGAGAAGTGTTAAAATATGTTGGGGTCTTAGCCCCATTACAAAAAGTGGTTACAAAATAGATGGAGAGCTATAGGGTTTTTGACAAGCGTCCTCCTTGGTAAGGTTATAAGCCGTTGATGGCAATCATGGCCTTAGGTGTGGCTCCCTTCGTACTCAGGATTGTGACATCAACAGGTCCTAGCACCATCCTCCTGGTTACTTCCCACTAACGTCTCTTGGTTCTTTGGGACTTCTCGGGTATTTTAGGGTGACCTTCCTATGGGGACGGAATGTTGGGTGGTGTTGGTAACGCTAGTCCTAGTTTTCTTGGTTCCACTCCTTTAAGCCATTTGAAAATTTTAAAATCATTTTTATTAGTTACTATCTTTTCTAGTCATGATTATGTATTCAAGGAAACAGGCTCTAATACCACTCAAGTTGTCATGCCCCGACCCGGTTTAGTCGAATACTCGTGAGCAACCCGCACTCTCCCGGTTTACTAAGGGTTTCCCCCTTTTTCAAACAGAGAGTAGTAAGGCATCCTTTAAACATGCACCTTTCTTGGAATAACATAAATCAAAACTGCATAAAAATTTTAACTTACATAACTGTCTTACAGGTGTGACTAACAAGAGATCTTTGGGTAGGTTTCCCTTGGTTACCTAAAAAGGGATATATGGGAGGGGGTGAGTTCAACGACTCAGTGAATGTGTTTTTAAAGTTTGAGTTTTAGGAAAAGTGTTTGAATCGAAGTGTGTCAGACTCCTTATTTTCTTTTAAAATAATTCATCCTTAAAATCTCATTTTCATAGCCATTACTCAATCCTCAATCATAACCGGTGTATTTATCAACCAACACATGCCCTTTATCATGAAGGGAACACACATTCCCAGGGCAGCACGTCCACTGCACCCACTTGTGGCGTCGGAGCGACTTTACTGGCCACCTAGATATAATTACGTCCACTTCTACCCTGAGAATGAGTGAATGTACGCGACATCCAACCCTCAATCCTGTAAAGAAAACTTCATGTCTGTATGAGAATAGAAACCTCATCCCGACCCCACCCTGGTTTCATGCGCATGAAGCTACGTCGAGCTTCCAAGACTGTTGGCATGATAAACTGCCCTTATCTCCACCATGTCGTCTAGTAGCCCTAGGATATATAACTACCCATCTTGGACATCTTGAAGATCTCGTAACTTAGTGCATGCACAAAACAACAATTTTCCACATAAGCCATTTAATATGTGGTGCCACTGGTCCAACGGCCCCAACCCTCAACTCAACCTGCAGTTATTTGTCTTGACTAGTTCGTCGACCTATCACGTCGCACTATTGCTAGTCCATCAAGTATTTCGGTCTTGTCTTGGTACCATGGCCAAACAAATCATTCATTTTAAGTTTACATGGCTTAACTCATGTTTGTTTACGAGCTCCTGCTCATGCCAACCGGCCTTGGTCCCACTGTACGAGATTTTCAAAATCGGGCATATTAGTCCCCAAGGTCCAAAACCGAGGCCTCCGGCCTATCTGAGCTATTCGAGCTCCCGTTAAGAAGTTCTCCCAAAAAGTTCACACAGTCAAGGGAGAGCACTTTTGAATAAAATAAACTTTTAGCCATCCATCACACCAACTAGGTGTGAGAACATCTTTGCTTATAACCGATAAGCAGATTTTCTACTTCCCTCCAGTAAGTTAATCATACCAACCAGGTATGATCTACTTACAATCAGTAAGTAGTTTTTCCACGTAATTTCCACATCACTCCTCACAGGTGTGATGGTTAAAATACCACTTAGTAGTGGGTTTTCATTTCCAAGGTGCTTATCATCCCAACTGGGTATGATATAAAAATCCCACTCACTCGATCACACAGTGATTTCCTCTTAACCGGTTCTTTGCCTTCATGCGAGCTTTCCTTGCTGGCGTTCCCAGTACTTCATGTTCCTACATGATATGAACATCCTTATTCATTATCCCTTGGCCTAATAGCCTTCATTCATCATAAATGGATGAAATACTTAAACTTTTTAATTAATTGTAATTAGGTCCCTAAAGTTCTTTTTCTTTTACTTTAGGTCCCTAATGCCAATTTTCTCCAAATTGAGTCTCTAAACTTCTAAAATTCACCTTGGTACATCAATTTATTCAAAATCACAAAAGGGGGTCAAGATTCCCAAATTTCCAATTTGGTCCCCAACTTTTCCAAAATTACCATTTGCCCCTACTTTACAAAAATGGTAAGTTTCACACCAAAAATTCCAAAATTACCCAATTGTGCTCCAATATATTTATCATGCCTAATTAGCCCTCAATTTTATGAAATTTCACTTCAGTCTCTCGAATTTTCAAAATCCCCAATTTTCCCCCCAATTTTAACCTTCTAACTCAGCCGAATTTGATTTCATCAAATTGACCAATCAAATGAGTTTAATTGTAGAAACTGAAGTTAGATTGGAGTTCCTACACTTTGAATTGCACGATTTGACGCCGAAACGAGCTCAAACGGAGCTTCACTAGAAAACTGAATATAGAAAGAGAAAACTTCAACGGCTCACCATCAGAGGCGTGGTGGTCTGAGCTTTCAATCTACGCAGATAGCTTTCATCCTGAGGTCCTTTCTAGAATCAAGAATCACCTCAATTCATGTCGAATTGAAGGAGAATTTGGTTAAAGTTCTGCCAGTTCTCTCTCTAGCACCGATCGGAATTTATAGAGTAGAACCAAATTGGCTTACCTTTTTGCTCTAATTCAGCTGTAGAAGGATTGTGGAGGTGTTGGGAGGACCTGGTTTGGCCTGAGGAGGGCTCAAATTGCCCATTTTCAGCTCGGCCAAAATAGGGCAGCTTCAATCTATCGGAGCTACTTCACTATTCTATCACGCCAGCGTTTCTCCGGTGACCCTTGGAGCAAATGGAGACTCCAAGCATGTTGCTGAATTCTCCCCGAATCCAAAGAACCCGACCATGCCTTCTTTGGCTTAGAAAAATGGCCAAGTCGAATCTCTAGTTTGAGCTTCACCAGAAAATGGAGCAGTAGGGAGAGAGTGGAGTTTTCAGGTGTGAGGAGAATGAATGAGGGGGGCTTTTTATATATGATGCTTAGGGACTTCTTGGCTGTCCGATTGGTGCCTTAATGGTGGTCATTCATTGCCTGAAACTCCTTGGCCAGAGACTTTTCATCTTCGCCGGTGCTGCTCAATTTTCTGACAAGTGAATAGTGCTGTCATATGAAGGAAGAAGATGACACTATTCCAAACTGGACCAGACCGGTCCGAACCGAGTTCAAAGCTTAAACCGACTGGTTCATGCCCGATTTGACCAAGTTTTTCAAAATTAAAAATTTCTAAATTCATTCTATATCTAATGGTGGCCTCAATTCTCCAATTTGAATTTTCTAAGCCACCTAGAATAATGAATTTAGCATCTGGTTTAATAATGGTTCAAACCGGCTCAATCCGGTTCGGATCTAGTTCACCTGAACCAGTTTGGTTTTCTTCCTCAAATTATCCTAAAGTCCCTTTCCAAGGTTTTTATAACCCTTTGGGTCACTCGAGAGTTGTAATTTTCCCAATTTACCCATTCTCTGATGATCCAGTTTGTGAACTGGTTTGGTTTTTCTCACTCGGTTTGACCGGTTCTTTCCCTGGTTTTCCTTAGCTCCAAAGAGCGAGGATTACAAGCATCCTCTGACTAGATGACTCTGCTTAAAACATTTGGAAGCTAATTCAGGGCTTAGGCTTGAGATGCCAGTGGGTTCAAGGCCGATGGTTACTTGCGTGGATCCGTCTAGAACAGACATGTGATATATCTGGATAATGGGAACCTTGCGTGATACCCATTGAGCCAAGTTGAGTTGTCAAGCTTGTTGGGCCAAATTGCTGCTCTGCTAAAGCGAGGTCCTCGAACTTGTTGGGCCAGAATGCGTGGTGGGTCGAAGCCAAGCTGACAGATTATTGTGCTAGAGGGCCAAAGATAAATGTTATAATTCAAAATGATTGTTGATTGGGCATGCACTATGATGTTCGGGCCATCAGGACACCTGGCATGAGGTAATGATGGAGCCCAAGGACTATTGGACGACCCAGGGAGCATAAGGGTAGTTTCGTCATTTTGTAGGTCGTGAAGCCGAGGAGCTTCCGGTGCATGGAGACTGAGGCAGTATGGGAAATGATGTCTCATCCCACTAAGCAGACATAGTGAAGTAATTGGGGGCTTGATGTGTCAGACTATTGATGTTGACTCAAACCTCGGATAGACGCAATATCCCTCTATCAGGGTGGATGGTAAAGGCGCTCTGATCCACAAGTGGCACGCTCAAGGTCCGTTCTGCGAATGTGTGGTCCCTCCTATGATAGGAGAGCAGTTGTTAATCATGTGAATTAGGTGAAATGATAAATAATTTAAAGGACAGAAAAGTTGAATTCAAGTAAAATGTTATAGTAGTTTCCCTCACTGAGTATTTTACTCACCCCCACTCACCCCTTTCAAGGATAATACCTAGACAGGAAGTTATAGTATGCGCTCAGGCCCTCAAGGTACGCTTCCTACCTCTAACTGAAAGTAAGGGTTTGAACGTCAACACACCGTCACCTTCCTTGCCTCATTCAAGTAGGTATACAGGAATGAAGCATGAAAGGGTGGCGGGTTGATCACGAACACCAACCAAACCAGGTTGGGGCATGACAGCATGTGTAAAACATGTCCAATTGGACCAAAGGAAACCAGAAAAAGAACTGGTATAGGTTTATACTTAAAATATCGAGCCATTAACTAAATGAAAAATAGCTAAAATGGGAAATTGGAAAATTCCAAGTGACCAACATTTCACACAAATTTCAAGGAAGAACTGGGAAGTGGAATTGAAGAGAAAACTAAACTTGTTCGGGGTGAACAAGACCTGAACTAGACCGAACCGACATGAACCATAGTGAACCGGTTCACGAATTTATTTTTCTCTGTGTCTTAAAAATGTCAAATTGGAAATTTCAGACCACCATTAGATAAAAAATAAATTTATATTAATTTAGAAATTTTTAAATTTAAAAAAATTGGTCGAACCAGGTTCGAACCGGCCGATTCTTGAAATTCGGACAGCGAACCCGTTCGGATAGTTGACCGGTCAACGGCTAGCTGGTGCCACATCAGCAGCCACGTAGGTATGGTCAGCCAATGGGAGGCTGCCACGTGTCTAGTCAACGGACAACTGACGCTCATTATCAAGCCACGTAGACATGAGCAGCCAATGAGAGGTTGCCACCTGTCCGATCAACGGTCAATGGCTGACGCAGCGCCCGAGCTGGCATTCTATGTTAGAAAAACTGACCAATCACAATGTGCCACGTGGCATGACCACCACATCATCATCTTCAACCTTCAAACGCTGACAGAGAACAGAGAAAGAGAGAGGGAGTCGCTGAAAAAGGTGGACTCTCCAACGACTTGAAAAATGCTCCCATTAGGTCTTTGGCAGCCGAGTCGGAGGCCAAGCCTTATGCCGGCCGGTAGCCTAAGTAGTTGCCAACCTCCCTATATAAAGAGCACCCCCCTCATTCGTTCTGAGCATCCCACAATTGAGTAAAGAAGAAGAAGAGTAAGTTTTTCGGCCAGCTGCAAACTAGAGCTCCGACGACGAAACTTTTCTCGACCTCCGAAGCCACATTGGGTGTCTTTGGAATCATTAGTAAGTTGTAAACCCCACACTTTTGAGTTAATGAAAATCGGGAAAAGAACCGGTCAAATAGAGTAAGAAAACTGAGTCGGTTTACAAACCCGATCATATGGGAACAAGCAATTTGGAAATTTACAACTTCCGGCTGATACAAAGGGTTCATTAAACCTTAGAAAAGAAACTTAAGACAAAATAAAATACAAAAACCAAATTGGTTCAGGTGAACGAGATTCCATAAAAACTTTGAAGTCAAGCATCCTTTCTCGAGAGTAGTGTGAGGATGGGTGACCTCTTGGTAAATATGATTTTTTTGTAACCCGAAATTTCAGTCAAAAATTTTTATGCAAACGTACACCTTATCATAAATAGTCATAAATTAATATATATTTAATTATAATTAATACCAATAATTTAATACCTAAATTAAATTATTGGAATTAATACAAATAATTTAATAACGAAATTAACTTATTGAAATTAATACCAATAATTTATGTCAATATTAATACTAGTAATAAATCTCTATCAAAAATACACGATTTTAGAGGTCATCCCCATTCATTCTCCTCACACCTGAACACCTCTCTCTCTCTACTGCTCCATTTTCTAGTGAATCTCGAACCAGAGTTTCGACTTAAACATTTTTCCTAACCTCGGAAGGAGAGGTCGAGCTCTTTAGAACCGAGAAGAAGACAGTTATCTAATAGTAAACTCCAGTCAATCCGAGAATTGCTGGAGAAGCACCGGCATAATGGAACAGTGAAGCAGCTCCGACGGACCGAAGCTGCCCTATTTCGACGAAGCTAAAATTGGCCATTTCGAGCCATCCTTAGCCCAAACCAAGCCCTCCCAACACTTCCTCATCCCTCCCATGGCCGAATTAGGACTGAAAGGTAAGCCAATTCGACTCCCCTCTGTAATTTCTGGTCGGTGCTAGAGAGAGAACCGGCAGAATTTCAATGATGAAATTTTAACTCAATTCAGCATCAATTAATTTGATTCTTGATTCTAGGATGATCCTCAAGATAAGAGCTATCTGCTCAGATTGAAAGCTCGGACTGTCCTGCCCTCACCGGTGAGAAATCAAATCTCTCTCTCTCTACAATCTATTTTCCGGCGAAGCTACGTTTAAGCTTGTTCCGGTGTTAAAATCTGCAATTCAAAGTTCCTTAGAATCGTATGAACATGTAGTAACTCAATTTCAACTCCAATTTCAACAATTAGAGGTGTTTGATCAATCAATTTGATGAAATCAAATTTGGCAGTGTTAAAGAGTTGAAATTGGGGGAAATTTGAAATTCTTAGGACCAAAATGAAATTTTATAAAATTGAGGGCCAATTGGGCATGAAAATAATGTTGGAGGACCAACTGAGAAATTTTAGAATTTTTGGGGCAAAACTTACCATTTTTGTAAAGGAAAGGCAAAATAATAATTTTGGAAAAGTTAGAGGACCAAATTGGAAATTTGAGAAATTAATCCCCTTTTTTGTGAAATGGAATAAATTGAGGTCCTATGATAAATTTTAGAAGTTTCGAGACTCAATTTGAGGAAAAATTAACATTTGGGACTTAAAGTTAAAGAGAAATAACTTTAGGGACCTAATTGCAAATAAATGAAAGTTTTACTTTCTCATTCATTTGGAATGAATGAAGGCGATTAAGTCGAAGGATAATAAACCAAGATGTTCATATCGTGTAGGAACATGAAGTACCAGGAACGCCAGCAAGGACAAGCTCACATGAATACCAAGAACCGGTCTAGTGGAATTCACAGCATTAACGTGAGAGTGGGTTTACTACATCATACCCCGTTGGGATGATGAGCACAACTTAAAGATAAAAACCACTTACCGGTTGTGAGTGAAAATTTTATATCATACCCAGTAGGGGATGATAAGTACCTCGGTATAAAAATTCATTATTTAGTGGTATTTTAATCATCACCACTTAGAGAAAGTGATGTGAAAATTATGCAAAAAAAACTACTTACTAGTTGTAAGTAGATCATACCCGGTTGGTATGATAAGACTTACTCAAAGGAAGTTGAAAACCCATTCATTGGTTATGAACAGAGATGTCCTTATACCAGTTGGTATAATGGACAATGAAAACATATTTTGTCGGAAGTGTTCTCCCTTGACTGTGTGCCAATGCTTAAACTATTTGGGAGACTTTCTTGACGGGAGCTCGAATAGCTCTTATATGCCGGGGGCCTCAATTTTAGAACTTGAGGGCTAGAATGCCCAATTTTTTTAAAATATCATACAGTGGGCCCAAGGCCAGTTGGCACGAGCAGGAGCTCTTAAACGAACATGATATATGTGCCATAAAACTTAATAAGTGAATTGTTTGGCCATGGTACCAAGATAGGACCGACATGCTCAGTCAACTAGCAGTAGTACAACATAATAGGTCAATGGACTAGTCAAGACAAACAACTACGGGTTGAGTTGAGAATCGGGGCCGTTAGACCAGTGGCACCACATATTACATGGCTTGATAAGAAAACATTGTTTGTGCATGCACTATGATTACGGGATCATCAAGATGCCCATGAGAGGTAGTGATGTGTCCTAAGGGCCCTGGATGATCCGGTGAGTATAAGGGCAGATCGTCGTTCTAGGTGTCTGTGCGAAATTTGGAGTAGCACCAAGCGCATGAGACCGGGGTGGGGACGGGATGAGGTCTCTGTCCTCATACAGACACGAAGAAGTGATTTCAGGATTGTGGGTCAGATGTCATGTACATCCACTCATTCCCAGGGTAGAAGTGGTCGTACTTCTATCTGGGTGGTAGAAAAAGTCGCTCCGAAGCCACTAGTGGGTTCAGTAGTGATATTGACTTATGAATGTGTGTAACCTTCATGATGAAGGATGTGTGTTGGGTGATGACACACCGTGGTAAATAAGAAATGGTGGAAAAACCCGAATTTTTAAATGAAGGGATTTTTGAAAAGAAAGGAGTCGGGCACACTCCATATAAATGTTTTTCTTAAAAGTTAAAAGTAAACCTTTAAAAACCCATTCACTTAGTAGTCATACTCACCCCCTCCCTTATATCCCTTTCAGGAAATCCCATAAAACCTACCCTAAAAGACAATCAACTAAAATGTCTGTAAGACAGGTATGTAAAGTTTAAAATTTCATGCAGTTTTGATTATGCTATTCCAGGAAATGGTGCAGGTTTAAAGGATGCCTTACTCTTTACGGTTTACAATAATGGGAAACCCTTTAATTAACCGGGAGAGTGGCGGGTTAATCATGGGGATCCAACCAAACTGGGTCGGGGCATGACAACTAGAATCTTCTACCCACCCATAAGTTCCATTGAGCTTTAGAGCCACCGAGGAGTTGCGAGGAAGCTCGAATAGTGCTGTCACTCCTTGACTAGAAACCAGCCATCCCCTGTCATCCACTTTGAGCCTTCCCTCAGCTAATTGTGGCCAAGCCAGACCCCCTACGGCACACCTGGAGGTGCCCCAACCTCCCCTCGAGCTAAGCAAGTAAGCTCCCACTGCCACCCTTCACCGAAAAACACTATGCACATCCGAATTCTGCAAAAACTTTAACACTAAAATTCACACTGCTCAGGTAATCAATTGAAGCGTAGTTTGATCTAGGAAGGATCCCCACAATGAGAGCAACACGGTGGTAATCCAAGCTCCGTTTGAGCTCATTTCATAGCTAAATCGAGCAATTTAAAGCTTGAAATGATGAGAAAAACACAGATGAGATGATTTAAATCAAGAATGAGGACAATTAACCAAGTTTTGCAAGTCAATGGAACGAAATTGTGATTCGGGACCAAAATGTAATTTTTGAAAAGTTTAGGCAAATTGGGGATTTTTTTAAAAATTGAGCACCAAATGGAAATTTGACAAAATTGAGGGTCTTTTTATCAAATTCCCTTCCAATTGATGGTCCATTGGACAAATTGGATCAAATGGAGGACTAATTTATAAAATTTGAAAAGTTTTGGTCAAATTGCAATTTTGGGAAAGTTTGTTGCTAAATGGCAGTTTCAGAAAATAGAGGAACCTAAGGGCAGTATTGATAAAATTAATGATCCGAAGGGATAATTAGAAAATGTGGGGGTCGAATTATGGAAAAAGGGGGCAATTGAGGAGGTAAAGAAGAACGCACAAACCTCAGGGACTAAAGTGCAATTAAGGCCAAATATGAAGGCTTGTACGCAAATACACCAAGAAGTGCAATTCCTTAGTTCAACACCCTAACGAGGACATACGTTCCCCTGTAAGGACTGACTATTCAAGCGCCTGCTTCCAGAAGAGAAACCGCGATGCTAGAATCAGCCGGCACGACCCCACCAAAATCACCGGGTGAGTGGGAATCGCTACGACGTCCATTCTGGTTGGAATGACTATTTAAGCTTTGAAAAATTGTTTTCTCGAAATTAGCATCCCCTGACTGGGTGACTCTACTTAAAATATTTGGGAGCTAATTCCGGTCTTAGGCTCAAGATGCTAGTGGGCCCAAGGCCGGTGGATACGGGCATGGACCCATCCAAAATAGACGTGTTACATGAGGCTAAAAGACTTGAATAATGGGAACTTGCGTGATACCCATCGAGCCAAGTTGAGTTGTCAAGCTTGTTGGGCTGAACCGCTGCTCTACCAAAGCTAGGTCATCAAATTTGTTGGGCCAGTACACGTGGTAGGGTAGATGCCAAGCTAACAAACCGTTGTGGGAGAGGGAAAAAGATAATGGCTATAATTCAAAAAGCTTGTTGATTGTGCATGCACTATGATGTTTGGGCCATCAGACACCTAGCTTGAGGTAGTGATAGAACCCAAGGACTGTTAGACGACCCAGGGAGCATAAGGGCAGTATTGTCATGTAGTAGGTCGTGAAGCCGAGTAGCTGCCTACACACGGAGACCAAGGCAGTAGGGGGGAATGACATATCATCTCATTGAGAGGACATGGTGGAGAAACTTAGGTTTGGGGTCGGACTATTGATGTCAGCACAAACTCCGGGTAGAGGCAGCATCCCTCTATCAGGGTTGACGGTAAAGGTGCTTCGGTCCACAAATGGCATGGTCGAGGACCGCTCTGCGAATGTGTGATCCCTCCTATGATAGGAGGGCAGTTATTGATTTGTGAAACCCAAGAAGAAATAAGTTGAATTATCGAATAATTGAAATTTCTAGATTAAGCCTTTAGGAAAGAATTTTCTCCCACTCACTAAGTTGTCAAACTTACCCCCGCCCTCTAAATATTTTCAGGAAGGAACACAACTGCGCTAGTTTTTTCCCCTCTTACCAAAAACCAAGTACACAAATTTAAAATTTTCAGTTTTGTTAAATGTTATCCAAGGAAAGCATGACATGTAATACGCCTAACTCTCTTGACCCTGAGGAGACCTTCTTAAGGCTCAAGAAAGTGGCGGGTTGTCCGTTAAACCCCGGCCAAACCAGGCCGAGGCATGACAACTTTGATGGTATCAGAGCCTGTGTTTTCCCGGATACATTATCAAAACTTTATAACCTAAATACTAATTAAAGAAAACTTTAAACCAGCTATGGCACCCAAACGAGGAGTCAAAAGAACAAGGGTTGCAATTACTGATTCCGCCAGAAACCCCGTGCCGAAGACAGAATTCTCAGTAAATACTTCAGCCCCACAGGGCATCAGTTCCAAACACCAGCAATTGTATGGGGAATTCACCAAGGTGTTCGAAGAACCCCACCTTAGCAAAAAACCCCACCTGGATTCTGAGTCCCAGACCCACCAGGAGGAGGTACAATCCCAACCCCATTCCACACCTATTCCACCCCTCCTCGACATCCCCAAACACTTGAAAACCCTCTGACAATTGGGATGTAAGCCCTTCTATAGGGAGAAGGAGGTCAGGGCCACCATGGACTGGTTGGCAAGCCTCAAAAAGTTCATGGGTATCATCAGGATACCCCTGGAGGAGAGGGTGACACTGGTTGAATTTTTCCTGGAGTCCAACGTGAAAAGATGGTGGGACAATGCCAGAAATCTCTTCCCGGCCTCACCTACCTAGGAAGAGTTTTAAGGAAGATACTTAGAAGAATACCTAGCTCCCCACCTCATCAATGAAAAGAAGGTGGAATTCTTCCAACTCCGCCAAGGAGCCCGCACGGTCTCGAAATATGAGACCAGGTTCAATGAGCTGCGACCTTTCACCCCCGACCTAGCGGAACCAATCGACCTTTGCCAAAAGTTTATTAACGGTCACAATAAGGTTATAAGACACCGAATGGGGGGTTTTGGGATGCCCCACTGACCTAGTCGCCATAGTGGGCATGGCCCATGAATGTGAGTGGTTAGTCCAAACAAGGCATTGTCGAATGGAAATGGGAGGACGTAGAGAGGACAGGGGATAGGGCAACCGAGGAGGCTCGAGGGAACTGGGTCAGCCCTAATGGAAGAACCCACCAAGATACTCCCGGGGGGTGGAGGGGGGGGAGGAGGGCCATAGTGGCCATAAGGAAACAAACACACTCCCTCCAAAAAGAAGCACCTATTGCCCCAGGTGCCAGAGGAACCATGAAGGACCATGTGCAACGTGCTACGAGTGCAGACAACCCGGGCACTACATCAGGAGTTGCCCGAGGGCTCGGGTGAACGCCCCATGAAATGCCCCCACCACCACCCAGGTACCCGAGGCCAAACAACGGGGGATGGGAAGTGCCCATGAGAGTTCCAGCCAGGGTCTACCCCCTGACCCATGAAGAAGCTCGAAAGGACCCCAGCATAGTGGCTAGATTTGTCCAAGTATTCGAAAAGGCAAGGTACGCCCTCTTTGACTCTGGGGCGGAACACTCTTTCATCAAGGAAACTCTAGTCTCAAAACTTCCAAAGGAAACCTCTCCTCTCCGACCATCCCTCCACATCCTCACCCCATTTGGCGAAACCATAGAAAGACACACGTACGTTAAAGCCTACGAAGTGCAAGTAAGAAGAACAACCTTGGAAGCTGACCTAATTCCTCTTCCGCTATAAGAAGTAGAGAACATTTTAGGGATGGATTGGCTAAGCATGCATCAAGCCCAAGTAGATTGTGGGAAAAAGGGGATAACCTTCCATGGCTTGGGAAAGGAAGAAACTCTATTTGAAGGAGACAGAGGAAGAGCCGAAATACATCTGGTGTCCTATATGGAAGCTTAGGACTTACTACGGAAAGGATGTAAGGTATTCCATGTGCATATCACTTGCAAGGACACACCGGAGAAGGGTCTAGCAGAAATTCCAGTGGTCAATTGTTATCCAAAAGTTTTCCTGGAGGAATTACCTTATTTAACCCCAGATCGCCAACTAGAATTCGTAATTGAGGTGGTGCTAGGTACTCACCCTATATCCCAAGCACCCCCACCGTATGACGCCCGCGGAACTCAAGTAGCTGAAAGATCATTTAGATGAACTATTAGAGAAAGGATTCATATGCTTAAGCCAGTCTTTGTAGGGTGCACACATACTATTCGTCAAGAAGAAAGACGGAAGTGTGCAACTTTGCATCAATTACGGGAAACTGAACCAGGTGATGATTAAGAATAAGTACCCTCACCCTAGGATAGACGACTTATTTAATCAACTCAGAGGGGCCGCCTACTTCTCCAAGATCGACCTAAGGTCAGGATATCAACAACCGAAGATTCGTGAAGAGGACACACAGAAAACTGCTTTTCGATCATGGTATGGGCATTACGAGTTCAAGGTAATGCCATTCTAAGTGTGAGTTCTGGCTTCAAGAAGTGGGCTTCCTATGGCATATAGTGTCTAAAGAAAGAGTGCAGGTCGATCCTGCCAAAATAGAGACCATACCAAATTGGAAAGCCCCAACTAACCCGACAGAAATCCGTAGCTTCCTCAACCTCATCAGATACGACCGAAAATTCGGGGAGGATTTGTCTAGAATAGCAGCTACCTTGACTCGCCTCACAAGGAAAGGAGTGGATGAAAAGTGGGACGCCAAGTGTGAAGAGTCCTTCCAATAGCTCAAAACTCAACTCACAACGGCTCCAATAATGGCCTTACCCAATGCAGATGCGTACGGACAAGGACTAGGATGTGTTCTGATGCAACAAGGAAGAGTCATTGCCTATGTCTCATGACAACTGAAGCCCCACGAGAAGAATTACCCTACCCATGAGCTCGAACTGGCCGAAATAGTGTTCATCCTCAAAATATGGCACCACTATTTGTATGGAGTAAAGTGTCGTATCTACATTGATCATAAGAGCCTAAAATACTTCCTAACCTAGAAGAAGCTCAACCTATGATAGAGAAGGTGGCTAGAGCTAGTAAAGCACTATGATTTGACCATCGAGTATCACCCCGGTAAGGCCAACATAGTGGCAGATGCACTTAGCCGCAAATACCACACGGGAGTGGCCTCCGTCAGTGCAAGCTATCTGCCCTTACTAAGCCAGCTACAAAATTTAAGGGTGGCCCTTTGTGTGGACAAGGGCCAAGGTAACCTAGCAGGTAGCCAAGTAGTACGACCCGATCTATTAGACCAAATACAGGCTTTACAAAAAGAAGATGAGGAACTCCGTCCCCATTGGGAGCCAAATGAGAACAACTCAGCATCAGACATCGCAGTTAAGAGCGATAGGGAGATGACCTTCAATGGGAGGGTGTGGGTACCAAATAATCAAGAATTAAAGAGGGGGATACTGGAAGAAGCCCACAACTCGATGTACGCTATGCATCCGGGTAGTACGAAAATGTATTGCACCCTAAAATAGGGATATTGGTGGAAGGGGATGAAGAGGGACATCACAGAGTACGTGGCTAGATGTCTATCATGTTAGCAAATTAAGGACGAACATCAGAAACCCTCCGAGCTACTTCAACCTCTCCTGATCCCAAAATGGAAATGGAAGCACATCACCATGGATTTCGTGACTGGATTGCCAGCAGTAAGAAGGGGTTGTGATGCCATATGGGTAATCGTGGATCGATTGACCAAATCTTCACATTTCCTACCCATATGGGTGATAGACCCGATAGGAAAGCTCGCCACCCTATACATGGGGGAGATCGTACGACTCCACAAAGTACCGGTAAGCATAGTATTGGACCAAGACCTGAGGTTCACTTCCCGATTCTGGCCCAGCCTCTAGGCAGCACTAGGGACCAAACTTCACATGAGCATATCTTTTCACCCCCAGATGGACGGGCAATCTAAACGGACTATCCAGACTCTGAAAGACATGTTATGATCATGCATCCTAACTATGAAGTGGAATTGGGAGGACCATTTGTGACTCATGGAGTTTGCATATAACAATAGCTACTAGGCCAGCATCTAGATGGCACCCTACGAAGCCCTCTATGGACGACCTTGCCGCACGCCCTTATTTTGGGAGGAAGTAGGAGAAAGAAAACTTGAAAGGGTAGAGATCATAGAAGACGCATTGAAGAAGATCCATATCATAAGGAGCTGACTCAAGGTAGCCTAGGATAGGCATAAAAGTTATGCCGACAATCGAAGAAAGGATATGGAATTTGAGGTTGGAGACAAAGTATTCCTAAAGGTGTCACCTTAGAAAGGGATGCTCAGGTTTCAATAAAGAGGAAAGTTGAAACCCAGATACATTGTCCCATACACCATCACTCGTAGGGTCAGACCTATAGCCTACCAATTGGAGTTGCCTACAGACCTATAGAGGATCCACGACATCTTCCATGTGTCTCTAGGGGTTTACAACTCTCCCCTCCTTTTAGGGGTTTTGTCCCCAAAACTACGTCAACAATCTTTTTCATCGGGAGTAACTTTCCTTTATGTCCTCTTGATGTTTGCTTGGCGTGCTATCACTTTAGTTGTTTCCCTCACTTAGTCCTTTAGACACGTACTTAAGAAATCTTTCTTTCTTTCCATTTTCCACTCACTCCATGGATTGTATCATGATCAGTCATGTCCTATCTACTAATCCAAAGGTACATCCTTAGGTCCACTTCTTACTGTACTTAGGGTTAGATTTTTCCTCTTGGGGGTTCTTATCCAAATCACCCGGTTGGGTGTTCCATCCGATCATCCCCATTTCCAATCATTCCCTTGGTTGTTGATGCTCTTAGCTTAGCATCCTTTTGGAATTTTCATCCTTAACCCATGGGTTTTGATATAATTTTCTCCTTATCTTATTTTGGTCCTTCCTCCATCTTTGGTTTACTACGACTTTGGTTCCAGTTTTTAGATTTGACTAATGGACTCTATCTTACTTGAGTCACCTTTTCTTGGGACTGTTGGAACTACATGTCCTTTACAGCATGACATGTTCTAAAATGTCTTTGTCCATCATAGTTCTAGAATATGTGTCCTTGATAGCGGATCATGCCTTTCCAACCGTTTAGTAGTCATGTGGCTTCGTTACTTCTTATTACTCGGTAGTGTTCTCCAACTATCTTCGGTGTTGTCCAATTTTCCTTTAAAATTTTGACATCATGATCATGTCAGTTTTTCCTTATCTACCCATTCCTTACCAACTTCCTTATTGGTTTTCTCCCAGTTCCAATCATCGGGTTTCCTGATGACTTACTGACACATTGAGATTCTTTCTCTCTTATGTCCTTCCTCATTTCCAATGGTGTCCTTTTCTCAAGAACTTTCATTTCTTCCATTCACTCATACTCGCTTGTGACCATCTCACCATTCCTTATCCTAGGTTGACCTCTTTCGGTCTACTTGTTGATTTTCTTGTTTAGGGAGCTCTCCCTTTTATGGTTTTCATTCTCTACTATTTCCTTCAAAGTAGAGACTTCCATCTTAGGGCAATACCCTCGATCTTCTTACCATTACTTGAAGGTTTCCTTCCTTCACATTCTTACACCCTTTTGAATACGAGCTTTTGCCCACCTTTAATCCTTCACTGACCCTATTTTTTTCCAGCTCACCCCTTTTTCTTCCTATCCGAGGTATTTTTGATTGTCGAGTCTTATTTCATATCCTTTACATTAGGCCTCGTCAATCAATATTAAGCTGCATGGGTGTGGACCAGAATTTATCCTGGTGTCCTTCGTGACTCCCTTAAATCACATTTTTACTAGAGTACATCCTTTCCCAAGGTTGTACTTCCTTCGAAATTCATTCCCTTGTTCCTTCATTTGGGGTATACCGCCCATTCCCACTTATTACTGCATCATTTGATGCTATTTTATTAATTATCCTTTCATTGGTTTAACTTACTCCTTGGGTCCTCATGAGTATGTTTCCTTTGTACTTGATCTTTTTGCCTCACCTTGCAATGTAATTGTGAGCTTATCTTCTCTTCCCAATTTAATTTGGTCCATCGCCTCTTCGTTGGGGCATATACTTCCCTATGACTTCTTCCTTGATTGGCTTCTTCCTTTCTTCGCCCCTACAGGTACCTGACCTTAGAGCAACTTTATGACATCCCTTGATATCGTCCTCTTCTACTTACCCTCTCTTTTGAAATCTTGCGGGCATGTCATTTGTACCCTATCATCATTCCAACTTGCATCCTAGTACGGGTTTATTTCTTTAGGGAGAGTTTAAATCATCCTTGTTTCAAGGTCTCTTGATCACCTTGTGGATGGCTTACTTAATTCTTCTCATGGCTTGAGTTTGGTCGTTAATCTGTTTTTGTCCATTGATTCTTTAAGGATTTCCTCCATCTTTCTTTTCCGACATTTGGCCTATTCACTTCTCCCTTCTTCGCTAGGGTTTAAATCCATGGTTCTCCCGAGGGTCAGTTCGTTAACTACCTCGTCACTACTATTTTTCTTGTCCAATTGTCTCGGGGTAGCTATCTCTAGATGAAAGTACGAACTCAATCCTAGACACATACTCGATGAGCCACCACTAGAAAATGAGGAAGACCTAACCTACCAAGTAGAACCTGTCCGGATCCTCGACCGGCATGAGAAGAACCTCCGGAACAAGAATATTCCTATGATGAGGATACTCTGGCAGAATGGCAAAGTAGTGGAAGAAGCATGGGACGTCGAGTCAACAATAAGGGATAAATATTAGCAATTGTTTGATGTGTAATAGTTTTGAGGACAAAACTCCTAAAATGGGGGGAGAGTTGTAAAACATTTCCAATTGGACCAAAGGAAATCGGAAAAAGAATCAATTTGTTTAATGCACTCGAAAAATCATAGTCGGAAAAGTTGGAGTCTCCGGCGACTCGAAAAATGCACCGGTCAGGTCTCCGACGGTCAAGTCGGAGGCCGAGTCTTACGTTAGGTGGTAGCCTGAGCAGTTGCCGACCTCCCTATATAAGGAGCACCCCCTCATTCGTTCTCAGCATCCCACAATCGAGTGAATAAGAAGAAGAAGAAGAAGAAGAGTCAGTTTTCTGGTGAGCTACAAACTAGAGCTCTAGCGACAAGACTTTTCTCAACCTCCAAAGCCACATTGGGTGTCTTTGGAATTTGGAGAAAGTCCTCTACCCACCCACACCTTCCATTCAGATTGACAGCCACCGAGGAGAAGCGAGGAAGCTCGAATAGTGCTACCACTCCTTGGTCGAAAACCAGCCAGCCCCCTGCCACCCACTTCGAGCCTTCTCTCAGCCAATTGTGACCAAGCTAGACCCCCTACGCCCCACCTAGAGGTGCCCCGCTCCCCGAGCTAAGTAGGTAAGCTCCCTCTGCCACCCTTTGCCAGAAAACACTGTGCACGGCCAAATTCTGCAAAACTTTAACACTAAAATTCGCAGTACTCAGGTCATCAATTGAAATGTGGTTTGATTCAGGAAGGATCCCCACGACATGAGCAACACGATGGTAACCCAAGCTCTGACCGCCGGACCCTCATCGGTAAGATATCGAAGTTTTCTCTCTCTAGACTGCATTTTTCAGCGAAGCTCCGTTTGAGCTCATTTTTTAGCCAAATCAAGTGATTCAAAGCTTGAAATGATGAGAAAAACAAATAGGAGATGATTTAAATCAAGAATGAGGATAATTAACCAAGTTTTAGGGATCAATTGAATGAAATTGTGATTCGGGGCCAAAATGCAATTTTTGAAAAGTTTGGACAAATTGGTAATTTTTCAAAAATTGGGGACCAAATGGAAATTTGACAAAATTGAGGGTCCATTGGAAAAATTGGATCAAATGGAGGACCAATTTGTAAAATTTGAAAAGTTGGAGTCAAATTGCAATTTTAGGAAACTTTGGGACTAAATGGCAGTTTTGGAAAATAGAGGAACCCAAGGGCAGTATTGATAAAATTAAGAACCCGAATGGGATAATTAGAAAATTTGGCGGCCAAATTATGGAAAAAGGGGGCAATTGAGGAGGTAAAGATGAACGCACAAACCTGGAGGACTAAAGTGCAATTAAGGCCAAATATGAAGGCATATACGCAAATACGCCAAGAAATGTGATTCCCTAGTTCAACACCCTAACAAGGACACTCATTCCCATGTTGGGACGAACTATTCTAGCGCCTACTTTCGGAAGAGAAACCATGAGGTCAGACTCTGTCGGCACGACCTCACCAAAATCATCGGGAGATAGGAACCTCTATGACGTCCATTCCGGTTGAAATGACGGTTTAAGCTTTGAAAAAATATTTTCTTGGAATTAGCATCCCCTGACTGAGTGACTCTGCTTAAAATATTTGGAAGCTAATTTCAGTCTTAGGCTCGAGATGCTAGTGGGCCCAAGGTCGGTGGATATGGGCATGGACCCATCCAAAACAGTCATGTCATACATGAGGCTAAAAGACCTGAATAATGGGAACTTGCATGATACCCATCGAGCCAAGCTGAGTTGTCAAGCATGTTAGGCAGAACTACTGCTATGCCGAAGCTAGGTCGCCGAACCTATTGGGCTTGTATGTGTGGTGGTGCCGAAGCCAAGCTAACAACCCGTTGTGCAAGAGGGCCAAAGATAATGGCTATAACTCAAAAAGCTTGTTGATTGTGCATGCACCGTGATGTTCAAACCATCAGGATATCTGGCATGAGGTAGTGATGGAACCCAAGGACTGTTGGACGAACTAGGGAGCATAAGGGCGGTATTGTCGTTCAGTAGGTCGTGAAGCCGAGGAGCTTCTTATGCATGGAGACCAGGGTGGTAGGGGGAATAAGGTCTCATCCCATTGAGCGGACATGGTGGAGAAACTTGGGTTTGGGGTGGGACTATTGATGTTCGCACAAACTCCGGGTAGAGGCAACATCCATCTATCAAGGTGGACGGTAAAGGCGCTTCGGTCCACAAGTGGTGCAGTCGAGTACCGTTCTACGAATATTGTGATCCCTCCTATAATAGGAGGGCAGTTGTTGATTTGTGTAACCCAAGAAGAAATAAGTTGAATTATCAAATGATTGAAATTTCTAGATTAAGCCTTCAAGAAAGAATTTTATCCCACTCACTGAGTTGTCAAACTCACTCCCTCCCTCTAAATATTTTCATGAAGGAACACAACTATGCCAGTTTTTCCCCTCATACCCAAAACCAGGTACACAAATTTAAAAGTTTCAGTTTTGTTAACTATTATCTAGGGAAAGCATGACAGGTAATACGCCTGGCTCTCTTAACCTCGGGGAGCCCTCCTTGAAGCTCGAGAGAGTAGCAAGTTGTCCATCAAACCCCAGCCAAACTAGGTCGGGGTGTGACAATGATAGCATGGGTAATGTATCAAAACTATTGTATGCATGCATGAGGAATCTGAGAGAATCTAGACGCCCGAGAGGGGTAGTCGATGGATCCCAAGGGCTAATGGATGACCTGAATGCAATAAGCTTGGGTATGTTGTGTCAGTCACTCATGAAGCTCTAATAGCTTCCTACACACTGAGACGGAGGCCAGAGGGGAAATGAGGTCTCATCCCACAAAGCCGACATAATGAAGCACTAAGACCGAGGCCAGACGGGAAATAAGGTCTCGAAACCGAGGCTGGAGGGGAAATGAAGTCTCGTCCCACCAAGTAGACATGATGAGGGTTTAAGGGTCGAACTATTGATGTCCACTCAAACTTAGGGTAGACGCAGTGCACCTCTATACGGGTGGACGGTAAAGATGCACCGAACCACAAGTGGAATGGTCGGAGACTATAATGCAAACATGTGGTCCCTTTCTATGATAGAAAGGACGCATGATTGTTTGCTGAGGCACCTCCCAAGCAAGTGGTTGTTAAGAAAGAGATGAACTCATATTACAATAAACTGAAAGTATAAAATGTTTTGATAAGACTGATTGTTTGAAAACTAACTTCTCAACCCCCACTCACTGAGTTGTAGAAACTCACCCCCTCCCATTAAACTTTTTTAGGAGAAACATCTCACTACGACGAGTCGAGGCAAGGAGAGAAAGCCAAGAGCACTACCATCAGGTAACTTTTATGTTTTGTAAACTTTGTTATGGAAAACAGGTAATCCAACGTCTTTACCTTCCTTGGACTATTTGGTAGAAATACTATATTAGTACAAGGAATGGTGACAAGTTGATCATAGGACTCCGACTAAACCGGGTCAAGGCGTGACACTCCCTATACTCTAACCTTGCCCCATCTCTAATCTACCATGTCTATGTCTTTAGAAACTCGTAAACAAACTTCTCCATTATTGAGAATATGATCCCAAATTATATAAAATAGAGAAGTGTTGTGGGATTATAAGGTTGGAAACGTTCCACTACTTACAAGTCATGACTTTTAAGTGGACATGGGTTCGACCCCATATCAGTCCACACTACCTTCTCACATGATATCGGAGCCAATGGGCTCACTCCTGTACCAGATCCAAGATTGGAAACCCGGCATGTTCCCCTTCATCCGAGACTACAAGAATAATACCCGCCTCATAGATAGTTGTTGAGAGTGGGTTTAAAATTGCACGTGGCAAGTGTATTCACGTTATACGTGAGGGCGAGTATTGAGAATATGATCCCACATTGGATAAAATAGAGAAGTGTTATGGGTTTATAAGGTTGGAAATGTTTCACTACTTATAAGTCATGACTTTTAAGTAGACATGGGTCCGACCCCTTATTAGTCCACAAAACCTTCTCACTTCCACAACCAAGATGGTGTAGAGCCTAAATTAGCGTTAACAAACTCATAATTTCAATAATACCTCCCTTTCATTACTATGGCCGATAAAGAATGTATCACACACTGACTTGGATCTTGAGTCATATCATGAATAACTCGTCGTACTACTTCTGATATTACTAAAATTACCGAGAATAGTTAGTGAGTGATGTACTTTGAGTGAGAACCAATTCACAAACCCCGATCATCAAAGAACGAGAAAATTGGGAAATTTACAACACCCGAGTGACCCAAAGAGTCATAAAAACCTTGGAAAAGGACTTTAGGACAAATTGGGAAAGAAAACCAGACAGGTTCAAGTGAACCGAATTGAACCGGTTTGAACTACTATTTAACCAGATGCTAAATTCATTTTTTTTCTAGGTGGCTTAGAAAATTCAAATTGGAGAATTGAGACCACCATTTGATAGAGAATAAATTTAGATAAATTTTGAAAAACTCGGTCGAAACAGGCCTGAACCGGCTGGTTTAAGCATTGAACCCGGTTCGGACCGGTCCGATCCGGTTCGGAATAGTGTCGTCTTCTTCCTTCAGATGATAGCATTTTCACTCGTCAGAAAATAGAACAGTGCCGATGAAGAAGAAATGATTCCATTCAATATGTTTCAGGCCATCAATAATTGTCATTAAGGTGCCAAATGGACGGACGGAGAGTCCCCGAGCTCACTATATAAAGAGCCCCTCTCCATTGATCCTTCACACACCTGAAAACCTCACTCTCCCTCAGCTACTCAATTTTCCGATGAAGCTCGAACCAGAGCTCCAACATAGGGTCTTTTCTCAACTAAACAAGGCATGGTCAGGTTCCTTATACTAGGGAAGAAGTCAGCTACACAGTGGTAGTCTCTAGTTGCTCTGAGGATCGCCGGAAAAGCGTCGGCGTGATCGAATAGTGAAGCAGCTTTGGCGGACGAAAGCTGCCATATTTCTGTCGACCTAAAATCAACCAATTCAAGCCCTTCTCAAGCCAAACCAAGCTCCCCCAATGCTTCCTCAGCCCTCCAACGACCGAATTAGAATGAAAAGGTAAGCCAATTTGGCTCCCCTATATGAATTCTGATCAGTGTTAGAGAGAGAACCAACGAATCTTTACTGATCGAATTCTCCCTCAATTCGATACAAATTGAAGTGATTCTTGATTCTAGAAGTAACCTCAGAATGAGAGCTATCTAATAGAAACTCAGTTATAGCCATTTCTGTACATTCAATGTACAGATTAAAATCTCGGACCGTCGCACCCCTAACGGTAAGCTTTCTCTCTCTACATTTAGTTTTCCAGTGAAGCTCCATTTGAGCTCGTTCCGGCATCAAATCATGTGATTCAAAGTGCAATTGAATTGTATGGATGTGTAGAAACTCAAATCCACCTTCAATTTCAACATTTAACTTCGATTGATTGATCAACTTGAAGAAATCAAATTCTATCAGGTTGAAAGGTTGAAATTGGGGAAAATTTTGGGGATTTCAAAAATTCGAGGGACTAAAGTGCAATTTTCCAAAATTGAGGGCTAATTGGCCATGGAAAAGATGTTGGAGGACTAATTGGTCAATTTTTTGAATTTTTGGGGTGAAATTTAGCATTTTTGTAAAGTATGGGAAAATTGGTAATTTTAGAAAAGTTGGGGACCAAATTGGGAATTTGGGAAAATTGAACTCGTTTTTGCAATTTTGAATAAATTAAGGTCCTAAGGTAAATATTTGAAGTTTCGAGACTCAATTTGGGGGAAAATTGGCATTAGGGACCTAAAGTTAAAGAAAAGGAATTTTAGGGACCTAATTACAATTAATTGAAAAGTTTGGGTATTTTATTCATTTATGATGAATGAAGGCTATCAAGTCAAAGGATAATAAACAAGGATGTGCATATTGTGTAGGAACACAAAGTACTAGGAATGTCAGTCAAGACAAACTCGCGTCGAGACAAAAAACCTGTTAAGAGGAATTCATTGCATTATCGGGTGAGTGGGATTTTTACATCATACCCAGTTGGGATGATAAGCACCTCGATAATGAAAACCAACTACTATGTAGGATTTTAACATCACACCTAGAAGGGGTGATTTGAGAAAACGCACGAAAAAACTACTTACCGGTTGTTAGTAGATTATAATCGGTTGGTATGATGAACTTACTAGAAGAAAGTAGAAAATCCGCTTATTAGTAATGAGCGGAGATGTCCTCATACTCGGTTGGTGTGATGGACTACTAAAAGATTATTTTTGACATAAGTGCTCTCCCCTAATTGTGTGCCACTGCTTAAATTTTTTGGGAGACCTTTTTGACGGGAGCTCGAATAGCTTAGATAGGCCAAAGGCCTCAATTTTGTAACATGGAGGCTAAAATGCTTGATTTTTTAAATCTCGTACAGTGGGCCAAAGGCCGGTACAAGCAGGAGCTCATAAACACACATGAGATTAAGCCATGAAAACTTTAATAAATGATGTGTTTGGCCATAGTACGAAGAGAGGACCGACATACTCGATGAACTGGCGGTAGTGCAACAAGACAAGTCGACGAATCAGTCGAAACTAACAGTTGCTTGTCGAGTTGAGGGTCAGGGCCGTTAGACTATTGCCACCAAAGATTAAATGGCTTATGAGGAAAACTATTGTTTTGTGCATGCACTAAGGTTCGGTACAATCAAGGTGCCTAAGAGGGGTAGTGATGTGTCCTAGGGGCTACTGGATGACATGGTAGAGATAAGGGTAGTTTGTCATACCAACAGTCAGAGAAGCTCGACGTAGCTTCATGTGCATGAGACCGGGATGAGGTCTATGTCCTCATACGGGCACAGAGTTTCTTTTTAGGTTTGAGGGTCGGATGTCTCGTACATCCACTGATTCCTAGGGTGGAAGTGGATGGGCTTCTATCTAAGTGGCCGGTAAAGTCACTCCGACGCCATAAGTGGGTGTAGTGGACAGGCTGCCCTGCGAATGTATAATCCCTTCTTGATAAAGGGTGTGTGTTGGTTGCTAAACACACCATTTGTGGTTAATATTGAGAATTGGCTTTGAAAAAAAACTGAAAAAATTAAGGAATAAGGAATTTTAAAGGAAATAAGGAGTCTGGCACACTCCAATTCAAAAACTATTTTATTGAAACTTTATTTTTAAAATACTCATTCACTGAGTTGTAGAAACTCGCCCACCATTTTTATCCCTTTTCAGGAATAGAGAAATTACTAAGGATAACACTAGACCTTACCCTCTATCAAGTATGCATGATCTTTCTTAAGCTTACATTTTATTGGATATATATTTTTCTAGGGAACAAGGTTGAGATTACGCCTGGCTCCTCTTGAACCAAAGGAGCAACGGGTTGTTCACGGGGATCTGACCAAACCGGGTCGGGCATGACAATCTTAGTAATATTCTCATGAGATTTCTTATAAAATATATAATCACACATTATAGTCAAGAATCACATTTGGTACTATCATAGCACTCACAACATAGACAAAATGTGGACTTGATCACATGCCACCAAATTATCATTCATATTTTATGTGGTTGGATGCACGAGACATCATATCTCAATCATTAGAAATAATAATACAACTCGTTCGATACTGATAATTATTAATTAGTTATCCATATATGGAAGGAAGTTTTCACCGCCTTCCTTGTTGAACCCACATACATGGACTCAAGCCTCCTTAGGGTATCGACTACTCGGAAACAAATAACTCTCCCTTCTATCATTGTGTTCCAAACATACCCCTAGGCAATCAACACATCTCTCAAGAGGTGTTTGTTAACCCCAACCCATACCCCTCATGTGCATGCACCCATAACAATCAATAATATCATATATAAAAAAATTAAGTCTCGACCTCTTATTATGTCACTCACGCAAATTAATAATTCAACATGACCCCCATTGAGTTTATACTCAATTCATATGCACAAATATCATACATTTGTTTAAAATGAGGTTCATTGTCCATTTTTGAAGTCACATAAGGTCAACACCCATCTTTTTTTTAAAACAAGGGTCTTGGCCCTTTTTTCATAAAAAGTGGAGCATAAGCTCGGTTTATAATATTCGGGTCATAATTCACTTTTCAAAATATTAGGTATGAGGCCATTTTCTTAAAATCATTGGCCTTGGCCAATTTCTTCAAAGCATTTTCCAAACACTTCTTTATAAAAAAAAAATTCATGCCATTTTATTGCTTTAAGACATTTTCAAAACAAGCATACATACATATGGAGTTTATAAAACTGTAAACTGCATCGATTGGCCCAATCGGATTTGTTTAAATAAACCCATTCACTGTTTCATTCGAGACTTGTTCATCCCAATGCGTAGTTATTCTGTGTCAAGCCCGAACAAATTCATGAACCGGGGTACAATAACAACCTACCACGCTCTCTCGATGTTACTTTAGTGAGTGTCTTCACCACCATAGAACCGACGACAAGACACAAGACTCATAACATAAACATAACATTTTTGTAAAAATTTGAAATTTTCATTTATAACAATGAAACAAATTTACAAACATATACAAAACCATGGGGGAAAGCATATACTATTGAATGAAAAGCCTTTTTGCAATTCTATTCGAGTATGTCCACCACAATCTCGGTCTCTATCGAATATACAGTTCGTCCCTCGAGACCATCCTCACTCTTCGTGTCTTCTATCTTCACTGAAATGTGTTAGGGAGAGGGGATAAGCAACACTCAATGTGTCACGCTCTGACCCGATTCGGTCAGATCCCCGTGAGCAACCCGCCACTCCTTTGGTTTAAGAAGGATCATCCATTCTCAAGACCAAGAGTAGTCAGGCGTAATTTTTGAACTTGTTCCATGGAATAGCATTACTCAAAACTAAAGAAAAGCTTAAAAGAACTTTAAGCGTACCCGACTTAGGGTTCATCTTCGTGGGTTCTCTTGGTTTGGTCTCCTTTTTCCTAAAAAAGGGAAAAGGGAGAAAATGAAGGAAGGTGAGTTTCTAAAACTCAGTGAGTGGGTGTTGGAAGTGAGTTTTCAAAAATTGTTTAACAAAACCATTCTAAAATCTTTCACCATTTTCAAAGTCTTTCATCATAATGCTTATTATGTATGTTTAGTTCTTTTAGCACATCCACTTTCCTCGTGAGGTATTTAGGAAATATACACACACCATTTATCATAAAGGGTACACACATTCACAAATGCAATACTCCGACTGCACCCACTTGGGGATCAGCGTGACTTTGCTGTCCAACCTTATAGAAGTTCAACCACTCCTACTTTGAGTTTGAGTGACGCCCTGAGCGCCAGGCTCTTATACCCCATAATCTCTTTGTGTTCTATGAAGACGGGGACCTCATCCTGACCCCACCCCAATCGCATGTGCATGAAGCCCAAACACAATAGATTCAGAAAGCCCAAACACAGTAGCTTCAATGAAGCCCAAATACAATAGCTTCGATGAATCCCAAACACAGTAGCTTCGATGAATCCCAAACACAGTAGATTCAGAAAGCCCAAACACAGTAGCTTCAATGAAGCCCAAATACAGTAGCTTCGATGAATCCCAAACACAGTAGCTTCGATGAATCCCAAACACAGTAGCTTCATGACTAACTAGTACGATGAATTACCCTTATCGCCACCATGTTGTCCAACAGTGCTTGGAACCCATCACTACCCCTTATGGGCATCTTAATAGTCTTAGATCAAAGTGCATGCACAAACAATAGTTTTCATATATAGCCATTATCTTTGGTGCCGACGGTCTAATGGCTCCGACACTCGACTCGGCCTGTGGTTGTTTTCCTGACCAGTCTGTCGACCTAGTCCTGGCTCACTACCACTAGCCCATCGAGCCTTATCAGTCCTGACTTGGTATCGTGGCAAATCACATAGAATTTTCCAGTTTAATGAGAGTTTTCATGGCTCTTTTACTTATGTTTGTCTATTAGCTCCAACATGTGCCCACTGGCCTTGGGCCCATTTCACAAGGCTTTTCAAAACTAGGCCTTGAGCCTTATGAGTTCAAAATCGAGGCTCTCGGCCTGTTGGAGCTATTCTAGCATTTGCACACAGCCAAGGAAGAACATTTTCGACAAAATTTCTTTTAGCTCAATGTACTCATCCCACCAATCGGATGTGATGGTAGAGGTAGATCCACTCATAAGTGGATTTTCTTTTCAAAAGAGTGTTCATCATCCTAACCGAGTATGATATTTGAAAAGTCTCACTCACCCGATGATGCGAACCTCGCCAATATGCTGACGACACCCTACACCAAATATGGCAACGATCCCAAGACTTTCACGACGCAAGTGCGAAAAGATGGAATATACCTTGTTTATGTGAGAAACAAGGTATGGGATATGTAGACGCCACACCCAAATCCTCTAAGAAGAACTCTTAGAAAACCCCGGGTGATAAGTCTTGATTGCTTGAACGCCACAGGTAAAAACCTAATAAGTTCAAAAGCTCTTTCAAGATAGAAAGAAGACAAAACCTCACAAGATATAAATTCCAAAAAGTGTGTTTTCTCCAATGCTGTGGAGTATGCCTTTTATAGGCTCAGAAAACAACCGAATGACCCACATAATGTGGAAAAAATCTATTATGGTTATAAGCTAACCTTATCTAATCTGACTACCTAATATTATCCTAAGAGATTTATTATATTTATAAATCTCTCCTTATTAATTAAATTTGGACCTTCTGTTGGGCTCATCTTGGGCTCTTCATTTGGGCTTCTATTTGAATATTCAACAATCTCTTTAATCAGCCCATATAAAGCTTTTTTTGAATCTTTTAGCCCTTGACCTTGTGATTGGGCCCTCTTGAAGTCTCAAGTGATCATTTATCCCAATTGGTGACAAAGTGTTCAGCTCCATTGCAGGTTCGGTTGATTGGACATGTGAATTCGTAGTCTCTTTAGTCCGATTCACATCATTCTCCCCCTCTTGAAAATGATTTGTCCTCAAATCTTCTGTTTCTTCATCACCTACATCAAGAGACATTAACTTATAAATATTTATGCTATTACTAACCATATATATGTTAGATAACTTCCTGTTGTAATTATTACTACCGAGTTTTAACACCTTAAATAATCCCTCTAATATAAGAAATTTTGATAGTTTTCTATTCATAAACTGTCCATTCCTCATATGAGCCAACCATTCATATAAACCAAGTTTTACTTTCAATGCAGTTTTCAATCCATAATTAGCTTTCTTTCGAATTTCAGAATATTCACTCTTGTGATTAAATTTTGAAAACAAATAGTTTTCATGCAACTCATCTAATATAATATTTACTTGAGGAATAGAGTGAAGATACATTACCTTCATATGGTAGATGATTCGAAAACCAACACATCTTCGCCAAATTTTGTCTTTCTTAGGCATTTGCACAATACCTGAAATCATGTTATCCCGTGTATATCCTAGCTTCATCAAATTTAGGATTTGGTGTTAAATTTGATACTTCATTTCTCGATCAGGTTGCAAACTAGGAGTTTTCTTCTTAGAAATGACATTCTTGAATTCCTGCATAAGAGAAATACTAATGCTCGGCAAATATCCGACAATATGGTGAGTAAAACATAATTCCTTGTACATAAGTACTGTAAGGATAGAATATGGAATTGTATCTCTCTTGATCTCATCTTTTCTCTCCATAAAATTATTTTTACTCTCTTTTCTTTGTATTATGGCTTTTCTCTCTTCTTTTTCAACATTGCCTTTTCTCTCATCATTTTCAATTTCGGCTTTTCTCTCTCGGATTTTTCTCTGTTCTTTTTCATTATTGCCTTTTGTCTCTTCCTCTTCAATCATGGCTTTTCTCTCTTGTCTTTCTGCTATTTTCTTTTCATTTGCCTTTTTTTTTTCAACTGATCCTGAAAAACTTGTTGTAAAGTAAGAGGTACAAGAGATATTGACCTATTATTCATCACGAATGAGTACCTATCTGTTAATCTATCATATGTAACGTGACGATCTAACTTCCAAGGTTCTCCCAATAAAATATGACATGCTTGCATTGGTACTACATCACATAGTATTTCATCTTGATATTTCCCAATAGAGAAGGACACTATCACCTGTTGGGTTACCTCGACTTTGGGTTGATCACTCAGCCTTAGAATTTGATATGGCTTTGGATGCTTCGTTGCATGTAATGCCAACTTCTCCATAAGCTCGGTGCTAGCAAAGTTAGTGCAGCTTTCCTCATCTATGATAACAGAACAAACTCTATTTTTCATAGAACAACGAGTATGAAATAGATTCTCACGTTGGTTGTCCATGACGTCATCAATCCATGGCCTGTTCCAAGTAGTAAGTTGATTGATGGAATTGAGATTGATGTTGCCGCGATTAACTTGGAGATCATCGAACTCCCCCAGTTCCTATGGTTCGAAGCATCGAGATCGACTGCTCCACGGTCGTTCAATGGAAGAATGTGAGTGTCGTCTCACACCTTCCTCCAAGCGATCCATTCGCGTATGAAGTGGCTCAAATTCAGACTTCACTATCTGTTTCATTTGACTCTTCATTGCTTTCCATTGTAGGTTTTGAATAGACGATATGAAACCCTCTTCTTTCATTGTGTTTCCTTGTCGTTGGGCCTTCTGAACTTGATAATTGTTAGAAAGAAAAGAACCTCGCAACTCTCCCTCACATGTTTCTCTCAAACACTCATGTTTCACACTCAAATGACTTTTTCTTAAAGATTTAAAACACTCTTGCCTTTTTCCACTCATATGTCTTCTTTCAAACTGAATTGAACTTTAAAAACAAATCGTTTTTTTTACGAAGCAGTTCAACTTGAGGGACAATCAAGACATATCAATAAAGGTTTCCAAAAAGTAATTCCAAAGAATTTAAATGAAAAGAAAGGAATTAAGATGGAATGAAGTAATAGACTTAGATATAGCAGAATAAGAATGAGATATAAGATATAATTGTGTGCCTCCTTTTTTTTCTTTTGCCTTTTTTTTTCCACGATTTTTTTTTGCTTTTTTTTTTTAGCACGAACTATTTTTTTTGCTTTTTTTTTAGCACGAACTTTTTTTTGCTCTTTCTTTTTTGGCACGAATTTTTTTTTGGCTTTTTTTTTCTCCTTTTTTTAACCTACTGAAGAGAAGATTAATAGAAGGATATGATAATTTTTTTATAGAGAATAGAAATAGGTAGAGAAGATAAAAAAAATGAACTAGATAAAAAAGATGGGATGGAACTTGCCGTGCAACCGTGTGCTCTGATACCAACTGATGCGAACCTCGCCAATATGCTGACGACACCCTACACCAAATATGGCAACGATCCCAAGACTTTCACGACGCAAGTGCGAAAAGATGGAATATACCTTGTTTATGTGAGAAACAAGGTATGGGATATGTAGACGCCACACCCAAATCCTCTAAGAAGAACTCTTAGAAAACCCCGGGTGATAAGTCTTGATTGCTTGAACGCCACAGGTAAAAACCTGATAAGTTCAAAAGCTCTTTCAAGATAAAAAGAAGACAAAACCTCACAAGATATAAATTCCAAAAAGTGTGTTTTCTCCAATGCTGTGGAGTATGCCTTTTATAGGCTCAGAAAACAACCGAATGACCCACATAATGTGGAAAAAATCTATTATGGTTATAAGCTAACCTTATCTAATCTGACTACCTAATATTATTCTAAGAGATTTATTATATTTATAAATCTCTCCTTATTAATTAAATTTGGACCTTCTGTTGGGCTCATCTTGGGCTCTTCATTTGGGCTTCTATTTGAATATTCAACAATCTCTTTAATCAGCCCATATAAAGCTTTTTTTGAATCTTTTAGCCCTTGACCTTGTGATTGGGCCCTCTTGAAGTCTCAAGTGATCATTTATCCCAATTGGTGACAAAGTGTTCAGCTCCATTGCAGGTTCGGTTGATTGGACATGTGAATTCGTAGTCTATTTAGTCCGATTCACATCACCCGATAATTGTGACATGTTCATCCCCATTCGGTTTTCCAAGTTCAAGTTGTGCTCCCTTTTGGTTCACTTCCTAGTCCAACGTGTCCTTACATGGTTTAAGCATCCTTATAAGGAAGGGTTCAGCGTAAAAGTCTTTCTTGTTCTCACATATTGGCAACTAGACCAAAATCTTAGTTTTTATTTTACTTAGTTCCCTAAAGTTCATACTTCTTGATTTTTAGGTACCTAGTATTCAATTTTTTCTCAATCAAGTCTCAAATACTTCTAATATCCTCTTTGGGGCCTTAATTTTCTTAAAATTGTAAATGGGACTCAAATTTTCCAAATTTTTAAATTGATCTCCATTTTTCTAAAATTACTATTTTGCCCTCAACTTTCCAAAAATGGCCAATTGGCCCCAATTCTTTCAAAAACTGACCAATTATTCTCCAACATCTTTTTTATTATCATGCCTACTTAAAAATAATTTATTTAATTTTTATCTTCTTAATTCTTGCTTATTTCCAAGATCTTATTTCAACTAATTTTTTTTATTTTGCTCACTTCTATTTCTAATGTCGCTCAATTTCTAGTTATGAATTTTTTTAATAATATTTATAGTAAAGAATTGGGTACATCAAGGATAGGAGACCTCAATTTACATAAAAGAAAAATCAATGTGAGGTACTTGGTTATAATATTTATAGTAAAGAATTGGGTACATCAAGAGTAGGAGATCTCAATTTACGTAAGAGAAAAATCAATGGGAAGTACTCTTATAATATAAGTAGATCTCAATTATAATATTTATAGTAAAGAATTGGGTACATCAAGAGTAGGAGATCTCAATTTACGTAAGAGAAAAATCAATGGGAAGTACTCTTATAATATAAGTAGATCTCAATTATAATATTTATAGTAAAGAATTAGGTAAAGGGTAGGAGATCTCAATTTACATAAAAGAAAAATCAATGTGAGATACACTTATAATATAAGAAGATCCAAACTAGATTATTTTTTCGGAATTATAATATTTGGGTAGATATTTTAATTTGATCTATAAAAATTTAAATTATAAGTGAATATTAGAACTATTTTATTATTGTAAGTTTTACATCTTTTTATTTTACATTAGTGTAACGTCTACTATGATTATTCTAAAGGTGTGAAAATTTTTATGTGGATCAGAGAATTAGCTTGGGACATGACCATCAATGTAAGTGGTCCATAGATTTTATCACCTCTAATTTGTTGAACTTAATGACAAAAAAAGATATTTCTAAGAGAGTGTTGTCAAATAAAAGATTATTAATATTGATCCAATAATTGGATGGCAAGTTTGACTCGTTGAGTGTGATACCTAGTAGTGAATTTAATCTAAACCAAGCCATCTACTTCTGAATGTAAAGTCCTAGTTAATAAAATAATTGTTTGCATCCAATCTTGTCGGAAGGCAATCCAACTTTCAAGTGTGAAGAATGGTAATAAGTTGAAAATAATTGGATGGTTGATGCGTCCATATATAATCATTTGATTATATTTAGTCCTTTATATGGTATTATTTGAGATAAATTCTATATTTTTAATAAAATTAAAAAAAATTAAAATATATATTAATGCGATTAAGAATAAAATTATATATTAAATCAAATAAAAAAATTATAAATTTATAATATTAAAAATATTAAACTACTAAAAATTCATAATTTTTAATTATAAATAGGCTACTAATAATTTATCATATATATTATCAAAATAAGTACATTCCTATTTGATCCAATATTAAAAATATGGTTAGTAATTTATTCGATTATTAAGAAAAAAAAATTGAATTCGAGAATATGGTTGTAAACATACCAAAAGAATAATTTATTACTAGTAAACAATTATTAAATATGAGTTTAAAACTGCATCTAGTTTAATTACATTTTCGTTCGAATATTTACAAATAATTAATTTTAAGTATATATAATATGCATTCCACCGAACCAACCCTGTCACAATTCCTATATCTTATAATTTTATATTAGTGATATTATAAGCTTGCACTTATATGATATCATGTGATGCACTTTTTTATTATTATGGAAGTTGATTATTACCACAATCCACCATAAAGTGGAAGTTCTAATGACATTGAAAAATAGAGTAAAATTAAGCGTGTCTAGTTGTCATCAATCTCTCTTAGAATTTTCAAAAACACTACAAAATATGCTTTTTCATTATTCTTAGGTCAAGTAAAGCTGCCTCCATTTGATAGAACATCAGTATCTACATGGAGTGAGCAACAAGTGAACAAGCTCAGAACTTTTTATTAGCCACTGCAGCAGCAGAAGACTTGCCACTCTGAATTTTTTCTTTCATTTACAAGAAAGTTTCCGAAACAAGGACTTTATTAGATAGCCGTGTTAGTTGGGATCAATCTCACACTAATTTTAGCCACCGGTATGTAGGCCACCACCAGCTCATGTTAACTACAGAACAAAACCGATGGCTTCCATTCTCTCTCTTGCTGAACTTACAACTGAAGAGAAATCTCTACTTTTGGAAATTCAACCCAACAAGAAATCTGATGCGAACCATTTTCAGTTTAAGAGAGTTGGGACCTCCTCCTCGCCCTTCTATTTGAGCGCCCCACTAAAGATTGAAATTGATGGGGTTCGTCATCAATTTTTCCTTTGGGGGCCTCTAAGTAGTTCATTCACTGCCTCTTCTGATTAAGTTTCGATTTTTCTATTGCATCTGTAGCTTGCTTGTTCTTTGAGCTGGCCGGATGGAAGTCCAAGATAATGACAAGCTGCAAAAGGTGGTGCACTTCGATTTCAAGAAGAACCGGACGAGTCACGACGCCATTTCTGCATCGTCTTCGTCCTCCCGAGCATCATCGGATTCGTCGACCCTCACCGAGAAGGAGGAGAACGATGTCCTCCCGGAATCCCGCCAGTCCATGCTCGGTGTTGAAGGCCCTCCGGTAGCCCAGCCCGCGACAGGCCTCCCTGTCGGATACGACCCCAACCGGATCCCCTCATCCATCTTCAACAGCCGGACGACCAACCCGATGGACTGGAGCACCACTTCTAACGAGTCCCTCTTCAGCATCCACATGGGAAATAACAGTTTCTCCAGAGATCATGCCGTCTTGCTCTACAAGTAAGGATGAAACCGCTGGATTGGTTTTTTCACATATAAGTGATGCATTTGTTTTCGTGTTTTTCTTTCATAGTAAAGAGAATCCTAAAAAAATATCGGCTTGACTTTATCTACATACAGGTCGGGGGAGCTGATGAAGCTGGACGGGGTGTTCAGCGTGCCGACCGCCCTGCCTCCGCTGTCGGAAGCATCTACCGAATCCGACAAGGCCAGTTTGAGCTCGATCTCAAGGATGGACATTGCGGAGGCGGAGGCGGAGGCGGAGGTGGAGCCTGAGACGCCCACCATACAGTCTCATAATCCCCCCTTATTTGAGCTTCCGTCAGCAGCAGCACCGGCATCCTCCGGTGAGAGACGGGCTCTGAGTGCGATGAACACGACAAAGTCTGCACCACCTGCCGAACCGGCCAAGGTAGTGATTGAGGAAGACAACAAGCCGGCGGCAAGGACTCAGCCTATGACGCCGGCCCATAACGAGGGTGCTCGGATTTCCATGAGCCTGTCTACGCGTTCCCGCGGCAGTGCGGCCAGTACTGGCTCTTTCGCGTTCCCCGTGTAAGCTAAACTTTTCCTTACCCGACCATTTTGGAATATTTACCGAAGATATTATACTGTTCCTAAAAGATTCTTCCTGTGAGCTCAGATTGGGAGTCGGAGATATGAAGAATTCATCGAAGAATGTGGAGACCCCCAAAGAGCAGTCATCACTCAAGTTGCAGGAGTCTGAGCCTCAGCCTCCGGCGCCGGAAACGAGGCAGAAGCCTAGCAAAGTTGGGGTGGCCAAATGGTTCTCTTGCTTCTCTTGCTGTCCGTTCCGCTGCTCCATGTTCCTCAAATGAAGCTAGTCAGTCTGTCTACCACGGGAAATCAACAGAAAATTGAACTTCAGATTGTGCATGCCTTAACTAGTTAGGATTCTGGGCAAAAAAAAACTAGTTAGGATTCATACACAGTTGCGCATCAGCTGTAGCTTCTTCTTCATACGTCCTTCGATTTGGATATATATGCACTGTAGGTGCAGGAAATGTTGTTGGATATATATCCCGATCGAGATTGAGCAAGATGTTGTTCGAGCACTAATTCCAATCAGGGGTTTACAAAAATTATTTTTAAAGGTGAACCATCATTCCAATTGTAACAGCGTTAGACGGGTTGTCCTGATTAATTATGACTCCTGGTGAGTTTCCGAGTATTAGCGCTCGAGTAATCTACTCCTAAAATGAGCATGAGGGTCTGTAACAGGATGTGTTGGCTAAGAGATTGTATATTTTCTCGTGTTTGCACATAGTGTCTTATATTTTACCTTAATTGCATTTGAGTCTTTAATTATCCCTTATTTTCTATTAAGTCCTTACAATTTTCAATCATTTTTCGTGTGTACTTAACTCTTTTAAATTCATACATTCACCCTTAATTTATCAAAATTACCATTTAGTTCTTAATTTTTTAAAAATTGTAATTTGATCCCAACAATTCAAAATTTCTAATTTGCCCTCTATTTTGCTCAAATTACCCAATTGAGTCTCAATTTCGTAAATTGGCCATTCGGTCCTCAAATTTTTAAAAATTGTAAAAAAGTCCCCAAATTGGCTTTATTCTTCTTCCCCAATTTAAGCATATGGACATTTAGATCTTAACTCGTTCAATTAACGTCCTGTAAGTTAATTCCTTCATTTCTTACCTCAATTCATCTACTTCACCTCTACTCGATCGTCCTACACTTCAAATTTCCGAATTTGGTTGAGTTTTAAGCTTCGTAGGAAAAATTATAGTAGAGAGAGAAAGCTTGCTTATCTTTTCGACGTAGGGACGGCGACCGAATTTTGAGATAGGGGCAGCTAGTGCTTGTCGAGGAGAACCTACCAAGATGGAATCCCATTGCAATTCGCCGCTGTCCTGCGGAAATTTGAAGAGAGAAGTTTCGAGAGTACAGCTCTGAAACTCAAAAATTCCGACGAGCATATGCGAAATTGATCTTACTGGAGGTCTGTAAGGGGTTGTGGAGGGTCTTAGGTGGTCAGAGGTGGCCAATGCTAGCAGCGGAAGGGCTAAGAGAGTCGGGGTTGGGTCGATTAGGAGCTCGTTATTTCAAGATTCGAAGCAACCTCACTGTGTTATTGTAGTCGTCCTCTGATTGTTTTGATAGTGTATCGAGCTAGAGCACTTTTCACTAGTTCTAATGCCACCATTCGGAACTTCTCTAGCTGATAAATTTCTTGTTGTCGGATCTCTGATTTGCTGCTCACCAGAACTTGCATACTTATTTTTTCACTCGATTGTAGGATGTTGAGAACGAATTGAGTGATGTTATTTATATAGGGAGCTTAGCAAATATTCAGACTACTGCCCGGTGTGAGACTCAACCTACAACTCAGCTGCCGACAACCTAATCGAAGAGTTTTTCAAATTGTTGGAGAAAACCCCTCTTTTAATTTCTTTTTTTACTCAGAGGTTGAATACGACTCGTGCTAAATGATGCGACGTAATTTTTAAAATATTTTATTAAGGATAGAGTACTAAGTCAAAGTTATCAAATACGTATACTTCTACCTATACCTTAAAAAAAGGTGTCACACTACTCACCCAACTTCTCATGAGAGCATAGGATGAGAACACCATATTCCCTAAAATTTTTGAAATATTTTATTAACGTGTAGAGTACCAAGTCAAAGTTATCAAATACTTTGCGCTTGTTCTTGCTAAGTGGGACTGTGTTCATCCCAAGCACTCATTATGCATCCCCTCACATATATGATTAAATGTAAACGGGCTGACATAATTGACTGTAATTACTTTTATTTTTATATAAATTTAAAATATTTTTTTATTTTATTCTACCAATCTACTATTAAATTTCATTCACCAATCTACTATATAAATAAATTATTTATATAATTATTTCATTGACGAATGATAAAGAAGAATAAACACCAATTATGTAATTTTTGTCATAATCAAGTTAATTACAATATTCTCTCGTATTTATGAGAAAATATTATAAATATATAAAAAAAATAAAATATATATTCAATTAAATTATTAAATTATTTAAACGGTGTTATATTATTTTTTATAAAATAATAAAAATTTATATTTGACTTAATATTATATTTTTTTGCACAAATACTTAATATTTTGTGCATCTTCGTTTATTTTTTGATACATTCTACAAGACACATGCCCCGACTTGTGAGCATTGTTCAGTATTGTGCAAAAAAAAAGAGCATTTCTTAGAATTAGTCTAGTGATCTGCCACGTCATTTTATAAAAAAAACTAACCAAAATTATGATGGGTCTACAATGAAATGTTGGCCAACAAGAATTGTCGTTTCAAAAATAAAGGCACGATTCACCAAATTAGGGCACGTTTTGAATTAAATGTGAAATTTTTTATTATTATTATTATTATTTTATTTTTTATAATAAAAAATAGATTTCTCTAACTACTTGCGAGCTTATCAACCCATTTAATTTGATATGAGTTGACGAGATGTATTTATTGACCGAAAGCGGGGCCCACCCATCCTCACAACGGAAACGACAAAAGTCTAATGCATGAAACGACTTCCAAACACAATTAATTATTGCAGAAAATAGAAGAGAGGAAAAATAATAAACGGGCTTTCTCATAGACTCCGGTTGGACTCTCCTCTACCTTCACTGTCCATCTTTTTTCGAGCAGTGCGCTTTCTACACTGCTTTTCATGTGTGAATTTCGGGCTTACTCCTATGATGTAAATCCGATTAAATATATTACTAATTCACATGTATAATCAACCGAATCTGCAATTGAGCTGAACACTTTGTCATCAATTGGAATAAATGATCAGTTGAGATTTCAAGAGGGTACAATTACAAAATTAAGGGCTAAAAGATTCAAAAAAGCTTTATATGGGCTGATTAAAAAAATTGCTGAATATTCAAATAAAAGCCCAAATGAAGAGCCCAAGATTAGCACAACAGAGGTTATAGATTTAATTAATAAGAATAGATTTATAAATATAATAAATTTTTTAGGATAATATTAGGTAGTCAGATTAAATAAGGTTAGCTTATAACCATAATAGATTTTTTTCACATTATGTGGGTCATTCGGTTGTTTTCTGAACCTATAAAAGGCATACTCCATGGCATTGGAGAGACACACTTTGGAATTTATATCTTTTGAGGTTTTGTCTTCTTTCTATCTTGAAAAAGCTTTTGAACTTATCAAGTTTTTACCTGTGGCGTTCAAGGAATCAAGACTTATCACCCGGGGTTTTCTAAGATTTCTTCTTAGAGGATTTGGGTGTGGCGTCTACATATCCCAAACCTTGTTTCTCACATAAACAAGGTATATTCCATCTTTTCTTACTTGCTTCGTGAAAATCTTGGGATCATTGCCATATTTGGTGTAGGGTGTCGTCAGCATATTGGCGAGGTTCGCATCAGTTGGTATCAGAGCACACGGTTGCACGGCAAGTTCCATACCATTTTTTTTATCTTCTCTACCTATTTCTATTCTCTATAAAAAAAAATATCATATTCTTCTATCTATCTTCTCTTCAGTAGGTTAAAAAAAAAGAGAAAAAAAAGCCAAAAAAACAATTCGTGCCAAAAAAAGAAAGCAAAAAAGTTCGTGCAAAAAAAAAATTGTGAAAAAAAAGGCAAAAGAAAAAAAAAGTGGCACACAATTCTATCTTATATCTCATTCTGCTCTATCTAAGTCTATTACTTCATTTCTTTCTTCTCTATTTAAATTCTACTCTTATTTTTGAGTCTATTCATACCTCTCACTTAAATTCTTTGGAATTACTTTTTGAAAGCCTTTATTGATTTGTCTTGATTGTTCCTCAAGTTGAACTGCTTCGTAAAAACGATTTGTTTTTAAAGTTCAATTTAGATTGAAAGAAGACATTCGAGAAGAAAAAGGCAAGAGTGTTTGAATCTTTAAGAAAAAGCCAATTGAGTGTGAAAACACGAGTGATTGAGAGAAATACGTGAGTGAGCATTTGGAAGGTTCTGCTGTTATCATTTGTAGGAACTCATGGCACAACAACGAGGAGATACGCCAAATGAAGAAGATTCCCAACAACCGATTCCAAATTTACAAATGCAAGCCATCATAAGCGAAATGAGATGAATGCTGAAGTCCGAGTTGGAACCGCTTCATGAGCGAATTGATCAATTGGAAGAAGGAGTGAGGGGTTCGCGTCAACATACCCCTACTGAACAACGACCTCGAAGCTTTCAGCCAAGACGTTTTGACCCACAAGAACCCGAGGAGTTCGATCGATATGCTCATAGAGAACGACCTCGAGTTGATGACAACCTGGATAATATCAAGTTGAAAATACCCTCTTTTCAAGGAAAAACAGATCTAGAAGCGTATCTTGAATAGGAAAAGAGGATGGAGATGGTTTTTGACTGTCATAATTACTCGGAGATGAAAACGGTACGACTTGCTGCTGTCGAATTTACTGATTATGCTATAATATGGTGGGATCAATTGGTGAAGGAAAGGAAACGAAATCACGAACGCCCTGTGGAGTCTTGGGATGAAATGAAAGCGATCATGCGATGACGATTTGTTCCCAGCCACTATCACCGAGAGTTGTTCAATAAACTCCAAAGGCTTACCCAAGGATCAAGAAGCGTCGACGAATACTTCAAGGAGATGGAGATTGCGATGATTCAAGCAAATGTGGAGGAAGACAGAGAGGCAACAATGGCGAGATTTTTGCATGGTCTAAACCATGAGATAGCTGACGTGGTGGAAATGCAATATCATGTTGAGCTCCAAGATATGGTACATCAAGCCATCAAAGTCGAACAACAATTGAAGAGAAAGAGTTTACACAAAAGGGGATTAAACAATGGTTCCTCGAACTCATGGAAACCATCCTCAAGGCGATTTGAGAGTCAGTCAACTCAACCTCAGCATGTTCCACTAAAAGAGACAACCAAGCAGGTTGTGGCCCAAAATCAAGGTAACACCCATATCACAACTCCCAAAACTCGTGATATTAAGTGTTTTCGATGCCAAGGTAGGGGTCACATTGCAAGTCAATGCCCAAATAAGCGGGCAATGGTGATCAATGCTAATGGTGAGATTGAGACCAATGATGAAAAAGAAGATATCGATCCGGGGATGCCACCACTTGAAGATGCAGATGAATATGCAGAAGAAGGGGAATTGTTGGTTGCACGGTGAACTCTCAGTGTTCAAGCCCAAGAAGAAGAAAACAATCAGCGTGAGAACTTATTTCATACTCGTTGTTGTGTGAAAAATAAGGTTTGCTGTGTTATTATAGATGGGGGAAGTTGCACTAATGTAGCTAGCACTGAGCTGGTGGAGAAATTGGCATTACCAACCTTAAAGCATCTGAAGCCTTATCGACTACAATGGCTGAACGACCAAGGTGAACTCAAGGTAACCAAACAAGTGTTGGTTGCATTTTCTATTGGAAAATATCAAGATGAAATACTATGTGACATGGTACCAATGCACGCGTGTCATATACTTTTGGGACGACCTTGGCAGTTTGATCGTCAAGTTATGCATGATGGATTCACTAATAGGTACTCTTTTGTGATGAATGAGAGACCAATATCTCTTGTTCCATTGACTCCAAGGTAAGTTTTTGAGGATCAACTGAAAAAGAAAAAGGCAAATGAACAAAAAAATAGAAGAAAAAAAGAAAGGAGAAATATCAGAGTTGAAAAAAAAGAGGGAAAAGCCAGAAGTGGAAAAAAAAGAGAGTAAAAGCAATTTTATTGCAAGAAAAAGTGAGATCAAGCGAGCTTTACTTTCACATCAGGCTCTTATTGTACTTATGTACAAGGACGCCTTTTTGAGTACTAACGATCTTGTTGGATCTTTGCCGAGCAATATTATTATTGTTTTGCAGGAATTTATCGATGTCTTTCCCGATGAGATACCACCAAGTTTGCCACCAATTTGAGGAATTGAACATCAAATTGATTTAATTCCTGGAGCGACGATTCCTAACCGACCAGCATATAGAAGTAACCCTGAAGAAACAAAGGAACTTCAACGCCAAGTCCTAGAGCTGATGGAAAAGGGGGTATGTTCGAGAGAGTATGAGTCCATGTGCTGTGCCAGTGCTACTTGTACCTAAGAAGGATGGAACATGGCGAATGTGCGTGGATTGTCGAGCCATCAACAACATCACGGTAAAGTATTGCCACCCTATTCCTCGTTTGGATGACATGTTAGATGAGTTGCATGGATCTTGTTTATTTTCGAAAATAGATCTTAAGAGTGGATATCATCAAATTCGAATGAAAGAAGGGGATGAATGGAAAACTGCATTTAAGACTAAACAAGGATTATATGAATGGTTAGTTATGCCCTTTGGGTTGACTAATGCACCAAGCACTTTCATGAGATTAATGAATCATGTATTACGTGCTTTTATTGGGAGATTTGTAGTGGTATATTTTGATGATATTCTAATCTACAGCAAGACCATGGATGAACATGTAGCACATTTAAGAGTTGTGTTAGAAGCATTAAGGCAACATAAGTTGTTTGCCAACTTGAATAAATGTGTCTTTTGTTCGGATAAACTTGTGTTTCTTGGATATGTTATAAGTTCAGAAGGGATTGGAGTTGACGAGGAAAAGATTAAGGCAATTCGCGACTGGCCGACACCTAATTCGGTAAGTCAAGTAAGAAGTTTCCATGGATTAGCTAGTTTTTATAGACGTTTTGTTCCAAATTTCAGTAGTTATGTTGCACCTCTTACTGCTGTTATAAAGAAAAATGTACCTTTTAAATGGGGTAATGAGCAACAAAATGCATTTCAATTGATAAAGGAAAAATTAACTACTGCCCCATTGCTCTCATTGCCTAATTTTTCGAAAACATTTGAAATTGAGTGTGATGCATCAGGAGTAGGTATTGGAGGTGTATTAATGCAGGAAGGAAGACCAATTGCATATTTCAGTGAAAAGTTGAGTGAAGCAACCCTTAACTATCCTACCTATGATAAGGAGATGTATGCCCTAGTTCGCACTCTTCAAACATGGCAGCACTACCTATGGCCGAAAGAGTTTGTGATTCACACAGATCATGAATCTCTTAAACATCTCAAAGGACAACACAAGTTGAACAAATGCCATGCAAGGTGGGTGGAGTTCATTGAAACATTCCCATATGTGATCAAATACAAACAAGGTAAGGAAAATATAGTTGCAGATGCTCTATCGCGAAGGTACGCTATGCTTTCAATGCTTGATTCTAAATTACTTGGATTTGATTATATCAAGGATTTGTATGCAAATGATCCTGATTTTTGTGAAGTGTTTAAAGGTTGTCGAACTGGTAGGTTTGGAAAATTTTATTTACAAAATGGATTTCTTTTTCGAGAAAACAAATTATGCATCCCTCAGTCATCTTTGCGTGAGTTACTTGTTAGGGAAGCACATGGTGGAGGACTTATGGGACATTTTGGGGTAGCTAAAACTATGGCGATGATGCACAAGCATTTTTTTTGGCCCCACATGAAAAGGGATGTTGAGAAAATTTGTTCTCGATGCATTACATGTAAAGAGTCTAAGTCTAGGCAACAACCTCACGGCCTATATACTCCTCTTCCAATTCCTAATGCACCTTGGATTGATATTTCCATGGATTTTGTTTTAGGATTACCAAGAACTAAGAGGGGGAGGAATTTTGTGTTTGTGGTAGTTGATAGGTTTTCGAAAATGGCACATTTCATTCCATGTCATAAAATTGATGATGCATCGAATGTGGCTGATTTGTTCTTTAGAGAAGTTGTCAGATTGCATGGTATGCCTAGAACTATTGTTTCTGATCGTGATTCTAAATTCTTGAGTTACTTTTGGAAAAATCTATGGGGTAAATTGGGAACCAAACTGCTATTTTCAACAACATGTCACCCACAAATTGATGGTCAAACAGAAGTAGTAAATAGGACATTAGGTACTTTATTACGTTCTATAATAAAAAAGAATTTGAAATCATGGGAAGATTGCTTACCACATGTTGAATTTGCTTATAATCGTTCTATTCATTCTACAACTAAGTTTTCACCATTTGAGATTGTTTATGGTTTCAATCCATTAACCCCTCTAGATTTAACTCCACTTCCTGTAGGTGAATTTGTGAATGTTGATGGAAAGAGAAAAGCAGAGTTTGTGAAAGAACTGCACGAGAAGACAAAGATGCATATTGAACGGATGACTAAAGTTTATGAAAAACAAGCAAACAAGGGCCGCAAAAGTATCATTTTTGAACCTGGTGATTGGGTCTGGCTTCATATGAGGAAAGAACGATTTCCGGAATAAAGGCGATCAAAACTTCTTCCTAGAGGAGATGGACCATTTCGTGTGTTGGAACGCATTAATAATAATGCTTACAAGCTAGAGTTGCCTGGTGAATATAGTGTTAATGAAAACTTCAATGTTACTGATTTAATGCCCTTTGATTTAGGTGATAAAGAAACAGAAGATTTGAGAACAAATCATTTTCAAGAGGGGGAGAATGATGTGAATCCGACTAAATAGACTACGAATTCACATGTACAATCAACCGAACTTGCAATAAAGCTGAACACTTTGTCACCAATTGGGATAAATGATCAATTGAGATTTCAAGAGTGCCCAATAACAAGTTAAAGGGCTAAAAGATTTAAAAAAGCTTTATATGTGCTGATTAAAAAGATTGCTGAATATTAAAATAGAAGATTAAATGAAGAGAAAAAGATGAGAACAACAGAAATTATATATTTAATTAATAAGAAGAGATTTATAAATATAATAAATCTATTATGATAATATTAGATAGTAAGATTAGATAATATTAGCTTATAACTATAATAGATTTTTTCTAAATTAGTATTGAAGAGACGCAGTTTATAATTTATATCTTATAAGATTTTATCTTATTTTTATATTAAAATAACTTTTAAACTTATCAAATTTTTATATTTTACGTTCAATTAATTAAGAATTATATCACACGATTTTTTTAAAGTTCTTATTAAAGAATTTAGACGTGAAATCTAAATATTCAATAACTTATTTTTTATATAAATAAGATATATTCTATTTTTTTTTACTTATTTTGTAAAAATATTAAGGTTATTACTATATTTGGTGTAGGTGGAGGTTCTCCAAAAAGGAGGAGGGGTTCACTGCTGGAACCCTCTGTTAGAAGCTTCGGGAATGGGCACTTTTCCTCTCAAGTCATTCTCCCGCAATCAGGCGGTACCTTTTTCTGCTCTTTCTCTTCTGGGTGTTATCCTGCAGTCGATTTTATGTCGTTCTAGCCGATGATTCAGACCAAACTGTCCTCATGGAGCTCAAGAACTCGCTATCAGATCCTTCTGGGCTGCTGTCGAGCTGGAATTCGAGCGCCAGTCACTGTAGCCGTTGGCTTGGTGTCTCCTGTGACTCCAACAATAGGGTTTCGTCTCTCAATATTACTGGGGATGGTGCTGAAGGTAAGCACAAGATGTTCCTTTGTGCTGATTCAGCTCAGTTTCCTCTTTATGCTTATGGGATCGGAAGGAATTGCGGGAAGCGGGGGAGGCTTCTGGGGAAGTTGCTCCCTTTAGTTGCGAAACTCACTGAGGTTAGAGTTCTGGCCTTTCCCTTTAATGGGTTGCACGGCCAATTGCCTGCTGCAATATGGGGAATGGAAAAGCTGGAGGTCCTTGATTTAGAGGGGAATTCGTTCTCTGGTTTTTTGCCTGCTCAATTCACTGGGCTAAAATCTCTGCAGACTCTTAATCTTGGGTTCAACAATATCTCTGGTGAAGTATCTGACATCCTTTTGGGTTTGACAGGATTGAAGATTATTAATTTAGCTGGAAATTCTCTCAATGGATCTCTGCCTGGGTTTATAGGCCAGTTCAAGTCTGTATATCTGGCATTCAACGAATTCACTGGCTCTGTGCCGAACATGATTGGGAAGAGTTGTAGTAAACTCGAGCATTTGGATTTATCTGGTAATTTCTTGGGTGGGCAGATTCCGAGCAGCATAGGGAGTTGTGTGGAGCTACGGTCCCTTCTTTTGTACTCTAACACGCTCTTAGTGGTGCTTTACCTGTTGAGCTTGGGGATTGTACTAGTCTGTCTGTACTTGTGTTGTCAAACTTGTTCGACCCACTTGCAGGAGTCAATGGCATAGAAGGGGGCATTTTGCTCAGAGAAATGGGTTCTATGTATGATGAGTTCAACTATTTCTAAGGTGAACTTCCCATAGAAATCACAAAGTTGCCCAAGCTCAAGATATTGTGGGCCCCAAGGACCAATCTGCTGGGAAGCCTCCCGAAGGAATGGGGAGTATGCAACCATTTGGAAATGATCAACCTGGCCCACAATTTCTTCACTGGAGAGATTCCAAGGCTTCTTGGTAACTGTAAGAAATTGCTGTTCTTTGACTTAAGTTCGAACAAGCTGAATGGCAAGCTCCATGAGGAAATTCAGGTTCCATGTATGACTCTGTTTGATGTGAGTGGAAATAGTTTGACTATGCAATTGTTATCAATATCAGTTACAACAAAATCTCTGGGCAAGTTCCTCGTAATTTCGGTACAGCATGTGAGTCTCGTATTCTCCTTGATGCATCCCAAAATCAGTTTGGAGGTCACATCTCTTCCATTCTTGGGAACATTGTTGCTTTAAACTTGAGCTGGAACATGTTAGAAGGCCCAATACCAAAAACTTTTGGGCAGCTAAAGGGTTTGAAATATTTGTCACTTGCTGGCAATAGGCTCAATGACTCCATTCCACCGAGCTTAGGCCAACTTGAGTCTCTGATGGTGTTGGATCTTTCTTTAAATACTCTGTCAGGAGAAATCCCAAACAAGCTTCTTAACTTTAAGAACCTGACTGTTCTTCTGCTCAATAACAACAAGTTGTCAGGTCTGCTACCATATGGGTTAGCCCACATTGCAGCACTCAAATCATTTAATGTGTCCTTCAATGATTTGTCAGGCCCTCTTCCATTAAATAACTATCTTATGAAATGTGATAATGTTCAGGGCAACAACCTCACCATGCCTTGCACTACATATTCTGTGCAGAAGTCAGGAAGCTTAGCAACAAATGATGCATCATCCCCTACTACTACTACCACTACTACTACAAGCGACAGTAATAAGCCTAGGACTTTCACTGCCATAGAGATTGCATCTCTAGCTTCAGCTTCAGCAATTGTTTCTGTCCTCGTAGCTCTCATTATCCTCTTCATCTACACATGGAAAAGGAAACCAAAGAGGGACTTGATTTTTATCAGGAAGGAAGTTACAGTCTTCGAGGACATTCGGGTGCAACTGACATTTGAGAGTGTTGTACGGGCTACGAGGGAATGCAATAGAAGTAACTGTATAGGCAGCGGAGGGTTTGGGGCCACCTACAAGGTTGAGATTACCCCAGGGGTTTTGCTGGCAATAAAGCGGCTTGCTATAGGAAGATTCCATGGTGCCCAACAGTTCCATGCAGAAGTGAGGACCTTGGGAAGGCTTCGACACCCAAACCTCGTTACCCTGATTGGATACCATGCAAGTGAGAATAAGATGTTTCTCATATACAACTACCTGCCTGGGGGTAATCTTGAGAAGTTCATCCAAGAGCGGTCCACACGAGGTGTTGATTGGTGTACACTCCACAAGATTGCATTGGACATTGCCAGGGCATTGACCTACTTGCACAACACTTGTGTACCACGTGTCCTCCATCGAGATGTGAAACCGAGCAATATCTTACTAGACGAGGATTTCAATGCTTATTTGTCCGATTTTGGGCTCGCTAGATTGCTTGGAACCTCAGAAACCCATGCCACTACTGGTGTGGCAGGGACATTTGGGTATGTCGCACCAGAGTATGCAATAACATGCCGTGTCTCTGACAAAGCTGATGTATACAGTTATGGAGTGGTCCTCCTTGAGCTTTTCTCGGACAAGAAGGCCCTTGACCCTTCCTTCTCTCCATATGGTGACAGTTTCAACATTGTTGCATGGGCTTGCATGCTCCTGCAGCAGGGTCGGGCCAAGGAGTTCTTCACTGCAGGTTTATGGGATGTGGGGCCGTGCAATGATTTGAAAGAAGTTTTGCATCTGGCAGTTGTCTGTACTGTCGATTCCCTTTCCAAGAGGCCTACAATGAAACAAGTTGCACATCGTCTGAAGAAGCTTCAACCACCTTTGCTCTAACAGAGTCTGCTCTTCTACTTGGTTATCATATGTTAACATAGGAATTTGTAGGAAGTATAGCCTTGCTGTAAAATCTGTTTGTATTGTCCCTCATTTTTCCCCTGTCCTTTGGGATCACTTCCCCTGTGAATCTCTGCTTATTGAGGTTTTTAGGATATACAGTATGTTGTAATGTAGATTCTCATTTTCTACTTCCACTGTTTTTTTTTCAGATCCAACTTTTGATAAATATCACAGAATTCATTTTTATTCCAGATTCCTTCTGCAAATGCATCCGGTCTGCTTGCTGGGGCAACAAACAGTCTATTATCCTGTTTTAAATCTATAGGCGATTTGCTAAATAGATAAACTCCTCCATGATATTCTGAAATATGCAGAGTCAAACAAAGATTTTACTTGCAGGTGGCCGGAGAAATTAGCATTTGAAGGGTCTACTCAAGTCAGCATATAGCTGTGCAAGAATCTCTCTGATGGTTGACCTCCTGGTTTGGATAACTAATCCTGTGGTAATTCCAATATCTTTGATACACTTTAGCTGACATTAGTTTAGGACTATACATTGAAGGAGTGTGCCAGTACTTAATATCATCTTCTAGGAAGATTGCTCTATTATTACATGATTTGTCACATTAACAGATTGCTTAAAAGATATCCATCAGCTTAGAATAGCTGCCTGCAGTAGTTGCTCCTTGGCCTCGTACCATGTGGGATGCTGCTAGTGCTCTGGTGAAAACCTCACTGACCAAATCATTAAAGATCAGACGCTCAATGTCCAATACCACTCTTGAGATGTCGCTGAACCTCTCTGCCCAAACTGTAGACTGGTTGTTCAGATCCTTCTCTATAATATATCTTAAGCCATCATCCCCTTCATCAGAGCAACAGCTGAAGCAGCTAGCTTGTAGCTTGTCTATCTCAGAGCACAACCCATGGATGAGCTGGTATTGGTTGTTCTTTCTCTTTCTAGGCCAGTTCTTGGAGAGATCCCAAACAAATCTCTCGACTAAGATTTCTTTAACAACATCGAACAAGAGTCTCCTTTGCAGCTTATCTTTGCATTTTAACTCAGAAATATCTTGGATGCCATTTGAAATCCTCTCACTTGCCTTGATTTGTTCCAGGGCTAGGAACAACTTATGGGTGAAAAGGTTCCCTGCAGGGTTGACTGAGATATAATTTAGGTCTCGCGTAAGACCTGATACTGAGAGAATCTCTGAGATGTATCTGTGATCAGGATTAGTATAGTTAACTCCCGTGCCATGTTGAACTTGCAGCATTCGAGATAATTCAATGTGATTGATCTCTGAGCTGAAGCTGGTTACTTTTCTGATGGACGAGCTCTTCAGATTGGCTTGGTGCCATTGGAACTCATGGGAGTTGAGTTCTCCAGTTCCTGCTGCAGGAGATAACATTAGAATAGTTATGCAGAATAGCAATGATTTTATTAAGTTTACATTTACCCTCAACAGCATTTGAAAGCATTTTCAGTGTAGGCGGTGATTCTTCTCTGCTCATTGTTGAGTCTAGAACAGAAATTGGACTTGGTTGTTCTTCTATATTTATCTGGGGTTTCCTGATCTGTATATCCTCTCTTGGCGGTGCCAACGTTTTCTGAGCAGAGAACAGAAATGAAGTTATTCTTTGAGACGGCGCTTTTCTTTGTAAGTATTAGAAGACAAGAACATACCTCTCCAGTCCAATTATCTCCACAATCTCTCAAAACTGAAACACCACTGATCTCACTTTGGTGATAATAACCAGGGTGCAAACAGTCAATGATTGACTTTTGATTGCTGTATTGAGGTCCTGAACTTCTCTTCTGGCCCAACTGACCTTTTCCCCTCTGAGAAGAAACTGATGCATTGAACTTGTTTTTCTGCAGTCCTGGACTGACAGCTTCCTTTGAAGTCTCTCTCCAGTTGATGTTTTTTTCTGTTGGAACTGTTCTGCCTGAACAGTTTCTTGGATTGGTTTTTTCCTTTGTTTTTCTTGTCCCATTGGTTGGTCTTTTCCTTATGCATGGTTCCATGATCACAATCAAGGGTGGCGAAGCATTTCCAGAACTAGCTAGCAATGCAGTTGGAGAATTTGAGCTTCTCCTGTTGATATTTCTTAAGTTTGCTGCTGAATTCGGTCTCTGCTCAGGACATCTGCTTTCAGAACAAGTCTTTTGTGATACTGCTGAGTTGCCAACTTTCTTTGAGGTGTCCATCTTCTCTTTGAACTTCTGGACTGCTTCAAAGATTTCCTTTGGAGCATGCAAATCCTTTCCCAATTTCTGGAATTCAAGCTGTGTCAACCTTTTTTCTCCATAAACAGAAGGGATGCTACTTTTTGGATCTTCAGCACTTTGTTTTCCTTCTGGAAGAGCTTCCAAACCCATCAGCTTTGCCACCAAACTAGATTTCCTACTTTGAGTCCCTGCTTCTCTAGGTGAGTCCAAAGTGAGACCGTTATGTTGAATTTGAGGGCAGCCAACCATAGAACCTCGTTTGCTGTCTAACGAGTGCCTTGGAAACTCCTTCAACCTCATGTTGGACTTCAAGACATCTTGTGATTCCCTCCCATCAAAGGAGAGACGAACAGACTCTTTGGGGTACTGCTCTACTGAGTCTGCTAATGTCCCAAGTTTTCGGAAGTTGGAAAGGCCTCCTAATGATTCATGGAGACTTGAGAATCTCAGCTTCACGGGCTTGTTAATTGAAGGCCGTGGTGAATCTATGTAGGTCAAGGTGGGTGAATCCTCTTTCTTCCCTGACTTGACCTTAATGCCACGAACATCTCTGTGTTGGGGCTGCTTCATGTATGGATCTGGGCGGTGCAGGCTGCATAAAGCCTGGTCCTGTGTGATCATAACTTCTGCAGAGCTACTCTGTCTGAAGGATGACCTTTCAACTCTCTCTGACTTCACTGATCTAGTGATGCCAAGAGATGAGAAACAAGAAGAATTGCCAGAAGAGGAGACTGAACTCCTGGAGGTATTGGATGAGATTCTGCCCTTCTCAGTCACAACCTTGGAAGTCCTCGCCTGCATCAAAGCAGCTCTAGTAAGTTCAACTAGTTTTCTTTTTTGCTCAAATATTTAGTTCAATTAATTCATTACTTGTTAGAAGGGATAATAGTTGGAGATTGAAGTGGGCTTTCAGAGTGGCCCCCTCCGGTGACCTCATTGGAGATCCCTAGTACTCCGGTGAGGTCGTCGGATGGTGGGAGCATGAAAGAGAGAGTTGGCCCTCCCAACCTCCAACTGTCTCTCTCTACAGTATTAAGACGAATGTTTGTGCACTTTTGGATCAAAGAAAAAATTGGTATGAAAAACATAAAAATAAAGTTCATGTTTTTTTTGGCTTTAAACCATTCTTCAAATAACACAGAACTTTAAGCACAAATCAAAGAACATAATCAAGCACTGCATTAGAAGAAAAGAGAGTGGCCAGAGGTCGAAGTAGTTCTTACTGCTGCAGCTTTTTGTGAAGTTTCATCTGCTTTTGTATTGTGTTTGCCTCCTTGGCCTGGTCGTATGGCTCAAGATTAGACTTTTAACACAAATCAAAGAACATAATCAAGCACTGCATTAGAAGAAAAGCAATGTACCATCTGGGAGCCTATTCTTCAGGTCCCTGCTGATACGCCCAAAGGCTAGGAAGCGGTGGCGATCAAAGAGCTGGATGATCCCATTGATGCACCCGATCTGTTTCTGCACAGCGGAGTTGTCATCAGGTTTCGAGCACAGAAGTTCAGCAGGCTCGGACATTGATCGTGTTCAAGAACTCAAGTTGTCTGCAGAACTCTGGAGAGGTACAATGTAGAGAGGAAAAGACTGGACAAGCAAGAAGAAAGAAATTCCCTTGGCAGAAGGGAAGGTTCGGCCAGAGCAAATAAATGCTTTAAAGTTTTGAGCATAAGCTGAAAAGAAAAAAGAAGCTGCTACTACTGCCACTGCCACACCGCCTGCTGCTGCTGCTGCTGATATAGGAGAAGCGTAGAGGAAATAAATGTCATATTTTTAGGAAAACTTGGAACGAACCAGAGGGAGGAAGAAAGGTGAGATGTGGGGCCTTGGGAACATTGCAAGGGCCATGACAGTTACTATACAATGGAACCCACAAAGAGGACAAAAAAAAAAGAAAGGGTTATGTAATCCAATTGGTGTCAAACCAGCAGAATTCTTTATATGAATATCAGTGGTCACTGGCCATATCGGATTTACTATTAACAAAACGTCAATGGCTGGGCAGTTTGAGATACTTTCTCTCTACATTTGTCCACTGAAATAAATGAAGTACGGGCATGGCCGCCCATTTGGCTTATTCTTCTCGTCAAACTTAGAAAAGCAAAAAAAAAAGATAACTGCAATGAAATACAAATGCTAAAATTGGCCTTTATGAAGGGATAAAATTGGCCTTTATGAAGGGATTGTGAAGACCCAACTAATTGTCAGTGATGATTGAGGCCACAGAAAAAATGGAGTTGTCAATGATGATTGTACATTGATCCATATTCCTTTCTTTTCTTACTAAAAACCGACCAATTGATCTACAAGCAACGTAGCATGAAACTTGCAACAAACCATATCTAAATCGTGAGCCGGCAATTTGACAATAATATATATTACATAATTAGAAGAAGCAGGCAAAGGGGATTCATTCGTATCCAATCAAACCAAATGGTATGAAGATGAAGACATAGTCACATGATATGGTCCACTGCCTCCTGTCATGGCCCCTGCCTGTGCAGACACAAGGGGCCGGCGGCCAGTATCCCTCGCCACCATCATGGATCCCACATCTTGGTCGTGTTGATGAGTCTGTAATAAAAACAAGAAAAAGAAAGGACAGAAAAACAAGCTTGGCCCATATGGGAAAACTCTTCCGTCTATCCTCTATGCCCCTTTTTTTCTATGGATATACATATATTGGACCAATTAATATGCCAAATTTAAAGATTTATAATGACACTATATATTTTTCAAAATTTATGTATTAATTTATAATATTTTAAAGATTTTTTATTAGAAAATAAATTATATTAAAATTATAAGAAAAAACTAGTTTACAAATAAATAAATATAAGTGTAACTAATTTTTGTAAATAGACATAAAACTCTTCCTATATTACAACATTACTCTCCTATTCTTCTTGTATGTTTTTATATTCGTTTTCTCATATTTTATTTAATTTATTTATTTAAAATTTTTATTAATACTATATATTTCTATTATACAAATTTATAATTAAAATATTACAATAATATTAAACATATTAATTAAGAAAAACTCATAAAATATAAGTGGTGAATCTCATTTAACCTTTATTATATCATTTCTTCATTATATTTTTCTTTTTAGTGTGTATATTAAAAAATGGTGAATCTCTACCTTTATTTATTTTTTAATTATTTTATTTATATTTAAATTAAATTTCGTTAAGTTTTTTTCACAAATTTCTTTAATTAAATTTGCGATGAATAATAGAAATAAATTATGATAATAAATATGAAAGTATTAATATACTAAAAGATTGATTTCATATTATTTTTAAATATTATTAAATTATCATTTTAATATTTTATATTATACTTAAATATTATTAAATTATCATTTTAATATTTCATTTTATCGTGTATATTTATGTAAAAAATAAATCTACAATTCAACTATTACCATAATATTATACACATTTTATATATAATTCATGTGTTATTCTTCAAATGTATATCAAAATATATATTTATTTTAAAAAATTGCATCAACTTTATTCCCCTAAAAACGAAAATTTACATCTTCAATACCTGTATATGCTGCTTTATCGTTTCTTCACCAAATAGCATGCACCCAGACATTTGTTAAAATTGTCGGTGAATAGTGAAATTTTGGACATATATTCATACGTGTCAAATCTATATGTTCGGTCACATTTTTTTGCCCGAAAATGTTCTGCCACATATGGAAAACATAATTTTCAAATAATTTATCCACGTCTAGGTGTAAATGGTACGTGTCATATAGATTTTTAATCAATTAATGGGAACTAAATTTTTATTGAACTTTTTCATAGGAAAAAATCATGTTAAAATTATTTAGGAAAAAAATTGGGTTTGGAATTTGTTGTACTCCAATATTTAATATAATTTCATAATTGAAATATAAGTATTTATAAATTTGGTAAGAAAGTATGAATAATTTTTTAAATGAGGAGAATAATATTTTAAATTATATTAATATATAATATAATAATTTTACAGATAAATATATAACTCTAATAATTTTTTACACCTATATATCATTAAAATTTATTATTTTTAAGTATTTAAACATTTATAATATTATAAATTTATAATATTTATCTATTTTATACCATTTAAATTTATATGGTACTCATTTTTAATATATATATATTTATAATATGTAATTTTAAATACTTAGTCAATAATTATTATTCGGATATTATTATTTCGATAGTTGGATTTATAATATAGGGTTAAATATTGGAAAATAACCATAGATCTAATAATATTTAAAAAATTTTTATTTATAAATAATAAATAAAATATATATATACTTAAAAATAATAAAACACTTAACAACTTATAAAACAATAAATTTTATCTATTTTATTCAATATAAAATTATATTAACAACTAAAATCACAGTTAGAAATAGTAAATTATAATAATAAATATAATATTATAATTTTTAAGAAGTTTGACTCTATTTTAAATTTATATAGATTTATCCACTTCGTGCCTAATTTTTCGATAATTTTTCTTTTCTAAAAAACTCATATAAGTTTTATTAAAGAGATTAAAAAATTAATAATTTTTAATCGATATGCTTACAACAATAAATTCGACTCTTTCATAGAAGATTGACCCAAATTCACAAGTTAAAGAAGACTTAGTTATTGAATATTCAGATCATTATGTATATATAATTGCATAAATATATTTTTTTCCATTATAAATAATTTTATGTGCACAGTTGATAGTAGTTGAAAAAAAACATTTATTTAGAAAATTGGTGACAATAATTACATCAAATTTATCGATTTCACGTGAAAATTTTGAATTATTTATTCTAAATTGTCATAAAAAATTACTAATAACAATTAATACTATGACCACTCTATGGTGGGCAGCCTCTGTCTCTTGGACACATCTTTCGCCCACCCTAGGAGGCTAGGACCTTCCACCCATGGACCTCCAAGGAAAAGGTATAATGTTAAAATAAAAAAAATATAAAATTCGATAGTTGCCGTGAATTAATTCACAAATAACAACTTAATTTAGATTAAAAAAATTATTTAGCTTTATTTATAAACGCCGTTTTGATTGATAATTGAATTTCAAGTATATTTATTTAAATATTATTAAGACATCTATTCAACGGATAATTAATCACTTTGATTGATGAATTAATTGATCAATTTGTCATATTGAACCATAATGCCATCACAAGTAATACAGGTATTAATAAGCCATTATTAAATTGAGCGGCTAATGAGTTTTTTTTTGTCAATAAATAAAAATAAAATTGTGCAAAATTTATTATTTTATTTAAAAATACAGCATAAATATCATACTAGAAAATTGATGCACATAAAATTATTGGAATTATATTTCGTTCAAATAAAAAACCTTCAAATACAATACCAAATTAGATAAAATATAAAACTATTTGTGTTTATAAGTTTATAAATGTTACACTAATTACAAATTATAACTTTTAAGTAGATATAGACACGACCCGTTATCGGTTCAAAATACATTTTCACATGGTATCAGAGCTAGTGGATTCGCACCTATTTCCGACCCGAAACTGGAAACATAACTTGTAGTCTGCTCGAGTATGGATTAAAAATACTCAACTCGATTCCATTGTTTCTACTCGTCTCATACTATAAAAATTATAACCGGCTCATATACAATTATTAGGGATGAGTTTAAAATTGCCTGCGCAAATGTATTTATGTACGTGAGGGTGTGTATTTAGAATACGATCCAAAATTGAATAAAATAGAGAAGTATTGTGGGTTTATAAGATTGAAAATGTTATAATACTTACATGTTATAACTTTTAATTAGATATAAGCGTGAACCGTTATGGTTTATAATCACTTCTTAAACCGTTATCAAATTTATAGGTACGAGAATCAAATAACAAAGAAAAAATTCATGTTTTTTATTTATAAACATTTGCTCATATTTTCATATCATTTAATGGGTTCAAGATCATGAATATTTTTTAGTACATCATTTGCAATATATGTTAGTAGTGATTTTTTGACTTGTAGAGAGAGATTCTTTTTGAAGAATACCAAGGTTTTTGCATTAATGTATTAGATGGGACAATTGTTAAACCCTAATTTTTCAATTCATCCTTTCCAAACAAATATTCACCCATACCTTCATATGATTTGATGGGTTTATTCACCCATACCTTCCTATGATTGGGTTCAATGCCTTGGATATTATTTTTAGGACATTATTTATAGTATGCCTTAGTAGTGACTTTATGACATTTACTTTGGAAGATAGGTTTTTTTTGGAGTATACTAATGTCATTGTACTATTGTGTTAAATTGAACCATTGTTAGGCCCTAATTGTTCAATTACTCTCGCAAATATATAAGCTTGAACTTGTAACACACTGCCACATATGTCATTTTCCTTTAGTCGAGCAAGATAAGATAAATAATTGCTGGTCATAATGTTCTGCCAGCTATATGGGATGGGAAAATGAGTTGTACTCACAATGTCAAAATTAAAAGAATGTAGTGGGAAAGTATTCTACATTGTATATTATTAGGGTGGACAAAGGCGCAAATCATTACAAAAGAGTATGATTTCTTAGTGGGTCCTGCCACGAAGGCGATCATGGACCCATCATTGTGATCGATCCTCACCACGAGATCAGCCAACATATAGTCAAGATCCACACTACTCAAACCCAATGGTTGTAATCCATCTACTAAGAGGCCACGTCTTGCCTTTAGGAATATATTACATATATAATAAAATGCCATTATAGATAAAATTAATAATTTAAAAAATTAGTTTAATTATTACAATCTTATAAATTTACAATAATTATATAATTTTATGTTTAATTTTTAAACTCTTAATCGATAAATATATATAATTCGAATATGTAGGATATTAAATAATAACTTCGATTTAAATATATTTTTTTTTTATAATCATATAAATTACAAAATAAATTTCTAGTATCGAGTATAAATTCATTCGATTTGATAATATGTGATAAGTTATTATTAATTTATAATTATTCGAAAAATTTCTAATTTAAAATTATAATTTTTAACTAGTAAAATAATTATAATATTACCAATATATAATAATTTTCTATTTTTATCCAATCTAATATTATATTTTAAACAAATATAATTTTATTCTAATAAACTTACTTCTCCCTCTTACCATTACAATTTTATAAAGAGATGTACACTTCGGTCAACTTTACAAAAAATTTTAAAAATATTATAGACATTATTTTTGTTGTAAAAATGTAAGTAAACATTTAATATTAAATTTACTATAACCTTTAAATCTAGTTGGATTGAATTATATTTATATTGAATTATATTGTAATTAAATATTTTAAACGTGAAAGGTTAACGGGAAGAAAAGGCCAAACTGATGTATATATAATAAATGTATTAAATAAAGTTTGAATCCTATTTTTTTGACAAAGATAAAATACAATTTAAGGGGATTTAGTCAATTTAATGAAAAATATTAGCCGTGATAAATGTGATAATAAGATTAAAGTTTATTTTTACTTTAAAATAAAATTTATAATAAATTGTCAAAAAGTATAATTAAATTAGTTATTAAAAGAATTCAATGCAGTTACTCATCATAGTGAAGAAAAAATACTTTTCTTCTTGTAAGTGTGCGTTTTTTTGGGCTTCTAAAGCTATGTGGTGAAGAATATCTATATAGTGCCGTAGGAGGCATGAGTTTTGGTTGAGATAGTTTTTTTTTTTTTTTTGCATGGAAAAACCTATTTTTCATTAATAAGTAAAATTGATACAATGTTTATGAAGCAAAAATGATGAGTGTGAGTGTGAGTTTTGGTTGAGATAGTTTATTACTCCCCACAAGTGAATGTGAGTGTCTCTCACATTCAGCTTGGATCGTAAAATGTGAAACAAGTATTAGAAAGTCCTTTGGTGATAAAGTCGACAAGTTAACCGTTAGTGCCAATAAATCGAACACATAGACATTTTTGTTAAACTTTTTCACGGACAAAGTGATAGTAAATTTTAATATGCTTGGTGCGGGAATGAAAAACTAGATTAGTTGTCACACCCCGACTCGGTTTGGTTAGATCTCCGTGAGCAACCCACCACTCCCTTTGGTTCATGAAGGGTTTCATCCTTTTCTAAATCGTAAGGAGAAAGACATCATTTTTCCTATCTTTACTGGAATAAAATTAATTAAAACTGAATAAATTTAACTTTACATATTTGCCTTATAAGTTCAGCTACGGGTAGGTCTTTAACTGAGTTTTTCCTTGATTATCTGAAAAGGGGTAAAGAGAGGGGTGAGTTTGACAACTTAGTGAATGGATATTGGGAGAGAGTTTTCATAATTAAAACATTTTTAATCAGAGTGTGCCAAACTTCTTATTCCTTTAAAAATATTATTTTCTTAAATTCTTAGTTTTTTAAACCATTTTCCTCATTTTTACATCATGTGTGTTTAACAATCAACATATGCCCTTCATCAGGAAGGGAATCACACATTCGTAGGGTAACCCGTTCACTGCACCCACTTGTGGTGTTGGAGCGACTTTACTGGCCAGCTAAATAGAAGCCCGTCCACTTCTACCTTAGGTATGAGTGGATGTTCATGACATCCGACCTTCAAACCTGAAATCAACTTCGTGTCCGTATGAGGATAGAGACCTCATCCTAACCCCATCCCGGCCTCATGCCTATGAAGCTAAATCGAGCTTCCCTGACTGCTGGCATGACAAACTGCCCTTATCTCCACTATGTCGTCTAGTAGCTGATGTGAATCCGACTAAAGAGACTACGAATTCACAAGTCCAATAAACCGAACCTGCAATGGAGCTGAAGAGTTTGTCACTAAATGAGATGAATAATCATTTGAGACTACAAGAGGGTCCAATCACAAGGCTAGCTAAAAGATTCAAAGAAGCTTTATATGGGCTGATTAAAGAGATTGCTGAATATTCAAATGGAAGCCCAAATGAAGAGCCTAAGATGAGCCCAAGAGAAGGTACATATTTAATTAATAAGGAGAGATTTATTAATATAATAAATTCGTTAGGATAATATTAGGTAGTTCAGATTTTTAAATTAGTTATTAAATATCCTAGATATTTAGATTATATATGGTTAGCTTATAACCATAATAAATTTTTTTTCTTATTTTGTGGACTATTCGGTTGTTTTCTAAGCCTATAAAAGGCACACTCCACATCATTGGATATACACACTTTGGAATTTCAATCTTGTGAGTTTTGTCTTCTTTATTTTCTTGAAAAAGCTTTTTGAACTTATCAGGTTTTTACCTATGACGTTCAAGCAATTCAATACTTATCACCAGGGTTTTCTAAGAGTTCTTCTTAAAGAATTTGGGTGTGGCGTCTAGATATCCGATACCTTATTTCTCACATAAACAAGGTATATTCCATTATTTTGTACGTGCGTCGTAAAAGTCTTGGGGTCTTGCCATATTTAGTGTAGGGTGTCATCAACATATTGGCGAGGTTCGCATCAGTTGGTATCAGAGCACACAGTTGCACGGCAAGTTGTATCCCATCTTTTTATCTTATTCTTTTTTTTCCTCTCTGCCTATTTCTATTCTCTATAAAGAAAGAAAAAAAATTCTCAACTTCTTCTATCTATCTTCTCTACAGTAGGTTAAAAAAAAGAAAAAAAATCCAAAAAAATATCCGTGCCAGAAAAAAGAGGAAAAAAAGAAAAAAAATTTGTGCTAAAAAAATAGCAAAAAAAATTCATACAAAAAAGGCAAAAAAAAAAGAGGCACACAATTCTAGCTTGAATTTCATTCTATCTAGTCTACTTCATTTCATCTTAATTTCTTTCTCTATTTAAATTTTATTCTTCTCTGATTCTATTCGTACACCACACTTAAATTCTTCTGGAATTAGTTTTTTAAAACCTTATTGATTTGTCTTGATTATTCCTCAAGTTGAACTGCTTCGTAAAAATGATTTGTTTTTAATGTTCAATTCAGATTGAAAGAAGACTTACGAGAGGAAAAAGGCAAGAGTGTTTGAATCTATAAGAAAAAGCCAATTGTGTAAACCCCGCACATTTGAGTTAAGGAAAATCGACAAAAAGAACTGGTCAAACCGAATAACAAAACCAAACCAGTTCACATTTGGGAATAAGCAATATGAAAATTTACAACTTTCGGTTGATCCAAAGGATTTATTAAACATTGGAAAAGAAACTTAAGAAAACTAGAAAATAAAAATCAAATTGGTTCAAGTAAACTACATTTCATAAGAACTTCAAAGTTAAGTGTGCTACCTAAGAGTAGTGTGAGGATGGGTGACCTCTTAGGAAGTATGATTTTTTGTAACCCGAAATTTCTGTCAAAATTTTTTATGGAATATATATTTAATTATTAGAATTAATACCAATAATTTATGGTAATATTAATATTAGTAATAAATCTCGCCCATTTAATACACGGGTTTTACGACTATATAAAGAGGTTATTCCCATTTCATTCTCCTCACACCTAAACACTTTTCTCTCTCTCTCTCTACTGCTCCATTTCCCGGTAAAGCTCGAATCAGAGCTTCGACTTGAACAAAGGTCAGGCTCTTTAGAACTAGGGAGAAGATAACTATCTGATAGCAAACTCCAGTCAATCCGAGAATCGTTTGAGAAGCACCGACATGATGGAATAGTGAAGCAACTCCGGCGGATTGAAGCTGCCCTATTTCGGCCAAGCTGAAATCGGCCATTTCAAGCCCTCCTCAGGCCAAACCAAGCCCTCCCAACACTTCCTCAGCCTTTCCACGGCCGAATTAGGACCGAAAGGTAAGCCAATTTGGCTCCCCTTTATAATTTTCGATCAGTGCTAGAGAGAGAGTCGAACGAATTTCAATGACGAAATTCTAATCCAATTCTGCATCAATTGATACAATACTTGATTTTAGGATGAACCTCAGGACGAGACCTATCTACCCAGATCAAAAGCTCGGACTGTCGTGCCTTCACTGGTGAGTAATCGAAGCTTTCTCTCTCTACAGTCTGTTTTCCAGCAAAGCTCCGTTTGAGCTCGTTCTGACGTTAAAATCTGCGATTCAAAGTTTCTTAGAATCGTATGAACATATAAGAACTCAATTTCAACTCCAATTTCAATAGTTAGAAGTGTTTGATCGGTCAATTTGATGAAATCAAATTCAGAAGTGTTGAAAAGTTGAAATTCGGGGAAATTTTGGGGATTTTCGAAATTCAAAGGGGCCAAAATACAATTTTATGAAATTGAGGGTCAATTGGGCATGAAAATAATGTTGGAGGACCAATTGAGGAATTTTGAAAATTTTGGGGAAAAACTTACCATTTTTGTTAAAGAAGGGCAAAATGGTAATTTTGGAAAAATTGGGGAACCAAATTGGAAATTTGGAAAATTAAACCCCCTTTTGGTGAAATTGAATAAATTAAGGTCCCACGATAAATTTTAAAAGTTACGGGACTCAATTTGAGGAAAAATCGACATTAGGGACTTAAAGAGAAATAACTTTAGGGACCTAATTGCAAATAACTAAAAGTTTCAGTTTTCTCATTCATTAATGAATGAAGGCTGTTATGCCGAGTAATAATGAACAAGGTTGTTCATATCATGTAGGAACGTTAAATACCGGGAACACCAGCAAGGACAAGCTCGCGTGAATACAAAGAACCAGTCTAGTGGAATTCACGGCATTAACGGGTGAGTGGGTTTACTAACATCATACCCGGTTGGGATGATGAGCACAACTTAAAGATAAAAACCACTTACCGGTTGTGAGTGGAAATTTTATATCATACCCGGTAGGGGATGATAAGTACCACGGTATAAAAACCCACTGTTTAGTGGTATTTTAATCATCACCACTTAGAGAAAGTGATGTGAAAATTATGTGAAAAAAAACTACTTACCGGTTGTAAGTAGATCATACCCGGTTGGTATGATGAGACTTCCTCGAAGGATGTTGAAAACCCGTTCATCGATTATGAACGGAGATGTCCTTATACCGGTTGGTAGAATGGACAGTGAAAACCTATTTTGTCGGAAGTGTCCTCCCTTGACTGTGTGCCAATGCTTAAACTATTTGGGAGACCTTCTCGACGAGAGCTCGAATAGCTCTGATAGGCCAGGGGCCTCGGTTTTGGAACTTGGGGGCTAAATGCCCAATTTTGAAAATCTCGTACAGTGGGCCCAAGGCCAGTTGGCACGAGCAGGAGCTCGTAAATGAACATGATATATGTGCCATAAAACTTAATAAGTGAATTGTTTGGCCATGGTACCAAGATAGGACCGACATGCTCAGTCAACTAGCGGCAGTGCGACATGACAGGTCGAGGGACTAGTCAAGACAAACAGTTGCGGGTTAAGTTGAGAGTCGGGGCCGTTGGACTAGTGGCACCACATATTACATGGCAATATAAGAAAACATTGTTTGTGCATGCACTGTGAGTACGGGATCATCAAGACGCCCATGAGGGGTAGTGATGAATCCTAAGGGCACTAGACGACCTGGTGGCTATAAGGGCAGTTCGTCGTTCCAGGTGTCTGTGCGAAATCTGGAGTAACACAAAGCGCATGAGACCGAGGTGGGGACAGGATGAGGTCTTTGTCCTCATACGGACACGAAGAAGTGATTTCGGGATTGTGGGTCAGATGTCACATACATCCACTCATTCCTAGGGTAGAAGTGGTTGTACTTCTATCCGGGTGGTAGGAAAAGTCACTCCGAAGCCACTAACGGGTGCAGTAGTGATACTGACTTGCGAATGTGTGTAACCTTCATGATGAAGGATGTGTGTTGGGTGATGACACACCAGTAACTAAGAAATAATGGAAAAACCCAAATTTTTAAATGAAGGGATTTTTGAAAAGAAAGGAGTCTGACACACTCCATATAAATATTTTTTCTTAAAAGTTAAAAGTAGATCTTTAAAAACCCATTCATTGAGTAGTCGTACTCACCCCCTCCCTTATATCCCTTTCAGGAAATCCCGGAAAGCCTACCCTTAAAGACCGTCAACTAAGATGCCTGTAAGATAGATATGTAAAGTTTTAAATTTCATGTAGTTTTGATTATGCTATTCCAGGAAAAAGGGCAGGTTAAAGGACGTCTTACTCTTTACGGTTTACAATAAGGGGAAACCCTTTAATAAACCGAGAGAGTGGCGGGTTGTTCACGAGGATCCGACCAAACTGGGTCGGGGCGTGACAAATTGAGTGTGAAAACACGAGTGATTGAGAGAAATACGTAAGAGAGCGTTTGCAAGTTTATGTTATTTTTATCATTTGTAGGAACTCATGGCACAATGACGAGGAGATATGCCAAATGAAGAAGATTCCCAACAACCGATTCCAAATTTACAAATGCAAGCTGTAATAAGCGAAATGAGATGAATGCTGAAGTTCGAGTTGGAACTGCTTCATGAGAAAATTGATCAATTGCTGCTGTCGAATTTACTGATTATGCTATAATATGGTGGGATCAATTGGTGAAGGAAAGGAAACGAAATCACGAACGCCCTGTGGAGTCTTGGGATGAAATGAAAGCGATCATGCGATGACGATTTGTTCCCAGCCACTATCACCGAGAGTTGTTCAATAAACTCCAAAGGCTTACCCAAGGATCAAGAAGCGTCGACGAATACTTCAAGGAGATGGAGATTGCGATGATTCAAGCAAATGTGGAGGAAGACAGAGAGGCAACAATGGCGAGATTTTTGCATGGTCTAAACCATGAGATAGCTGACGTGGTGGAAATGCAATATCATGTTGAGCTCCAAGATATGGTACATCAAGCTATCAAAGTCGAACAACAATTGAAGAGAAAGAGTTTACACAAAAGGGGATTAAACAATGGTTCCTCGAACTCATGGAAACCATCCTCAAGGCGATTTGAGAGTCAGTCAACTCAACCTCAGCATGCTCCACTAAAAGAGACAACCAAGCAGGCTGTGGCCCAAAATCAAGGTAACACCCATATCACAACTCCCAAAACTCGTGATATTAAGTGTTTCCAATGCCAAGGCAGGGGTCACATTGCAAGTCAATGCCCAAATAAACGGGCAGTGGTAATCAATGCTAATGGTGAGATTGAGACTGATGATGAAAAAGAAGATATCGATCCGGGGATGCCACCACTTGAAGATGCTGATGAATATGCAGAAGAAGGGGAATTGTTGGTTGCACGACGAACTCTCAGTGTTCAAGCCCAAGAAGAAGAAAACAATCAGCGTGAGAACTTATTTCATACTCGTTGTTGTGTGAAAAATAAGGTTTGCTGTGTTATTATAGATGGGGGAAGCTGCACTAATGTAGCTGGCACTGAGCTGGTGGAGAAATTGGCATTACCAACCTTAAAGCATCCGAAGCCTTATCGACTACAATGGTTGAACGACCAAGGTGAACTTAAGCTAACCAAACAAGTGTTGGTTGCATTTTCTATTGGAAAATATCAAGATGAAATACTATGTGATGTGGTACCAATGCACGCATGCCATATACTTTTGGGACGACCTTGGCAGTTTGATCGTCAAGTTATGCATGATGGATTCACTAATAGGTACTCTTTTGTGATGAATGAGAGATCAATATCTCTTGTACCATTGACTCCAAGGCAAGTTTTTGAGGATCAACTGAAAAAGAAAAAGGCAAATGAATAGAAAATAGAAGAAAAAAGAAAGGAGAAATATCAGAGTTGAAAAAAAAGAGGGAAAAGCCAGAAGTGGAAAAAAAAGAGAGTAAAAGCAATTTCATTGCAAGAAAAAGTGATATCAAGCAAGCTTTACTTTCACATCAGGCTCTTATTGTACAAGGACGCCTTTTTGAGTACTAACGATCTTGTCGGATCTTTGCCAAGCAATATTATTACAATTTTGCGGAATTTATCGATATCTTTCCTGAAGAGATACCACCAGGTTTGCCACCAATTCGAGGAATTGAGCATCAAATTGATTTCATCCCTGGAGCGACGATTCCGAACCGACTAGCATATAGAAGTAACCTTGAGGAAATAAAGGAACTTCAATGCCAAGTCCTAGAGCCGATGGAAAAGGGGTATGTTCAAGAGAGTATGAGTCCTTGTGCTGTGCTAGTGCTACTTGTACCTAAGAAGGACGGAACTTGGCGAATGTGCGTGGATTGTCGAGCCATCAACAACATCACGGTAAAGTATCGCCACCCTATTTCTCATTTGGATGACATGTTAGATGAGTTGTATGGATCTTCTTTATTTTCGAAAATAGATCTTAAGAGTGGATATCATCAAATTCGAATGAAAGAAGGGGATGAATGGAAAACTACATTTAAAACTAAACAAGGATTATATGAATGGTTAGTTATGCCCTTTGGATTGACTAATGCACCAAGGACTATCATGAGATTAATGAATCATGTATTACGTGCTTTTATTGGGAGATTTGTAGTGGTATATTTTAATGATATTCTAATCTACAACAAGACCATGGATGAACATGTAGCACATTTAAGAGCTGTGTTAGAAGCATTAAGGCAACATAAGTTGTTTGCCAACTTGAATAAATGTGTCTTTTGTTCGGATAAACTTGTGTTTCTTGGATATATTATAAGTTCAGAAGGGATTGGGGTTGACAAGAAAAAGATTAAGGCAATTCGCAACTAGCCAATACCTAATTCGGTAAGTCAGGTAAGAAGTTTTCATGGATTAGCTAGTTTTTATAGACGTTTTGTTCCAAATTTTAGTAGTTATGTTGCACCTCTTACTGCTGTTATAATGAAAAACGTACCTTTTAAATGGGGTAATGAGCAACAAAATACATTTCAATTGATAAAGGAAAAACTAACTACTGCTCCATTGCTCTCATTGCCTAATTTTTCAAAAACATTTAAAATTGAGTGTGATGCATCAGGAGTAGGTATTGGAGGTGTATTAATGCAGGAAGGAAGACCAATTGCATATTTCAGTGAAAAGTTGAGTAGTGCAACCCTTAACTATCCTACCTATGATAAGGAGATGTATGCCCTCGTTCGAACTCTTCAAACATGGCAGCACTATCTATGGCCGAAAGAGTTTGTGATTCACACAGATCATGAATCTCTTAAGCATCTCAAAGGACAACACAAGTTGAACAAACGCCATGCAAGGTGGGTGGTGTTCATTGAAACTTTCCCATATGTGATCAAGTACAAACAAGGTAAGGAAAATATAGTTGCAGATGCTCTATCGTGAAGGTGCGCTATACTTTCAATGCTTGATTCTAACTTACTTGGTTTTGATTATATCAAGGATTTGTATGCAAACGATCTTGATTTCTATAAAGTGTTTAAAGGTTGTCAAAGTGGTAAGTTTGGGAAATATTATTTACAAAATGGATTTCTTTTTCGAGAAAACAAATTATGCATCCATTAGTCTTCTTTGCGTGAGTTACTTGTTAGGGAAGCACATGGTGGAGGACTTATGGGACATTTTGGGGTAGCTAAGACTATGGCGATAATGCATGAGCATTTTTTTTGGCCCCACATGGAAAGGGATGTTGAGAAAATTTGTTCTCGATGCATTACATGTAAGGAGTCTAAGTCTAGGCAACAACCTCATGGCCTGTATACTCCTCTTCCGATTCCTAATGCACCTTGGATTGATATTTCCATGGATTTTGTTTTAGGATTATCAAGAACTAAGAGAGGGAGGGATTCTGTGTTTGTGGTAGTTGATAGGTTTTCGAAAATGGCACATTACATTCCATGTCATAAAACTGATGATGTATCGAATGTTGCTAATTTGTTCTTTAGAGAAGTTGTCAGATTGCATGTTATGCCTAGAACTATTATTTTTTATTGTGATTCCAAATTCTTGAGTTACTTTTGGAAAACCTTGTGGGGGTAAATTGGGAACCAAACTACTATTTTCAATAACATGTCACCCACAAACTAATGGTCAAACAGAAGTAGTAATTAGGACATTAGGTATTTTATTATGTTCTATAATAAAAAAGAATTTGAAATCATGGGAAGATTGCTTACCACATGTTGAATTTGCTTATAATCGTTTCTTTCATTCTATAAGTAAGTTTTCACTATTTGAGATTGTTTATGGTTTCAATCCATTAACCCCCTCTAGATCTAACTCCACTTCCTGTAGGTGAATTGGTGAATTTTGATGGAAAGAGAAAAGTAGAGTTTGTGAAAGAACTGTAGGAGAAGATAAAGATGTACATTGAACGGATGACTAAAGTTTATGAAAAACAAGCAAACAAGGGCCGCAAAAGTGTCATTTTTTAACCTGGCGATTGGGTCTAACTTCATATGAGGAAAGAACGATTTCCAGAACAAAGGTGATCAAAACTTCTTCCTAGAGGAGATGGACCATTTCGTGTGTTGGAACGCATTAATAATAATGCCTACAAGCTAGAGTTACCTGGTGAGTATAACATTAATGAAAGCTTCAATTTTACTGATTTAATGCCCTTTGATGTAAGTGATGAAGAGACAGAAGATTTGAGGACAAATCATTTTCAAGAGGGGGAGAATGATGTGAATCCGACTAAAGAGACTACAAATTCACAAGTTCAATCAACCGAACCTGCAATGGAGCTGAACAGTTTGTCATTAAATGAGATGAATAATCATTTGAGACTGCAAGAGGGCCCAATCACAAGGTTAAGGGCTAAAAGATTCAAAGAAGCTTTATATGGACTGATTAAAGAGATTGCTGAATATTCAAATGGAAGCCCAAATAAAGAGCCCAAGATGAGTCCAAGAGAAGGTCCATTTTTAATTAATAAGGAGAGATTTATTAATATAATAAATCTATTAGGATAATATTAGGTAGTTCAGATTTTTAAATTAGTTATTAAATATCCTAGATATTTAGATTAGATATGGTTAGCTTATAACCATAATAGATTTTTTTCCTTATTTTGTGGACTATTCGGTTGTTTTCTAAGCCTATAAAAGGCACACTCCACAACATTGGATATACACACTTTGGAATTTCAATCTTGTGAGTTTTGTCTTCTTTCTTTTCTTAAAATAGCTTTTTGAACTTATCAGGTTTTTACCTGTGGCATTCAAGCAATTCAAGACTTATCACCAGGGTTTTCTAAGAGTTCTTCTTAGAGAATTTGGGTGTGGCGTCTAGATATCCAATACCTTGTTTCTCACATAAATAAGGTATATTCCATTCTTTCGTACTTGCATCGTGAAAGTCTTGGTGTCTTGCCATATTTGGTGTAGGGTGTCGTCAACATATTGGCGAGGTTCGCATCAATAGCCCCTGTGATGCATCACTACCCCTCTTGGGCATCTTGATGGTCTTAAACCTCAAGTACATGCAGAAACAATAATTTTTCCACAATTCCATTTATCTTTGGTGCCACTGGTCCAATGGCCCTGACCCTTAACTTGACTTGGAGCTATTTGTCTAGGCCGGTCTATCGACCTGACCTTGATGCACTGTTGCCAGTCCATGGAGTATGTCGGTCCTATCTTGGTATCATGACGAAATCACACATTCCATTCATTTATAATTTTCATGGCATAAATATCACATGCTTGTTTACAAGCTCCTGCTCATGCCAATTGGCCTTGGGCCCACTGTACGTAATTTTCCAAAACTGGGCATTTTAGCACTTAAGTTCCAAAACCGAGGCCTATGGCCTATCTGAGCTGTTCTAGCTCTTGTGAAGAAGGTCTCCCAAAAATTTTAAGCATGGACACACAGTTAGGGGAGAATTCTTTTGAAAAATAATTTTCCATTCATCAAACCAACCGGGTGTGATGACATCTCTGCTTACAACCAAAAATCGGGTTTTCTGCTTAATTTCAGCAAGTCCATCATACCAATCGAGTATGATCTCTCTACTTTCAACCGCTAAGTAGTTTTTTCACATAATTCTCACATCACTCCTACCAAGTGTGATGTTAAAATTCCAAATAAAAGTGGATTTTAATTTTTGAAGTGCTCATCATCCCAATCAGATGTGATGTGATAAAACCCACTCACCCGTTAACCATGACGTGTTCGTCATCCGTTGGTTTTCCAAGTCGATGTGAGATTCTCTTGCTGGTGTTTCGATCACTGTACTCCTACATGATTGGACATTCTTATCTATTAATATTTGGCATAACATACTTCGTTCCTCACGTATGAACAACTAAGCAAAAAATTTCCAATTAATTGCATTTAGGTTCCTAAAATTGTTTTTCCTTAACTTTAGGATCCTAATGGTAACTTTCCCCAAATTGAGTCCCGAAACCTCCAAAAATTCACTTTCGGTCCTCAATTTACTCAAAATCGTTTAAGGGGTTCAAGTTTTCCAAATTTCCAATTTGGTCCCCAACTTTTAAAAAATTACCTTTTGCTCCTACTTAACAAAAATGGCAATTTAACCCCAATTAATTTCAAAAATTGACCAATTGGTCCTCCAACACACTTTTCATGGTCAAGTGGCCCTCAATTTTGGAAAATTGCAATTTAGTCCCTTAATTTTATGAAATCCCCAAAATTTCTCCCAATTTTCCCCTTTCAAGCTAGCCGAATTTGATTTCATCAAATTGACCATTCAATTGGGGTTAATTACTCTAATTGATGGTATGGATCAGTTCCTGCACTTTCATATAATTCAATTGAGCGTTGAACCGCGTCATTTGGGTCCGAATTAAGCTTAAATGAAGCTTCATCGAAAAATACAGCATAGAGAGAGAAAGCTTCGAAAGCTTACCATCGGAGGTGCAACGGTCCGATCTCTTTATCGAGAAATATATCTCTCATCCCAAGGTATCTTCTAAGATTAAGAATTCCTAAAATTGACCTTGAATTGAGAGAGAATTTCATTAGTGAAATTTTATAGTTTCTCTCTCTAACTCTAACCTACAACAACTTGGGAGAGCTAAATTAGCTTACCTTTCAGCTCAGTTGAGGTTGTCTAAGGGCTATAGGGATGTTGGGAGAGCTTGGTTTGTTCGGAGGAGGGCTGAATTCAGTCGTTTTTGGCTTGGCCGAAATAGGGCAACTTTGGTCTGCTAGGGCTGATTCACTATTTGATTACGCTGATGCTTCTCTAGCGATACTTAGATTGAATGGAGATTACTATGAGATAGTTGACTTCTCCCAAAGTCTAAACAACCTGACCTCACCTTCTGAGGTTGAGAAAATGCCCAAGTTGGAGCTATGGTTCGAGCATCACTGGAAATTAGAGCAATTGAGAGAGAATGAAGTTTTCCGGTGTGAGGAGAATGAATGGAGAGGAGCTCTTTATATAGGGAGCTCGGGGACTCTCTGGCCATCCATTTGGCACCTTTATGACACTCATTCATGGCCTGAAACGCCCTCAATGAAGATGATTCAACTTCATAGGCACTGTTCATTTTTTGGCGAGTGAATAGTGCTATCATTTGGAGGAAGAAGACGACGCTGTTCCGAACTGGAATGGACCGGTCCGAACCGGGTTCAATGCTTAAACCGGTTAGTTCAGGACCGATTCGACCGAGTTTTTCAAAATTAAAAATTTCTAAGTTTATCTAAATTCATTATCTATCCAATGGTGCTTTCAATTCCCCAATTTGAATTATTTAAGCCACCTAGAAAAATAAATTTAAAAACTAGTTTAATGTTGGTTCAAACTGGTTCAAGTCTGGTTTACCTGAATTGGTTTGGTTTTCTTTTCCAATTCATCCCAAAGTCCATTTCCATGGTTTTTATGACTCTTTGGGTCACTCGAGATTTGTAAATTTCCCAATGTGCCCTTTCTTTAATGGTTGGGATTTGTGATCTGGTTCGGTTTTCTCACCCGAGTTGGCTAGTTCTTTCCTCGGTTATCTTATCCTAAAGGGGCAGGGTTTACACAACTAGTAAGCAGTTTTCTCTTTTACTCAAGGAAGTTCATCATACCGACCGGATATTATTACCTCTACTTACGGCCAGTAAGTAGGTTTTATCAGTTAAAAATGGTACACTCCATCCCATCTGGGTATGAAGTTAGATAATCCCACTCACAATCGATAAATGGTTTTTGGCTTAAATAGCTCGTCACCCTAATCGGGTATGATGTTAAGAGTCCCACTCACCCAATGATTGTGACGAGTTCGTCCGTAGTCAGTTTTCCAAGTTTTAACGAGCTTTCTCTTGCTAGCATTCTGGTCACACGTGTCCCTACACGATTTGGGCATCCTTATCAATTAAGGTTTGTCATAACAGCTTATGTAAACCCCACACTTTTGAGTTAAGGAAAACCGGGAAAAGTACTGGTCAAACCGAGTAAGAAAACTGAGCCGTTTACAAATCCGATCATTTGGGAACAAGCATTTTAGAAATTTACAACTTCCGGATGATCCAAAGGGTTCATTAAACTTGGAAAAGAAACTTAAGATAAATTAGAAGGGAAAAACCAAATTGGTTCAAGTAAACAAGATCCCATAAGAACTCTGAAGTTAAGCGTGCTTGCCTTAGAGTAGTGTGAGGACATTATCATAAATAACCATAAATTAATAAAAAATTAATTATTGTAATTAGTACCAATAATTTAATATATAAATTAAATTATTATAATTAATACAAATAATTTATGGCAATATTAATACTAGTGATAAATCTCTCCCATTTAATACATGATTTTACAGCAATATAAAGAGGTCATCCTCATTTATTCTCCTCACACCCGAACACCTATCTCTCTCTCTACTGCTCCATTTCCCGGTGAAGCTAGAACCCAAGCTTTGACTTGAACATTTTTCTTAACATTGGAAGGAGAGGTCAGACTCTTTAGAATCGGGGAGAAGTCAACTATCAGATAGCAAACTCCAATCAATCCGAGAATCGCTGGAGAAGTGCCGGCATGATGGAATAGTGAAGCAACTTTGACGGACCAAAGCTGCCCTATTTCGACCAAGATGAAATCAGCCATTTTAAGCCCTCCTCAGGCCAAACAAAGCCCTCCTACGGCCGAATTAGGACTGAAAGGTAAGCCAATTTGGCTTCCCTCTATAATTTCCGGCCGGTGCTAGAGAGAGAACCGACAAAATTTCAATGATGAAATTCTAACTCAATTTGGATCAATTGATGCGATTTTTTATTCTAGGATGAAACTCAGGATGAGAGCTATCTACCTAGATCAAAAGCTCAGACCGCCGTGCCCTGACCGGTGAGTAATCAATGCTTTCTCTCTATACACTATATTTTCCAGCGAAGTTCCGCTTGAGATCGTTCCGACGTTAAAACTCGTGATTCAAAGTTCTATGGAATCGTATGAACATGGAGAAACTCAATTTCAACTTCAATTTCAACAATTAGAGATGTTTGATCGGTCAATTTGATGAAATCAAATTCGACTGTGTTAAAGAGTTGGAATTGGGGAAACTTGGGAATTTTTAAAAATTCAAAGGACCAAAATGCAATTTCCTAAAATTGAGGGTCAATTGACCATGATGAAAATGTTAGAGGGTTAATTGAGGAATTTTAGAATTTTTGGGGTGAAACTTATCATTTTTGTAAAGGAAGGGAAAAATGGTAATTTTGGAAAAGTTGGGGGACCAAATTAGAAATTTGGGAAATTAATCCCCTTTTTGTGAAATGGAATAAATTGAGATCCTATGATAAATTTTAAAAGTTTCAGGTCTCAATTTTAGGAAAAACCGACACTTAGGGACTTAAAGTTAAAGAGAAATAACTTTAGGGACCGAATTGTAAATAAATGAAAGTTTGACTTTCTCATTCATTTGGAATGAATGAAGGCTATTAGGCCGAATGATAATGAACCAAGATGTTCATATCATGTTGGAACACGAAGTACCGGGAACGCCAACAAGGAAAAGCTCGTGTGAATACAAAGAACCGGTCTAGTGGAATTCACGGTATTAATGGGTGAGTGGGTTTACTAACATTATACCCAGTTGGGATGATAAGCACAACTTAAAGATAAAAACCACTTACCGGTTGTGAGTGAGATTATATATGATACCTGCTTGGGTATGATAAGTGCCTTGGTATAAAAACCCACTGTTTAGTGGTATTTTAATCATCACCACTTAGAGAAAGTGATGTGAAAATTATGCGAAAAAACTATTTACCGGTTGTAAGTAGATCATAACTGGTTGGTATGATAAGACTTACTCAAAGGAAGTTGAAAACTCGTTTATCGGTTATGAACGGAGATGTACTTATATCAATGGGTATAATGGACAGTGAAAACTTATTTTGTCGGAAGTGTTCTCCCCTTATTGTGTGCCAATGCTTAAACTACTTGGGTGACCTTTTTGACGGGAGCTCAAATAGCTGTTATAGGCCGGAGGCCTCGGTTTTGGAACCTAGGGGCTAAATGCCTGATTTTGAAAATCTTGTACAGTGGGCCCAAGGCCAGTTGGCACGAGCAAGAGCTCGTAAACGAACATGATATATGTGCCATAAAACTTAATAAATGAATTGTTTGGCCATGGTACCAAGATAGGTCTGACATGCTCAATCAAGTAGCGGCAGTGTGACATGACTGGTCGACGGACCAGTCAAGACAAACAACTGCTGGTTGAGTTGAGAGTCGGGGCCATTGGATCAGTGGCACCACAGATTACATGGAAATATGAGAAAACATTGTTTGTGCATGCATTGTGAGTACATGATCATCAATATGCTCATGAGGGGTAGTGATGCATACTAAGGGCCTTGGATGATCCAGTGAGTATAAGGGCAGATCGTCGTTCTAGGTGTCTGTGCGAAATTTAGAGTAGCACCAAGCGCATGAGACCGGGGTGGGGACGGGATGAGGTCTTTGTCCTCATATGGACACAGAGAAGCGATTTCGTGATTGAGGGTCGGATGTCACGTACATCCACTCGTTCCCAGGGTAGAAGTGGTTGTGCTTCTATTTTGGTGGCTAGTAAAGTCGTTCCGAAGCCACTCGTGGGTTCAGTAGTCATACTGACATGCGAATGTGTGTAACATTCATGATGAAGGATGTGTGTTTGGTAACTAATAAATGATGGAAAAACCCGAATTTTTAAATGAAGAGATTTTTGAAAAGAAAGGAGTTTGGCACACTCCATATAAATATTTTTCTTAAAATTTAAAAGTAGACCTTTGAAAACCCATTTACTGAGTAGTCGTACTCACCCCCTCCCTTTGAAAATCCAAACAATTTAGGAGCAAAAAAAAAGGAGTGCATCCACAAGAGAAGACAAGACGAACATTTGATGACAAACGGGACATATTGGGATTATAGGAATATATCACCTTGGAAAAAGCAACCATGCCAAATAGGAAGTTCGGACCAACAGGATAAGAGAAAGCAAGTCGTTACAACAACATAGTCAGAGGGAACAAATGACACCCTAAGGAAGATAGGGAAGTAGAAGGGGCTACACAATAAAAAGGTCAATGAGATGAACGTTAAGGACAGGAGTACTCGAGAAACAACTACCCTAAGAAACTTAGACCAAAGGAATGGTGGAGGCAAGGCAGCTAATGAACTAATACACGGGAAAACCATAATTTGAGTTCCAACAAAGAAGAGAGGGGCAAAAAGGCCAAATACTAGGGAAAAGAAGGATGAAAGAAATTCTTAATAGGACCAATGGCCAAATTAACGACTAAACTCAAGCCAAGAAAAGGATAGGCAAGCCTCTCACATAATTAGCAAGAAATCTTGAAACAAGGGAGATTTGAATGCTCCATAAAGAAATACACTATGAAAGTAAACTTTGGAGGGATGCATATGACTAACTACACTTGAAGGAATTTTGATGGGCGGATGGACATAATGCCCTTAATTGGGAAATGTTTCAAAGGAAGGAAGTATTGTGATGGTCTTGTCACGCCCCGACCCGGTTTGGTCAGATCCTCGTGATCAATCCGCCACTCTCTCGGTTTATTAAAGGGTTTCCTCTTATTGTAAATCGTAAAGAGTAAGGCGTCCTTTAACCTGCACCTTTTTCCTGGAATAGCATAATCAAAACTACATGAAATACCTGTCTTACAGACATCTTAGTTGACGGTCTTTAAGGGTAGGCTTTTCGGGATTTCCTGAAAGGGATATAAGGGAGGGGGTGAGTACGACTACTCAGTGAATGGGTTTTTAAAGGTCTACTTTTAACTTTTAAGAAAAGCATTTATATGGAGTGTGTCGGACTCCTTTCTTTTCAAAGAAAATCCCTTCATTTAAAAATTTGGGTTGCTATCAGACAGCTGACTTCTCCCCGGTTCTAAAAAGCCTGACCTCTCCTTCCGAGGTTATGGAAAATTTTCAAGTCGAAGCTCTGGTTTAAGTTTCATCAGGAAATAGAGCAGTAGAGAGAAGTGTTCGGGTGTGAGGAGAATGAATGGGGATGACCTCTTTATATAGGTGTAAAACCATATATTAAATAGGAGAGGTTTATTACTAGTATTAATATTGTCATAAATTATTGGTATTAATTCCAATAATTTAATTTAAGTATTAAATTATTGATATTAATTACAATAATGAAATATATATTAATTTATGGCTATTTATGATAAGGCATACATTCGCATAAAAAGTTTTGACCAAAAATTCGGGTTACAAAAAAATCATACTTCCGAGTAGGTCACCCATCCTCACACTACTCTTGAGCAAGTACACTTAACTTCAAAGTTTTTATGGATTCTTATTCACCTAAACCAATTTAGTTTTTCTCTTCTAATTTGTCTTAAATTTCTTTTCCAAGGTTTAATGAACCCTTTGGATCACCCGAAAGTTGTAAATTTCTAAATTGCTTGTTCCCAAATGATCGAGTTTATAAACTGGCTCGGTTTTCTTATTCGGGTTGATCGGTTCTTTCCCAGTTTTCCTTAACTCAAAAGTGCGGGGTTTACAACTCTCCCCTCCTTTTAGGAGTTTTGTCCCCAAAGCTTAATTTGCAACCTTGCATGAGGAACCATTTTCTTTGATGTCCATTTGTTATTTGCTTAACATGCAAACTCTTCTGTTATTCTTTCAATTAGTCCTTTTTACATCCTTCACTTAAGGAATTTCTTTTCCCTTATATTATTTACTCCCTCCATGGAGTTTATCATACCGAGACATACCTTACTTCAGGGTATATTCTTAGATTTATATCTTTCTTTGCTTAGAGTACATTCTTCCCTTTAAGGTTCTGTACTCAAGATTGAGAATTCCAAGATACCTAACCATTCCCGTGTCTAGTTAACCCCTTGGTCGTTGAAACCTTTAGCTCAATGTTCTTTCGGGTGTTACGTACTTGTTTCCACGGTTTTCTTTATTATCACTTTTTCGTCCTATTTTAACCCTTCCTCCATTCGTTATCTATTATAACTTCGGTCCAAAATTTTATGTTCAACCTCGTCATGCTTATTAGCCGACTCTTCCTTACTTTGAGTCATATTCTCCTCGGGATTGTTGGACTTACATACCCCTTACAGCATGGCATTTTCTAGGACCTATCTTTGTCCATTTGATTTCTTGAACATCTCCTGAAGCGTCTCTCTTAGCTTTTAGATCTTTCAGGGATCATATAACTTCATTACTCTTTTCTTTTGATAGTATTCCTCAACTATCTTTTTTTTTCCATTATTAGTTATGTTGGTCAGAGACTTCGATTTTTTTTTTTACTTTTTTCCTTTTTTCAAAAAGAGGAAGTTCTTTAAAATTATATCACTTTTCCGAAGTAGGTTATTCTTGGCCTCTAATACTTCCTTCCTTCAAGTAGTTTCTAATGAGGGGTTGACTCCTTGCACATCCACCAACCAATGATTCCTTTTCACAGCGTATTCCTTCTCTTCTTCACTCTCACTGTGTCATTCCCTAGAGTTTTGGGGGATGTTTTTCTGTGTTTTCCCCTTATGAGAGGGTTCTATGTATGCTTCTCATGTACCTTATCCCTATTCATGAGGTATCCTTCTCGGTTTGACCTTCTTAAGAAGTTTTTGTATTCACCTCATCTTTTCTTGACCTCTTTTTGAATTGTTTATGTAACCCGCTCCATGGTATTAGTCACTAATCCTTCATGTCCTTCGTGACCTTTGAGGAGGTATTACCCTGAATCTATGAGGTGTGGAACACCCCTTCTTTCCTTACATCGATAATAGTTCAACTTGGTACTTGTCCTTTAGTAGGGTTGGGCATCTCTTCAGGTAATGTCCCATCGTCATTCCCTTACATGGATTGTTGTGGTTCTTACTTTCCTTCAAGTGGGGCTTTTTCCAGGGTTACTATTGGTTTGGTGCTTTACCGTTCTTAAGTTTGTTCACTTTGACAGTTTTCTAGCTGAATCACCTTTGTTAAGGGTCTTGGTAAGAGTCCTCCTAGGTTTCCTAATTCATCTTCTATCACTGGGATGCAACTCTTCCTTTGTTTCTAGGATAGTGTGGGTGTGTTTTATTTTCCTTAGGCCATATTCCTAGTAAGATCACATCCTTAGAAGATAGAGTTTGGGGAAGTTGAATCTTTTATTAACATGGGGATACAAAAGGTTGGGCTCTCATCCCTATCACAGAAAATGGTCACAAATTAACTAGGGACCTATGGAATTTTTTACAAGCCCAGTGTGACTTGCTTGGAGAGAGCAGGAGAACCAAACAATAATTTTAGGAGAAACAAGTTTAAAGAAGAAATGAGTAACAATGGAATGGCCAAAGAGAATAAAAAAAACCCTAAGAAAGGCTAAGATGTAGTAAAGACTACTATATGAAGGACAAATGATGGGCATGAAGGATGAGTGATATAGCTGCCCAGATGATTGGATAAAAAAAAATGTAGAGAAGGAGACAGTTGAAGAATTGGTCTTCGAGAGAACCCTAGATTTAAACTACGACAAAGAAGGGAGAAGTGAAAAGGCCAAAACATTTGAAATAGAAGAATGAAGGAAAATCTTTAAAGAAATTAATGGCCAAAACTAGATTTCTAGTTTAAAGTCTTGAGATGGTTAAGTGAGCTTCACGAAGGACGGACAAGAGATTTTGAAACAAGGAGGATGTGAACCCTCCTTAAATGAAAATAAGTTAACGGGTTAGCATAAAAAAGATGTGACAAGTATGAATGAGTGGACAACCCATACTAAGGTAATAAAGTAAAAAATGTTTAAGAAACATTGGGAAAGTAAGTCCTTCAAATAAGATGTGGCTAAGGAGGAATAACCGCAATTGGTAAGACGGGTCATAGTCCACACGCACATATGAAGCTTAAAGAGTGGATGATCGAGCATAGGGTAGAATGCACGGAATAAAACCAATAATCAGAAGTATCCCATCTAAGGAATAAGGGATAAAACAAAAGTTGTGGATAGAGAAGGATCCAAAGCAAACAGATGCCCTAACATAGATAAGGGTGTGAAGAAAGGGAGAAAGAACCATACAATGAATGATAAGGAGGTTGAGCATGTAACTCCTAAGATGGAAATCTCTATTGTAAGGGACATAGTAGAGAACAAAACCAGAAGGAGGGAACCTTCCCAAACAAAGTAATCGACACATAGATCGAAAGAAATTATTGTAGAATGAAGAATCATGAAGTGATTATGAGTAAGTAAAAGTGGATTAAGGAAAAAGGAAAAACACTTGAATAAGGAATGCCAAGGACTTAAGAAGGAAAGAATCCCAGTTTATTGGTAAACTATTGGGAAACCAAATAATTGGCTCCCGAAAGACCCAATAAAGAAGTTGGGAAATGATGAGTGGGTAAGGAAAACCGACATGGTTATGTAAGACATGTTGTCAAGATATGAATGATAATTGGGTAACAGTAAAGGTAGTTGAGGAATACTATCCGATGAAAGGAGGGATGAAATTATACAGTTCCTAGAAGGCTGGAAAGTTGGAAACAATCCTAAAAGAGGTGTTGTGGGAGTCTGATGGACTGAGACAGGTTCAGAACTATGTCATGTCGTAAGGGACATATAAGCACCAACAATCTCGAGTAAAATGTATCTCGAGTAAGAAGGAGTCAGTTGGTAAACATAACAAGGTCAAACATAAATTTGACCGAAGTTGTAATCAATGACGGATGAAGGATGGGTCAAATATGGACGAAAGAATAATAATACAAAAACCTGTAAAAACAAGTATGTAATGCTCAAAAGAACGTTGAGCTAGGGGTTTCAACGATGATGAGAATAACTAGACAACGATTGGGCACCTTGGAACTCCCAATCCTAAAATCTTGAGTAAAATCCCCAAAAGGAAGAACCTTATCCTAAATAAAGGGAGATGTGAACCTAAGAATATACATTTGGATTAATGACCATACATGCCTCATTATTATAACTCCATGGAAGGAGTAAGCATGATAAATGAAAAGAAATTCCTTAGATGAATGATTATGGGGACTAAGCGAAAGAGCAATTGAAGTGTTAGCATGTCAAGAAAACCCAAGTTCACATTAGGGGAAATTATTCCCGGTGTGGAATATATTGGTTAAGTTTTGGGGACAAAACTCCTAAAAGGAGGGGAGAGTTATAAACCCCGCACTTTAGAGTTAAGGAAAACCGGGAAAAGAACTGGTCAAACCGAGTAAGAAAACCAAGACAGTTTACAAACCCGATCATTTGGGAACAAGCAATTTGGAAATTTACAACTTCCGGGTGATCCAAAGGGTTGATTAAACCTTGGAAAAGAAACTTAAGACAAATTAGAAGAGAAAAATCAAATTGGTTTAGGTGAATGAGATCCCATAAGAACACTGAAGTTAAGCATGCTTGCCTGATAGTAGTGTGAGAATGGGTGACCTTTTGGGAAGTATGCCTTATCATAAATAGTCACAAATTAATATATATTTAATTATTATAATTAATACCAATAATTTAATACATAAATTAAATTATTGGAATTAATACACAATTTTACACATATATAAATAGGTCATCCTCATTCATTCTTCTCACACCTGAACACCTCTCTCTCTTTGTACTGCTCCATTTCCCGGTGAAGCTAGAACCAGAGCTTCGACTTGAACATTTTTCTTAACCTCGGAAGGAGAGGTCGGACTCTTTAGAATTAGGGAGAAGTCAGCTATCAGATAGCAAACTCCAGTCAATCCGAGAATCACTGGAATAGTGATAGCATGATGGAACAGTGAAGTAGCTTCGGCGGACCAAAGCTGCCCTATTTTGGCCAAGCTGAAATCAGCCATTTTGAGCCCTCCTCAGGCCAAACCAAGCCCTCCCACGGCCGAATTAGGATTGAAAGGTAAGCCAATTCGGCTCCCCTCTGCAATTTCCAATCGGTGCTAGAGAGAGAACCGGCAGAATTTCAATGATGAAATTCTAACTCAATTTGGCATCAATTGATACGATTCTTGATACTAGGATGAGAGCTATCTACCCAAATCAAAAGCTCAGACTGTCGTGCCCTCACCGTTGAATAATCGAAGCTTTCTCTCTCTACATTATATTTTCTGGCGAAGTTCCGCTTGAGCTCGTTCCAGCGTTAAAACTCACGATTCAAAGTTCTATGGAATCGTATAAATATGGAGAAACTCAATTTCAACTTCAATTTCAACAATTAGAGGTATTTGATCAATCAATTTGATGAAATCAAATTCGACTGTGTTAAAGAGTTGGAATTGGGGAAAATTGGGGATTTTTGAAAATTCAAAGGACCAAAATGCAATTTCCTAAAATTGAGGGTCAATTGACCATGATAAAAATGTTAGAGGGTTAATTGAGGAATTTTAGAATTTTTGGGATGAAACTTACCATTTTTGTGAAGGAAGGGCAAAATGGTAATTTTGGAAAAGTTGGTGGACCAAATTGGAAATTTGGGAAATTAATCCCCTTTTTGTGAAATGGAATAAATTGAGGTCCTATGATAAAGTTTAAAAGTTTCGAGGCTCAATTTGAGGAAAAATTAACATTTAGGGACTTAGAGTTAAAGATAAATAACTTTAGGGACCTAATTGCAAATAAATGAAAGTTTGACTTTCTTATTCATTTGGAATGAATGAAGGCTATTGGGTCGAAAGATAATGAACCGAGATGTTCATATCATGTAGGAACACGAAGTACCGGGAACGCCAGCAAGGACAAGCTCGCGTGAATACAAAGAACCGGTCTAGTAGAGTGGGTTTACTAACATTATACCCGGTTGGGATGATGAGCACAACTTAAAGATAAAAACCATTTACTGGTTGCGAGTGGGATTATATATCTTACCCGGTTGGGGATGATAAGTGCCTCGGTAGAGAAACCCACTATTTAGTGGTATTTTATTCATCCCCACTTAGAGAAAGTGATGTGAAAATTTTGCGAAAAAACTACTTAACGGTTGTAAGTAGATCATACCCGGTTGGTATGATGAGACTTCCTCGAAGGAAGTTGGAAACCCGTTCATCGGTTATGAACGGAGATGTCCTTATACCGGTGGGTATAATGTACAGTGAAAACTTATTTTGTCAGAAGTGTTCTCCCCTGACTGTGTGCCAATGTATAAACTATTTGGGAGACCTTTTTGACAGGAGATCGAATAGCTCTTATAGGTCGGGGCCTCGGTTTTGGAACCTAGGGGCAAAATGCCCGATTTTGAAAATCTCGTACAGTGGCCTAAGGTCAGTTGGCATGAGCAAGAGCTCATAAACGAACATGATATATGTGCCATAAAACTGGGAGAGTGGCGGTTTGATCACGGGGATCCGACCAAACCGGGTCGGGGCGTGATAGCTTAGGCTAAAACATTATCGATTAATTTCACTTAGGTCCCTAAAGTTCATTTTCCTTAACTTTAGGCCCCTAATGCCAACTTTTCGCCAAATTGAGTCCCAAGGCTTCCAAAATTCCCTTTGAGTACTCAATTTACTCAAAATTGTATAAGGGGCTCAAGTTTTCAAAATTTCCAATTTGGTCCCCAACTTTTCAGAAATTGCAATTTTGCCCATACTTATGAAAAATGGCAATTTAACCCTAAATGTTCCAGAAGTTGACCATTTGATTCCCCAACATCTTTCCCATGGCCAATTGGCCTTCAATTTTGGGAAATTGCAAAGAGGTCCCTTAATATTTTTGAAATCCCCAAATTTTCACCAAAAGTTTTCCCCAATTTCCCCTTCAAACGGACCAAATTTGATTTCTTTAAATTAGCCATTAAATCAAGGTTAATTGATACAATTGAATGTATGGATCAGTTTCTACACTTCCATATGATTCAATTGAGCTTTGAACTGTAGCATTTGGGTCCAAATTGAGCTCAAACGGTGCTTTGCCAGAAAATTGCTTGTAGTGAGAGAAAGCTTCAAAAGCTTATTGTCGACGGTGCGATGATCCGAGCTCTCGATCAAGGAAGGTAGCTCTTGTCCTAAGGGTCATTCTAGGATCAAGAATCACTATAATTGAAGTCAAATTAGAGGTGAATTTAGTTAGGGAAATTCGATACTTTCTATCTCTAACCCCGATCTGCAACGACTGAGTATGGCTGAATTAGCTTACCTTTTAGCTCTGTCAAGGTCATGTAGGGTTGTTGTTGGGGAGGTTTGGTTTGGCTGGAGGAGGGCTGAATTTGGCCAAATTTAGCTCGGCCAAAATAGGGCAGCTTCAGTCCTTTGGAGTTATTTCACCGCTTGATTCTGTCGGCACTTCTTCGGCGATCCTTAGATCGAAAGGAAGTTGTTGTTGCCTGGTTTTGAAAATCTCGAATAGTAGGCCATAGGCCAGTGGGCATGAGCAAGAGCTCGTAAACAAACATGAGATATGTGCCATAAAACTTTAATAAATGAATTGTTTGGCCATGGTACCATGATAGGACAGACAAATTCAGTCAACTAATGGCAGTGTAACATGACAGGTTTTCGGACTAGTTAAGACAAACAGCTGCAGGATGAGTTGAGAGTCGGGGCCGTTGGACTAGTGGCACCACAAATTATATGGCATGATAAGAAAATACTATTTGTGCATGCACTGTGATTACGGAACCATCAAGACACCCAAGAGGGGTAGTGATGTGTCCTAAGGGCCCTGGACGACCTGGTGGGTATAATGGCAGTTTGTCGGACCAGGTGACCATGCGAAATTTGGAGTAGCATCAAGTGCATGAGATCGGGGTGGGGACGAGATGAGGTCTCTGTCCTCATACGGACAAGGAGTATTTGTGGTCTGAGGGTAGGACGTCGGGGACGTTCACTCAAACTTCGGGTAGAAGTCAAAGACTTCTATCAGGGTAGATGGTAAAGATGCTTTGATCCACACGTAGGTGCAGTCAGCGTAACCGCATCTTGCGAATGTGTGTATGATTGACCTTCATGATGAATGATGTGTGTTGGGTAATAACACATCGTGATTAATAAAAAAATGGTGAAAAACTGAGATTTTTAAAGTGGAGAAAATCTAAAGGAAATTAAGGAGTCTAACACTCTCTATAAACCCCGTCCTTTGATAATGAGAAAACTAGGGAAAGAACCGGTCAGTTTTGAATTTTAAACTGAATTGGTCTACAAGTTCAATTAATAGAAAATGAGCAAATCGAAAATTTTCATGTTCTATGTGACTCAAAATGATTCATAAATCTTGGAAAAGAACTTTAGGGCTAAATAGGGAAGAAAAACCGGATCGGTTGACGAGAACCGGGCCTGAACAGGATAGAACCGGTTTATGAACTGAGTTGATTTGTGAACCGGAACCAATAGAGAATGGGTCAGCCAAGAAATTTATGGACCCCTTGTAATCCAAAGAGATTTATAAACCTTGGGAAGGAACATTAGAACAAAGTGGGAGAGAAAAACTAGATCAGTTTGGGTGAACCAAACCCGAACTGGTGTAAAGGCCGAGTTGGTTTATAAATTAGAATTGATAGAGAAATGGTAAACTAGGGAATTTGTGGATTCTAAGTGACCTAAAGACATGGAAATGGACTTGTGAAGGAATTGGGGATGAAAACCAAACCGGTTCAGGTGAACTGGATTCGAACCGATTTGGACCGGTTGGAACCACTATTGAACTGAATCCTAAATTCATTTTTCTAGGTGGATTAAATAATTCAAATTGAGATTTGAGGCCACTATTTGATAGAAAATGAATTTAGAAATTTTTAGATTTGATAAACTCGGTCGAATGAGGGGTGAACCGGCCAGTTTAAGCTTCGAACCCGATTCGGAACAGTGTCGTCTTCTTCCTTAAGATGATAGCACTGTTCACTCGCCAAAAAATTGAAGCAGCGCTGGTGAAGAGGAAATGTCTCCATTCAATATGTTTCTGGCAATCAATGCTTGTCATAAAGGTAACAACCGAATGGCCAAGAAGTTCTCGAGCTTCCTATATAATGACCCCCTCCCCATTCATCCTCTCCACACCTGAAAAGCTCACTCTCTCTTAGTTGCTTAGTTTTCCGGTGAAGCTCGAACCAGAGCTCCAATATAGGGTCATTTCTGAGCCAAAGAAGGTGAGGTCGGGTTCCTTAGAATCGGGGAGAAGTCAGCTACACGGTGGTGGCATACATTCGTTCCGAGAGTCACTGGAGAAGCGCTGCCATGATCGAAATGTGAAGCAGCTCTGGCGGACCAAAGCTGCCTTGTTTCGGTCGAGTTGAAATCAGCCAATTCGAGCCCTCCTCAGGCTAAACTAAGCCCTCCTGACACTTCCTCAGTCCTTCCACGACCGAATTAGTACTGAAAGGGAAGCAATTTTGGCTCCCCTTTGCAATTTCTGATCAGTGTTAGAGAGAGAGTCGGCTAAATTTCAATGATAAAATTCTAATCCAATTTGACATCAATTGATGTCATTCTTGATCCTAGGAAGAACCTCTGGAGGGGAGCTACCTGCCCAGATAGAAAGCTCAGACCGTCGCGCCCTCACCGGTGAGTAATCGAAGCTTTATCTCTTTACAGTTTATTTTTCGGTGAAGCTCCATTTAAGCTTGTTCTAGCGATAAAACTCACCATTCAAAGTTCTATGGAATCGTATGAATATGGAGAAATTCAATTCCAACTTCAATTTCAACAATTAGAGGTGTTTGATCAGTCAATTTGATGAAATAAAATTCGACTATGTTAAAGAGTTGAAATTGGGGATTTTTGAAAAGTTCGAGGGACCGAAATGAAATTTTCTAAAATTGAGGGTCAATTGGGCTTGATAAGAATATTAGAGGGCTAATTGAGAAATTTTAGAATTTTGGGGGTAAAATTTACCATTTTTATAAAGGAAGGGCAAAATGGTAATTTTGGGAACGTTAAGGGAATAAATTGGAAATTTGGGAAATTTAAACCCTCTTTGTGAATTGGAATAAATTGAGGTCCTGTGATAAATTTTAAATTAGAGAAAAAACCCAGCAATAGAAACTTAAAGTTAACGAAAAATAACTTTAGTAACCTAATTGCAAATATATAGGAAGTTGGGTTTTCTCATTCATTTGAAGCTAATTAGGGCTAATAGGCCAAAGAATAATGAACAACTATGTTCATTTCATGTAGGAGAGCGAGACATGAAGAATGCCAGCAAGGACAAGCTCGCGTGAAATCAAGGAACCGGTCTAGTGGAATTCACACCATTAACGGATGAGTGGAATTTTATATCATACCCGGTTAGGAATGATAAGTACATCAGAATGAAAACCCACTATTATGTGGTATCATACCCAGAAATATTAGTCGGATCCTAGTCACGTATTGGATTGACCCCCAATGGAACTAGAAGAGAACCTGACCTATCAGACAGAATCGGTACGAATCATCGTTCGGAGAGACAAAAATTTGAGGAACAAGAAAATTCGTATGGTCAGGGTGTTGTGGCAGAACGGACCCGTGCAGGAAGAGACATGGGAAACCAAGTCTATGATGAGGGATAGTTACCCTCAATTATTTAATGTGTAACTGTTTTGGGGACAAAACACTTAAAAGGAGGGGAGAGTTATAAACCCCGTCCTTTGATAATGAGAAAACCAGGGAAAGAACAGGCCAGTTTTGTATTTTTAACCGAAATGGTCTACAAGCCCGATTATTAGGAAATTAGGCAAATTGATGATTTACAACTTCTAGGTGACTCAAAATGGTTAATAAATCTTGGAAACGAACCTTAACGTGAAATGGGGAAGAAAAACCAGACCGGTTCATGAGAATTGGGCCCGAACCAGATAGAACTGGTTTATGAACCGAGTTGATTTGTGAACTAGAATCGATAGAGAATGAGTTAGCCAAGAAATTTATGGACCCCTTGTCATCCAAAGAGATTTATAAATCTTGGAAAGGAACATTAGAACAAAGTAGGAGTGAAAAACTAGATCGGTTCAGGTGAACCGAACCCAAACCAGATTGAACCAGTTTAAAGACCGAGTTGGTTTATGAACCGAAATCGATAAATAGATGGTAAATGAGAAATTTTATGGACCCAAAGTGACCCAAGGAGTCACAAAAGACATGGAAATGGATTTGTGAAGGAATTGGGGTTGAAAACCAAACCGGTTCAGGTGAACCGGATTCGAACTAGTTTGGACCGATTTGAACCACTATTGAACTGAATCCTAACTTCATTTTCCTAGGTGGATTAAATAATTCAAATTTGAGATTTTAGGTCACCATTGGATAGAAAATGAATTTAGAAATTTTTATATTTGAAAATTTTGGTCGAATGAGGGGTGAATTGACCAGTTTAATCTTCGAACCCGGTTCGGACTGGTCCGGTCTTGTTCGGAACAATGTCGTCTTCTTCTTTCATATGACAGTACTGTTCACTCGCTGGAAAATTGAAGCAGCTCTGATGAAGAGGAAACATCTCCGTTTAATATGTTTCCAGCTATCAATGCCTTCATAAAGGTGCCAATCAGATGGCCAATAAGTCCCCAAGCTTCCTATATAAAGACCCCCACCCCATTCATCCTCTCCACACCTGAAAAGCTCACTCTCTCTTAGTTGCTTAGTTTTCTGGTGAAGCTCGAACTAGAGCTCTGATATAGGGTCATTTCAAAGCCAAAAAGGTGAAGTCGGGTTACGTAGAACCAAAGGGAAGTCAGCTACACGGTGGTGGCATCCATTCATTTTGAGAGTCGCCGGAGAAGCGTCGGCGTGATCGAACAATGAAGCAGCTCCGACAGATCGAAGCTGCCCTATTTTGGCCGAGTTGAAATCGGCCAATTTGAGCCCTCCTCAGACCAAACCAAGCTTTCCCGACACTTTCTTAGCCCATCCACAGCCGAATTAGGACCGAAAGATAAGTCAATTCGGTTCCCCTTTGCAATTTCTATTTGGTGTTAGAGAGAGAGTCGACCGAATTTCAGTGACGAAATTCTAATCCAATTAGACATCAATTGATGTCATTCTTGATCCTAGGAAGAACCTCTGAGGGAGATCTACCTGCCAGATAGAAAGCTTAGACCACCGCGTCCTCACCGGTGAGCAATCGAAGCTCTCTCTCTACAGTTTATTTTTCGGTGAAGCTCCATTTGAGCTCGTTTCGGCGTTAAAACTCGCGATTCAAAGTTCTATAGAATCATATGAAATGGAAAAACTCAATTTCAACTTCAATTTCAACAATTAGAGGTGTTTGATTGGTCAATTTGATAAAATCAAATTCAGCTGTGTTAAAGAGTTGAAATTGGGGGAAAATCAGAGAAATTGGGGATTTTTTGAAATATTTGAGGGACCAAAATGAAATTTTCTAAAATTGAGGGTCAATTGGGCATGATAAGAATATTAGAGGTCTAATTGAGAAATTTTAGAATTTTTGGGGTAAAATTTACCATTTTTGTAAAGGAAGGGCAAAATGGTAATTTTGGAAAAGTTGGGGGACCAAATTGGAAATTTGGGAAATTAAACCCCTTTTTGTGAAATTGAATAAATTGAGGTCCCAAGGGGAATTTTAAAAGTTTTGGGACTCAATTTGAGGGAAAACCGACATTTAGGGACTTAAAGTTAAAGAAAAATAACTTTAGGAACCTAATTGCTATTAAATGAAAGTTTGGTTTTTCTCATTTATTTGGAATGAATGAAGGCTATTAGGCTGGGAGATAATGAACCGAGATGTTCATATCGTGTAGGGACACGAAACATTGGAATGTCAGCAAGGACAAGCTCGCGTGAAATGAAGGAACTGGTCCATTTGAATTCATGCCATTAACGGGTGAGTGGGATTTTATATTATACTCGGTTGGGGACGATAAGTACCTCGAAATGAAAACCCACTATCAAGTAGTATTTTAAACATAACAACTTAAAGGAGTGATGTAAAAATCATGTGGAAAAACTATTTAACGATTGTAAGTAGATTATACCTGTTTGGTATGATAAAAATTCCTCGAAGGAAGTTGAAAACTCGTTCATCGGTTATGAGCGGAGATATCCCTATATCCGGTCGGTATAATGGACATATAAAAATATATTTTGTCGGAAGTGCTCTCCCCTAATTGTGTGCCAATGTTTAAACTATTTGGGAGACCTTCTTGATAGGAGATCGAATAAGCTCTTATAGGCTTGGGGTCTCGATTTTGAAACTTGGGGGCTATTATGCCTGATTTTAAAAAAAAATCTTGAACAGTGGGCATGAGAAGGAGCTCATAAACATGAGATATGTGCCAAAAAACTTTAATAGCCCATTTGAATTAACGCCATTAACGGGTGAGTGGGATTTTATATTATACTCGGTTGGGGACGATAAGTACCTCGAAATGAAAACCCACTATCAAGTAGTATTTTAAACATAACAACTTAAAGGAGTGATGTGAAAATCATGTGGAAAAACTATTTAACGATTGTAAGTGGATCATACCTATTTGGTATGATGAAACTTCCTCGAAGGAAGTTGAAAACCCGTTCATCGGTTATGAGCGTAGATATCCCTATACCCGGTCGGTATAATGGACAGATAAAAATATATTTTGTCGGAAGTGCTCTCCCCTAATTGTGTGCCAATGTTTAAACTATTTGGGAGATCTTCTTGACAAGAGGTTGGATAAGCTCTTATAGGCTTGGGGCCTCGGTTTTGAAACTTGGGGACTATTATGCCTGATTTAAAAAAAAAATCTTGAACAGTGGGCATGAGCAGGAGCTCATAAACAAACATGAGATATGTGCAAAAAAACTTTAATAAATGAATTGTTTGGTCATGGTACCAAGACAGGACCGACACACTCGGTTAACTAGCCGTAGTACGACATTACTAGTCTCCGGACCAGTTAAGACAAACAGCTACAGGTTGAGTTAAAGGTTGGGGCCGTTGGACTAATGGCACCACAAATTACATGGCTTGATAAGAAGATATTGATTTTTCATACACTATGATTTCGGGATCATCAACACACCCATGAGGGGTAGTGATGCATCCTATGGGCCTTGGACGACTCGGTAAGTGTAAGGGCAGTTCGTCGTACCAGGTGACCGTATGAAATTTGGCGTAGCACTAAGTGCACGAGACCGGGGTGGGGACGGGATGAGGTCTCTGTCCTCATATGGTCACAAAGAATCGATTGAGGGTGGTATGTTGCGGACATCTGCTCATTCCCAAGGTAGAAGTGGACGTGCTTCTATCTAGGTGGCCGGTAAAGTCGCTCCGAAGCCACATGTGGGTTTAGTGGTCGTACTAGTCTATGATTGTGTGTTGAACCTTCATGATGAAGGATGTGTGTTGGGTGATGACGCACTATGATAATGATGGAAAAACTCGAGATTTGAAATTTAAAAGATTTTTAAAAGAAAGGAGTCGGGCACACTCCAATACAACTCTTTTCCTAAAAAATATTTTCTTGAAAAACCCATTTACTGAGTAGTCGTACTCGCCCCCTCCTTTTTATCCCATTTTAGGAAAAAGGAAAATGACTAAGAACAATATCGAGACTTATCCTCTGTCAGGTATGCTTATATTTCCTTAAGCTTGCATTTTATTGGATATATGTCGTCTAGGGAACAAGGTTGAAATTACGCCTGGCTCATCTCGAGTTAAAGTTGGAGTAAACTCCTCTTGAGCCGAGAGAGCAGTGGGTTATACACGAAAATCCAACCAAACCGGGTTGGGGCGTGATAATTTCCTTGTAGTAAGGTGGGGATTACACTCTGTTGAGGTGGCGACATGCCCTTCCTCTTTTGGAAACCCACCTTGTTTCCCCACTTTGCACCATTTTGCTCCTTCCATCGTCCATGACAGACTTGACCATTATCCTCCTTCTAATTTTCCTGTTGCATCCAGCGGCATTGGGTTTGCACGAGACGCTCACATTCGTGAGCCATACTGATTTCTGCGGCTAGATCCGTGGGGCATCCTAGCACTCCCATCCAATCTCGTATGTCCATGTTGGGACCGTCCACAAATTGTTGGCATATATCTATAGGTCCAGCTAGGTCAAGGGCAAAGGGTCTTAACTCATTAAACTTAGTTTCATATTTTGAGATAGAGTTAAATCCTTGTCGGAGTCGGAGGAAATCTTGCTCTTTTCATTAATCAGATGTGGAGCTAGGTATTCCTCCATATACCTCTCCTCAAATTGTTCTAAGGTGGAGGTGGTGGTATGTAGGCTTCTAACATTGTCCCACCACCTTTTCACTCTAGCCTCCAGGAATAATCTGCCAGGATTAGCATGTCCTCTAGTGAAATGCTGACTATCCCCATAAGTTTCTTAATGTTGGTCAGCCAGTCCATAGCAGCTTCAACATCCTTCTCTCATAGAAAAGGTTTACATCCTCGTTGACAAAGAGTTTTTAGGTATTTAGGGATGTCAATTGGAGGGGGGTTGTAAGCAGCAGGGGGATGAGATTGTACTTCCTCAAGCTCAGGTTGAGAGTTAGTGTCCACCTCAGGGGCAAGGTTAGGCCGTCCAAACACTTGGGTGAACTCCTCGTACAATCTCTGATGTTCCAAGCTTAGTCCAGGTGGAACTATCTTGTCTTCTCGGGGAGTTTCCATGGGGAGGGGTGGTTGGGCAGTGCCTGTAATTGTTGCTCTTGTTCTCTTGTTCTCTTGGTTCCTCTCTTGGGAGCCATCTGAAATTTTAAAATTTATTCCTCTTAGTTACTATGTTATATAGTCTTGATAATGCATTCGAGGAAACAGGCTCTAATACCACTCAAGTTATCATGCCCCGACCCGGTTTAGTCAGATCCCCATGAACAACCTCCCACTCCCTTTGGTTCATTAGGGGTTTCACCCTTTTCTAAACCGTGAGGATTAGGACGTCCTTCTACATGTCTTTCCTAGAATAGCATTATTCAAAACTGAGTATTTTAAAATAGACATACTTGTCTTCTTACAGTTCCAATTTAGGAAGGTCTTTAAGAATGGTGTTTCCTGTTTACCTAAAAGGGGTAAAAAGGGAGGGGGTGAGTTCTACAACTCAGTGAGCGGGTGTTAGGAGTGAGTTTTCAAGAAAATAACTTTATTCCAAGCATGCCAAGATGATCATTTCCTTTAAGAAGGAGTTTCCTCAAATTCTGGTTTTCAAAACCTTTTCCATTACCATTAGGTGTGTTTAGCTCTTTTAGCTCATCCCCTTACCTTGGGAGGCATTTAGTAATACAAACGCACACCTAGGAAGGATAACAAACATTCATAGGTGTAACCCATCCACTGCACCCACTTGTGGATCGGAGCATCTTTACTGTCCACCAAGATAGAAGCCTGTCCACTTCTACCTTGGGTATGAGTGGATGTTCTCGACATCCGACCCGAATGCCACTTCATGTCCGTATGAGGATAGAGACCTCATCCCGACCCCACCCTGATCTCATGCGCAAGAAGCTACTCTAAGCTTCCAGACTGACTGGCACGAAGAACTGCCCTTATCTCTACCATGTCGTCTAGTAGCTCTTAGGACCCATCACTACCCCTCTTAGGCATCTTGATGGTCATGTACCACAAGTGCATGCACAAACAACAATTTTCACATATGGCCATTATTTTTGGTGCCAATGGTCCAACGACCCTGACCCTTAACCCGACCTGCAGCTATTTGTCTAGGCCGGTCCGTTAACCTAGCCCTGACGCAATACCGCCAGTCCATCGAGTATTGTCTGTCCTGACTTGGTACCATTGCGAAATCACATGAAAATTGTCGGTCCTGACTTGGTACCATGGCGAAATCACATTAGAAATTTTCATGGCTTTTCTTTACTGAACTTTGTTTACGAGCTCCTGCTCGTGCCCACTGGCCTTGGGCTCATTGCACATGTTTTCCAAAAAAGCTGGGCATTTTAGCCCCACAAGTTCAAAAATTGTGATCTCTGGCCTATTTGAGCTATTCTAGCGCCCGTCAAGAATATTTTACAAATCTTTTAAGCATTGGTACACAGTTAGGGGAGAACACTTTAGACAAAAAGTTTATTTTCCACTCCATCAAACCAACTGTGTGTGATGATATCTTCTCTTACAATCGGTAAGCGGTTTTCTCCATTCCTCAAGTAAGTTCATCATACAAACCGGGTATGATTACCTCTACTTACGACCAGTAAGTAGGTTTTATCAATTAAAAATGGTGTTATTCATCCCAACCGGGTATGAAGTTAGATAATCCCACTCACAACCGGTAAGTGGTTTTTAGCTTAAATTGCTCATCACCCCAACCATATGTGATGTTAAGAATCCCACTCAACCGATGATTGTGACGTGTTTGGTCCCAAGTCAATTTTCCAAGTTTTCACGAGCTTTCTCTTACTGGAGTTTTGGTCACATATATCCCTACACGATTTGGGCATCCTTATCAATTAAGGTTTTTCATAACAACCTATGCTAAAAAATTATCGATTAATTGCACTTAGGTCCCTAAAGTTCATTTTTACTTAACTTTAGGTTCCTAATGCCAAATTTTCGCTAAATTGAGTCCCAAGGCTTTTAAAATTCCCATTGAGTCCTCAATTTACTCAAAATTGTATAAGGGGCTCAAGTTTTTCAAATTTCCCATTTGGTCCCCAACTTTTCAAAAATTACAATTTTGCCCCTACTTATAAAAAATGGAAATTTGACCCTAAATGTTCAAAAAATTGACCAAATAGTCCCCTATCATCTTTCCCATGGCCATTTAGCCTTCAATTTTAGGAAATTGCAAAGAGGTCGCTTAATTTTTTTGAAATCCCCAATTTTTCACCAAAAGTTTTCCCCAATGTCTCCCCTTCAAACTGACCGAATCTGACTTCTTCAAATTGGACATTCAATCAGGGTTAATTGCTCCAATTGAAAGTATGGATCAGTTCCTACACTTCCATATGATTCAATTGAGCTTTGAACCGCAACATTTGGGTTTGAATTGAGCTCAAAAGGAGCTTCGCCAAAAAATTGCTTGTAGGGAGAGAAAGCTCCGAAAGCTTACCGTCGGCAGTGCGGCGGTCTAAGCTCCCGACCGGGGAATGTAGCTCTTGTCCTAAGATTCTTTCTAGGATCAAGAATCGCTACAATTGAAGTCAAATCGAAGATGAATTTAGTTAGGGAAATCCAACACTTTCTCTTTGTAACCCTGATATGCAATGACTAAGAAGGGCCGAATTGGCTTACCTTTCAGCTCTGTTAAGGTCGTGTGAGGGCTGTGGGGGCATTGGGGAGGCATGGTTTAGCCAAAGGAGGGCTGAATTTGCCTGAATTGTGCTCGGCCAAAACAAGGCATCTTCGGTCCTTTGAAGGTGTTTCACTGTTTGATTTCACTGATGCTTCTCCAGCGGTCTTTGGATCGAAAGCAAGTTGCTATTAGGTAGCTGACTTTTCCTTGAGTCTATAGGACTCGACCTCACCTTTTGAGCCTGAAAAAAGTCCTATGTTGGGGCTCTGGTTCAAGCTTCACAAAAAAATGGAGCAGTTGAGAGAGAATGGACATTTTAGGTGTGTGGAGGATGAATGGAGAGGAAGCTCGAGGACCCTCTCCTCGACCGTTTTCCATTTTGGTCAAGCTTATCCTTGCCATGAAATGGCCTGAACGGAGCGGTTTGAGCTTCCTAGCGTTATCCATTTTTTGCATTAAAGAACATTGTTGTCATCCTTAGGAAGAAGATGACACTATTTTGAACGGGACCAAACCGGTCTAACCGGGTTCAATGTGTAAATTGGACAGTTTAGGGTCAATTCGACCGATTTCTCAAAATTAAAAATTTTCAAATTAATCTAAATTCATTTTCTATCTAATGGTGGCTTCAATTCCCCAATTTGAATATTTTAAGCCACCTAGAAAAATGAATTGAGAAACTAGTTTAAGTATGGTTCAAACTAGTTCAATCTAGTTCAAATCTGATTCACCTTGAACCGATCTGATTTTCTCTTCCCATTTGTCCCAAGGTTCTTTTTGATGATTTTTATGACTTTTTGTGTCACTTGGGAATTGTCAATTTTCTCATTTTTCCCTTTATTTATCAGTTATGGTTCGTGAACTAGCTTAGTTTTCTCTTTTGAAACGATAAATTATTTTCCCGGTTTTTCTTATCTATAGAGGGATGTGGTTTACAACACTTCCCTCCTTTTTGGGGTTTTGTCCCCAAAACAATTTACATCTCGAACAAATGAGGGTACCAATCGCTCATCATACTCTCAATTTCTCATGTCTCTTCTTATCCTGACCCGTTCTGCCAAAGAACCTTGACCAAGCAAATCTTCTTATTCCTTAAGTTTTCTCTTCGATCGATGATTTGGACCGGTTCTACCTCATAGGCCAGGTTCTCTTCTAGTTTGGATAGTGGTTGGTCTAACACATGATTAGGATCGGTCTGATACTTCCGGAGTACTGAGATATGGAATACATAATGTATTCTTTGTAAGTCCAGAGACAGTTCTAATTTATAGGCTACTAGGACTATCCTTTGGTCTATGGTGTAGGGACCGATGTACCTAGATTTCAACTTTCCCCATTGCAGAAATCTAAGTATTCCCCTCCATGGGGATACCTTGAGAAACACTTGGTCTCCCACTTTAAGTTCTAAGTCCCTTCTCCAATGGTCCACATAGCTCTTCTGCATGTCTTGAGCGACCTTAAGTCGACTACTTATGATCTTAATTTTTTTTATGGTGTCCTCTATTAGTTCAACCCTTTCTAGCTTCCTTTCTCCCACCTCTTCCCAAAATAAGGGGGTGTGACATGGTCGTCCGTAAAGGGCCTCATAATGAGCCATTTGAATACTACCCTAATAACTGTTATTATAGGTAAACTCCATCAGGCATAAGTATTCCCCCCCAACCCTTATTCATGGTGAGTACACTTGCCCGTAACATGTCCTCCAGGGTTTGGATCGTCCACTCATACTGTCTATCGGTTTGAGGATGAAATGCTCATGTGGAGCTTGGTCCCCAAGGCACTTTGCAAACTAGGCAAGAACCTTGAGGTAAATCTAGGGTCTCTATCCGACACTATGCTTACCTAGACGCCATGAAGTCTCACAATTTCCCTCATGTATAACACGACTAGTTCTTCCACTGAATCTGTCACCCTTATTGGTAAGAAGTGGGCGGACTTGGTTAATCTATCTACAATGATCCAAATTGCGTCTCGTCCCTTCCTAGTAATAGGTAGTCCAGTAATAAAATCCATAGTAATGTATTCCCATTTCCATTTGGGGATTGGTAAGGGTTGTAGTAGTCTTGAAGGTTTTTGGTTCTCAGCTTTAATCTACTTATAGGACAAGCATTAGGCTACTTATTCCGCAATATCCCTCTCCCCCAACAACCTTATTTGAGGGTGCGATACATCTTAGTACTACCCAGATGCATCGCATAGATAGAGTCATGTGCCTCTTCCAAGATTAATCTCTTCAGTTCCTTATCTTGAGGCACATACACTCTACTCTTATAAGTTAGCACTCCATCGCCTCAAAGGTTGTAGTCTGGTCTCATCCCTTTGTTGACCAGGTCCAAATAGTGCTGGAGTTGCTTATCCCCTCTTTGTTGGACATTTATTTGCTCTATTAGGTTAGGTCTTACTATTATGTCAGCCAATAGGCATTTTTCTCTCTTGTCTAATTTAAGGTTCACTTCCATTCTTTCTAATTGCTACAACAAGGGTAAATAGCTTGTCTTTATCTACATCGCCTCAATTTGATACTTGCGACTTAGAGCGTCTGCCACCACATTGGCATTCCCGGGGTGATATTCTATCACATGGTCATAGTCCTTAACCAACTCCAACCATCTCCACTGGCAGAGGTTCAACTCTCTCTGAGTTAGGAAGTACATAAGACTGTTGTTATCGGTATATATCCTACACTTAACCCCATATAGGTAGTGTCACCAAATATTGAGGGCAAACACAATTGCGGCTAACTCTAAGCCGTGGGTAGGGTAGTTCTGCTCATATACCTTTAGTTGTTGTGAGGCGTAGGCGATGACCTTTCCTTGTTGCATTAATACACACCTGAGTCCTTATTCGGATGCATCACTGTAGACGGTGTACTCCCCTACACTTGGGTTAGGCAGAGAGAGTGCGGGTGTCAATGTTAAATGGTCTTTAACTCTAGGAAGGATTTCTCACAGCTTTCATCCCACTTATACTCCACTCCTTTCCTTGTGAGACGAGTCAAAGGGGTAGCTATCTTAGAGAAATCCTTTACAAACTGTCTGTAGTACCCTGTCAAGCCCTAGATATGGCCTCCACCTTTGCCAGATCCACATTGACTCCATCTTTGGACACTATGTGCCCTAAGATCCCTACCTCCTGCAACCAAAACTCACACTTGGAGAATTTCTCATATAAGCGGTTATCTCGTATTGTCTCAAAGGTGATAGCTAGATGTTCTTCATGCTCGGCCTAGTTCGTGAGTATATAAGTTTATTGTTTATAAACACTATCATAAACTTGTCCAAGTATGGCTGGAACACTTGGTTCATCAAATCCATGAAGGCTGCAGCGACATTCGTCAGGCCAAAAGGCATCACCCTAAACTCTTAGTGTCCTTATTTGGACCGAAAGGCAATATTAGGGATATCTTCCTCTCGGATCCTGAGTTGGTAGTATACTGACCAAAGGTCTATCTTGGAGAAGTAGGATGCTCCTTTCAGTTGGTCGAATATGTCATCAATCAGTGGAAGTGGATACTTATTCTTTATGATGACCTGGTTTAACTTTCGATAATCTATGCACAGCCTCATGCTCTCATCCTTTTTCTTTACTAATAGGACTGGTACACCCCATGGTGACTGACTAGGGCATATGAAACCCTTCTCCAATAGCCCATCCAGCTACTCCTTTAACTCTGCTGGAGCCATGCGATAAGGAGCTTGGGATATGGGATTTGTTTTGGGGATTACCTCTATGGTAAATTCTAGTTGTCGGCTTGGGGGTAATCCGAGTAATTCCTCTGGAAATACGTCCAAGTAGTGTTCAACTACTGGAATGCCTTCTGGTCCCTTCTCCTATGACTTCCCATTGATGATCATCACCAAGAAAGTTTTACAACCCTTCTGTATCATCTTTTGAGCCTTTCTGTGAGACACTAATTGCACTTCTCCCTTCCTCCTATCTCCTTCGAAATCTAGTCCGAGTGTTTCAGGAGTATGGAAAGTTATTACCTTCTTCCCACAATCCATTTTGGCTTGATGGGTACTTAACCAATCTATTCCCAATATTATTTCCACCTCCCTTAAAGGTAATGGGATCAAATCTGCCTCTAGTTTAGCTCCTCCAATCATAATCTCACATCCCTTGAACTAATTGTCCCTATCCAGCCCTTCTCCTAAGGGTGTGAGGATGTGAAGACTTTGTTATAGGGAGGTAAGTTCTAGGGGAAGTCCTGGGATTAGATATTCCTTGATTAAGGATCTCTCTGCTCATGAGTCAAAGAGGGTGTAGACTTTTCTCCCCCACAAGTGTATGTACCCCAATTGAAGAAATGCATGTTTTAGAAGGAAAATTTTCTTTATTGAATAAAGCTCAAATTATAGTTTTTGTGTCAATCTTAGTTAGGGAGGTTTTGGGAAGAACCACTATGGTACTAGGGTCTTTTCTAGCCTATTTTTGGGTGAGGTTGTATACCCTATATGGTACCCTTGTTGTGGCATCCTACCTAGGAGTCCTTGGGTTCCCTTGGGGTGGTCCAAGCATATTTTATTACTTATTCTCCCTAAGAGTGGGACATTCCTTTGCAAAGTACCCCACCTGGCCACATTTGAAACAGGATAAGCAAGCTCACTCATGGTATCTTTAGCATCTAGGACAATGAGGGTTTCCTTGTAGTAAGGTGGGGATTACACTCCATTGAGGTGGTGGCACATCCTTCCTCTTTTGGAAACCCTCCCTATTTCCCCACTTTGGACCATTTTGCTTCTTCCGTCCTCTATGACGACCTTGGCCCTTGTCCTCCTTCTGGTTAGTCTATTCCATCCAGCGATGTCGGGTTTGCATGAGATGCTCACATTTGTGAGCCATACTGATTACTGCGGCCAGATCCGTGGGGTGTCCTAGCACTCCCATCCTGTCTCGTATGTCCATGTTGAGACCGTCCATGAATCGTTGGCATACATCCGCAAGTCCGACTAGGTCGGGGGCAAAGGCTCTTAATTCGTTGAACTTGGTTTCATACTTTGAGATAGAGTTAAGCCCTTGTCGGAGTCGGAGGAAGTCCTGCTTCTTTTTTTTTTATCAGATGCCGAGCTAGGTATTCTTCCATATACCTCTACTTGAATTGCTCCCAGGTGGGGGGGGGGGGGGGGGGGGGTGGCATGTAAGCTCCTGACGTTATCCTACCACCTCTTCACACTAGCTTCTAGTAAAAGCTCTGCCAGGATTACCATATCCTCAAGTGAAACCCTCACTATCCCCATAAGTTTCTTAATGCTAGCTAGCCAGTCCATAGTAGCTCCAACATCCTTCTCTCCTAGGAAAGGTTTACATCCCAGTTGATGGAGAATTTTTAGGTATTTAGGGATGTCAACTGCAGGGGGGTTGATAGTAGGAGGGGGATGATATTGTACTTCCTTAGGCTCAACTTGAGAGTTGGTGTCCACCTCAGGGGTGAGGTTAGGTTGTCCAAACACTCGGGTGAACTCTTTGTACAATCTTTGATGTTCTAAGCTTAGTCCAGGTGGAATTGTCTGGGCTTCTCGGGGAGTTTCTACATGCTGGGGTGGTTGGGCAGTGTATGTACTCTTGGTTCCTCTCTTGGGAGCTATCTAAAATTTTAAAATTTATTCCTCTTAGTTACTATGTTATATAGTCTTGATAAAGCATTCGAGGAAACAGGCTCTGATACCACTCAAGTTGTCATGCCCCGACCCGGTTTGGTCAGATCCCCATGAGCAACCCACCACTCCCTTTGGTTCATTAAGGGTTTCACCCTTTTCTAAACCGCAAGGAGTAAGGTGTCCTTCTACATGTCTTTCATGGAATAGCATTATACAAAAATGAGTATTTTAAAACAAACATACCTGTCTTCTTACTAGTTACCTAAAAGAGGGAAAAAGGGAGGGGGTGAGTTCTACAACTTAGTGAGCGAGTGTTGGGAGTGAGTTTTTAAGAAAAACAACTTTATTCCAATTGTGCCAAGATTATCATTTCCTTTAAGAAGGATTTTCATCAAATTCTGGTTTTCAAAACCTTTTCCATTATCATTAGGTGTGTTTAGCTCTTTTACTCATCCACTTGCCTCGGGAGGCGTTTAGCAATACAAACACACGCCCTTCATTAGGAAGGGTGACACACATTCTCAGGTGCAACCCGTCCACTACACCCACTTGTGGATTAGAGTGTCTTTACCATCCACCAAGATAGAAGCTTGTCCACTTCTACCTTGGGTCTGAGTGGATGTTCTCAACATTTGACCTTTAGACCTGAATGCCACTCCATGTTCTTATGAGGACAGAGACCTCATTCCGACCCCAACCCAGTCTCATGCTGAAGCTACTCCGAGCTTCCAGACTAACTAGCATGACGAACTGCCCTTATCTCCACCATGTCGTTTAGTAGCCCTTAGGACCCTTCACTACCCCTCTTGGGGGTCTTGATGGTTCTGTACCACAAGTGAATGCTCAAACAACAATTTTCACATATGGCCATTATCTCTAGTGCCAATGGTCCAATGACCCCGACCCTCAACCTAACCTGTAGTTGTTTGTCTAGGCTGGTCCATTGACCTGACTTGATGCACTGCTGCTAGTCCATCGAGTATTGTCGGTCCTGTCTCGGTACCATGGCAAAATCACATAACAATTTCATTAGAAATTTTCATGGCTTTCCTTTACTCAAGTTTGTTTATGAGCTCCTGCTCATTCTTACTGGCCTTGGGCCAACTACATGTGATTTTCAAAAACTGGGCATTTAGCTCCATAAGTTCAAAAACCATGGCCTCCAGCCTATATGAGTTGTTCAAACTCCCGTCAAGAAGGTATACCAAATCTTTTAAGCATTGGCACACAGTCAGGGGAGAATACTTCTGACAAAAATTTTATTTTGAACTTCATCACACCAACAGGGTATGATGATATCTCTGCTTACTACGGGTAATCAGGTTTCTCCTTTCCTCAAGGAGGTTCATTATACTAACCGAGTATGATTATCTATACTTACGACTAGTTAGTAGGTTTTCTCAGCTAAAGATGGTACACCTCATCACAACAAGGTATGAAGTTACAAGTCCCACTCACAAGTGGTTTTTTATTTCTAAAGTGCTCACCATCCCAACTAGGTATGATGTATAATTAAGCTCACTCACCCGATGATTGTGACGTATTCATCCTCAGTCGGTTTCCAAGTAAACGCTAGTTTTTCCTTGCTGGCATTCCAGTCTCTCGTTTCCCTACATGATTTGGGTATCTTTATCAATTAAGGCTTGGCATGATAGCCATCGTTTTCTCACATATGAGCGACTAGTCTCAAAATTATTGATTAATTGTACTTAGGTTCCTAAAGTTCATTTTCTTTTACTTTAGGTCCCTAATGCTAACTCTTTCCCAAATTGAGTCACAAAGCTTCCAAAATTTCCTTTGAGTGCTCAATTTACTCAAAATTGTACAAGGGGCTCAAGTTTCCTAAATTTCTAATTTGGTCCCCAACTTTTCAAAAATTATAATTTGCCTCTATTTTCCAAAATTCCCAATTTAACCCCAAATGTTCCAAAAATTGACCAATTGGTCCCTCAACATCTTTCTCATGGCCAATTGGCCTTCAATTTTGGGAAATTGCAAAGAGGTCCCTCAATTTTCAAAAAATCACCAAAATTTCCCTAAAAGTTTCCCCAATTTCTCCACTTCAAACTGATCAAATTTAATTTCTTCAAATTGGCCATTCAAACGAGATTAATTGCTCCAATTGAAGGTATGTATCAGTTCCTACACTTTCTTACAATTCAATTGAGCTTTGAATCGTATAATTTAAGTCCAAAATGAGTTCAAACGGAGCTTCACCGGAAAATCGTTTGTAGAGAGAGAAAGCTTTGAAAGCTTATCGTCGGAGGTGCGATGGTCCGAGCTCTCTATTTGGGGAGATAGCTCTCGTCTTTAGGTTCCTTCTAGGATCAAGAAGTGCTACAATTGATATCCAATCGAGGAAGAATTTCATCAATAAAATTTAGCACTTTCTCTCTCTAACACCTATCTGTAACGATGGAGGAGGGCCGAATTGGCTTTCCTTTCATCTCTGTTGAGGTCATGTGAGAGCTGTGGGGGGGGGGGGGGGGGGGGGGTGGCGTTGGGGAGGCTTGGTTTGGCCGGACTAGGGCTAAATTTGGCCGAATTCAGCTCGACAAAAATAGAATAGCTTTGGTCCTTCAGAGCTACTTCACTGTTTGATTTTGCTAGTACTTCTCCAGTGGTCCTTGGGTCGAAACGAAGTTGTTTTCAGGTAGCTGACTTCCCCCCTGATTCAATAGGACCCGACCTTTCCTTCTAAGGCTAGGAAAAAGTCCTATGTCAGAGCTCTGGTTTGAGCTTCACCGGAAAATGGATCAGTTGTGAGAGAATGAAGATTTGAGCTATGTGGAGGATGGATGGAGAAAAGCTCTTTATATATGGAGCTCAGAGACCCTCTGTGTCATGCCTCGACCTGGTTTAGTCGGATCTCCGTGATCAACCTGCCGCTCCCTTGGTTTAAGAGGGGTTTCCCCCTTCTTTTAATCAAGAGGAACCATGTGTAATTTAAACCTTATTTCCTATAATAGAATAATCAATAAACATGCAAGCTTAAAAGTGACATTAAGCATACCTGATGGAGGGTACATCCTCATGTTTTCTTTGGTCATGTTTCCTTACTCCTGAAAGGGGTATTAGAGAGTGGGTGAGTTTTACAACTTAGTGAGCGAGTGTCGGGAGCAAGTTTTCAAGAACAATAGTTTCATTAAATTTTGCAAAGGCTATTATTTCCCTTAAAAGAAGTTTTCCTCAAAATTCGGTTTTCAAAATCTTTTTTCCCTTTTTCCATATTAAGTGTGTTTAGCAGACAAAACACCCCTTCATCAGGAATGGAACACACATTCGCATGTGCAGCCCATCCACTATACTCACTTGTGACTCGGAGCATCTTTACCGACCACCAAGATAGAGGTCCATCCACTTCTACCCTGGATTTGAATGGTTGTTCTCGACATCTGACCCTTAGTCCCAAATACCACTACGTGTCCGTATGAGGACAAAGACCTCATCCCAACCCCACCCTGGTCCCATATACGCAAGAAGCTACTCCCAGCTTCCTGACTGACTGGCACGACGATCTGCCCTTATCTCCACCATGTCATCAAGTAACCCTTAGGACCCATCACTACCCGTCTTGGGCGTCTTGATGGTCATGTACCACAAGGGCATGCACAAACAAGAATTTTTCATATCATAGCCATTATCTTTGGTGTCAATGGCCCAATGGCCCCGACCCTCAACCTGACCTGCAACTATTTGTCTAGGCCAGTCCGTCAACCCAACCTATCAAGTACTATCGGTCCTGACTCGGTACCATGGTGAAATCACACAACTATTTCATTTAAAATTTTTGATGGCTTTCATAACTCAGGTTTGTTTATAAGTTTCTGCTCATGCCCACTAGCCTTGGGCCCACTGCACGTGATTTTCCAAAACCGGGCATTTTGCGCCATAAGTTCAATAACGAGGCCTCTGGCCTATCTGAGCTGTTCTATCTCCCGTAAGAAAGGTCTCCCAAAAATTTTAAGCAATGGCACATAGTCAAGGGAGAATACTTTTGACAAAAACATCCTTTCCACTTCATCATACATATCGGGAGTGATGACATTTCTACTCACAACCGGTAAACGAGTTTATCATTTCCTTATGAAAGTTTTGTCATACCAACCGGGTATGATCGTTTCTACTTAAGATCAATATGTAGGTTTTCTGTTAATAAAAGTAAGCTCATCATCCCAACCGGGTATGCTGTGATTAAGCACACTCATCAGATAACCGTGACATGTTTGTCCTCGGTCGGTTTTAAATCTACGCGAGCTTTCTCTTGCTTGCATTCTGGTCACACTTGTCCCTACACGATTTGGGCAGCCTTATCAATTACAGTTTCGCATAAAAGCCTAGGCTCACAAATTATCGATTAATTGCACTTAGGCCCCTAAAGTTCATTTCTCTTGACTTTAGGTCCATAATGCCAACTTTTGCCCAATTTGAGTCCCAAGGTTTCCAAAATTTCCTTTGAGTACTCATTTTACTAAAAATTGTATAAGGGGTCAAGTTTTCCAAATTTCCCATTTGGTCCACAACTTTCCAAAAATTACCATTTTGCCCCTACATTCCAAAAAATAGCAATTTAGCCCAAATGTTTCAAAGATTGACCAATTGGTCCTCCAACATCTTTTTAATGGCTAATTGTCCTTCAATTTTGGGAAATTTCAAAGAGGTTCCTCAATTTTTTGAAATCTCAATTTTCTCCAATTTCTCACTTTCAAACTAACCGAATGTGATTTCTTCAAATTGGCCATTAAATCGAGGTTAATTGCTTCAATTTGAGGTGTAAATTAGTTCGTACACTTCCATGAGATTCAATTGAGCTTTGAATCGCATGAATTGAGGCCGAAACGAGCTCAAATGAAACTTCGCCAAAAAAATCATTCGTAGAGAGAGAAAGTTTCGAAAGCTTATCGTTGGAGGTGTGACGGTCCAAGCTCTCTATTTGGGTATGTAGCTCTCGTCCTGAGGTTTTTTATAGGATCATGAATTTCTACAATTGACATTGAATCGAGGGAGAATTTCATTAGTGAAGTTTCACACTTTCTTTCTCTAACTCCAAGCAGAAATGACAGAGTAGGGCCAAATTGGCTTAACTTTCAGCTTTGTTGAGGTTGTGTGAGAGTCGTGGGGGTGTCGAGAAGGCTTGGTTTGGATGGAGGAGGGTGGAATTTGACTAAATTCAGCTTGGCCAAAACAGGGCATGTCACGCCCCTACCTAGTTTTGTCGGATCCCTGTAGCAACTTGCCACTCTCCTAATTTACTAAGGGTTTTCCCCTCCTTTAACCTGGGAGGAGTAAGGCATTCTTTAAACTTGTACCTTTCCTGGAATACATAAATCAAAACTGCATAAACTTTTTAACTTACATACCTGTCTTGCAGGTGTGATTAGTAGGACGTCTTTGGGTAGGTTGCCCTTGGTTACTTGGAAAGGGATATAAGGGAGGGGGTGAGTTCAACAACTCAGTGAATAGATATTTAAAGTTTGACTTTTATGGAAAATATTTGAATTGTAGTGTGCCAGACTCCTTATTTTCTTTTAAAATAATTTATCCTCAAAATCTTGGTTTCATGGCCATTGCTCACTCCTCAACCATAACCGGTGTGCTTATCAACCAACACACGCCCTTTATCATTAAGGGAACACACATGAATAAAATCTATGTTTGTATAAGGACAGAGACCATATATTGGTCTCGTGTTTATGAAACTCAAACATAGAAGCTTTAGGAAGCCCCAAACACAGTAGCTTTATGGAGTCCAAACACAGAAACTTCATTGAGTACAAACACAGAACTCCGTGGAGTACAAACACATAACTCCATGACAAACTGGTATGACGAGAAACATAAACCTAGTAGCTTCTCTTTTCCCTTATCGCCACCATGTCATCCAACAGTCCTTAGGATGCATCACTACCCCACTTGGGTGTGTTAATGGTCCTGAACCTCAAGTGCATACACAAACAAAGTTTTCCTCAAAATTTATTTAATCTTGGGTGCCACTGGTCCAACGGCCTCAACCCTCAACTCGACCTATAACTATTTGTCTCGATTGGTCCATCGACCTATCATGTTGCATTGCCGCTAGTCCATCGAGTATGTCGGACCTGTCTTGGTACCATGGCCAATCAATTCATTTATTTAAGTTTTATGGCTCAAATTCATGTTTGTTTACGAGCTCCTACTCATGCTAACTTGCATAGGGCCCATTGTTCGAGATTTTCAAAATTGGGCATATTAGCCCCCAAGTTCCAAAATCGATGGCTCTAGCCTATTTGAACTATTTGAGCTCCTGTCAAGAAGTCACCCAAAAATTTTAAGTAGTGGCACACAGTAAGGGGAGAGCACTTCCGACAAAATAAACCTTTTATTTGTCTATCATACTAACCGGGTATGAAGACGTCTCCGCTTCCTTCCAAAAAGATTCATCATACCAACCAAGTATGATCTACTTACAACCGATAAATAGTTTTTTTGCGTGATTTTCACATCACTCCTATCAGGTGTGATGTTTAAAGTACCACTTAGCAGTGGGTTTTAAATTTTGAGGTGGTTATTATCACAACCGGGTATGATAATAAATATCCCACTCGCTCGTTAATACAGTGAATTCCTTTCGACCAGTTCTTTGTCTTCACGCGAGCTTGTCCTTGCTGGCATTCCCGGTATTTTATGTTCCTAAATGATATGAACATCCTTGTTCATTATCCCTTAACCTAATAGCCTTCATTCATTGTGCATGGATGAAATACTCAAACTTTTTGATTTATTGCAATTAGGTCCCTAAAGTCCTTTTTCTTTAACTTTAGGTCCCTAATGTTGTGTTTCCTTCAAATTGAGACCCGAAATTTCTAAAATTCACCATGGAACTCAATTTATTCAAAATCACATAAGGGGTTCAAGTTTCCCAAATTTCCAATTTGGTCCCCAACTTTTCCAAAATTACCATTTTGCCCCTCCTTTACAAAATGGTAAGTTTTGCCCCAAAAATCCAAAAATTTTCCAATTGGTCCTTAAACATCTTTATCATGCCCAATTGGCCCTCAATTTTATGAAATTGCACTTTAGTCCCTTGAATTTTTTAAATCCCCAAATTTTCCCCAATTTCAACCTTCTAACTCAACTGAATTTAATTTCATCAAATTGACCAATCAAATGAGTTTAATTGTTGAAATTGAAGTTCCTACACTTTCATATGATTCAAATGCATTTTGAATCGCATGATTTGATGCTAGAATGAGCTCAAACGGAGCTTCGCTGAAAAACTAAAATTAGAGAGAGAAAGCTTTGAAAGCTTACCATCGGGGTGCGATAGACTGAACTTTCAATCTAGGCAGTTAGCTCTTGTCCAGAGGTTTCTCCTAGATCAAGAATTGCATCAATTGATGTCGAATTGAGTGAGAATTTAGTCATCAAAGTTATGTCGGTTCTCTCTCTAGCATCGATTGGAATTTATAGAGTGAAGCCAAATTGGCATACCTTTCAGCTCTAATTTAGCTGTAAAAGAACTGTGGAGGTGTTGGGAGGGCTTGGTTTCACCTAAGAAGGGCTCAAATTGGCCGATTTTAGCTCGGCTAAAACAGGGCAGCTTTGGTCTACCAGACCTGCTTCACTGTTTGATCACGCCGACGCTTCTCCGACGACCCTCAGAGCAAATGGAGAACACAGGCATGTAGTGACTTCTCCCCAAATCCAAAGAACCCAACCATGCCTTCTTTGGCTCAGAAAAATACCCAAGTCAGATCTCTGGTTCGAGCTTCACCGAAAAATAGAGCAGTTGAGAGAGAATGGAGTTTTTAGGTGTGTAGAGGATGAATGCGGAGGGGCTCTTTATATAGGAAGCTTGGGGACTTCTTGGTCATCCAATTAGCACATTAATGGCGGTCATTCATTGCCTGAAACTCCCTGGCTAGAGACTTTTCAGCTTTGTCGGTGTAGCTCAATTTTTTGGCAAGTGAACAGTGCTTTCAACTGAAGGAAGAAGAAGACACTATTCGGAAATGGACCGGACCGGTCCAAATCGGGTTCAAAACTTAAACCGGCCAGTTCAGGCCCGAATTGACTAAATTCAGCTTGGCCAAAACAGGGTATGTCATGCCCCTACCTAGTTTTGTCGGATCCCCGTAGCAACTCGCCACTCTCCCAATTTACTAACATTTTTCCCTCTTTTACCCCGGGAGGAGTAAGACATCCTTTAAACTTGTACCTTTCCTAGAATACATAAATCAAAACTGTATAAACTTTTTAACTTACATACCTGACTTGTAGGTGTGATTAGTAGGAGGTCTTTGGGTAGGTTGCCCTTGGTTAATTGGAAAGGGATATAAGGGAGGGGGTGAGTTCAACGACTCAGTGAATGGGTATTTAAAGTTTAACTTTTACAAAAAAATATTTGAATTGTAGTGTGCCAGACTCCTTATTTTCTTTTAAAATAATTTATTCTCAAAATCTCAGTTTCATAGCCATTACTCACTTCGAAACTTAATTTAAACAATTAGAAGTGTTTGATCGGTCAATTTGATGAAATCAAATTCGGTTGTGTTAGTAAGTTGAAATTAGGGGAAAATTGGGGATTTTCGAAAATTCTAAGGACCAAATTGCAATTTTATAAAATTGAGGGTTAATTGGGCATGATAAGAATGTTAGAGGGCAAATTGAGGAATTTTACAATTTTTGGGGTAAAACTTACCATTTTGTAAAGGAAGGGCAAAATGGTAATTTTGGAGAAGTTGGGGGACCAAATTGGAAATTTGGGAAATTAAACCCTTTTTTGTGAATTTAAATAAATTGAGGTCCTAAAATAAATTTTAAAAGTTCCAGGACTCAATTTAATGAAAAACCAATATTAGAGATTTAAAATTAAAGAAAAATAACTTTAGAGACCTAATTGTAAATAAAGGAAAATTTGGTTGTCTCATTCAATTGAGATGAATGACGGCTATTAGGCCAAAGAATAATGAAGAAGAACATTCATATCGTGTAGGAACAAGAAGTACCAAGAACGCCAGCTAAGACAAGTTCGAGTAAGGACAACAAGTCGGTTAAGAAGAATTTCACTGCACGATGGGGTGAGTGGGATTTTTATACCATACCCGGTTGGGATGTTAAGTATCTCGGAAATGAAAACCCACTACTAAGTGGTATTTTAAACATTACAACTTGGAGCAGTGATGTGAAAATGACACGTAAAAACTACTTACTGGTTGTAAGTAGATCATACCCGGTTGGTATGATGAAACTTCCCCGGAGGAAGTGGAAAACCTATTTATCGATTATGAGCAAAGTTATCCTCATACTCGATTGGTGTGATAGATAGTTAAAAATATAATTTTGTTAGAAGTTCTCTCCACTACTTAAACTATTTGGCAGACCTTCTTGACGGGAGCTTGAATAGCTCTATTAGGCCGGAGACCTTGGTTTTGGAACTTGGGGGCTAATATGCCCTGTTTTGAAAATCTCGAACAGTGGGCCAAAGGCCAGTTGGCACGAGCAAGAGCTCGTAAACAAATATGAGATATATGTCATAAAACTTTAAATAAATGAATTTTTTGGTCGTGGTATCAAGTTAGGACCAGGAAATTTAATCAACAAGTGGCAATGCGACATGACAAGTCTTCAGACTAGTCAAGATAAGCAGCTGCAGGTTGAGTTGAGGGTCGGGGCCGTTGGATCAGTGGCACGACAGATTATACAGTATGATGTGAAAATACTGATTGTGCATGCACTATGTTTACAGGACCTTCAAGATGCCCAAGAGGGGTAGTGATGTGTCCTAGGGCCTTGAACAATCTGGTGGGTATAAGGGCAGTTCGTCAGACTAGGTGACCTTACGAAGCTCGAAATAGCTTCAAGCGCACGAGACCGGGGTGGGGACGGGATGAGGTCTCTGTCCTCATACGGACATGGAGAATTGTTATGAGATTGAGGGTCGGGTGTCACAAACATCCACTCATTCTCAGGGTAGAAGTGGAGGAACTTCTTTCTAGGTGGTCGGTAAAGTCACTCCAATGCCACAAGTACGTTCAGTGGACGTACTGGCCTGCAATTGTGTGATTGACCTTCATGATAAAGGATGTGTATTTGGTGATGACACACCGTGGTTAATAAGAAATGGTGATAAAAACCAAAAATTGAAATGAAAAAGTTTTTAAAAGAGAATATGGAGTCTGGCATACTCCGAATCAAACATTTTTCCTAAAAGATAAATTTTGAAAACCCATTCACTGAGTCGTCGTACTCACCCCCTCCCTTATATCTCTTTCAGGAAATCCTGAAAAGCCTACCCCAAAGGACCTTCAACTAATACACCTGTGAGATAGGTACTAATTGTTTAAATTTTATGTAGTTTTGATTTATGTGTTCCAGGAAAGGTACAGGTTTAAAGGATGCCTTACTCTTCACAGTTTATATATAAGGGGAAACCCTTAGTAAACTAGGAGGGTGGTGGGTTGATCACGGGGATCTAACCAAACCGGGTCGGGGCGTGACAACTTTAGTGGTATCAGAGTCTGTTTCCTCGAATACATAATCAAGACTAGAAAAGATAGTAAATAATATGAATGATTTAAAAATTTTCAGATGGCTCCTAGGAGAGGAACCAAGAAAACTAGGACATGCATACTAACACCACCCAACACTCTATCCTCGTAGGGAGATCACCCTAAAATACCCGAGAAGTCCCGAAGAACCAAGAGACATTAGTGGGAAGCATCCAGAAGGATGGTGCCAGGATCTGTTGAGGTCAAAATCCTGAGTAAGAAGGAAGCCAAACCTAAGGCGAGGTACGCCATCAATAGCTTATAACCTTACTAAGAAGGACGCTTGTCAAGAACCTAGTAGCTCTCCATCTGTTTCTTAGGTACTTTTTGTAATAGGGCTAAGACCCCAATTATTGTACTACCTCTCCAATAATAAAGAACTCCAAGTTATTAAAAATTATGTCTCTAAAAAATAATGTGACCTTGCGTCTCAAGCTATAGGAAGATTGCCCAAGAAAGGTAAACAAACAAACCCACGTTACCCTAGACACCAGGAGACCAAGGAAATTCCCATTCCAAATAAAGGAAATAAATCAAGGGAATTGTTAGGTGAGGAAAGTAAGAAAACCATCAATGTAATTAAGGAGTCTAGGAGAACACTTAAAGTAACAACTGGACAAGAAAAAATGACCTATTGCAAGCTGTAAGGGAAATAGGACATGAAGTGAATAAATATCCCACACCACAAGGATTTAGAACAATACTTTCCAAATATAGTGTCCAATAGCTATAGGAATCTAGAAGGATGTCATTCCTAGAAACAAGACTCTTGCTCAAAATTTTAACCACATCTAGGAGGAAACTCTTCAAGATCCTAGCATAGTGACATGAAGGAAAAAAGACTGAAGGTAGGACCTCGATAAAACGCAAAATAGAACAAAAGGGTTGCTGAAGAAAATTTTCCTTAAATTTCCAATCATCTAGGAGCAAGGAAGGAAGTGCCTCCCCTAGAAAAGACAAGTCGACGACAAATGGGATGTCTAATGATGATAAGCACGACCTGCTTTGGAAAAAGCAAAGAAGTCCCATTGGAGTTTCGAACAAATATAACCGAAGAAAGCAAATCAAAATAACAAGATAGTCAAGGAGAATAAACGACGCCCTAAGGAGAACCAAGGAGTAGTAAGGACCCTAAAAAGGGCAATGGAATGGTCATTAAAGACAAGAAGACTCAAGAGATAACTGCCTCAAGATAATTAGACAAGGTGAATTGTAGAGGCGAGGAAAGTAATGAACTGATCCTTGTGGGAGTCATAGATTAAGCTCTAGTAAAGAAAGTAAAGATGGAAAGGTCAAACATTTGGAAAAAGGAGGATGGAGGGGATCCTTGAAAAGGTCAATATTTAAGACCAAATTGACGACCAAACTCAAGGCCAGGAGAAGACTAAGTAAACCTCGCACAAAGAGGTCTTGAAACAAACCATGTCTGAACCTTTTCCAAGTAAGGAAACTTGTGTGGGATACTGGTAGAATTTAAGAAATGGTACAAGGAAGTATCGCTAGATTTCCCGGGAAGGGTGCATGAGAAAGACGACATCAAAGGATGTCATTTAATGATTAGATACTTCCAAAGAATGAATGAAAAAGGAATCTCGAGAGAAAGGGAAAGAATCCTACCAAGGAAGGAAGCCCCGAAAGGACATACATATCCCAAATTAAGAGGAAATGGAACCAAGTGAAACAGAAAGAATGATAAGCTCACAAATGAAATGCTGGTTGAGATGGAAAGATTAGTTACCAAGGAAAAGTACTCATGAGGGCCTAAGAAGTAAATTAAAACCAAGGAATAGATGAATAGCATGGTAGCATCAAAGAATGTTGTAACGAATAGGAGTAGGTGGACTACAATAATGAGAAAATAAAAGAAAGAATATATGAGGAATCTTGGAGAAGTAAGCCCTCAATTTAGAAGTAAATTAGGGAAAACAACCACTGACATCTGGATGGGTCGTGGTCCACGCTCACTTAATGGAGCCTAAAAGATTGGACGGATGAGTATAGTGTGGAGTATACAAAATAAGACCAATAATCAGAAATTACTCAGGTAATGAATGAAATGGAATTTTAAGATGAATAAGGATTTAAAGTGAGAAATTGCCTCAACATAGAAGAAGGTGTAAGGAGATGAAGGAAGAAATCTCCAAAGGATGGTAAGAAGGTTAAAGCTTTGAACCTAGTTCGAACTGGTTAAGAATAGTGTCGTCTTCTTCCTTCAGATGACGACACTGTTCACTTTCTGGAAAATCGCATAGCTCCGACAAAGCTCAAAAGTCTCCGGCCATAAAGTTTTAGGCAATGAATGACCACCATTAAGGCACCAATCGGACGGCCAAGAAGTCTCTGAGCATCCTATATAAAGAGCCCCTCCTCATCCATCCACTCCACACCTGAAAAACTCACTCTCTCTTAGTTGCTTAGTTTTCTGATGATGCTCGAACCAAAGCTCCAATATAGGGTCATTTTTGAGCCAAAGAAGGTGAGGTCGGGTTCCTTAGAACCGTAGAGAAGTCAGCTACACGCGTGTAGTCTCCGTTTGCTCCGAGAGTCAACGGAGTAATGTCGGCGTGATCGAATAGTGAAGTAGCTCTGACAGACCGAAGCTGCCCTATTACGGCCCAGCTGAAATCGGCCAATTCAAGCCCTCCTCATGCCAAACCACACTCTCCCAACACTTTCTTAGCCCTCACACGGTCGAATTAGGATTGAAATGTAAGCCAATTCGGCTTCACTCTGCAATTTCCGACCAGAGCTAGAGATAGAACTGGTAAAATTTCGATGATAGAATTCTAATCCAATTCAGCATCAATTGATGTCATTCTTGATCCTAGGAAGAACCTCAGAAGTAGATCTATCTGCCCAAATAGAAAGCTCAGACCGTCGCGCCCTCACCTATTAGCAATTGAAGCTTTCTCTCTCTATAGTTAATCTTCTGGCAAAGCTCCGTTTAAGCTCATTCCGATGTTAAAACTTATGATTCAAAGTGCTATGGAATCATATGAACATGTAGAAACTCAATTTCAACAATTAGAAGTGTTTGATCGGTCAATTTGATGAAATCAAATTCGGTTGGGTTAGGAAGTTGAAATTAGGGGGAAATTGAGGATTTTTGAAAATTCGAAGGACCAAAATGCAATTTCATTAGATTGAGGGTCAATTGGGCATGATAAGAATGTTAGAGGGCTAATTGAGGAATTTTAGAATTTTTTGGGTAAAACTTACCATTTTGTAAAGGAAGGGAAAAATGGAAATAATTGAAAAGTTGGGTGGACCAAATTGGAAATTTGGGTAATTATAACCCTTTTTGTGAATTTGAATAAATTGAGATAAAGTTTTAGGACTTAATTTGAGGAAAAATTGGCATTAGGGACTTAAAATTAAAGAAAAATAAATTTAGGGACCTAATTGTAAATAAAGGAAAAATTGGTTTTCTTATTCAATTGGGATGAATGAGGGCTATTAGGCTAAAGAATAATGAACAATAACATTCATATCATGTAGGAATAAGAAGTACCGAGAATGCCATCTAAGACGAGTTTGAGTAAGGACAACAACCGACTAAGAGGAATTTCACTACATGATCGGGTGAGTGGGATTTTTATATCTTACCCGGATGGGATGATAAGTACCTAAGAAATGAAAATTCACTACTTAGTGGTATTTTAAACATCACAACGTAGAGGAGTGATGTGAAAATGACACGTAAAAACTACTTACTGGTTGTAAGTAGATCATGCCCGGTTTGTATGATGAAACTTCCCCGAAGGAAGTGGAAAACACGTTCATCAGTTATGAGCAGAGATATCCTTATACTCGATTGGTATGATAGATAGTTGAAAATATAATTTTATCGGATGTGCTCTCCCGTGCATGTGTGTTAGTGCTTAAATGATTTGGTATACCTTCTTGACGGGAGTTCGAATAGCTCTATTAGGCCAGAGGCCTCAATTTTGGAACTTGTGGGCTAATATGCCTGGTTGTGAAAATCTCGAACAGTGGGCCATAGGCCAGTTGGCACGAGCAGGAGCTCATAAACAAATATGAGATATATGCCATAAAACTTTAAATAAATGAATTGTTTGGCCATGGTATCAAGTTAGAACCGACATATTCAATCAACTAGTGGCAGTGTGACATGAAAAATGTCCGGACTAGTCAAGGTAAACAGTTACAGGTTGAATTGAAGGTCGAGGCCATTGGACCAGTGCCACCACAGATTATATGGCATGATGTGAAAATATTGATTGTGCATGCACTGTGTTCACGGGACCTTCAAGACTCCTAATAGAGGTAATGATGTGTCATAGAGCCCTGGATGACCTGGTGGGTATAAGGGCAGTTCGTCGGATCAGGTGTGTAAACCCCACCCTTTTGAGCTAAGGAAAACCGGTCAAACCGATTGAGAAAACTGAACCGATTCACAAACCTGATCAATTGTAAATGGGAAATTTAGGAATTTACAACTCCTGAGTGATCCAAAGGGTTCATAATACTATGGAAAAGAACATTAGGACAAATTGGAAGAGGAAAACTAGACCAGTTTGGATGAATCGGGTCCAACAGGTTTGAACCGGTTTATGAACCGAGTTGGTTTATGAACCAAAACTGATAGAGATTGGGCAAAATAGAGGAATTCAACTCCATTGTACTCCAAAGAAATTCATAAACCTTGGGAAGGAACCTTAGAACAAAGTGAGAGAGAAAAACCAGACCAGTTCGGGTGAACCGAACCCGAACCGGATTAAATCGATTTAAGAACCGAACTAGTTTATGAACCGAAATTGATAAAGATATGATAAACTGTGAATCTTATGGACCCTAAGTGACCTATGAAGTCACAAAAGTCATGGAAATGGACTTGTGAAGGAATTGGGGATGAAAACCAAACCAGTTCAGATGAACTGGATTCAAACCAATTTGGACCGGTTTGAACCACTATTGAACCAAATCCTAAATTCATTTTTCTAGGTAGTTTAAATATTTCAAATTGGAGATTTGAGACCACTATTGGATAAAGAATGAATTTAGAAATTTTTGAATTTGAAAAACTCGATCGAATGGGGTGTGAATCGACCGATTTAAGCTTTGAACCCGGTTCAGACTGGTCCGGTCCGGTTCGAAATAGTGTCATCTTCTTCCTCAAGATGACAACACTATTCACTCGCCGGAAAATCGAAGCAGTGCTAGCGAAGAAGAAATGTTTCCATTCGGTACGTTTCAGGTTATCAATGGCTGTCATAAAGGTGCCAAACGGACAGCCAATGGGTCCACGAGCTCCTTATATAAAGAGCCCCTCCCCATTCATCCTCTCCAAACTTGAAAACTCCATTCTCTCTCAACTACTCCTTTTTCGGGCAAAGCTCGAACCAGAGCTCCGATATGAGGTCTTTTCTAAGCCAAATAAGGCAAGGTCGGGTTCTTTAGAACCGAGGAGAAGTCAGTTACACACATGTAGTCTCTGTTTGCTCCGAGAGTCGTCGGAGAAACACCAAAGTGATGAAATAGTGAAGTACCTCCTGCGGACCGAACCTGCCCTATTTCAGTCGAGTTGAAATTAGTCATTTCGAGCACTCCTCAGGCGAAACCAAGCCTTTTCAACACTTCCTAAGCCCTCCCACGTCCGAATTAGGACTAAAAGGTAAGCCAATTCGGCCCCCCTTTGCAATTTTCGGTGGTAGAGAGAGAACTGGCAGAATTTCAATGATGAAATTCTAACTCAATTCAGCATCAGTTGATGCAATTCTTGATTCTAGGATGATCCTTAGGATAAGAGCTATCTGCCAGATCGAAAGCTCGGACCGTCGTGCCCTCACCGGTGAGTAATTGAAGCTTTCTCTTTCTATAGTCTATTTTCGAGTAATGCTCCATTTGAGCTCGTTCCAGAGTTAAAACTTGCAATTCAAAGTTCTATGGAATCGTATGAACATGGAGAAACTCAATTTCAACTTCAATTTCAACATTAAAGGTCTTTGAACAATCAATTTGATGAAATCAAATTCAGCTGTGTTAAAGAGTTGAAATTGGGGGAAAATTGGGGGAAATTGAGGATTTTCAAAAATTCGAGGGACCGAAATGCAATTTCCTAAAATTGAGGGTCAATTGGGAATGATAAAAATGTTAGAGGGCCAATTGAGGAATTTTAGAATTTTTAGGGTGAAACTTACCATTTTTGTAAAGGAAGGTCAAAATGGTAATTTTGGAAAAAGTTGGGGGACCAAATTGGAAATTTGGGAAATTAATCCCCTTTTTGTGAAATGGAATAAATTGAGGTTCTATGATAAATTTTAAAAGTTTTGAAACTCAATTTGAGGAAAAACCAACATTAGGGACTTAAAGTTAAAGAGAAATAACTTTAGGGACCTAATTGCAAATAAATAAAAGCTTGACTTTCTCATTCATTTGGAATGAATGAAAGCTATTAGGCCGAAGGATAATGAACTGAGAAGTTCATATCATGTAGGAATATGAAGTACCGGGAACGCCAGCAAGGACAAGCTTGCATGAATACAAAGAACCGGTCTATCAGAATTCACGGTATTAACGGGTGAGTGGGTTTACTAACGTCATATCCGGTTGGGATGATGAGTACAACTTAAAGTTAAAAACCACTTATCGGTTGTGAGTGGGATTTTATATCATACCCGGTTAGGGATGATAAGTATCTCGAAATAAAAACCCACTATCAAGTGGTATTTTAAACGTCACAACTTAGAGGAGTGATGTGAAAATCATGCAGAAAAACTAATTGCCGGTTGTAAGTAGATCATACCCGGTTGGGATGATGAAACTTTCTTGAGGGAAGTTGAAAACCTGTTAATCAGTTATGGGTGGAGATGTCCTTATACCCGGTTGGTATAATGGACAATTGAAAATATAATTTTGTCAGAAGTGCTCCCCTAACTGTGTGCCAATACTTAAACTATTTTAGAAACCTTTTTGATGGAAGCTTGAATAGCTCTTATAGGGTGGGGGCCTCGGTTTTGGAACTTGGGGGCTAATATGCCCGATTTTGAAAATCTCGTACAGTGGGCCCAAGGTTAGTTGGCACGAGCAAGAGCTTGTAAACAAACATGAATTATATGCCATAAAACTTTAAATAAAGGAATTGTTTGGCCATGGTACCAAGATAGGATCGACATACTCAGTGATCTAGTGGCAGTGCGACATGACAGGTCGACGGACCAGTCAAGACAAATAACTGTGGGTTGTATTGAGAGTTGGGGCCATTGGACCAGTGGCACCACAGATTATATGGCATAATGAGAAAACATTGTTTGTGCATGCACTATGAGTACGGGATCATCAAGACGCCCATCAGGGGTAGTGATGCATCCTAAGGGCCCTGGACGACCCGGTGAGTATAAGGGCAGTTCATCGTTCCAGGTGACCGTGCAAAATTTGGAGTAGCACCAAGCGCATGAGACTGGGGTGGGGACGGGATGAGGTCTCCGTCCTCATATGGACACGAAGAATCAATTTTCGGGATTGAGGGCAAATGTCACGTACATCCTCTCATTCTCAGGGTAGAAGTGGTCGTACTTCTATCTAGGTGGCCGATAAAGTCGCTCCGAAGCCACAAGTGGGTTTAGTGGTCGTACTTCTATCTAGGTGGCCGATAAAGTCGCTCCGAAGCCACAAGTGGGTTTAGTGGTCGTGCTGACCTATGAATGTGTGTAACCTTCATAATGAAGGATGTGTGTTAAGTGATGACACACTGTGATAAAAAGAAATGGTGATAAACTTGAGATTTGCAAATGAAATGGTTTTGAAAGAAAGGAGTCTGGCACACTCCAATAATAAATGTTTTCTTAAAAGTCTAAACTTTTGAAAACTCATTCACTAAGTAGTCGTACTCACCCCCTCCCTTATATCCCTTTCAGGAGATTTTGGAAAGCCTATCCTTACAGACCATCAAATAAGAAGCCTGTGAGATAGGTATGATAAATCTAAATTACTACACAGTTTTGATTTATGTTATTCTAGGAAAAGGTGCAAGTTAAAAGATGCCTTACTCTTTATGGTTTATAATAAGGGGAAACCCTTAAATAACCTGGGAGAGTGGCGGGTTGATCATGGGGATCTGACCAAACCGGGTTGGGGTGTGACAAGGTGACCTTGCGAATCTCAGAGCAGCTTCAAGCACACGAGACAAGGGTGGGGACAAGATGAGGTCTCTGTTCTCATACGAACATGGAAAATTGTTACAGGATTGAGGGTCGGGTGTTGTGAATATGCACTAATTCTCAGGTTAGAAGTGCACGTACTTCTATCTAGGTGGCCGGTAAAGTCGCTCCGACGCCACAAGTGTGTGATTGACCTTAATAATGAAGGATGTGTGTTGGGTGATGACACACCGTGGTTAATAAGAAATGGTAATAAAAACGGAAAATTGAAATGAAAAGTTTTTAAAAGAGAATAAGGAGTCTGGTACACTCTGAATTAAACATTTTTCCTAAAAGATAAATTTTGAAAACTCATTGAATGAGTCGTTGTACTCACCCCTCCCTTATATCCCTTTTAGAAAATCCCATAAATTCTACCACAAAGGACGTTCAACTAATATGCCTATGAGACAGGTACTAATTGTTTAAAATTTATGTAGTTTTGATTTATGTGTTCTAGGAAAGGTACAGGTTTAAAGGACGCCTTACTCTTCACGGTTTATAAATAAGGGGAAACCCTTAGTAAATCAGGAGGGTGGCAGGTTAATCACGGGGATCCAACCAAATCGGGTCGGTGCGTGACAAAATATGATGAGCATGATGTCGCATAAATAAAAGTAAGAACCGTGATATAAATCTATGAAGAAACCAAGATTATCTCTAAGCATGAAAATGAGACTAGGTTTCATGAGTTTGACTAAGTAGCTAGAAATGAATGAGTTGCCTGACGCTAGAGCCATGAACTTTTGATAGAGACATGTATGATATGAATTATGAAATGAGATTAATAAGTGGTGGGGTCGGTCGGATAACATGTCGAGCCCGATAATTTAACGAATACTATTGCTTGTTATAAAGTTAAATGCATGTTAAATAACATGAGTAGTGAAGTTAGTCCAATCGCATACTACACGTCTAAATAAGAATGACCATTATATTGTGTGACTATTATTGTGATATGATTAGGAGGATACTTATGATGCTGGCATGACACCTAGTACTAGAGGTGATGTTGAGTGTAACGTGGAAGACTCAAAGCAGGGTACAAGGGAAGAGTTAGCTTCCAAAATCTTCCTAAGAACCTAATGAAGCCTTATGGTGGGAGTTCAGTCATCATTTGTGATCCCATAGGTGGGTTGAGTTGGATCAAAAGATACAATATGTCAGATGACACATCATTGACATTCGTGTGAGGGAAACATATATCTCGAGAAGTTTCATAGTAGTGTGACCTAACACACATACTACTCACATCCTGAGTTCGTATGTGTAAGAACTTCGGGGTTATACTTGTACATTTAATGTGTCGTTTTGTGAAATGAGAAATAAATTACCAAAATGATAAAAAAAATGAGATAAAATATTAATGTGAGAAAGAAAGTATTAAAAAGATACAAGTAAACAAAACCTAATAAAATAGTAAGTAGTGTTTGAGTTATAAGTTATAATGTGGCTTGACATCAGTAAATATGTTCACTTAAGTGTGAGCTCACCCCTCCCCAAATCATTTATAACTGTGTGCAAAGAAGTACAAAAAACCCTAAGAAAATCTCAATATCCAAATGTATGCAATCGAGTATTGGGATTCGAAAAATGTACACGAATGCTAATTATATGTTTGCTTATCAGTTGTCATATTATCAAGGAAAATATTGTAATTGATTTAAGCTTACAAAATACTTTTAAATTTTTAAATTTTATACTTAATTATGTAAGTTTTTATTAATAAACTTTTTGTTGGTAATATTCTGATTAATGTACCAACTATTATAATATCGAGTTTCTATGATGGATTACCATTGTTCCTGCAACTCGAAAAATTGGATCAGGGCGTGATATCTTTATTTAAAATTTATCACTAATCTAACCATCAAATAATGTTCATTATTTTCTTTTTTTTGTATTATATTTTTCTCATAATCATAACACATTTATTCAATTAAAAAATTGACCAAATTCTCCATTCTCCTAGTCAATTGGAGAACTTGATTGCATTTATACTACTTCTAGTAACTTGCTCGAAGTCAATATACTTAATCACAATCATAATCAATAACTCAAATATATCCCTAATAAATGTTGATATATTGTCTAGCTAATAACACAAACATACATTAATGTATTGATTTGTTCTCTAGTCACTAATACATATACACATCTATACATGACCTTATTCTATCACAAATCATACATATACATCCACCGATCTTCATCAATGCGTCACCTCACATATCATACACACATTTGATATCATCTTTTCTTTTATAAAATGTTACTGAACCCTAACTCGTATTTTGTAAAGGTTGAAAACTTTAAAAAAAACTTTTTGAACGTATTTTTGTAAAGGTTGGAAACTTAGAATTTTTTTTAATTCGTACATTTTTCAATTATTTTTTTAGTTATAATCTATTTTGTATAAACGGGTTATAATCTATTTTATTAAACTTCTGTACCATCTTACATAAACATTCGTGCATTAGCTTGTATTTTATAAAAAATCAAAACTTAGCTCTTCTCTTTGAGACAGATCTTATTTTGTTATTTTTAAACATTCGAAATTTAGCATATTTTTTATAATCATCCAGGTTATAATAAGTATTGGTACGTGAATAGGGTGAGATGTAGTTGTAGACTTGGAGGACAAAAATAGGTGATGACATGCCTAATCCCTTCCTACCCATTGCCATCTAAAATTTTATCCCCAACTTATTATTATTTCTTGTCACATTTACTCCAATATATTGGATAAGTTACTCACGCCCATAATCATAGTAATTCGGGCTAGTGCTAGTCCAAAATTTTCAGGCGAGGTCAGCAAAACGTATCAACTTGGTGGTTCGGAATTATTTCATTTTTCTTGTAGGACTCAGCATGAAATTCATGCTCAGGGCCATCTGCCCTGCGTCCTACATATAAATGTCTATTTTAATAATTTTCCCTAAATGTAATTTGGTTTTTTTAAGGAAATGGTTTAGCGTTTAAAAAAAATATGTGCAGCGGATATGGAATTTATCACAACAGGCCCAGAAATCCTCGACCCCAAGTACAGTTTTTTTTTTCTGTCTTGCTTCGTCATATTGACTTGCCTAGTCAAGTTGGGCTACCGTTCTTTGAGCAAAAACAAGTTGGGCTACCGTGCTGTTGGGTCGTGTTAGGCTGACTTTATGCTGATCTGTGCTATGCTCTCTTTTCCGTATGCTTTTTTGCACCCCCTCTTTTTCTGTAGGTAAGTTATGAGCTAAACTACCTCATACTATAAATCAAATTCCTATTAAATCAGGATGGCCCAACCTACCATCTTAGACAACCCAAAATGTTATATGATCACGAACTGGGCACCATCAGAACTGTGTAATAAATTTATATTTCAAAGTAAATTATTAAATTGCACTTTTAATTATTTTTTTTATTTTTAATATTATCATATCTATTCAAAATTCTTGAAATTTGTATTATAATTAAAAAATTATTTATTACAGTAAAAATTATATTTAAATATTTTTTGCACCAAAAAATTATAGTCAACTGTCACTCTACTCTCCTAGGGGTGCCAATCCCACGGAACTAGGGCTGACACTTGATTGCCGGGTCAAGATCCACTCTGAACCCGCTGGCTGGGACCCGTCGGCTGTAGATCCGACCCGGTATACCTAAAAAAGCGCTAAAAAGTATGACTGAATCCACCAATTTAACGAAGAAAGGAGTCCTCGTATTGGCCATGCAGCCAGCCAGCAACAGCAACCATCCTACCATCCTACAGTGTGCATATCCCAGAAATAAGTTACTCATCCCATCACCATGTAAGATAAACGTGAGAATCGAACTCCGAATTCCTTCAACTGATATATCTGCAAAGCCAATAAATTTTAGCTCACCTGCGGCCGAAGGCGTGGCGATCGTCTCGTACAGCTTCTCCGACGCTTGGGCCGGGGGACGAGAGAAACTCCTCTTCACGGATCTGCTCGACCTCGACCGCTCTGATCGTCCGTCTCATCCTCCAGAGTCCTCCTCACGACGTAGTATAACAGCACGGCCACTCCCGCAGCGGCCGCCACCGCCCCGGCCGCCATACGAGTCTCCGACGGAGCTCAGTTGAGTCAGCCTCGGAGCATCAGACGGGAACTCCCCGAAGGGCAAACGAGACGGTTACAGACTGATTTGCGGCTGAGAGCGAGACGAGAGGTGAAGGAGGTAATGGGTAACCGGCACAGTCAATACTCAAAAGAGAGAAAAAGAATTGGACAGGCATCACTATCAAAGGATGGTGGTGGAAAGCAAAGCATAAAGAAAAACCGAACGAGACAGAAAAGTAGAAAGGATTCGGCACTACAACGTGCCATGTACTAAAATTACTGAAATGGATGCATCATTAGGGATGCGGTGGATAGAACAATGGAAGGCATTATGCACAAAGGTAAGGAAGACATGTCGGATTCTGCTAACCCCACCCGGATTTTGGACATGAGGCTGAACCAGCTGTGATTTTCAATGCTTTGATCCAAAGTGAATCGGGATCAAGACTGGTATTTCAGAGTGTTGGATGCACTCAATCACCGACCGGTACCGGTCCGGCTTTCTAATTCAATATATTATTATTTTATTATAATTATATTACATATTAAATATATGGTACGCATATATCATGTCGGTGGCTGCTTTCCACGAGCCTCTGCTGAAATCCGCCATCTTTGCCGTGGCCATTTTAAAGCTTTCCTCTTTTTCCTTCCTCCATTAACTGTTACCGCACAAAAACCCATACATCTCTCTTGCCTCTCCCCACTCTCTCTCTCTCTCTGCATGCAGCTTCAGTAATGGGCAATCTCTGCGCCTGCTTCTCCCACAGGCCCGCGAAGAGGCGGATCAGGCCCGTCAAGCGACACACCAACCCGCCCCCCGCCGCCGCGAGCAACCGTTGGTCCAGGGTCCGATCGTTCAGAAAGGACAAGTTCGACGACTCGGAGCTGATCCGGGAGTAGGCCATTGCCGCGGCGATCCTCTTCGGCCAGCAGCAGCAGCAGCATAACGGCTCCATCCCGCCTTTCGAACGCTCTGCTTCCCTCCGTTATCCTAACTCCTCATCGTCCTCCTCCTCGAAGAGGCAGTCTCTTCCCCGGAGCTCGAGCACCCGAGCTCGGTCCCTCACCGATCCTCTGCTTCAGCCTCATCAGCTCGTTAACCAGGTCCGCATTCTCTGAGCAAAGATTGATTATTAACATTTTAACGGCAAGAAATTCACAGTTCCCAATTCTATCTTCATCGTTATGAGAAAGAATTTTCCTGCTGCTACTTTCTGCTCTGTGATGCATTACTTGCTTTGCCTTCTAAACCTAAACATAATCTGTATCTAGTTAAATGTTTGCTAATAATCATTCTTCTGAACCGTTGCCATAAAAATGCCATGAGTGAAGCAAGTGTAGTCTTGTATATCCTGAATCACCCTCCCCTGTCTGCTACCTACAGAATTTGAAAATTGCCGACCTAGAGACCAACCACTTTGTGCTAGTTCATGGGGGTGGCTTTGGTGCTTGGTGTTGGTATAAAACTATAGCACTTCTAGAAGATGGCGGTTTCCAGGTCACTGCTATAGATTTAACTGGCTCAGGCATTGATTCATTTGATACAAATGGTATCACCACCCTGTCTCAGTATGTAAAGCCATTGACAGACTTTCTTGAGAAGCTTGATGAGGGACAAAAGGTTTTCATTATAATTTACCACTTTTCCTTACTGAAATTTTCGACATTATAAAAATCTATCAGGTTATTCTAACTGGCTTCCTTTCTCCTATTCTGTAGGTAATCCTGGCTGGGCATGATTTTGGGGGTGCTTGCATATCCCATGTGATAGAGTTGTTTCCTCACAAAATTTCCAAGGCTGTGTTCATTGCTGCTGTGATGCTAACAAGTGGGCAGAGTACCCTTGATTTGTTGAAGCAGGTATCTTCTACTCTGAATGCGTGTCCTCTTCTGGTACTGAATTCTTCTCCATTTCCACTCTGTTATGGTAAAAACTTCACTGCATCAGGCTGCAGCATCAAATGAAATAATTCAACAGGCTCAGATATTTTTGTACGGTGACGGGGATGATCACCCACCAACTGCTGTAGAAATACATAAGTCATTGTTGAGGAACTTGTTATTCAACCAAAGCCCTGCCAAGGTGCTCTCATCCTTTCTCCATATGCAAATCAACAGATTGAAATTATGTTCTTGCCATATTGTTTTGTGATTATAGAATGATACTAACACCAGTCCTGTGTAGGATGTTGCATTGGCATCTGTTTCCATGAGACCCATCCCATTCTCTCCACTGCTGGAGAAGCTCTCCATCTCGGACAGGATGCACGGATCAGTAAGACGGTTCTATATCCAGACTCCGGAGGATAATGCCATACCCATCACACTTCAAGAATCCATGATAAGCTCTTGTCCACCAGAGCGTGTCTTCCGCCTTAAAGGTGCTGATCATTCGCCATTCTTTTCCAAGCCTCAGACCCTTCACAAACTCTTAGTAGAGATATCGAAAATTCCACCTCCTAAGCCTATAAACATCGTGTAATTCTCGCCAGTTGAGCGGATGATTTGCCCTTATAGATTAGTTCCCTGTAGGTCGGCGATGCCGGTCTTTATAGCCAAGGATCCATCCTCCTGAATGGTTTAGATCTAGTTCAGTGAGGGTCTTATATACACCAAACATCAGAATTCTGGCCATTTGAAGGAATATTGTTTGATAGATAAATGATTTGTTAAAAAAAGGTGGTCATCCTGCCGAGTCGATCCATAGACTTGGTCGGTTCGAGTACGGCCCAATTGGACTGTGGCTCAATAAGATCCAACCAAGGCACAGTCTTATTGGAGACCGGGCTATCAGGCTCAATCTTGTAACCCACTGGCCCAATAATTCTCGGCCCACCAAAAATTGCAGGGCTTAGTTTCAGAATATAAATAACTGAAAAAGTTGATGGCGAAAAGAAAAACTGAAAATTTTGAGAAAAGGCTTATAGTTTTAGACGGCCCGAGTTAACGGCCGTCAAGTCTTCCGTTGAAAACCCTATCTATCGCATCTCCAGACTGTGCAGTCAGACAGGGTTTCCAAGTCTCTCTCCCTCCGCGGTCGGCTGCACACCCCTACGCCTCCGATAGCAGAGTCGAGAAAGCCGTATAACCTCCTGATGACGACCGTCGTGCAGACCTCAGAGGAGGATCCCCAGCTCTCCGTCGTCCGCTTCACCTCCGAGCTCTCCTGGGCCGACGCTGGTCCCGAGGTTCCCCCTCTTCTCTATTTGACCTAATTGTCGCCACTGCGTTTATTTTATTTTTGAATTTTATGATCCCCGTACTTACGGTTCGGATGATTTAAGGCCTTTTAACTTCCGGCTGATTGAACTGGGAGGTAATGCAATCATTTTTTTCCTATTAGATTACTAGGATTCTTCTGATTATGGTTTTGCTATTGGATTTAAATGTTGGATAATCTGCCGTAGTTTCTCTTTTTGATTGATTCCTGCTGGAAATTTCAGGTTGCCAGTCCCCATGTTGAGAGATTGTGCATAGAAGCTCAGGAATGTCTGGTGGCGGGAAGGGTATTGGATTTGGCCTCTCTGATGCTCACATCAGCTGACTTGATATTCTCAAAGGTTTCCGAGAAAGGTAATAACCCGTTTTTTCTTCTTTAAATGGTTACACAGAGGCATATGTTTTAAAATTGCTAGCTTGGAGGCCTTTTTTTAATGTAACCTTAACTATAGTAGAGGTGTTTTATGTACCTTAAGTAACTATGCTCTGAGCTGGCTTTCATCTTTATGCTCCAGATCTTGAATGCATATTCACTGTCATCTGCAATTTGGTCACAAAATCTGAAAATCTGGATGAGATACTTGAGATCGCAAAACTTATATCTGCAAAGGTTGCTCAACAGCCAAATGACAAGCCTGCACTGCGACTGAAAATGTAAGGACATGCAAACAGTTGGGCATTTCATATTACAAAAATAATTATAAAAGTGATTACTCATTTATCCATGCTGTTTTTGCCAGTTTGTTCAATCTGTACAACCTCTTGACCATTCCATATGGTCGGTTTTCTGTGTATATGCAAGCCTTAAATTTGGCTGTCAATGGGAAGGTGGCTGAACACATTGTACCTTCTTTCAAGAAGATTGATGGCTTCCTGAAAGAGTGGAATCTTAATCTGAATGAACAGCGTGATCTTTTCCTTGCCATGTCTAACGTGGCTAAAGAATGCAAAGGGTATGAGGTCCTCAAATCACTGAAAATAGTCCATTGATATGACATTGGTTCTTCCTACCTATAGGCTATCTAAACTAGTGACACTACCTGAGATCAACTATCCTTTTTTCTTTCTCCAGCTCAGCCAAGGATTCTTTCAAGTTCTTGATCAAATACTTGGCTACATTTTCTGGTGAAGATGCTGCCACGATGAGTGAAGCTAAGGAGCAGTCTGTGAAAGCGATTATAGATTTCTTGAAGGCACCTGATGTGTTCCAGGTATTCTAAAGTCTGCTAGTTTGTGCCTTTCTTTTTCTAGTGCATTCCAAGCAGTTTGTGATTGGGATTTGTGTAATTCCTATCTTTTTTTGTATAATATGTTTCACTGGATATATTTAGATAGTCCCCTTTTGTCTTGACAGTGTGATCTGTTGGATATGCCAGCTGTGGCACAATTAGAAAATGATTCACAGTATTCCTCAGTATATCAGCTTTTGAGAATCTTTCTAACTCAAAAGCTGGATTCCTACCTTGAATATCATGCTGCAAACTCCAGTTTACTGAAGGACTATGGCAAGTCTCTCTGTCTCTGCTATGTATTTATTATTTTGGCATCTTCTAGAAAGGCTGACTCTTGGTTGCAATCCTCTAGGCCTTGTACATGAGGACTGTGTTATCAAAATGCGGCTTATGTCTTTGGTGGATCTTGGTTCAAGTGAATCTGGCCGAATTCCGTATGCTGTTATCAGGGACACACTTCAGGTAAACACTATACTTAGTGTAGCTTTTGATATGCCTCCCATCCCAATTTTAACTTGTTTTTTGCAGCTTAATGATGATGAGGTAGAATTTTGGGTAGTAAAAGCAATATCTGCTAAGTTGCTGGATTGTAAAATGGATCAAATGAATCAAGTCATCATAGTGAGGTGAACACACTGTTTCTTATTTTGTTTGGCTGCAAAATTATTATAATTCGTCCTTAATCTTAACCCTTGACTTTAATCTTGCAGTCGTTGCAGTGAGCGGGTTTTTGGGCAGAGACAGTGGGAGCTGCTCCGTTCTAAGCTAGCAACATGGAAGGTATATATCTCAACCAACCTTGAATACTTTTCTAGAATAAACTCACCAAGCAAAGAAAGCTATCTCGTTGGAGTTTTTTGTAGTCATGCATTGAGAAGTATTATATACGGGGCGTTCTTGTTTCTCCAGGAAAATGTTGCGAGTGTCATGGCAACAATCCAAGTTAACAAGATAGCGGATGATGTCACCCAGGCAGCCCAGGGAATGGCAATTCATTAACGTACCACAGCCCCTCATTTATGCAAATCCTGGGGAGGTATTTGTGTGATGCTACCCTTATGAGACATGATCCTTTAGTTCTTTTTGTTAGATTGTTTTTTTGCATTTGAAATATCAAAAGGAAAAAAAAAGGAAGTTTGTTGCTGTAGAAATTTTGGTCTTGACTTGTTATGACTTCAAGAGCTCGAGATTATCGCCTTGATGGATGTACCTACTTGGGATATATCCATGTTTCAGACTTCTACGGCTTATTGATTGACAAGAGCTGATGGAGAATTAGCTTGTCTTGGCTGTGGTTGCTCACTAAATATGAGTAAATGAGTTTGCTTGGGAATGATAAATTATTCTTCTGATTTTAGCAATCTACAGCCCACTTAGATAATTGGCCTGGTGTTAATACAGTCTAGCTGAATCTTCTACCCAGGGTAGGACCAACTGAACCGCATAAACAGTTCCAGGGTAATTTATTTCATTACAGGTTTAAACCATTTCAGATTAAATGAATTTTTGGTCTAAAATAGATGTTTGGGAAAATCTACAAGCAAGACAATGGTATTACACAGGATCTCTAGCCTACATACCTACTTTTTACCAAACCGTTCTTAATAGCAACAGTAGGTAGGATAGCTAAGTAACAAGTTATGTATCCTGTTGAGCAAAAAAACTTAGTTATGTATCCTACAAATTTAACAATCATATCATTGGAGGAGTGTATTATTTCTCTCTATTCCCATGTTTCTAAAATGATATAACATGTTTTGAGTAACTCTCTACAACCAACACTATAAATACTAAAATTTACATCTATATCTTCTCAATTTATTATTAGTTAACTCAAAATCATGTGAAATCAATAAACATTTTAAAATAGTAACCCATAATCTTAGTTTTCCTTATTTATTTATTAAATATTTTTTGTTTAAAACCTTGGTTCTTAATACTTGTAAAAATATTTGAGCATTAGATCCGTTTTCTTAACTGACAAGTTAACGCCCATCCCTAAAATAAATTATATAAATTTACACCCTCAGTTTATTTTATAAGTATTTTCTATACTTCATATAATATTTAATAAAACTATAAATAGTGAAATGGTCGATAAAATCTTAAACTCAGTAAACCCACTCATCCTTGTATCCCTAGTGAGCGAGTAAAAAAAAGCTTGACTCTTTCCTTTGATATCGTGAATAGGTTGACTTGGGTTGACCTATAAATTGTTTATTGTTATACTCCCATGGAGTACTTTAGATTATTTTTATTGATACTTCCTGTACGGTTTGTTATAGTCTTGAAATTTATGATTTAGTTCTTCTTACTCTTCATTTTACCTATACTAAATCCTTATACATTCTAACTTTCATATGGCACCAATTTTCTTGTATTTACAAAATTATCCAATACATTGACTTATTTACCTTTTGGTTCAAATTTTTAATTACTTATATTCAGGTACCTAAATTTTCTCCTAATTATATTTAAGTCCCTCGTTTATCATATTTACCTTTAAATCTCGTACCTTTAACACTTGCGGCGTAATGCACCCAGTCAACCGCATAGTCAGCACTTGTAAGCGCTGACCAATCGGAGCGTGACACGTGTCTTTGGTCAACGATCAAAGTAGAAAAATCTACATTAGCAACAATCGACCAATAGGAGAGTGACATGTGTCCTGGTCAACGGTGAATATCAGAAATACCCAGTCAGAAAGACCGACCATTGAGGAGGTAACATGTGGCAAGGACACCATGTCAGCATCTGATAAGGATATCGGAAAAATGACTAACTAATCAAATGTCGGCACGTGGCAGAGCCACATCGGATGACCTCAGCCAATCAGAGGCTAACATGTGGTAATAGAATTGTGCATCATGAGGGAGATCTAATGTATTTAAATCAGCCAATCAGATGACACATGTGTCACAATCAATGGTTAATAGAAATCCGATCAGCAACCACGTGTGAAGGAGCAGCCAATGGGAGGCTGCCACGTGTCCGATAAACGGGTCAAAGGCTGATGAGGATGCTGAGTAGGAAGCCGCATTGGCAAAGCTAGCTAAATACAAAGTGCCACATGGCAAGTTCGCACGTGCTATGCTATAGCATGCTAAAATGGTTGAAAAATGAGCTTGAATGGAGCTTCGTAAAAAAAACCAGTCTAGAGAGAGAGCTTTGATTTCTAACTGTTGAGGCTCCGGTGGTTAGAACTCTTGTTTCCTTCGAGTTGCTATCTCCCTTGGGATCCTTCCTTAATCAACCCGCACCTTAATTGGTGACCTGAGTAGTGCAAATTTCGTATTTTAGTTTTCAGACATAATTGAATGTGAATAGTAATTTTCGGTGAAGGGCGGTGGAGGGAACTTACTAATATAGCTCATGGAAGGTCGGTGCACTTCTAGGGGTGGTTTAGGAAGTTTGGTTTGGTCGAATTTAGGTCGAGGGTGACTCGAAATGAGCTTGAACAACTTGGGTTGCAGATTGCCAAAGAGTGACGGTACTATGCGAGCTTGCCGATGCTTCTCCAACAACCCTCGTGCTGAATAGAGACGGTCTCATGTAGCTGACTTCTTCAGGATTCCAAAAAAAATCCAAATTTGGCTTTAGAGGTGGAGGAAAGTACCCAAGTCAGAGTTTTGGTTCGTACTTTATCAAAAAATGGACAATCTTTCTTCTTTGGGGCATTTGAGGGATGAGGAGGACAATTGTAGAGAAGCTCTTTATATAGGAAGCTGGGGGACTGATTATTTTATCCGTTTCTCCATTGATCGACCATTAACTCTATGATTTATGGCCTTGTTAGAGGCGTTTATTGGCCGCCGGAGAAAGGGCGTCTGTTTTGCTCCTTTTCTTTATCCCTTGTGTGGAGGTAGACGATGACACTGTGCTACGCGTGCGAGCTTCGGACGTGTGGACTTGCCACATGGCACTTTGTGATTGGATGGCTTTGATGACGTGACTGCCTATTTAGCGGCCTAGTCAGCCTTTGACCCATTGACCAGACACGTGGCAGACCATATTCCCATTGACCGTTGACTATGACATGTGGCGTTCTCTTATTAGCTAGTTTAAATACGTCAAATTTCCCTCCTTATGCACAATGCCACTACCATGTGTCAACCTCTGATTGGTTGAGGCCATTCGACGTGGCACAGCTATGTGTTGAACTCTCATTGGTCGGTTGTTTCTCCAACATCCTTATTGGATGCTAACGTGGCATCCTTGCCATGTGTCAAATCCTCATTGGTCAGCCTTACTGATGAGGCCTTTTCGACATTGACCATTGATCGGGGACACGTGTCACTCTCCTATTGGTCGATTATCGCTGACATGGATTTTCCTAACCATTGACAATGACACATGTTACCTTCTGATTGGCCAGCATTTCTAGGCACTAACTAGGCATGCTTCGCCACGTGTCGCACGCTAATTGGTCACGCCTACTGATTGGATGCTGACCTAACAGTGGTCCATTGACCGTCTGAACAGTTGACTGGTCTGGTCCGATTGGGTTCAGTGACCCGAAAACGTACATTGGCCAGTTCAGACCCGATTCAACAGTTTTCTAAAAATTAAAAAATTCTAAATTTATCTAAATTAATTTTCTATCTGATGGTAACTTTAATTTCCCAATTTGATATTTTTGAGATACCTAGAAAAATGAATTATTAAATCGGTTATTAATGGTTTAATCCGGTTCACTCCAGTTCCGGTCTGGTTCACCCTAAACCGGTCCGGTTTTCACATCCAATCAACTTCATGGTTCTTTCCCAAGATGTTTGGGTATTTCTAGGCCACTTGGGATTTTCAAAATTTCCATTTTGACCCCTTCTTTACAAATTCCGCTTTCATTTAGATTCTCGATTTTCTCTCGAAATTTCTAGTTTCTTAGTGCGAGAGAACGAGGTTTACAACGCACCCAGTCAGCCACTTTATCAACGCCTGGAAGCGCTGGCCAATCAAAAGGTGACACTTGTCCTTGGTCAATGGTCAGAGGAGGAAAATACACGTTAGTGATGACCGACCAATAGAAGAGTGACATGTCTCCCCAGTCAATGGTCAATGTTGGAAATGCCCCATTAGTAAGGCTGACCAATGAGGAGTTGACACGTAGTAAGGATGCCACATCAGCGTCCGACAAAGATGTCAGATAAATGATAAACTAATAAGAGGTCGACATGTGGAAGTGCCATGTCGAATGACCTTAGCCAATTAGAGGCTAACATGTGGCAGTGACATTGTGCGTCATGAGGGAATCTAATGCATTTAAATTAGCCAATCAGAGTGCGCCATGTGTCACAATTAATAGCAGACTAAACACGGTCAGCAGCCACGTAGGAACGGGCCGCCAATAGGAGGACATCACATGTTTGGTCAACGGGTCAAAGGCTTAATAGGCTGATGAGTAGGAAGCTGCATCAACAAAGCCAACAAATCACATAGCGCCACGTGTCAAGTCCGCACGTGCAAAGCTCGCATGCGCGGCACAATGACATTGTCTACCTCTAGACATGGGAGAGAGAAAGGGGCAAAATGGACGCCCTTTCTCCGATGGCCATTAAACTCATCTGACAAGGCCTTAAATTAGAGAGTTAATGATCAATCAATGGAGAAATGGATAGAACGTTCAATCATCGAGCTCCCTATATAAATAACTTCTCTCCATTCATCCTCCTCATCCATCAAACGCCTGAAGAAGGAGTGTCCATTTTTCGATAAAGCATGAACTAGAGCTTTGACTTGGGCACTTTTCTCCACCTCCGAAGTTGAATTTGGGTTATCTAGAATCCTGAAGAAGTAAGCTACATGACGATAGTCTCCGTTCAACACGAGGATCACCAGAGAAGTGCCAGCGAGCTCGCATAGTACCGTCGCTCCTTGGCAGTCTGCAACCAGAGTTGTTTGAGCTTATTTCGAGCCACCCTCAACCTAATGCTAGCCAAACCAAGCTCCCTAGACCACTCCTATAAATGTCTCGACCTTTCCTGAGCTACATTGATAAGTCCCCTCCGCCGCCCACTGCTAAAAATTACTGTTCACAGTCAATTATGTCTAGAAACTAAAATACGAAATTCACACTACTTAGGTCACCAATTGAGGTGCGCTTTGATCTAGAAAGGATCCTCGGGGAGAGAGCAACTCGAAGGAAGCATGAGCTTCGACCACCGAAGCCTCACCGATAAGAAATAGAAGCTCTTTCTCTCTCTCTAGATCGATTTTTTCGACGAAGCTCAAGTCGAGCTCATTTTTCAACCATTTTCAGTGTGTCATAGCTTAAAATGACAAGGGAGACATAGGGAAGATGATTCAGATCATAATAGGGAGCAATTGTCCAAATTTAAGAAGTTAATTTGATGAAATATGATTTTGGGGGTAAAATTGTAATTTTTGGAAAATTGGGCAATTTTGTGATTTTTGAGAAATTGGGGGCCGAAATGCAATTAAAGGAAAAAATGGGAGATTTTCATGAAATTAACTCTAAATTGAGGGCCAATTGACAATTTTGATGAAATTGGACAGCAAATTAGTGATTTTAAGAAAATTGAGCACTAATTGGTCATTTTTTGGAAATTGATAATTTTGAAAAAATTGGGGACTAAAGTGCAATTGAAAGAAAATTGAGATTTTTAAAGTCCAAAAAGGAGTTTTGTGAACATTTACAAAGTTAGCGATTTATAAAGCTGGTATTTAACTGGGAGTTAATTAACATAAGGGTAGTGTTCGGGAACTTTGAAATAAACCGGAACTTAACATTTCTTACTTGGAATGATGTAGGTCCAACAGGAAGCGTGTCAACCTAAATTCACGAAACACCCTGGGAATACGAGCAAACCAGCCCGAGAGAAACATATCACTACATATCGAGTGAGTGAGATTTTAATATCATACCCGGTTGGGGTGATGAGAACATTTTGAAAACTTCTTTCTAGAAACAGTCTCCCCTAACTATGAGTGAGATTTTCCAACATCATACCTGATTGGGGTGATGAGCACCATTTTCAGTTTTGAAAATCGTTTTCCAGGAATGTTTTTCCTTGACTGCCTGAAACTACCTAAATGTTTTGAGAGACATTTCTGTCGAGAGTTGGGATAGCTCCAATAGGAATGAGGCCTCGGTTTTGGAAATTTTATAGGGCCTAAGGCCCAATTTTGGAAAAACTCATTAAGTGGGCCCAAGGCTAGTGGGCACGAGCTAAAGCCCACAAACAAATAAAGTTTATGAGCCATGAAAAGTTTCATAATTAGTTATTGTGTGAATTGCGACCATGCCAAAGCTGGTCTGTCAACTCGTTGGGCTAGTAGTTTCTCAGTTAAAGCCAGGTTGTCAAACTTGTTGGGCATAGCAGTTATGGAGCTGAAGTTGAGTGTCAGGATCGTTGGGTCGGTAACACCAAAGATAATGGATTTAATATCTAAAATTTATTGTTTGTGCATGCATTGATGTTGCAGAATCATTGAGGCGCCCAATCTAGGGTAGTGTTGGTTCTAAGGACTATCGGATGACCTAGGGAGTATAAGGGAAGCTCATCATCTAACATGTCTCAAAGCTCAGAGTAGCTTCCTGTGCATTGAGACTAAGGTGGAAGGGGGAAGAGGTCTCGTCCCCCAGTGGACACGAAGTATTTTCGAGTTTAAGGGTTAGACTACTGATCCACTTAAACTCAGGCACTTCTATCAGAGTGGACGGTAAAGACGCTCTGGTCCACAAGTAGAGCAATCGGGGACTGCTCTACAACTGTTTGAATCCTTTTTGTTAAAGGACGTGTGATTGTTTTCTAAACACATCCTAAGTAAAAGGGGAAGTATTGAAAAAGTTAAATCCACACACAAAAGTGAAAGAGAAAGATGTTATAAATTCTTTTGAAAACCCATCCTAATACCCGCTCACTGAGTTTTAGAAACTCACTCCCTCACTTTAAATATTTTTTTCAGGAAAGAAGACAACACTCTAGAAAATCCTTATTCTTGTGTAAAAAATCCAGGTGATTTACTATTAATATCTTTAGTTTTGTGTAATGTTATTCTAGGGAACAATTATAAAAAGGTACGCCTGACTCCTTGTAGTTTGGGAGTGGTAACTCTTCCTAGACCAAAAGGAGTGGCAAGTTGCTTAAGAGGTTTTGACCAAACTGGGTCGAGGCATGACAATTACCCTAATGTCATGTTTGGCTAATGAATTAGAATACCCTTTATGGTCATTTTGACGTGAGACGTCTAAGACCATGTTTGGTCAAGTGACATCGAGGCAAAGTGACAAAAATACACTTAGGTTGTGATTGGATATGGGAAATTCAGTTGGACATCCAAGTACTGCACACAGATTAGAAGGTAAGAATTTAGAATTATTAATTTTGAACTCCCTTATTTAATGAAATTTAGATTTAATTATGAAAGTGGGGTTTATGGGGAAAAAAGATCATAATTTGGAAATATTATGGTACATGATATTAAATACCATATTAACAGACCCAAATAATAAATATAAATTCATGCAGGATGGGTAGGAAGTAAATCATATCGATCATGTTAGAGGAACACAAAGACTTGGAAAATTTCTGGGGATAAACATGTTCTCAAATAAGGTTAGTGAGACTATGATTCTAGCGTTTGGGCTGATTGGATTGGTATATACATTCTACAAATTTTTAATTGTGTGATATGCATTGTCTGTGTATAACTATTTAGATGAAACTAAAAATGATATGGATGCATTTATATTGTGTTTTATGAAAGAAGGGGATACGACCCATATCTTGGTTAGAAGGACTTATGTCCATATTTTGAAAAAAAGTCTTCAACCTAAATTTTGAAAGAAGGGCTTTGGCCATATTTTGAAATAAGTGCTTCAACCATATTTTGGAAAGGAGGTCTCAGCCACATTTTGAAAGAGGGGCTTTGGCCATAATTGGAAAGAGGGGCTTCAACCTATATCTTGAAAGAATAGCTTTGACCATATTTTGCAATAGGGGCTTGAACCATATTTTGGAGGGGCTCTGGCTATATTTTGAAAAAGGGGCTTCATCTATACTTTGAAAGAGGGGCTACGGCCCATGTTTTGTGAACATGGGGTTCCATCTTGTATTTTTAAAATGGGGCTATGAGCCATGAATTAAGGACTCCGGTCCACGTTATAAAAAAGGGCTTCCATCCACGTTTTAAATTGTAATGTTATGAAACTTTTGAAAGATAATCGAAGGAATGCCCTCCATGACCTTGAGGACATTAATATATTTAAGTAATTGTGATATAGACTTAGAGGGGTTGGCTAGATAGCAAACCTACATCTACCGAGGTTGTATATTTGTTGTGTCATAGAGGGGTTTTCTAGATAGTAAGCTAACCTCTATAGATGTTGTGATTGCTTGAAGCATTGCTTTTTATTGAGGTGTATGTATAACGGTATTAGTAGATGCCTATGTACAAAGGTTTTGTCTCAACAAATCCAGAACAAGGGAGGAATAAGGCGGTGTTCGAATATTGATTAGGCAATGGTGGGATATGGTCATAGTATTCCTAAGGAGTTGATGGTCCAGACCTTAGAGGGTATGATAGGGCACTCTCCCTGATGTGTTTCAGAGGAGGCAAATGGAGAGACGTTGAGAGCTGCCACTAGGTACAAATAAAGAGGGGTATGACCCCACTACTAGGTTGTGGCCCTAACACACAAGTATTGTGAAGATGTACACAATATGGTATTTGTGATGCAATGCATGAGTACATTGATGTGAAGTGATAATGGTGTGGATGGTGATTAATTCTCTGGATAAGCATATTTCATAATAATTAGTTTTAAGAGTAAAATTCTGAAAATATTTTATGCTTATTGTTACCATTTTAGTAGGGGTTGTACTCATGAACATAACATCTTGGTGTAAGTGCCACACTCACTAAGGTTCATAGCTCACCCCACTCCTTAACCCCTTTTGGATACCAAGTAGAGTAGTGCAAAAACAACCCTAAAGTGTAAAAAATCCTTTCAAGGAAAAATATCCTCAATGAGAATTACATGAGTTTTCCAAGCAGTAGCAGAAGTTTAAGGTTTGGGAATTTTGTAACAATATAATTTTGTATAGTGTTATTTTAGAAATTGTTTAAATTGTTACTGTAAAATAGGTTTATTTTGTGTTATATGTGTCTTACTACTTGTCGGACCTATAGTAGTGGGGGCTCTATTATTGTAGTATAGAGGGGGTGTGACATTTGTGATGACACCTCGATCCGAAAATCGGATTGGGTCATTACAAGCTATTTCATACCCCTAGAATAATAATCCATATTCATAATGGGAACAAATTTTAGAATGTTTTATGATTTGTCTTAATGCACATTACAAATCATATAATCAAAACACATGAAGCACACGTATGATAAATAACACATTCCACATAAAATTGAGCCTCATCACTAAATGTCGTTCACCCGGTCGTTCCGGGTGCTGAGTGGATAGATGCATATGAGCATAACTCATAGTCCTTCAATAAACTAGTCAACTCAAGAGCCCCTATACAAGTCCTAACACAACGAAGTCAATGCATACATATGATAAATGAAGTCTTTTCACACATTTATGCTATGTATGATAAATTAAGCTGTGAAACCCATCCTTCTTATCAAGTAAACAGGGGAAAGACCGGAGGTTTTGAGAAAAAATGAGCCGAAAAAGGAACAAAAAATGATAAAGAAGGGTTAAAATGAGAAATTAAAAATCCTTAGTGACAAAAAATTTATAAAAATCATGAGAAAGAACTGGGAGGTGGAATTGATGAGAGAACCGGTTCGGGGTGAACCGGACCCGAACCGGGATGGACCATAGTGAACCAGATCAATGATTCATTTTTCTTGGTGGCTTAAAAATATAAATTTGGGAAATTGAAGCCACCATTAGATAGAAAATGAATTTAGAAGAATTTAGACAATTTTAAATTTCAGAAAACCGGTCGTATCAAGTCCGAACCGGTTGATTTTTGAATTCGGGACAACGAACCTGGTCGGACCAGACCAGTCAACGGTCCAACGGTCAATGGACCAGACCAGTCAACGGTTAATAGAGCCCAATCAACAGCCACACAAGCATGGACAACCAATGGGAGGCTGCCACATCTCTGGTCAACGGTCAACGAATGATCGGTCAGCATGCCATGCAGACATGGGTAGCCAACGGGAGTCTGCCACTTGTCCAGTCAACGAGTCAATGGTTGACATGGTGGCCGAGTTAGACCTCCACATTAAAAAAACTGGACAATCACAGCATGCTACATGGCACGCCCACCACGTCATCATCTTCAACCTTCAGCCGCTGACTCAGAGAATGGAGGAGAGAGAGAGGCCGAAAAAGCCAGGTCTCCAGCAACTCAAAAAAATCTCCGGTCAGGTCACCGACGGTCGAGTCTCACGCCAACAGTAGACTGAATAGTTGCAAAGTTTCCTATATAAAGAGCACCCCTTCATTCGTTCTCAGCATCCCACAATCGACCGAAGAAGACGAACTGCTCAATTTTACGGCGAGCAACAAACCAGAGCTCCGACATCAGGGCTTTTCTCCACCTTTGAAGCTACATTTGGTACCATTAGAACTGGGAGGAAGTCCTCTACATGGTTGTACCCTCCTTTCAACACGAGGGCCACCATAGAAGAGTGAGGAGACTCAAATAGTAACATCGCTTCTCGGTTGTCAGCAACCCGAGCTGGTCGGGCTCAACTCGAGTCATCCCCCTACCAATTTCGGCCAAACCAAGCCCCCCAAACTCTACCTAGAGGTGCCTTGACCTTCCCCCAAGCTAATGCGTTAAGCCCCTCTACCACCCATTCGCTGGAAAACACTGTTCATGGTGCATTTTTGTAAGAATTAAAACTAATAAATTCACACTGATCAGTCCACCAATTGAGGCATGATGAGAAAAACATAGAGAAGGTGATTCAAATTAAGAACGAGGGCAATTAACTAAGTTTTATTGGTCAATTGAATGAAATTGTGATTCAGGGACCAAATTGCTAATTTTGAGAAATTGGACAATTTGGGGATTTTTGGAAAATTGGGGGCTAAATTGCAATTTAAGGAAATTAGGGACAAATTAACTTCCAATTCGGGCCCAATTGGAAAATTAGATGAAATGGAGGGCCAATTGGCAATTTTTGAATGTTCAAGGACCAATTGATAATTCTTGGGAAATTAAGGACCAATTGGCAATTTTGGGAAAATTGAGGACCAATTGGAAATTTTGGAAAAGTTAGAGACCCATTATACTTAACTAAGATTAAATGAAAATTAGGGGGATCCAAATGTAAAGTTATAAACATTGAGGGACTTAAATGCAATTAAGGCACAATGTGAGGACCTATGCACAAATACCCGAAACTATGAGATCCCTTATGTCGACTCTCTTGATAAGGGTACTTGAACCATGCAGGAGCTGATTGTTCTAGTACTGGTGCAAGGAAGCGCAACCTAGATCAAGATCTCACCGGAACGACCACATCACTGTTACCAGGTGAGTGGAATTTTCAGTATCATACTCGATTGGGGTGATAATAACTATTTTAAAGTTTGGAAAACCATTTTTCCAGGAGTGGTCACTTGTGACTATGTGCAACTACTTAAACATTTTGGGAGACATTTTTGATGGGAGCTAAAATCGCTCTGATAGGCTCGAAACCTCAAATTTGAAAATGATAAGGCTGAAGGCCTAGTTTTTGGGAAACTCGTGAAGTAGGCCCAAGGTTAGTGTGCACGGGTTGGACTCATAGACAAACGTGAATTATAAGAACCATGAAAACTCTCAAAAAAATTGGAATTATTGTGTGATTTGCCACGGGGCCAAGACAAGACTGACAAGGCTCGATGGGCCAGTGGCAGTGCACCTAGACCAGGTTGATGGGTCAGCCAAGGCAAATAGTTGCAGGCGAGGTCGAGTGTTGGGCCGTTAGACCGTTAGCATCAAAGAGCATGGTTAATGGATCAAAACTGTTGTATGCATGCATGAGGAATCTGGGAGCATCTACATGCACAAGAGGGGTTATCGATGGGTCCCAAGGGCTATTGGACGACCTAGATGCAATAAGGGTGATTCTGTCGTGCCAGTCAATCATGAAGCTTTGATAGCTTCCTACACACTAAGACTGAGGCTAGAGGGGAAATGATGTTTCGTCTCACCAAGTAGACATGATGAGGGTTGATGTTTGAACTATTGATGTCCACTCAAACTCAGGGTAGAGGCAGCGTACCTCAATTAGTGGAGGTAGTGTACCTCTATTAGTGGAGGTAGTGTACATCTATCAGTGGAGGCAGTGTACCTCCATCAGGGTGGACGGTAAAGGCACTACGGTCCACAAGTGGAACGGTCGGGAATCATTCTATGAACAGTTAATGCTTGCTGAAATGCCTCCCGAGTAGGGGGAAGGGCTTAAGAAGAGTTTAACTCATATTACAATAAACTAAAAGCATAGAACCTTTTGGATAGACTTGATTGTTTTGAAAACTCACTTCCTAACCCCCACTCACTGAGTTGTAGAAACTCACCCCCTCACATTACACCTTTTTCTGGAGAAACACCTCACTACGATGAGCTGAGGCTAGAAGAGAAAGCCAAGGATACCACAAACATGTAACTTTTACTTAGATATTTTGTAAAATTTGTTATGGAAAATAGGTACTCTGACACCTTTACCTTCCTCAAGCTATTTGGTAGAAATACCATATTAGTATGAGGAAGGGTGGCGGGTTGATCATTGGACTTCGACTAAACCGGGTTGGGGCGTGACATCTGAAATGGTATTAGAGTAAGGTTTTCCAAACAAAGTTTTAAAATTAAATGCCATATAACCCTATCCCACGGTAAACTCCTGTCAAATAGATATGACCACTCCTAAAGAAACAGAATAGACCCACGTTGTCCTAGCCACCCTGGAAGTAGGAAGAAATCTTGCCCCGCTTGAGGGAATTAGCTTGTGAACTCAAGAGCCTAGGAGGACCCAACCCACGAGACTAGGGATGTCTCTTGAACCAGGGATGTCTCTTGAACCAAGGAGACCTAACCCACCCAACCCATGAGACTAGGGAACCTTGCTTCACGCTTAGGAATGAGAACTGTTCCATAGGATATATGCACCCACGGATGGAAAAATCTAGAAAACACCAACGACCACCAAGAAAAATTCCCCAAGGTCTAGGATGGAGCTATAAAGTCTGCACAAGGAAGTAACTTGCTACAATTGCGGACAGATGGGACACTATGCAAGAAAGTGCCCAAAACCACTAAGGGATGTGGTACTCACTCTTGGGAACCCTATCTCCACAAGCGGGGAAGGACATGAAGAAAAGAAAAGAGGGTAGAGGAAGCCTCTCCACTGTGTAAATACCGAAGGAACCACGTAGGAACCGGTGTCGGGATAACCTACTATAGGTGTAGAGGAATAGGACATATGGCGAAAAGATGTCCCACACCACAAGGATGGATGGCAATACCTCCCAAGAGGAATACCTCCTCGACTCTAAGGGTGCGAAGGGATGGAAGATAGGAGGCTGCCCTAGGAGCCACAACTCCAATCGAGGATTTCAAACCCACCCTAGAGAGAGTTCTTCAAAATTATAGCATAGAGCTTTCCGACCTTTCTTTTAACCATCTCCCTTAGAGGGAAGAGGTCCCCAAATGTACTGTATTCAATTATCAAGAAATAAGTTTTCAAATTCCCATAAAATTTTGTTGCCCTGACTCATAATGAGTCCAATAAAAAATCTCGTGCCCTAGGACAAATAAGGAACGAGAAGGACAAACCTAATAAGGACAAATAATGCCTTTGAATTACCCAGGCAAAGAGTTTAAGGTACTCCGACCTCCCCGAAAGAAGCAAGCCTATGCAAGAGGGAAGGTAGGACCATGTATAGAGCTAAACCCAAAGAACAGGGGAACTAGGAGACAAAAACAAAGGAGACGATAACCCAATTGGGATAGGTAAGGTAACCATAACCAGAAAACAAAGAAAGGAATTTTTTAGGAGAAAGGAATCTTGGAAGAGTACACCCACTAACTAAGAAACATCAAGACTAGTCTCTAACCCCACCTACTTAAGGAGACCTAGTATCAGTCAACGAGGTGAAATTGAGAGTGCACAAGACGAGGACAAGAACCGAAAGTTCCTTGGATAGAAATATGAAGTTAGGGATGGCTAAGTGCTTTGGAAAAACATAGGAGCCAAGTAGGGTTACAAACCCATCTAGCCAAAGTAGGCATCTAGTAACCATGGGATAACCAAAGGAGACTAAACGAAGCCCTAAGAAGGACTGAAAATGTGGTGACAACCACACCCTAAAGAAGGCTATAGAATGGGCATTAAGGACAAGTTAATTTGAGAGACAATTGTGTCATGCCCCAATCGGTTTGGTCGGATCCCCGTGAGAAACCCGCCACTCTCTCGGTTTATTAAGGGTTTTCCCCCTTCTTTTACCCAAGAGGAGTAAGGTGTCCTTTAAACCTGTATCTTTCTGGAAATAATATTAATCAAAATTGCATGAAATTTTAAACTTTACATATGTCACGCCCCGACCCGGTTTGGTCGGATCCCTGTGAGCAACCTCCTACTCTCCTAGTTTATTTAGGGTTTCCCTTTCTTTAACCTGGTAGGAGTAAGGCGTCCTTAAAACTTGTACATTTCCTGGAATAACATAAATAAAAATGCATAACATTTTAACTTTACATACCTATCTTGTAGGTGTAACTAACAGGAGGTCTTGGGTAGGTTTCCCTTGGTTACCTATAAAGGGATGTAAGGGAGGGGCTGAGTTCAACGACTCAGTGAATGGATTTTTAAAGTATAAATTTCAAAAATAGTTTGTATTGGAGTGTGCTAGACTCCTTATTTTTCCTTTAAAACCTTTCATTCTCAAATCTTGGTTTCTCATAGCCATTTCTCATCACAATAGTGTGTTATCACTCAACACACGCCCTTCATCATGAAGGAAAACATACATTCGTAGGCCAGCCCGTCCCTTGTATCCACTTGTAGCGTCGAAGCGACTTTATCGACCACCTAGATAGAAGCACATCCACTTGTACCCCAAGAATGAGTGGATTTTTGCGACATCTAATGCTCAATCCCATAACAAAACTCAGTGTCTGTATGAGGATAGAGACCTCATCTCGTCCCCACCCCGGTCTCATGCGCATGAAGCTACGTCGAGCTTCTCAAGACTTCTGGTGTGATTAAGTGCCCTTATTTCCACCAGGTCGTCCATAGCCTTAGGACACATCACTACGCCTCTTGGGCGTCTTGAAGGTCCCATTAATACAGTGCATGTACAATCAACAATTTTTCACATGAGCCATATTATATGTGGTGCCACTAGTACAACGGCCCCGACCCTCAACCCAACTAGTAGCTGTTTGTCTTGACTAGTCCAAAGACCTATCATGTCGCATTGCCGCTAGACCATTGAGTATGTCGGTCCTGTCTCAGTACCATGGCCAAACAACTCATTTACTTAAGTTTTTATGGCTTAATAATCATGTTTTTTTATGAGCTCCTGCTCGTGCCAACTAGCCTAGGGCCCACTGTTCGAGATTTTCAAAATCAGGCATATTAGCCCCCAAGTTCCAAAACCGAGGCCTCCAGCCTATATGAGCTATTCGAGCTCTCGCTAAAAAGGTCTTCCAAATATTTAAAGTAGTGGCACACAGTTATGGGAGAGCACTTCTGACAATATAAACTTTTCAATTGTCTATCATACCAACTGAGTATAAGGACAACTCCGCTTATAATCGATAAGCGGGTTTTCCACTTCCTTCCACAAAGTTTGATCATACGAACCAAGTATGATCTACTTACAACCATTAAGTAGTTTTTCCACATGATTTTCACATCACTCCTCTCTTGTGTGATGTTTAAAATACCACTTAGCAGTGGGTTTTTATTTTTGAGGTGCTTATCATCCCAACCGGGTATGATATTAAATCTCATTCACTCGATAGTGTAGTGAATTTCCTCTTAGTCGGCTTGTTGCCTTTACACGCACTTGTCTTAGCTGATGTTCCTGGTACTTCGTATTCTTACAGGATATGAACATTCTTGTTTATTATCCATTGACCTAATAGCCTTCATTCATTCCAATTGAACGAGAAAACTAAACTTTTTATTTATTTTCAATTAGGTCCCTAAAGTTATTTTCTTTAAGTTTAAGTCCCCAAATGCCATTTTTCCCTCAATTTGAGTCCCAAAACTTTTAAAATTCACCTTGGAACCTCAATTTATTCAAATTCACAAAAAGTGGTTAAATTTCCCAAATTTTCAATTTGGTCTCCAAATTGTCCAAAATTACCATTATGCCCATACTTTAAAAAAGTGGTAAGTTCTGCCCCCAAAATTCCAAAATTTGCCCAATTTGTCCTCCAACATCTTTATCATGCCCAATTGGCCCTCAATTTAATGAAATTGCACTTTAGTGCCTCAAATTTTTGAAATTCCAAAATTTCCCCCAAATTCAACCTTCTAACGTAGCTGAATTTGATTTGATCAAATTGACCAATCAAATGAGTTTAATTGTTGAAATTGAAGTTAGAATGAAGTTCCTACAACTTCATACGATTCAATTGCACTTTGAATCACACGATTTGATGCCAAAATGAGCTCAAATGGAGCTTCACCGAAAAACGGGTCTTAGAGAGAGAGAAAGCTTCTAAAGCTTACCGCTGGGGGCGCGATGGTCCAAGGTTTCAACCTGGGCAGATAACTCTTGTCGAATTGCATCAATTAATGCCAAATTGAGTGAGAATTTAGTCATCAAAGATCTGTCGGTTCTCTCTCTAGCATCGATCAAAATTTATAGATGAGAGGCAACTTGGCTTATCTTTCAGCTCTAATTTAGCTGTAGGAGGACTGTGGTGGTTGGGAGGGCTTGGTTTGGCCTAAGAAGGACTCAAATTGGCTAATTTCAGCTTGAATGAAACAGGGCAGCTTTGGTCCGCCAGAGCTGCTTCATTGTTTGATCACGCTAGCGATTCTCCGACGACACTCGGAGCAAATGGAGACTATAAGTGTGTAGCTGACTTCTCCTCAATTTAGAAAAGACTCTATATCAGAGCTCTGGTTCAAGCTTTCACCAGAAATTGGAGTAGTTGAGAGAGAATGAAATTTTTAAGTGTGGAGAGGATGAATAGGATGGGCTCTTTATATTGGAAGCTTGTGGGCTTCTTGGTCGTCCGATTGGCACCTTAATGGCTATCATTCATTGCCAGAAACTCCTTGGCTAGAGACTTTTCAGCTTCATCGGTGCTGCTCAATTTTTCGACGAGTGAATAGTGATGTCATCTGAAGGAAGAAGATGATAATGTTCCGAACCGGACCGGACCGGTTTGTACCGGGTTCAAAGCTTAAACCTGCTGGTCAGGCCCGATTTGACCGAGTTTTTAAAAATTTAAAATTTCTAAATTCATTCTCTATTCAATGGTAGCTTCAAATCTCAAATTTGAATTTTCTAAGCCACCTAGAAAAATGAATTTAGCATCCGGTTCAATAGTGGTTCAAACTAGTCCAAATTGGTTCAATCCGGTTCACCTAAACTGGATTGGTGTCCATCTCCAATTCATCCTAAAGTCCTTTTTCTTGACTTTTGTTACTATTTAGGTCACTCAAGATCCATAAATTTCTCAGTTTTCCCTTTCTCTATCGGTTTCAATTCATGACGCAATTTGGTTCATAAATCGGTTCAATCCAGTTGGATCCAATTCATCTAAACCAGTATGGTTTTTCTCTTCAAATTTATCCTAAGGTTCTTTTTCAAGGTTTTATGAACCCTTTGGATCACTCAGGAGTTGTAAATTTCCAAATTGCTCATTCTCTGATGATCAGGTTTATGAACCGATTTGATATTTCTCACTTGGTTTGACCAATTCTTTTCCCATTTTTCCTTAACTCCGAAGGACGGGGTTTACAACTCTCCCCACCTTTTAGGATTTTTGTCCTCAAAATTAAATCAGCATTTTTCACTCCGGGATAAACTTCCCTTAATGTTAACTTGAACATGATAACACTCTGGTCGTTCTTTCACTTAAACCACTTTAAATTATGCGCTTAAGGAAGTTCCTTTCCTTTACATTGTTTACTCCTTCCATGCAGTTTATCATAACTAGTATGTCTTTCCCGCGAATTCAAAGATATTTCCCTATGTTCACATCTTCCTTTGCTTAGGGCAAGATTGTTCTCCATGAGGTTCTTACTCAAGATTTATGGATTGGGAGTTCCAAGATGCCCAATCGTTACTGTGTCTAGTTATTCTCTATATCGTTGAAACTCTTAGCTCAGTGTTCTTTTGAGCATTGCGTATTTGTTTTTCACAAGTTTCAGTATTATTACCCCTTTGTCCTATTTTGACCCTTCCTTCATCTGTCATTTATTTCAACTTTGGTCAAAATTTGTTTGACCTCGAAACTATTGGGCTTACATGCCCCTTACATCATGACATACTCTAGAACATGTCTTTGACCATTTTCTTTTCATCTGTCCATCACACCAAATGGGTGTGAGGACATCTCTGCTTATAATTGATAAGCAGGTTTTCTACTTCCTTACTAGAAGTTCATCATACCAACCGGGTATGATCTACCTACAATCGGTAAGTAGTTTTTTCGCATAATTTCCACATCACTCCATTCAGGTGTGATGGTTAAAATTCCACTTAGTAGTGGGTTTTCATTTTCGAGGTGCTTATCATACCAATCGAGTATGATATAAAAATTCCACATACTCGATAACGTAGTAATTTCCTCTTAACCGGTTCTTTTTCTTCACGCGAGCTTGTCCTTGCTGGCGTTCCTAGTACTTCATGTTCCTACATGATATGAACATCCTTGTTCATTGTTCCTTGGACTATTAACATTCATTCATTGTAATTGGATGAAATACTCAAACTTTTCGATTTATTGCAATTAGGTCCCCAAAGTTCTTTTTCTTTAACTTTAGGTCCCTAATGTCGATGTTCCCCAAATTGAGTCCCAAAACTTCTAAAATTCACATTAGGACCTCAATTTATTAAAAATCACAAAAGGGGTTCAAGCTTCCCAAATTTATAATTTGGTCTCCAATTTTTCCAAAATTACCATTTTGCCCCTACGTTACAAAACGGTAAGTTTCACTCCAAAAATTGGGGTGACCTCCAAGTTAAGCATACTTAAGTGAGAGATAGTTGTCACATTATATTTTTTTTAGTAAATCCAAAATTAAAACATACTAGCACTAATGCATTGTATCCTATTAAAACTCCAAGGTTAAGCGTGCTTGGTGAGAGTAGTGCTAGGATGGGTGATCTAGGGAAGTATTCATGTTGCATCCCCTCAATAGTTGTCAAACCATATTTTTTTAGTAACCCAAAATAAAATAACATACCAGCACTAATGCATTGGATCTTATCAAAACTCTGAAAATAATGAGATATATATATATTCATTAATCCTACGTCCCTAACATAAATATCATAAATACCTATATTTATTTATTAAAATTAATACCAATAATTTAATACATATATTTAATTATTGGAATTAATACTATTAAATGCCCATCAATTTCCCGAGAATAATGGCAACAGTAATACCATATAATAAATCCCCATTTAATACGCAATTCTACTCCTATATAAAGAGCTCATTCCCATTCATTCTCCACACACCTAAAAACTTCTCTTTCTCTAATACTCTATTTCCTGGTGAAGCTCAAACCTGAGCTTTGACTAGAGCATTTTTCTTAACCTCAGAAGGAGAGGTTGGGCTCTTTAGATTCTGGGGGAAGTCAACTATCTGATAGCAACCACCATTCAATCCGATGATCGCCGAAGAAACGCTGGCATAATCAAACAGTAAAACAGCTCTGGTAGATTGAAGCTGCCCTATTTCGGCCTAGCTAAAATTAGCTTAATTCAGCCCTCCTCTAGCCAAACCAAGCTCTCCCAACATCCCCACAACCCTCATACGACCTCAACGATGCTAAAAGGTCAATAGTATGAATTCTTGATCCTGGAAGGTACTTTAGGAAGAGAGCTACCTTTTCTGATAAAAAGCTCGGATCGTCTCACCTCCGATGGGACAAATGTGATCAGAACGATAGCAAGAGAAAACTTGCGTCATCTTGGAAAACCAACCGTGGATGAACATGTCACAGTTAATGGGTGAGTGGGTTAATTTACAAATCATATCGGTTAGGATGATGAGCACTTTTATTTAAGGAAAACCTACTTACCGATTGTGAATGAGACTTTTAACATCATACTCGGTTGGGGTGATGAGCAAATTAAGTTAAAAACCACTTACCGGTTGTGAGTGGCATTTTATATCATACCTGGTTGGAGATGATAAGTACCTCGAAATGAAAACCAACTTCTTAGTGGTATTTTAAACATCACAACTTAGAGGAGTGATGTGAAAATCACGTGGAAAAACTACTTATCGGTTGTAAGTAGATCATACCCGGTTGGTATGATGAAACTTCCTTGAAGGAAGTAGAAAACTCGTTCATTGATTATGAACGAAGATGTCATTATACCTGGTCGGTATGATGGACAGCTAAAAACATATTTTTGTCAGATGAACTCTCCGCTGACTGTGTGCCACTACTTAAATGATTTGGGAGACCTTCTTGAAGGGTGCTCAAATAGCTCTTATAGGCCGGGGGCCTTAGTTTTGAAACTTGGAGGCTAACATGCCCGATTTTGGAAAATTACGTACAGTGGGCCCAAGGCTAGTGGACATGAGCAGAAGCTCATAAACAAACATGAGATATATGCCATAAAACTTTAAATAAATGAATTGTTTGGTCATGGTACCAAGACAGGACTGACATATTCAGTCAACTAGTGGCAGTGCGACATGATAGGTCTCCGGACTAGTCAAGACAAACAGCTATAGGTTGAGTTGATGGTCGTGGTCATTGGACCAGTGGCACCACAGATTATAAAGTATGATGTGAAAATACTGAATGTGCATGCACTGTGTGTACGAGACCTTCAAGATGCCCAAGAGTGGTAGTGATGTGTCCTAGGGCCCTAGATGACCTAGTGGATATAAGGGTAGTTCTTTGGACTAGGTGACCATGCGAAGCTCGATGTAGCTTCAAGCGCACGAGATCGGGGTGGGGTCGGGATGAGGTCTCTGTCCTCATACGGACTCAAAGAATTGATTTTGGGATTAAGGGTCGGATGTCGCGTACATCCACTCATTCTCAGGGTAGAAGTGGACGTGCTTCTATCTAGGTGGCCAGTAAATTCGCTCTGATGCCACAAGTGGGTTCAGTGGATGGGCTGGCCTGCGATTGTGTGTTTTAACCTTCATGATGAAGGATGTGTGTTGGGTGATTACACACCGTGATTAATAAGAAATGGTGAAAAATCGAGATTTTTAAAGTGGAGAAAATCTAAAGGAAATTAAGGAGTATGACACACTCCAACTTGAAAATGTCACTCTTGGTAGGGTAAAGGTTTTAAAAACCAGTATTTGAGGAAAGGATATTTTAAAAAGAAAATAAGGGGTTTGGCACACTTGGATTAAAGTTTTTTTGTTTATAAAAACTCACTACCAACCCCCGCTCACTGAGTTGTAGAACTCACCCCCTCCCTTTTACCACTTTTAGGAAACCAAGGGAAAACCAATCATAAAGACTTCCCTGTATAGGAACTATAAAATCAGACATGTCTGTTTTTCAGATTTGTATAATGTTATTCTAGGAAAGGTACAAGTTTAAATGACGCCTTACTCCTTTCGGGTTTAAAATAGGGGAAAAACCTTAGTAAACTGGGAAGAGTGGCGGGTTGCTCACGGGGATCCGACAAAACTGGGTTGGGGCATGACATTCAACCTTCCAACTAAGCCAAATTTAATTTCATCAAATTGACTGACCAAATGAGTTTAATTGTTGAAATTGAAGTTAGATTGGAGTTCCTACACCTCCAAACGATTCAATTGCACTTTGAATCACACGATTTGATGCTGGAACAAGCTCAAATGGAGCTTCACCAAAAAACTGAACGTAGAGAGAGAAGGCTTTGAAAGCTTATCATCAGGGGCATGGCTCTAAACCTCGCTCTTTGGAGTTAAGGAAAATTAGGGAAAGAACTGATCAAACCGAGTGAGAAAAATTGAATCGATTCACAAACCCGAACATCGAGGAACGAGCAAATTGGAGAATTTACTACTCCTGAGTGACCCAAAAGGGTTCATAAACCTTGGAAAATAACCTTAGGACAAATTGGGAGAGAAAAACTAGATCGGTTTGGGTGAACCGGATCCAAACCGGATTGAACCAGTTTATGAACCGAGCTGGTTTATGAACCGGAACCGATAGAGAGAGGGTAAACTAGGACATTTATTGATACCAAGTGACCTAAAGAGTCACATAAGTCATGAAAAAGGACTTTATGATGAATGGAGGATGAAAATCAAACTAGTTCAAGTGAACCAGATCCGAACTGGATTGAATCATTTTGGACCGATTTAAACCACAATTGGACCAGATGCGAAATTCATTTTCTAGGTTGCTTAGAAAATTTCAATTTGAGAATTGAGGTCACCATTTGATAGATAATGAATTTAGATAAATTTAGAAAATTTTAATTTTGAAAAACTTGGTTGAATCGATCATGAACTGGTCAGTTTAAGCTTTGAACCTGGTCTAGTCTACTTCGGAACAGTGTTGTCTTCTTCCTTCAGATGATAGTACTGTTCACTTGCTGGAAAATCAAACCAGCGCTAACGAAGAGGAAACATTTCGGTTTAGTACATTTCACGCCATCAATGACTGTCATAAAGGTGCTAAACGGATGGTCACACCCTGACCTAGTTTGGTCGAATCCCCATGATCAACCCGCCACTCTCCATGTTTACTAAGGGTTGCCCCTTGTTTAATAACCATTAAGAGTAAGGCGTATTTTAAACCTGTACATTTCTTGGAATACATAAATTAAAATTGCATAAAAATTTTAACTTACATACCTGTCTTGCAGGTGTGACTAATAGGGGGTCTTTGGGTAGGTTTCCCTTGGTTACTTGAAGAGGGATATAAGGGAGGGGGTGAGTACAACAACTCAGTGAATGGGTTTCAAAATTTATATTTTAGGAAAAATGCTTGATTCGGAGTGTGCTAGACTCCTTATTTTTATTTAAAAATTTTTCTCAAATTCTAGTTTTTAACACATTCCCAAGGTTTGCCAATTATTTATCCAAGGATTATCAAACCCTTTCCAAGGTTTCCATAACCTTTTTCCAATTTCCATATTTAGTGTGTTTCACAAATCACACACTCTTCATCATGAAGGGATTACACACACATTCACGAGATGCAGTTACGCCGACTGCACCCACTTGTGGATCAGAGCATATTTACCATCCACCCTGATAGATGTCTCGGACTTCTACCCAAAGTCTAAGTGAACGTTCTGGACGTCCTACCCTCAGACCAAAAATATTCTGTGTCCATATGAGGACAGAGACCTCATCCTGACCCCACCCTAGTCTCGTGCGCAATGAAGCTACGTCAAGCTTCGCAAGGTCACCTGATCCGATGAACTGCCCTTATATCAATTAGGTCATCCAGGGCCCTAGGACATATCACTACCCCTCTTTGGCATCTTGAAGGTCCTATAAACACATTGCATACACAATCAGTATTTTCACAACATGCCATATAATTTGTGGTGCCAATGGTCCAACGGCCCCGAGCCTCAACTCAATCAGCAAGTGTTTGTCTTGACTAGTCTAGCGACCTGTCATGTCGCACTACCATTAGTTGACTGAATATTTCGGTCCTATCTTGGTACCATGGCCAAACAATTCATTTATTTAAAGTTTTATGGCATATATCTCATGTTTATTTATGAGCTTCTACTTGTGTCTACTGGCCATGGGCCCATTGTACGTGATTTTCCAAAAATGGCATTTTAGCCATCAAGTTCCAAAACTGAGGCCTTTGGCCTATCAACTGAGGCCTTTGGTCTCCCAAATTATTTAAGCAGTTAGAAGGAAATTCCGGGAGAAAAGAAGTGTAAAACTTACCTAGAAAGGAAAACGTGGAAGAACATAGGAGTGTCAGTTAAGAGGAAATGGAACCAATAAAATTGAGAAAGAAGATAAGCTTCTAGAAATGAAAGGATCAAGTATAAAGGGAAAGAGATTATGAAGATCCAAGGGATAAGTCAAATCCAAGTAACGTGTAAGTAGGAAGACGACATCAAAAGATGACGTACAAGTAAGAAAGGGACTGACTAGAATAAAGGATTGTGAGATGATCACGATGTGAATAAAAATGATTTAAATGGAGAAGAGACCATAAAAAGAAAGGGCGCCAGTGGAAATGAGGAATGAAATAAGAAAGGAAGAGCTTTCGTGTAAACCTCACTCTTTGGACTCAAGGAAAATCGAGAAAGAACTAGTCAAACCGAGTGAGAAAACTGAACTAGTTCATAAACTTGATTATTGAGGAACATGCAAATTAGGGAAATTCCAACTCCCTTGTAATCCAAAAAGATTTATAAACCTTGGGAAAGAACCTTAGAACCAAGTGGGAGAGAAAAACCAAATCGGTTTGGGTGAACTGGACTTGAACTGGATTGAACCGGTTTAGGGACTAAGCTAGTTTATGAACTGAAACCAATAAAGAGAGGGTAAACTGGGTAATATATGGACCCCAAGTTACCTAATGAGTCACATAAATCATGAAAAAGGACTTTAGGATGAATGAGGGATGAAAACCAAACCAGTTCAGTTGAACCAGATTAAACCAATTTGGACCACTATTCAACCGAATGCTAAATTAATTTTTCTAGGTGGCTTAAAAAATTCAAATTTGATATTAGAGGCAATTATTGGATAGAAAATGAATTTATAAATTTTTATATTTGAAAAATTCAGTCGAATCAAGGCTGAACCAACAGGTTTAAGCTTTGAACCTGGTTCGGACCGGTCTGGTCCGGTTCAGAACAGTGTCGTCTTCTTCTTTCAGATGATAGCACTGTTCACTCACTGGAAAATTGAAGTAGCGCCGATGAAGAGGAAACATTTATGTTTAGTATGTCTCAGGCCTTTAATGACTGTTATAAAGATGCCAAACGGACGATCAACGAGTCCCCGAGCTCCCTATATAAAAAGCCCCTCTCAATTCATCATCTCAACACCTGAAAACTTCACTCTCTCTAAGCTGCTTAGTTTTCCGGTGAAGCTCAAACCAAAGCTTCAATATAGGGTTATTTCCAAGCCAAAGAAGATGTGGTCAGGTTCCTTAGAATCGGGGAGAAGTCAGCTACACTATGGTAACATTCATTCGCTCTGAGGGTTGTCGAAGAAGCGCCAACATGATCGAATAGTGAAGCAGCTCCGGCGGATCGAAGCTTCCCTATTTCAGCTAAGTTGAAATTGGTCGATTCGAGCCCTCCTCAGACCAAACCAAGCCCTCCCAACACCTCCTCAACCCACCTACGATCGAATTAGGATAGAAAGGTAAGCCAATTCGGCTCCCCTCCACAATTTCCGACCGGTGTTAGAGAGAGAGCCGACAGAAATTTGATGATAGAATTCTAATCCAATTCAACATGAATTGATGCAATTCTTGATCTTAGGATGAATCTCAGGAGGAGAGCTATCTGCCCCGATTGAAAGCTCGGACCGCCGCGCATTCGCCAATGAGCAATTGAAGCTTTCTCTTTCTACGTTCTGTTTTTTGGCAAAACTCCATTTAAGCTCGTCCCGACGTCAAAATTTACAATTCAAAGTGCTATTGAATCGTATGAAAATATAGAAACTCAATTTTAACTTCAATTTCAATAATTAGAAGTATTTAATCGACCAATTTGATAAAATCAAATTTAGCTATGTTAGGGAGTTGAAATTGGGGAAAATTAGAAATTTTCAAAAATTCGAAGGACCAGAAGGCAATTTTATAAAATTGAGGGTCAATTAGGCATAATAAGAATATTAGAGGACCAATTGAGCAATTTTAAAATTTTTAGGGTAAAAACTTACCATTTTTGTAAAGGAAGGGAAAAATGGTAATTTTGGAAAATTTAGGGGCCAAATTGGGAAATTGGGAAACTTTAACCCCTTTTTACGAAATTGAGCAAATTGAGGTCTCGAGTGAGATTTTAAAAGTTTTGGGGCTCACTTTGGGGAAAAATCGGCAATTGAATCATATGAAGATGTATAAACTCCAATTTAACTTCAATTTCAACAATTAAACTTATTTGATCAGTCAATTTGATGAAATCAAATTCGGTTGTGTTGGAAAGGTTAAATTGGGAAAAAAATTGGGGATTTGAAAATTTCGAGGGACTAAAATACAATTTTATAAAATTGAGGGCCAATTGGGTATGATAAGATTCTTGAAGGACCAATTAAGCAAATTTGGAATTTTGGGGGTAAAACTTACCATTTTTGTAAAGGAGGGGGCAAAATGGTAATTTTGGAAAATTTGAGGACGAAATTGGGAATTTGGGAAACTTAAACCCCTTTTGTGAAATTGAATAAATTGAGATCCCAAGGGGAATTTTAAAAGTTTTTGGACTCAATTTGGGGAAAACCGGCAATTGGGGCCTAAAGTAAAAGTAAAAGAACTTTAGGGACCAATTTGCAATTATTTGAAAAGTTCGATATTTTTAGTCATTCATAATGAATGAAGGCCATCAAGCCAAATGATAATGAACAAAGATGTTCATACCGTGTAAGAACACAAGATATTAGGAACACTAGCTGAGACAAAACTCGCAAGGGACGAAAGCCAATTTAGAGGAAATACACTGCACGGTGGGGTGAGTGGGATGTTTAATATCATACCCAGTTGTTACGATAAGTACTTTTGAATAAAAACCCATTGCTAAGTGGTATTTTAAATATCACACCTGAGAGGAGTGATGTGAAAATCACGCAAAAAAACTATTTATCGGTTGTAAGTAGATCATACCCGGTTGGTATGATGAAACTTTCTTGAAGGAAGTGGAAAATCCGCTTATCGATTATAAGCGATGATGTCCTCATACTTAGTTGGTGTGATGTACGATTGAAAAGTTTATTTTGTCGGAAGTGCTCTCCCCTAACTATGTGCCATTGCTTAAAATATTTGGGAGACCTTCTTGACGGGAGCTCGAATAGCTCTATTAGGCCAGAGGCCTCGATTTTGGAACTTGGGGGCAAATATGCCTGATTTTGAAAATCTTGAGCAATGGGCCCTAGGCTAGTTGGCACAAGCAGGAGCTCATAAACAAACATGATTATTAAGCCATGAAAACTTAAGTAAATGAGTTGTTTGGCCATGGTACCGAGACAGGACCGACATACTATATGGACTAGCGGCAGTACGACATGAAAGGTCTACGGATCAGTCAAGACAAACAGTTGCAGGTCGTGTTGAGAGTCGGGGCCATTAGACCAATGGCACCATAGATTATATGGCTTATGTGAAAAATTGTTGAATGTGCATGCACTATGTTACGGGACATTTAAGACGCCCAAGAGGGGTAGTGATTCGTCCCAAGACTCTGGACCACCTGGTGGAAATAAGGGTAGTTTGTCATACTAGAAGTCTTGCGAAGCTCGACGTAGCTTCAAGCGCATGAGACCGAGGTGGGGACGGGATGAGGTCTGTGTCCTCATACGGACATGGAGTTTTGTTATGGGATTGAGGGTCAGATGTCGCATACATCCACTCATTCTAAGGGTAGAAGTGGACGTGCTTCTATATAGGTGGCTAGTAAAGTCACCACGATGCCACAAGTGGGTTCAGTGGACAAGCTGGCCTACAAATGTATGTTTTCCTTCATGATGAAGGGCGTGTGTTGGTTGATAAACACACCGTTGTGATGAGAAATGATTATGAAAACCGATATTTGAAAATGAGAAAATTTAAAGGAATTAAGGAGTCTGGCACCCTCCAATTTGAAAACTTTTTGTTTACCGAAACTTCATTTTTGAAAATACCAATTCTCTGAGCTGTAAAAACTCACCCTTCTTTTTATCCCTTTTCAGCAAATAGTGAAAATGACTAGGGATAAGACCAAGCCCTACCCTTTGTCAAGTATGCTTAATTTCTCTGAAGCTTGTATTTTACTTGATATATGTCTTTCCAGGGAACAAGGTTGAAAGTACGTCTGGCTCCTCTTGAGTTAATGAAGGAGGAAACTCCTCTTTACCTAGGAGAGTAGCGAGTTGTCCACAGGGATTCAACCAAACCGGGTCGGGGCGTGGCAACGGCAGTCCAATCTTTCAATATGGGTAGTAGCTCTTGTCGTGAGATGCTTCCTAGGATCAAGAATCACCTCAATTCATGTCAAATTAAGGGAGAATTTGGTCAGTAAAGATTTGCTGGTTTTCTCTCTAGCATCGTTCAAAATTTATAGACGGGAGCCAAATTGGATTACCTTTCTGCTCTAATTCTGCTATAGGAGGGCTGTGGAGGTGTTGAGAGGGATTGGTTTGGTCTGAGGAGGGCTCAAATTGGCCATTTTCAGCTCAGCCAAAACAAGGAAGCTTCGGTCCGCCGGAGCTACTTCACTATTCTATCACGCTGGCGTTTCTCCGACAATCGTCAGAGCAAATGGAGAATATAAATGTGTAGCTGACTTCTCCTCAAATCCAAAGAACCTAAACATGCCTTCTTTTGCTCAGAAAAATGCCCAATTCGGAGTTCTAGTTTGAGCTTCATCGGAAAATGGAGCAATAGGGAGAGAGTGGAGTTTTTAGGTCTAAGGAGGATGAATGAGGAGGGGTTCTTTATATAGGAAGCTCTAGGACTTCTTGATCGTCTGATTGGCACCTTAATGGAGTTCATTCATTGCTTGAAACTCTCTAGCCGAAGACTTTTCATCTTCCACTGGCACTGCTCAATTTTTTTGCGAGTGAACATGTTGTCATCTGAAGGAAAAAGACGACACTATTTCAAACCGAACTGGACCAGTTCAAACTAGGTTCAATGCTTAAATTGGCCGATTCAGGCCCGATTCGACCTAGTTTTTCAAAATTAAAAATTTCTAAATTCATTCTCTATCCAATGGTGACCTCAATTCTCCAATTTGAATTTTCTAAGTCACAATAAAAAATGAATTTAGCATCCAATTCAATAGTGATTCAAACCGGTTCAATCCAATTTAGATCTAGTTTACCTGAACCGTTTGGTTTTCATCTCCAATTCATCATAAAGTCCTTTTTCATGACTTTTGTGACTCTTTAGGTCACTCAGTATCTATAAATTTCCTAGTTTTCCCTTTCTCTATCGGTTCTAGTGTATAAACCGACTCGGTTTTTTCTTTGGAAATGACCGGTTCCTTTCTCGGTTTTTCTTATTATCAAAGGACGGCGTTCACAACTCTCTCCTTATTTTAGGGATTTTGTCCCCAAAACAATTACATGTCAAATAATTAAGGGTAACTATCCCTCATTACACTTTCAGTTTCCCATGTCTCTTCTTGCACGAGTCCGTTTTGCCATAGAACCTTGACCATAGGAATCCTCTTATTCCTTAAGTTCTTATTCCTCCAATGGATGATTCGTACCGGTTCTATTTGATAGGTCAAGTTCTCTTCTAGCTCCGGTGGAAGTCAGTCAAATACATGGCTAGGATCAGGCTAATACTTCCAATGCACATGGAATACATCGTTTATTCTCTGTAGGTCTGGAGGTAGTTCCAATTTATAGGCCACCGATCCTATCCTTTAAATGATGGGATATGGGCCAATATACCTCGGTTTCAACTTTCCCCTTTGTTGAAATCTAAGTATTTCCATGGGGACACCTTGAGAAATACTTGATCTCCCACATCAAACTCCAGATCTTTCCTTCAGTGATCCGCATAACTCTTTTGCCCATCTTATGAAGTCTTAAGGTGACTCCAGATTAGTTTTATTTTCTCTATGGCATCCTTAATTAGTTCTACCCTCTCCAACTTCCTTTCCCCAACTTCTTCCCAAAATAGAGGGATACGACATGGTCGTCCATAACGGGCATCATAGGAGCCATCTGAATACTAGCCCGATAGCTATTATTGTAAGCAAATTCCATTAGACACAAGTATTTCTCCTAGCCTTTGTTCATGGTGAGTACACACGCTCTTGGCATATCCTTCAAGGTTTGAATGGTTTGCTCAGACTGCCCATCAGTCTAAGGATGAAATGTTGTGCTCATGTTGAGCTTGGTTCCCATGGCACTTTGTAAGCTTGGCCAGAACCTTGAAGTAAATCTTGGATCACTATCTGATACTATACTCACTAGAACTCCATGGAGTCTCACTATCTTCATCATGTATAAGACAACCAGTTGTTTCAATGTATTCGTCACTCTTATAGGGAGAAAATGAGTTGATTTGGTCAATTTATCCATGATGACCCAAATTGCATCTCGACCCTTTCTTGTCATAGGTAGTCCAGTGACAAAGTCCATGGTAATGTGCTCCCATTTTCATTCCGGAATTGGTAAGGTTGTAGCAGTCCCAATGGTTTTTGATGCTCGACTTTAATTTGCTAATAGGACAAGCATCGAGCTACATATTCTACAACATGCCTCTTCATGCCCTTCCACCAATATCCTTGTTTGAGGGTGCGGTACATCTTAGTACTACCCGAATGTATTACATACACCGAATCGTGTGCCTCTTCCATAATTAACCTCTTCAACTCCTTATCTTGAGGCACACAAACCCTACTCTTGTAGGTTAGCACTCCATCACCCCACAGGTCATAGTCCGGTTTCGTTTCACTATTAACCAGATCCAAATAAGCTTGTCTATCCTCAGATCCACCTCCATCCTTCCCAATTGTTGCAACAAGGGTATGTAGCTCGTCTTTATTTGTGCCGCCTCGGTCTGATATTTGTGACTTAAGGCATCTTCCACCAAATTTGCCTTTCCGGGGTGATATTCTATCATAAGATCGTAATCCTTCACCAATTCCAACCATCTCCTCTTGCGGAGATTTAACTCTTTCTAAGTCAGGAAATACTTAATACTCTTGTGATCAGTGTATATCCTACACTTAACCTCGTAGAGGTAGTGTTGCCAAATCTTCAAGGCAAACACTATCGCAGCTAATTCTAGATCGTGGGTTGGGTAGTTTCTCTCATGTACCTTAAGTTGTCGCGAGGCATAAGCAATGACCTTCCTTTGTTGCATTAGTACACATCCGAGTCCATGTCCAGATGCATCACTATAGATGGTGTACACTCCCGCATTTGGGTCAGGTAGGGAGAGTACCGGTGCGGTTGTCAATCGAGTCTTCAACTCTAAGAAAGACTTCTCGTAGCTTTCATCCCACTTATACTAAACTCTTTTCCTGGTGAGCCGAGTCAGAGGAGCTGCTATCTTAGAAAAGTCTTGCACAAACCGTATGTAGTATCCTACCAGACCTAAGAAACTTTGTATCTCTAAAGGATTCCTTGGTGCCTTCCAATCTGATATGGCTTCTACCTTTGTTGGATCTACCTTGACTCCATCCTTGGACACTATATGTTGTAAGAATCCTACCTCCTACAGCCAAAACTCACACTTGCAGAATTTTGCATATAAGTGATTTTCCTTCAATATCTCCAAGGTGATTGCCAAATATTCTTCATGTTCTCACCTAATTCGTGAGTATATAAGAATGTCATCTATGAATACTATCACGAACCTGTCCAAGTGTGGTTTGAACACACGGTTCATCAAATCCATGAAGGCTACAGGGGCATTCATTAATCCAAATGGCATCACTCTAAACTCATAATGTCCATATCAGGATCAGAATGCCATCTTGGGAATGTCCACCTCTCGGATCCTAAGTTGGTGATAGCCCGACCGGAGGTCTATTTTGGAGAAGTAAGCTGCTCCTTTTAATTGGTCGAATAAGTCATCAATCCGTGGGAGTGGTATCTATTCTTGATGGTGACCTGGTGCAACTTTCTCTAGTCTATGCATAGTCTCATGCTTCCATCCTTTTCTTTATGAATAGGACGGGTACACCCCACGAAGACTCGCTAGGGCATATGAAATTCTTCTCCAATTGCTCTTTCAATTCCCTCAATTATGTCAGAGCCATGCGATATGGGGCTTGAGATATGGGGTTTGTTCCTGCAATGATTTCTATGGTGAACTCCATTTGTTGACTTGGAGGTAGTTTGGGTAGTTCTACTGAAAATACTTCTAGGTAGTGCTTAACCATCGTAATGTCATTGAGTCTCTTCTCTTTAGACTCTTCGTTGATGACCATGGCTAGGAAGGCCATGCAACCTTTCTGTATCATCTTTTGAGCTTTCATATGGGACACCAATAGCACTTCATCCTTCCTTCTATCCCCTTGAAATTTTAATCCGTTTGTCTCAAGATTGTGGAAGGTTACTGCCTTCTTTCCATAGTCCATCCTGGCCGGATGGTTGCTTAACCAATCCATTCCAAGGATTACTTCTACCTCCTTAAGTTGCAATGGAATCAAATCCACTTCAAGTTTGTTCCTCCTATCTTTATCTCATATCCTTTTAATTGCTTATACCTATTTAAACATTCTCCTAAAGGTGTAAGGATATGGAGACTTTGTTCTAGTGCAGTATGTTTTAGGGGTACACTTGAAATCAAATATTCCTTGATGAAGGATCTCTCAGCTCTTAAGTCGAAGAGGGTGTAGAATTGTTGTCCCCATAATTGCACATACCTTAATTGAAGAAACATATAGAGTTAGGGGATATATTTTTTGTCATGCCCCAACTCGGTTTGGTTAGATCCCGGCACTCTCTCGGTTTAAGAGAAGTTTCCTTCTTCTTTAACTCGAGATGAGCTAGGCGTATTTTCAACCTAATTCCCTGGAAAGATATATATCAAATCAAATGCAAGCTTAATGAAAATTAAGCATACCTGACAGAGGGTAAGGCTCGGTGTTATTTCTAGTCATTTTCTCTTTTACTAAAAAAGGGATAGAAAAGAGGGGTGAGTTTCTACAACTCGGTGAATGGGTTTCTGCGAAATTTAACTTTTGGGAAAAAGATTTGTATTGGAGTGTACCACACTCCTTATTTTCTTTCAAAAATCCTTTCAGTTCAAATTTTTATTTTTTATCACCATTTCTTATTAATCACGGTGTGTCATCACCCAACACACATCCTTCATGAAGGTCAAACACACATTCGCAAGCTAGTACGTCCACTGAACCCACTTGTGGCGTCGGAGCGACTTTACCGACCACCTAGATAGAAGCATGTCCACTTCTACCATTAGAATGAGTGGATGTTCATGACATTCAACCCTCAATCCAATAACAATTCTCCCTGTCCATATGAAGACAGAGACCTCATCCCATCCCCACCCCGGACTCGTGCGCTTGAAGCTACTCCGAGCTTTACAAGGTCACCTGGTTTGACGAACTGCCCTTATACCCACCATGTCGTCTAGGGCCCTAGGACACATCACTACCCCTCTTGGGCATCTTGAAGATCACGTACACACAGTGCATGCACAATTAGTATTTTCACATCATGCCATATAATTTGTGGTGCCACTGGTCCAATAGCCCCGACCCTTAACTCAACGTGTAGTTGTTTTTCTTGATTGGACCATCGACCTATCATGTCGCACTGCCTCTAGTTGATTGAGCGTGTCGATCCTGTCTTGGTACAATGGCCAAACAATTCATTTATTTAAAGTTTTAGGACATATATCTCATGTTTATTTACGAGCTTCCGCTTATTCCAACTGGCCTATGGCCCACTTTTCGAGATTTTCAAAATCGAGCATATTAGCCCCCAAGTTCCAAAACCAAGGCCTCCAGTCTATAAGAGCTATTCAAGCTCTCATCAGGAAGGTCTCCCAAATCGTTTAAGCAGTGACACACAGTCAGGGGAGAGCACTTCCAGCAACAAATAAATTTTCAACTATCCATCATACCAACCAGGTATGAGGATATCTCTGCACATAACCGATGAATGCATTTTCCACTTCCCCCGAGGAAGCTTCATCATACACACTAGTTATGATCTACTCACGACTTGTAAGTAGTTTTTCCTCATCATTTTTACATCACTCCTCTATGTTGTGATGTTTAAAATACCCCTAAGTAGCGGGTTTTCATTTCAAGGTACTTATCATCCCCAACTGGGTATGATATAAAATCCCACTCACCCGATCGTGTAGTGAAATTCCACTTAGTTGGTTTCCTTCCCTAGCAAGCTTAACTTCAGCTGTCGTTCTCAATGTCTCATTTTCCTACATGAAATGAACATAGTTGTTCATTACTTTTTGGCCTAATAGCCCTCATTCGTTCTAATCGAATGAGAAAAAACCAACTTTTTCTTTATTTGCATTTAGGTCCTTAAAGTTATTTTTCTTTTAACTTTAAGTCCCAAATGCTGTTTTTTCCTCAAATTGAGTCCCAAAACTTTTAAAATTCTTCTTGGGATCTCAATTTACTCTATTTTATAAAATGGAGCTCAAGTTTCCTAAATTCTCGATTTAACCCCCAAATTTTCCAAAATTACTCAATTAGCCCTCTGATATTCTTATCATGTCCAATTGACAATCAATTTTATAAAATTGCATTTTGGTCCTTCCAATTTTTGAAAATCCCCAATTTCCTGAAATGTTTCCCCCAATTTCAACTTTCTAACACACTCGAATTTGATTTCATCAAATTGATCAATGAAACACTTATAATTGTTGAAATTGAGTATCTACATGTTCATACGATTCCATAGCACTTTAAATTGCAAGCTTTAACGCCAGAACGAGCTCAAACGGAGCTTCGCTAGAAAACAGACTATAAAGAGAGAAAGCTTCAATTGCTCACTGATGAAGGTGCGACGGTCTGAGTTTTCTATCTGGGCATTTAGCTCTTCTCCTGAAGTTCCTCCTACAATCAAGAATGACATCAATTGATGTAGAATTGGATTAAAATTCTGTCATTGAAATTCTATCGACTCTCTCTCTAACACCAATCTAAAATTGTAGAGGGGAGCCGAATTGGCTTACCTTTCGGTCCTAATTCGGTTGTGGAAGGGCTGAGGGAGTGTTGGGTGAGTTTGGTTAGGCCTGAGGGGGCTCAAATAAGGCTAATTTCAGCTCGTCCAAAACAGGACAACTTCGGTCCGTCGGAGCTGCTTCACTATTCGATAACGTCGACACTTCTCTGATGACTCTCGGAATGAATGGATGTCACCACCTTGTAGCTGACTTCTCCTCGGTTCTAAGGAACCCAACCTCGCCTTCTTTTGTGCAAAAATGACCCTATATCGGAGCTTTGGTTTGAGCTTTGCCAAAAAACTAAACAACTGAGAGAGTGTGAGCTTTTCAGGTGTGGAGAGGATGAATGGAGAGGGGCTCTTTATATAGGGAGCTCGGGGACTCGTCGGCCGTCCGTTTGACACCTTTATGACAAATATTGATGGCCTGAAATGTACTAAACGGAAATGTTTCTTCTTCATCAATGCTGCTTCAATTTTCTAGCGAGTGAACAGTGTTGTCATCTGAAGGAAAAAGATGACATTGTTCCAAACCGGACCGGACTAGGTTCATTGCTTAAACCGGTCGGTTCACCCTCGATTTGACCGAATTTTTCAAATCTAAAAATGTCACACCCCGATCCAGTTTGGTCGGATCCCCGTGATCAACCCACCACTCTCCCGGTATATTAAAGGGTTTCCCTTATTATAAACCGTTAAGAGTAAGGCGTCCTTTAAACATGCACCTTTTTCTAGGAATAACATAATCAAAACTGCATAACATTTTAAATTCATCATACCTATCTCACATGCTTCTTAGTTGATGGTTTTTAAGGGTAGGCTTTCTAGGATTTCCTAAAAGAGATATAAGGGAGGGGGTGAGAACGAATACTCTGTGAATAGGTTTTCAAAAGTCTGGACTTTTAAGAAAACATTTATTATTGAAGTGTGCTAGACTCCTTTCTTTCAAAAATCCCTTCATTCAAAATCTCGGGTTTTATCACCATTTCCTTATTTAATCATGGTGTGTCATCACCTAACACACATCCTTCATCATGAAGGTTAAACACACATTCGCAGGTCAGTTCGTCCACTTAACCCAATTGTGGCTTTGGAGCGACTTTATCGACCACCCGGATAGAAGTACATCCACTTCTACCCTAAGAATGAGTGGATGTTCGCGACATCCGACCCACATTCTCGGAATAAATTCTTCGTGTCCATTATGAGGACAGAGACCTCATTCCGTCCCACCCTAGTGTCATGCGCTTGGTGCTACTCCAAATTCCGCACATACACCTGGAACGACGAACTGCACTTATACTCACCGGGTTGTCTAGGGTCGTTAGGACGTATCACTACCCCTCATAGGCGTCTTAATGATCTCATACTCATAGTGCATGCACAATCAATGTTTTCTCATATTGCCATGTAATCTATGGTGCCACTCGTTTAACGGCCCTGACTCTCAACTCAGTCTACAGTTTTTGTCTTGACTGGTCAATTGATCTGTCATGTCGCACTGCCGCTAGTTGATTGAGCATGTCGATCCTATCTTGGCACCATGGCTAAACAATTCACTTATTAAGTTTTATGGCACATACATCATGTTTGTTTACAAGTTCCTACTCGTGCCAACTAGCCTTGGGCCCACTGTACGAGATTTTCAAAATCGGGCATTTTGCCCTAAGTTCTAAAACCGAGGCCCTTGGCCTATTAGAGCTATTCGAGCTCCCGTCAAGAAGGTCTCCCAAATTATTTAAGCATTGGCACACAGTCAGGGGAGAGCACTTTCAATAAAACAAATGTTTTCTTTATCCATTATACCACCCGGGTATAAGGACACCTCTGTTCATGATTGATGAATGGATTTTCAACTTCCTTCGAGGAAGTCTCATCATACCAACTGGGTATAATCTACTTACAATCTGTAAGTGGTTTTTCTGTATGATTTTCACATCACTTCCTCTAAGTTGTGATGTTTAAAATACCACTTAATAGTGGGTTTTCATACCGAGGTACTTATCATCCCCAACCAGGTATGATATAAAATACCCACTCACAACTGGTAATTGGTTTTTAATTTTAAGTTGTGTTCATCATCCCAACCAGGTATAATGTTAGTAAACCCACCCACCTATTAACACAGTGAATTCCACTAGACCGATTCTTTTGTATTCACACGAGCTTATCCATGCTGGCATTCCCAATACTTCACGTTCCTACACGATATAAACATCCTTGTGCATTATTACTTGGCATAACAGCCTTCATTCATTTCAAATGAATGAGAAAACCCAAACTTTTTAGTTATTTTCAATTAGGTCCCTAAAGTTATTTCTCTTTAACTTTAAGTCCCTAATGTTGATTTTTCCTCAAATTGAGTCCCAAAACTTTTAAAATTTATCTTGTGACCTCAATTTATTCAATATCACCAAAAAGGGGTTTAATTTCCTAAATTTCCAATTTGGTCCCCCAACATTTCCAAAATTACCATTTTGCCCTTCATTTGCAAAAATGGTAAGTTTTGCCCCAAAAATAGTAAGTTTTGCCCCAAAAATTCCAAAATTCCTCAATTGGTCCTCCAACATTATTTTCATGCCCAATTGATCCTCAATTTCATAAAATTGCATTTTGGTCCTTTGAATTTAAAAAATCTCCAATTTCCCCCCCAATTTCAACTCCTTAGCACAGTCGAATTTGATTTTATCAAATTGACCAATCAAACACCTCTAATTGTTGAAATTGAAGTTAAAATTGAGTTCCTCCATCTTCTTACGATTCAATAGCACTTTGAATCATAAGTTTTGACGCTGGAATGAGCTCAAACGGAGCTTCGTAAGAAAATGGACTGTAGAGAGAGAAACCTTACCGTTAGGGGCACAACGGTTCGAGCTTTCGATTTGGGCAGATAGCTCTTGTCCTGAGGTTCATCCTAGAATCAAGAATAACATCAATTAATGCCAAATTGAGTTAGAATTTCATCATTGAAATTCTACCGATTCTCTCTCTAGCACCGGCCCGAAATTGTAGAGGGGAGTCGAATTGGCATACCTTTCAATCCTAATTCGGTCGTGGAAGGGCTGAGGAAGTGTTGGGAGGGCTTGGTTTGGCCTGAGGATGGCTCGAAATGGCCGATTTCAACTCAGTTGAAATAGGGCAACTTCGGTCCGCCGGAGCTGCTTCATTGTTTCATCACGCTAGTGCTTCTCCGACGACCCTCGGAGCAAACAAAGACTACAAGCTTTTAGCTGACTTCTCCTTGGTTCTAAAGAACCCGACCTCATCTTGTTTGGCTCAGAAAAGACCACATATCGGAGCTCTGGTTCGAGCTTCACCGGAAAATGGAGCAGTTGAGAGAGAATAGAGTTTTCTAGTGTGGAGAGGATGAATGGAGAGGGGTTCTTTATATAGGGAGCTTGGGGACCCGCTGGCCGTCCGTTTGACACCTTTATGATAGACATTGATGGCTTGAAATGTATCGAACGGAAACATTTTTTCTTCGATGGTGCTTCTTTGATTTTCCAGCGAGTGAATAGTGCTGTGATCCTGAGGAAGAAGATGAAACTGTTCCGAACCGGGTTCAAAGCTTAAACTGACCGGTTCACCCCTCATTCGATAGAGTTTTTCAAATCTAAAAATTTCTAAATTTATCTAAATTCATTTTTTATCCAATGGTGGCTTCAAATCTCAAATTTGAATTATTTAAGCAACCTAGAAAAATGAATTTAGGATCCAGTTCAATAGTGGTTTAAACTGGTCCAAACCGGTTCGAATCCGGTTCACCTAAACCGGTTTGGTTTTCATCCCCAATTCCTTCACAAGTCCATTTCCATGACATTTGTGACTCCATTGGTCACTTAGGGTCCATAAGATTCCCAATTTATCATCTCTTTATCAATTTCAGTTCATAAACCAACTTGGTTCTTAAACCGGTTTAATCCAGTTCGGGTCTGCTTCACCCGAACCGATCTGGTTTTTCTCTCCCACTTTGTTCTAAGGTTCCTTCCCAAGGTTTATAAATTTCTTTGGAGTACAATGGAGTTGAATTCCCCTGTTTTGCCCGATCTCTATCGGTTCTGTTCATAAACTGACTTAGTTCATAAACTGGTTCAATCTTGTTGGACCCGGTTCATCCAAGCTGGTCTAGTTTTCCTCTCCCAATTCATCCTAAGGTTCTTTTCCATAGTATTATGAACCCTTTGGATCACTCGGGAGTTGTAAATTCCTAAATTGCCTATTCACAATTGATTGGGTTTGTGAACCGGTTCGATTTTCTCACTCGGTTTGATCGGTTCCCTTCTCGGTTTTCCTTAGCTCAAAAGGGTGGTTGTTACAAAAAATTTCTAAATTTATCTAAATTCATTTTCTATCCAATGGTGGCTTCAAATCTCAAATTCAAAATTTTTGAGCCACCTAGAAAAATGAATTTAACATTCGGTTCAATCTGGTTCGGATCCGGTTCACCTGAACCTGTTTGGTTTTCATCTCAAATTCATCCTAAACCCCTTTTTTGTGACTTTTATGACTCCTTAGGTCATTCAGAGTCCCTAAATTTCCTGGTTTGCCCCCTCTCTATGGGTTTCGGTTCATAACACAGGTTAGTTCTTAAATTGGTTCAATATGTTTCGGGTACGATTCACCCAAACTGGTTTGGTTTCTCTCTCTCATTTTGTCCTAAAGTTATTTTCCAAGGTTTAAGAACCTCTTTGAGTCACTTGAGAGTTAAAATTTCTCCAACTTGTCTGTTCCCCTATGATGAGCTTTTGAATCGGTTTGGTTTTCTCACTTAGTAAGACTGGTTCTTTTCCTTGGTTTTTCTTAACTACAAAGAGCAAGGTTTACAACTCTCCCCTCCTTTAAGGAAATTTGCCCCCAAAACTTATTTTACATTATTCGCGTGTTGGCTTAAATGTATTTTTATTGTTATAAAAATTTCTATTCTTTTATCCTACAATCTTCTCGGTTATTTTCATTTATCCCTCTCATCATGTATTTAAGATTCTCATCTCATTCTCATGCTTTCCTCATTCCATGAAATTTACCTTAGCCTAGAGTATTTCCTTTGAAAATCTACGATCATTTCCTTTCATTACATCCTTCTTTCCCAAGGCACCATTTCACATCCAAGGCTTCTTTTACCCAAAATTTCAGAACTAGAATTCCCGGTCATTTTTCTTCCATGGATTCTGGCATTTATTGTCTTTTCATCCTACATGGAGTCCTTCCTCATTCTTTGGTTATCACCTTTTATGTCTGATTTCGTTATGTCTTACTCATAAACCATTCCTAAGTCGTATTTCCCGGAGTTAGTTGAATTTACCCATCCCTCTTATCGTATGACGTTCTTCGTGACATTTTAATTTTACATCCCCGTACTTCTTGTCTTTTCCAAATTTCTTTATTCGTTCATTCCGCCTTCAAATCCTTAAATTTCCCAATACTTACTTAATTTATGCTCTTTTACTTCATTCTTTATTCCCACTAGTATCCTTCCCCCTTAAGATCTCTTCTCCTTCCAATTCCATCCTTGCTCTCATCAATGTTTCTCTCAGTGATATTCATTCTAAGTTTAGTTCCTTTCTTACTTGTATGGCATCTGTTGATGTTATCTCCCTTTCTATATATCACCTGGGTTGATTTATCCCCTGATTTCTTTACGATCTCCTTCTTTTTGTACATCATTCTTTCTTTTCCATAATCTTGTTCTTGAGGAGTTATTCTCTTTCTTATTTCGTTGGTGTCACTTTCATTCCTTGATACACGAATGTCTTCCCAAGATTTCTTTCTCTGATGAGTTTCACATTCTCTTTCCCTTGGTATTTCCTTCTAGTTCTACCATTGAAATCCTTAAATTCAGGAGTATCTTCTTGCCGATATTTTCACCAACTTACCCTTATTCTTTGAATCCATGAGTACCTTTTGTTTATCTTGCTTCCTTTCCATTTGCTTCAGTATTCATTTATTCATTTGAGGTGGATCTCTCATCCTCATCGTGTCCAAACCTTTCGTACCTTCATATCCTTAGTATTTCCCTTTTTGCCTTGGCTAGGGTATATTCTTCTACTATTCCCTATCTCTCGTTAGACTTCGTCTACTCCTCCAAATAAGTTATTTCCTTACATAGGATTCTTCTAAAGTTCCTATTTTGAGTTTTCTAGGCCTTTTTGTAGTAGATCACGCTCAACCTCCCAATACTCTCACTTAACCACTCGTACTCCTTACTGAGAACCTCATCATGGCCTTGGTGTTTGAACCCTCCTTCTATCAACTGTCTTGACCTGAAGCTTTCTTCTTCCCCGATCTAACTTCCTATTTTCCATCCTCCTTCTAGTGTCTTCCAATTTGGGATTCCTGTATTTGATCACCCTATCTTTTGGAAATTTTCCTTTTAAATTTTCTCCTAAACTTAAGGACTTGGTACGATTCATCTACTCCTATTTTTTCTTCTTTCTTTGATCATACTTTTACTTTCACATGTTTCATTATCCTTTGGAATTCCTAAGGAATCTGTATCTTAGAAATTTGTTACACCTGGGACTTCCTGTCGTTGTACTTTCTCTCCATCTTTCTTTGGTGAACTCTATACTTAATTCTTTTTCTTCTCAATCAGCTTCTATTCTTGTGGTTCCTCTGGAATGTTCTACCTCTTCCCGGATTTTTTTATATCATATATTCTCAGAGCTTAGTTTTAACTTCTTGGACTCTCAAACAATTTATGTATTCCTGGATGGTTGCTCCTCCAACTCCCGTTTCATTTTCTTAGGATCTCCTTCAGATGAATTACTCCTTTTTATGTTTCTAAGGGTAAGTCTTAAGGGTTGAGTTTAACTATCAATAACCCATTTTTTTCTTCCTTAGGAAATTTCTACCCTTTTACTTAAACTTTTATTATCATACTCTTAAATTTTATCAAAGAACTCAGGAGTTTTAACAAACTCCTACTTTCATTTATTTAGGAAATATTTTCTTATCATAATTTGGCTTATTACAGACATTCTCTACCCTCTAATCCCTTGGGGTCATAGGACTAGAGTTAACCCTAGAACGATTATGTAACTCTTGATAAAAAGGCTTTAAGGAATTGATCGGGGTCCATTTGTGCCACTTAATAGGACGAATTTCATGTATGGCCTCCAATCCGTACCGCCTTAGTACTTCCACCTCACACTCATAAATTCACTTCATCCATTGAGACAGATTGAAGACAGGTTGAATGAGTGGAGGTACTTTGTGAACCTTAATGAAGGTGATACATCCCAATTGTTATCCCAGGCCTCCTTCTTGGTGGGATTCCCTTTCGGTTGTTGTGGCATTGGAGGAGGAGGGGTTGGACTTCTAGGAGGGGATGTTGGTTCCTCTTATCTAGGAGGAGGGTATATAATGCCTTCTGGTTCTAGTAAGGCTCCGATTAGTTTCCCGTAGTCTTCCACCATGTCCTTGGGCACCCTTTTCTCGCCCCTTAAAAACCTTTGGACAACTTCATCCCTTGGGTTGGACATCTTTTTCACGGTTATAGGTGGAGGACTGGATTTTACCGCAAATTTCCTAGGGACTCTCCTACCTACACGATAGTTTAGAGTTGGGTTAATGTTAGGGCATTATATTGATAATGTTTCAAGGGAACTAGGCTCTGATACCACTCTAATTGTCACACCCCAACCCAGTTTGGTTGGATCCCCGTGAACAACACGCCGCTCTCTCGATTCCATAGGAGTTTCCTCCTTCTTTAACTCGAGATGAGTCAGGCATATTTTCAACCTTGTTCCCTGGAAAGACATATATCTAATAATATGCAAGCTTAAGGAAAATTAAGCATACCTGACAGAGGGTAAGGCTCGGTGTTATTCCTAGTCATTTTCTCTTTTCCTGAAAAAGGGATAGAAAAGAGGTGTCAGTTTCTTCAACTCAGTGAATAGGTTTTTCAAAATTTAACTTTTATGAAAAAGATTTGTATTGGAGTGTGCCAGACTTCTTATTTTCTTTCAAAAATCCTTTCAGTTCAAATTTTCAGTTTTTATCACCATTTCTTATTAATCATGATGTATCATCACTCAACAAACATCCTTCATCATGAAGGTCAAACACACATTCGCAGGCCAGTAAGTCCATTGAACCCACTTGTGGCATCAGAGCGACTTTATCGGCCACCTAGATAGAAGCACGTCCACTTCTACTCTGAGAATGAGTGGATGTTCGTGACATCCGACCCTCAATCCCATAACAATTCTCCCTATCCATATGAGGACAGAGACCTTATCCCATCCCTACCCCGGTCTCGTGCGCTTGAAGCTACTCCGAGCTTTGCAAGGTCACCTGGTTCAACGAACTGCCCTTATACCCACTAGGTCGTCTAGGGCCCTAGGACACATCACTACCCCTCTTGGGCATCTTGAAGATCTCGTACACACAGTGCATGCACAATTGGTATTTTCACATCATGCCATATAATTTGTGGTGCCATTGGTCCAACGGCCCCAACCCTCAACTCAACCTACAGCTATTGTCTTGACTGGTTCATGATGCCATATAACTCGTACTGCCACTAGTTGATTGAGTTTTCGGTCCTATCTTGGTACCATGGCCTAACAATTCATTTATTTAAAGTTTTATGGCACATATCTCATGTTTATTTACGAGCATCCGCTCGTGCCAACTAGCCTATGGCCCACTATTCAAGATTTTCAAATTCGAGCATATTAGCCCCCAAGTTCCAAAACCAAGGCCTCTAACCTATAAGAGCTATCGAGCTCCCGTCAAGAAGGTCTCTCAAATCATTTAAGCAGTGGCACACAGTCAGGGGAGAGCACTTCCAACAAAAAATAAAATTTCAACTATTCATCATACCAACCGGGGAAATCATATTTTCTCAAATTGAGTTGGCAAACTTAGTTAATTGATACTTAAAATATTACTAATCATCTTACCCACCTTCTTACAATCTATTCATCCTTTGAGTCATCTTAATTGACCCTGGAATAAGCTCAAATGGAGCTTTGTGGGAAAACTGAACTTAGAGAGAGAGAGAGAGAGAGAGAGAGCCGTGAAATCTTATCGACTGGGGTGCGGTTGCTAAAGCTCAAGATTTGGAAAGCTAACACTATTGGAAGGGTCCTTCAAGGATCGAGAATTGTCCCAATTAACGTCTTAGGCAGGGAGAATTTGATTAATATAGCTCTACCATTTTCTCTCTCTAAAATTTTACTATTCTAACGAGTGGAGGCAGAATGGACTTACACGAAAGCTATGGGAGGTCGAGGGTCGGCTAGGAGGAGTTGTGGGAAGGTTGGTTTGGCTACGGGATATTTGGGGTGGCCAAAATTTAGTTCTATAGAGCTTCTCACTTCGGGTCTAGTGGAGCAGCAATACTATGCAGGCTTACAAGCTCTCCTCCAATGGTCCTTGGGTCGAACAGAAGGTGCAGCTAGGTGGAGAACTTCCTCCCAGTTCCAATGAGTCAAATTGTAGCATCGAAGGCCGAGAAAAATGCCCATGTCACGCCCCGACCCAGTTTGGTCGGATCCCCATGATCAACCCGCCACTCTCCTGGTTTATTAAAGGATTTCTCCTAATTGTAAACCGTAAAGAGTAAGGTGTCCTTTAACCTGCACCTTTTCCTGGAATAGCATAATCAAAACTGCATGAAATTTAAAACTTTACATACCTGTCTTATAGGCATCTTAGTTGATGGTCTTTAAGGGGAGGCTTTCCGGGATTTTCTAAAAGGGATATAAGGGAGGGGGTGAGTATGACTACTCAGTGAATGGGTTTTTAAAAGCTTTTGACTTTTAAGAAAAACATTTATATTGAGTGTGCCAGACTCCTTTGTTTTCAAAAATCCCTTCATTTAAAAATTCAGGTTTTTCCACCATTTCTTATTTACCATGGTGTGTCATCACCCAACACACATCCTTCATCATGAAGGTTACACACATTCGCAAGTTAGTATCACTACTGAACACGCTAGTGGCTTCAGAGCGACTTTTCCTGCCACCCGGATAGAAGTACGACCACTTCTACCCTAGGAATGAGTGGATGTACATGACATCCAACCCACAATCCTAAAATCACTTCTTCGTGTCCGTATGAGGATAGAGACCTCATCCTGTCCCTACCCCAATGTCATGCGCTTGGTGCTACTCCAGATTTCGCATAGACACCTAGAACGACGAACTGCCCTTATAGTCACCAGGTCATCCAGTGCCCTTAGCAGATGCATCACTACCACTCATGGGCGTCTTGATAATCTCGTACTCACAGTGCATACACAAACAATGTTTTCTCATACAGCCATTTAATATGTGGTGCCACTTGTCCAACGGCCCCGACTCTCAACTCAACCCGCAGTTGTTTGTCTTGATTGGTCTATCGACCTGTCATGTCGCACTGCCGCTAGTTGACTGAGCATGTCGGTCCTATCTTGGTACCATGGCCAAACAATTCACTTATTAAGTTTTTGGCACATATATCATGTTTGTTTACGAGCTCCTACTCATGCCAACTGGCCTTGGGCCCACTATACGAGATTTTCAAAATCGGGCATTTAGCCCCCAAGTTCCAAAACTGAGGCCCCTGGCCTATTAGAGCTATTCGAGCTCCCGTCGAGAAGGTCTCCCAAATTGTTTAAGCATTGGCACACAATCAGGGGAGAACACTTCCGACAAAATAGGTTTTCACTGTCCATTATACCAAGCGGTATAAGGACATCTCCGTTCATAATCGATGAACGGGTTTTCAAGTTCCTTCGAGGAAGTCTCATCATACCAATCGGGTATGATATACTTACAACCGGTAAGTAGTTTTTCCGCATAATTTTCACATCACTATCTCTAAGTGGTGATGATTAAAATACCACTAAACAGTGGGTTTTTATACCGAGGTACTTATCCTCCCCAACCGGGTATGATATATATAATCCCATTAACAACCGGTAAGTGGTTTTTAATTTTAAGTTGTGCCCATCATCCCAACCGGGTATGATGTTAGTAAACCCACTCACCCGTTAACGTAGTGAATTCCACTTGACCAGTTCTTTGTATTCACGCGAGCTCGTCCATGCTGGCGTTCCCGGTATTTCACGTTCTACACAATATGAACATCCTTGTTCATTATTACTCGACATAACAGCCTTCATTCATTTCCAATGAATGAGAAAACCCAAACTTTTACTTATTTGCAATTAGGTCCCTAAAGTTATTTCTCTTTAACTTTAAGTCCCAAATCTCGGTTTTTCCTCAAATTGAGTCCCATAACTTTTAAATTTTATCTTGGGACTTCAATTTATTCAATTTCACCAAAAAGGGGTTTAATTTCCCAAATTTCCAATTTGGTCCCCCAATTTTTCCAAAATTACCATTTTTCCCTTCCTTTACAAAAATGGTAAGTTTTGCCCCAAAAATTCCAAAATTCCTCAATTGGTCCTCCAACATTATTTTCATGCCCAATTGATCCTCAATTTCATAAAATTGCTTTTTGGCCCTTTGAATTTCAAAAATCCCTAATTTTTTCCCAATTTCAACTTTTCAACACTAATTATTGAAATTGGAGTTGAAATTGAGTTCCTGCATGTTCATACGATTCTAAGAAACTTTGAATTGCAAATTTTAACACCGGAACGAGCTCAAACGGAGCTTCTCCGGAAAATAGACTGTAGAGAGAGAAAGCTTCGATTTCTCACTAGTGAGGGCACGACGGTCTAAGCTTTCGATTTAGGCAGATAGCTCTAATCTTGAGGTTTATCCTAGAATCAAGAATTGCATCAATTGATACTGAATTGAGTTAGAATTTCATTATTGAAATTGGAGAGGGGAGCTGAATTGGTTTACCTTTCAGTCGTAATTCGGCCGTGGGAGGGCTGAGGAAGTGTTGGGAAGGCTTGGTTTGGACTGAGAAGGGCTTGAAATGGCTGATTTCAGCTTGGTCGAAATAGGGTAGCTTCGGTCCGCTAGAGCTGCCTCACTATTCCATCATGCTGACGCTTCTCCAACGATTCTTGGATTGACTAGAGTTTGCTAACAGATAGCTGTCTTCTCCCCGATTCTAAAGAGCCCGAACTTTGATCAAGTCGAAGCTCTAGTTCGAGCTTCACCGGGAAATGGAGCAATAGAGAGAGAGAGAAGTATTTGAGTGTGAGGAGAATGAATGGGGATTACCTCTTTATATAGGTGTAAAACCGTGTATTAAATGGGAGAGATTTATTACTAGTATTAATATTGCCATAAATTATTGGTATTAATTCCAATAATTAAATATATATTAATTTATGACTATTTATGATAAGTCGTACGTTAAAAAATTTTTGACCGAAATTTCGGGTTACAAAAAAATTCATACTTCCCAGGAGGTCACCCATTCTCACACTACTCTTGAGCAAGCATTCTTAACTTTAAAGTTCTTATGGAATCTAGTTCACCTGAACCAATTTGTCTTAAGTTTCTTTTCTAAGGTTTAATGAACCCTTTGGATCACTCGAAAGTTGTAAATTTCCATATTGCTTGTTCCCAAATGTAAACCGGCTCGATTTTTTTTATTCGGTTTGACCAGTTCTTTTACCGGTTTTCCTTAACTCAAAAGTACAGGCTTTACATCAGAGCTCTAGTTTACGCCTCACTGAATAACTAAGCACTCTCTCTTCTTCGATTGTTTGCAGGATGAGTGTGAGGAGCTCTTTATATAGGGAGCTCAACAACTGACAAGGCTACTGGCTGGCATTGGACTCGACCCCAAACTCGCCCGTCATCGGTCGGATCAAAGGGTTTTTTGAGTCCTCGAAGATCGAAGAGTCTCTCTGCCCCTCTCTACTAGAAATGCTAAGGTTGAAGATGACACCATGCACACACGTGTGAGCTTCACATGTGTGTGCTGCCACATGGTGTACTATGATTGGCTGGCTTCACTGACGCAACTTCCTACTTAGCGTCCTAGTAAGCCTTTGACTTGTGGACCGGACATGTGGCAGCCTCCCATTGGTCATTCGTTACAACATGGCTACTGATTGTGCTTGGTCAACCGTTGACCGTGACACATGACGTCCTTTGATTGGTTAATTTAAATGCTCATATTTCCATTCTGATTCACAGTTCCACTACCACATGTTAGCCTATGATTGATTGAGGCCATCCAACATGGCTCTGCCACATGTCGACCTCTAATTGGTCGACCATTTCTCTAACATCCCAGAGGATGCTTACATGGCACCTTTGCCATGTGTCAGCTTTCCATTGGTCAACCCTACTAATAGGGCTTCCCGACATTGACCATTGACCGGGGACATGTGTCGCTCTCCTATTGGTTGATCATTGCTGAGGTAGATTTTCTTCATGTTGATGGAGGACATGTGTCACGCTTTGATTGGCTAGCATTTCCAGGAGCTGATTGAGTGCTGATTAGGTGCACTTCACCACACATCGCGCATTGATTGGTTGCACCTGTTGACTGGGTACTAACCTAGCAATGGTTAGTTGACCGGCTGGACCATTGACCGGACCATTGACCGGTGCAGTCCAATATTAATTTTAAAATCGGCCAGTTTAGGCCCGATTTGACTGGTTTTTTAAATTTTAAAAATTTCTAAATTTGTGTAAATTCATTTTCTATCCAATGGTGGCTTCAATTTTCTAACTTGATATTTTTAAACCATCTATAAAAATGTATCATTGAACTGGTTCCCTATAGTTCATCCTAGTTTAATCTGGTTTAGGTCTAGTTCACCCTAAACTGGTCCGGCTCTCACACCCAATTTTATCCATGGTTACTTTCCCTAATTTTGGGGTATTTATTGGCCACTTGGGATTTTCCAACTTCCCATTTTAACCCTTCTTTACCCAGTCTGATTCACTTAAATCCTCGATTTTCTCTCAAAAATTTCTAATTTCACTTAAATGATAGCTCGGGAAAGACAACTATGAAACTTTGGGAAATGTTTAAGGGAAAAATGGTAAAGAAAGTAAAGTTTTGGCATAAATGGAAATTTTAGCTCGGCCAAAATAGGGCAGCTTCGGTCAGCTGAAGTTGCTTTACTATTTTATCACGCCGACGTTTCTCTAGCTATCCTTGGAGCAAATGGAGACTACAGGCGTGTAAAGACTTCTCCCCAAATCCAAAAAACCGGACCACACCTTCTTTGGCTCAGAAAAATGCCCAAGTCAAAGTTCTGGTTCGAGCTTCACCGGAAAATGGAGCAGTAGGGAGAGAGTGGAGTTTTCAAGTGTGAGGAGGATGAATGAGGAGGGGCTCTTTATATAGGAAGCTCGGGGACTTTTCTAAAGATTGCATTTTGGTCCTTAAGATGGATAAAATGGTAATTTAGCCCAAACACATAAGAATTCTCCCTTTTGAGACCATAGACTTCTCAAGTCATTCATTTACGTCCTTACACTACCTTTAGTCCCATTTGGGTACTCAATTTTCTACTTTACAAAAATGGCAATTTGTTCCTAATAAATTTAAAAAATTAACCAATTTGTCCTCCAACATCCTTTCCATGGTAAATTGGCCCTCAATTTTGGAAAATTGTACTTTAGTCCCTCAATTTTATGAAATTCCCAAATTTTCCCCTTTTAAACTGGCCGAATTTAATTTCATCAAATTGACCATTCAATCGGGGTTACTTGCTTCAATTGAAGGTATGGATCAGTTCCTACAATTCCAAATAGAGCTTTGAACCGCGTCATTTGGGTCCGAATTGAGCTAAAATGGAGCTTCGTTGGAAAATAAAACTTAGAGAGAGAAAGCTTTGAAAGCTTATTGTTAGAGGTGCAACGGTTCGAGCTTCCAATCGGGGTAGGTAGCTCTCATCCTAGGATCCTTCTAAGATCAAGAATTGCAACAATTCATGTCGAATTGAATGAGAATTTGGTCAGTGAAGTTTAATCGTTTCTCTCTCTAATGTTGATCGGAATTTATAGAGGGGAACCAAATTGGCTTACCTTTCAGCTCTAATTCGGTCGTATAAGGGTTGTGGAAGTGTTGAGAGAGCTTGGTTTGGCTTGAGGAGTGCTCAATTTTTCCATTTTTAGCTCAACCGAAACATGACAGCTACGGTCCACTGGAGCTGCATCAATGTTTGATTACGTCAGCACTTCTCCAACGATCCTCAAAGCAAATGGAAACTACTGTCGGGTAGCTGACTTCTTCTCGAGTCTAAAGAACCCGACCTCGCTTTCTAAGGCTCAAAAAAATGCCCAAGTCGGAGCTCTTTTCGAGCTTCACCTGAAATTGGAGCAGTAGAGAGATAGAGTTTTCAAGTGTGAGGAAGAGGAATGAAGAGTAGCTCTTTATATAGGGAGCTCGGGAACTCCTTGGCCATTCGATTGGTGCCTTTATGGCGATCATTCATGGCCTAAAAAACAATGAACAAAGACTTTTCACCTTCGCTGTCGCTGCTCACTTTTCCAACGAGTGAACAGTGCTGTCATTTAAAGGAAGAAGACAACAATGTTCCAAATCGGATCGGACCGGTCCGAACTGGGTTTTAATGCTTAAACCGGCTAGTTCAAGCCCGATTCGACTAAATTTTTCAAAATTAAAAATTTCTAAATTCATTCTCTATCCAATGGTGACTTTAATTCTCCAATTTGAATATTTTAAACCACCTAGAAAAATGAATTTAGAAACTGATTCAATAGTGGTTTAATCTGGTTCATGTTAGGTTCACCTGAACCGGTTTGGTTTTCTTTTCCAATTCATCTCAAAGACCTTTCCCATGACTTTTGTGACTCTTTAGCACACTCGAGATTTGTTAATTTCCCGATTTGCCCTTTATTTATCGGTTAAAATTCGTGAACTGGTTCGGTTTTCTCACCCGAGTTGACCAGTTATTTCCCCAATTACTGTGTCTTTAAGGGGATGGAGTTTACATACTTGCTTTCGAATAAGTTTCCGATCTAGCCCAATTAGAGAAATTTCGACAGACTCTGGCCAAACCACGGTTACAACAGGGTATAGGGAGGCTAGGAGGACCTCCCCATTTAATTTTATATTTTTTTGTGATACTTTGGTTTGGGTCAAAGACCGAGGACTAGAATGTAAATACGTGAAACTTAGGGGACCTAAATAGGAATTAGCATTTTATGGGATCTTCCTAAGGGGCTGAATGAATTTTTGGGGCTAATTGGGAAGTTTGGTGATGAGAGTAGGCTTGATTTGCCTATTGTGGAATGACTAGGGGCCTATTTGCAATAAAGATAAAGTTAGGGACTTTCAACTTTTGGGCAATACAAAGTCCTAAACATATTTAAAGAGAGTTTAGGGGCCACAATGAGAAAATTTGTGGTCAAATGAATCCCAAAACCTAAGTTCTCAATAAGAGAGTTAAAATGGTAATTTTGCCCAAGTTGAGGATGTCCTCTAATGATATCCTAACTATCCCCACAAGCTTCTTGTTGTTAGCCAGTCAATCCATGGTGGCTCCAGCATCTTTCTCTCAAGGAAAGGCTTACACCCCAGTTGATAGAGAGTCTTGAGATTTATGGGAATGTCAATTGGAGGGGGATGGCTAATAGGAGGAGGATGGGATTGTATTTCATTCGGTTCAGCCCGAGAATTGGTGCCTACATCAGGAACGAGGTTAGGTTGCCCAAATACTTGAGTGAACTCCTCGTACAACCTCTAGTGTTCTGAGCTTAGCCCAGGTGGGGTTGTTTGGGCTCCTCGGAGAGTTTCCATAAGGAGGGGTGGTTGGGTAGTGTCGGAGACTACGACTTTAGTTCTCTTGGTTACTCTCTTGGGAGCCATTTGAAAATTTTAAAATTATCCCTATTAGTTACTATGTTCTCTAGTTTTGATAATGTATTTGAGAACACAAGCTCTGATACCACTTAAGTTGTCATGCTTCGACCTGGTTTGGTCGGATCCTCGTGAGCAACCTGCCACTCTCTACGCTTGCTCTCTTGCTCGCTCCGTTCTAGTCGGGTTACCTAAAAAGGGGTAAAGGGAGGGGGTGAGTTCGACAACTCACTGAATGGGTGTTGGGAAAGAATATACAATATATATTTAATTGTAGTGTGTCAGACTCGTTATTTTTTTTAAAATATTCTTTCACTTTCATTCCCTAGTATTAAAAACCATTTCCTTATTATCCACAATTAGTGTGTTTAACAATCAACACACACCCTTCATCATGAAGGGATCACACATTCGTAGGGTAGCATGTCCATTGCACCCACTTGTGGCGTCGAAGTGACTTTACCGGCCACCATGATAGAAGCCCGTCCACTTCTACCCTGGAAATGAGTGGTTGTTCTTGACATCCAACCCTCAAACCTAAAAATAAACTCTGTGTCCATAGGAGGACAGAGACCTCATCCCGACCCCACCCCAGTCTCATACACATGAAGCTATGTAGAGCTCCCCTGACTGCTAGCACGGTAAATTGCCCTTATCTCCACCATGTTGTCCAGTAGCCCCTAGGACGCATCACTACCTCTCTTGAGCATCTTGATGGTCCTAAACCTCAAGCGCATGCACAAACAAAAGTTTTCCACAAAACCATTTATCTTTGGTGCCACTGGTCCAATGGCCTCGACCCTCATCGACCTACAACTATTTGTATAGACCGGTCCGTCAACCAAGTCCTGTCGCACTGCAGCCAGTCCATCAAGTATGTCAGTCCTATCTTGGTACCATGGCCAAATCATATAAATCATTCATTAAGAATTTTCATGGCTTATCATCATGTTTGTTTATGATCTCCTACTCGTGCCAACTAGACTTTGAGCCCACTATACGTGATTTTCCAAAAGTAGGCTTTTTAGCCCCTCAAGTCCTAAAACCGAGGCCTCTGCCTATCTGAGCTATTCCAGGTCTCGTTAAGAAGGTCTCTCAAAAGTTTTACGCATTGGCACACAATTAGAGAAGAACACTTCTGACAAAATAAATTTTTTCCACCAATTGGGTGTGATGACATCTTCGCTTACAATCGGTAAGAGGGTTTTCTACTTCATTCCAAGAAGTCCTTCATACCAACTGGGTATGATATACATACAATCGGTAAGTAGTTTTTCCACGTAGTTCTCACATCACTCCAACCAGGTGTGATGTTAAAATTTCACATAGTAGTAGGTTTTCATTTCCGGGGTGCTTATCATCCCAACCGGGTATGATGTGAATAACCCACTCACCCAATATTCATAGTGTATGTCTTCTTAATCAGATTTTTGCCTCCACAAGAGCTTATCCTTGCTAGCGTTCCGGTCAATCGTGTTCCTACACGAGTTGGACATCCTTGTTTATTAACATTTGGCATAATAGCCTTCATTCCTTACGTATGAACAAAGTGTCCAAACTTTTCAATTATTTGTATTTAGGTCCCTAAAGTTCTTTTTCCTTGAGTTTATGTTCTTAATGCTAATTTTTCCCCAAATTGAGTCCTAAAACATCTAAAATTCACTTTGGGTACTCAATTTATTCAAAATCATAAAAGTGGTTCAAGTTTCCCAAATTTCCAATTTGGACCCCAACTTTTCAAAAATTACCATTTGGCCCCTACTTTACAAAAATGGCAATTTGGCACCAATTATTTTTAAAAATTGACCAATTGGTCCTCCAACATCTTTTTCATAGCCAAATGACCCTCAATTTTAGGAAATTACACTTTAGTCCCTCAATTTTGTGAAACCCCCAAATTTCCCCAAAAATTTCCCCCTTTCACACTAGTCGAATTTGATTTCATGAAATTTGACATTCAATCAGAGTTAATTGATCCAATTGATTGTATGGATCAGTTCCTACACTTTCACATGATTCAATGAAGATTTGAATTATGTCATTTGGGTCCAAATTGAGCTCAAATAGAGCTTAATCTGAAAACTGAACTTAGAGAGAGAAAGCTCAATTCACTACTTTATCGATACTAATTGGATTGAAAACCTAGATTATAATCACTTGATTAAAATATTTATCATTTTTATTTATCAAAATTTTATTTACTAAATTTCTAAATAATAATGTACTATTGGTCGTTCTATCACCGAAATTTAATATAATAACATTGTTAACCTACTATATAAATTATTTATATTCATTTTTTTATAATGAAAGCTCATCATAATATCTTCAATGATGGATGAATAACATATCTTTTAACATAAATCACAAATCTTATATTAGATACTCACATCAAAATATTAAAAATAATTATTATTTCACTTACTAGTAGTGTATCTTCTAAGGATATCACCCATTTAATTTACTCAAACTCATGATAATCTCATTACAAAGAATTTTTGTATTGTAAGTTCAACAAATTACTACTTAAACTCAATATTGGAGATTATCTATTAATTGTGGGGGAGTATGGACTCTATTATGCATTTATTAAATGTATATTTTTCTTCAAATTGTAACCTTAGTCAATAAGGAAAGTGTGCGGAATTTCTGGTATAGCATGTGGATTTGCTTTGATGATGCAAGTGACATTTTGTGGGTCCCAACTTGAACTTTATTTATTGTTTTATTTTAATATTTAATTATTATTAATACTTAAATTTATATTAGTTTTTATAATTTTTAATCATTTGATATGTATATGATAAATTTATAGTAAAATTTATTGTATATTATATAATTTATAAAATAATATTGTATATTACTAAGTGATTTTAAAATGAAAATTTTAATTTAAGTTATAACATGTAAATCAACAAGTACCTTATAAGTATTTCACCAAAGTAATATTACTTATAATTTATGAGAATCTTATTAATACACATCCATAATATATTGCAGGTATACAACACATATAAGCACACTCTTAATTTGATCTAATATTATTTATTTATAGAATTAAAAATAATTTAAAATGGAAAAAAATATGCAAACGGCCGTGGTCAACTTCCAATGAAAATTGAGTTCCAAAAACTTCGAATGAAATGTTTTATTCTGTAAAAAAATCTTCGAACTGGATGGAACAGTGAACTAGTGTCTCACTTAGGTCAGGTTTTGGTCTGGATCATGGTCTTCTTATTGACCCATTAAGCATAACATGTGGAGCTGTAACAAGGTCCAAGGATTCTACGGCCCTTATAAACCGGCCTGTCCATCTAACAACCTATGTATATGGATTGTTTTTTTTTTCTAATGTATAGGAGTGTTATATTGTAAGCAATAATTTGCCGAGGGCTACAGTAGAGGTGACAGCGGAGTTCTTTGAGTTCATATTTACATATACAGTTTGGTCATTTCTAATTTCTTTTCCACGTGTCAGAAAAAAATAACAAGATATGTATGTTACTATATTTAACACATGGGAAATTGGGGGCGGTGATGACTAGAATCTTTGACGTATGCGCATAGCTTAATTATCATAACCCATAGGTTAATTGACCACAATAACGGAAGGTTATATTTTAAGATTAATTGTTTCACTTTTTCCAATGGCCCACCGCACATTACTAGGATGACTAAAGCAAAAGCACCTCCTGAGTCTTGATCGAAAAAAAGCCAATAGACAATAGTTAGCCTAATGCCACAGTCCAACAAGATGCATTGCTGCAAAATGATGGTGATAGTAGAAATAGATATCATGATTGGCTCTTTATTCAAACAGTATAGTCCGAGTTCTTGAACTAGAAATTAGCGAATGTAATGAGCAGGAAGAAGCTCGTGTTTTGTCAATTTCTCGATTGGATTTACAGGGTCGAATATTTTAAAATTTAATTTGTGTGGGCATGTGAGCAGATAGATTAGGGGACGAGGGCATCTAAACATGTGCAACCCTTTCAAAAATGGGTTTTGTAATTATTCACGGGACCAAAAAAAAGTGAGATATTTTATTTAGGTTATAATATGCTTATGATCTAAGAAAAATAGGGTAAATTCTTATAATAAGAATTACTACAATGTCATTATCTTTTTTAAGAAAAAAATTAAATGGTTATATGCCTAATTTTTTATTTCATTAAAATTAAAATATTAATGATATTATTGAACGTAAGATTAATTAAATTAGGGGAGTAACAACATAAAATATATTTTATGTTGTTTAGTGGGTCACCAAAATCAAATCTAATCGATCAATTCACTCATTAAAACTTCGTAAATAACAAAAATTTTGTGTGAGTGATATAATTTGTCAATAACAAATAATATAATATTTAAGAATAACATCATACCATCTTCTACCTTAATATCATATTTATACCATATTATATGTTACAACTTATCACTTATTCTATTATAATAATAATAAATGTAATTTTCCATGAATTAGAATCAAGTACTACGTATGCTTCTTTTTTTTTTTTTAAATTATCGTATCATAAACAAATCAAATTTAATTTTAACATAAAAATAATAAGAAAATTCTTATAAATTATAAATTTATCAGTATACTTCACATTTTTATTTAAAATAAATAAAAATACTTTAAGAAATAAATAAAAATTAGAAAGTATTGTAATGTAAGGCCATATTGCATTATATTATTTTTACTTTTTGTCCTTTTTCCTCATTTTACGAATGCGGGTAATTAATTAACCATTTTTCCCATTTTAGTGAGTTGACCACTGTGGTGATTGGACACTTTATCTCTCGAGCTTTGCCATGGTTGATCCTGTCTTTGACTTAAAAGCTCGGAATCGATAACATGACCCATGTGCATATAAAACATATAATTTGAATCGAAAAGTTTCTAAAAATATTGGAAAAGAAAATTTGTGGGAGGTGAGCAATGGAGCAGTCGGTCCACAGAGATAGATGATTACAACATCCAAGGAAACAAGATATGACGATCAAGGAATGGGCAAGAATCATTCTTCTTCCTCACCTTCCTCTACTTTTTGCTACTTGTTACTATTACTATTCGAGCTCTGAGATGAAGTTTGTATTTACGAGTAATCTCTATAGTAAAATAGTATGACTATGGTAGTCTAAAATAATTAAATAAAATAAATAAGTGTTATATATTTATAATTTTAGAAATATTTATTTATTTATTATAATTTTTAATTAAATATAAGTACTATAATTATATAAAATGTTTTATTAAATGTTATTAAAATAAGTGGAATAAATATTGAAAACTTAACGCTAATATAGAGAATAAAATAATTAATTTAAATTTATTGTTATCCGTAGTAATACATCAAAAAATAATATTCGACTTTTAAATATTTGTTATGTGCTAATTTAAAAATTATACGGAATAATTATATAAATATTTATTAAAAATATTATTATAAATTAGATAAAATAAAAAATAATTTTTTTATAAATTTAAAAATATTATATTACTTATAATTAATAATTTTTCAATAAATATTGACTGTATCACATATTATATTGCTGCACGATAACTTCTTAAAGAGTAAATTATTATTTTAACTATTTAATAATTTAGTGTAAGTTGATTTAATCACACCATTACTACCAAAACCGATGGATACGTGTCAATGTTGGCCCTCTCCTTCACCGTCGTACCAAAGGACGATGACAATATGCCACGCCACGAGGGGTAACATGCACTTCCTGCCTCCATCAGTGTCATCTCCAAGTTGCTTTTGTTTCCTCTTCACATCCACTACCAAAGGACGATGACGATATCCCACGAGGGGGTAACATGCTCTTCCCTTTCAATCACCATCATCTTCAACTTGCTTTTGTTTCCTCTTGACATCCCACTAGGACGGTCGCCATCTAAATTAATTTGATCGAATTTAACTTATTTTACTATCGTAGTCGACAATTCGGATGTAACTACCACTGCAATATCACTCGCATTCGAACCGTCAGTTTCCATGTAGAAAATTGAATCCTAAGATAGGAACATATCATACTGACTGATAAAGAGTGCACCACATGCTTACTAGCCGCCAGCTTTTGGGGCTTATCTAGTGGATGGGTGACTGATCAGCAAACCCTCTTGCAGCCACTCGGCCGTACTAATTGACATCGGGGGCAAGGAGTTGAACCGGAGATGAATTTGGGGAAGACAAGAAAAAGCAATGCAGGTAAATTGATCATAGAAGGAATTGAAGAATGGATAAATCATTTAAGAATTATGAAAAAATAAAATAAAATCAATCTTTGAAGATTAGAAAAATTGGATTGGGAAAGGAACAATAAGGGCAGGCTGGCTGAACAAGCAAATGACCATAAAACAAACACAAATGGGGACATTCACACATGGGGCGGGGGTGATCCCTTTATTTTATGATTTCTAAAAGAAAATAAATTTCAAAACATTATTGCCACTACATATTAACATGCATAACAAATATAAGACTGTAAATTATATAAGAGATAGATAAATTTCAAATCTTGTATTACTATAATCCTTAATTATAGTAATACAACCCTAGCTAGTGTCCACTAATCCCACTTCGATATCCACCATTTATAGCTGTACAATGTAGTTGGAAGTGGTGTAAATATTCTGGAATGAAGCAGGAGGATAATATAGTAACATAATCACTCGCTTCCAATCAAGAGAATTTGATGTTTGATCCTTACAAATAAAAATTCCATGTTTATTTATTCTCATTTTATATCCTTCATTAATGAATATCTCATGTAAGTGAAACAAAACCTATTCAAAGGGAATAACCCTATACTGGTAAACTTATGAGATTTATTTAATAGTTTCTCGTCGTCATACTAATTACATAATTCTAGATTCTTATACATTTATTATACTTTATTATCATTGAAACAATTGTAGGAGAATTTCTTATTTAGTAGTATATACTTTTAGCAGTACTCTTTTATGTCTGGTTATAAACTTGTTTCATTATTATAAATGTAATATTTAAATTTTTATAAAAATTATTATATTTTATATTTTAAACCTTTTGTGTTGTACCATTAAGAATGAGTGGCGTGTTATTTTATTGTACCCAACCTAATAATTGGATCAGGAGGTTATAACTTAAGGCCAAATTTCAGAACATGTATTTTTGAAAAAGGTCTTAAAAACTTGTGTAAATGGGGGACAACACTCGTAGAAAACTTTCTTGAAAACAATAAAAGTTACTCAACTGAGTAAGTACTTAGATGTACTAACGAGAAATAAAACTTTATTAACTAATATATTTTGAGAGAGAATTGTGAAGTAGGGTCATACAACTCATGGAGTTGGAACCAATATATTTTGAGAGAGGATTGTGAAGTAGGGTTATACAACTCATGGAGTTGTAGAAAAGAAATAGGAATCCATGAGAAGGAAGTCTCTATTCAGGTAACAAAATGATCAAGAAAATATTACAAAAAATTTTTAAACATATGATATACTCACGTGGTGGAGAAATAGTATGTTAGATTGTTAAGATAATCGAATATGAGTTGCTAGGAGATGATACTCCCTCTAAAAATATCCGATATAAAACAATGATAAGCCTAGTTGCGTGAAATCTCTAAATGGATCTAATGGTAAAGATTGTGAATGTTAGGACACACTTGCTATAAATATTAGCTTGAAAATGAGAGGGATGCGTAACTGTCCCAAAGATGTCGGTGACTAGGACGGTCACCGTAGCTAGGTTCTCGTTAAAACGTCATGACAATACTTAGGGAAACAATATGAGTAGTGATGAGTACATGCGACCTCTAAATACAAATGGACTCAGTAGGTAACTAAAGATGATACATCACATAAATATGAGTAGTGATGCGTACATGTGACCTCTAAATACAAATATACTCAGTAGGTAGCTAAAGATGATACATCACATACCGCTACCGCTAGTACAACTCAACTTTTCATAATATTGAATACCTTAATAGTATATACATATTAATAATGCTAGAGGGTAAAAGCTTTAACGAAAGATAGTGTACATGAAAAATGTACATTATATATTGGACTAATAGATTAAGATATTTAGATGAAAATGATAATATAAATGTACCGTACGAGTAATTTTTCCCAAATAAATCTAAAAGGTTCTGATAAGGAAAATAAGTATCGTAAATATTGCTACATGCGTTAACCGTAAGATGTGAATGATAGATTCGTAGATCAATAGTACCATGAGACAAATAATGTGAATAAGTTGAACTCATAAGTGGAAAACACTTGAACTACAACGTACAAATTGCCTGATGAAACCAAAGTAAAGCCGAACAGTAAGCTCCATGATCCACCCTTAAGAAAATATAGACGGGAAGAGATGCCACTATTTAAGAAGGGATACATCAATGATATGCACTTGCTATTCCTATGAATGAAAAAATAATAAGAAGGATATGAGTAAGTAAGAAACACAGTCGTATAAATATACACGTCCATGAAACTCTTGAATTGAGTGCACATATAAAGTCTATCAAATATTACTATGAACTTGTTAAGGCAACAAACTAATAAGGTCTATCAAATATTACTATGAACTTGTTAAGGCAACAGACTACGTGGAGGGAAAGAGGTATTATGCTATTTGGACTCAAGTTTTATGCATTATGCTATTTGGAATAAGGAGAATAAGACTCAAGTTTTATGTAAACCCTATTCTTTTATAATAAGAAAATTCGGAAAAAAACCGATCGTTTTTAAAGAAAAAAATGAGCCGGTCCACGAACCTTAACCGTTGTAGAAGTGCCGTTGGAGAAGAACCGGTCATTTCTAAAGAAAAAAATGACCGATGCCGAACGATCGTTTCTTAAGAAATTTATAAATTTCGATTGACCTAAAGATTTATAAAAGTCATGAAAAAGGAATTTGGGACAAATTGAAAAATAAAATCAGACCAGTTCAGGTGAAACGGACCTGAACCAGTTTGAACCAACCTTGAATAGATTTCTAAATTCATTTTTCTAGATAACTTAAAATATTCAAATTAGAGAATTGAAGCCACCATTGAATAAAGAATAAATTTAAAAAATTTTAATTTTAAAAAAAATTGATCGAATTGAGCCTAAACCATCTGGACAGGAATGGTTTGGTTCAGAATAGTGTCGTCTTCTTCCTTCGGATGATAGCACTGTTTACTTATCGGAAGAATGGACATCGCCGATGAAGTTGAATTGCCTTCGTTTAGGGTATTTCAGGCCATGAATGAGCACAATAAAGGTGCCAAACGGATGGCCAGAGTGTTCTTGAGCTCCCTATATAAATAGCCCCTCCCCATTCATCCTCCCCACACTAGAAAACTCCGTTATCTCTCAACTGCTCCAATTTCTGGTGAAGCTCGAACCATAACTCTAACTTGGGCATTTTTCTCAACCTCAGAAGGCAAGGTCGGGTTCTTTAGACTCTGAGGGAAGTTAGATCTTTGATAGCAACCTCCGTTCGATATGAGGACCATTGGAGAAATGCCGACGTAATCAAACAATGAAGCAGCTTTGATGAACCGAAGCTACCCTATTTGAGCTGAGCTGAAATCGACCAAATTCAGCCCTCCTTAGGCCAAACCAAGCTCTCCCAACCTTCCTACAGCCCTTAGACGACCTCAACTGAGTTGAAAGGTATGCTAATTCGGCCCTCTTGAGTCATTGTAGGTCAGAGTTGGAGTGAGAAATTGTAGAATTTCACTGATGAAATTCTCCCTCAATTCGAGGTAAATTGTAGGAATTCTTGATCATAGAAGATACCTCAGGAAGAGAGCTATCTTCCCCAATAGAGAGATCGGACCGTCGCACCTTCGACGGTAAGCTTTCGAAGCTTTCCCTCTATACGCTCAATTTTCCAGCGAAGCTCTGTTTGAGCTCAATTTTGAACCAAATGACGCAGTTTAAAGCTCAATTGAATCGTATGGAAGTGTAAGAACTGATCCATACTTCAATTGGAATTAACTCTGATTGAATGTTGAATTTGATGAAATCAAATTCGACTAGTTTGAAACGGGGAAATTGGAAAAAATTTTAGGGAAATTTGGGGATTTCGTAAAATTGAGGGACCGAATTGTAATTTCTCAAAATTGAGGGGCCATGGAAAAGATGTTAGAGGACCAATTGGTCAATTTTTGAAAATAATTAGGGTCAAATTACCCTTTTTGTAAAAGTAGGGGCAAAATGGTAATTTTTGAAAATTGGGAACCAAATTGGAAATTTGGAAAACTCGAGCCCTTTAAACAATTTTGAGTAAATTGAGGACCCAAAGTGAATTTTTGGAAGTTTCGGGACTCAATTTGGAGAAAAGTTATCATTAAGGACCTAAAATCAAGGAAAATGAGCTTTAGGGACACAAGTGTAATTAATTAGAAATTATAAGCATAGTAGTTCATACGTGAGAAAAAGAAGGCTGTTATGCCAAATATTAATAGATAAGAATGTCCAAATTATGTAGGAACACGAGGGACTGGAACACCAGCAAGGACGAGCTAGCGTGGAAGCGAAAACCGATTGGAGAAGAGTACATTTCAATTATCGGGTGAGTGGGATTATCTAACGTCATATACGGTTTGGGTGATGAGAAATTCAAACTAAAAATCACTTACTGGTTGTGAGTGAGATTATCTAACGTCATACCTGGTTGGGGTGATGAGCAATTTAAACTAAAAATTACTTACCGGTTGTGAGTGGGTTTATTCACATCATACCCGGTTGGGATGATGACCATTTTGTAAATGAAAAACCACTTCTATGTGATATTTTAACATCACACCAGGTTGGAGTGATGTGAGACTAAGTGGAAAACTATTTAACAGTTGTAAATAGAGAGATCATACTTGGTTGGTATGATGGACTTCTTAAAAGGAAGAAGAAAACCCGCTTGTCAGTTGTAAGCGGAGATGTCATCACACCCAGTTGGTGTGATGAATGAAAAGATTATTTTGTCAGAAGTGTTCTCCCGTAACTGTGTGCCAATGCTTAAAATTTTTGGGAGACCTTGTTGACGAGAGCTAGAACAAGCCTAAATAGGCCAGATGCCTCGATTTTGGAACTTGGGCTAAAATGCCCGGTTTTGGAAAATCACGTATAGTGAGGCACGAGTAGGAGCTCGTAAACAAACATGTGATATTTATGCCATAAAAATTCTAAATGAATGGAATGTGTGATTTCGCCATGGTACCAAGATAGGACCGACATACTCGATGGACTAGCGGCAGTGCGTCAAGGCCAGGTCGACGGACCGGCCTAGATAAACAATTGCAGGTCGAGTTGAGTGTTGGGGTCGTTGGACTAGTGGCACCAAAGATAAATGACTTTGTGGAAAATTATTATTTATGCATGTCCTTGAGGTTTGAGACCATCAAGACACCCAAGAGGGGTAGTGATGCGTCCTAGGGGCTACTGGACGACATGGTGGAGATAAGGGCAATTTGTCGTGCCAGTAGTCAGGGAAGCTCGATGTAGCTTCATGCACATGAGACCGGGATGGGGTCGAGATGAGGTATCTCTCCTCATATGGACACAAAGTTGATTTTGAGTTTGAGGGTCGGATGTCGTGAACATCCACTCATACCTAGGGTAGAAGTGGATGGGCTTCTATCTAGGTGGCCGGTAAAGTCGCTCCGATGCCACAAGTGGGTGTAGTGGATGGGATGTTTTGTGAATGTGTGATCCCTTCCTAATGAAGGGCGTGTGTTGACTATTAAACACACCTAATGTAGAAAATGAGGAAAAAAGGGTTTTGAAAACTGGAACTTGAGGAATGAATATTTTTAAAAGAAATAAAGAGTCCAACACACTCCGAATAAAGATACCTTATTTTTGGAAACTCTCTCCCAACACCCATTCACTAAGTTGTTAAACTCACCCCCTCTCTTTACCCCTTATCAAGTAACCAAGGGAAAATAAATCTAAAGAACTTCCTGTAGCCGAACCTGCAAAATAGGTATTTAAGGTTTAATGTATTCAGTTTTGATTAATGTTATTCCAGGAAAGATATAGGTGAAAGGGACGACTTACGTCTTGTAGTTTAGAAAAGGGGAAACTCTTAATAAACTGAGAGAGTGGCGGGTTGCTCATGGGGATTCGACCAAATCGGGTAGGGACGTGACATTATAAATATTTAAAATAAGAGCTTGATTTGACTTACCTAAAGAGTTGGAGAAATGACAATACTAGAAAAATGAAAACAATACATATGGAATGGAATGTCAAGAGTCATAATGAAAATGCAATAAGTTGCATGAAGGAGGCATGACAGCCATTATGGAGTACATTACATATAAAAAATTGGAGTGAAACACCTTTTATAAGAGAATTATACTATCAAAATCTGAAACAATCTAAGATAGGAGAACTCACTGTGCCACTTTCCTTGGTTCTATTAGGTAGCCTATACTTTGCGGTTCATGACATTTTCTACCATTGATTCCAACCATTTTGCTTGATGGGGCAAGTAAGTTGCTATCCCTAAATCTTAATTGGTGTCTCTTATCAAATTATCTTGGATTCTTTCATTCCCATGAGGTATAATCATACAACTTCTGAATTATTGAGCATTACACATTATGTATGTTACTTCTACTCATCCATTTCCTTGTAAAGATAAGCGCCCTATATTTCAAAAACATAAAAATTTCATTTGATTCATTATTCCAAATCGATTACACGACAATCATTCCCCTACATACAAAATGGAACTTGAGTCAAAATGCTCATGCTACAATAAAAGTGTGTTATCACCTTGCCGTTCCAAAAGTAAGGATGAGTAAATTTTTTTGTTAAGGTTTCTGAGATGTAATCACTACAACACTCAAGCCAACTCTAGCCTCTTCCCATGTCAGGTTATAGACCCTAGTCAGAAGCTTGGACTAGGTTGAGTGAGCTACAAATCCTCCATTCTTCGTTCCATTATAAGATGCAATGTTAGACCCTATTTGGAATCTTAGGCGTAGTGGGGGTCGGGATGCAATGGACCTAATAATTGCTGCCAAATAACTGACATTTAGGCAATTACAAGTGAAATGTCCTAATTGTTCACACATATAACAAACCGTGCCCTGAGAAACCCTTGAGGGAACCTCTCCACACTTCAGACATCGGGGTGGCTCATTCCTCAAACTGCTATTACTCTTTGCTCTTCTCATGTAGAATTACTTTGTATTGTTCGATGGTTTCCTATCCATAAAAGGTTCTCATCCCTCTCATCCAAGAAGAATGTCTAGGTACACTCAGAGGGCGACTAAGTAGTTGATGCATGACTTCCCAATTTTACTTCAATGGAGTGGTCAATGTCAATCCATTCTCCTTCCTCTTCTCAACTCGTTTCGTAGAGTGTCGAGTGATTAAAAGGATACACTCACACTTGTATGTTGAGCTGATTACCACGACCAGATCCGTGGGTCACCCTATACTCCCCGTACAATTGCATATCTCTGGAGATATCATGTCCATGGATATTTATCATTTATTAGTGAGTCTTGCAAAATTTGATGCAAATAACTTGAGGGCATTGAATATATTCTCGTACTCAATCACAAATCCTATGCCACGTTGTAGTTGGAGGTAGTTCTACTTCTTCTTATTCACCTTGTATGTAGATAGATATTACTCGGAGAACTTGGCCTCAAACTCAGTCCAGTCTTGTCTGGAGGAGGCATGGCCTGTATGTTCAATCACCATCTGTCATCATTCTCTTTAAGGAAGAACTCAATTATGACCACTATCTTTGTCATTAGTACTTTTACAATATCTAACAACTTCTTTGTACTACTCAGCCAATCCATAACTAGTATAACTACCTTCTCACCTAAGAATGTCTTGTACCCAAGTTGCCTTGGTGCTTTTAAGTTCCTAGAAATGTCAAAACCCCGAACATTCTAGTTTAGGGGTAGAAGTGCCTCCTAGGGTGGTGCAACCTCCTACACTTTCACCTCCAATGGCTTGACAAGAAAGTACACCCTAGCAAATACTGAGTTCATCTGAGATCACTCATGATGTCTAAGTACAAACAAACATACTTTGGAGTCATAAGATTTACATGGGAGTTCCCAATATGAATTCCCCTTGGCTCAACATATGATTCTTCATTGTTGGGTCCTCCAACTGACACTACCATATGTTCAATGATATACAAGGGTTTTAATTTCTAATCATAAATATTTGTATTATCTTCTACATGGAGTTTTAAGGTTATAAATGAAGGCCTTATAGTGTTATTCCAATTTTTTTCCAGCTTTCCCAAATCCTTTTGTTTTCAAAATAACATGTTTAAAAACCTAGCTCTGATACCACTATAGGTGTAACCCCGACCCAATCTTAGGGACAAGGGTTTGATAATAAAGTGACATGTCCCTTCTATGTTATAATGGTGTGTTCCTTTACTGAAGTAGTACATATGAGACCAAAGCTCAAAATAAGTACATACAATTTTCGGTGGAAATTTGAACTTTTCTTTCATAAACAATATGCCAAAAAACTCATACAAAAAAATATGGGAATACAAAAACTAATAAGCATTTAATTTAAAACCTTTTTACGTGTGCTTTGAGATTCTTATCTCAAGTCACACTTTTGATATAAGTGATGTCCCAACACTATATCTCATGAACTTCTACTTTCACCTGTAATTATTTTGTGGAGGGTAGTGAACTCATAATTTAGTGAATGAGGTTACTAATATTGTGCCACTACATGGCTTATGACTCCAAACTTCACTAAAAAGTATATACATGGAGAATTATTTATAATTACATGCATTATGTTGCTTTCAGAATTTTCCCTGCCCTTAAGGACTCATGCCTTTGGATTTTTGCACTCTTGTATAATGAGGTTGAGCTCCCGATCACTATTTACCATTTTAATAAATCAATCATATGTTCCCATCGAAAAAAATGACCTCACCATATTCCAAACAAACACATGACTCATATGGATGTTGAGGATGTGTTCACATCCATTTGCATACTTTGACCGTCCCCTCTAACCACACACTCAAGTATATGCCATATTTTAAACAAAGTTGACATTGCTTATATTAATGTTGAGTATGTGTCCTCATTCATCTGTGTACTATGGATAACCCCTTCGACCAGACACTCAAGTATATACTCTTCTTGTCCCCTACTGCATCACACATGAGAATACCTAGACCCCTTTTGTTGGGTCAAGGGTTGATCTGGAAGTATAACTTACTCCCTCCTTATTCCCCGCTTTCAATCTACCATATGCATTGAAACTACTTTGATAGGTGTCCTAATGATACCATCATTCACAACATATCATTGTATACCATAAAAAAAACCTTATAGGTAATCATGTATATCACAACATATTGATATATACAAAGCACACAACCTTATATGTATTCATGTATATCATAACATATCGATAGATACCAAGCACACATAACCAACAATCATGTTTAAATCACAATGTCTTGGAGTTAGTTCCTTATCCTACTATCTCCCTCACTTATGTCATTTAGGAATACCATGGCCTTAATTTATATAGCCTATCATGTCACTATCATTTTTCCACTTTCTAGACTTTTTTTTCAATAGACAAGGAACATATATCCTCTACATATGTGATTATGCAACAATGTAGATTTTCTTCCATTTTTCATAATATTTTCCAAAGCATACAACATGCACATTATGAATTTCATGGAAAACTACAAAGTGCAATGACTAGTCTAATCGGATTCGTCGTTAATACTACCACTCATTATTATAATCAATACTTATTCGTCCTAATTATTTACCATTTTGTCTCGAGATGTGTGATCTCTATATGACAATTGTGGAGTTACTATGCATAAATTAGATCATATATTTAGAGCCAAAAAAACTTCTACTTGGTACTCATATAATACCTCATAATTTTCTAAAATTACTATTTTGTCCCTTGTGCTAGGTTCTTTCGATTTGCCTATGGATGATTCCATTTTAACTAATACTTCCTATCATTTTATTCCACATATCAAAGGTTATACTCACATTTGGTTATATTTTCCAAAATGCCTAAAATTCTCTAAGTTTCCCACTTAGATACTTAACATTTTAAAAAATTTTATTATGGTATTTAAGTTTGGTAAAATTACTATTTACCCATACTCATCAAATCTCTCTCATTTTGGATGCTAGAATTCCCAATTCTCTTATTTGGGTCCTTCAATTTCCCTTAAACTTATTTGGGTCCCTAAGTTCCTTAAAATCACTTTTGGGTTATCAAATTACATTATTTACACTTTGGTACCTAAAATGGACAAAATTACCAATTTTCCCCTTACTTGAATAAAGTCCCATTTTGCCTATTTACTTTGCAAAATTACTATTTTTTCTCTTCATATCACAAAATAAACTATTTAACCCTCCATTGGACATAAATGACTATTTTCCACTCCTTGAGCAAAATTACAAACTTGCCCCTCTTTTACTCATAATTACGATTTTGCTCATAAACTTCCAAAAAATAAATTTAGACATATCCATTTATCCCAAAATCACCTCATAGCACCTTCTAATATATTTGTGGACTATTTCCACAAGTTTCCCAATTTTTTCAAATCGACCCAAAATATTTTAAATTTTGTACATTAGTCCCCAAACTTTGAAAATAAACCAAACCAAGTTCCATTTTTACAAATCCCTCCATAATACTTTTATTATACTCTTAAGGCTTGCATGAGGTGTGGGGGCTCTTACCCCGACCAAATTTGGTTGTTTTCCAAAATTGAATGAAATAGAGGTACTTGAGGAGCTATTAGAAATTCTCACCCGAGATGGCCGGAGAGGTGCTCAAAGTTGTAGCCAAGGTCTAAGTGAATCATTCTATGGTGATGACCAGGCATGTGGTCACTAGAGTCTCGAAAATTTAGGACTTGATTGGCCACGGTTGGGTGGCTCATAACAACTGATTCTTTCCTTGCTGGAGGTAAGCCCTTGCTATTAGCAGACAGAGTGGGGGCAGACGATCACTATGGAATTGGTGCCCACTAGAGTGGTTGTCGGATGTGGCCAAATTTGGCCCTACAAGCATGGCAATAACAGACATAATTTCTGTCCCAAAAATGAAGTCAGGAAAATGACCCCTCTACGACATTTTCCAACCACTTACAATGGAGGCTCGCCCATAGAACTCAAGAGGAGTCCATTAGCGATATTTTGACACAAAGATCACCTCATTTGGTGATCAGGTGAGGAAGAATTACTCGGTGGTCAATAGAGATTCTAGTATAGGGTTTTTTTGACTATGCAAAATTAAATATGATGAGCATATGAAAAATCAATTAATCTTATTGGGAGACTAATATGGGAGTTGTCAACTTATCCGTGCATTTTCTTCATAAATTAATTCAATTGAAGTGTTCCCAATTTGGGGATACATGTTGCGTGTATCAGCTTGTGGATCGTGAGCCCAAGGGGTTGCACACGTGTTTTGTGAGTCGGGTCTTCCTGACTCGATACCGGGTAACACGACTTACTTGGTTCCCAATCCCAATCGGTCAAAAAACTGGCTTTTCCAAAAAATTTGGTTTCTTGATCGGGAACTCATTCAAGCCTCGACCGAAGGAACCAATGGAAACCTGCCACGTTGCGCGATGCTACTAAGGTGGGTAGCTTCACCAAATTAGGACCAAAAGGAAAAAAGCTTCATAATAGAAACTCACATAATTCAACCTAAATTTAAAACTCTAAAAGCATATAGTAAGCCCAAATCAATTTACAATCTTTTTCTTGGGAAATAAACAACTAATAAGTTAAGATAATCTTCATGTACACTTTTTGAGTGTCGTGCCTTGTTTGCATGTGTATAGGCGACGGGGTTGGTTTATAATCTCTGTGCTCCTTGCATGTTCCTAAAAAGATGTAGGGGGGGGGGGGGGGTGAGTTGACAACTTAGTGGATGTGTTTATTGATGTCGAACCACGACATGCTTACGATCCGATCCCTACCTAATCTTTTATTAGGGTTTGGTGATATCTTACTTGTATCTTTTTATGGTTTTCTTTCTTACAATTTTATCCCATATTCATAAAGTCATGAATTAATTTTCCATTTCACAAATCACACATTAAATGCATAAACACAATTCACTGAGTTCTTAAACATACGAACCTAGGGTGCGAGGGGTATGTGTGCCATAACACACTCCCATGAAACATCTGGAGATGACTGCTCCCCTCGCCGAATGTCGATGATGTGTCACACGACATTCCACATCCCTTGATCCAACTCACCCTAACTCCTAGATCACAAGCGATGTCTAGACCCCTGCCATACACCAACCTTCATGTCCGTGGGAAGATTCTCGAAGTTGAATCTTCCCTTGTATTGTCACTGCCAATCGTCACCATTATGCTCGACATCAGTACTAGTACTAGGTGTCATTCTAGCATCATAACACATCCACCCAAATATATCACAATTATTGTCACACAATACAATGGCGAATCTTATTTGAGCATGTGGTTGCTATCTGATCGACCCCGCTACTCATGTTCTTTAGCATACATTCAAAATCATAACAAGAAATAATCTTCTTTAAATTGTCGAGGCTAGGTATGCTATATGACCAACCCAACAACTTGTTATTCTCATTTCGTCAAACATATTGTGTGTGTTATAATATGAATTTCACGGTTTTGGCCTTCAAACCAACTCATTCGTTACTAGTTACTTCATAGATTAACCAAACATGTAAAACCTAGTCCCATTTTCATGTTTAGAGAGTATCCCTATCTCTTTATATATAGACATCATGGTTGTAAGACTAGAAAATCCCAACTTGATAACCAAACAAAGTTGAACTGGGAAGTGGGATTGGACTAGGAGGCAAAACGTCAATTGGGAGGTGAAATTAAACCAAAACAAGGAAAATGATGGATAGAGAGGAAAAAATGGATAAAAAGGTCATAAGAAACCCTTACAAGTGTCTTGGAACACGTGGTCAAGAATTTGAGAGAAAACTTGGAAAAAATGGATTTAGATAGGGATCGAGCTAGGAGGAGTCACAAACCACCCATAATTTAAGAGGGTGCCAAACAAATCCAATTGGAGCTATTCTTGAGTCCTTTCAATAGGAAATTGAATGTAGACTTTTTGGATATTTTTATTTTCTCATCAATCAACCAGAAAAGGGGTGAATCAAGCTAAAAAATCGCTGAATCAACTAAAAAATTCACTGAAAACTAGTTCTCTTCAGTGCAAACCAGGCAGTGTGTGATACCGGGCATTTGCACGTGATGCACGCGTGTGTGTGTCATCTTCCTCATTTGACAATTCTCTTGGATTCCCCTCATTTTACTTGGTGACACACCTAGACAACTTGAATCAACCACTTGGGGAAAGTAATTCATTCCCAGAGCCAAAAGCTTTGGTGTAAACCCCGTTCTTTGGAGTTAAGGAAAATCGACAAAGAACCGGTCAACCCAAGTGAGAAAACTGAATCGATTCAGGAACCCCAACCAAAGAGTCATAAAAAACTTAGAAAGGGACTTTATGACAATTTGGGTGAGAAAACCAGACCGATTTTTTGTGAACCTGATCGGAACTAGTTTAGACCGGTTTGAGCCATCATTGAACCAGATGCTAAATTCATTTTTCTATATGGCTTAAAATATTCAAATTGGAGAATTGAAGCCACCATTCGATAGAGAACGAATTTAGAAAATTTTAATTTTGAAAAACTCGATTGAATCGGGCTTGAACCGGCCAGTTTAAGCATTGAACCCAGTTCGAAATAGGGTCGTCTACTTCCTTCAGATGACAGCACTGTTCACTCGCCGAAAAAATGAACAGCGATGGCAGAAAAGGAAATATTTCCGTTCAGGATGTTTCAAGCCATCAATGAGTGTCATAAAGGTGCCAAACAGACGGCAGGAGAGTCCCCAAGCTCCCTATATAAAGAGCCCCTCTCCATTCATCCTCCACACACCTGAAAACTTCACTCTCTCTAAGCTACTTAGTTTTCCGATGAAGCTCAAAGCAGAGCTTTGACATAGCGGTTTTTCTGAGCCAAAGAAGGTAAGGTCAGGTTCCTTAGACTCAGGGAGAAGTCAACTACCCGACTGTGGTCACCATTCATTTTGAGGATCACTGGAGAAGCGCCGGTGTAATCAAACAGTGAAACAGATCCGGTGGACTAAAGCTGCACTATTTCAGCTGAGCTGAAGCGACCAAATTGAGCCCTTCTAATGCCAAACCGAGCTCTCCCAACACCCCCTCAGTCCTCATACGACTGAATTAGAATGGAAAGGTAAGCTATTTTGGCTCCCCTTTGTAATTTCTGATCAGTGTTAGGGAGAGAATCAACAAAAATCCACTAACCATATTCTCCCTTAATTCGACATGAATTGATGTTATTCTTGATTGTAGGTGGAACCTTAGGACGAGAGCTACCTGCCTCTATCGAAAGCTCGGACTGCCGCACTGCCGACGGTAAGCTTTCGAAGCTTTCTCTCTCTAAGTTATGTTTTCCGGCTAAGCTCCATTTGAGCTTGTTCCGGCATCAATTTATGCGATCTAAAGCTCAATTGAATTATATGAATATGTAGGAACTCAATTTTACCTTCATTTTCAACAATTTACCTCGATTGATTGGTTAATTTGATGAAATCAAATTTGGCCAGTTTGAAAGGGGGGAATTGGGGAAAAATTGGAGATTTCATAAAATTGAGGGACCAAAGTGCAATTTCCCAAAATTGAGGGCCAATTGGCCATGAAAAAGATGTTGGAGGACCAATTTGGTCGTTTTTTTTAAATTTATTGGGGGTCAAATTGCCATTTTTGTAAAGTAGGGGAAAAATGGTAATGTTTTAAAAGTTGGGGACCAAATTGAAAATTTGATAAACTTGAACCCCTTTTTATGATTCTGAATAAATTGAGTATTGAAAGTGGATTTTAGAAGTTCCGAAACTCAATTTGGGAAAAATTAGCATTAGGGACCTAAAGTTAAGGAAAAAGAAATTTAGGGACCTAAATGCAAATAACTAAAAAGTTTGGACATTTTGTTCATATGTGAGGAATTATGGCTATTATGCCAAATGTTAATAGACAAGGATGTCCAAAATCGTGTAGGAGCATGAAGGACCAAAAACACTAGCAAGGATAAGCTCACTTGGAGGCAAAAAGCCTATCAAGAGTAATACACTCCACTTATCAGGTGAGTAGGATTTTTCACATCATACACGGGTGGGATGATGAGTACCTCGAAAATGAAAAATCACTAATATGTGGAATTTTAACATCACATCTGGTTGGGGTGATGCAAGAAATACGTGGAAAAACTACTTATTGGTTGAAACTAGTTCATACACAGTTGGTATGATGAACTTCCTAGAAAGAAGTAGAAAATCCGCTTATCGGTTATAAACGGAGGTGTCATCACACCTGGTTGGTATGATGAACAAGTGAAAAGTTATTTTCTTAAAAGTGCTCTCCCTTGACTGTGTGCCAATGCTTAAAACTTTTGGGAGACCTTCTTGACAAGAGCTCAAATAGCTTAGATAGGAGAGAGGCCTCGATTTTGAAAATCTTGTATAATGGGACCAATGTCAGTTGGCATGAGCAGGAGCTCGTAAACAAACATGTCGATAAGCCATGAAAATTTCAAAATGAATGATTATGTGATTTGGCCATGGTACCAAGGCAGGACCAACATACTCGATGTACTGGCGGTAGTGCGACAGGTCCAGGTCGACAGACCGATCTAGATAAATAGCTGTAGTTCGAGTTGAGGGTCGGGGCCGTTGGACTAGTGGCACAAAATATTAATGACTTTATGAAAAACTTTGTTTCTGCATGCACTGAGGTTTGAGATCATCAAGACACCCAAGAGGGGTAGTGATGCGTCTTATGTGCTACTAGAAGACATGGTGAAGATAAGGGTAGTTTGTCGTGCAAGCAGTCAGGGAAGCTCGACGTAGCCTTATGTGCATGAGACCGGGGAGGGTCGGGATGAGGTCTTTGTCCTCACACAGACATGGAGTTGCTTTTCGGGTTTAAGGGTCAGATATCGCGAACATCCACTCAGTCGTAGGGTAGAAGTGGATGAGCTTCTATCTAGGTGGCCAGTAAAGTCGCTCCGATGCCACAAGTGGGTGCAATGGACAGTCTGCCCTGCGAATGTGTGATCCCTTCATGATAAAGGTCATGTGTTGATTGTTAAACATGCCAACTGTGGATAATGAGAAAAATTGATTTTTGAATAACTGGAAATATAAGGGAAAAAAATATTTTGAATAGAATTAATGAGTCTGGCACACTCCAATAGAAAACTATTTTTATAAGAATTCCTTTTAAACCAACGATTCACTGAGTTGTAGAAACTCACCCACCTTTTCTATTTCTTTTCAGAAGTAGAGAAATGACTAGGGATAACATCAGGATTTACCCTCTATCATGTATGCTTAATTTCTTTTTAAGCTTGCATTTTTATTGATATATGTTATTCTAGGGAACACAGTTGAAATTTCACTTGGCTCCTCTTGATTAAAGAAAAGGGGAAACCCTTCTTGAACCATGGGAGTGGTGGGTTGATCATGGGGATCCGTCCAAACCGGGTCAGGGCGTGACAACATAAGTGGTATCAGAGCTAAGTTCCCTTGAAACATTATTAATACTATGCCTTGACACTAGTAAAACTTTAACTACCATGTAGGAAGGAGAATCCATAGAAAGTTCACCTTGAGATCCAATCCTTCACACTTGACCCTGAAAAAGTTGCCTATCCCTAGTGAGGCAGCTGCTCAACAGTTCCTAAAGGGCGAGAAGAAAGTGCTCAAAGATATGGTGGAGGATTATCGAAAACTTATGGGAGCCTTACTAGAACCAGAAGGCATTACATACCCTTCTCCCAGGCAAGAGGAACCTATTGCTTCCTCGAGGAGTCCAACACCTCCTCCAGCCCCACGACAACCAGAGGAAAATCCTACTTGGAAGGAGGCTTGGGACAACTACTAGGATACTTATGCCACCTTCATGAAAGTCCACTAAGTACCCCCACCTACTCAATCCAGCTTGAATCCCTCTCAATGGATGAAGTGGACATATGAGTGTGAGGCTGAGGTTTCGAGGCGGTATAGATTGGAGGCCATACATAAAGTTCAACATATAAGAGAATATGGATGGACTTCAACCTATTCCTGAGAGCCATCTGAGCATGAATCCCACAATCGTTCTAAGGCTAACTCCCGGCCTATGACCCCAAGGGACTAGGGGGTAGAAAATCTCTGTAATAAGCCAGTTATGGCAAGAAACTATTTCTTGAATGAATGAAAATCTATTTTTTCTTGATAAAACTTTTGGGTCTCTTTGATGAATACAAATAATGAGAGTATGCCAATAAGGATTAGAGTAACGGGTAGGGAAGAAATCACCTAAGAAAAACAACGGGTCATTACTAAGTTAACCCAAACCTTTAAAGTAAGTTTACCATCCAAAGAAGGGAAAAATAAGATAGTAAGACTTGGCAAAGAAGAGAATACTAGAGTTCACCTAAGGAAGACAAATCCTAACTAAGGAAAGGAGGAAGAAGTCTAGAGCAAAGGAAGTGAACGTCAAAGAATATGGGACTAGTGGAAGTCTAAGGAGTTAAGGAAAGACTCTATGGATAAAAGTCAAGAAACAAGGACTATCTTAAGGAAAAACAATGGAATGGAAGCTGACTAGGAAGAAAGTAAGAAATATATGGGAGCACTGAAGATGTTAAGTCAATTGAGATAAGACAAGGAGAAAGGAGAAAGGAAAGAAGTACGATAGGAAGACAACCCCTGGAATAATACCAGTACTTGGAAAGAGTTAGGACACAAGTTCTTAGGAACTCAATAATAATAAGGTGACTTTTTGAAGCAATGAGATGGAATAGAAAGGAATAGAATATAAGGAAGAAATCCTAAGTGAATAACCATACAAAGGTCAGAAAGTATAAGAAAAGAATAAAGGAAGAACTTTCAAGGAGCAGTAGGGAGATTGAACGTGAAAATCCCAGAACTGAAGTCCCTAGAAGAAGGATAAGGATAGGAAGTGGAACCGTGGAAGGAGGAAGTTCCAAGCTCAAATAACCAATAAATGAACCGCCATAAAACTAAAGCCGAAATAAGGACCTTATTAAAAAGACATAGGTGGCTAAGGATATACCTGGATGGCTAGGTGGGATCTACTTTCAAAAGGAGCAAAAAAACCAAATAAGGATTTCAGACAAACCCGATTGAAGGAAATTAATGCGTAACAACAAGATAATCCGAGAGAATAAATGACGCCCTAAAAAGGACGGGGAAGTAGTGAAGACTACGTCCTAAAGAGGGAAATGAGATGGATATCAAGGATAATACAACTCAAGAGATGACAACCTCAAGATCATATGATAAGGAGAAGGATAAACTCGAAGTAATTAATGAATTGACCCTTGGGAGGATTATAAATTTAAACTCTAGTAAAGAAGGGAGAGATGAAAAGGCCAAACACGTGGTGATTAAAGATGAAGGCAAAATATTTAAAGATTTCAATGACCAAGACTGAATTAACGACCAAACTCAAGACATGAGAAAAATTAAGTAAGCCTCTCACAAGATGATCGTGAGATCTTAAAATAAGGTAGATGTGAATCACATCTAAAAGAAATAGATGGATACATGAAAGAAAGGAGAATGAAGATGAAGTACATGTAAGTTCTCAAGAGTAAGCAGGAGAGGATGGAATCAGGGAATACCTTTTAAAGTTAGATATTCTAAATAGCAAAACAGGAAGAGAACTCGAGAGAAAAGAATATAAACTGCCAAGGAAGGAAACCTTGGAAGGACAAAAGGGTCCCAATTAAAAGGTAATGGGATCAACAGAAATGGAGACGAGATAAATTCATCCACGATATGCTGGTCGAGATGGAAAGATCAAGTACAAAGGAAAAAGTACTGATGAGGACCCAAAGAGCAAGTTAAGTCCAAGTAATGTGTAAGTAGGAAAACACATCAAAGGATACCGTGCAAGTAAGGAGGGGGTGGATTACCCATAAAAGAGGAAACAAAGGAAAACACATCTATGAACCCTTGGAAAAGTTAACCTCAGTTAGGAAGGGATTTAAGTAAAGGATCACTGACATCATGACTGGTAGTGATCAACGCTCAAATTGATAGAGCCTATAGAGAGAACGACTAGACATAGTGCAGAGTACAAAGAGTGAGATCGATAATTGGAAATGTCTTAGGTAAAGAATAAGGGAAGAGATTGAAATTTCCATTAGAGAAGGATTCAAAAGGACAAATACCCTATTATAAGAAGGGGTATGAAGAAAGGAAGGAATGAAATCTTCAAAGAATGATAAGAAGGTTTAACATGTAGTTCTTAAGGTGAACGTCTCTACTGTAAGGGACATAGTAGAGAGAAAAATCGAAATAAGGGAGCTATCACAAATAAGCAATTGACACTTAAGTCCGAAGGAGATTAACTCTCATAAGAAATTTGAAGTGATCACTAGAGAATAAGAGTTGACTAAAAGAAAAGAAAGTACTTGAGAAAAGAACGCCACTAAAACTAAGGAAGGACATAAGAAGGGTCAAAATTGGATGAAAGAAGTTAACACCAAAATCTATGAAGTGAGTAGGTGGTGCTCGAGAGGACCCTGAGCTAAGGGTTTTAATGACAAAGGAAGTAACTACACACAGGAATGAGTGGGTATCTTGGAACTCTCAATCTTGAAATCCTGAGTAAATAACGTCAAGAGAAAGAATTATGCTCTAAGGAAAGAGGGACGTTGATTTAAGGATATAACCTTAAACTTTCAAGTAAGGTATGCTTAGCTAAATTAAGCTCCATGGGATGAGTAAGTAATGGGAAGGAAAAGAAAATTTTGAAGTGTATGTAATAAAGGGGCAAAATGGAAATAACCAAATGGTTGTATGTCAATAAACTACAAGTTGATATCAAGGGAAGTTATTTCCAGTGTGAAGAATATTGAATAAGTTTTGGGGATAAAACTTCTAAAAGGAGGGGAGAGTTGTAAACCCCATTCTTTAGAGTTAAGGAAAACTAGGAAAGAACCGGTCCACCTGAGTGAGAAAATCGAACCGGTTCATGAACACCAACCACTTGAGAATGGGCAATGTGGGAAATTTACAACTCCCTAGTGACTCAAAAAGTCATAAAAACCTTGAAAGGGACTTTGGGAGAGAAAACCAGACAAATTTAGTTGAACAGATCTGAACCAGATTGAACCAGTTTGGACCGGTTTAAACCATAATTAAACTGGATGCTAAATTTATTTTTCTAGGTGGCTTAAAATATTCAAATTGGATAATTGAAGCCATTGTTGGATAGAGAATGAATTTAGAAATTTTAATTTTGAAAAACTTGGTCGAATTGGGCCTGAACTGGTCGGTTTAAACATTGAACCTGGTTCAGACCGGTCTGGCCTGGTTTGGAACAGTGTCATTTTCTTCCTTCAGATGACATCACTGTTCACTCACTGGAAAAATGAACAGCGCCAACGGAAAGGAAACATTTCCGTTTAGGACATTTCAGGCCATCAATGAGTGTTAAAAAGGTGCCAAATGAACGTCCGTAGAGTCTTCGAGCTCCCTATATAAAGAGCCCCTCTCCATTCATCCTTCACACACTTGAAAACTTCACTCTCTCTTAGCTACTCAGTTTTCTGATGAAGGCCGAAAAAGAGTTCCGACAGAGGAGTTTTTTTTGAAACAAAGAAGGCGAGGTTGGGTTCCTTAGACACAGGGAGATGTCAGCTACCCAACGGTGGAGGATCGCCGGAGAAGTACAAACGTAATCAAACAGTGAAGCAGCTCTGGTGGACTAAAGCTGCCCTGTTTCGGTCGAGCTGAAAGTGACCAAATTGAGACATGCTGGGGCCAAACTTAGCTCTCCCAACACTTCCTCAGCCCTCATATGATTGAATTAGAGAGGAAAGGTAAGCTAATTTGGCTCCATTTTGTTATTTCCGATCAGTGTTAGAGAGAGAACCAACAAAACTTCACTAACTAAATTCTCCCTTAATTCGACATGAATTGATGTGATTTTTGATCCTAGAAGGAACCTCATGATGAGAGCTACCTACCCCGATCGAAAACTCGGACCGCTACACCCTTGACGGTAAGCTTTCGAAGCTTTCTCTTTCTAAGTTCTATCCAACAAAGCTCCATTTGAGCTCGTTCTAGCGTCAATTCATACGATTCAAAGCTCAATTGAATCGTATGGATGTGTAGGAACTCAAATTTACCTTCAACTTCAATAATTAACCTCAACTGATTGGTCAATTTGATGAAATTAAATTCGACCAATTTGAAAGGGGGGAATTGGGGGAAACTTTTGGGGGAAATTGGAGATTTCGTAAAATTGAGGGATCAAAGTACAATTTCCCAAAATTGAGGGCCAATTTGCCATGAAAAAGATGTTGGGGGACCAACTGGTTGATTGTAGAAATTTATTGGGGTCAAATTGCCATTTTTGTAATGTAGAGGCAAAATGGTAATTTTTGAAAAGTTGGGGACCAAATTGGAAATTTGGGAAACTTGATCACCTTTATGTGATTTTGAATAAATTGATGATCCAAAGTGGATTTTAGAAGTTTCGGGACTCAATTTGGGAAAAATTAGCATTAGAGACCTAAAGTTAAGGAAAAAGAACTTAAGGGACCTAAATGCAAATAACTGAAAAGTTTGGGCATTTTGTTCATACATGAGGAATTAGGGCTATTATGCCAAATGTAAACAAGGATGTCCAAAATCGTGTAGGAGTACCAAGGACCGGAAACGCTAGCAAGGATAAGCTCGCGTGGAGGCAAAAAGCCTATCAAGAGGAATACACTGCACTTATCGGGTGAGTGAAAATTTTCACATCATACCTGGTTGGGAAGATGAGTAACTCAAAAATGAAAAACAACTACTATGTGGAATTTTAACATCACACCTGCTTGGGGTGATGTGAGAAATACATGGAAAAACTACTTACTGGTTGTAAGTAGATCATACCTGGTTGGTATGATGAACTTCCTAAAAGGAAGTAGAAAACCCGCTTACCGGTTATAAGCAGAGATGTCATCACACTCAGCTGGTGTGATGGACAAGTGAACTGTTATTTTGTTAGAAGTGCTCTCCCTTGACTGTGTGCCAATGCTTAAAACTTTTGGGAGACCTTCTTGATGAGAGCTCGAATAGGTCAAATATGCTAGAGGCCTCAATTTTGGAACTTGAGGGTTAGAATACCTAGTTTTGAAAATCTCATACAGTGGGCCCAAGGCTAGTTGGAATGAGAAAGAGCTTGTAAACAAAGATGTTGATAAGCCATGAAAATTTCTAAATGAATGATTATGTGATTTGGCCATGGTACCAAGACAGGACTGACATACTCGATGGACTGGTGACAATGCGACATGACCAGGTTTACGGACCGGTCTAGACAAATAGCTACATGTCGAGTTGAGGGTCGGGGCCATTGGACCAGTAACACCAAAGATTAATGGCTTTATGACAAACTTTTTTTGTGCATGCAGTGAGGTTCGGGACCATCAAGACACCCAAGAGGGGTAGTGATGTGTCCTAAGGGCTACTGCACGACATGGTGGAGGTAAGGGTAGTTTGTTGTGCCGGCAGTTAGAGAAGCTCAACGTATCTTCATGCACATGAGATTGGGGTGGGCTCGGGATGAGGTCTCTGTCCTCATATGGACACAGAGTTGCTTTTTGTGTTTGAGGGTCTAATGTCGCGAACATCCATTCAGTCCTAGGGTATAAGTGAACGGGCTTCTATCTAAGTGTCTGGTAAAGATGCTCCGATGCCATAAGTGGGTGCAGTGGACGAGCTCCCTACAAATGTGTGATCCCCTCTTAATTAATACTGTGTGTTGATTGTTAAACACAATGACTGTGGATAATGAGAAATTTTGATTTTTGAATAATTGGGAATTTAAGGGGAGAAATATTTTGAAAATAATCAAGTGTGGCACACTCCAATTGAAAACTATTTTTATAAGAATTCATTTTAAACCAACGATTCACTGAGTTGTAGAAACTCACCCACCTTTTTTATGCCTTTTCAGGAGTAGATAAATGACTAGTGATAACACCAGGAATTACCCTCTATCAAGTATGCGTAATTATTTTTTAAGCTTGCATTTTTATTGATATATATTTTATTCCAGGGAACATAGTTGAAATTTCGCTTGGCTCCTCTTGATTAAAGAAAGGGGGAAACCCTTCTTGAACCAAGGGAGTGGCAGGTTGATCACGGGGATCCGACCAAATCGGGTTGGGATGTGACTTTTGGAATGAAGAAAAAAGCTATGGATTGATAGCCACATAAGTCTAGAACACGTCCATATAAAGCTTGGATGTTCTCCCATCAGAAATTGCTAAAAAATGCTTTGATAGTGAAGTTGATCCCAACTCTAGTGACCCGACTACCAAATAGCTTTGCTCCACCGTCAGATCATCTCCAATGACCGGATTAGTACCCTTGGAAAGCTGAGGACCTCATCTTTCCAACAAAATCTCTGTTGACCCTTTTCACCTATACAATTTTCAATGAGATTGTACAGTATGTGATCCTCAGCGACCAAAAATAGAGCAGTTGTTTTAATGGCTAATTCTGATGGCCACGATGAACCTCATGAGCTAATAAAACTTTAACGAGTCCCTTGTACCACCAGATTTCCAAAGCCTATGCCCTTACCCAATTTGAGCAAGATTTTAGTGAGATTTAAATAATCTAAGTCTTAGATTGCAAGCTAAGTGGTCGAGATGACTAAAATGCTAATTGTAGGAGCTATAGACCATTAATAGAGGCCATTCAAGTTGCTACAGACTCCTAGAGGAGTCATTGAATTGCACCGACCTTGAAAATTGATGTGCCACCTCTGGTGAGTTCCCGACTCCAACCCAACTTTTACTCGTCAGCATGCAAGTTTTGATCAAGCATGATCGGATTAGCTCCGACAGACCTTGACCAAAACAAGTTTACGATGGCCTAGAGAGAGGCCACATGGACCTCTCTACTTAGTTTTGAAAGTTTTGGAAATACTTTTGTTATGGGTCAACGGTCAGGGGGAGGGGGCAAAATGTGAAGTTTTGAATGTTAGGGTACCCAAATGCTCTTGAGCTTTCTGTGTGGTCTTCCTAAGGAGTAAAATAAAGTTTTGGGTGTGATTGAAAAGTTTGATGAAGGTTCAAGGCCGAGTTTTCCTTTTGTAGAAGGTCTAGGGACCTATTTGTAATAAAGGCAAAGTTAAGGACTAAAGTACAAAAGTGAATTGTTGCATGACCAAAAGGCAACCTTTGGGTAGTCCAAGGACCTTAAAATAATTTAAAAATACTTTGGGACATGAATGAGAAATTTGAGGGTAAAATGAATTAGAAAACTAAGTCCTCTAGTAGATGGGCAAAATGGTAATTTTACTAAAACTTAGGGGGCTTTTGGACAATTATGAGAAATAGAGCTTGTAAATGTTTCAATGCCTACTTAGGACCTAAGTGGGATCAAGGAGACTTGAGCGACCCAAATGAAAGGCTTGAGAAAGTCTAAGGTCCAAAGAAAGGAAGTTGTAAAAGTATTAGGGGTAAAATGGTAGTTTTACCTAAGTTAAGGACCAAAAGGTAATTTGGTTAAAATGGAACCACTAGGTGGTCAGTAAAGGAAATATGGGACCTTCATTTGGTCCTAAGAGAAAAGAGCATAAGCTTAAGCCTAAGGGATATCAACCTTAGAGAAGGTTAGATCAAGGGTCGTGTTACCGTTTAATGAGTCGGGTAACTAGACCTAGCATGGTTAAACCATAAAACCGTAGAAATGGCATAATAAGTTATTTTGAGATGGTCAGACAAAATGCTGATCTTATGATTCTTAACCTTGTAGAGAATGTAAGAAGCGCACTAGCAAAACTGAGAACAAATTCTGGGAACCTCATGAAATGAACAAGTTCCTAGAAAAGAGGTAAGTGGATGTTGACGACGAGTCCGATTAGACCGACTAGAACATAAATTAGTTATACTAATTATTTTTCATCATGCATGGAAAGTGAGACTTAGAACTCATATAAGAAGTATAAAATGACTAAGATCATGCCCACAAAATAAAATTTAATTTTTGATAAATAATCAAAGGACTGCTCATTAGTTTGGGGTAATTGCATGAGTGCGGTTCCAAGGAACTGAGATTGTTTTGGGTCTTGGTTCCTTGTTGTGCAATTGGGGAGATGGTCAAGGTCGGGCCCCCAAATAATTGTTATTTCTATATTGTATGATGAATTATAGAGTTTGGGCACGAGGTAGGCAGTGAGACCCATATGTGGGGCATGATGCCTGACTTTTTAGGAGAGGGCATATTATAAGTTGGACTCCGACCTATGTGTGATGTGTGCGTGCTAAATATAGTGACTGAGGACATGGTAGGCCGTGAGACCTAGGGATGGGGCATGATGCCTTAATAACATGTTATGATGAGATGACTATATGACAATCCAGACTCATGACATGATTGTTTGTCCATGCTTGCATGCTAAGTGGGTTGACCGAGGCACGGGGTTAGCTGTGAGACCGAGTCTAGGGTCGGATGCCCACCATGTGATAGGGAGACAACCTAGTGATAGGCCAGACTCTTGACTTGAAGGTACATGGAGAGTTAGTCCTTGAACAACTTGCCTCTTGAGAATATGCATGTCATAAGCATGATTTATTGTCGCATGATTTATGCTGCATGAATTGGAGAGCTAGGTGAGTGACGCCCGAGCTCCTAGTAATGTGATGTGATATGCACCATTACGTGATCTGGCCATGAGTGTTAAGGATATGTCCATGAGTCATAATTTTGCTAATTAAATATCGGTATAGGAGAGTGGGGGTGATGGATGGATGCCTGAGAGGTTGTGTCTTCACTCGATAGAAAAATGGAACGGTGATCGGGGAGAAATTGTGTAATCTTCCATGTTTTTTTGGGATACATGAGTGATGTACGAGTACCATCCTAGTACACCACTACGACAAGATGATAGCGAAATTGAGTCACATGTGTAAGGGGCATGGGTTGATGAGCGGTGGTAATACGACCATGACCCCCGGGTGTTGAGATACCCCACTACTAGATGACAACTATGATTGTTAGTTGTGGCAGAGTATTCACGTTACTCCTACACTCTAGTTACTATTTTAGTATTATTCAAGTGACAAATATACTTTGGGAGTGATATGCATGTTTGGGGCCCGAGTAGCCCATCATTGTTGGGTGAGGGAATGGCATCATATGAAACCCGTCACCTCGGATCAAGGAAACCGGGAAATAACCGGTCAATTTAATGAGAAAATTGAACCACTTAATGAATTGAGAATGAGAAATTGGAAAATCCCAAGTGACCAAGATGATACAAAAATCATGGGAAAGGATCATGAAGGAAATTGGATGAGAAAACTAGACTAGTTCAGGGTGAATCGGACCTGAACTGGGTTGAACCATAATGATCCAAATTGAATAATTTATTTTTTTATGTGGCTTAAAAATATCAATTTAGAGAATTGAGGCCACCAATAGATAGAAAATGAATTTAGATTAATTTAGAAATTTTTAATTTTGAGAAAACCAATTAAATTAGGCCTGAACAGACCGATTTTCGTCACCGAACCCGATCGGACCAGACCGGTCATATCCAGAATAGTGTCATCGTCTTCCTTAGGATGACATCACTGTTCAAAAGACAGAAAAACTTTCCTTTTCTGGTGAGGGAATATTCCCTCCAATTATGGAATTTTTTGAATTGGATAAGCTCAACCAATATGGAAACTAGTAGAGTAGAGAGTCCCTAAGCTCCTTATATAAAGAGCTCCCCTCCATTCATCCTCCACACTCCTCAAACCACCGAAGAAGGAGAAATGCACCATTTTCGAGTGAAGCACAAACCAGGGCTCCGACTTGGGCAGTTCTCTCAACCTTAGAAGGTGAATTTGGGTCCTACAGATTCCAGAGGAAGCCAACTACCTAATGACACCCTCCATTCCGCCTGAGGACCACTGAAGAAGTGCCGACGGATCCAAAGAGTGATGTAGCTCCGTTGGTCCCGAAGATGCCCTATTTTTGCCAATCAAAATTTGGCCAATTCAGACCTCCTGCAGTATAGTTTCGAAACTTTCTCTCTCCACGTATAGTTTTCCAGTGAAGCTCCGTTTGAGCTCATTTCAGACCAAAATTCTGCAATTCAAAGCTTATTTGGATTGCATGGAAGTGTAGTAACCAATCAATGCCATCAATTGGAGGAATTAACCCCATTTGAACATCCAATTTAATGAAATCAAATTCGGTCAGTAGAAAGGGTGAAATAATTTGGCAAAAATTAGGAATTTTAAAAAATTGAAGGACCTAAATGCAATTTCTCAAAATTGAAGGTAAATTGGCAATGAGAAATATGTTGGATGACCAATTGCTTAATTTTTGAAAGAATTGGGATCAATTGGCCATTTTTGGAACATAGGGGCAAAACATTAATTTTGTAAAATTTAGGTGACCAATTTGGAAATTAGGAAAATTTAGCCCCATGTACCATTTTGAGAAAATTAAGGACCCAAGAGGGATATTGGATGCCCTGATGACTTGATTAAAAATAAATTAGCATTTGGGGACCTAAAGTTAAAGATTTTGGATTTTAGGGATCTAATTACAATAAAAGAAAAATAAGGGCCCGAATGTACCTACCTAGAAATAGAGAGGCTATTCAAGCCAAGCCGCTCCTTATAAGGATATTCAAATCATGTATGAATGAATTCAGATAATGATGTGAGAAAAGGAGCATAAGCAAGATTGGAAAGCTGACTACGGACGAACACGTCACAATCACCAAGTGAGTAGGAATTTCCAACATCATACCCAGTTGGGGTGATGAGCACCTTTTTCTAAAATGAAAGACCATTGTGAGTGGACTTATTTACACTTCATACTCGGTTGGGATGATGAGCCTATTTTAAAAAGTTAAAAACCTACTTATTGGTTGTGAGTGGGAACTTTATACATCATAACAGTTGGGATGATGGGCACCCTTTTTAAGATAGGAAAAACTGGTTTGCCGGTTGTAAGAGAACCTACTTCTATCATCACACGCAGTTGGTGTGAGATTTTGTCATAATTTTTCTCCCTTGACTATGTGCCATTGCTTAAACTGTTTGGGAGACTTTCTTGACAAGAGCTAGAATAGCTCTAATAGGCTCGGGGCCTCGAATTTGAACTCATGGGGCTCAAGGCCCAATTTTGAAAAATTAGTGAAGTGGGCCCAAGGCTAGTGGGATGGGTTGGAGCCCGTAAATAAACATGAATAAGAATAGGTATCAAAACTCTCATAAAAAGGGAAATGTTTGTGTGATTCACCATAATGCCAAGTTAGGACCAACAAGGCTCGATGGGCTAGTGGCAGTGTGCTAGGACTGAGTCGATGGATCGGTAAGGTAAATAACTATAGGCCGGGTCGAGTGTCGGGGCTGTTGGATCGTCGACACCAAAGAAAATGATTATATATGAAAATTATTGTTTGTGCATGCACTTTGATTTGAGACCATCAAGACACCTAAGAGGATAATGATGGGTTCCAAGGACTACTGGACGACATGGTGGCGATAAAGGAAGGAGAAACTACTATGTTTGGGCTTCACATCGTACTAGTTGGTGATGAAGCTGCTATGTTGGGGATTCTTGCGAATGAGACTAGGTTGGAGGCGGGATGAGGTCTCCGTCCTCATACAAACACTAAAAGATTTTGAGTCTGAGGTCCTGGTGCCTGGGGCATCTCTTAGACTCAAGGTAGAAGTCAGGGACTTCTATCATGGTGGACAGTAAAGACGCTTCGATCCACAAGTGGGTGTAGTGGGCATATTGCATTAACGAATATTTATACCCTTTATAATAAAGGGTGTGTGTATGTTTTCTAAATGCCTCCCGAAGAAAGGCTGTGAAAAAGAAAGGTGCTTTCTGATGAACTTATTATTGTGTAAACCCTTTTGTGATAGAGGGGCATGTATGATGGTACTATGTGAAACACTTCCTGAGCAAGTGAAAGTATTAAAAGAGTTGAAACTCACATAATAGTAAATGATTTTCAAAAAGGATGAAATATTTTTCTAAGATAAAGAAAAATTAACAGTCATGTGAAGAAAAAATGTTTTGATAAATCATTGTTTTTAAAACTCAATCCCAACACTCACTCACTAAGTTGTAGAAACTCACCCCTCTCTTTACCCCTTTCAGGAAAGAAGACAAAACCCTCAGAGGATATCCTGAAGTTGAACCATAAGACAGGTATGTTTTAAAATTATTCAATTTTTTTTATAATGTTATTTCAAGAAACTAAGTGAAAAGGACACCTGACTCCTCATGGTTTAGAAGGAAGAGGAATCCTTCATAGACCAATGGGGGTGATGGGTTGCTCACGAGGTTCCGACCAAACTGAGTTGGAGCGTGACAACTTGAGTGGTATTAGAGCCTGTTTCCTCAAATACATTATCAAAACTATATAACATAAGAAATAAGATAAAATCTATCAAAATTTTTATATGGCTCCCAAGACAGCAACCAAGAAAACTAGTATAGACGCCATCGACACTACCCAAAATGTTGTTCCCATAGGAAGATGACCCTAAAAGCTCTCCAATAGCTGAGGTATGGTAGAAGCCACAAAGGACCATGCATGGAAGTGACCTGTTTTGGGTGTAAACGATGGAGACATTGTGCAGGGAAGTGTCCAATACCATCAAGAAATGTGGTGCTAGGACCTGTTGAGGATAGAGCCCCGAGTATGAAGGAAGCCAACCTGATGCTAGAAACATCAACAATGGCTTAAAACCTTACCAATGAATATGCTTATCCATAACTTAGTATAGTAGCTTCCCAACCTACTACATAACTAGCTATTATAATAAGGATAACACCCCAAATGTATTGTATTCCTTAGCAATTAATAAAAACTCCAATTTCCTAACACTCTATCTCTCGGATAATGCAATCATCTACCTTAACTATATGAGGAGGGGTCATGGAAAGCAAGAAGAATCGAAGGTAGGACCTTGAAAAACCACAAATGAAGTGGAGTATAGATGGAGGAAATTTTCCCTTAAGAAGAAAGTTCCATCCATCTAGGAGCAAAGAAGAAAGCACCTCCATAAGAGAAGATAAGCCTCGAACGTTGAACAACAACTAGGATGTCTCGAGATGGCAAGTGTGACCTACTTTGGAAAAGCAGAATAGCCAAGTAGGAAGCAACTAGTAATAATGGAATGATCAAGGAGAATAAATGATGCCTTAAGAAGGACTGAGAAGTAGTAATGACTACACCCTACAAAGGGCGACATGATGGGCATCAAGGACGAGCGAAACTCGAGAGATAACTATCTCAAAGACAATTGGACAAGGAGAGTAGTAGGGACAAGGCAGTTAACGAACCGACCCTCGTAAGAATCATGGATTTAAACTCAAATGATGAAGGGAGAAGTGAAATGGGCAAACGTCGGAAAAGAAGGATGAAGGAAATCCTTAAAGAAATTCAATGGTTGAAAACGGACTGGCAACCAAACTCAAGCCACAAGAGGGATTAAGAAAGCTCTCAGAAGTAGGTTAAAAAACCTCAAAACAAAAGAGATCGACATTTCTCACTAATGAAATACAAATTGTAATGATTACAAGTAGGAATAAAGATAAGATACAAAGGATGTGCGAACAAAATTCCCAAGGTAAGGGTAAGCAGGAAAGGATGGCACCAAAGGATATCATGAAGCCAATTTAAGGTTAGCTACCCTCGAAGACAAATGCAAAAGGGAATTCTGGGGAAAAGAAGAAGAAGCCTACCAATGAAGGGAGCCCCGGAGAGACATACATATCCCAACAAGAGGCAATGGACCTAATTGAAGTGGAATAAGAGGAAAACCTACAAATGGAAGGCAAGTTGGGATAAAGGGATCAGTTATAAGGGAAGCGTACCCAAAGTACAAGGAGCAAGTTAACCAAAGAAATAGGAGAGCATGAAGATAATATTGACTCAAGTCATAACAAGTGGGGATGAGTGGCATACCCCAAATAAAGGAATAAGGGAAGAGACCCTAAAGAAAGTAGAGCCTTGGGAAAGGACGCACCCTAGTCGTATTGTAATATAAAAGAACAATGATGTACACCCAGACTAATTCCGATCTACACCCAATTAATAGAAGCATAAGATTAAATGTCTGGGCCTAATGTAAAGTACATAAAGTAAGATTCGGCAATCGGAAATTACTTAGATAGGAAATAAAGGGCAAAATGGGAAATTAATGTTAGTAAAGGATTAAAGGTGGGGGAATGCATCATTAAAAAGGGGTAAGAGTATAAAGGAAGGAGCCTTCAAGAAATGGTAAGAGGGTTGGATGTGTAGCTCCCAAAGTGGAAGTATCTACTTTGAAGGACATAATAGAGAATGAGACTATCAAAAGGCATCCCCAAGCAAATGAATCGATACGTAGACCGAAAGGGATCAACTCAGAATAAAGAATCATGAAATGGTCACAAGTGAGTAAGAATGGATTGAAGAAAGGAAAATCCTTGAGTAAAGGACACCATTAGAAATGAGGAAGGACATAAGGGAGGAAAAATCTCAACATGTCGGTAAGTCATGAAGTGATTGAGAAACCCTATCATTGGAACTGGGGAAACACCAATAAGTAAGTTAGTAAGGGATAATTGGATAACGCCGAAGGTATTTGGGGAACACTACCATGTAACAAGAAGGAACAAAGCTACATGACTCCTAAACAGTTGGAATGGCATGAACCGTTATCGAGAAAATGTTCTAGAACTATAATGGACAAAGACAATTCTATAACATTGCATGCTGTAAGAGACATGTAGGTCCAACAGTCCCAGGAAAATGTGACTCAAGTAAGAAAGAGTCCGCTAGTTAAGAAAAAGATGGAGTTATAGTAAACAAAAAGATGGAGGAAGGACCAAAATAAGATAAAAAGGGAATAATATCAAAACCCACAGAGTTAAGGATGAAAAATTTGAAAGGATGTTGAGCTAAAAAACATCAACGACCAAGGAAATAAATGAAAATGAGGACGATTGGACATTTATGGAACACCCAACCTCGTGAATTGGATAAGAATCCTCAAGAGGAAGAGTCTTACCCTAAGCAGAGTAAGAAGTGGACCTAAGGATGTACCTTTGGACTATTGGGTAAGACATGCCTAATTGTGATAAACTCCATGGAGTGATCAGATAATGGAAAGGAAGAGAAATTCCTTAAGCACGTGGTTTAAAGAGCTAAGTGAAGGAATAACCAAAGTGGTAGCATGTCAAGCAATCCCCAGGTTGACATCAAGGGAGATTATTACCAATGTAAAGGGATGTGTAATTTAGTTTTGGAGACAAAACTCCTAAAAGGAGGGGAGAGTTGTGAAACCTGTCACCTCGGATTAAGGAAATCGGGAAATAACCATTCAATTTAATGAAAAAACTGAACCACTTAATGAACTAAGAATGATAAAGAAGGGCTGAAATGGGAAATTGGAAAATTCCAAGTGACCAAGATGTCACAAAAATCATGGGGAAGGATCATGAAGGAAATTGGATGAGAAAACCAGACCTGTTCAAGGTAAACCAGACTAGAATCGAGTTGAACCATAATGATCCAAATTGAAAACATCATTTTTCTAGGTGGCTTAAAAATGTCAATTTGGAGAATTGATGTAAACACCATCCTTTAGAGTGTAGGAAAATTGGGAAAGAACCGGTCAACCCAAGTGAGAAAAACCAAACCGGTTCACGAACCCCGTCCACTAGAAAACATGCAAATTGGAAAATTTACAACTCTTGAGTGACCTAAAGAGTCATAAAAATCTTGGAAAGGGAATTTAGGACAATTTGGGAAAGAAAACCACACTAGTTCAGGTGAACCGGATCTGAACTAGATTGAACCGGATGCAAAATTCATTTTTCTAGGTGGCTTAGAAAATTCAAATGGGAGAATTGAGGCCACCATTGGATAGAGAATGAATTTAGATGAATTTAGACATTTTTAATTTTGAAAAACTCGATTGAATCGAGCCTGAACCGGTAAGCTTAAGCATTGAACCCAGTTTGGTTCGGACTGGTCTGATTCAGTTTGGAACAGTGTCGTCTTCTTCCTTTAGATGACAACACTCTTCACTCACCAAAATATCGAACAGTGCCGATGGAAAGGAAACGTTTTTGTTCAGGACGTTTTATGCCATCAATGACTTTCATTAAGGTACCAAATGGATGACCAGAAGTCTGCAAGCTCCCTATATAAAGGGCCCCTCTCCATTCATCCTTTACACACTTGAAAACTTCACTCTCTCTCACTATATATGGAAAGGAATCGAGCCTGAACCGGTTAGCTTAAGCATTGAACCCAGTTTGGTTTGGACTGGTTTGGTTCAGTTTAGAACAGTGTCGTCTTCTTCCTTTAGATGACAACACTGTTCACTCACCAAAATATCGAACAGTGCTGATGGAAAGGAAACGTTTTTGTTCAGGACATTTTATGCCATCAATGACTTTCATTAAGGTACCAAACGGATGACCAGAAGTCTGCAAGCTTCCTATATAAAGGGCCCCTCTCCATTCATCCTTTACACACTTTAAAACTTCACTCTCTCTCACTATATATGGAAAGGAATTGAGCCTAAACCGGTCAACTTAAGCATTGAACCCAGTTTGGTTCGGACTGGTCTGATTCAGTTTGGAACAGTGTCGTCTTCTTCCTTTAGATAACAACACTGTTCACTCACCAAAATATCGAACAGTGCTGATGGAAAGGAAACGTTTTTGTTCAGGACATTTTATGCCATCAATGACTTTCATTAAGGTACCAAACAGATGACCAGAAGTCTGCAAGCTCCCTATATAAAGGGCCCCTCTCCATTCATCCTTTACACACTTGAAAACTTCACTCTCTCTCAGCTACTCAATTTTTCGTTGAAGATCGAACTAGAGCTCTCACATAGGGGTTTTTCTAAGCCAAAGAAGGCATGGTCGGATTCCTTAGACTCAGGGAGAAGTCATCTACTCAACGGTGGTCACCATTTAGTCCGAGGATTGCCGTAGAAGCGCCAACCTAATAAAACAATAAAGCAGTTTCGATGGACCGAAGGTGTCCTATGTCTGTCGAGCTAAAATTGGAAGATTTGAGCCCTCCTCAGGCTAAACCATGCTCTCCTAACACTCCTTCAGCCCTCACATGACTGAATTAAAGCGGAAAGATAAGCAATTCTGCTCCTCTTTGTAATTTCCAATTAGTGTTAGCGAGAGAACCGATGAATTTTCACTGACCAAATTCTCCCTCAATTCAACATGAATTGAGGTGATTCTTGATCCTAGGAGGAACCTCAGGACAAGTGTTACCTGCTTAGATCGAAAGCTTAGATTGCTGCACCCTCGACGGTAAGCTTTCGAAGCTTTCTCTCTCTAAGAACAACTTTCCAGTGAAGCTCCGTTTTAGCTCATTCTAGCGTCAATTCATGCAATTCAAAGCTCAATTGAATTGTATGGATGTGTAGGAACTCAATTTTACCTTCAATTTCAACAATTAACCTCGATTGATCACTTAATTTGATGAAATCAAATTCGACCATTTGAAATGGGGAAATTGGTGGATAATTTTTAGGAAAAATTGGGGATTTTGTAAAATTGAATCACCAAAATGCAATTTCCCAAAATTGAGAGCCAATTGGCCATGAAAAAGATGTTTGAGTACCAATTGGTCAATTTTTAGAATTTTTGGGGGTCAAATTACCATTTTTATAAAGTAGGGGCAAAATGGTAATTTTTTAAAATTTGAGGACCAAATTGGAAATTTGAGGACCAAATTGGAAATTTGGTAAACTTGAATCCTTTTTGGAATTTTGGATAAATTAAGGACCCATAGTGAATTTTTGAATGTTTTGGGACTCAATTTGGGGAAAACTGGTATTAGGGACCTAAAGTTAATGGAAAGGAACTTTAGGGACCTAAATGCAAATAATTAAAAGTTAGGGCATTTTGTTCATTTTTGAGAAATAAAGTGTATTAGGCCAAATGATAATGAACAAGTATGTTCATATCGTGTAGGAACATGAGGGACCGAGAATGGCAACAAAAACAAGCTCGCATGAAGGCAAAGAGCCAAATAAGAGGAATACACTACACTATCGGGTGAGTAGGAATTTTCACATCATACCCAGTTGGGATGATGAGTACCTCAGAATGAAAAATCACTACTATGTGGAATTTTAATATCACACCTAGTTGGAGTGATGTGGAAACTACACGGAAAAACTACTTACCGATTGTAAGTAGATCATACCCAATTGGTATGCTAAACTTCCTATAAGGAAGTGGAAAACCTGTTTACCAGTTGTAAGCGAAGATTTCATAACAACCAATTGGTGTGATAGATGAGTGAAAAGATTATTTTATTGGAATTGTTCTCCCTTGACTGTGTGCCATTGCTTAAAAATTTTGGGAGACCTTCTTGACGAGAGCTCGAATAGCTCAGATAGGTTGGAGGCCTTAGTTTTGGAACTTGAGGGATAAAATGCTCGATTTTGAAAATATCATACAATGGGCCCAAGGCCAGTTGGCACAAGCAGGAGCTCGTAAACAAACATAATATTAAGCCATGAAAATTTTAATGAATGATGTGATTTGGCCATGTTACCAAGATAGGACCAATATACTCGATGGACTGGCAACAGTGCGACAAGATAGGTCAACGGACCGGTCTAGACAAAAAGTTGTAGGTCGAGACCATCAAGACACCTAAGAGAGGTAATGATGCATCCTAGGGGGTACTGGATGACATGTTGGAGATAAGGGCAGTTTGTCATGCCAGTAGTCAGGGAAGCTTGACATAGGTTCATGCACATGAGACCATGGTGGGGTCGGGATGAGGTCTTTGTCCTCATACGGACATGGAGTTATTTTTTGGGTTTGAGGGTAGGGTGTCACGTACATCCACTCATTCCTAGGGTAGAAGTGGATGGGCTTCTATCTAGGTGGCTAGTAAAGTAGCTTCGACGCCACAAGTGAGTGTAATGGATGGGCTGCCATGTAAATGTGTGATCCCTTTATGATGAAGGGCTTGTGTTGATTGTTAAACACACCGATTGTGGTTAATGATGAGTAATGGTTTTGAAAACCGAGAAATTGAGGAAGAAATAATTTTAAAGGAAATAAGGAGTCTGACACACTCCAATTCAAAACTATGTTATTGAAATTCTTTTTCAAAACACTCATTCACTGAGTTGTAGAGACTCACCCACTTTTTTATCCCTTTTTAGGATTAGAGAAATGACTAGGGATAACACCTGAATTTACCTTTAATCAGGTATGCTTAAATTTTCTCTTAAGCTTGCATTATTATTGATATATATTATTCCAGGGAACAAGGTTGAGATTTTGAGGTCGGTGGGTTGTTCATGGGGATCCGACCAAGTAGTGTCGGGTGTGAAAATTGAGGTCACCAATAGATAGAAAATGAATTTAGATTAATTTATAAATTTTTAATTTTGAGAAAATTGGTCGAATTGATCTTGAACTGACAAATTTTCGTCACCGAATCTGGTTGAACCTGACCGGTCTGGTCTAGAATAGTGTCATCGTCTTCCTTAGGATGACAACAATGTTCACATGGCAGAAAAATTTTCCTTTTCCAACAAGGGAATACTCCCTCTGATTATGGTATTTTCTGAAGCGAATAAGCTCAACTAAAATGGAAACTTGTATAGTAGAGGATCCCTAAGCTCCCTATATAAAGAGCTCCCCTCCATTATTCCTCCACACACCTCAAACCATCAAAGAAGGAGAAGTGCTCCATTTTTTGGCAAAGCTCAAACCAGAGCTTCGACTTGGACACTTCTCTTAATGTTAGAAGATGAATTCGAGTCCTACAGACTATGGAGGAAGTCAACTACATAATGGCACCCTCCATTCCATTTGAGTACCACCAGAGAAGCATTGGTGGGTCCAAACAATGACGTAGCTCCGTCGGTCCCAAAGCTACCGTGCTTTTACTGATCGAAATTCGACCAATTCAAACCTCTTATGGCCAAACTGAGCCTTCACCAAGCCTCTACAGCTCACACTCGACCTCCCCAAGGACAATGGTAAGCCAATTTGATTCCCCTTCATTGGAGTAGTTTGATTATGGATTATAGAAGGACCCTGAGGACAAGATCTAACTTCCGAGATCAAGAACTCGGATCGTCATGCCCCCGACTATAAGCTTTCGAAGCTTTCTCTATCTACGTACAATTTTTTGGCAAAGCTCTGTTTGAGCTCGTTTCAGACCCAAATTCTGCAATTCAAAGCTTAATTGGATTGTATGGAAGCATAGCAACCGATCCATGCCATCAATTGGAGAAATTAACCCTGTTTGAACAACCAATTTGAAGAAATCAAATTCGGACAGTAGAAAGGGATGAAATTGTAGGGGAAATTGGGAATTTCGAAAAGTTGAAGGACCTAAATGCAATTTCACAAAATTTAAGGTCAATTGGCAATGCAAAATATTTTGGAGGACCAATTGGTCAATTTTTGAAAGAATTGGGACCAATTGGCAATTTTTGGAACTTAGGGGCAAAACGGTAATTTTCTAAAAGTTGGGGGACCAATTTGGAAATTTGAGCCTCATGTACTATTTTGATTAAATTAAGGACCCAAGAGGGATATTGGAAGCTAGGGGACTTGATTAAAAATAAATTAGCATTTGGGGACCTAAAGTCAATGATTTTTTACTTTAGGGACCTAATTGCAATAAGACAAAAATAAGGGCCCAAATGTGCATACCTAGAAATAGAGGGGCTATTCATGCCAAGCCGTTCCTTATAAGGATATTCAAATCATGTAGGAATGAATTCAGCTAAGGACGTGAGCAAAGGAGCTCAAGCAGGACTTGGAAAGCTGATTGGGGAAGAACACATCACAAAAATCGGGTGAGTGGGAGTTTTTAACATTACACCAGGTTGGGGTGATGAACATCTTTTTCTAAATTGAAAGACCACTGTGAGTGGGCTTATTTACACTTAATACCCGGTTGGGATGATGAGAACATTTTAAAAAGTTAAAAACCTACTTACTGGTTTTGAGTGGGAACTTTACACATCATACCAGTTGGGATGATGGGCATCCTTTTTAAGACGGGAAAACCCACTTGCGGTTTGTAAGTAGACCTACCTCTATCATCACACCCAGTTGGTGCGATGAGTACTTTAAGCTAAAAGAGATTTTGTCAGAATTATTCTCCCTTGATTATATGCCATTGCTTAAACTATTTGAGAGACTTTCTTGACCAAAGCTAGAACATATCTAACAGGCTTGGGGCCTCAAATTTGAACTCATAGGGATCAAGAAACAGTTTTGAAAAACTCGTGAAGTGGGCCCAAGGCCAATGTGCACGGGTTGGAGCCTGTAAACAAACATGAATAAGAAGAGCCATGAAAACTCTCATAAAAAAGGGAAATGTTTGTGTGATTCACCATGGTACCAAGTCAGGACCATCAAGGGTCGATGAGCTAGTGGCAGTGCACCAAGACTAGGCCGACGGACCAGCCATTCAAACAACTATAGCCTGGGTCTAGTGTTGGGGTTGTAGGACCGTCGACACCAAAGACAATGATTATATATAAAAACTATTGTTTGTGCATGCACTTTGATTTGGGACCATCAAGATGCCCAAGGGGATAGTGATGAGTTCCAAGGACTGCTGGATGACATGGTGGCAATAAGGGAAGGAAAAGCTACTGTATTTGGGCTTCTCTTCGCACCAGTTAGTCATGAAGATATTGTGTTGGTTCTTCTTGTGCATGAGACTTGGGTGGAGGTGGAATGATGTGTTTGTCCTCATATGGACATGAAGAGATTTTGAGTTTGATGGCTTGGTGCCTAGGGCATCACTCAGACTCAAGGTAGAAGTCAGAGACTTCTATTATGGTGGACGGTAAAGACGCTTTGATCCACAAGTGGGTGCAGTGGGCGTGCTACATCGGCGAACATTTGTACCCTTTATGATAAAGGGAATGTGTATGTTTGCTAAATGCCTCCTAAGAAAAGGAGATGTGCTGAAAGAGCTAAACACAAATAATAAGTGAAAATGATAAAAAGGCTGTGAAAAAGAAAGGTGTTTTTTGATTAACTAATTATTGGGGAAATATGTGTAAACCCTTTTGTAATAGAGGGGCACGTACAGTGGTACTACATGAAACACTTTTCGAGCAAGGGGGGATATTACAAGTGTTGAAACTCACATAACAGTAAAGGATTTTCAAAAAGGATGGAATGATTTTCTAAGATAAAGAAAAATCCACTGTCATGTGAAAAAAGAATATTTTGATAAATCATTACTTTTAAGAGTTGTAGAAACTCACCCCCTCCCTTTACCCCTTTTAGGAAAGGAGACAAAACCCTCAGAGGATTTCTTGAAGCTGAACCATAAGACATGTATGTTTTAAATTTTTTTCAAGTTTTGTATAATGTTATTACAGTAAACTAGGTGAAAAGGATCCGATTTAGAAGGAAGAGAAATCCTTTATAGACCCAAGGGAGTGGCGGGTTGCTCAAGAGGTTCTAAAAAAATCGGGTCGGGGTGTGACATGTCATGACAGTCATGACTTCGAGTGCTTACAAACCTAGCTACGAGTTAGCCCATTATTGTGTAGGTGGTAAGGCTTCTAGAAACCTAGGTGCTAAGACACCCAATTACGAGATGGCACCTCGAGTGCTGATTTTGGTCAGAGCACCCTAAGCGACTTCCTCACTCCAACTCTCGGTCTAGTATTGCTCAAGCGACACTACATTCTGGTTGTGCTATTGTATGTATAGTGCTATGAGTAGCCCATGTTATGGATTGTATAACTCATTTCCAAAAAAATATGGTCCAAAGTCTATAGTTCATAAAGCATGGGTTTTAGCCCCACTTTTAAAATAATATTGTGGACTTTCTTTTACAAAATATGGTTGTAGCCCCCTACCATTATAATTCTTATACTTCGGACTTCTAATCCCTCTAATAGCTTAATTGGGTCCTCAAATTTCTACTAATTGCATTTGGGTCACCCCACTTACTACTCTTTTGCAAAGTTACACTACATTTTGGTTTCATAATTTCTCATCCTAAATCCTTCAAATTTGCACATATAAATTCTCCTATCATCTTCCTCTTCTTCTAAGAATCATCATGCACATTGAATGGACCAATTTGGCCCTGTTTAGACCATGATTGGAGCTTCACCAAAAAATTGTGGCATTTGCATAATTTGTTAGATTATCACTGGCGATGGCAAGTTATTAGAGCCATTTGTGAGGAAAGTTATTAGCCTCTAATGTGACCTCCATGGGCTTAGCCTAACCATAATCAACCATTGGAGTCATTTAAAACTTCATCTACCCCTTAAACCTTAGTAGGAAATTCTAAGGAAGAGAACAAAAAGCTATGACGAGGGCTTAACTCAGATCCTGCTCGACCATGAACAATGAAGGAGATGCTGGAAAGCTTGGGACACCTTTACTAATCAATTTGGTCATTGGAGAAGGCCGAAATTCACCAACAAAGTAGTTCATATATTTTCTACACAGGAAGCATGGAAACTATTTTGCCATGTCAACGATGCCTCTATCATCGGTGAACTTTGATGTGGGTTCCTTCATGCATGGAAGCCTCCCAAGAATATTTTGGACTAGGTTCAAACTTCTCTCGTGCCTTGGTTTACTTAGGCTTCAGCTCTAAAGTCTGCTCATTGGAAAACAAAGCAGGTGACTTTCAGAAGGGAATTCATGGGAGATGTAAAGTGTGATTGATCATTTTCTAGGACAATAGATGTTCAACTCCTCCATTTATGGTGTATGTTCACCGTATAAGATGGAAATCTATGCGTGCATGCATACACGTGTGGTAAACTGTGATTGACTATATTCTGCTGATATGTACAATTGGATGGATTAAAATTATATTATTATATTTCCTTGCCACGTGGTCACTAATAATTGGCCATGCTCAAATAATCGAGTTTGGACATTGTTGATTGTGTAATTGTTGCCACATGACTCTTTAGGATTGGTTGTACCTGTCTAACATGTTTAATGTCATCCATAGTGTTCATCGACACATGACACACTATGATTGTTTGCCCTTATTTGACATGTTTTGACTGTCATCAACATTGTCCCTTCGATATGTAGTGCACCTTAATTTGTCGTGCCTTATGACATAGCTCAGTATCTGCTGAATGATGATTTGCCAAGTGATGCATGATGATTGGTCGTCAGGCTAAGTGGCATGCCATGATTGGTTGTCGGGCCATGTTGCATGTCGTGATTAGTTAATGCCTCTGACATGGCAATCAAGTCCATAGTCATGGACTATCAAAATTTAGATCGATTTTTGATGAATTTTCTGACTGATTTAGACAATTTCGGTCATTTTATGCCTAGTTCACCTTTGATTAGATTGGTTCATGGCCCAATTTATTTTTCTCAAAATTCTTCAACTCTTTTTCTTCATTTTGTGCCCAAGGATTACATTTTTACACTACTCAAGTTTCATGGAAATATTCACATTGCTCTATGTATAGTACAATTCATTCTAATTCCATCTTGATCTTACTTCTTATCATTCTATGCCTCACATTTTAGTTTCCCCTCCTTGAATCATCAACCCAATGATATGTTTCTTGGCTTTATCCCTTTTTTCCTATTTGAATAAGAAAATTTGACTTTGAATTTATTTCTTATTAAATGCGAATTTTTTCTTGGTAACATCCAATTTTTGAGTCATATTAATGTTATCACACAAAAGGGTAAAATGGTAATTTAAAGTCACCAATACATAGAAAATGAACTTAAACGATTTTAGAACTTTTAGAAATTAGAAAATTATTCGAAGTAGGTTAATTGAACAAGTCAACGATCTGAACCATGTCAACATGATTAAAGTAGATGGGTTGCTTATCTACCCAGTCAGTCACGAGCGACAAACTATCGAGCAATACATGGAAAGCACACCTAATCAATAGAAAAGAAATGTGGTTTGATAAGTTGACCAATAATCATGTGCCTAGGGGTAGTCATTAATAATTAAATAGAAAATGAATGAAATTGGCAAGCCATATTAGTTAATATGGCCAATTATGGCATGAAACGTGGAAAGTGGATTGATTTAAGACACAAGGGAGATGTATTAGGGAACTTGACAATCTAAGAGTGACATGTGGCAATCAACAATTAAATAATGCTAAATTAAGTCAGATGGTTTATGTATGAGGGAACAATATGTCACATCAATAGTACGGATTGGCAAAAAAAACTAGATAATTTACATAGTGAAAACACTCAAAATTTAAACTTTTGAAATATTGTTTACAAGGACCAAAAATAAAATAACAAGAAATGAGTCTCTCCTATGAATTCACCTATTGTATACTCAATTTCCTTGTCCTGAGTCTTTCAATTAGATAAGTGTCCTTATCCTTATCCTCCTTCCCTTGGGAGTTTCTAAAATGTTTTAAAGGGAGGGTATGAGCTCACAGCTCAATGAGTGCAAAAACCGCTCATCCATCGCGTCCTTCAAGGCCTCAATAGTATCACAACTCAAACAACATATTTTGTTTTTACATTTTCTTTCCCTATTTAATTCTTTCTGTGAAACCCATTCTCCCGAACCAAGGAAAATCGAGAAAAGGAACCGGCCATATTCATGAGAAAACCGAGCAATTTAAAGGAACCACAAATGATAAAGAAAGGTTAAAATGGGAAATTGAAAACTCCCAATTGACCAAAAAGTCATAAAAATCATGGGGAAGAACCATGAAGAAAATTGGATGAGAAAATCGGACTAGTTTGGGGTGAACCAGACCTGAACTAGATTGAACTAGGTTGAACCAAGGTGAACCAAGGTGAACCAGATTTAATAATTCATTTTTTCTATGTGGCTTAAAAATGACAATTTAGAGAGTTGAGGCCACCACTAGATATAAAATTAATTTTTAAATCTTTAATTTTTAGAAAATCGATCAAATCGAGCCTGAACCGGTCGATTTTCATCACCGAAACCGGTTGGACTGGACTGGTCAATGGTCCAATTGGTCAAATAAATAGTGTTATCGTCTTTTTTAGGATGACAACACTATTTGGTAGAAAAACCTTCCTTTTCTGGTGAGGGAATATTTCCTGCAATTATAGATTTTTTTGAAAAGGATAAGCTCAACCAATATGGAAACTTGTAGAGTAGAGGGTCAATGAGTTCCTTGTATAACGAGTTCCCATCCATTCATCCTCCACACACCTCAAAGCTTCGAAGAAGGAGAAGTGCTCCATTTTTCGGTGAAGATCAAACCAAAGCTTTAACTTGGGTGCTTCTCTCAACCATAGAAGGTGAATTCGAGTCCTATAGATCTTAGAGGTAGTCAACTATGTAAAGGCACCCTCCATTCCGCTTGAGCACCATCGGAGAAGTGTCGGCGGGTTCAAATAGTGACACAGCTTCATCGGTCCCAAAGCTGCCTTATTTTTGCCGATTGGAATTCGACCAATTCAGACCTCCTGCAGCTAAACCGAACCTTCCCCTAGCCTCTATAGCTCGCACTCGACCTCCCCAAAGAAAATGGTAAGTCAATTCGACCCTCCCTTATCGGAATGGTTCGATTCTAGAGAGAGAGTGTCGAATTTCACTAACCAAATTCCCTATGCCCAGGACATGAATTGTAGTGATTCTTGAACCTATAAGGACCCTAGGGATGAGAGCTATCTTCCCAGATCAAGAGCTCAAATTGTCGTGCCTCCGACGGTAAATTTTTGAAGTTTTCTCTCTCTACTTCTAGTTTTTTGGCGAAGCTCCGTTCAAGCTCGTTTCGGACCCAAAATCCGCAATTCAAAGCTCAATTGGATTGTATGGAAGTGTAAAAACCAATTCATGCCACCAATTGGAGCAATTAAGCATGTTCGAATGAACAATTTGATTAAATCAAATTCGGTCAGTAGAAAGGGGTGAAATTGTGGGAAGAATTTGGGGGAAATTGGAGATTTCGAAAAATTGAAGGACCTAATTTTCTAAAATTAAAGATCAATTGGCAATGAGAAAGATGTTGGAGGGCCCATTGGTTAATTTTTGTAAGAATTGGGACTAATTGGCCATTTTTTGAAGTTAGGGGCAAAATAGTAATTTTGGGAAAGTTGGGGTCAATTTGGAAAATTTAAGCCCCGTTTACAATTTTGAGAAAATTAAGGACCCAATATGGATATTGGAAACCCTAGGGACTCAATTGAAAATAATTGAGTATTAAGGACATAAACTCAAAGATCATGGACTTTAGGGACATAATTGCAATAAGGCAAAAATAAGGGCCTAAATGTAAATACAAGGGAATAGAAGGTCTATTCATGCCAAGTCGTTCCTTAAAAGGATACTCAAAACCGTGAAGGAATGAATTCAGATAAGAACAAGAGCAAAGGAGTTCGAACAGAACATGGAAAATCAATTGGGGACTATCGTTGCAATCACCGGGTGAGTGGGTTATTTAACATCATACCTGGTTGGGGTGATGGGATCGTTTTTAGAATGAAAATCCATTGTGAGTGGAAATTTTACACATCATACTTGTTGGGATGATGGACACAATTTAAAATGAGAATCCACTTATGAGTGTGTTTAATTACACGTCAAACTTGGTTGGGGTGATGTGCATGACTTTTGAAATGAAAATCCAATGGTGAGTGGACATACCTCTATCATCATACCCGACTAGTGTGATGAGTAATTTGAGCTAAAAACTATTTTGTCGGAAATGTTCTCCCCTAACTGTGTGCAAATGCTTAAACGATTTGGGAGATTTTCTGACGAGAGCTATAACAGCTCCAATAGGCCGAGGGCCTCAATTTTTGACTCATAGGGCTCAAGGCCCTATTTTTGAAAAACTCGTGAAGTGGGCCCAAGGCCAATGGGCACGGGCTAGAGACCGGAGACAAACATTAGTAAAAAGAGCCATGGAAACTCTCATTAAATTGGAAATGCTTTGTGATTTGCCCCGGTACCAAGTTTGGACTGACAAGGCTCAATGAGCTAGTGGCAGTGTGCCAGACTAGGTCGACGGACTAGTGAGGCAAACAACTATAGGCCAAGTTAAGTGTCAGAGCCGTTGGACCATTGGCACCAAAGATGATGGATATTATGTGAAAACTATTGTTTGTGCATCCACTTTGGTTCGGGACCATCAAGATGCCTGTAAGGGGTAGTGTTGGTTTTCAAGGACTACTAGATAACTTGGTGGCGATAAGGGCAATTTGTCGTACTAGTTAGTGATGAAGCTATTGTATCTAGCCTTCTTGAAGCTATTGTGTCTGGGCTTCTAGCGCATTAGACTAGGGTGAGTGGGCTGGATGAGGTCTCCGTCCTCATACGGGCACAAAGTGATTTTTGGGTTTGAGGATTGGGCGCCTAGGGCATCACTCAGACTCAAGATAGAAGTTGTCGAACTTCTATTAGGGTGGATAACAAAGTTGCGTTGATCCCCAAGTGGGTGTAGTCTAGGACTGCCCTATGAATGTGTGTACCCTTTATAAGAAAGGGCGTGTGTATATTTGCTAAACGTCTCCCGATGAAAGGGGAAGTGCAAGAAAGAGCTAAACACACAATAAGTGAAAATGATGAAAAGGTTGTGAACAAAAAAATGTTTTTGGTAAATTAGTTATTTTTAAAACTCACTCGAAACACACTCACTAAGTTGTAGAAACTCACCCCCTCCTTTTATCCCTTTTTAGGAAAGGAGACGAACCCTTAGAGAACTTCTCAAAGTTAAAACCCTAAATCATGTATGTCGAAAGCCTCTAATAATTACGCAACTTTTGTATAATGCTATTCTAGGAAACCAAGTGACAAGGATGCCTAACTCCTCATGACCTAGAAGAAGGGGTAATGCTTCTTAGACCGAGGGATATGGCGGGTTGCTCATGGGGTTCCGACCAAACCGGGTCGGGGCGTGACAACTTTGGTGGTATCAAAGCATGTTTTCTCGAATACATTATCAAGACTATATAATATAAGAATTTATCTAAAACTACCAACCTTGTAGGAAGATGGCCCTAAGAAATGTAGTCAAACAAACCTACGCTACCCTAGACACCATGAAAATCGAGGAGAATCCCATCCCAAATAAAGAAATGAACCAGGGAACTAAGGAGTCTAGGAGGACTCTTTGAGTAACCCTTGGTCAAAGAAGACTCAACAAGAAAACCTTCAAGGTGTTTGGGCTCAAGGACGATGAAGCACCGAACCACCAGCAAACCCCTAAAAAGGCCCCGCAATGCTCAAAGTATAGAAGGAACCACACAGGTCCATACAAGGAAATGACCTATTACAGGTCTGGATGATGGGGACACTAAGTGAAGAAGTGCCCAACACTACTTAGGATAGGTAACAGGATAACTTGTTATAGGTGTAGAGGAATAGGACATATGGAGAAGGATTGTCCCACACCGCGAGGATTTAGGTTAATATCTCCCAAGAACAACACCAGCTCAACTACAAGAGTTCGAAAGGATACCACCCCAAGAAACACGACTCCTGCCTGAAATTCAACCACACTCAGGAGGTAGCTCTTCAAGATCCTAGCATAGTAGTGGGTACTTCCCAACCCGTCACTATAACAATTTCCCTTTAAAAAGAGTTAAAACCCCAACATATTGTACTCTTTCTCAACTAATAAGAATCATAAGTTCCTAAAACTCTGCATCTCAAAGAATAATGCGATCGTGTGCCTCATCTATATGAAGAGGGATCACAAAAGGCAAGAAAGATCGAAGGTAGGACCTTGAGAAACTACAAACGAAGCAAAGTATAGATGAAGGTAATTTTCCCTTAAGGAGAGCTATACACCATCTAGTAGCAAAGATGGAAGCACTTCCACAAGAGAAGACAAGCTCCGAAAGTTGGACGATAAACAAGATGTCTCGGGATGGCAAAGTGTGACCTGCTTTGGAGGAGCAGAGGAGCCAAGTAGGGTTACAGATGAACCTAGTGGAAGGAAGCAATTACTAACAATGGGATGATCAAGGAGAATAAACAATGCCCTAAGGAGGATCAAGGAGTAGTAACGATTACATCCTACAAAGGGCGACATGATGGGCATCAAGGATGAATGAACTCGAGAGACAATTGTCTCAAGACAATTAGACAAGGAGAGTAGTAGGGACGAGGTAGTTAACAAACTGACCCTCATGAGAATCATGGATTTAAACCCAGGTGAAGAAGGGAGAAGTGAAAGGGCAAAACATCGAAAAAGAAGGATGAAGGAAGTCCTTAAAGAAATCAATCGTCGAAAATGGACTGGTGACTAAACTCAAGCCACGAGAAAGATCAAGCAAGCTCTTAGAAGGAGGTTAAGAAACCTTGAAACAAAAGAGATTGAAATTCCTCCCTAATGAAACAAAAATCATAGTGATTACAAGTAGGAATAAAGATAAGGTACAAAGGATGTGCAAGTAAGATTCCTAAGGTAAGGGTAAGAAAGAAAAGATGGCATCAAAGGATGTCATGAAGTCAATTTAGGGTTAAATAACCACAAGGACAAATAAAAAGGGAAATTCTGGAAAGAGAAGGAGCCTGCAAGATATATATATATCCCAATGAAGAGGCGATGGACCCAATTGAATTAGGAAAAGAAGATAAACTTGCAAATGAAATGTAGGTTGAGGTGAAAATATCAAGTACAAAGGAAGTATACTCATGGGGATCCAAGGAGTAAATTAAACCCAAGGAACATGTAAGTAGTAGAATAGCATCAAATGGTGTAGTAAATAAGTGGGAATGAGTGGCCTACCCCAAATAAAAGAACAAGGAAATGAATTCCGAAGGAAGTAGTGACTTGGAAAAGGACATACTTCAGTCAAAATGTGATTTAAAAGAATAACAATGAACACCAGTACTAATTCCGGTCTACAACCATGGATCTTAAGATTGAATGTTAGAGCCTAATGTAGATGACACGAAATAAGACTCGACAATCGGAGATACCTCATATAGGATGTAAAGGGAGAACTAGGAAATTAAGGTTGGAGAAGCATTAAATGTGGGCGAATGCTCCAATTCAAAAGGGCGTAAGAATGTGAAGGAAGGAAACCTTCAAGGAATGGTAAGAAGGTCGAACGGGTAGTTCAAAAGATGGAATTCTCTGCCCCGAACTACGAGTGTAGAGGATGAAACCAACAAAGGAACTCCTTCAGGTGAATTCAAGGAATCGACAAATATACCGGAAGGGACCAACTTGGAGTAAAGAGCCGTGAAATGGTCACGAGCGAGTAAGGATGGATTGAATAAAGGAAATCCTTGAGTAAAAGAGCTGAGGAATACTACCAAATGATAATAAGGGACGAAACCATACTATCCCCAAAAAGTGGGAAAGTCAAGAACAACCATCATGGATATGTTCTAGAATTATAATGGACAAAGACAAGTTCTAGAACATGTCATGCAGTAAGGGACATGTAGGTCCAATAGTCCCAGGAAAATGTGACTCAAATAAGTAAGAGTCAGTTAGTTAAACATGACAAGATCAAATATAAAATTTAGGTGGACTAGAGTTGTAATAAAGAAAGGATGGAGGAAGAACCAAAATAAAAAGGGGGATAATATCAAAACCACAAGATTAAGGATGAAAAGCTCAAAATGACACTAAGCTAAGGAGTTTTAACGACCAAAGAAAATAAATAGGAACGGGGACGGTCAGATGATTATGGAACACCCAACCTAGTGACTTGGATAAGAACCCTCAAGAGAAAGAGTCTTACCCTAAGCAGAGTAAGAAGTGGACCTAAGGATGTACCATTTGACTAGTGGGTAAGACATACCTAATTGTGATACACTCCATGGAATGAGTGGATAATGGAAAGGAAGAGAAATTCCTTAAGTGCATGGTTTAAAGGGCTAAGTGAAGGAACAACCAAAGTGTTAGCATGTCAAGCAAACCCCAAGTTGACATCAAGGGAAATTATTCCCACTATAAAGGATACATAATTATGTTTTGGGGACAAAACTCCTAAAAGGAGGGGAGAGTTGTGAAACCCGTCCTCTCAAACCAAGGAAAACTAGGAAAAAGAACCGACCATTTTCATGAGAAAACTGAGCCATTTAAAGGAACCACAAATGATAAAGAAGGGTTAAAATGGGAAATAGGAAAATCCCAAGTGACCAAGATGTCATAAAAATCATGGGGAATAACAATGAAGGAAATTGCAAGAGAAAACTAGACCAGTTCGGGGTGAACCAGATTGAACCGAGTTGAACCATGGTGAACCGGATTTAAGAATTCATTTTTTATGTGGTTTAAAAATGTCAATTTGGAGAATTGAGGCCAACATTAGATAGAAAATGAATTTAGATTAATATAGAAATTTTTATTTTTTAAAAAACATGTCGAATCGAGCCTGAATTGGCCAATTTTCATCACCAAACCTACTCGGATCGGGCCGATCAAATGAATAGTGTCATGGTATTCATTACGATGACAACACTGTTCATCAATGGCAGAAAAACCTTCCTTTTTTGGTGCGGGAATATTCCCTCCGATTATCGCATTTTTCGAAGAGGATAAGCTCAACCAATATGTAAACTTGTATTGTAGAGGGTCAATGAGCTCCCTATATAAAGAGCTTCCACATATTCATCCTCCACACACCTCAAACCTTCGAATAAGGAGAAGTTCTCCATTTTTCGGCTAAGATCAAACCAAAGCTCCAACTTGGGCACTTCTCTCAACCTTAGAAGGTGAATTCAAATCCTATGGATCCTGAAGGAAGTCAGTCAGCTACCTAACAGCACTCTCCATTCCGTATGAGGACCACCAGAAAAGCGCATGCGGGTCCAAATAGTGATGTAGCTCCGTCAGTCCCAAAGCTGCCCTATTTTTTTATCAGAATTCAACCAATTCAAACCTCCTATAGCCAAACTAAGGCTTCCCCTAGCCTCTACAACTCACACTCGACCTCCCAAAGAAAAATGGTAAGTCAATTCGGCCCTCCCTCGTCAGAATAGTTCGATTTTAGAGAGAGAAAATGTCGAATTTCACTAACCAAATCCCTGCTGCTCAAGACATGAATTGTAGTGATTCTTGATCCTAGAAGGACCCTGGAAACAAGAGCTATCTCCTCATATCAAAAGCTAAGATCATCGTACCTTCGATGGTAAGCTTTCTCTCTCTACGTCTTGTTTTTCAATGAAGCTCTGTTTGAACTCGTTTTGGACCCAAAATCTTCATTTCAAAGTTCAATTGGATTGTATGGAAGTGTAGAAACCAATTCACGCCACCAATTGGAGCAATTAACCCTGTTTGAATGACCAATTTGAAAAAATCAAATTCGGTTAATAGAAAGGGGTGAAATTGGGGGACGAATTTTGGGGAAATTGGGAATTTCAAAAAATTGAAGGACCTAAATGCAATTTTTCAAAATTGAAGGTCAATTGGCATTGAGAAAGATGTTAGAGGGCCAATTAGTCAATTTTTGAAAGAATTGGGACCAATTGGCCATTTTTGGAAGTTAGGAGCAAAATGGTAATTTTGGGAAAGTTGGGGGCCAATTTGGAAATTTGGAAAATTTGAGCCCCATTTACAATTTTGAGAAAATTAAGTACCCAAGAGGGATACTGAAAACCCTAGGGACTCAATTAAAAATAATTGAGCATTACAGACCTAAAGTTAAAGATCATGGAATTTAAGGACCTAATTATAATAAGACAAAAATAAGGGCCTAAATGTAAATACATGAAAATAGAAGGGATATTCATGCCAAGCCGTTCCTTATAAGGATATTCAAAACTGTGTAGGAATGGATAAGGACAAGAGCAAAGGAGCTCAAACATGACTTGGAAAATCGACTCGAGTTGAACACGCTGTAGTCATCGGGTGAGTGTGCTATTTAACATCATACCCGCTTGGCGTGATGAGCTCATTTTTAGAATGAAAAACCACGATTAGTTGGAATTTTACACATCATACTCGTTGGGATGATGAACACAATTTAAAATGAGAATCAACTTATGAGTGGGCTTAATTACACGCCATACCTAGTCGGGGTGAAGAGCACGACTTTTGAAATAAAAATACACTAGCAAGCGGACATACCTTTCTCATCATACCCGGTTGGTGTGATGAGTACTTTAAGCTAAAAACCATTTTTCAGAAATGTTCGCCCCTAACTGTGTGCAAATGCTTAAATGATTTGTGAGACTTTCTTGATGAGAGCTAGAATAGCTCCAACAGGCCAGGGGCCTCGATTTTGAACTCACATAGCTCAAGGCCCAGTTTTTGAAAAACTTGTGAAGTGGGAGCAAGGCTAGTGGGCACGAGATGGGTCCCGTAGACAAACATGAGTAAAAAGAGCCATGAAAGCTTTCATTAAACTAGAAATATTGTGTGATGTTCCATTTTACCAAGTCATGACTAACAAGGCTCGATGGACTAGTGGCAATGTGCCAGGACTAGGTCTATGGACTAGTCAGGCATACAACTACAGACCAAATCGGGTGTAAGGACCATTGGCATAAGACCGGGGTGGGGTTAGGATGAGGTCTCTGTCCACATACGGACATAGAGAATTGATTTCGGGATTAAGGGTTGGATGTCACGTATATCCACTCATTCTTAGAGTAGAAGTGGACGTGCTTCTATCTAGGTGGCCAGTAAAGTCCCTCCGACGCCACAAGTGGGTTCAGTGAACGGGCTGGCCTGTGATTGAGTGATTGACCTTCATGATGAAGGATGTACGTTGGGTGATGACACACTGTCATTAATAAGAAATGGTGATAAAAATAAAAAATTGAAATGAAAGGATTTTTTTAAAGGAATTAAGGAGTCTAGCACACTCCAAACAAATCTTTTTCCTAAAAGTTAAAATTTTGAAAACCCATTCACTGAGTCGTTGTACTCACCCCCTCCCTTATATCCCTTGTTAGGAAATCCCGGAAAGCCTATCCCCAAGGACCACCAACCAATACGCTTGTAAGACGGGTATGTTAAATTTAAAATCATGTGCAGTTTTGATTTATATTATTCCTGGAAAGGTAAAGGTTTAAAGAATACCTTTCTCTTAACGGTTTATAAAAAGGGGAAACCCTTAAATAAATTGGGAGAGTGACGAGTTGATCATGGAGATCCGACCAAACTAGGTTGGGGCATGATAGTAGAAGTGGTCGAACTTCTATCGGCTTGGATAGCGAAGTCTCATTGATCCCCAAGTGGGTGCAGTCTAGGACTGCCCTAAGAATGTGTGTACCCTTTATGAGAAAGGGCGTGTGTATGTTTGCTAAACGCCTCTCGAGGAAAGGGGAAGTGCTAAAAAGAGCTAAACACACAATAAGTTAAAATGATGAAAAGGCTGTGAAAAAGAAAGGTGTTTTTAATAAATTAGTTATTTTTAAAACTCAGTCCCAACACCCACTCACTAAGTTTTAGAAACTCACCCCCTCTCTTTATCCCTTTTTTAGGAAATGAAACGAACCCTTAGTGACCTTCTCAAAGTTAAAACCCTATATTAGGTATGTCGAAAGCCTCTATGAATTACGCAAATTTTGTATAATGTTATTCCAAGAAACCAGGTTAGAATGAGGCCTGACTCCTCATGGCCTAGAAGAAGGGGTAACTCTTCTTAGACTAAGGGTTGTGGTGGGTTGCTCACGGGGTTCCGACCAAACCGGGCCGGGGTGTGATGCTTTCTTTTTGGGATTCAATTTTGAACCTTTTGTTTACGTGCTAGGAAGATTTATACTCCTATCCTGACACAACATTGTTGGATTGGTACACGTCATCTAAACCAACAATGGGGTTGTGGACGGGAATAACATTTGAACCAAGTCCCTTTCCATCTAATGTGTACTCTTTTTAGATGAAAGATGGGAACAACATTTCAACCAAGCTCTCGAGATCATTGGATGGGAACAATGTCTGAACCAAAACCCCCTTCCACTATGCGTGTACATTCTTTGGATGATGGACGGGAACAACAACCAAAACAAATGCCTAGGATCATTTGACGGGAACAACTTCTGAAACTAAGCACCCTTCTGAAGTGTGGGAACATTCTTTTAGATGATAGATGAGAACTACATCTGATCAAAGTGCTCAGGATCATTGGATGCGAACAACATACAAACCAAATCTCCCTTGCAATCAATCAAGTATTGAGGATGGCACATTACTTGTCATCCCCATTAGAATTTTTGTATTAAATTAATCCATGTGGTAAATCAATAAATACTCATGAAAATATTTACGAGTATTTTGCTTGGCCCATGCCTTCCTTTTCAAAATCACTTGCTTTCGGTTTTCTTCCCAAAATAGTATGCAATTGAATCATATGATCAAATGTATAAATAAGCACTAATGACATCAATCCAATTGGACTCGAAATCGGAAATCCCACTCATTGTTATTGTTGAGACTAATTCATCTCAATTCTAGATTCTTAACTCGAAACTTTGGATCCACATATGATTGGCCTTAGTAGTTGCTCTACATAATCAAATTGCATTATCCAAAGTTATTTTATATACTGACTCCGTAATAATATACTATCCCATAATTTTCCACAATTACGGTTCTCGCCCCACGGGCTTGATTCATTCGACCAATCATGTCGATGGACCATCAGAGCGACTAGCTCTCAAGTATGATTTAAATTCACATATTACAAGTTAAGGCCATATTGATCTTATTTACTAAAACACCATAAGTTTCTAAGTTTCCCACTTAGATGACTAAAATTTTCCAAATTTTATATTTTAGTCCTTAAGTTAGGCAAAATTATTATTTTTCCCGTAATCATCAGAAGTTCATCATTTTGGACCCTAAACTTTCCAAGTTTCAATTTTAGGCCCAAAAACTACTTTAAACACATTTGGGCCTCCAAAATGTATTAATTAAACTTTGGTCCCTAAAATGGAAAAATTACCATTTTACCTTTCTCTTTGCCCCTCCTTCAAAAAAATTACAGTTTTGCCCTCAAACTCACCGAAAATGTCTTTAGATATCTACATTTGTATTAAAATCAATCCTAGGACCCTTAGGCTACTCTTAGGGACATTTTTCATAATTTTTCCATTTTCGCAATTTGATTCCCAAACTTTCCATGATTTCATTTTATTCCATAAAATTTGGAACATGAATCAAATGAACTTCTAAATTCACAATCTACCCATAATTGATCTCATTATACTCCCAACGGCTTGTGGTTGGAGTGGGGGGCCTTACCTCAACAAATGATGGTCGAATTTGGTCATTTTCTAAAAACTAGATGAAACAGAGATATTGAGGGAATTCTCAAAAATTCTCATTGGAGGTGGCAGGAGCTTAGACATTTTTTAGCCAAGGTCCACGTGAAACTTTATGTGGTGGCGGCCGACCAATTGGTCGCTAAAGGTGAGAGAACTAGGCAAATCCCACAGTGGTTAATTTCTCCTACTAGCTAATTTCTCCATTGTCGGAGGCCGACCCTTACTATGAAGAGGTAGAGGGGAGGTTGGCAGTCATTTTAGCACCAACGCACGCTGGCGTAGTTAATAGAGAAAGCCAAATTTGGCCCCGCAATGTAGTCGACGGAGGGTAGAAAATCTATCATAGATCGGGGTCGGTAAAAATGACATTCATGTGAAATGTTTAAACCACTAACAAGTTGGGACCAAGCCACAAACCTCAAGATGAGTCAATTAGTGACATTTTGAAACCAAGGTCACTTCATTTGGTGATCTGGTGAGAGAAAATTACTTGTTTTACCCACTGGGGTTGGGGTTGTGTCCGAGAACGGGAGTTTTGAATTTAAACTCTAATTTCTATGAATCTTGGTGGAGTTAATGCAATTAACTTCATAGCGAGACCAACTGCTCAGTTATATACTGATCTCTTTAATTTGTTCCATGCAATTTCATCAAGAATTGATTAATTGTGGTGACATTTACTATGGTGTGTACCCACAATTACGATTAGGGGAGGTGAGCCTTGTGAGTGAGTCATCTGAGTCGAGTTGACCTGACTCGAGTTGAATTAACTCAACTTCCCTTCTTTTCTTTGTTTCTTTGGTAAATTAAATTATCCTTTTGCCCTTGTTGACCCCTTTGATAATTATTTCTGTCTCGTTCGGGCGAAATCAGACTTTTTCCAAAGGCTTCAGTTTTCATGCTCAGGACTCCAATCCCTAATCCGTTCAGATTCCCCTTCCTGGTTTCACATTCCCTTTCCCATTTCTAATAATGGGGTCATGATTCGACTAACTTTTGAAATCCCAACTTGGGTTCCATTCAGAGTTCGAGGTTTCATTCTCGATTTAGGTGTTGTCCTCGGCTTGGTATTCCGTTCCTGGTTTTAGATATCATCCTCTATTCGAGATTCCATTCCTGGTTTTTATTCCCAATCACAATTTGGGATCCCCTTTCTTATTTAATATTAATTTTTTATTCCATCTATCCTAAGTCTCAGTTATAGAAATTTTGGTGTTACACAATCAATCTTAAGATGATGCATGGAAATGACATATGTTAGTTGGTGGAAAACCTAAGAAATTTAAATCTACCAAACTCGGAAGCCACAGTGCAATTGCATAATGGTCGACAAACACCCAAGTTCAGTCATCAACCATGTTAGATAAGCAACCATTGGATGATGTCACATGGCATGTTAAACGATTAGAATGCGACATAGATCTTGGAATAATTTTCATGTCAACTAACACAGTCAATCAATGTGCATAACTTGGCAATTCACACGTGCAAGCCCATATGTGCATGCATAGTGTTATATTCTTCCTCTAAATCCCATGTTTAAAATACATTGTTCTATTTGTTTTGCAATATACATTTCTATCAATGGAAATATTAACTTTGATTATAGTTATGGTTGGTAGAGACAAGGATGGAGAACCCTTCGAACCCTCGAGCTCCCATTATAAGGATCAATTACTTCCTCATTTTCTCCACACCTAAAGTCCCCTATGAAGCCTCCACTGCTCCATTTCTCGGTAATCTACAAATAAAAGCACTTATAGGGCCCCCTTTTTACATCCAAAAAGGGTGATCTTATGTTCTATAGGCTCCAACGAAGGTCCTTTACACAACACCATACTTTCCCAAGCTTGATGGTGACCAGGAGAAGCACCGGAGTTGACGCTTAGTAACCTTGCACCCACTCTCTAAAATTATGAACCTTCTTTAAATTTTTGTAAAACAATATTGAAAATATTTTGATCATTTTTATAGAAATCTCTAACAATAAATTGATGCATCACTTTATCCTAGAAGATCCCCAAGAAGGATAGATAACTCCTCATATCCTCACATCTGACAGATGTGCCACCGACGATAATAATTCAAAGCGTTCTATCTAGAGGAATTTTTTGATGAAGATCTGTTCTCACTCATTTCTAGGTCGAATCACTCAATTCAAAACTTGAAATGATCATGGCAACATGGAGAAGATTATTAGAAGCATGTTAGGTCCGAAATTTGGAAGTTAAAATTAAACTCCAAGAACAACTACGTTTAGGGATCATTTTGCAAATTTTAGAAACTTGGGTACACAAATGCAAATAAAGAAACATTTGTGTATCAAAATGGAAATAAATAAAGTATAAGAACCTAAAGGAAATTCCTGATAGATTTGGGGACACAATTGGTAAATAAAGAAAACTTAGAGACATTTTTGCAAAAATAATGAAAGTATATGGACCTAAATGTAAATATTTTTTATAATTTGACCACTTTGAAAATTAGACTTGTTTTGGCTAAACATCAAGATAAAGATGAAGATAAGGCTTATGTAGAGAAAAAGGGACCATCATAGAAAACAAATCTAGCTAACCAAACCTTTACAGAAAAATCATAATTATTGGAAATTTATGGTATGCCATTGTGATATAATCTTATCAGTCAACCTAATTATTCACATAGCATATGTATAATGTTGTAGTACTTACACCTACTTGATTATGTGAGGATAAGTATGAAAACTCATGAATTTGTCTAGAAAGAACAAGTTTTTGATAACTAGTGAGTGAGATTTCTTTTATCACATTCGATTAGACTGATGACATGTTATTGCGCACAATTTAATTAAATTAGAGTATCATTTTATGAAACTTTTGGGAAAGATCACAACTATATCGTGATAAGTTTTTGAAGACATTTCATGAAAATACGAGACTAATCCCAAACTCAACATAAGAAATTTGTCAATGCCATGGTTGATAAATATGGGCAAAGTCCCATGAACTAAGAGAAATGGCCAACGATAAACATTTTTGGAAATAGTGGGTCCAAGGACACATTTATAAACAATTGTGTGCAAGGCCATATTTTAAAATAAAGTGGTCATGATCCCAACCTTTTCAAAAGTATTATTTAAATTTAGAAATGAGACACAACCATAATATTTTGAAAAACGTATAAATGGGTTATGCCTCGAAAGCTTCATCAAAAATAATATCATTAGATGAAATTAGTTAAATATCAAGTCAAGTCTCAATAATAAAACTATTAATTAATTTACTTGTGTTTATAGATGTAGGTCACAACCGATAATGACTACAAGTTTAGAAATGGGTCATGCACTGAAAAGTTTAATTGTAAATAATATCAATAGATAACATTTTCCAGATACCAATAAAGTATCAATTATAAAATTATTGATTGAATTAATTATGTTTGACATAGATGTAAGTTGGGTACCATAAGACATAAGACGCTCAGTAAAAGATAGTAATAGTCTTGGAGGGCTATTAAGTTCATTAGGGCAAAAAAGGGTGAGTTATTTGCTAACTATACATGTTAACTCGATAAGTCATATTGAGGGGTCCAATGTATGATGACCTGGTGATGTTGTAATGGTCTTAGAGGGTTATTAGATTCATTGAGGCAAAGAAGGATGAGTTATTTACTAACTATACATGAGGACCCGATGAGTCATATTAAGGGTTCCAATGTATGATGAAATGGTGATGTTGTATAGGTCATATCCTATCATGATTGAACATATTTGTTAATGGGTGGTAATGTAACTCATAGACCACTAATGTATGGAAACATAACTCTATTTCACACTTCTTTGATATCTTTTCATGATGAAAAAAATATGTATGTAAAGATTAATATATTTTCTGTAGATGTGTAGTCCTTAACGTAACTTTGGACCATGATTAGATGATAATTTAATTTCATCCCATGCTTATTTGTTAATTATTGTGAAAATATTTTAAATATTTTCCTTACTGTTAAAGCTAAAACACATGAGCGTTAATAAAATGTGTGAACTCATGAATATAAATTTTTGAAAACTCAAATAGAAGTTGAAGGGCATTAACTCTAAGACTTTCTAAAAAAGTGAGAAAAGTCGATGAACTTATTTTAAAAAGATAAATAAGAATGTCTTGTATAGTTATTTTGAGTATAGACTAACTCGAGATAATGTCTCAATTTTAGTAAATCCTATTCATTTGCTCACTTCTAGCGAAATTCTTCTTTTAGGTAATAGAGAAAGGATATATATTTTTATTTTGTTATAAGGCAACACATTTGCCAAGTCAAAATCTACATAAAGATTTTTTTTTGTATAATATTATATTGAAGCATCCTTTCTTAAGGAGGTTTTCTAACAAGTTATATTTAGACTTTTAAGAAAATACTTTTAATAATTTTAAAACTTATTTCAAGGCTTATATTCAATCAATCTTATAAAAGTATATAAAGTACAAAAATTATTAATGTTTTCAATTTCAATTCTTATAAGGTTTTTTTAATAATAATTCTCATAAGAACGAGCCCCCAATCACACAAACACATCATAACAATGACCCATGTATTGATTTATAAATTGTATTATGACTGTCACAATAATACCTATGTATTAGGGTCACAATCTAGTAGTGGACTTATGCCACTCTCTGCTAGTGCTTAGTGGCATGTCAAGCAATTATCACTAATTATTTGCAGTTTGCTCAATTTCAAGCTCGAAAGTTTGATCGTCAAAAAACTAATTTGTCGACATTTAAAAAGGAATTTCTTTGAATAGTGTAGAGGAGAATGGCTAGATTGTGGACTCATGTCACTCTCTGCTAGTACTTAGTGGCATGTCAAACAACTCTCATTAGCTATTTGCGGTTTGCTCAAATTCAAGCTCGAAAGTTTGATTGTCGAAAAACTAATTTATCGTTATTTGAAAGGGAATTTCTTTGAATAAAGTAGAGGAGGATAGCTAAATTTATAAATAGTTTCACGAGGTCTCTCATCTATGTGGAATGGGGATATTTGGTGGATATTTGCCATAGTGTAGAGTTGATAGTTGTTATTGAAAATTTTTGGGAGAATTGAGCTCATGTTCCTCTATTTTTGAAAAAGGATCAAAAGAAAAGATGACAAAATATCTTCTTGTAGTGCAAAATGATTAGACGTCACTGATTATGTGATTGACCGACTCAATAAATTAATCTAAATGTATAACTACTAATACATGACACTTTAGATTAGGTTATCTACTTCGGTCTCATAATCCAACTTCCATTTAATATATTATTAAATTCAAATCCATTCCTAATCTCATTCGGTTGACGATTCATGAGTTTTATTGCAAGTTCCAGATATTACTCCTCAGAGCTTAGTTCCAACTAGACTTGGAACTCCAAGAATCTAAATAATTCAATGGGCTCTATAGCTCTATATGAGAGAACTCCGGAGAAAGCTTCCAAGGATGGGAGTTTCCATTTCGAAGAATATAAAACTCAAGAATTGATTCTTGCATAAAATAAATGGAGAGAAACTTTTCGTCAACTTGTGTATACTATGTAACATTTACATCGGGAATGGGAAGAGATCCTATCTCAAAATCTATAACACTCATGCAACAATAATTTGAATGTCTGAAGGTCATTCATGCCCATTAGGAGTTAACCTAGATGGGAAAAGTGATGGCTTTGACTAATAAGCACGAGGAATCTCTATCGTGAAACTCTATGGAAAGAGAGAACCAAAGCATCCATTATTGTTTGAAGTGTGACGGGTTGATGCGGGACTTTGCATACGACTATTTTGTTACTAGTGAAGAAAACTCTCACACTAAGCCTGTCACTTTCTTGTTGAACAGCCAACACCCATACAAACTCATTCTAATCAATGGGAGAAATTAGCATTAATGGCTTTTTGGTTTTAAAATTACAATGTAAAAAAACCTATATTGCGGCTTACAAATTAATAATAATATATTCTTTTGATAATTGAAGTATCTATTTGTAGAATGGACAATGGAAAGAAGTTCACAAATATATTTATACTGAAGAGAAATATACAACTGAACCTAACGTAGCAATAATATATGATAAGGGATCATTCTCTTAGAGACTTACCATTAAATTCTTCATTAATTTTTGGGTGGAAATCTTGTTGTATACAAACAAAACCCATGAAGAATGCAAGGGTTAGTCTCTAAGTCAGAAATATTAAAGTTATAACGTTAAAAGGGGAAAAATGAATTTACTAAATTTACATCTAAGTTAGTAAGGGGCTCTACTCTAAGTAACAAGGGTAGGAGGATGGAGTATGGAAATACTAAGAGTAAAACCTCGGCATTGAAAGTTAAGGAATGGCCTAAGTAGATTAAGTCCATAAATAAGTTACACATGAATTGAGTACGTGGCAATACACTAGGATGAAATGTGTAGATGCTTTTAAGAATATAGGATAAGGATTCATAAGCCAACTAGTAATATCATGCACACCTAAAGGAAGGGTATGACTATGAGTGATTAGAAATTTGAAATGATAAATAGATATGGTGACAAAGTGAATATAAGGTACAATTGACTAATAAACTCCTATCAGGATGAAGTGTTATTGGGGAAACTAATAGGCATTGTGTAAAGCCCGTCCTTTCAATAATAAAAAAATCGGAAAAAGAATTGGTCGATTCTAAAGAGAAAATTGATCCATTAACGAACTGAAATTGGTAAATAAGGGTAAAATGGGAAATTGAAAAATTTACAGTGACCAAAAAAGTCATGAAAATCATGCAGAAAAACCATAAAACCAATTGGAAGGGAAAACCAGACTGGTTCAGGGTGAATCAGATCTAAACGGATTGAACTGGTTTGAACCATAATGAACCATACTAGGTAAATTATTTTTCTAGGTGGCTTAGAGATTTCAAATGGAGAAAACATAGCCATATTAGATAGAAAATGAATATAGACAAATTTAGAAATTTTTAGTTTTGAGAAAACCTGTCGAATCAGGTCTGAACTGGTCGATTTTTGCCATTGAACCCGATCGGATCGGTCCAGTCCGGAACAGTTTTATCTTTTTCCTTAAGATGAAAACACTGTTCATCGGTTCAGAAACTTTCCTTTCCCAATGAAGGAATATTTCCTCCGATCTTGGCATTTTCAAGCGAGGATAAGATCAATTAGTATGGAAACTAGTCGGCCAGAGGGCCCCCGAGCTCCCTATATAAACAGCTCCCCTCTATTCATCCTCCACACACCTTAAATCATCCTCCTCTCCTAAGTGCTCAATTTTTTGGTAAATTTCAAACTAGAGCTCCGACTTGGGCACTTTTCTCAACCTTAGAAGGCAAAGTTAGGTCCTACAAACTCCAGGGAAAGTAAGCTACCTAATAGCAATCTCCCTTCGACCCGAGGATCGTCATATAAGCATCGACAAGATCGAACAGTGAAGCAGCTCCGTCAGTTCGAAGCTGCCCTATTTTGGCCGAGCAGAATTCAACCAATTAAGACCTCCTCTAGCTAAAGTAAGCCTCCCCAAAGTCCCCACGACCATCACATGACCACCACATAGGTGAAAGGTAAGCCAATTTAGCCCTCCACTGTCGTTGTAGATCTATGCTAGAGAGAGAAAGTGTCGAATTTCACTAATGAAATTCCCACTGATATGTACATCAATTGTAGTGATTCTTGATCCTAGGAAAATCTAATGGACGAGAGCTACCTCCCCAAATCAAGAGCTCGGAACACCACACCTTCGATAGAAAGCTTTCGAAGCTTTCTCTTTATGAACAGTTTTCCGACGAAGCTTTGTTTGAGCTTGTTTTGAAGTCAAATGCTGCAATTCAAAGTGCAATTGAATTATATGGAAGTGTAGAAACTGATTCATATCATCAATTTGAAAAAATAATGTGGAATCCGTCCCCTTGGACCAAGGAAACTGGGAAGAGAACATACACTATTCTTGAAAAATGGGCCAATTTAATCAATAGAAAATAGTAAATAAGAGTTAACAAGGGAAATTAGAAAATCTGAAGTGACCAAAAATTCACAAAAATTGTGAGGAAGAACCGGGAAGTGGAATTTATGAGAGAACCGAAACAGTTCGGGGTGAATTGGACCTGAATCGGACTCAACCGAGGTGACCAATGGTGAACCGGTTCAATAATTCATTTTTATAGGTGTCTTAAAATGTCAATTTGAGGAATGGAGATCACTATTAGATAGAAAATGAATTTAGATGAATTTAGAAAATTCTAAATTTCAGAAAACTAATTGAATTGGGTTCAAACCGATCGATTTTTAAATTTAGGACAGTGAACCCGGTCGGACCGAACCAATCAACAGTCCAACTGGTCAAAGAACTGGACCAGTCAACGGTCCAACCAGACAACGAACTAATCTGATCAACACTCAACGATGCCCCATCAGTAGCCACACAAACACGGACAACCAATGGGAGGCTTCCACGTGTTCGATCAATGGTAAGCAAGCGACCAGTCAGCCTATCATGTAGACACGAACAGCCAATGAGAAGCTGCCATGTGTCTAGTCAATTGGCCAACGGTTGATGCGGTGGTTGAGTTGGACCTCACTTTAGAAAAATTGGCCAATCACAGTGTGCCACGTGGCATGCCCACCACATCATTGTCTTCCACCCCAGTTTGTTCACTAAGAAGAGAGAGAGGCCGAAAAAGTTGGAGTCTCTGGCAACTAAAAAATCTCTCCGGTCAGGTCACTGAGAGTCGAGTTGGAGGCCTAGTCTCAGGCACTATATAAAGAGCACCCTCCCATTTGTCCTCCTCACCTCTTAGGCACTCTCTGAAGACAAACAACTCCTTTTGTAAACCCCGTCCTTTGATGGTGAGAAAATCGAGAAAAGAACCGGTCAATTCAAAAGGGAAAACCGAGCCAGTTCATGAACCATAACTAGTAAGGAAAGGGTAAAATGAAAAATTGACAAATCTCAAATGACTTGAAGAGTCATAAAAATCATGGAAAAGAACCTTGGGATAAATGGGAAGAGAAAACCTGACCGGTTCAAGTGAACTAGATCTGAACCAGTTTGAACCACACTTGAACCGGTTTCAATATTCATTTTTCTTGGTGGCTTAAAATGATAAAATTGGAGAATTGAAGCCATCATTAGATGGATAATGAATTTAGATGAATTTAAAAAATTTTAGTTTTGAGAAAATCGATCGAACCGGGCTTGAGCTGACCGATTTATGCATTGAACCGTTCAGACCAGTCCGGTCCAATTTGGAACAGTGTCGTCTTCTTCCTCTAGATGACATCACTGTTCATTCAATATAGAAACGTATAAGGCCAACGAAGAAAAAATGGCTTCGATAAAGTCGTTTTAGGGTGAGGATAAGCTCAACCAAAAAGAAAAGTTGTCAGGCAGAGGGTCCCAGAGCTCCTTATATAAAGGGTCCATCTCCATTCATTCTACACATGTGTGAAATCTCCATTCACTCTCAATTACTCCATTTTTTGGTGAAGCTCGAACCAGATCTCTAACATAGACTATTTTCTCAGCCTCAAAAGGCAAGGTCGGGTCCTAAAAACTTTGGAGGAAGTTAGCTACCTGACAGCAACCTCCGTTCGACCCAAGGACCGCCGAAGAAGCGCCGACGGATCAAGCTGCCCTATTTTGGCTGAGCTGCATTTGGCCAAATTCAGTTCTCCTCTGGCCAAACCAAGCCCTTTCGGCATCGCCACGGCCCTCACACGACCACAACATAGTTGAAAGGTAAGCCAATTCGGCCCTCCTCTATAATTTTCGATCGAAATTAGAGAGAGAAAGTGCAAAACTTCACTGATATAATTCTCCCTCAATTCAATGTCAATTTTATCTCAGCCAGATAGAGCTACCTCAAAACAAGAGCAACCTGCCCAGATAGAGATCTCGGACCACTGCACCACCGACGGTAAGCTTCTGGCAAAGCTCCGTTTGAGCTCAATTCAAACTCAATTCATGCGATTCAAAGCTCAATTGAATCATATAGAAGTGTGTGAATCGATTTATACCTCCAATTGAAGCAATTAACCTCGATTGGATGGCCAATTTGAAGAAATCAAATTTGGTCAATTTGAAAGAGGGAAATTGGGGGAAAATTTTGGGGAAAATTGGGAATTTCGTGAAATTGAGGGACCTCTTTGCAATTTACCCAAATTGAAGGCCAATTGGCCATGAAAAAGATGTTGGAGGACCAATTGGTTGATTTTTGAAATATTTGGGTTCAAATTGCCATTTTTGGAAAGTAGGTGCAAAATGGTAATTTTTGAAAAGTTGAGGACCAAATTGGAAATTCTGAAAACTTGAGCCCCTTATACAATTTTGAGTAAAATTAGGGCTCAAAGGGAATTTTGGAAACCTTGGGACCCAAATTGGGCAAAAGATTGTATTAGGGACCTAAAGTTAAGAGAAATGAACTTTAGGAACCTAAGTGTAATTTATCGATAATTTGTGCGCCTAGACTTTTATGCCAAACTGTAATTGATAAAGCTGCTCAAATCATGTAGGGACAAGCGTGACTAGAATGCAAGCAAGTGAAAGCTTCCATAGACTTGGAAAGTTGACCGAGCATGAACACGTCACGGTTATCGGGTGAGTAGGCATGTTAACATCGTACCCGGTTGGGATGGTGAGTACTTTAGAAATGAAAAAACACTTGTAAGTGCGACTTTAACCTCATACCCGGTTGGGGTGATGGACGATTTAAGCTAAAACCTACTTACCGATTGTAAGTAGAGATCATACCCGATTGGTATGATGAACTTCCTTGAAGGAAGGAGAAACACCTTACCGGTTGTAAGCAGAGATATCATCACACCAAATTGGTGGGTTGAAGGGAAAATATATTTTATCAGAAGTTTTCTCCCCTGACTATGTACCAATGCTTAAACTCTTTGGGAGATCCTCTTGACAAGAGCAAGAACAACTCAGATAGGCCGGAGGCCTCAATTTTTGAACTTGTGGGGCTAAATGCCCAATTTTGGAAAATCACGTACAGTGGGCCCAAGGCTAATGGGCACGAGCAAGTGCTCATAAACAAACTTAAGTTATGAAAGCCATGAGAAAATTTCTAATGAAATGGTTGTATGATTTCACCATGGTATTGAGTTAAGACCGATAGTACTTGATGGACTGGTAGTAGTGTGTCATGTTCACGTCGACGGTCCGACCTAGAAAAACAGATGCATGTCAGGTTGTGTGTCGAGACTGTTGGACCAGTGGCACCAAATATAAATGGCTATATGTGAAAACTGTTGTTTTGTGCATGCACTTGTGGTATAAGATCATTGTCATACCCCGACACGGTTATATCGGATCCCTGTAAACAACATGACACTCCCTTTGGTTTATGAAGAGTTTCACCTTTTTTTAAACCATGAGGAGTAAGGTGTCCTTTTTCCTATTTTTCTTGGAATAGTATCATACAAAGGGAGGGGGCGAGTTCGGCTATTAAATCTTACATACCTGTCTTAAGGTTCAGCTATAGAAAGGTCTTTAGGGTTGGTTTCTCTTAGTTACCTGAAAAGGGATAAAGGGAGGGGGCGAGTTCTACAACTCAGTGAATGGGTGTTGGGAGTGAGTTTTCTTAAAAATAGTTTTGACCAAAGTGTGCCAAAATCTTTATCTCCTTTAAAAATGATCTTTCCACAAATTCCATTTTTTCAAAACCTCATTCCATTTGCCTTCTGGTGTGTTTAAAAAACAACACACGCCCTTCATCAGTAAGGGAACACATTCGCAGGTGCAGTCCATTCATTGCACCCACTTGTGGCTTGAAGCGTCTTTACCGGCCACCAAGATAGAAGCCCATCCACTTCTACCCTAGGTTTGTGACATTCGACCCTTAGACTCGAAAGCAACTCTGTGTCTGTATGAGGACAGAGACATCATCCCGACCCCACCACAGTTTCATACACAAGAAGCTACGTTGAGCTTCGTGACTACTCGCACGACAAACAGCCCTTATCTCCACCATATCATCTAGTAGCCCTTAGGACACATCACTACCACTCTTGGGTGTCTTGATGGTCTTGTACCTCAAGTGCATGCACAAATAAAGTTTTCACATAGCCATTTATCTTTGGTGCCACTGGTCCAACGACCTTGACCTACAACTTTTGTCTAAGCTGATCCGTCGACCTAGCCTTGATGCACTGCCGCCAGTCCATCGAGTGTTGTTGGTCCTGAGTTGGTACCAAGGTGAAATCACATAATCATTTCATTAAGAGTTTTTATCACTTTCATAAGTCATTTTTGTTTATGAGCTCCTGCTCGTGCCCATTGACCTTGGGCCCACTGCACGTGATTTTCCCAAACTAGGCATTTAGCCCATAAGTTCAAAAAATAAGGCCTCTGGCCTATATGAGCTATTCTAGTTCCTGTCAAGAAGGTCTCCCAAAGAGTTTAAGCATTGGCACATAGTTAGGGGAGAACACTTCTGACAAAAATACATTTTCACTTCATCTCACCAACCGGGTGTGATGATACCTCTGCTTACAACCGACAAGCAGGTTTCTCCTTCCTTTTGGGAAGGCCATCAAACCAACTAAGTATGATCTCTATTTACAATTGGTAAGTAGGTTTTAACTTAGTTTGCACATCACTCCAACCGGGTGTGATGTTAAAATTCCACTTACAAGTGGTCTTTTCGTTTCTAAAGTGCTCATCTTCCCAACCGGGTATGATGTAATTAAGCCCACTAACCCGCTAACCGTGACGTGTTTGTCCTCGGTTGGATTTCCAAGTCGACGCGAGCATTCTCTTGCTAGTGTTCTGATCACACTTGTCCCTACACGATTTGGGGAGCCTTTTCACTTAAGGTTTGGCATAAAAGCCTAGGTTCACAAATTATCAATATATTGCATTTAGGCCCCTAAAGTTTATGTTTATCTTGACTTTAGGTCCCTAATGCCAACTTTTGCCCAATTTGAGTCCCAAAATTCCCAAAATTTCTTTTGAGGTCTCTTCTTACCCAAAATTGCATAATTGGCTCAAGTTTTCCAAATTTTCAATTTGGTCCCCCAACTTTTCAACAATGCTAATTTGGCCCCAATTATTCCAAAAATTGACCAATTGGTCCTCTAACATCTTTTTTATAGCCAATTGGCCGAAACGAGCTCAAACGGAGTTTCACTAGAAAACTGTGTGTAGGGTGAGAAAGCTTCTAAAGCTTACCATAGGAGGTGCAATGGTCCAAGCTCTCTATTGAGGAAGGTAGCTCCCTTCCTGAGATAACTTCTAGGATCAAGAATTCCTGCAATTGACCTCGAATCGAGGGATAATTTTGTCAGTGAAATTTCATAGTTTCTCTCTCTAACTTCGACCTACAATGACTGAGTAGGGCCGAATTGTCTTACCTTTCAACTTAGTTGAGGTTTTATGAGGGTTGTGTGGATGTTGGAAGGGCTTGGTTTGGCTAGAGGAGGGTTGAATATGGCCGAATTCAGCTAAATTGAAATAGGGTAGCTTCAGTCCTTTAGAGCTACTTCACTGTTTTATTCCGCCGACGCTTCTCTGGCGGTCCTTGAATCGAATGGAGGTTGTTGTCAGGTAGTTGACTTCCCCTAGAAGAATTCGACCTCACCTTTCGAGGCATAGAAAACTGCCCAAGTCGGAGCTCTAGTTTGAGCTTCACCAAAAAATGGAGCAGTTGAGACAGAATGGAGATTTCAGGTGTGAAGAGGATGAATGGAGAGGAGATCTATACATAGGGAGCTTGGGGACTCTCTACTTGACTGTTTCACATCTTTGTCAAGGTTATCCTTGACCTAAAACACTCGGAATGGAGATGTTTTTCCTCTGGTCGATGATTCACACCGGTTCTGCTTGATAGGTCAGGTTCTTTTCTAGCTTTGATGGAGGTCAATCCAACACATGGCTAGGATTAGGTTTGTACTTCTAGAGTACCAAGATATGGAATACATCATGTATTTTTTGTGAGTCCAGAGGCAGCTCTAGTTTATATACCATCGGTCCTATCCTTTAGATTATTATGTAAGGACCGATGTACCTTAGTTTCAACTTCCCCCTTTGTTGAAACCTAAGTATTCCCCTCCATGGGGATAACTTTAGGAACACTTAGCTTCCACATCAAATTCCTGATCTCTTCTCCAATGATCCACATAGCTCTTTTGCCTGTCCTGACCGGCCTTAAGTCGACTCCTTATTATCTTAATCTTTTTGGTGGCAACCTCAATTAGTTCAACCCTTTCCAGCTTCCTTTCTCCCACTTCTTCCCAAAATAAAGGGGTATGGCATGATTGTCCAAAAAGGGCCTCATATGGGGCCATTTGAATACTGGCCTAACAACTGTTATTGTACGCAAACTACATCAAGTACAAGTATTCCTCCCAACCCTTATTCATGGTGAGTACACATGCCCTTAGCATGTCTTCAAGGCTTTAGATCGTTTGCTCAAACTGTCCATCGGTCTGAGGATGAAATGTCGTTCTTATGTGGAGCTTGGTTCCTAAGGCACTTTGCAAAACTCAAGGTAAATCTAGGGTCTCTATCTGACACTATGCTTACCGGGATGCCATGGAGTCTCACTATCTCCTTCATGTATAAGACCACCAGTTATTCCACTAAATCCGTCACTCTTATAGGTAGAAAATGGACGGACTTGGTCAATCTGTCCACAATTATCCATATTGCATCTTGTCATTTTCTAGTCACAGGTAATCCTGTTACAAAATCCATAGTGATGTCTTCCCATTTCCATTTGGGGATTGGCAAGGGCTGTAGCAATCCTGATCGTTTCTGATGCTCAGCTTTAATCTATTGATAGAACAAGCATCGGGCTACATTCTGTAATATCCCTCTTCATTCCTTTCCATCAATAACCTTGTTTGAGTGTGCGGTACATCGTAGTACTGCCTGGATGCATCGCATAAACAGAATCATGTGCCTCTTCAAGAAGTAACCTCTTTAGTTCCTTATCTTGTGGAACACACAATCTACCACTGTAGGTTAGTTGTCGTGCCCCGACCCTGTTTGGTCAGATCCCCGTGAGCAACCTGCCACTCTCATGGTTTATTAAAGGTTTTCCCCTTCTTTAAACTATGAGGAATAAGGCGTCTTTTAAACATGTACCTTTCCTATAATAACATTAATCAAAACTATATTAAATTTTAAACTTTACATACTTGTCTTGCAGGTGTAGTTAACTGTGGTCTTTGGGTAGGTTTTCCTTGGGTTACCTAAAAAAGGATATAAGGGAGGGGTGAGTACAATGACTCGGTGAATGGGTTTTTAAAGTTTGACTTTTAGGAAAAATGTTTCAGTCGGAGTGTGTCAGACTCCTTATTTTCTTTTAAAACCATTTATCCTTAAAAATCTCATTTTTTATAGCCATTTCTCATTACCACAGTGTGTTTATCAACCAACACATGACCTTCATCATAAAGGAAATACACATTCGCAGGCCAGCCCGTTGATTGTACCCACTTGTGGTGTCGGAGCGACTTTACAAGCAACCTACATAGAAGCACGTCCACTTCTACCCTGAGAATGAGTGCATGTGTCACGCCCCGGCCCAGTTTGGTCAGATCCCCGTTATCAACCCGCCACTCTCCCAGTTTATTAAAGGGTTTTCCTTATTATGAACCATAAAGAGTAAAATGTTCTTTAAACCTATACCTTTTCCTGTAATAACATAAATCAAAACTGCATAATATTTTAAATTTATAATACCTGTCTCACAGGCATCTTAGCTGATAGTCTTTAAGGGTAGGCTTTCCAAAATTTCCTAAAAGGGATATAAGGGAGGGGTGAGTATGACTACTCAGTGAATGAGTTTTTTCAAAACTTTTACTTTTATGAAAAAGATTTGTATCGGAGTGTGCCAAACTCCTTTCTTTCGAAAATCCTTTCAATTCAAATCTCAGTTTTTACCACTATTTCCATATTAATCACGATGTGTCATCACCGAACACACATCTTTCATCATGAAGGTCAAACACACATTCGCAGGCCAGCACGACCACTGAACCCACTTGTGGCTTTGGAGCGACTTTACCGGCGACCTAAATAGAAGCACGTCCACTTCTACCCTAAGAATGAGTGGATGTACGCGACATTAGACCCTCAATCCCGAAATCAATTCTTCATGTCCATATGAGGACAAAGACGTTATCCTATCCCCACCCAGGTCTCATGTGCTTAGTGCTACTCCAAATTTCGCACGGTCACCTAGTACGATGAACTGCCCTTATACTAATGGGGTTGTCTAAGGCCCTTAGGATGCATCACTACCCCTCATGGGCATCTTGATGATCCTGTAGTCATAGTGCATGCACAAACAGTATTTTCTTATCATGCCATATAATCTATGTTGCCACTGGTCCAATGGCCCCGACTCTCAACTCAACCTGCAGCTGTTTATCTTTACTGGTTCGGAGACCTGTCATGTCGCACTGCCACTAGTTGACTGAATATCTCGGTTCTATCTTGGTACCATGGCCAAACAATTCATTTATTAAAGTTTTATGGCACATATTTCATGTTTTTTTACGAGCTCCTGCTCGTGCCCACTAGCCTATGGCCCACTTGTTTGAGATTTTCAAAATCGGGCATAATAGCCCCCAAGTTCCAAAACCGAGGCCCCCGACCTATAAGAGCTATTCGAGCTCCCGTCAAGAACATCTCCCAAATTGTTTAAGCATTGGCACACAGTCAGTGGAGAGCACTTCTGATAAAAATATATTTTCAACTGTCCATTATACCGACCTGGTATAAGGACATCTCTGCTCATAACCGATGAACGGGTTTTCAACTTCCTTCGAGATAGTTTTATCAGACCAACCGGGTATGATCTACTTACAATTGGTAAGTATTTTTTCCATATGATTTTCACATCACTACTCTAAGTTGTGATGTTTAAAATACCACTTGGTAGTGGGTTTTCATATCGAGGTACTTATCATTGCCAACCGGGTATGATATAAAATCCCACTCACCCATTAACATAGTGAATTCCACTAGACCGGTTCTTTATATTTCACGTGAAATTGTCCCCGCTGGCGTTCTCGGTACTCTGTGTTCCTACATGATATGAACATCTCAGTTCATTATCCATCAGCCTAAGAGCCTTCATTCATTCCAAATGAATGAGAAACCAAACTTATATCTATTTGTAATTAGGTCCCTAAAGTTATTTCTCTTCAACTTTAGGTCCCTAATGCTGGTTTTTCCTCAAATTGAGTCCCAAAACTTTTAAAATTTATCTTAGGACCTCAATTTAATCAATTTCACAAAAGGGGTTTAATTTCCCAAATTTCCAATTTGGTCCCCTAACTTTTCCAAAATTACCATTTTTGCCCCAAAAATTCCAAAATTCCTCAATTGGTCTTCTAACATTATTATCATGCCCAATTGACCTTCAATTTTATAAAATTGCATTTTGGTCCTTCAAATTTCAAAAATTCCCAATTTTCCCCCAATTTCAAATCCTTAACACAACTGAATTTGATTTAATCAAATCAACCGATCAAACACTTCTAATTATTAAAATTGAAGTTAAAATTGAGTTCCTGCATCTTCATACGATTCAATAGCACTTTGAATCGCAAGTTTTGACACCGGAACGAGCTCAAATGGAGTTTCGCCAGAAAACAAACTATAGAGAGAGAAAGCTTCGAAAGCTTACCGTCGGGGGCACGGCGGTTTGATTTTTCGATCTGGGCAGATAGCTCTCATCCTGAGGTTCATCCTAGAATCAAGAATCACATCAATTGATGCCGAATTGAATTAGAATTTCATCATCAAAATTCTATCGGTTCTCTCTCTAGCACCGGTCAGAAATTACAGAGGGGATCTGTATTGGCTTACCTTTCAGTCCTAATTCGGCCATGGGAGGGCTAAGGAAGTGTTGGGAGGGCTTGGTTTGGCCTGAGGAGGGCTCAAAATGGCTGATTTCAGCTCGGCCTAAATAGGACAGCTTCGATCCACTGAAGATGCTTCACTGTTCCATCACGTCAGTGCTCCACCGGCGACCCTCGAAGCAAACGGAGACTACAAGCGTGTAGCTGACTTCTCCCCGGTTCTAAAGGACTTGACCTTGCCTTGTTTGTCTCAAAAAAGTTCCTATGTTAGAGCTCTTGTTCGAGTTTCACCGAAAAATGGAGCTGTTGATAGAGAATGGAGTTTTCAAGTGTGGAGAGGATGAATGGGGAGGGGCTCTTTATATTGGGAGCTTGGGGACTCGTTCACTCTCAGTTTGGCACCTTTATGATAGACATTGATGGCCTGAAACATATTGAATGGAAACATTTCTTCTTTGTCGGTGCTTTAATAGTGCTATCATTTGAAGGAAGAAGACGACATTGTTTCGAACCGGACCAAACTGCTCTGAACAGTGTTCAAAGCTTAAACCGGCCGGTTAACCCCCTATTTGATCGAGTTTTTCAAATCTAAAAATTTCTAAATTCATCTAAATTTATTTTCTATCCAATGGTGGTCTCAAATATCAAATTTAAAAATTTTAAGCCACCTAGAAAAATGAATTTATTATCCGATTCAATAGTGGTTCAAACCGGTCCAAAATGGTTCAACACGATTCGGATCTGGTTCACCTGAACCGGTTTGGTTTTCATCTCCAATTCACCCTAAAGTCCTTTTTCATGACTTCTATGACTCCTTAGGTCACTTAGGGTCCATAAAATTCTTGCTTTACCATCTCTCTATCAGTTCCAGTTCATAAACTGTCTCGGTTCTTAAACCGGTTTAATCTAGTTCGGGTCTGGTTCACTCAAACAGGTCTGGATTTTCTCTCCCATTTTGTTCTAAGGTTCTTCCCAAGGTTTATAAATCTCTTTTTTTAATGACAAATGGGATGTATTGGGATTACAAGAATGAATCACCTTGAAAAAAGCAATGAAGCCAAATAGGAATTTCGGACCAACATGAAAAAAGAAAGCAAGTCATTATAACAAGATAGAGAGAATGAATGACACTCTAAGGAAGATCGAGATGTAAAAAGGACTGCACCCTAAAATGGTTAGTGAGATGGACGTTAAGGATAGAAGGACTCGAGAAGCAACTACCCTAAGAAACTTAGACCAAAGGAATGGTGGAGGCAAGGCAGTTAACGAACTAATACACGAGAAAGCCATAATTTGAGTTCCAACAAAGAAGAGAGAGGCGGAAAGGCCAAATATTCCGGAAAAGAAGGATGAAATAAATCCTTAAAAGGACCAAAGGTCAAATTAACGACTAAACTCAAGCTAAGAAAGGAATAGGCAAGCCTCTCACATAATGGTAAAGAAATCTTGAAACAAGGAAGATTTGAACGCTCTATAAAGAAATAGACAGGTGTTGGGTAAAAAATGAGGATGCAGATAGAGTATAAAAGATGTGCCTACAAGATTTGAGGAGTAAAGGTAAACGGGGGAAGACGACATCAAGGGATGTCATTTAGGGGTAGATATTATTCCTTAGAACAAATGAAAAAAAAAATTTCGGAAAAAAGGGAAAGAGTCCTACCGAGGAAGGAAACCATGGAAAGGCATATGTATTCCAATTAAGCAATAATGGAACCAAGAAAAAGGGACAAAGAAATATACTTGCAAATGAAGCGCAAACTGAGGTGAAAGAACTAAGAAATCATACTAGGAGGACCCAAGGAAATAAGTTAACAAGTTGATAGGAAGTTAGCATCAAAAGATGTTGTGACAAGTAAGAATGAATTGACTATCCATAATAAGGTAATAAAGGAAAGAACGTTTGAGAAACGTTGGGAAAGTAAACCCTCCAAATAAGACGTGGTTAAGGAGGAATAACCACAATTGGTAAGTCAGGTCATAGTCCACACACGCATAGGAAGCTTCAAGAGTGGACAGATGAACATAGTGTGAAGTGTATGAAATAAGACCGAAAATTGAAAGTATCTCCAGTAAGGAATAATGGATGAAACAAAAGTTGTGGATAAAAAAGGATCCAATATGGGCAAATGCCCTAACATAGATAGGGGTGTGAGGAAAAGAAGAAAGAACCCTACAAGGAGTAATAAAAAGGTTGAGCATTTAGCTCCAAAAAGGGAAGTCTCTATATTGAGGGACATAGAAGAGAACGAAACTAGAAGATGGGAACCTTTCCAAGAAAAGGAATCAACACATAGATCAAAAGTGATTATTTTAGAATGAAGAATCATGAAATGATTATGAGTAAGTAAAAGTGGATTAAGGAATAAAAAAATCCTTGGATAAAGAATGCCAAGGACTTAAGAAGGAAAGAATCCCAGCATGTCAGTAAATCACTTGAAAACCAAATAATTGGAACTGGAAAGACTCAATAAGGAAGTTGAAAAAGGACGAGTGGGTAAGGAGAACCAACACAGTTTTTGTAAGTTGATTGGATAACGGTAAAGGTAGTTGAGAAATACTACCAAAAGAAAAGAGTGATGAAGTTATACAATCCCTAGGAGGTGGGAAAGTTGGGAATAACCCTAAAGGAGGTGTTCTGGAAATCTAATGGACATAGGGACAAAATCTAGAAAATGTCATGCTGTAAGGGGCAGGTAAACCCAATAGTCCTGAGGAAAACATGACTCAAAATAAGGAAGAGTCAGTTAATAGGCATAACAAAGTCAAACCTAAAATTTGGACTAAATTGTAATGAGCAACAGAAGAAGGAAGAGATGAAATATGACAAAAAAGGTGATGACGAGGAAATCTATTAAAACAGGTACATAATGCTCTAAAGGACGTATGTCGAGCTAAGGGTTTCAACGACCAAGAGGTTAACTAGACATGGGAACAGTTAGGAATATTGGAACTCCTAGTCGTATAAGACCTTAAAGGAAAAAATGTTGCTCTAAGCAAAGAAAGATGTTAATCTAATAATATACCCTGAAGTAAGGTATGTCTAGTTATGATAAACTCCATGGAGGGAGTAAATAATATGAAGGAAAAGAAATTCCTTAAGTGAAGGATGTAAAAAGGGTAAATTGAAAGAACAAGATAAGAGTTGCATGTTAAGCAAATACCAAATGGAAATCAAAGGAATTGGTTCCTCATGCAAAGTTGCTAATTAAGTTTTGGGGAAAAAACTTTTAAAAGGAGGGGAGAGTTGTAAACCCCGCCCTTTTGAGTTAAGGAAAACCGGGAAAAGAACTGGTCAAACCGAGTAAGAAAACCAAATCGTTTCACAAATCCGATCATTTGGGAGCGGGAAATTTGGAAATTTACAATTCCCGGGTGATCCAAAGGGTTCATAAAACCTTGGAAAAGAACCTTAGAACAAATTGGAAGAGAAAAACTAGATCGGTTTAGATGAACCGAACCAATAAAGAAAGGGAAAACTGGGAAATTTATGGATCCCGAGTGACCCAAAGAGTCCCTAAAGACATGGAAATGGACTTGAAAATGAATTGGAGGTGAAAACCAAACCGGTTTAGGTGAACCGTATCTGAATCGCATTGAACTGGTTTGGACCAGTTCGAACCACTATTGAACCGAATTCTAAAATCATTTTTCTAGGTGGCATAAAAAATTCAAATTTGAGATTTGAGGCCACCATTGGACATAAAATGAACTTAGATGAATTTATAAATTTTTAGATTTGAAAAACTCAGTTGAATGGGGGCTGAACCGGCCAATTTAAGATTTGAAGCCGGTTCGGACTGGTTTGGCCCAGTTTGGAACAGTGTCGTCTTCTTCATTTAGATGACAGCACTGTTCACTCCCCGAAAAATTGAACAGCGCCGACGAAGCTAAAAAGTGTCCGGACATGAAATTTCAGGAAATGAATGACCGCCATTAAGGCGCCAATCGGACGACCAAGAAGTCCTATATAAAGAGCCCCTCCCCATTCATCCTCTCAACACCTGAAAAGCTCAATCTCTCTCATCTGCTTAGTTTTCCAGTGAAGCTCGAACTAGAGCCCAGATATAGGGTCATTTATGATCCAAAGAAGGTGTGGTCGAGTTCTTTAGAATCAGGGAGAAGTTAGCTACACGCTTGTAGTCTCCGTTTGTTATCAGGGAGAAGTTAGCTACACGTGATGCAATTCTTGATTCTAGGATGAACCTCAAAACGAGAGCTATCTGCCCATATCAAAAGCTTGGACCATCGTGCCCCCGACGGTTAATAATTAAAGCTTTCTCTCTCTATAGTCTATTTTCTGGCGAAGCTCCGTTTGGGCTCGTTCCGGCATCAAAACTTGCGATTCAAAGTGCTATTGAATCGTATGAAGCTATAGGATCTCAATTTTAACTTAAATTTCAACAATTAGATGTGGTTGATCGGTCAATTTGATAGTTAAGGAGTTGAAATTGGGGGAAAATTGGAGATTTTCAAAAATTCAAAGGACCAAGATGCAATTTTATAAAATTGAGGGTCAATTGGGCATAATTTTGGGGTGAAACTTACCATTTTTGTAAAGGATGGGCAAAATGGTAATTTTGGAAAAGTTGGGGGACCAAATTGGAAATTTGGAAAATTAAACCCCTTTTGTAAATTTGGATAAATTGAGGTTCTAAGATAAATTTTAAAAGTTTCGAGACTCAATTTGAGGAAAAACCGACACTAGGGACTTAAAATTAAAGAAAAATAACTTTAGGGACCTAATTGCAAATAAATAGAAAGTTTGGTTTTCTCATTCATTTGAAATGAATGAAGGCTATTAGGTTGAGGGATAATGAACAAGGATGTTCTTATCATGTAGGAATACGAAGTACTGGGAACGCCAACAAGGACAAGCTCGCATGAATACAAATAATCGATCAAGTGGAATTCATTGCATTAACAAGTCAGTGGGAATTTTATATCATACCCCGTTGGAGATGATAAGTTCCTCGAAATGAAAACCCACTATTTATTGGTATTTTAAATATCACAACTTAGAGAAGTCATGTGAAAATTATGCGAAAAATCTACTTACCAATTATAAGTAGATCATACCCGATGCGTATGATGAAACTTCCCTGAAGGAAGTGGAAAACCCATTCATCAGTTATGAGTAGATATGTCCTCATACTCTATTGGTATGATGGACAGTTGAAAATATATTTTTGTCGGAAGTGCTCTCCCTTAACTGTTTGCCAATGCTTAAATGGTTTGGGAGACCTTCTTGACGGGAGCCCAAATAGCTCTTATAGGTCGGTGGGCCTCAGTTTTGGAACTTGGGGGTTATTATGCCCGATTTTGAAAATCTCGAACAAGTGGGCCATAGGCCAGTGGGCACGAGCAGGAGCTTGTAAACAAACATGAGATATGTGCCATAAAACTTTAATAAATGAATTGTTTGGCCATGGTACCAAGATAGGACCGATATATTCAGTCAAGTAGTGGCAGTGCGACTCGATAGGTCTCCGGACCAGTCAAGACAAACAGCTGTAGGTTGAGTTGAAGGTCAAGGCCATTTGACTAGTGGCACCATAGATTATATGGCATGATAAGAAAATATTGATTGTGCATGCACTATGATTACAGGACGATGAAGACACACCCAAGAGGGGTAGTGATGCATCCTAAGGGCCCTGGACAACCTAGTGTGTATAATGGCAGTTCATCGTACTACGTAACCATGCAAAATTTGGAGTAGCACCAAGTGTGTGAGACTAGAGTGGGGATGAGATGAGGTATTTGTCCTCATACGGACACGGAGAATTGATTTCAATATTGAGGGTCAGATGTCGTGAACATCCACTCATTCTCAGGGTAGAAGTGGATGTGCTTCTATCTAGGTTGCCGGTAAAGTCATTCCGATGACACAAGTGGATTCAGTGGACGTACTGGCCTGTGAATGTGTGTTTGACCTTAATGATGAAGGATGTGTATTGGGTGATGACATACCATGATTAATAAGAAATGGTCATAAAATCTGAGATTTGAAATGAAAGGATTTTTGAAAGAAAGATGTCTGGCACACTCCAATACGAATCTTTTTTCTAAAAGTTAAAATTTTGAAAACCCATTCACTGAGTCATTGTACTCAGCCCCTCTCTTATATTCATTTTAGTAAATTGCAAAAAGCCTACCCTTAAAAACCATCAACTAAGACGCCTGTTAGACAGGTATGATAAATTTAAAATATTATGCAGTTATAACCTATGTTATTCTAGGAAAAGGTCCAGGTTTAAAGGATGCCTTACTCTTTACGGTTTATAATAAGGGGAAAACTCTTTAATTAAATGGGAGAGTGGCAGGTTGATCACGGGGATCCGACCAAACTAGGTCGAGGTGTGACAGTATATTCCATCTTTTCATACTTGCATCATGAAAGTCTTGGGATCGTTGCCATATTTGGTGTAGGGTGTCGTCAACATATTAGCGTGGTTCGCATCATATAGTCTTCGACCATATCCTTGGGCACCCTCTTTTCACCATCCAATAACCATTGAATGGCTGCCTCTCTAGAGTTTGGCGTCTTTTTCACGATCTCATGTGGCAGTTTGGTTCACACGGTGAACTTCCTAGGAACTCTTCCTTCTTACATGGTAGTTAAGTTTTTGTTAGTGTCATGGCATAGAATTGACAATACTTTCAAAGGAACAATGCTCTCATACGACTCAAGTTGTCATGCCCCGACCTAGTTTGGTGGGATCCCCATGATCAACCCGCTGCTCCCTTGGTTTAAGAGGGGTTTCCCCCTTCTTTTAATCAAGAGGAGCAAGGCGTAATTCAAACCTTATTCCCTAGAATAGCATACATCAATAAACATGCAAGCTTAAAAGTAACATTAAGCATACCTGACGGAGGGTACATCCTTGTGTTTTCTTTTGTCATGATTTCTCATGGAAATGGGTATAAAAGAGGGGTGAGTTCTACAACTCAGTGAGTGGGTTTTGGGAGTGAGTTTTTAAGAGAAACAACTTCATATTAATTTGTGCCAAGGGATATCATTTCTTTAAAATAAGTTCTCATCAAAATTCAGTTTTCAAAATATTTTGTTCTCATTTCCTTATTAGGTGAGTTTAGCAGACAACACACACCCTTCATTAGGAAGGGAACACACATTCACAGGTGCAGCTTGTCCACTGCACCCACTTGTGGCTCGGAGTGTCTTTACCAGCCACCAAAATAGAAGTCCATCCACTTCTACCCTGGGTCTGAGTGGATGTTCTCGACATCTAACCCTCAAATCTGAATACCACTCCGTGTTCATATGAGGACAAAGACCTCATCCTGACCCCACCTTGGTCTCATGCGCAAGAAGCTACATCGAGCATCCCGACTAACTGACAAGATGATCTGCCCTTATCTCCACCATATCGTCCAATAGCCCTTAAGATCCATCACTACTGCTCTTGGGCGTCATGATTGTTGTAAACCTTGTCCCTTTATAAATAATAAAACCAGGAAAAGAACTTGTCATTTCAAAAGAGAAAATTGAGTCAGTTCATGAACCATAACCGATAAGAATTGGAAGAGAAAAAGTCCCGAATGACTCAACAAGTCATAAAAATTATTGACAAGGACCTTGGGACAAATTGGAAGAGAAAACTACACTGGTTCAGGTGAACTAGACCTAAACCAAATTGAACCGATTTGAACCATCATTGAATCGGTTGCTAAATTCATTTTTCTAGGTGGCTTAAAATATTTAAATTGGGGAATTAAAGCCACCATTAGATAGAGTGTCGTCTTCTTCCTTTAGACGATGACACAATTCATTCAATGTTGAAACTAACAGTGCCAATGAAGGAAACAAATCTCCATTGAGGGCATTTCATGTCAAGGATAAGCTTGACCAAGATGTGAAACGATCGGGCAAAGAGTCCTCGAGCTCCCTATATAAAGAGCTCCTCTCCTTTCATTCTCTTGACACCTGAAATCTCCATTCTCTCTCAACTACTCCATTTTCTAGTGAAGCTCAAACTAGAGCTTCAATTTTCACAATTTTCTGAGCCTTAGAAGGTGAGGTCAGGTTCTTTAGACTCCACGGGAAGTCAGCTACCTGACAACAACCTTCGTTCAATCTGAGGATGCTGGAGAAGCATATGCAGAATCAAACAGTAAAGTAGCTTCGAAGGATTGAAGCTGCCCTATCTTGGCCGAGCCAAATTTAGCTCTCCTCTAGCCAAACCAATCCCTTCGTATCCCCACAGCCCTCATACGACCCCAACTGAGCTGAAAGTTAAGCCAATTCAGTTTTACTCAGTCATTGTAGGTTTGAGTTAGAAAGAGAAACTACGAAATATTATTGACGAAATTCTCCCTCAATTCAAGGTCAATTGTAGGAATTCTTGATCCTAGAATGTACCTCAGGAAGAGAGCTACCTTGATAGAGAGCTCAAACTGTCGCACCTCCGACGATAAGCTTTCCAAGATTTCTCTCTCTACGCACAGTTTTCCGGTGAAGCTTCGTTTGAGCTTGTTTTATACTCAATTCATGTGATTCAAGGACCAATTGAATCGTATGGAAGTGTAGGAACTGATTTACACCTCCAATTGAAGTAATTAACCCTGATTGAATGGTCAATTTGAGGAAATCAAATTCGGCCAGTTTGAAAGGGGGAAATTGGTGGAAAATTTTGGGGAAAATTGGAGATTTCATAAAATTGAGGGACCATTTTGCAATTTCCCAAAATTTAAGGCTAATTGGCCATGAAAAAGATGTTATAGGACCAATTGGTCAATTTTTGGAACAATTGGGGCCAAATTACCATTTTTGGAAAGTAGGGGCAAAAAAGTAATTTTTTAAAAGTTGGGGGACCAAATTGGAAATTTGGAAAACTTGAGCCCCTTATGTAATTTTGGGTAAAAAGAGGACTTAAAGGAAAATTTGGGAATTTTTGAACTCAAATTGGGCAAAAGTTGGCATTAGAGACCTAAAGTTAAAAAAAATAAAATAAAAGTTAGGGACTTAAATGCATTATATTGATAATTTGTGAGTTTAGGCTTTTATGCCAAACTTTAAGTTAAAAGGCTGCCCAAATCGTGTAAGGACAACTGTGATTGGAACGCCAGTAAGAGAAAGCTCACGTCGACTTAGAAAACCAACTAAGGATGAACACGTCACAGTTAGCGGGTGAGTGGGCTTATTTACATTATACCCAATTAGGATGATGAGCACATTAGAAACGAAAGACCACTTGTAAGTGGAATTTTAAAATCCCACCCAGTTGGAGTGATGTGCAAACTAAGCTAAAACCTACTTACCGATTGTAAGTAGAGATCATATCTAGTTGGTATGATGGCCTTCCTTGAAGGAAGGAGAAACTCGCTTGCGGTTGTAAGCGGAGGTATCATCACACCCGGTTGGCGGGATGAAGTGAAAACATATTTTTGTTAGAAGTGTTCTCCTCTGACTGTGTGCCAATGCTTTAACTCTTTGGGAGACCTTCTTGACGGGAGCTAGAATGGCTCATATAGGACAAGAGGCCTCGATTTTTGAAAATTGCGGGTCTAAATGCCAAGTTTTGGAAAATCATGTGGAGTGGGCCCATGGCTAGTGGGCACGAGTAGGAGCTCATAAACAAACATGAGTTATGAAAGCCATGAAAACTCTTAATGAAATGATTATGTGATTTCGCCAACTCTACCAAGTCAAGATTGACAGTACTCGATGGATTGGTGGCAGTGCATTAGGGCAAGGTCGATGGACAGGCCTAGACAAATAGTTGTAGGTCAGGTTAAGGGTGGGGGTCATTAGACTAGTGGCACCAAAGATAAATGGCTATGTGAAAACTTTGTTTGTGCATGCACTTGAGGTACAGGACCATCAAGACGCCCAAGAGTGGTAGTGATGAATCCTAAGAGCTACAGGACGACATGGTGGAGATAAGGGCAGTTTGTCGTGCAAGCTGTCAGGAAACTCGACATAGCTTCTTGCGCATGAGACCAGGGTGGGGTCGGGATGAGGTCTCTATCATCATACAGACCTGAATTTGCTGTCAAGTCTGAGAGTCGAATGTCCCGAACATCTACTAAGACCCATGGTAGAAGTGGACGAGCTTCTATCTTGGTAGCTGGTAAAGACGCTTCGAGCCACAAGTGGATGCAGTGAACGGACTGCACCTGCGAATGTGTGTTCCCTTCCTGATGAAGGGCATGTATTGTTTGTTAAACATAGTAGATGGCAAATGGAAAGAGGTTTGGAAAAACCAGAATTAGAGGAAAGAACATTCTTAAAAGAGATAAAGATTTTGGCACGCTTTTATCAAAACTGTTTTTATGAAAACTCACTCCCAACACCCATTCAGTGAGTTATAGAACTCACCCCTTCCCTTTACCCCTTTTCAAGTAACCAAGAGAAACCAACCTAAAGACCTTTCTATAGCCTAACCTTGAGACATGTATGTAAGATTTAATATATTCAATTTTGTATGATGCTATTCTAGGAAAAACAGGAAAAAGGACGCCTTACTCGTGGTTTAAAAAAGGTTGAAACTCTTCGTAAACCAAAGGGAGTGGCGGGTTGTTCATGGGGATCCCACCAAACTAGGTCGAGGCATGACAATTTGAGTGGTATCACAGCCAGGTTCCTCGAATGCATTATCAAGACTACAAAACCTAGTAACTAATAGGAATAAATCTTAAAATTTCAGATGGCTCCCAAGAGAGGAACCAAGAGAACAAGAGCGGTAGTTTCTAACACTACCCAACAACCTCTTCATGTGGAAACTCCTCGAGAAGCCCAGATAGTTCCACCTGTACTGACCTCAGAACACCAGAGATTGTATGAGGAATTCACTCGGGTATTTGGATGACCCAACCTCATCCCTGAGGTCGGCACCAACTCTCGAGCTGAGTCGGAGGTAGTACAATTGCATCCCCCTCCTATTAACCATCCTCTTCAAGTTGACATTCCCAAATACCTCAAGACTCTCAGTCAACTGGAGTGTAAGCCTTTTCTTGGAGAAAAGGATGTTGGAGCCACCATGGACTGGTTGGCTAACATCAAGAATCTAATGGGGATAGTCAAGATATCACCAGAGGACATGGTGATCCTGACATAATTTTTCCTAGAGGGTTGTGCCAAAAGATGGTAGGATACTGTCCAAAGCCTGCATACCACCACCCTCACCTCAGAACAATTTGAAGAGAGGTACACGGGATATAAGGGAGGGGGTGAGTACAATGACTCAGTGAATGGGTTTTCGATATTCAAATTATTTTAGGAAAATTATTTGTTTTGGAGTGTGCTAGACACCTTATTTCCTTTCAAAAAACTTTCATTTCAAATCTCTATTTTATTACCATCTCATATTAATCATGGTGTGTCATCACCCAACACACATCCTTCATCATGAAGGTTAATCATACAATCGCAAGCCAACACGTCCACTGAACCCACTTGTGGCATTAGAGCGACTTTACCGACCACCTAGATAGAAGCACGACCACATCTAGCTTGAGAATGAGTGGATGTACGCGACATCCGACCCTCAATCCTGAAAAAAATTCTCCATCTCCATATGAGGACAGAGACCTCATCCCAACCCACCCCGGTCTCATGCGCTTGAAGCTTCGTCGAGGTCACCTGGTACGACAAACTACCCTTATACCCATTAGGTGGTCTAGGGCCTTAGAACACATCACAACCCCTCTCGGGCATCTTGAAGGTCTCGTACACATAGTGCATGCACAATCAATATTTTCACATCATGCCATATAATCTGTGGTGCCACTGGTCCAACGGCCCCGACCCTCAACTCAACTTGTAGCTGTTTGTCCTGACTAGTCTGGAGACCGGTCATGTCGCACTGTCGCTAGTTGAATGAGTATGCTAGTCCTGTCTTGTTACCATGGCCAAACAATTCATTTATTTAAAGTTTTAAGGCATATTTCTCATGTTTGTTTATGAGCTCCTGCTCATGCCAATTGGCATATGGTCCACTGTTCGAGATTTTCAAAATTGTGCATAATAGCTCTCAAGTTCCAAAACCGAGGCCTCTAGCCTTATAGAGCTATCCAGCTCCTGTCAAGAAGGTCTCCCAAATCGTTTAAGTAGTGGCACACAGTTAGGGGAGAGCCCTTCCGACAAAAATAAATTTTCAACTATCCATCATACCAAGCGAGTATGAGGATATCTCCGCTCATAACTGATAAACGGGTTTTCCACTTCCTTCGAGGAAGTTTCATCATATCAACCGGGTATGATCAACTTACAATTGTAGAGGGAAGCTGAATTGGCTTACCTTTCGGTCCTAACTTGGCCGTGGGAGGGTTGAGGAAGTGTTGGGAGAGCTTGGTTTGGGGTAAGGGGGGCTCGAATTGGCCGATTTCAGCTCGACTAAAATAGGGCAGCTTCGGTCCACTGGAGCTGCTTCACTGTTCTATCACGCCGGCATTTCTCCAATGACTCTCGGAGCAAACGTAAACTACAGGCGTGTAGCTTACTTCTCCACGGTTCTAAGGAACTCGACCTCGCCTTCTTTGGCTAAAAAATGACCTTATATTGGAGCTCTAGTTCGAGCTTTGCTGGAAAACTAAGCAGTTGAGAGAGAATGGAGTTTTCAAGTGTGGAGAGGATGAATGAGAGGGTATCTTTATATAGGAAGCTCGGACACATCTTTGATGTCCGATTGGCATCTTAATGGCAATCATTCATTTCCTAAAACTCCCTGGCCAGAGGCTTTTCAGCTTCACAAACGCTGCACAATTTTTTTGTGAGTGAATAGTGCTGTTATATGAAGGAAGAAGATGACAGTATTTCAAACTGGACTGGACCGGTCCGAACCGGGTTCAAAGCTTAAACTGGCTGGTTTGCCCCCGATTCGACCGAATTTTTCAAATCTAAAAATTTCTAAATTCATTTTCTATCCAATGGTGTCTCAAATCTCAAATTTGAATTTTTTAAGACACCTAAAATAATGAATTTAGAATCTAGTTCAATAGTGGTTCAAACCGGTTCAATCCGATTCACCTGAACCAATTTGATTTTCATACCATATTCATCCTAAAGTCCTTTATCATGACTTATATGACTCTTCAGGTCACTTAGGACCAATAAATTTTCCAGTTTACTCTCCATCTATCGGTTCCAGTTCATAAATCGGTTCAGTTCTTAAACTAGTTCAATCTGGTTCGGATCTGGTTCACCCGAACTGGTCTGGTTTTTCTCTCCTAATTTGTCCAAAGGTTCTTTTCCAATGTTTATGAACCATTTTGAGTCACTTGGGAGTTGTAAATTCTCATATTTGCCCGTTTCCTGACAATCGGGTTTGTAGATCGACTCAGTTTTAAATTTGAAACTGATCGGTTTTTCTCGAGTTTTCTCATTATCAAAGGACAGGGTTTACAACTCTCCCCTCCTTTTAGGGGGTTTTTCCCCAAAATAGTTACACGTTAAATAATTGAGGGTAACTATCCCTCATCATACTCTTTGTTTCCCTTTTCTCTTCTTGCACGGGTCCATTCTACCACAATACCTTGACCATAAGAATTTTCTTCTTCCTCAAATTCTTGTCTCTCGGGTCGATGATTCGTACCGGTTCTGTCTAATAGGTTAGGTTCTCTTCTAGTTCCATTGGAGGTCGGTCCAATACATGACTAAAATCAGGCTGATATTTCTGAAGTAGTGAGATGTGGAATACATCATGCATTCTCTACAGGTTAAGAGATAGTTCCAATTTATAAGCTACCAGTCCTATCCTTCGAATGATGGGATATGGACCGATATATCTTGGTTTCAACTTTCCTCTTTGTTGAAACCTAAGTATTCCCCTCCATGGGGATACTTTAAGAAATACTTGATCTCCCACCTCAAACTCTAGATCTTTTCTTCGATTGTCCGCATAATTCTTTTGCTTATCCTGTGCAGTCTTAAGATGACTCCTTATTAATTTTATTTTCTCTGTGGCATCCTCAATTAGTTCTGCTGTTTCAATATTCCTTTCCCCCACTTCTTCCCAAAATAGTGGGGTACGACATGGTCGTCCATAGAGAGCTCATCTAAATATTCGCTTGATAACTATTATTGTAAGCAAATTCCAACATGCACAAGTATTCCTCTCAGCTTTTATTCATGGTGAGTACGCACGCTCTCAGCATGTCTTCTAGGGTTTGGATGGTTCGCTTAGTCTGTCCATCTGTCTGAGGGTGAAATGTCATGCTCATATGAATCTTGGTCCCCATAGAATTTTGTAAACTTGGCCAAAACCTTGAAGTAAATATCAGATATCTATCTAATATTATACTCATCGGAACACCATGAAGTCTTACGATTTCCTTCATGTATAAGACGATCAACTGTTCTACTATGTCCATAACTTTTATAGGAAGGAAATGAGCTGATTTGGTCAATCTGTCCACTATGACCCAAATCACATCTCGACCCTTTCTTGTCACTGGTAGACCCGTGACGAAGACCATGGTGATGTGCTTTCATTTACACTCTGGAATTGGTAAGGGTAGTAGCAGTCCTTGGCATTCTTTATCCAAGGATACTGGTGCCTCTTCATGCCTTTCCACCAGTATCCTTGTTTGAGGGTGTGGTAAATCTTAGTACTTACTACCCGAATGCATTGCATATGCCGAATCGTGTGCCTCTTCCAGAATTAATCTCTTCAACTCCTTATCTCGAGGCACACATACCTCACCCTTATATGTTAGTACTCCATCACCTCGCATGTCGTAGTTCGGTTTCCTTTCTCTGTTAACTAGGTCCCAATAAGATTGGAATTCTTTATCAGTCTTTTGTTGAACCTTAATATGCTCGGTTAGACTGGGCCTCACTGTCACATTAGCCACCAAGCATTTTTCCTGCTTGTCCATCCTCAGGTCTACATTCATCCTTCCCAATTGTTGCAACAAGGGTAGGTAACTTGTTTTTACTTGTGCTACCTCAGTTTGATACTTGCGACTTAAGGCATCTACTACCACATTTGCCTTTCCGGGGTGATACTCTATCACAAGATCATAATCCTTCACCAATTCCAACCATCTCCTCTGACAAAGATTTAACTCCTTTTGAGTTAGGAAGTACTTAAAACTCTTGTGATCTGTGTATATCTTGTACTTAACCCCGTAAAGGTAGTGTCACCATATCTTTAGGGAAAACACTATTGCAGCTAATTCCAAGTCATGAGTCGGTTAATTTCTTTCATGTACCTTCAGTTGTCATGAGACATACATGATAGCCTTCCCTTGTTGCATTAAGGCACATCCAAGCCCTTGTCTGGAGGCATCACTATAGACTGTGTACTCTCCAGCATTAGGATCGGGTAAAGAGAGTACCAGTGTGGTTGGTAGTTGAGTCATTAACTCTTGAAAAGACTTCTCACAACTCTTATCCCATTTACACTCAACTCCCTCCCTGGTGAGTCGAGTTAGAGGAGTTGCTATTTTAGAAAAGTCTTGCACAAATTGTCTATAGTATCCTACCAATCCTAAGAAACTTCTTATTTCTGTAGGATTCCTTGGAGCCTTCCAATCTGATATGGCTTCCACCTTAGTTGGATCTACTTTGACTCTATCCTTAGACACAATGTTCCCTAAGAATCCTACCACATGCAACCATAACTCACACTTGAAAATTTTTGCATATAATTGATTTTCCTTTAATATTTTCAAGGTAGTTGCCAAATACTCTTCATGTTCCAACCTGGTTCAAGAGTTTATAAGGATGTCATCTATGAATACTATCACGAACCTGTCCAAATGAGGTTGGAACATGCGGTTCATTAAGTCCATGAAGGCTGCAGGGGCATTCGTCAATCCAAACGACATTAGTCTGAACTCATAGTGTCCATATCTGGATAGAAATGTTGTCTTAGGGATGTTCTCTTCTCTAATCTTGAGTTGGTGATAGTCCAACCGAAGGTCTATTTTAGCGAAGTAAGCTACTTCTTTTAACTGGTCAAACAAATTATCTATCCTTGGGAGTGGGTATTGATTCTTGATGGTGACCTGGTTCAGCTTTCTGTAGTCGATGCATAGTCTCATGCTTCCATCCATTTTCTTCACGAATAGAATAGGACCATCCCACGGAGACTGACTTGGACATATGAAATTCTTCTCCAATAATTTGTCCAGTTGTTCCTTTAATTCTCTCAACTATGTTGGAGCCAGACGATATGTGGCTTGGGATATGGGGTTTGTTCCTAGGATTATTTCTATGGTGAACCCCACTTGTCGGCTTGGAGGTAGTTCGGGTAGCTCTTCTGGAAACACCTCTGGATAGTGTATGACTACCGGAATGTCTTCCAGTTTCTTTTCTTCTGACTTTTCGTCCATAATCGTGGCCAAAAAAACTGTACAACCTTTTTGTATCATCTGTTGAGCTTTCAGATGAGACACCAATTGTACTTCACTTTTCCTTCTATCTCCCTGGAACTTTAGTCCTTTCGTCTTGGAAGTATGAAAGGTTACTGTCTTCTTCCTACAATCCATCTTTGCCTGATGGTTACTCAGCCAGTCCATTCCCAAGATTACTTCAACCTCCTTTAGGGATAATGGAATCAAGTTAGCTGTAAGTTGGATTACTCCAATTTTTATCTCGCATCCCCTTAACTGTTTATTCTTGTTTAGACCTTCTCCTAAAGTTGTAAGGATATTAAGGCTTTATACTAGTGGGGTGAGCTCTAGGGGTACTTTCGAAACCAACTCTTCCTTGATGAATGACCTCTCTACTCTAGAGTCAAAGAGGGCATAGACTTGTTGTCCCCAAAGTTGTATATACCCTGATTTAAGAAACGTATGGTTTAAAAGAAATTTTCTTTTTTAGATCAAAAGATGTTTAGTATACAAAACTCTCTTGAACTAAGTTGGAGGGTTTGGGTATGTACCCGATACAGTGCTAGGGTCTCCTCTAGCCTCCTATTGAATGAGGTTGTATACTCTAGCTGGTACTCTTGCAGTAATATCTGGCCTAGGGTTTCTGGGATTCCCTTGAGGTGATCCAAGAGTATTCCTCTTGAGTGAACTCCTCATACAATCTTTGGTGCTCCCTGCTGAGTCTAGGAGAAGTTGTCTGGGCTTCTCTAGGAGTTTCTACAGGTAGGGATGGTTGGGCAGTGTTGGATATGGCAACCCAAGTTCTCTTGGTTCCTTTCTTTGGAGCCATTTCTGAAAATTTTAAATAAATCCTATTAGTTACTATATTTTCTAGTCTTGATTATGTATTCAAGAAAAAGGGGCTCTAATACCACTCAAGTTGTCTTGCCCCGATCCGGTTTGGTCGGATCCCCATGATCAACCCGCCATTCTCCCAGTTTATTTAAGGGTTTCCCCTTGTTATAAATCGTAAAGAGTAAGATGTCCTTTAATCTACACCTTTCCTGGAATAACATAAATCAAAACTGCATAAAATTTTTTTAAAATTTATCATACCTGTCTCAAAGGTGTATTAGTTAGTGGTCCTTGAGGGTAGGCTTTCTAAGATTTCCTGAAAGGGATATAAGGGAGGGGTGAGTACAACGACTCAATGAATGGGTTTTCGATATTCAATTTTTTTTTAGGAAAATTATTTGTTTTGGAGTGTGTTAGACTCCTTATTTTCTTTCAAAAACCTTTCATTTCAAATCTATGTTTTATTACCATCTCATCACCTAACACACATCCTTCATCATGAAGGTCAATCACACAATCGTAGGCCAACATGTCCACCGAACCCACTTGTGGCATCAGAGCAACTTTACCAGCCACCAAGATAGAAGCACGTCCATTTCTACCCTGAGAATGAGTAGATGTACATGACATCTGACCCTCAATCCTAAAACCAATTCTCCGTGTCTGTACGAGGACAAAGACCTCAATCAGACCCCACCCTGGTTTTGTGCGCTTGAAGCTTTGTCGAGCTTCGCAAGGTCACCTGGTTCGACGAACCTTATACCCACCAGGTCGTCTAGGGCCCTAGGACACATCACTATCCCTCTTAGGCATCTTGAAGGTCATGTACACACAGTGCATGCACAATCAGTATTTTCACATCATGCCATATAATTTGTGGTGCCACTGGTCCAATGGCCTCGACCGTCAACTCAACATGCACCTCTTTGTCTTGAATAGTCCGGATACTAGTCATGTCGCACTACCACTTGTTGACTGAGTATGTCAGTCCTGTCTTGGTACTATGGCCAAACAATTCATTTAATTAAAGTTTTAAGGCATATATCTCATGTTTGTTTATAAGCTCCTGCTCGTGCCAACTGGCCTATGGCCCACTATTTGAGATTTTCAAAATTAGGCATAATAGCCCTTAAGTTCCAAAATAGAGGCCTCTAGCCTAACAGAACTATACGAGCTCCCATCAAGAAGGTCTCCCAAAATTGTTTAAGCAGTGGCACACAGTTAGGGGAGAGCACTTCTGACAAAAATAAATTTTCAACTATCCATCATACCAACCGAATATGAGGATATCTTCGCTCATTACCAATGAACGAGTTTTCCACTTCCTCTGAGTAAGTTTCATCACACCAACAGGTATGATCTACCTACAATCTGTAAGTAGTTTTTTCGCATGATTTTTACATCACTCCCTAAGTTATGATGTTTAAAATTCCACTAAGTAGTGGGTTTTCATTTCGAGGTACTTATCATCCCCAACCGGGTATAATATAAAATCCCACTCACACGATTGTGTAGTGAAATTTCTCTTAGTCGGCTTTGTTGTCCTTATTTGAACTCATCTCAGCTAGCATTTGTTGTATTTCGTGTTCCTACACGATATGAACGTTCTTGATCAATATTTTTTGGCCTAACAGCCCTCATTCATCCCAATTGAATGAGAAAATCAAACTATTCCTTTCTTTATTTGTAATTAGGTCCCTAAAGTTAATTTTCTTTAACATTAACTCCCTAACACCGGTTTTTCCTTAAAATGAGTTCCTAAAGATTTAAAATTCCTCTTGGGACTTCAATTTACCAAATTTCATAAAAAGGGGTTCAAGTTTTCCAAATTCCAAATTTGGCCCCCATAATTTTCCAAAATTACCATTTTGCCCTTTACAAAAATGGTAAGTTTCACCCCGAAAATTCTAAAATTTCTCAATTAGCCCTCTAACATTCTTATTATGTCCAATTCATCTTCAATTTTATCAAATTTCATTTTGGTCCTTTGAATTTTCTAAAATCCTTAATTTACCCAAAATTTTCTTATAATTTCAACTGACTAACACAATCGAATTTGATTTCATCAAATTGACCAATCAAACACTTCTAATTGTTGAAATAGAAGGTGAAATTGAGTTTCTACATCTTCATACGATTCCATATCACTTTGAACTGTAAGTTTTAACATTGAAATGAGCTCAAATAGAGCTTCGTTGGAAAGTAAACTGTAGAGAGAGAAAGCTTCAATTTCTCACCGGTGAGGGCGTGACAGTCTAAGCTTTCTATCAAAGTAGATAGCTCTCCTCCTGAGATTCTTCCTAGGATTAAGAATGACATCAATTGATGTCGATTTGGATGAGAATTCTGTCATTGAAATTATGTCGGTTCTCTTTCTAGCACCTGTCAAAAATTGCAGAGGGGAGCCAAATTGGCTTACCTTTCAGTCCTAACTCGACCATGGGAGGGTTGAGGAATTGTTGGGAGAGCTTGGTTTGGCATGAGGGGGGCTGGAATTGGTTGATTTTACCTCGACCAAAACAGGCCAGCTTCGGTCCGCCAGAGTTGCTTCACTATTCTATCACGCCAGTGTTTCTCCAACGACTCTTGGAGCAAACATAGACTACATGCGTCTAGCTGACTTCTCCTCAATTCTAAGGAACTCGACCTTGCCTTCTTTGGCTAAAAAATGACCCTATATCAGAGCTCTAGTTTGAGCTTCATTGGAAAACTAAGCAATTGAGAGAGAATGGAGTTTTCAGGTGTGGAGAGGATGAATGAGGAGGGGGTCTTTATATAGGAATCTCGGGGACTTCTTGGCTGTCTAATTAGGGCCTTAATGGCGGTCATTCATTGCCTCAAACTCCCTGGCTAGAGGCTTTTTAGCTTCACCATCACTATGTGATTTTCCGGCGAGTGAACAGTGCTATTATCTGAAGGAAGTAGACAACATTGTTCTAAACCGGACTGGACCGGTTCGAACTGGGTTCAAAGCTTAAATCGGTTAGTTCACCCCCGATTCGACTGAATTTTTCAAATATAAAAATTTCTAAATTTATTTTCTATCCAATAGTAGTCTCAAATCTCAAATTTGAATTTTTTAAGCCACCTAAAAAAATAAATTTAGAATCTGGTTCAATAGTGATTCAAACCAGTCCAAACCGGTTCAATCCAGTTTGGATCCGGTTCACCTAAACCAGTCTTGTTTTCATTCCCTATTCATCCAAAAGTCCTTTTTCATGACTTATATGACTCTTTAGGTCACTCGGGATCCATAAATTCCCTGGTTTACTCTCCCTCTATCAGTCCCGGTTCATAAACTAGTTCGATCTAGTACGGATTCGGTTCACTCGAATCGGTCTGGTTTTTCTCTCCCAATTTGTCCTAAGGTTCTTTCCCAAGTTTTGAACCATTTTGAGTCACTTGGAAGTTGTAAATTCTTAAATTTGCTCATTTCCTGATAATTAGGTTTGTAGATTGACTCGGGTTCAAATTTGAAAATGACCGATTCTTTCCCCTATTTTCTCATTATCAAAGGACATGGTTTACATCCTTCATAGAAGACAAGCTGAACGATGAAAGACATCTAGAATGCCTCAAGATAGTAAGGTATGACCTACTTTGGAAAAATAGAGGAGCCAATAAGGGTTGTAGACTAACCTAGCAAGGAAAGGGAAAGTGGAAAGGCTAGAACAATGGAAAGGAAGGATGAAGAAAACCCTTGAAGAAATGAATGGCCGAAAAATGAAATGAGGACTACACTTAAGCCATAAGGAGAACTTAGTAAGTCCCGCACAAAGAGGTCTTGGAGCAAATAAGTGCCTAAACCTTTCCCAAGGAAAGAGACCTTGGGAAGGCATACATGTTCTAACTAAGAAATAATGGACCATGTGACGAAGGATGATCAGATGAAGTGCATGCCGAAGTGAAAGAACCAAGGGAAGCACATTAAGAGAACCCAAGGGGAAAGTTAAACCCAAGGAATGAGTAAGTAGGAAATAGCATCAAATGACGTAGTGATAAGTGAAAATGGGTGGGCTACCCATCATAAGGAAAAAGAGGAAAGGACATTTGGAAAATCTAAGGAAAAGTAAGCCCTTCAATATGGAAGAAGGTAAGGAGAGAACAACCAATGATATTAAGACTGGTCATGGCCCACACTCACTTAATAGAGCCCAAGAAGTATATGGCTAGACATAAAGGGTATTAGGAACCAATCTATCAGCAGAAGCTCTTCAAAGAGAGGATAAGGAACAAAAAGAAAATGGAGGATAGTGAAGGATAAAGAGTGGGAAACAATACTGACCTCAGAAGGATGTAAGAAAGAAAGATGGAAAAGCCTTGAAGAAGCGTTAAGAAGTTGAATCAGGACGGGAATCCTTGGGTAGAGGATACAAGTAGAAAGTGAGTCCTCAAAAAGGGAAGTCCCAAAGCTAAGAAACCACCAGATGGATCCTAAGAGGCTTAAACCGACATAAAGAACCATAAGTGGTTAAGGGTATGTTGGGAGGGCCAAAGTATTACTTGATTTAGAAGAGCAAAAAAGCCATTTAGAGATTTCTAACAAACCTAGAAATGAAGGAAGCAACTAGTAATAACATGATGGTCAAAGAGAATAAACGAGACCATAGGAAGGATCGGGGAGTAGTAGAGACTACACTCTAAAGAAGGATAATAGAGCCGACATAGTGTTGAGTACACGAAATAAGACCCGACGATCGACAAATGATTAAAGGTAGACAAATGCCCATATTCAAAAGGGTGTAAGAATGCGAAGGAATGAAACCTTCAAGGAGTAGTAAGAAATTCACACATCTTGCACCTAAAGGGAAATCTCCACTTTAAAGAACATAGTAGAGAATGAAAATCATTAAAGGAGAACTCCCTAAAAATAACAGAATCATGAAATTGTCACAAGTAAATAAGAGTGAGTTGAGGGAAAAAGAAAATCCTTGAGTAAAGGACATCACCAGAAATGAAGAAAGAAATAAGAAGGGAAGAATCCTAGTGTGTCAATAAGTCATCAAGAAATCCAATGACTTGCACCAGAAAGACTCAACAAGGAAGTTGGGAAAGGAACGATTGGGCACCTTGGAACTCTCAATCCTGAAATTTTGAGTAAGAATCCCAAAGGGGAAGAATCTTGCCCTAAGTAAAGAAAGATGCGAACCTAGGGATATACCTTTGGACTCACAGGCAAGACATACTAGTTATGATAAAACTACATGGAAGGAGTAAACAATATAAAGGAAAAGAAATTCCCCAAGTGCGTGATTTAAGGAGGATTGAGTGAAAGAACGACCAAAGTATTAATATGTCTAAGTTGACATTAAGGGAAGTTATCTCGAAGTGAAATTTAGTTTCGGGGATAAAAATCCTAAAAGGAGGGGAGAGTTGTAAACCCCGTCCTTTGAAGTTAAGGAAAACCAAGAAAAGAGATGGTCAAAGTTAATGAGAAACACTAAATTGGTTCAAAAACATGATCATCAGAGAATGGGCAATTTGGGAAATTTACAACTCTCGAGTGACCCAAAGGGTTCATAAAACCATGGAATAGAACCTTAGGACAAAACGAGATCGATTCAGATAAATTGGATCTGACTAGATTGAACCGGTTTATGAACTGAGTCGGTTCATAAACCGAAACCGATAGAGAAACAAAAACCCGGGAAATTTATGGATCCCGAGTGACCTAAAAAGTAAAAAAAATAGTTAAGAAAAAGGACTTTAGGATGAATTGGAGATGGAAACCAAATCGGTTCAGGTGAACCGGATCCGAACCGAATTGAACCGGTTTGGACCAGTTTGAACCACTATTGAACCAGATGCTAAATTCATTTTTTCTAGGTGGCTTATAAAATTATAATTTGAGATTTGAGGCCGCCATTGGATAGAAAATGAATTTAGATGAATTTAGAAAATTTTAATTTTGAAAAATTTAGTCGAATCAGGCCTGAACCGACCAATTTAAACTTTGAACTCGGTTCGAACCGGTCCGATTTGGTTGAAAACAATGGCGTCTTCTTCTTTCAAATGACAGCACTGTTCACTCGCCAGAAAATCGTGCAGCGCCGACGAAGCTGAAAAGTCTCCGACTAGGGAGTTTCAAGCAATAAATGACCACCATTAAGATGCCAATCGGACGGCCAAGAAGTACCCAAGCTTCTTATATAAAGAGCCCCTCCTCATTCATCCTCTCCACACCTAAAAACTCCATTCTCACTCAACTGCTCCAATTTTCAGTGAAGCTCAAACCACAACTTCGATATAGGGTTTTTTTCTGAGCCAAAGAAGGCGTGGTTATGTTATTTGGATTTAGGAAAAAGTCAGCTATACGCCTGTAGTCTTCATTTGCTCCAAGTGTTGCTGGAGAAGCACCGGCATGATCGAATAGTGAAGCAGCTCCGGCAGACCAATGCTACCCTATTTCGGCCGAGTTGAAATCGACCAATTCGAGCCCTTCTCAAGCCAAACCAAGCCCTCCTAACACTCTACAGTCCTCATACGGCTGAATTAGAGCTGAAAGGTAAGCCAATTTGGCTCCCCTCTGTAAATTTTGATCGGTGCTAGAGAGAGAACCTCTTAACAAGAGCTATCTACCCAGATTGAAAGCTCAGATCGCCACACCCCCGACGGTAAGCTTTCTCTCTCTAAGTCCAATTTTTCCGGCGAAGCTCTGTTTGAGCTCATTCTAACATCAAATCATGTGATTCAAAGTGCAATTGAATCGTATGAAGGTGTAGGAACTCCAACCTAACTTCAATTTCAACAATTAAACTCATTTGATTGGTCAATTTGATAAAATCAAATTTGGCTGAGTTAGAAAGTTGAAATAGGGGGAAAAGTGGGGATTTAAAAATTTTGAGGGACTAAAGTACAATTTCATAAAATTGAGGGCCAATTGGGCATGATAAAGATGTTGGAGGATTTTTGTAAAGTAGGGGCAAAATGGTAATTTTGGAAAAATTGGGGACCAAATTGGAAATTTGGGAAACTTGAACCCCTTTTTGTGATTTTAAATAAATTGAGGTCCTAAGGTGAAATTTAGATATTTTGGGACTCAATTTGGGGAATATCGACATTAGGGACCTAAACTTAAAGAAAAAGAACTTTAGGAACCTAATTACAATAAATCAAAAAGTTTGGGTATTTCATCCATTCACAATAAATGAAGGCTATTAGGCCAAGATCATTAATAAGAATGTTCATATCGTGTAGGAACACGAAATACTAGGAATGCATCAAGGATAGGCTCGCGTGAAGACAAAGAACTAGTAAAAAGGAGATCACTACATTATCGGGTGAGTGAGATATTTAATATCATATCTGGTTGGGATGATAAGCACCTAAAAAATGAAAATCCACTGCTAAGTGGTATTTTAAGCATCACATATGAGGGGAGTGATGTGAAAATCACGCGGAAAAAATACTTACCAGTTGTAAATAGTTCATACCCGGTTGGTATGATGAAATTTTCTAGAAGGAAGTGGAAAACCCGCTTATCGATTATAAGCGAAGATTTTCTCATACACGGTTGGTGTGATGGATGACTAAAAAGTTTATTTTTTTGGTAGTGCTCTCCCCTGAATATGTACCACTACTTAAAATTTTTGGGAGACATTCTTGATGGGAGCTCAAATAGCTAATATAGTCTTTAGGCCTCGGTTGTGAAACTTGGGGGCAATATGCCCAATTTTGAAAATCTTGAATAGTGGGCCCTAGGCCAGTTGGCCCGAGCAAGAGCTCGTAACCAAACATGATTCTAAGCTATGAAAACTAAAGTGAATGAATTGTTTGGCCTTGGTACCAAGATGGGATCGACATATTTGATGGACTGGCGGCAATGCGACATGACAGGTCTTCAAACTAGTCAAGACAAACAGCTATAGGTCGAGTTGAGGATCGGGGCCATTAGAGCAGTGACACCACAAATTATATGGCTTATTTGGAAAAATTACTGATTTGTGCATGCATTATCTTATGGGACCTTCAAGATGCTCAAGAGGGGTACTGATGTGTCCTAGGGTTATGGACGACCTGGTGGAGATAAGGGTAGTTTGTTGTACCAGAAGTCTTGAGAAGCTCGACGTAGCTTCATTATGCATGAGACCGAGGTGGGGACGGGATGAGGTCTCTGTTCACATACAGATAAGGAGTTTTGTTATGAGATTGTGGGTTGGATGTCGCGTACATCCTGTAAACCCCACCCTTTTGAGCTGAGGAAAATCGGGAAAAGAACCAATCAAACCGAGTGAGTAAACCTAACCGGTTCACAAACCCGATTATTAGGAAATGGGCAATTTTGAAATTAACAACTCTCGTATCAATCAAAGGCTTCATAAAACTATGGAAAACAACCTTAGGACAAATTGGAAGAGAAAAACAAGACTGGTTTAAATGAACCAAATCCAACTAGATTGAACCGATTTATGAACCGAGTCGATTTATGAACTGGAACCAATAGAGAACGGGCAAATTAGAGAAATTTCAACTCCCTTGTGATTCGTCTTGTCTTCTCTTATGGTTGCTCTCCCTTCTTTGCTCCCAATATTTAGAATTTTCTTCTTTCAAGGGAGAGTTCTCTTTGTTCTACTTGTGGTTTATCGAGGTCCTACCTTTAGTCCCCTTTTCTTTCCCTACCATTATGCTAGAATCTTGAAGAGCTTACTCTTGGATGTAATTGAAGTTTCGAGTAGGAGTTGTATTTCTAAGGATGGCATTCTTTCGGGTTTTCTATAGCTGTGGGGGCATTATTCTTAGAAAATATTGTCCTGACTTCTTGCAGTGTGGGATAGTTTTTCACTTTGTGTCCTATTCCCCTATAGGTTTACTTGATTCCTATCCTTAGTAGGGTTGGGCACTTCTCCACGCAATGTCCCTATTGTTCATACTTGTAATTACGTGAACATAAGTGGTTCCTCCTGACATTTTCTATGGAATTGTTAGTTTTGGTGCTCCTTCGTCCTTGAGTCTGGATACCTTGAGAGTTTTTCTTGTAGAGTGTTCTTTGTCAATTGATCACTCTAAGAGTCCTCCTAGATTTCTCGACTCCCTAATTCAACTTCCTTAACTTGGATGGGATTATCCTTAGTTTCTATGGTAGTACATGCTTGTTTGGTCACTTTCATTGGGGCCATCTTCCTTGAAGATCACATCCTTTGACTGACAAGGTTTTTAGGAATTTAGAGTACTTCATTAATAGAGGAATACAGTATGTTGGGTGTTTGGCCATATTACAGAAAATTATCACAAAATAACTAGGGAGCTACGAGATTCTTGATAAGCATCCTCCTATGTAAGGTTATATGCCCTTTACTGGCATTTATGGCTTCATGCTTAGCTTCCTTCATACTTTGAGCTATGACCTCAATAGGACCTAGCACCATCCTCTTGGATACTTCCACATTTGGCTTTTGAGACTTCTACCATACCTCAGGCATTGGGAAGCTTCTAGGGTTGTCTTCCTACGAGGACAAGGTATTGAATATAGTCATTCCTATTTTTCTTGGTTCCTCTCCTGGGAGCCATCTGAAAATTTTAAGATCAATCCTATTAGTTACTATATTCTCTAGTCTTGATTATGTATTCGAGGAAACATGCTCTGATACCACTCAAGTTGTTACGCCCCGACCCAGTTTGGTCGGATTCTCATGATCAACTCGCCACTCTCCCGGTTAATTAAAGGGTTTTCCCCTTATTATAAATCCTAAAGAGTAAGGCATCCTTTAAACATGCACATTTTCATGGAATAACATAGATCAAAACTGCATAATATTTTAAATTTATAATACCTATCTGATAGGCATCTTAGTAGATGGTCTTTAAGGGTAGGCTTTTCGGAATTTCCTGAATGGGATATAAGGGAGGGGTGAGTACAATGACTAAGTGAATGGGATTTTAAAATTTTAACTTTTAGGAAAAAGATTTGTATTAGAGTGTGTCAGACTTCTTTCTTTCAAAAATCCTTTCATTTCAAATTTTAGATTTTACCACCATTTCTTATTAATCAAAGTGTGTCATCACCCAACACATATCCTTCATCATGAAAGTCAAACACACATTCGCAGGCCAGTATGTCCATTGAACGCACTTCTGGGGTCGGAGCGACTTTACCGGCCACCTAGATAGAAGCACGTCCACTTCTGCCCAAAGAATGAGTGGATGTTTGCGACATTTGACCCTCAATCTCGAAATCAATACTCTGTGTTCGTATGAGGAAAGAGACCTCATCCCATCTCCACCTTGGTCTCACGCGCTTGGTGCTACTCCAAATTTCGCACGGTCACCTGGTACGAGGAACTGCCCTTATACTCACCAGGTCATCCAGAGCCCTTAGGATGCATCACTACCCCTCTTGGGCATCTTGATGGTCCTGTAATCATAATGCATGCACAATTAATATTTTCTTATCATGCCATATAATCTGTGGTGCCACTAATCCAATGGCCCTGACCTTCAACTCAAACTGCAGCTGTTTGTCTTGATTGGTCTGGAGACTTACCGAATCACACTACCACCAGTTGACTGAATATATCGGTCCTATCTTTGTACTATGACCAAACAGTTCATTTATTAAATTTTTATGGCACATATCTCATGTTTGTTTACGAGCTCCTGCTCGTGCCCACTGGCATATGGCCCACTTGTTCGAGATTTTGAAAACCGGGCATAATAGCCCCCAAGTTACAAAACCGAGCCCCCTCCGGCCTAAAAGAGTTATTCGAGCTCCCGTGAAGGTCTCCCAAATCATTTAAGCATTGGCACATAGTTAGGGGAGAGCACTTCCGACAAAAATATATTTTCAACTGTCCATCATACCGACCGAGTATGAGGACATCTCTACTCATAATAGATGAACGGGTTTTCCATTTCCTTCGAGGAAGTTTTATCATACCAACCGGGCATGATCTACTTACAATCGGTAAGTAGTTTTTCCGTGTGATTTTCACATTACTTCTCTAAGTTGTGGTATTTAAAATACCACAAAATAGTGGGTTTTTATTTTGATGTACAAATCATCCCCAATCGGGGATGATATAAAATTCTCACTCACCCGTTAATACAGTGAATTCCACACAACTAGTTCTTTGTATTCATGCGAGCTTATCTTTGTTGGCGTTCCCGGTACTTCATATTCCTACACGATATGAATATCCTTATTCATTATCCCTCAGCTTAATAGCCTTCATTCATTACAAATGAATGAGAAAACCAAACATTCTATTTATTTGTAATTAGGTATCTAAAGTTATTTTTTCTTTAACTTTAAGTTCCTAATACCGGTTTTTCCTCAAATTGAGTCCCGAAACTTTTAAAATTTATCTTAGGACCCCAATTTATTCAAATTCACAAAAGGGGTTTAATTTCCTAAATTTCCAATTTGGCCCCCCAACTTTTCCAAAATTACAATTTTGCCATTCCTTTACAAAAATGGTAAGTTTCACACCAAAAATTCTAAAATTTCTCAATTGGCCCTCTAACATTCTTATGATGCCCAATTGACCCTCAATTTTATAAAATTGCATCTTGGTCCTTTGAATTTACGAAAATCTTCAATTTTCCCCAAATTTTAACTTCTTAACACAACCGAATTTAATTTCATCAAATTGACCGATGAAACACAACTAATTGTTGAAATTGAAGTTTAAATTGAGATCCTACAACTACATATGATTCAATAGCACTTTGAATCATAAGTTTTGACGCTGGAACGAGCTCAAACGGAGCTTTGTCGGAAAATAGACTATATAGAGAGAGCTTCAATTACTCACTGTCAGTGGCACGGCGGTCCGAGCTTTTGATGTGGACAGATAGCTCTCATCTGGAAGTTTATGCTAGAATCAAGAATTGCATCAATTGATGTCGAATTGAGTGAGAATTTCATCATAAAAATTATGTCAGTTCTCTCTCTAGCACTGGCCGGAAATTGCAGAGGGGAGCCGAATTGGCTCACCTTTCAGTCCTAGTTTGGCCATAAGAGGGTTGAGAAAGTGCTGAGAGGGCTTGGTTTGGCCTAAGGTGTGCTCGAATTGGCTGATTTTAGCTCGGCTGAAATAGGGCAACTTCAGTCTGCCAGAGCTGCTTCATTGTTCCATCATGTCGGTGCTTCTCCGGCAACCCTCATAGCAAACGAAGACTACATACATGTAGTTGACTTCTCCCCGGTTCTAAAGAACCCGACCTTGCCTTCTTTGGCTAAAAAATGACCATATATCGCAGCTCTGGTTTAAGCTTTTCAGGTGTGGAGAGGATGAATGGGGAGGGGCTCCTTATATATGAAGCTCGAGCACTTTTTGGCCATCCAATTGGCACCTTAATGGCGGTCATTCATTGCCTAAAACTCCCTGGCAGAATACTTTTCAGCTTCACTGGATCTGCACGATTTTCCAGCAAGTAAACAGTGTTGTCATCTTAAGGAAGAAGACGATAGTGTTTCGAACTAGACTGGACCTGTCCGAATTAGGTTCAAACTTTAAACCAACTGGTTCACTGCCCATTCGATCAAATTTTTCAAATCTAAAAATTTCTAAATTCATTTTCTATTCAATGGTGGCCTCAAATCTTAAGCCAACTAGAAAAATAAATTTAGAATCTGGTTCAATAGTGGTTCAAACCGGTTCAATCTGGTTTGGATACGGTTCACCTAAAACGGTTTGGTTTTCACCTCCAATTCATTCTCAAGTCCATTTTCATGTCTTTATGGACTCTTTGGGTCACTTAGGATCCATAAATTTCCTTGTTTGCCCTTTCTCTATCGGTTCCGGTTCATGAACCGACTCAGTTCATAAATTGGTTCAATCCAGTTGGATCCAGTTTATCTAAACTGGTCTGGTTTTTCTTTCCAATTTGTTCTAAGGTTCTTTTCCAAGGTTTTATGAACCTTTTGGATCACTCAGGAGTTGTAAATTTCCAAATTGCTCATTCCCAAATGATCTAGTTTATGAACCGGTTCGATTTTCTTACTCGGTTTGACCGATTCTTTTCCCGATTTTCCTTAACTCAAAAGGGCAGGGTTTACATATACCTTGTTTATATGAGGAATAAGGTATGAGATATGTAGATGCCACACCCAAATCCTCTAAGAAAAACTCTTAGAAAACCCTGGTGATAAGTCTTGATTGCTTGAACGTCACATGTAAAAATTTGATAAGTTCAAAAGTTATTTCAAGAATGAAATAAGACAAAACTTACAAAATTGAAATTCTAAAGTGTGTTCTCCAATGTTATGGAGTATACCTTTTATAGGCACAGATAACAATCGAATAGCCTAAAAATAAGGAACTTATGGTAACATGCCAACCATATATAATCTAAATATCTAAGATATTTGAATAATAACTTAAAAATCTGAACTTCCCTAACTAAATATCTAATATTATTGTTTAATATTCTAAAATATTTATTATATTAATAAATCTATATTTATTAATTAAATCTGAACCTTCTCTTGGGCTTTTCTTGGTCTCTTCTATTTGTCTTCTACTTTTCTACAATCTCTTTAATCAACCCATATAAAGTATCTTTGAATCTTTTAGCCCTTGGTATTGTGATTGGGCCCTCTTATAGTCTCAAATAATCCTTCTCTCATTTGGTGACAGACTATTTAGCTCCATTGCATGTTCGGTTGATTGGACTTGTAAGTTCGTATTCTCTTTAGTCAAACTCACAACACTATAGGAAACTTGTTAGAGCCAGAAGGTATCGTATATCCTCCTCCAAGGCAGGAAGAACCTATCTCTCCTCCAAGGAGCTCGACACCCCTAACCCCACAACAGCCAAAAAGGACTCTAACTAAGAAGGAGGCCTAGGATGATTATTGGGATGCCCACGCCACCTTTATGAAAGTCCACCAAGTACCCCTCCAGCTCAATCCAACTTCAACCCTTCCGAATGGATGAAGTGGACCTATAAGTGCGAGGCTGAGGTGTTGAGACGGTACGGACTCAATGCAGTTCACGAAATTCGACCTATCAAGGAAATCTAAAGGGAGTATGGATGGACTTCAACTAGTTCATCCGAGCCTTCGGACCACGAATCCCAAAACCATTCGGAGGCTAACTCCTAGCCTATGACTCCAAGGGTCAAGAAAATAGTAGGAAACTCTTTGTAATAAGCCAAGTACAACAAGCTACCTCCTTTAATGAATAAAGACTATTTTTCTTTAAACGTTAGTCTTACCTAATAATGATTAACAAATTGGAGTAAACCAATCATGACTGGGAAATAAATGGAGAGAAGACCACCTAATGAGGAAGACTACCCTTAAGATAGCCTAAATAGTCCCCCACAAGAACTAGGAAACTCTGAGTAACAAGGCAACAAGACAAAAGAAGGAAGAGAAGAACCAAGAGTCTACCTAGAAAGGAGTTACCAAATAGGACTTACCCTAACCGAAGGTAAGAAGAAGGAAGGAGTGTGTTCATAAGGGGTCCAGTATAAGGGAAGGTAGCATTAAAAGATGCAGGAAGAGTAAGAAAAGCCTAAGGACCATAAGGGATTGAGAGAGCCCCTCATATAAGAGTTAGGAAACCAAGAGGATTTGGGTTACCTATAAGAGAAACCTATTGAATGAAAGATAACCAAGAGGAGAAGCAAGGTACAAGAACCCCCGAAAAAAGGGGTGAATGTGGAAAACCTCCTCCGACAACTCTAGGATACGATATGGTAAGAGGGAAGAAGAAAAGAAATGTGTTAGGAAAGGGAACTCTAGTGGAATGTATAGGACTAAGTACACTTGAAACAATTATTGATAGACAGATGAATTTAACGTAAAGTACTAGGAACCCACTGACAATTAGGAACTCCTTAAGGAAGGATAAGGAACAAAAATGAGAATTGGACAACGAAGAAGGATTAAGGGTGGACAACTATATCGATGTCGGAAGGATGTAAGAAAGGAAAGAAGGAAGACCATGAGAAGAAAATTTCCAAGCTAAGGAACTGAAGGGTGGATCATAAGAGACATAGTCTGGAATAAGAGAACCAACAAGGGACATAAATAGTTAAGGATGTATCAGAATAACATGTGTGACTTGCTTTGGAAAGAGGAGAGTAGTCAAGTGGGAGACAATGAGAAATAACAAAACGATCAAAGAAAATAAATGACGCCCTATTAAGGACCAAAAAATAGTAAGGACCACACTTTAAAATGGACAACTATTCCAAGACGAGTGACCAAGGAGAATAGTGGAGACAAGGCAGTTAACGAACTGACCCTCTAGAAGACCATAAATTGGAAAGGTGTAAAGGTCAAAACATTGGAAAGGAAGAATGAAGAAATTCTCAAAGAAATAAATGACCGGGAATGAATCAACGACCAAACCCAAGCCACGAAAGGGATTAAGTAAGCTCTTAGAAGGGGATGGGACAACCTCGAAAGGAAAAAGACTGAGAACCTTTCACCAAAAGGAACGTAGTGAATAATAAGTTTGGATAAAGACAAGGATAAGGGGAAGTACTAGCAAAACTCCCCAAAGTAAGGATAAGTCAGAAAGGATGACATCAAGGATGTCATGAGGTCATCTTAAAGATAGATAACCAAGAAGACAGAGGAAAGAGGAAATCCAGGGGAAAGAGGAGGAAGCCTACCAAGGAAGGGAGCCCTGAAGGGGCATACATATTCCAATGGAAAAGTAATGGACCCAACTAAAGTAAAATAGAGAAGAAAAGTTTCAAATGGAATGCAAGTTGGGAATAAACGACCAGTACAAGGGAAGATTTCCCAGAACCCAAGGAGTAAGTTAAAACCCAAGGAACGGGTAGATAAGAAGATAACATCAAAAGATGTCGTATAAGTAAGAAAGGGGTGCATTGCCCATAATAAGGACATAGAGGAAAGACTAACTGAGAAAATTTGGGAGTAGTAAGTCCTCCAAATAAGAATTGGATAATTTAAACAACCACAGACATCAAGACTTGTCGTGGTCCACCTTCACTTAATGGATCCTAAAGGATGACGACTGGGCATAGTGTCGAATACACGAAATAAGACCCGAAAATGAGAAGTTCATTGGACAGAGAATAACAGAGGAACTGGGAATTTTAAGACAATGGAGGATTAAAAGCGGGCAAATGTCCCCAAAATAAAGATAGTGTAGGGAAGTAAACGAACTAAAAAGGAAGATTAAAAGTATAACCCTAAAATGGAAGTCTATACCTAGAAGGACATAGTAGAGAATGGAAATCATAAAAGGAGAGACCTCCCCTAAATAAGGAAACATTACGTAGACCGGAAAAAGGGTAAACTCGAAATGAGGAATGGGGAATAGTCATAAGCAAGCAAGAAAGGATGGAGAAAAGGAAAGCCCTTGAGTAAAATATGTCAATGTAAATGAGGAAGGACATGAGTGAGAAAGGATCCCAATGTGTCGGTAAGCTAGAAAATCGACGGTTGGAACCAGGGAAAAACCACGGAAAGATGGCAAAGAATGAGTAGGTAAAGGGAATTGAATGGATTCTGATATTAAGAAAATTAAAAATTTGACTACATAGGAAGTAGTTGGGAAACACTATCGAGTAGTAGGAAGGAACAGAACCCTACGACTCCTGAACAGAAGGAAGAGCATAAATTGTTATCAATGATACACATTCTGGAAACCATACAGAGCAAAGATAATTCTAGAACATATCATATTGTAAGAGACACGTGGTGCTAACAATTCCTAGCAAGGTGACACAAGTAGGACCAAGTCTGATGGCTAAACCTAAGAAATTGAACCAGAATCATGGTAAACAAAAAATGGATGAAGGGTCATATAAGATGAGGAAGAAAGTATATCAAAACCCACAAGATTAAGGACAAAGAGTCAAAAAGGATGCTAAACAAAGAGCAACAACAATCTAAGAAATGAAGGGAAATAGAGATGATCGGATGTATATGGAACATCCAACCCAATGACATGAGTAAGAATCCTTAGGGAGAAAAGTCTTACCCTAAGTAGCGTAAGAAGTAGACCTAAGGAGGTACCTTAGATTGGGTAGATTGCATAGGACTGATCATGATATGCTCCGTGGTGTGAGCGGAAAATATAAAGAAAGAGAAACTTCTCAAGTAAGTAAAGGACTGACTGAAAGGAAAAGCCAAAGTGATAACATGTCAAGCAAACCTTAGGAGGACGTCAAGGAAAGTCATTGTCACGCCCCGGCCTGGTTTGGTCGGATCCTCGTGAACAACCCGCCACTCTCCCGGTTAATTAAAGGGTTTCCCCTTTTCTAAACAATAATGAGTAAGGCGTTCTTTGCACCTTTTTCCAGGAATAATATAAATCAAAACTATATAGAAATTTAAAATAGTCATACCTATTTTACAGGCGTTTAAATTCGTAGGTCTTTAAGGACAAGCTTTCTGGGACTACCTCAAAGGGATATAAGGGAGGGAGTGAGTATGACTACTCAGTGAATGGGTTTTCAAAACATTAATATTTTAGGAAAAAGAATTGTATTGGAGTGTGCCAGACTCCTTTCTTTTCAAAAATTATTTCATTCAAAATCTCGAGTTTTATTACCATTTCCTTATTTAATGACGGTGTGTTATCACCCAACACACATCCTTCATCATGAAAGTTAAACACACATTCGCAGGTCAGTAAGTCCACTGAACCCATTTGTGGCTTCGGAGCGACTTTACCGGCCACCCAGATAGAAGTACGTCTACTTCTACATCCATCTCTCATTTCTGGAATAAATTCTTTGTGTCCATATGAGGATAGACACCTCATCCCGTCTTCACCCCGGTATCGTACGCTTGGTGCTACTCCAAATTTGGCACAACCACCTGGAACGACAAACTGCCCTTATACTCACCGGGTCGTCCAGGGCCCTTAGGACACAACACTACCCCTCATCGGCGTCTTGATGATCCCATACTCATAGTGCAAGCACAAACAATGTTTTCTTACTATGCCATGTAATCTGTGATGTCATTAGTCCAACGGTCTCGAATTTCAACTCAACCAACAGTTGTTTGTCTTGACTGGTCTGGAGACCAATCATGTTGCAATGCTGCTAGTTGACTAAGAATGTTGGGTTAGCCTTGGTACCATGACCATACAATTTACTTATTAAAGTTTTGTGGCACATATATTATGTTCGTTTACGAGCTCCTGCTCATGCCCATTGGCCTATGGCCCACTGTTCGAGATTTTCAAAAAAATCGGGCATATTAGCCCCCAAGTTCCAAAACTGAGGTCCCCAGCCTATAAGAGCTATTCGAGCTCCCGTCAAGAATGTCTCCCAAATTGTTTAAGCATTGGCACACAGTCAAGGGAGAACACTTCCGACAAAAATATGTTTTCACTGTCCATTATATCGACCCGATATAAGGACACCTCCATTCATAACCGATGAATGGGTTTTCAACTTCCTTCGAGGAAGTTTCATCATACCAACCGGGTATGATCTACTTATAACTGGTAAGTAGTTTTTCTGCATGGTTTTCACATCACTACTCTAAGTCGTGATGTTTAAAATACCACATAGTAGTGGGTTTTCATTACGATGTTCTTATCATCCCTAACTGGGTATGATATAAAATCCCACTCACAAGCAGTAAGTGATTTTTAACTTTAAGTTGTGCTCATCATTCCAACCGGGTATGACATTAGTAAACCCACTCACTCGTTAATGTCGTGAATTCCACTAGACCATTTCTTTGTATAAATGCGAGTTTGTCCTAGCTGGCGTTCCTGGTGCTTCGTGTTCCTACACGATATGAATATCTTGGTTCATTATTCCTTGGCCTAATAACCTTAATTCATTCCAAATGAATCAGAAAGTCAAACTTTCATTTATTTACAATTAGGTGCCTAAAGTTATTTCTCTTTAACTATAACTCCCCAAATGCCATTTTTTCCTCAAATTGAGTCCCGAAACTTTTAAAATTTATCATATGACCTCAATTTATTCCATTTCACATAAAGGGGATTAATTTCCCAAATTTTCAATTTGGTCCCCCAACTTTTCCAAAATTACCATTTTGCCCTTCCTTTACAAAAATGGTAAATTTCACCCCAAAAATTCTAAAATTCCTCAATTGGCCATGTAACAATTTTATCATGCCCAATTGACCCTCAATTTTAGGAAATTACATTTCGGTCCCTCAAATTTTTGAAAATCCTCAATTTCCCCCAATTCTAACACTCTCAAATCAATTAGAGAACAACTAGAGAAGTGTAAAGATGATTACACAGTGAAGTTACTTTGGAGCTCAAAGCAGCAAACTCTTGATCGACCCAACCCAGACTCCCTCAGCCATTTTGCCACCCGCATTAGCCACTGCTAATCTCCTAAGACCCTCCATAGCCCCTTTCAGACCCACGGTAAGCTAAATTTCGCCTCTCCTCATCGGAATTTCTAAGTTCCAAAGTTGCACCCCTGTAACTTCTCTCTCCAAATTCCCATAGGGTAGCAATGAATTGCAACAGGATTCCATCCTGGTAGGTTCCCCTCGATGAGCACTAGCTGCCCCCACTTCAAGCTCCAGCCACCGCCCCACCATCGATAAGATAAGCAAGCTTTCTCTCCCATGTAAGTTTTCTGACGGGGCTAAAAACTCGAAAAAATTCAAAAATTCAAAGTGTAGGATGATTGAGGGGAGCTACAATAGATGAATTATAGCAAGAAACAAAGAAATTAAGGACTTATAGGTCATCGATTGGACGAGGTAAGATTCAGATGTTCATATGCTCAAATTGGGGAAGAAGAAGAGGGCAAAAATTGGGGATTTGGGGCTTTTGTGCTATTTTCAAAAATTGGAGAGTCGAATGGCAAATTGATGAAATTGAGGGCATTTTCATGAAATTCACTCCCAATTGAGAGCCAATAGAGCAATTTAGGCAAATTAAGGGGCAAATTGGAAAATTTCAAAAAGTTGAGGGCCAAATTGCAATTTTTGGAAATTTTGGGAATAAATGGAAATTTTGAAAAATTAAGGGCCAATGGATGAGCTTAAGAGTGTTAAGGACCCAAGAAGGATGATTGGAAATCCCAGAGGCTTAATTGAGACGAAGGGGCAATCAGGGATCTAAATACAATTAAGGTAAAATACAAGGCCTTATGCGCCAAATGCTAGAAATTACGCGACATCTCAATCGGCGCACCCTGATGTGAATATTCGTATCATGTAGGAGAGGACTACTCGAAAGCTAGCTTCTGAAGGCACCCCGTGAAGCCAAACCCTACTGAGACGAACCTGCTAAAATTTTCGGGTGAGTGGGCATTGCTATAATGTCAATTATCGTTGGAATGACAGTTCACATTTGAAAATTATTTTCTTGGAATTAGCATCCCCTGATTGGATGAGTAAAGCTAAAAGATTTAGATAACAGGAAATTGTGTGTGATACCCACCAAACCAAGTCTGAGTTGTTGGGCTTGTTGGACCAAACCCCTACTCCACTGATGCTAGATCGTCGAACCTGTTGGGCTAGTACACGTGGGTTGAAGCCAAGCTAATTGACCGTTATGCTGGACGGCCAAAGATAATGACTATAACTTAAAAGACTCTTGATTGTGCATGCACTGTGAGATTCAGGCCATCAGGACAACTGGCATGAAGTAGTGATGGATCCCAAGGACTACTGGACAACCTAGGGTGCATAAGGGCGATATAGCATCCAGTAGATCAAGAAGCTCGGGGAGTTTCATGCGCATTGAAATCAAGGCAGTAGGGGAAATGAGGTCTCGTCCCACAAAGTGGACATTATGAAGTGATTAGAGTTTGAGAGTCGGACTATTGATGTCCACTCAAACTCAAGGTAGAGGTAGTTAACCTCTATCGAGTGGACTGTAAAGGCGCTCTAGTCCACAAAGTGAAATGGTCGAGTACCATTCTGCGAACATGTGATCCCTCCTATGATAGGAGGGCGGTTGATGCATGGCTGATATGTGAAAAATGACAAATGGATAACTAATGGGCAAAACATTGAATTAACTCAATCGTTATAGTAGTTTCCCTCATTCAGTATATGTATACTCATTCTCCTCCTCTCACCCTTTCAGGTCTAGGACAAAGATGGAAAGTTCCAGGACAACCTTGGGCCCTCAAGGTACGTTCCCTACCCCCAACTTATAGTAAGGGTTTGAACATAGACACGCCTTTACCTTCCATGTATCATTAGGGTAGGGATACCCAGATGATGCATGGAAGGGTGGTGGGTTGATCACAAGACCTCGACCAAACCGGGACGGGGCATGACAAATAACCCCAATTGAACGGTCAACTTGAAGAAATCAAATTCGGTTAGTAAAGGGGGTAGAAATTAGGGGAAATTGAGAGAAAAATTAGGGATTTCAAAAAATTGGGGGACCTCCATACAATTTCTCAAAAAGGTCAATTGGCAATGAGAAAGATGTTGTAGGACCAATTGATCAGTTTTCGAAAGATTTTGGGGCAAATGGCTATTTTTGGAAAGTATGGGCAAAACGGTAATTTTAGGAAAATTGGGGACCAAATTGGGAATTTGGAAAACTTGAGTCCCTTACACAATTTTAAGTAAATTAAGGACCAAAGGAGGATATTGGAAGTCCTTGAGACTTGATTTGGAAAAAAATTAACAATAGGTACCTTTAGACAAGAAGTATAAACTTTAGGGAGTTAAGTGCAATAAACCAAATATTTGGGCATAGTCGCTCATACGTGAGAAAAAGAAGGTTGTTATACCGAACCCTTTCTAATAATAATACCCAAACCGTGTAAGGACACTTAGGACCAGAATGCAAGCAAGAGAGAGCTAGCGTGGACATGGAAACTAAGTAAGGACAAACACATCATAGTCATCGGCTGAGTGGGAACTTTATACATCATACCTAGTTGGGGTGATGAGCACGATTTTAGAAATGATAAACCACTATGAGTGGGACTTTTAAACATCAAACCTGGTTTGTTTGATGAGTGTCTGAAAGGAAAAGCCCGCATACCAGTTGTAAGCGGACCTATCATCACACCCGATTGGTGTGATGAGTTAAAAGATGATTTTGTCGGAAGTGTTCTTCCCTGATTGAGTATCATTACTTAAACCATTTGGGAGACCTTCTTGACAAGAGCGTGAATAGCTTTAGCAGGCCAGGGGCCTCGCTTTTGAACTCATAGGGCTAAGGGTCTGAAGTTCGGGACGTCCACTCATACTCAGGGTAGAAGTCTAGGACTTCTATTAGGGTGTACGAAAAAGTCACGTTGATCCCCAAGTGGGTGCAATCTGGGACTGCCCTATGAACGATTGATTGTACCCACTATGATAAAAGGCATGTGTTTGTTTTCTAAACGTCTCCCGAGACAAGGAGTGTGCTAAGAGAGCTAAATAGACGTAATATGAAATTGAAAAAACCCCTGAGATTTGAGAAAATTTTGAAAATGATGTTAAACCTTGGCATGATTTTTTATAAACTAAGCATTTTTGAAAGCTCACTCCAACACCTGCTCACTAAGATGTAGAAACTCACCCCCTCCCTTTAACCCTTTTTAGGAAAAAAGAATACCAACCTTAAATACCCCATAGTTGAACCCTAAGTCAGGTATATAAGTTTTTAATATATCAAATTTTATATAATACTATTAGAGGAAAAACAGGGAAAAATGATGTATGGCTCCTCATGATTTAGAAGGGGGTCAAATTCTTCATAGACCAAAGGGAGTAGCGGGTTGCTCACGGGGATATGACCAAACCGGGTCAAGGCATGACACACTGGATAAGGGATGAGTATCCAACACCACAATACCTCATTATGTGCAAACAGTTGAAAGTAGGAATTGATGCTCCACATGTAGTAGTAAAGGAAGAACTATTAATGGACCGGGAATGAATTGATAAATGGATGACATACACCACCAATAAATATTTGATTATATTATGAATAGGAATACAAAATGTTTGTAAACTCAAAGTAATTCAAGACAACAAGGACTTAGATATGAGAAATCTAAGCAAATAAACATTAGTAAATGTGAAAAGTGGAGAAAGAAATGTACCAAAGGAGACATAATTTATAAAATACCACGAGATTTTTTCAAGAAGGGCAAAAGTCACACATGGTTGAATAATTATACAATGAGGTGTTAATTTATCTAGTTTGTGTGGGCAAATGAAGTATTAAAGGTGGATCTAAATATCTTAAAATCCAAGAAGGGATAAGATAGAAATATTATGATAAGATGTTGCTAAAAGAATGATGAGATCATGAGAATAGGAAACAACCATTATTCTAGTTGAGCTAAAAGAACAAACCAACATTTGAGAAGACTATTAGATAGAAAATTGGAAGAGGTGTTCAAAGGATCTCCTTGAGAGATTCCGTACCCACAAAGACCATGAAAATAAGGGTTGAACTAAAATGATTGACCTGTTCCAAACCCTAAGAAATTAATTTATGATTTAATTTTGGGAAAGAAAAGGGGAATCATAATAAGTAAAAGCAAGCTATAGTGAATAATAATAAAAAAGTTGGTTGGAACTATCAAATGCAAGAACTGGTGCAAGAAAATATGATCAATAATTCATGTTAACAAATATGGCTTGTGAACCTTAAAAGGGTATTAAGGGAGGGTTGTACATTCCAACATGTTCGAAACTCAAGATAAGTTTAGAGGATTATATTGGTGGTATATGGATATGAGGGTAATTAAACCATAAGTAGTAAGTAAACTAATATACACTGGAAACTGAGGATGGAGAAGGTTCTCTCAAAAGGATTAAATGCTAACTTGGGATTATATACATATGTCATGAGTAAGTGGTGATAGGAAATGACATGTGATGGTATATTACGCATGGATTTAGGCCTGTGTGGAAGCCTAAGGAAATATTGTTGTCTATACCAATGTATACCATTTGGAACATGGGAGAGAATGTCCCATAGAGATTATTCAAGAATAACCCACTCGTGATAAAAACATCCGTGGTGGATTTATACCTACTTACCATATGATTACAATTCTTACCGCCAAATTGGTGAGAAAAGGATAAAAACTATTGTAAATAAGAAAAATTATACAATGATAAGAAATGGTGGTGAAATAAATATGGAACATCTCTGGAAATATTTAACTAATTCTGGGTATACGAAATAAGACGTGAAATTAATTCATGGGTTATTTCTCTCCCATGTTAACTTTTATTAAAATAGGAACAATAGATAACTTTTATTAAAATAGGAACTTTTGCTCGTAAAAGACGACTAGGGTCAAAATATGGATTTGAGAATGTGTGGTGTAAAGGATCATCACTAAGGAATTTAAACGTAGCACCCAAATGGGGTATAACCGAGTGGCACCAAGGATCTCGCATGTTAATCGAATAGTACTTATAACTAAGTAGAAAACATGAATTTTATAATAATTAAGTTATAACATGTTAGAGTGAGAAATGAGAATTGAATCAAGATTTGAAATAAAGGGAATAAAGAATCTTCCAAAATTAAAAAATGAAAAGTTTCCTACATTAGAGATAATTCATTGGACGAAGATTTTGATTTGATAGTTAGTCTAATTGAATTTGTGGGTTAGAATTGGACCACGCTGGAGGGACAAAGGCAAGATGGAAATTTTTGGGTTGTTAAATAAATATGAAAGAAAGCTCTTTTCCTAAACCTATTGCCCAAAATAAGAAATAAATAACCCAATTACAAAAATCCCACATACAAATCTTGTTCCCATTAAGCTTGACTACACCATATGCAATAAACACACCATTCCTTGTTTTTTTTTATTATCGAAAAATTCCATCTTTCTAGTTGGAAATTCTTGAGATGTTTCCATCAATTAACTCATGTGTATCTTCTTGTGAATCTGACCAAGATCATTTCCTCTTGATAGACAGGATTACAACATGTGTGGCCATCCTAAAAATTCTCCTTAGCTAAATAAACCTTGCAATCCATTCCATCCATTTCTCTTTTGTCTGCCCCACATGCTAAGAAATTTCCTTTGGCAGTGAAGATCATGGAGTCCATTTATAACCACAGAAGAACCAAGATATCATTTTGCCTAACTACCCTGTAGAAATTTTAAGAAATTAGCTCCTCCTATATGTCTTTGGTCTTTAGAAACATAGAAGAATACTTCTGACTCAGGAATTGAATTGAGAAGAGTCTCGGACCATATTTTCTTACCTGAAATTGCAACCTGGATAAAGAGTCAACCAGTTAGTGGGAATTTATGTTAATGTGTTATAGTAGAGTTTAACCCCAAGACTCTAGGGAAGTTGGTCAATCTCTAATCTCGTCAGCCATAAGGAAACGGTCAGTTATCTTGCTTTGATGTGATCTTGATCGTTCCAGTTCCGATGCAAATCTCGAGGAATGTTAAGTGATTGAGTGATACCTTAGTAGCCTACTAACTAACACATCCTAGTGTTTCTTAATTTTCCAAGGAAGCTGCATGTCCTAATTTCTTCCAATTCATATTCCTCAAAGAAGGTTGTGTGGATCCTCCATGGAGAAACATATAAAAAAATTACTTTCCCTCCTAACCCTAACGATCGACACACTATTCCTTTCTTAGAAAAAAGAATTTTGTCTTACAGAAAATGTCCAAATACGCCTTTTGCTCTACCTTATGCTTCAAAAGGTATTCTTACTAATCAATAGACGGTGACGGTGATGCAGTTTATTGCTAAGGATCGTGAAATCGGCCGTGGAAATCCGAGAGAGGTCGTGACCCAATTTCATATGACTTCCTCTAAAAATCTGAAGTGTCATCCCATCTACAACTGATCGCCTCCTCTAAAAATTTGAGCACCATTCCTTTACAAATATTCGGTGTCGCCATCCCCACAATGAGGCATCAACCTTCTTGAATTGAATAATTAGCATGTTCCATCAGTTTACACACACTGATTCTCCACTACTCCTTCTAGGATATTTCAAATGCTTCATCCTCTCCGGAAGCCTCCAGCTTTGGTATGTCATCTTTTGAAAACTGAGACCTTGATAACACTGTTTCAAACGAGAGAACTACAAATCTAGAGTTGTTTAAATTGCGGAGACTAGTAATGCTGCCATGCACGGAATTTTACATGTAAGACTAATTCAACATTAGTATTCCCATGAGATTGAAGGTACGAAATATGTTGGTGAAGGGATATGTACTTGGATTTGGATTTGCAAGAAAATATTCATAGCAGATCCATATTAAAAGTTCTTGTGGGGGTTTGGAGAAGAACACTCATAAAAATACGGAAAATGTCGAGATGCGAACTCCTGAGTATCTCTAATAGCCTCCAAGAATTTCCACTCGTGGTCATTTCCATGGATCCCAAGCTCAAAGTTAGTGTCTACAACAAATTTCGAAGAAGAGGATGTCAAACTAAAGGAGATGCAAAAGTCATTGGATCCATGCACGGTAGTGGGTTGGTTACCCGATGGAGGTAGCCACAGTAGTGGTGGCCACTTTGCTCTGATTTCACCAATAGGTAGGTATATGCTACTTGGAGGAAGAGCTGGGAATGGAAGTGGGTGACAAGGAGAGGTATGTTTGAGGAGGTGATAATGGTGAGTCGGTGGTTAATATAGACATTGTAAAACTTGGAGCTCTTGTGGTAGAGGCTTGGCTATGACACTAAAAGCATCAAAGGGGTGAAGGAAAATGAGGACAATCATTTATTGCTAAGTGAGATTGATGGGGGAGACGCTGGTAACAATAGAAGGAATTTATTATTTAATTTTAGGGGTTATTTGACATGGAAGTAATTTTGTGACATTAAATTTAATATGGGATCAAGTAATGGTTAATGATTTAAGGTAAAAGAATAATTATTATGTAGTATTTAATTTTCCTTACTCAATGATAACTTAGGTGATAAAATTCAGGATCTTGATATCATGTCCAACAAGAGAACGCAACGACCATGGTTAAGACCGATCTAGATGACGAGAACCCTACACATAAATTAGCTGTGATCATTAGTTAAAATGATACTAATATCCGGAGCTAAGGTGAGTAGGGTTAATACTAGTGTTTGAATTAACTTATGCTTTATACATAAATTATATATTGTGTAAATGTTAGGGTGAAACTAAAAAATAACATGAACGCATTTAAAATATGGGAAATAGACTTAATCATGTATTTTCTTGAAAAGCGCTAATATCAACCTTTTAAAACCTTTTAAAAGAAGTGCATAGACCTTAAATTTGTTAAAATGGCTTTAAATCATATTTTTTGAAACGATGATTTTATCCATTATTTTAAAAAAGAATTTAACCCATATTTTATAATTTAATTATTAGAAAAAGGTTTTGACCTATATTTTATAAAAGGAGATTCGATTCAATGTTTATAAAATATAGTAAATTCACTTTTATTTACACACTAATTATTAATTTCATTAATTACGATTGAGGCATACTTAATATGATATTTCATTAATTAGGATTGAGGCATACTTAATATGATAATATGGTAAATGAGGTTATATTCGTTACTTAGGGATATATAGGTTGGGAGTGAATAAAGGGGATTGTTTGTCGAAGTATTTAGGACCAAGAATTTATAAGGTGGAGTCCACGTTGAATCCATATGGTCACCATTTTTAAAAAGTGGGTTCGTCCTATATTTAGAGAATGAAATAATGCACTTTTCCTAAACAGTGGGTTTATCTTGCATTCATTGTAGGTCAATGGAGATCAATGGAAAGAGATGTATCTACCCACTAGATTGTGACATTGGTGTACTTATGTTATGATATATGTTTTTAGAGTGTGATCCACTTAATAAGAAAGCTTACAATTAATAAGTTATGAAAGTAAAATTATTTAAAAACTTCATCACTATGTAGCTAATATTTTTGAAGGGGGTGTGATCATAGACATGACAATCCAATACAAATTTTACATTTACTGAACCTTACATTTCATCCCTCTCCATAATCCTCTTTTAGGTCTTAATCGAGGGAAATTATGTAGGACGGAAAGTTCTCAGGATAAATATCTCAATTATAATTTAAGGAGTTTTTGGGCAACGTATCATTGAGAAAAATATGTATGAATTATGTATATTATAGATTTAATGTTTAAATGTATTAATTTCTTACGAAATATGGAAGTTTTATGTTTTTTGAACCTTACGACCTTCCTGTCCTATAGTTATATAAGTCCCACTATTATAGTATAAGAAGGGCATGAGGTTTGTGATGTCACCCCTATGTGAGAATCAAGTTGGGCATTACAAGATCAATATGGAATCGAGGGAAACTTTATGGTAATGAAAAACCAAATGCCGTTCATGATTAAAGTGGACCATAGTGACCAATGGTTCAATAAAAAGTAAATATGTCCAAACATATTGAAAGGTCAAATGAGATATGTAAGCCTCATTTTCTCAAAATAAGAAAGTGGGAATAGAGAACCGGAAAATTTGGAAAGAAAATAATGGTTCAGGTGAATAGCAATTTATGAAGAGAAATCAAAACAAGAACTAAAGTGATCCCAAGTGATAAATGAAGATTCAAAAATTAAGTAAAAGGATCTTATTGCAAATTGGAAGAGAGAACCGGTCCGATTCAGGATGAATCGGAACCCAACCGGGTTAAACTAGATTGAACCGGTTCAAAGATTTATTTTTAAAGATGACTTAAAATGTCAATTTGGAACATTTAATTAACCAGTATGTAGAAAATAAATTTATAAAATTTTAAGTTTTAAAAAACTGGTCAAATTGGGCATGAACCAATGATTTTTTATTTTGGGTCACTGAAACCTTATCCAATTAAACCGGTCAATGATATAGCCGAGTAAACGGACTGCCTACTAGGTCAGCACTCTATCCAAGCATGCAACATGTGGTGAAGCACGCCCCGTCAATCGCTAGGTCAGCATCTGGAAGTGCTAACCAATTAGAGTGTAACACGTGTCCCAAGTCAACAGATGGATGGAGAAAAATTCACATCATCATAAATTTACCAATGGGAGCATTACACGTATCTTGAGTCAATGGTAAGCAGCAAAAAATCTCCATCATTAGAACTAAACAATGAAAGGCTAATACATGGAAAATATACTAAGTTAGTGACCAACTAGGATATGTGAGAAAGGTTGACCAATTAGGAGTCAACATGTGGAAAGGACACGTCAGATAGTTACATCTAATTAGAGGATGACATGTGGCAGTGAAACAGTGCGTTACATGAAAAAACTGATGAATTTAAATTAACCAATCAAAGGATGCCACATGGCAATGTCAACAACAGTATACTACAACATCCGACAAAGCAACCAATGGGAAGTCGTCACATGTCCAGTCAATGGACGAATTGGATACTAAGTGGGATGTTGTGGTAGCAATGCCAGTCGATCACAGTGTGGCACATGGTAGCTCGCACATGCGCATACAATGTCATCTTCTTTCTTCAGATTTTTGAACGGTAGAGGAGGAAGGTCCTTATTATTCTGACGAGCCTTAACTCCCTCCCACAACGTGTTAAATTGGAGAGTTAATGGTTGGTCGATGGATGAATAGATAGGAACGTCAGTCCCCAAGTTTCCTATATAAAGAGATCCCCTCCATTCATCCTCTCCACACCCCAAAAGCTTAGAGAATCTAAATTGCTCTATTTTCTGATCACCTAAGAACCAAAGCTCAAACCTAGGCAATTTTCTTTACCTTCAAAGGTGAATTCAAGTTCCCTCAATTCCTAAAGAAATCCTCTACATGCTCGCACCATCCATTCACCTCGAGGATTGCCAGAGAAGTGTTGATGAGCTCGCATAGTACCACTGCTCCTTCGATTGTCTACAATCAAAACAACTCAGACCAAATTTAGGTTGTCCTCGAGCCATCCACGGCTGAACGAATCCTCCTATACTTTGCCAAATAGAGTCCACACCTTCCCTGCACCGCCATGGTAAGTCTCCACCGCCGTCATTCAATGGAAATTACTATTCACAGTGTATTTTACCCAAAATTTTATCTAATGAAATTCTCACGTCTAAGGTCACCAATTGAGGTGTGTTTTGATCTAAGGAGTATCTCACAGAGGAGATCCATCTTCCTGTATCAAAAGTTCCAACCATCGAGCCATCACTTGTAAGTAATCAAATCTTTCTCTTTCTTGAACAAATATTTGGAGAATATTCGTTTAAGCTCATTTCTTAGCCAAATTGGATGATTCAACACTTGAAATGACGGTGGGGACATATGGAAGATTATTAGAATTATGTTAGGACTCAATTGGGAAGGTTTAAGATTGATTTGATTATGATTAAAGTTGGAGGAATAAATTGCAATTTTTTAAAGTGTGGGGACTAAATTGCAAATAGTGAAAAATCAAGTATCAAATTAGAAATGATGAGAAATTAGGGACCCAAAAGGCTTTAAGAATCTTAGCGACCTAATTAGTGATAAGGCATAACTTAAGGACCTAATTATAATTAACAAAAACTTAAGGACAATAAGTATGAAAACCTTATGATTTGGGATTTAATTGACGAATTTATTGTAGGAACAGACCATCTACAAGTCTGTGCAAAGGAAAAGCACTCAAGGCTGGTAAATCCCCCCACAGACGAATAAGTCTCTGGATACATGCGAGTTGGATTTTTGGCATCGAGTCTAATTGAATTGATGATGTGATATTACTCACAAACTGAACAATATAATTTGCTTAGAACATTTCTTTTCCATAAATACAATCCCATGATTGTGTAAAACTACTCAAACCATTATGAGATTTATTTATTTAGTGAGCATAAAACATAATTTTAGGACTTCCCATGAAAGATGTTTGAATACACTTCAAGGGGACAATCTAATTCTAACAATCGATGTAGGATATGGGTGGAACACATGGTCAATAAGAGTTGGTTAGATCTATTTTTGTGAAAGTGGGTCCAAGGCCATGATTTTGAAAGTGAAGTGGGTCCAATGCCATGTTTTAAAAACTTGTACAATGGAACCAAGGATAATTTAATTGAGTCAAATCCCGTAAATAAATTCCGATTTAAGAGCATGATAAAAGTTATCACAAATGTATAATGGTTGTTTAAGCTGTAGAGCAAAAATCGTGTTGGTGCATGTTGGGCTAGCAGTGCAAAAAAGAAAAGTCTTAAATCAAAATATTATTGCTTGTAATTGCAATTATATGTAACCAAGTGACGTCTAGTATGGGGGTAGTGGTGGTTCTAAGGGTTGCTGGACAGAAAGAATGAAAAAATGGAAGCTATTGCTGGTCTAGTATGTCTCGAAGCTCTAGCATTACAATGCACAAAAACACAGGGTGTAGAGAAAAGTCTCGTCCCTCAATAGTGGACAACTTCATTCGGAAATGTCTGGTGGTTTGGTAATATTGCTCACACAAACGAATGGTTGAGGTTGTTGCCTCACACCAATGTTGTAAAGGTTGTAGCCTCTCACCAAGGTGGACGATAAAGGCACTCTAGGCTACAAGTGGGACAAACCGAGGTTGTAGCCTCATAGGGTCCATTCTACGAATGAATTATCCCATTTATGAGAAAGGGTGTTTGATTGTTTATCTAATACAAACCCATGGTAACTACATTTTGTACAAATTATAAAAGTTCTTACAATGAACATATTTTTAGCTTGTAAGATACAAGTTATGAAATAAATGGAGAAATCATTCGAATGATTTTTCAATGATAGAAAATGTTTTATTTTGTTAATTTGATCACCTAAAGCCTTTTTATCCAAGGAAAAGTATTAGTATACCATTTTGAGTATCTTCTAAATTGTGGACATGATGTCACCCGATACGTCGTAACTCGTTCTTAGGTGGATCTTGGTCGGCTACGTGCTCCTCTACACAAGTAATTGAATCGCCCGTCCTACATGGTCCGAGCGTTCACATCCGTAAAATTGGCATGAACGATCTCATACTTGCACGTATTAGTACATAGGTCCTTAATTATGTCTTAATTGCAATTAGGTCCCTAAAGTTTATAATTTTGCCTTTAGGTCCCTAATGCCTAATTTATCTTCAATTAGGCCCCTAAGTTTACAATTTCCTACTCAGGTCCATAATTTACTCTTATTCTCACCCAAGTCCTCCATTTTCCCTTAATTGTAATCCGACCCCCAATTTCCCCAAAATCCCAATTTCGCACAATTTTCCTCTAAAATTGCACTTTGATGCCTAAATCTTTGTTTCATTAAATTGACTGCCCAAACTTGGTTAATTGCCCCCTATCATGCTGCTAATCCCCCCCTCTCTTTACGAGCATTTAGGCCTTTGAATCACTTTATTTGGCAAAGATTCGTGCTCAAACGAAGCCTTATCGAAAAAAGTTTTTAGAGAAAGAAAGCTCGATTTTCTTACTGGTGAGGGGGTGGCAGTCGGAGCTCTCAATGTGGGCGGCTAGTGCTCTCCAAGGGGGTTCTTCTATGATCAAATTGTGGGTTAATTATCTATCTTAAAACAACAAATTTGATGAGAGAAGTTCATATGTTCTAGGTTCTATGACTTCGAAATTCCAACGACCAAGGGCAGAATTGGCTTACCTCAAAGGTTGCAAGGAGTCAGGGATCGGTCAAGGAGGGCTGGGGAGGGTTAGCCTAGCTATAGAAGGTCGGGGGCGACTAGAGTACAACTTGGAGAGTTTTGGCTTCCTCACGACTAAAGGAGCAGCAATACTGTTTGAGCTTTCCGGTGCTCCGGTGGTGGTCCTTAGGCCGAACTAAGGTTGCAGTTGGGTGGAGGACTTCCAAGTTCTGGGAAGTCCAATTGTGGTGTCGAAGGCTCAGGAAAATGCCAATGTCGGAGCTCAAGATTACACCTCACCAGATAACTAAGCACTCTCTCTTCTTCGATCGATTGTAGGATGAGGGGGGAGGAGCTCTTTATATAGGGAGCTCTGCAATTAACAGTGTGAAACTCGACTCTTGGACCAAGTAAATCAGGAAAGGAATCGGCGGTTTTGAGAAAACCAAGCTGAAAAAGGGACCAAAAATGACAAAGAATGGTTAAAATGGGAAATTGGAAAATCCCAAGTGACCAAAAATTCATAAAAATCATAAGGAAGAACCGGGAAGTGCAATTGATGAGAGAACCGAACCGGTTCGAGGTGAACCAGACCCGAACCAGACTGAACCGGGATGAACTATACTAAATCAGTTCAATAATTCATTTTTTTTGTGGCTTAAAAATATCAATTTGGGAAATTGAGACCACAATTAGATAAAAAAAATTGAATTTAGATAAATTTAGAAAATTTTAAATTTCAAAAAATCGGTCGAACCGGGTCCAAGCCGGCCAAATTTCAAATTCGGGTCAGAGAACGCGATCGGATCAGACGGTTATAAACACCACCCTTTTGAGCTAAGGAAAACCGGGAAGAGAACCGGTCAAACCAAGTGAGAAAAATGAACCAGTTAACAAACCGGATAATGGTGAATGGGCAATTTAGGAATTTACAACTCACATGTGATCCAAAGGGTTCAAAATACTATGGAAAAGAACCTTATGATGAATTGGAAGAGGAAAATTAGGCCAGTTTGGATGAACCGGGTCCAACAGGATTGAACCTATTTATGAACTAAGTCGGTTCATGAACTGGAACTGATAGAGATCGGGCAATACAAAAGAATTCAACTCCATTGTACTCCAAAGAAATTCATAAACCTTAGGAAGGATCCTTAGAAAAAAGTGGGAGAGAAAAACCAGACCGGTTTGGGTGAATCGGACCCGAACCGGATTGAATCGATTTAAGGACCGAGGTGGTTTATGAACTAGAATCGATAAAGAGATGCTAAACCAGGAATTTTATGGACCCAAAGTGACTCAAGGAGTCACAAAAGACATGGAAATGAACTTGTGAAGGAATTTGGAATGAAAATCGAACCAGTTCAGTTTTAACCACTATTGAACCAAATCCTAAATTCATATTTTTTAGGTGGCTTAAATAATTCAAATTGGAGGTTTGAGGCCACCATTGGATAGAGAATGAATTTAGATGAATTTAGAAATTTTTAGATTTGAAAAACTTAGTTGAATGGGGGGTGAACCAGCCGGTTTATGCTTCGAATCCGGTTTGGAACAGTGTCATCTTCTTCCTCAGGTTGACAACACTATTCACTTGCCGGGAAACTGAAGAAACGCCGGCGAAGAAGAAACGCTTCAGTTTGGGGCATTTCTGGTCATCAATGTCAATCATAACAGTGCCAAACGGACGTCTAAAGGGTCCCCAAGCTCCCTATATAAAGAGCCCCTCCCCATTCATCCTCTCCACACCTGAAAAACTCCATTCTCTCTCAATTGCTCCATTTTTCGACGAAGCTCGAACCAGAGCTTCGACATGGGGTCTTTTCTGAGCCAAACAAGGTGGGTCAGGTTCTTTAGAAATGGGGAGAAGTTAGCTACACATCTGTAGTCTCCGTTCACTCCGAGAGTCGCCGGCGTGATGATAGAGTGAAGCAGCTCCGACGAATCGAAGCTGTCCTTTTTCAGCTGAGTTGAAATCAGCCATTTCAAGCCCTCTTTAGGCCAAACCAAGCCTTCCTAACACTTCCTCAGCTCCGGCGGATCGAAGCTGCCCTGTTTCAGCCGAGTTGAAAGGTAAGTTAATTCGGCTCCCCTCTACAATTTTCGGACGGTGCTAGAGAGAGAACTGGCAGAATTTCAATGATGAAATTCTAACTCAATTCGATATCAATTTATGCGATTCTTGATTTTAGATGAACCTCAAGGTGAGAGCTATCTGCCCAGATCAAAAGCTTGGACCATCGTGCCCTCACTGGTGAGAAATCGAAGCTTTCTCTCTCTATAGTTTATTTTCGGCGAAGCTTCGTTTGATTTCGTTCCAATGTTAAAATCTGCAATTCAAAGTTCCTTAAAATTATATGAACATGTAGGAACTCAATTTCAACTCCAATTTCAACAATTACAGGTGTTTGATCTGTCAATTTGATAAAATCAAATTTAGTAGTGTTGAAGAGTTGAAATTGGGGGAAAATTAGGGATTTTCGAAATTTGAAGGACCAAAATGAAATTTTATGAAATTGAGGGCCAATTGGGCATGAAAATAATGTTGGAGGACCAGTTGAGAAATTTTGGAATTTTGGGGGCAAAACTTACCATTTTTTTAAAGGAAGGGCAAAATGGTAATTTTGGAAAAGTTGGAGGACCAAATTGGAAATTTGGGAAATTAATCCCCTTTTTGTGAAATGGAATAAATTGAGGTCCTATGATAAATTTTAGAAGTTTTGGGACTCAATTTGAGGAAAAACTGGCATTAGGGACTTAAAGTTAAAGAGAAATGACTTTAGGGACCTAATTGCAAATAAATGGAAGTTTGACTTTCTCATTCATTTGGAATGAATGAAGGCGATTAGGCCAAAGGATAATGAACTGAGATGTATATATCATGTAGGAATGCAAAGTACCGGGAGCGCCAGCAAGGACAAGCTCGCGTGAATACAAAGAACCGGTCTAGTGGTATTCATGGCATTAACTGGTGAGTGGGTTTATTAACATCATACCCGGTTGGGATGATGAGCACAACTTAAAATTTTAAAACCACTTACCGGTTGTGAGTGGAAATTTTATATCATACCCGGTTAGGGATGATAAGTACCTCGATATGAAAACCCACTATTAGGTGGTATTTTAAACATCACAACTTAAAGGAAGTGATGTGAAAATCATGCGGAAAAATTACTTACTAGTTATAAGTAGATCATACTCGGTTGGTATGATGAGACTTCCTCGAAGGAAGTTGAAAACTCATTCATCAGTTATGAACGGAGGTGTCCTTATACCCGGGCGATATAATGGATAGAGAAAACATATGTTTTGTTGGAAGTGCTCTCCCCTAACTGTGTGCCAATACTTAAACAGTTTGGGAGACCTTCTCGACGAGAGCTCGAATAGCTCTGATTGGTTGGGGGCCTCGGTTTTGGAACTTGGGGGCTAAATGCCCGATTTTGAAAATCTCGTTCAGCGGGCCCAAGGCCAGTTGGCATCAGCAGGAGCTTGTAAATGAACATGATATATGTGCCATAAAACTTAATAAGTGAATTATTTGGTCATGGTAACAAGATATGACCGACATGCTCAGTCAACTAGATGCAGTGCAACATGATAGGTCGACGGACCAGTCAAGACAAACAACTATAGGTTTAGTTGAGAGTTGGGGCCGTTGGACTAGTGGCACCACATATTACATGAAAATATGAGAAAACATTGTTTGTGCATGCCATGTGAGTACGAAATCATCAAGATGCCCATGACGGGTAGTGATGCGTCCGAAGGGCCCTGGAGGACCCGATGAGTATAAGGGAAGATCGTTGTTCCAGGTGTCTATGCAAAATTTGGAGTAGCACCAAGCACATGAGATCGGGGTAAGGACAGGATGAGGTCTCTATCCTCATACAAACACGAAGAAGTGATTTCGGGATTGTGGGTCGGATGTCGCGTACATCCACTCATTCCTTGGGTAGAAGTGGTCTTACTTCTATCTGAGTGGCAGGAAAAGTCACTCTGAAGCCACTAACGGGTTCAGTAGTGATACTAACTTGTGAATATGTGTAACCTTCATGATGAAGGATGTATGTTGGGTGATGACACACCAGTAACTAAGAAATAATGGAAAAAATCAAATTTTTAAATGAATAGATTTTTTAAAAGAAGGGAGTCAGGCACACTCCGTATAAATGTTCTTCTTAAAAATTAAAAATATGTCTTTGAAAACCCATTCACTAAGTAGTCGTACTCACCCCCTCCCTTATACCCCTTTCAGGAATCTGGGAAAGCCTACCCTTAAAGACCATCAACTAAGATGCTTGTAAGACAGGTATGTAAAGTTTAAAATTTTATGCAGTTTTGATTATGCTATTTCAGGAAATGGTGTAGGTTTAAAGGACGCTTTACTCTTTACGGTTTATAATAAGGGGAAACCCTTTAATAAACCTGGAGAGTGGCGGGTTGATCACGGGGATCCGACCAAACTAGGTCGGGGCGTGACAACTAGAGTGGTATCAGAGCTAGGTTCCTCGAATACATAATCAAGACTAGAAAATGTAGTAACTAATAGGATTCATCCTAAAATTTATAGATGGCTCCCAGGAAAGGAACCAAGAAAACTAAGGATGACTCTGCTCAGCCCCCTATCCTCGTAGGAAGACGACTCTAGAAGCTCCCCAAATGCCTAGGGCATGGTAGAAATCCCCAAGGACCAAATGACAAAGTATCCAAGAGGATGATGCTTGGACCTGTTGAGGTCACACCCTGAGTACAAAGGAAGCTAAGCTTGAGACCAGAAACATCGGTTAGGGCTTATAACCTTACCATAGAGAATGCTTAGCATACACACCATAGTCCTCTACCTATTTCATGACCACCTCTTTGTAATATGGTTAAGACATTGTACTCCTTCTCCATTAATCAAGAATTCCAAGTTCCTGAAACCATGTCTCTAAACAAGGATGTAAGCCTACGTCTCAACTGTAGGAAGATTGCCTCAAGAAAAGTAACCAAACAAACCCTAGAGACCAATGAGAATCCCATCCCAAATAAGGAAATGAACCAAAAGATTAAAGAGTCTAGGAGAACTCTTAAGGGAAAATTAGTAGGCAGAGAAGACTCGACAAGAAAATCGACAAGGAGGCTAAGGAGTGAGAACTATGATAGTAACTACTGGGCAAGGAAATGACATGTTACAAGGTGAGGACAATAGGAATGTTACTCGAGAAAGTGCTCAACACTATTAAGGACAAGTACTAAGATGGACTAGTGTGAGTATAAGGAAAGAAGGGTTGTTCCACACCTCATAGATTCAAGGCAATACCTCCTTAAAGGTCACGAAGGACCTGAAGGATTGGAGACCGATACCAAGGAGCGTGTTATATAAACGGTTCACCAAGAGGTCAAGAAATGACGAGGTGAATGCAAAAACTTCTTAAGAAGGTCAAACCGAGAAGGATACCTCATGAATAGGGATAAGGTACATGAGAAGCATACTTAGAACCCTCTCATAAGGGGCAAACACAGAAAAATGTGCCCCAGAACTCTAGGGAATGACACGGTTAGAGTGAAGAAGAGAAGGAATACGCTATGAAAGGGAACTCTGGAGGGATGCATACAACCAAGTGCCTTGAAGGAATCATTGGTTGGCAGATGGGCATAACGTGGAGTGCAAGGAGACAACCCCTCATTAGAAACTACTTGAAGGAAGGATGTACCGGAGGCCGAGACTAACCTACTTTGGAAAAGTGATAGAATATTAGGTATAACATCCTTTGGAAAATATAGAGAAATCAAAGTGGAGATTTAGAACAACATAACAGAAGTAAGCAGACCATGACAACGAGATGGTCAAAGAAAATGAACGACACTCTAAGGAGGACCGAGAAGTAGTAAGGAATACACACTAAAAATGGCACTGGAAGGATCATTAAGGACAAGGACATTAGAGAGACAACTACCTCAAGAAAACTAAACAAGGTGAAAGGTAGGGGCGAGACAGGTAACGAATTACTCTCGTGAGGGTCATAGAGTAAACTCCAGCTAAGAAGGAAGAGGTGGAATGGCCAAATATTGGAGAAAAGAAGGATGAAAGAAATCCTTAAAAGGACCAAGGGCCAATTAACAACTAAAACTCAAGCCAAGAAAGGAATAGGTAAACCTCTTACATAACAGTCAAGTAAACTTGAAACAAAAAAGATTTGTATGCTCCCTAAAGAAGTAGATAGGTACTGGATACGAATGAAGATGCAGATAGAGTATACAAGATGTGCCTGCAAGAATTGTGGAGTAAAGGTAAACAGGAGAAGACGACTTCAAGGGATGTCATTTAAGGGTAAAAATTCCATCGAGCAAATGTAAAAAGAATGTAAAGAGAAAAGGAAATAATCCTACCAAGGAAGTATCGTGATGTCCCAGTATGACTTGTTTAGAGAAAGAGCAGAAGTACCAAGAAATAATTCCAGAAGAACTGAGTAGAAAGAAGAAACTAGTAATGGTGGACAGCCAAAGAGAATGAACAAAATCCTAAGAAAGGATAAGATGTAGTAAAAACTACACTCTTTGAAGGACAATGGGATGGACATGAAGAATGAGTGATACAGCTGCCCATGCAATTGGACCAGAAAAATAAAGAGAAAAAGATAGTTAAAGAACTGGTTTCCGAGAGAACCATGGATTTAAACCACAACAAGGAAGGGAGGAGTGAAAAGGCCAAAATGTAGGAAGAGAAGAACGAAGGGAAATCCTTAAAGAAATCGATGGTCAAAACCAGATTTATAGTTTAAAGTCGTGGAATGGTTAAGTGAGCCTCAAGAAGGGCGAACAAGAGATTTTGAAGTAAGGAGGATGTAAACCCTGCTTCATAGAAATTATTTAACAGGTTAACATCAAAAAATGTTGTGATAAGTATGAATGATTGGACAACCCATACTCGGGTAATAGAGGAAAAATGTTCAAGAAGATGTTGGGAAGTAAGTCCCCTAAAAAGGTGTAGCTAAGAAGGAATAACCACAATTGGTAAGATGGGTCATAGCCCACACAAGCATACGAAGCTTAAAAAGTGGACAACCAAGCATAGTGTGGAATGCACAGAAAAAAAAATCAATAATCGAAAGTGTCATATGTAAGGAACAAGGGATAAAACAAAAGTTGTGGATATAGAAGGATCCAAAGCAAAATAGATACCCTAACACAGATAAGGGTATGAAGAAAGGGAAAAAAAAGGGAACCTTCAAGCAATGGTAAGAAGGTTGAACATGTAGCCCCTAGAACGAAAGTCTCTACCTTGAGGGACACATTAGTGAATGAAAACATAAAAAGGGAACTCCCCGAAACAAAACAATAGACTGAAAAGGGTCACATGGGAATAAAGAACTATGAAGTGGTTACAAACACGTAAGGGCGGATTAAGGCCAAAGGAAATCCTCGAGTAAGGGATGTTATTGGGAGTGATGATGAACCTAAGAATGGACGAGTCCCAGCATGTCAGTAAAACATCTGGAGATCAAATGATTGGAATCGGAAATACTCAAGTCAAAAAGGGATGAGTCAGTAAGAAGAACTGACACAACTGTATAAATTGAGTTAATAACGGTAAAGTTAGTCGAGGAATATTACTAGAGGAAAAGAGGGATGAAGTTATGCAATCCCTGAGAGGTTGAAAAATAACCCTAAAGGAGGTGTTTTGGAGATCTAATGGATATAGAGATAATTTTAGAGAAGGTATTGTGGACTAATAAGGGGTCGAGCCCATTTCTACTTAAAAGCTATGGCTTGTAAGTAGTGGAACCCTTCCAACCTTATAAACCCATAACACTTCTCTATTTTTTCTAATGTAGGATCTTATTCTCAACACCCGCCCTCACGTGCAACGTGGATACACTTGCCACGTGCAATTCTCACCCGCCCTCAACACCTATCTACGAGCCAGGTATTCCCCTTCCGGTCTCGGACGAGGGGGGACAATCGCCTCGAGTTGAGTATTTTTTTTCCTCCTCCATACAACCTCGGGTCGGGTACGGGTGCGAGCCCACTAGCTCTGATACCATGTTAGAGAAGGTATTGTGGACTAATAAGGGGTTGAGCCCATGTCTACTTAAAAGCCATGACTTTGTAAGTAGTGGAACCCTTCCAACCTTATAAACCCACAACACTTCTCTATTTTATCCAATGTGGGATCTTATTCTCAATAGATGACAATAGGTAAGGAATTAATACCATCTGATGACGTGGATGAACCATTAGAAGGTTGTATAGAGTCATTACCTACTGGTGACGTTGATGAAGGTTGTATAGATTCATTACTTTCTGGTGATGTTGATGAACCGTTAGAGGGTTGATTAATACTTGCGATTGGCTCACCATCACCTGACTCATCTTTCTCCCTCTTAGCACTGTCCTTATTTCTCCTGCTATAAACCTTCAATTGAGGCTCATCCTTTTTTCCATCTTTGTTACTCCAAATTATAGGACACGTATTCACTCCTACAATAATATTTTCAGCACTTTGATCATTGATAATTTCTTCATTTTTTTGCCATATATCAGGAATTAACAAGTCTTGTAATACAGTTGCAGATTTTGTTGATTTCTTATAGAATGGTTCATTCTCACGAAAAGTCACATCCATACTCACAAATAGTCTTTTCTCACTTGGACTCCAACACTTGTATCTCTTTTGAGTACTGGAATAACCCACATAAATACATTTCAATGCACGAGGATTGAGCTTACTTACTGAAGGACGATAATCTCTCACAAAACATATACATCCAAACACACGAGAAAGGACTATGTATGTGTTTTTTTCCATCAATACTTCACAAGGTGATCTAAAGTTCAACACTTGCGAGGGCATCCGATTAATCAAATAAGCTGTTGTCAGTACAACTTCGCCCCATAAATACTTTGGTACGTTCATCTTGAAGAGAAGAGAATGAGCAACTTCCAACAAATGACGATTTTTCCTCTCTACAACACCATTTTGTTGGGGGGTATTTAGACATGTAGTCTGATGAATAATTCCCTTACTAGATAGATAAGACAAAAATTCCCGATTCATATACTCATTGCCATTGTCTATTCTAAGAGTACAAACTTTGGTATTAAATTGAGTTTGAACAAGAGCCAGAAAATCCTTAAAACATAATAGTGCTTCTCATTTGTGTTTCATCAAATATAACCATGTCATTCAAGAGTGACAATCAATAAATGTGATAAACCATCTGAATCCACTAATAGAGGTAATCGAACATGGCCCCTAGACGTCCGAGTGAATCCATGAAAATGGCTCTATAATTCTTAATCCAGTAGAATTATAACTTGTTTTTGTGTGTTTTCCAAACTCACAAGCATCACAAACAAGTTTATTGCGTTCTACTTTACTCATCAGCTCTGGTCTCAACCTTTTAAGACTCTCAAAAGATGGATGTCCCAACCGACAATGTTCTAACATTGCTTCATCTTCTTCTTTACTATTCACTGCAACACTCAAACTTTTATCCATAACTCTTTTATTTAGATACCATAATCCTCCACGCTTACGGCCAGTTCCAAGTATCTTCTCAGTGTTTCTCTCTCGAAAGATACAAGTGTCCCCATCAAAAATTATTCTACAATTCAATTGATCAATGATACTTCTAACTGATAATAGATTAATTGGAAAAGAGGGAACATGCAAAACAGATGATAATGTGATCAAATCAGTACATCTAATAGAGCTCTACCCTTTGATAGATTGTAATGTTCCATTTGTCGTATGAACATCTCCCTTATGAGTTTGAGGATATTTATCATATGTATTAATTTTTTTCTATTGATCCTATCATATGTCTTGATGCAACAGAATGAATAATCCAATATGTGGAAGATTCAAGTATTTCTACCTAATTACCACAATTGATCTCATTCTCGTCCAGTATGATGAGACATCTACTATTCATATTTTCCATCTCTCTCGAATCTCTTCCAGCTTCTAGGTCTCCAGGTCGTAGCTCCCAACGATGACAAATCTTAGAGATATCTTTTCGTCTTCTTTGACAATTCAGCTAATTCACATCCGGAGCCGTCTCAGGCTCCCTCGATCCTTTAGATCTGCCAAAACTTGAAAATACTAGAAAACCCTAGCTCTGATACTATATTGAATATTGGAAAATAGAAATTACTGATAGTAAATTACATTAAGAATATATATAGGGTATATTTGCACTATTTACAAATAGACCCCTAACTTATTAATATTGAACACCATCAGTAGAGAACGTAAAGCTAATGCAGGGAAACCTCCAATTAGATATGGTTTTGAGAATGATATATCTAATTATGTTTCATATGCATCTGTTCCACCTGCATACAAGTCGTTTATTGCATCAATACAGTCAGTACAGATACCAAATAATTGGCAAGAAACAAAATGGGAAGCGAAGTGGCTTGGAGCAATGCATGAGGAGATGAAAGCACTAGAGAAGAATAAAATGTGGGAACTTGCTCAACTTCTAAATGGAAAAAAGGTTGTAGGATGTAAGTGGGTATTCAATATGAAATAGAATGCCGAAGGAGAAGTTGTGAGACACAAAGCAAGGTTGGTGGCAAAAGGTTATAGTCAAAATATGGAATAGACTATGATGAGACTTTTGCAACAGTAGCTAAGATGAGCACTATTAGAATGCTTATCTCATGTGCTGTTGATTTCAGGTGGACATTACATCAAATGGATGTAAAGAATGCATTTTGCAGGGAGACCTACTAGAGGAAGTATATATGGAGATTCCACCTGGATTTGGTACGACGAAGACTATGGGGGAGGTTTGTAGATTGAAGAAATTTTTGTATGGACTCAAATAGTCACCAAGAGCATGGTTTGATCGATTTCGATGTGCAGTGGTCAAAATGGGTTACCGACAGTGTAACGGAGACCATACGGTTTTCTATCGACACTCTAATGGTCAAGTTACTATTCTCGCAGTATATGTGGATGAAATCATCATCACTGGGAATGATGATATTGAGATATTACAGTTGAAAAAACAACTAAGTAAACAAGTTGAGGTAAAAGACTTGGGTCCTCTAAAATATTTTCTCAGTATTAAGATTGCGAGATCTAGGAAAGACATAGTACTTTCTCAGAGAAAGTATACATTAGATTTACTTACTAAGACAGGGATGTTAAGTTGTCGACCTGCTTCAACACTTACAGAACCGAATCATAAGTTATGTGCTCGGTCAGGTGACCCAGTGGATAAAGAACGATATCAGAGAATTGTGGGATGATTGATCTATCTATGTCATACAAGACCTGATATCACATATGCAGTTAGTATTTTGAGCAGATATATGCATGATCCCAGGACAAATCATTGGGATGCTACCATGAGGATATTGAGATATTTAAAACGGGGTCCAAGCAAAGGACTTTGGTTTAAGCATAGTGGAATGCTTTTGTCATTTAGATTGGGAAAGTTGTGTGGATGATAGGAGATCTACGTCTGGCTATTGTGTGTTTGTTGGAGGTAATATTGTATCTTGGAGGAGTAAGAAACAAGAAGTAGTTGCCCGATCATCAGCAGAAGCAGAGTACAGATCAATGGCTCAAACTGTTTGTGAGATAATTTGGATATGAAGCTTACTAATGGAGCTTTGCCTCTTTAGAGAAGAACCGATCAAGTTGTGGTGCGATAACAAATCTGCTATAAATATTGCCAACAATCCAGTTCAACATGATAGGACCAAACACGTGGAAATTGATCGATTTTTCATCAAAAATAAAATTGATATGAAATTGTGGAACTGCAATATATGAAGACCAGTGGACAACTAGCAGATTTTTTAACTAAAGGTTTAGGTTACAGAGAATGGGATGATATTTGTAACAAGATTGAAATGGTAGATATCTACCATCCATCTTGAGGGGAGTGTGCAATATTAATAAGTTAGGGGTATATTTGTAAATAGTACAAATATACCATATATATATTCTTAATGTAATTTACTATCAGTGATTTCTGTTTTCCAATATTCAATAGATAAGATCTAGATAATGTCATGCTATAAGGGACAAGAAAACCAACGATCCCGATGAAAACATGACTCAAAATAAGGAAGAGTCGGTTTATAAGCATGACAAAGTCAAACATAATTTGGACCAATTTGTAATGAACAACGAATGAAGGAAGAGTCGAAATGGGATGAAAAGGTGTTGATAAAGAAATCCATGGAAATAAGTACGAAATTCTCTATAGGAAGACGAGCTAAGGGTTTCAATGATCAAGTGGTTAACTAGACACGGAAATGGTTAGTTATCTTGGAATTTCCAATCTTTAGTACAGGAACTCAAGGGGAAGATTATTGCTCTAAGCAAAGAGAGAGAAAAAATCTAAGAACATACCCTGAGGTAAGGTATGTCTAGTTATGACAAACTCCAATGGAGGGAGTTAATAATATAAAGGAAAAGAGATTCCTTAAGTGAAGGTTGTAAAAGGGACTAATTGCAAGGATGAGAGAAAAGTTTGCATATTAAGCAAACACCAAAGAGGCATCAAAGGAAATGATTGCTCATGCAAGGCAGCTAACTAAGTTTTGGGGAAAAAACTTCTAAAAGGACAGGAGAGTTGTAAACCCCGCCCTTTTGAGCTAAGGAAAATAGGGAAGAGAACTGATCAAACCAAGTGAGAAAACCAAAATGGTTCACAAACCCAATAATGGTGAATGGGCAATTTAGGAATTTACAACTCCTAGGTAATCCAAAGGGTTCAAAATACTATGAAAAAGAACCTTAGGATAAATTGGAAGAGGAAAATTAGGCCAGTTTGGAAGAACCGGGTCCAACAGGATTGAACCGGTTTATGAACCGATAGAAATTCAAAGGAATTCAACTCCATTGTACTCCAAAGAAATTCATAAACCTTGGGAAGGAACCTTAGAACAAAGTGGGAGAGAAAAACCAGACCGGTTCAGGTGAACCGGACCTGAACTGGATTGAACCAGTTTAAGGATCGAGTCGGTTTATGAACCGGAATCGATAAAGAGATGGTAAACCAGGAATGTTATGAACCCTAAGTGACCCAAGGAGTCAAAAAAGACATGGAAATGGACTTGTGAAGGAATTTGGAATGAAAACCAAACCGGTTCAACGGACCGATTTGAACCACTATTGAACTGAATTCTAAATTAATTTTTCTAGGTGGCTTAAATAATTCAAATTGGAGATTTGAGGCCACCATTGGATAGAGAATGAATTTAGAAATTTTTAGAATTGAAAAACTCAGTTGAATGGGGGGTGAACTGATCGGTTTAAACTTCAAACTTGGTTCGGACCAATCCGTTCCTGTTTGGAACAATGTCATCTTCTTCCTTAGGATGACAACACTATTCACTCACCGGGAAACTAAAGAAAGGCTGACGAAGAAGAAACGCTTCTGTTTGGGCATTTCTGGTCATCAATGTCAGTCATAATGGTGCTAAACGGATGGCCAACGGGTCCCCAAGCTCCCTATATAAAGAGCCCCTCCCCATTCATCCTCTCTACACCTGGAAACTCCATTCTCTCTCAACTGCTCCATTTTCCGATGAAGCTCGAACCAGAACTTTGACATGGGGTCTTTTCTGAGCTAAACAAGGTGAGGTTGGGATCTTTAGAACTGGGGAGAAGTCAGCTACACATTTGTAGTCTCCGTTCACTCCGAGAGTCGCCGACGTGATAAAACAGTGAAGCAGCTCCCGTAGACCGAAGCTGCCCTATTTCGTCCAAGTTGAAATCGACCATTTTGAGCCCTCCTCAGGCCAAACCAAGCCTACCCAACACTTCCTCAGCCCTCCCACGACCAAATTAGGACTGAAAGGTAAGCCAATTCGGCTCCCCTTTACAATTTTCGGCCGATCCTAGAGAGAGAACCGATAGAATTTCAATGATGAAATTCTAACTCAATTAGGCATCAATTGATGCGATTCTTGATTCTATTATAAACCTCAAGATGAGAGCTATCTACCCAGATCGATAGCTCGAACCGTCGTGCCCTCACCGGTGAGAAATCAAAGCTTTCTCTCTCTATAGTCTGTTTTCTGATGAAGCTCCGTTTGAGCTCGTTCCAAGGTTAAAATCTACGATTCAAAGTTCCTTAGAATCATATAAACATGTAGGAACTCAATTTCAACTCCAATTTCAACAATTAGAGGTGTTTGATCAGTCAATCTGATGAAATCAAATTTGGCAGTGTTGAAGAGTTGAAATTGGGGGGAAAATTGAAATTTGAAGGACCAAAATGAAATTTTATGAAATTGAGGGCCAATTGGGCATGGAAATATTGTTGGAGGACCAGTTGAGAAATTTTGGAATTTTTTGGGCAAAATGGTAATTTTGGAAAAGTTGGAGGAGCAAATTGGAAAGTTGGGAAATCAATCCCCTTTTTGTGAAATGGAATAAATTGAGGTCCTATGATAAATTTTAGAAGTTTCGGGACTCAATTTGAGAAAAAATCGGCATTAGGGACTTAAAGTTAAAGCGAAATAACTTTAATGACCTAATTGCAAATAAATGGAAGTTTTACTTTCTCATTCATTTGGAATGAATGAAGACAATTAGGCCAAAGGATAATGAACCAAGATGTTCATATCATGTAGGAATGCGAAGTACCGGAAACGCCAGCAAGGACAAGCTCTCGTGAATACAAAGAACCGGTCTAGTGAAATTCACGGCATTAACAGGTGAGTGGGTTTATTAACATCATACCCGGTTGGGATGATGAGCACAACTTAAAATTAAAAACCACTTACCGGTTGTGAGTGGTAATCTTATATCATACCCGGTTGGGGATGATAAGTACCTCGGTATGAAAACCCACTATTAAGTGGTATTTTAAACATCACAACTTAAAGGAAGTGATGTGAAAATCATGCGGAAAAACTACTTACCGGTTGTAAGTAGATCATACCTGGTTGGTATGATGAGACTTCATTGAAGGAAGTTGAAAACCCTTCATCGGTTATGAATGGAGGTGTCCTTATTCCCGGGCGATATAATGGATAGAGAAAACATATGTTTTATCGGAAGTGCTCTCCCCTGACTGTGTGCGAATGCTACAACAATTTGGGAGACCTTCTCGACGGAAGCTCGAATAGCTCTAATAGGTCGGGGGCCTCGGTTTTGCAACTTGGGGGCTAAATGCGCGATTTTGAAAATCTCGTACAGTGGGCTTACGAATATGTGTAACCTTTATGATGAAGGATGTGTGTTAGGTGATGACACACTGGTAACTAAGAAATAATGGGAAAACTCAAATTTTTAAATAAAGGTATTTTTGAAAAAAAAGGAGTCTAGCACACTCTGTATAAATGTTTTCTTAAAAATTAAAAATATGTTTTTAAAAACCCATTCACTAAGTAGTCGTACTCACCCCCTCCCTTAAAAACCATCAACTAAGATGCTTGTAAGATAGGTATGTAAAGTTTAAAATTTCATGCAGTTTTGATTATGCAATTCTAGGAAATGGTGCAGGTTTAAAGGATGCCTTACTCTTTACGGTTTATAATAAGGGGAAACCCTTTAATAAACTAGGAGAGTGGCGGGTTGATCACGGGATTCGACCAAACTGGGTTAGGGTGTGTCACCGGTCAACGAACGTGTTAACAATCAATGAACCAGTCAACAGCCAATGGTCAACGACGCCACCACAACAGCCACACAAGCATGAGCAACTAATGGGAGGTTGCCACATGTTCGGTCAATGGTCAATGGATGTCTAGTTAGCATGTCACGCAGACATGGCCAGCCAATGGGAGGCTGTCACGTGTCTGGTCAACGGTTGGCGTGGTTGTTGAGTTTGACGTCCATGTCAAAAAAATTGGCCAATCACATCGTGCCACATGGCATACCTGCCACATCATCATCTTCAACCTCCAACCGCTGACAGAGAGAAGAGAGAAGAAAGAGTCATCGAAAAATCTGGGATCTCTGATGACTCAAAAATGCTCTGATCAGCTCGCCGACGGTTGAGTCGAAGGTCAAGTCTTATGTCGGCGGGTAGCCTGAGTTGTTGTCGAGCTCTCTATCTAAAGAGCACCTCTCCATTCAATCTTAGCATCCCACAATCGACCGAAGAAGACAAACTACTCAATTTTTCGATGACTAGCAAACTAGAGCTCTGGCATCAGAGCTTTTCTCCACCTCAGAAGTTGCATTCAGTACCATTAGAACCAAAAGGAAGTCCTCTACACATTTGCACCCTCCATTATGCTCGAGAGCCACCGTGGAAGAACGAGGGAGCTCAAACAGTAATACTACTCCTCAGCTATTAATAGCCCGAGCTGCTCGAGCTCAACTCGAGTCATCCCCAGGCCAATTTCGGCCAAACCAAGCCCCCCAAACACCACCTAGAGGTGCCCCGACCTTCCCCTGAGCTAGCACGGTTAGCCCCTCTGCCGTAAAACAATGTTCACGGCCGATTTCAACAAATAAATTAACATTGAAATTCACACCGCTCATGCCACCAATTGAGGCATGGTTTAATCCATGGAAGATCCCTAGGAGGAGAGCAATCTAGAGAAAGCAAGAGCTCCGGTCACCGGACCCTCACTGGTAATATATCAAAGCCTTTTCTCTCTAGATTGAATTTTTTGGTGAAGCTCCATTTGAGCTAATTTCTAAGCCAAATCGAAAGATTCAAAGCTTAAAATGAAAAGGGAGATGTAGGGAAGACAATTCAGATCACCAATTAAGACAATTAACCCCGTTTGGGGGTCAATTGAATGAAATTGTGATTCAGGGACCAAATTGCAATTTATGAGAAATTGGAAAATTTGGGGATTTTTGGGAAATTGGGGGCTGAATTACAATTTAAGGAAAATTGGGGCATTTTCATGAAATTAACTTACAATTGGGACCAAATTGGGCAATTGGATGAAGTGGAGGGCCAATTTACAATTTTTAAAAATTCCAAGACCAATTTGTAATTTTTGACAAGTTAAGGACCAATGAGTACTTTTGGAAAAATTGAGGACCAATTGGTAAATTTGGAAAATTTAGGGACCCGTGAAGGGTAATTGGAAGTCCTAGGGACTTAGTGGAGATTTAATAAAAATTGGGAACCCAAATGTAATGTTATAAATGTTGAGGGAAATAAATGTAATTTAGGCATAGTGCAAGGACTTGTGCGCAAATACCCGAGACTATGAGGTCCCTTATGTTGATTCTTTTGATAAGGGTACTTGAACCATGCAGGAGTTGATCGTTCAAGTATCGGTGCAAGGAAGCAAACCATGGGTCAAGATCTCACCGGGAAGTCCACATCACTATCACCGGGTGAGTGAGATTTCCAACATCATACCTAGTTGGGGGTGATGAGAATTGTTTTAAAGTTTGAAAAATCCTTTTTTCAGGAATGGCCTCCCTTAACTGCGTGAACCTACTTAAACATTTTGGGAGACTTTCCTGATTGGACCCGGGATTGCTCCAATTGGCTTAAGGCCTCGAATTTGAAAATAATAAGGTCGAAGGCCTAGTTTTTGGAAAGCTCGTGAAGTGGGCCCAAGGCCAGTGTGCACGGGTTGGACCCATAGATAAATATGAACTATAAGAATCATGAAAACCCTCAGAAAAACAAGAATTGTTGTGTGATTGGCTAAGGGGCCAAGACAGAACTAACAAAGCTTGATGGGCTAGTGGCAGTGCACCCAGACCAGGTCGACGGACTGGTCAAGGCAAACAACTGTAGGCTAAGTCGAGTGTCGGGGCCGTTGGACCGTTGGCACCAAAGAGCATGGTTAATGAATCAAAACTACTGTATGCATGTATGAGGAATTTGGGAGCATCTAGATGCCCAAGAGGGGTAGTCAATGAGTCCTGAAGGCTGCTAGACAACCTGGATGCAATAAGGACAAGTCTATCATGCCAGTTAGTCATGAAGCTTTGATAGCTTCGTGTGCACTAAGACCGAGGCCGGAGGGGAAACGAGGTCTCGTCCAACAAAGTGGACATGATGAAGCATTGAGACCAAGGCCAGAGGGGAAATGAGGTCTCGTCCAACAAAGCGAACATGATGAAGCATTGAGACCGAGGCCAGAGGGGAAATGAGGTATCGTCCCACCAAGGGGACATAATAAGGGTTTGAAGGGTTGGACTATTGATGTCTCCTCAAACTCAGGGTAGAGGCAGTGCACCTCTATTTGGGTGGATGGAATAGACACATTGAACCTTAAGTGGAACGGTCAAGGGTTGTTCTATGAACGTGTGATCCCTTTCTATGATAGAAAGGGCATGCGATTGTTTGTTGAGGCATCTCTCGAGCAAGAGGAAATGCTCAAGAAGAGACAAACTCATATTACAATAAATTAAAAGCATAAAACTTTTTCGATAAACTAATTATTTTGAAAACACACTCTCCAACCCCCACTCACTGAGTTGTATAAACTCACCCCTCCCATTAAACTTTTTCACAAGAAACACCTCGCCTCAATGAGCCTAGGTGGGGAAAATAAGCCAATGGTACAACTATCAGGTAACTTTATGTTTTGTAAACTTTTTTATGGAAAACAAGTACTCCAATGCCTTTACCTTCCTCATACTATTTATTAGAAATACTAGATTAGTACGAGGAAGGGTGGCAAGTTAATCACGAACCCCGACCAAACCAGGTCGGAGAGTGATAGACAAGGCTACCTATTGTCATTGGACTCGGCCCCAAACTCACTCACTAGTGGTTATATCATCGAGGTTTTTGGGTCGCTGAAGACCGAAGAGTCTGCCCATCCCTCTGTCTTCTAGAAAGGCTAAGGTTGAAGATGACACTATGCATGCGTGAGAGCTTCGAAGGTGTGCACTGCCACATGGCACATTGTGATTTGTTGCCTTCACTGACACGACTTCCGTCTTAGCTTCCTAGTCAACCTTTGACTCGTTGTTCGGACACGTGGTGGTCTCCCATTGGCCACTTATTCCAACATAGGTGCTTACCATGCTTGATCAGTCATTGACCATGATATGTGGCATCCTCTACTAGTTGATTTAAATGCGTCAAATTTCCCTCCTAATGCATAGTGTCACTACCACATGTTAGCCTTTAATTAGCTGAAACCATCAGACGTGGCTCTACCACGTGTCGACCTCTGATTGGTAGACCATTTCTCCAACATCCTTGTTGGATGCTGACGTGGTATCCATGCCACATTTCAGCTTCTCATTGGTCAGCCTTGCTGGTGAGGCTTCTCCTTAGTTGACCATTGATCGAGGATACGTGTCGTGCTTTGATTAGTCAATGTTTCCAAGTTCTAACCGAGCATTGAATGGGTGCACTTTGCCATGTGTCGCGCGCTGATTGGTCACATTACTAACTGGGCACTAACCTGGCAGCGATCTGTTGACCGGCTGGACCATTGATCGATCAGGCTAGACTGGGTTCGGTGACTCAAATTCAAAAATTGGCTGGTTCAGGCCCGATTCGACCAATTTTCTAAAATTTAAAATTTTCTAAATTCATGTAAATTCATTTTCTATCCAATGGTGGCTTCAATTTTCCAAATTGATGTTTTTAAGCCACCTAAAAAATGAATCTTTGAATCGGTTCCCTACAGTTTATCCTTGTTTGATCCGGTTCAGGTTTGGTTCACCCTGAACTAGTGAAGTTCTCACACTCAATTTTATTCATGGTTCATTTCCATGATTTTTTTGTATTTATGGGGTTTATAATCGACATCACTATGAATGGGACGATCATCATAGGATGTGACTTGGAGTGGGGAATATAACATACATATCACTTGTAGCCTTGAGTTTTCTTTTGTGAGACCTCAATGGACATGACAATGGATATGCTGCCAAGTGTGATCTTGTGTGCATACCAAGTTATGACATAAGAGAGGGGAATCGAGTTCTCTGTGATAATTGACATGTTAAAAGATTAAATAATTGGTTCACCTTGTAGATGCTATGTGATTTGTGAATTGTTAAGTTAAAAACTTATGTTAAACATTTTATGTAGAGGTCGGGGTTATAAGACATGTAGTGACTTGACATCGATAAACTCGTTTACTAAGCTGTGGGCTCACCCCCCCCCCCCCCCCTCCCCCTCCAAAACCATTTCATGGGTTTAAGGGAGTACGAAAAGGCACGAGCCCTAGCTGTATCCAACTCTCATGTGTGAATCGAGGTATGGACCACGAAGTTCAAGCATGCAAGTTTATATACTTTACTTATCAATTGTTGAATTCTTGATGGAAAGTTGTATTCATTTTGGGCACATTACTTTGATTTAAGAAATTTTTTAATTTACATTGAAATTTATAAATATTTTGTTCTAAGACTTGTTTTGTACTATTTTGGTGAAGGTACTCACTATTGTAGTATTGAGGGGAAATGGTAGGTTGTCATTAGATCTCGACTCGGGAAATCGGGTCGAGCATGACAACTTTAGTTGTGTCAAAGACCACATTTTCAAAACATGAAATTTTGGAAATAGGAGGATTTTGGGATGATTGGAGAAAACGGGAACAACACTGATAAAACCTTTGGTTAAAATATTAAAAGAAAATAAGTCTAACATATACTAAGAAAATACTTAAAATTTTGTAAATACGATTCTAAGGAGACTACGAATTTCTTTGTCCGAGAGCAACCGAGCATCCTTGGAGGAGCACACCTTTGACTTAGTTGGAGGACTGGTGCATAGAGACACGAGGAGCAAAATTAGGGGAGCACCTGCTGAAGGCTCCTAGGAACCTACCAAAACCCTGAAATACATATGAGCCTATATGGACATTATAAGGGATCTAAGGATGAATCATGGGTAATCAAGAGTGTCACTCCTTATCTTACTAGCTACAACAAGGGGATTCGAGGTTACCCCACCTCAAGGAGCACCCCCGTCTCAAAGAGAGGCTCAAGATTTTTATATCCCGAGGAATATAAAGGCCCTCAAGCAAGTTTGGTGTAAATCATTATCGAAAGAGAAAGACATAGTGGTAGCCATGGATTGTATGCATAACACCAAAAAGTTGATACATCATAAAAATACACCTAATATGTCACGCCCCGACACTGTTTGGTCAGATCCCCATGAGCAACTCGCCACTCGCCCGATTTATTAAGGGTTTTCCCTTCTTTAAATCATGAGGAGTAAGACATCCTTTATACCTGTACCTTTCCTAGAATAACATTAATCAAAACTTCATAAAATTAAGCTTACATACATGTCTTGCAGGTTTAGCTAGATGAAGGTCTTTAGGTAGGTTTTTCTCTCATTTATCTAAAAAGGGGTAAAGGAAGGGGGTGAGTTTGACAACTAAGTGAATGGATGTTTGAAATATGAGTTTCAGAAAAATAGTTTGATTTGGAGTGTGTCAGACTCCTTATTTCTTTTCAAAATTATTCCTTCCTCAATTTCTCAGTTTTCAAAACCATTACTCATCATTAACCACAGTCGGCGTGTTTAACAATCAATACATGCCCTTCATCATGAAGGGATCACACATTCGTAGGGTAGCATGTCCACTGCACTCACTTGTGGTGTTTGAGCAACTTTACCAGCCACCTAGATAGAAGCACATCCACTGCTACCCTAGGAATGAGTGAATGTATACGACATCCGACCCTCAAACCCGAAAAGAAACTCTATGTCTATACGAGGACAGAGATCTCATCCCGACCCCACCCTAGTCTCATGCGCATGAAGCTACGTCGAGCTTCCCTGACTACTACCATGACAAACTAATCTTATATCCACCATGTCGACCAATAGCCCCTAGGACACATCACTACCCCTCTAGGGCATCTTGATGGTCCCTGTAAACCCAGTCCTTTGATAATGAGAAAATCGGGAAAAGAACCGGTCACTTTAAAACTGAATTGGTCTACAAGATCGATTATTAGGAAACTGGCAAATTTGAGAATTTTCAACTCCCATGTGACTCAAATGGTCCATAAACTTGGGAAAAGAACCTTAGGACGAAATGGGTAAGAAAAATTGGATCGGTTCAAGAAAACCGGGTCTGAATCGAAAAGAACCGGTTTATGAACCAAGTTTATTCGTGAACCGGAACCGATAGAGAATGGGTCAACCAAGAAATTTATGGATCCCTTGTAATACAAAGAGATTTATAAACCTTGGGAAGGAACATTAGAACAAAGTGGGAGAGAAAAACTAGATTGGTTCGGGTGAACCAGACCCGAACTGGATTGAACCGGTTTAAGGACCGAGTCAGTTTATGAACTAGAATCGATAAAAAGATGGTAAACCAAAACTTTTATGGATCCTAAGTGACCTAAGGAGTCACAAAAGTCATGGAAATGGACTTGTGAAGGAATTGGGGATGAAAACCAAACTGGTTAAGGTGAATCGGATCTGAACCGGTTTGGACCACTATGGAACCAGATCCTAAATTCATTTCACTATGTGGCTTAAATAATTCAAATTTGAGATTTAAGGCCACCATTGGATAGAAAATGAAGTTATAAATTTTTAGATTTAAAAAACTTGGTCGAATGAGGGGTGAACCGGCTAGTTTATGCTTCGAACCCAGTTCGGACCGGTCCAGTCCGGTTCGGAACAGTATCGTCTTCTTCCTTCAGATGACAATATTGTTCACTCGCCAGAAAATTGAAGTAGCGCTGGCAGAGAAGAAACGTTTCTGTTCGATACGTTTCATGCCGTCAATGTCTGTCATAAAGTGCTAAATGGACAATTAACGAGTCCCCGAGCTCCCTATATAAAGAGCCCCACTCCATTCATCCTCTCCACACCTGAAAAGCTTACTCTCTCTTAGTTGTTTAGTTTTCTAGCAAAGCTCGAACTAGAGTTCCGATATAGGGTCATTTTTTAGCAATAGGATGCGAGGTCAGGTTCATTAGAACCAAGGAGAAGTAAGCTATACGGTGGTGACATCTATTCAATCCAAGAGTCACCAGAGAAGCGCCAATGTGATCAAATAGTGAAGTAGCTCCGGCGGACCGAAGCTACCCTATTTCGGCTGAATTGAAATCAGCTGATTCGAGCCCTTCTCAGGCCAAACCAAGCCCTCCCAACACTTCCTTAGCTCTCCAACGGCCAAATTAGGACGGATAATTAAGCCAATTCGACTCCCCTTTGCAATTTCCGATTGGTGTTAGAGAGAGAGTCGACCGAAGTTCAATGACGAAATTATAATCCAATTTGACATCAATTGATGTCATTCTTGAAAGAATCTCGGGAGGAGAACTACCTGCCTAGATAGAAAGCTCGGGTCGCCGAGCCCTCACCGATGTGTAATCGAAGCTTTCTCTCTCTACAGTTCATTTTCTAGTGAAGCTCCGTTTGAGCTCATTCCGACGTTAAAACTTGCGATTCAAATTGCTAAAGAATCGTATGAACATGTAGAAACTCTATTTCAACTTCAATTTCAACAATTGGAAATGTTTGATCGGTCAATTTGATTAAATTAAATTCAGCTGTGTTAATAAGTTGGAATTGGGGGGAAATGAGGAAAATTGGGGATTTTCGAAATTTTGAAGGACCGAAATGTAATTTTCTAAAATTGAGGGTCAATTAGGCATGATAAAAATCTTAGAGGACCAATTGAGAAATTTTAGAATTTTTGGGGTAAAATTTACCATTTTTGTAAAGGAAGGGCAAAATGGTAAATTTGGAAAAGTTGGGGGACCAAATTGGAAATTTGGTAAATTAAACCCATTTTTATGAAATTGAATAAATTGAGGTCCCAAGGGGAATTTTAAAAGTTTTGGGACTCCATTTGAGGAAAAACCAGCATTAGGAACTTAAAGTTAAAGAAAAATAACTTTATGAACCTAATTGCAAATAAATAAAAGTTTGGTTTTTCTTATTCATTTGGAATGAATGAAGTCTATTAGACAGAGAGATAATGAACCGAGATGTTAATATCGTGTAGGAATACGAAGTATTGGGAACACCAGCAAGGACAAGTTTACGTGAAATCGAGGAACTGGTCTAGCGGAATTCACGGTATTAACAGGTTAGTGGGAATTTTATATCATACCTGATTGGGAATGATAAGTAACTCAAAATGAAAACCCACAATTTTGTGGTATCTTAAACATCACAACTTAGAGAAGTGATATGAAAATCATGCGTAAAAGCTACTTATCGGTTGTAAGTATATCATACCCGGTTGGTATGGTGAAACTTCCTCGAAGAAAGTGGAAAACACGTTCATCAATTTTGAGTGGAGATGTCCCTCATATTTGGTCGCTATAATGGATAGTTGAAAATATATTTCATCGGAAGTGCTCGCCCCTGACTGTGTACCAATGCTTAAACGATTTGGGATACCTTCTTGATGGGAGCTCGAATAACTCTTATAGGTTAGGGGCCTCAATTTTGGAACTTGGGGGCTATTATGCCCGGTTTTGAAAATCTCGAACAAGTGGGCCATAGGCGAGTGAGCACAAGTAGGAGCTCATAAAAAAACATGAGATATGTGCTGTAAAACTTTAATAAATGAAATATTTGGCCATGGTACCAAGATAGGACCAACATATTCAGTCAACTAGCAGAAGTGCGACATGACAGGTCTCAAGACTAGTCAAGACAAATAACTGCAAGTTGAGTTGAGAGTCGGGGCCGTTGGACCAGTGGCACCACAGATTATATGGTATGATAAGAAAATATTATTTGTGCAAGCACTATGATTATGAGATCATCATGACGCCCATGAGGGGTAGTGATGCATCCTAAGGGCCATGGACGACCCGGTGAGTATAAGGGCAATTCGTCGTACCAGGTAACCGTGCAAAATTTGGAGTAGCACTAAGCGCATGAAACTAGGGTGGGGACGGGATGAGGTCTCTATCCTCACACGAATATGGAGAATTGATTTCAGAATTGAGGGTCGGATGCCACGTACATCCACTCATTCTCAGAGTAGAAGTGGACGTACTTCTATCTAGGTGGCTGGTAAAGTTGCTCCGATGCCACAAGTGGGTTCAGTGGTCGTGCTGGCCTACGAATGTGTGTTTAACCTTTATGATAAAAGTTGTGTGTTGGGTGATGACACACCGTGATTAAATAAGGACATGGTGGTAAAACCCGAGATTTTAAATGAAATGATTTTTGAAAGAAAGAAGTATGGCATACTCTAATACAACTCTTTTCCTCAAAGATATTTCTTGAAAAACCCATTCACTAAGTAGTTGTACTCACCCCCTCCTTTCTATCCCTTTTTCAGGAAAAGGAAAAATGACTGAGAATAATACCAAGCCTTACCCTCTGTCAAGTATGCTTAAATTTTCCTTAAGCTTGCATTTTATTGGATATATGTCTTCCAGGGAACAAGGTCGAAATTACACCCGGCTCATCTCAAGTTAAACTCGGAGGAAACTTCTCTTGAACCGAGAGAGCAGCGGGTTGTTCACGTGGATCCAACCAAACCGGGTTGGGTCGTGACAACTAGAGTGGTATCAGAGCCAAGTTCTCTTGAAACATTATCAATATTATGCCCTGATATTAACCCAACTCTAAACTATCGTGTAAGAAGGAAAGTCCCTAAGAAATTCGCAAAGAAATCTAGTCCTTCCCCTATAATCATGAAAAAGACATCCAACCCAAGGGAGGAAGGTGTTCAAAGTTTTCTAAAGGGCGAGAAGAGGGTACCCAAGGACATGGTAGAAGACTACCGAAAATTAGTTGGAGCCCCATTAGTACCAGAAGGTATCATATACCCTCCTCCTAGACAAGAAGAACCAACAACACCTCCTAGAAGTCCAACCCGTCCTCCTCCAATGCCACAACAGCCGAAGAGGAATCCCACCAAGAAGGTGGCCTAGGATAACTATTGGGATGTATATGCCACCTTCAAGAATATCCACCAAGTACCTCCACCCACTCAACCTAACCTCAACCCATCTTAATGGGTGAAGTGGACCTATGAGTGTGAAGAGGAAATACTAAGGCGGTACAGATTGGAGGCCATACATGGAATTCGCCCTATTAAAGAGCACAAAAAGACCCCAATCAGTTCCTCAGAGCCTTCTGATCAAGAGTCCCATAAACGTTCTAGGGTTAACTCTAGCTCTATGACCCCAAGGGATTAGGGGGTAGAGAATTCATGTAATAAGCCAAATTTTGGCAAGGTGATATTTCCTAAATAAATGAAAGTGAAGTTTATTAAAACTCCTAAGTTGCCTTGAGAAAAAATTAAGTGTAAGATAATAAAAGTTTAAATAAAAAGGAACCCCTTGAGGAAGAATGGGTTATGGGTAGTTAAACTCAACCCTTAAGACTTACCTTAGAAAACACGATAAATTCATCTGATAGAAATCCTAAGAAAAGGAAAAGAGTTAGAGGAGCAACCATCCAAGAGTACGTGGCTTTTGAGAGACAAGAAGTTCTGAGAATTGAAGATATAAGAGGAAGTATAACATCCCAAAAGAAACCACAAGAACAGAAGCGGATCGATAAGGAAAAGAAATTAAGTATAGAGTTTACCACGGAAAGATGGAGAGGAAGTACAACAATAGAAAGTCTCAGGTGTAACAAACTAAAGAACTAAGATACAAATTCCTTAGAAATTGCAAAGGATAAGAGGTAGGTGGAAAGTAAAGTGTGAGTCAAAGAAGGAACAAAAATGAGAAGTAGATGAATCATACTATGTCCTTAAGCTTAGGAGAAAGTTTCCAAGGGATAGGGCAATCAAACACTAGAAAATACGAGTGGTTAGGTGAAAGTATAGGGAGGTTGGGCATGATCTACTACAAGAGGGCTTGGAAAACTAAAAATAGGAACGTCAAAAGAATCCTATATAAGGAAATAACTTATTGGACCAAATTATTTGGAGGAGTAAACACAGTCTAACTAGAGATGGGGAATAGTGGAAAAATACTCCCCAACCAAGGCAAAAAGAGAAATACTGGGGATATAAGGGTACGAAAGGTTTGGACACGATGAAGAGGAGAGACCCACCTCAAAGGAATAGGCGAACACTGAAGCGAGTGGAAATGAGGCAGGATCAACAGAAGGTACTCCTGGATCCAAAGATCAAGAATAAGTTGGCAAAAATATCGGCAAAATATACTACAGAAATTTAAGGATTTCAATAGTAGATCTAGAAGAAAATACGGAGGGAAAAGAGAATGAAAAGCTCATCAGAGAAAGAAATCTTGGAAAGACATTGGCGTACCAAGGAAAGAAAGTGAAATAAATAGAATAAGCAATATGATAATTCCTTAAGAACAAGATAATGGGAAGAAAGAATCAGGTAACAAGGAGGAAGAAATTACCCGACTCATGACTGAGAATTTGCTACAATAATGTTGCCCTAAAGATATGGCGACACTACCTTTATAGAGTTAAGTGTAGGATATGCACAAATCAAAAGAGCATTAAGTACTTCCTAACTTAGAAGTAGTTAAATATCAATCAGAGGAGATGGCTAGAATTGGTGAAGGATTGTGATCTTGCAATAGGATATCACCTCGGAAAGGCTAATATGGTAGCAAATGCCTTAAGTCACAAGTATCAAAATAAGACGACACAAGTAAAGACAAGTTACCTACCCTTGTGACAACATTTGGGAAGGATGGAGGTAGATCTGAGGGTAGACAAGTAGGAAATGCTTGGTAGCTAACATGGCAGTAAGACCTAGTTTAACCGCATAATAAGGCTTAACAAATGACTGATAAAGAACTCCAATCTTATTTGGACCTGGTAAATAGAGAAAGGAAGCCAGACTACGACGTGCAGGGTGACGGAGTACTAACCTATAATGGTAGGGTATGTGTGCCTCAAGATAAGGAGTTGGAAAGATAAGTTTGGAAGAGGCACACGATTCGGTATATGCTATGCATCCAGGTAGTACTAAGATGTATCGCACCCTCAAATAAGGATACCGGTGGAAGGGCATGAAGAGGGACATTGTGGAATGTGTACATCGATGTTTGTCCTGTCAACAGATAAAAACAGAGCATCAGAAACCATTACCAATTCCGGAGTGAAAATGGGAGCACATCACCATGGTCTTCATCACGAGCTTATCGGTGACCAGAAAAGGTCATGATGCAATTTGGGTTGTTGTGGATAGATTGACCAAATCAGCACATTTCCTTACTATAAAGGTGACAGACACAATAGAACAGCTGGTTGTTCTATACATGAAGGAAATCATGAGACTCCATGGTATCCCGATAAGTATAGTGGCGGATAGATATCTAAGATTTACTTCCAGGTTCTGGCTGAGTCTACAAAACGCCCTGGGGACCAAGCTTCATGTGAGCACGACATTCCACCCTTAGACAGATGGTCAGTCTGAGTGGAATCCAAACCTTGGAAGACATGCTAAGAGCATGCGAGATCACCATGAACAAAAGTTAGGGGGAATACTTGTGCTTGATGGAAATTGCTTACAATAATAGTTATCATGCCAATGTTCAAATGGCTCCCTATGAAGCTCTTTATGGACGACCTTGCCACACCCCTCTACTTTGGGAAGAAGTGGGGGAAATGAAGTTAGAAAGGACAAAAATAATTGAGGATGCCACAGAGAAGATAAAACTAATAAAGAGTTGTCTTAAGACCGCCTAGGACAAGCAAAATAGTTATGCAAATAATCGAAGTCTAGGGTTTTAAAGTGGGAGATCAAGTATTCCTCAAGGTATCCCCATGGAGAGGAATACTAAGGTTCAGCAAAGAGGAAAGTTGAAACCAAGATATATCGGTCCATATCCCATCATTTAAAGGATAGGATTGGTAGCTTATAAATTGAAACTACTTCCTGATTTACAGAGAATATATGATGTATTCCACAACTCCATGCTTCAGAAATATCAGTCTGACCCTAGTCAAGTACTAGACCGACCTCCAATGGAACTAGAAGAGAACTTGACCTATCAGACAAAACCAGTACGAATCATCGAACGGAGAGACAAGAATTTAAGGAACAAGAAAAAATCCCTATGGTCAAGTTTTCATGGAAGAATGGACCCGTGCAGGAGGAGACATGGGAAGTCGAGTGTCTGTTGAGGGATAGTTACCCTCAATTATTTAATGTGTAATTGTTTTGGGATAAAACTCCTTAAAAAAGAAGGGGAGAGTTGTAAACCCCATCCTTTGATAATGAGAAAACTGGGAAAAGGACCGGTCACTTTCAAATTTTAAAACCGAATTGGTCTACAAGTTCGATTATTAAAAAATGGGAAAATATGAGAATTTTCAACTCCCATGCAACTCAAATGGTCCATAAACTTGGGAAAAGAACCTTAGGATAAATGGGGAAGAAAAAATGGATCGGTTCAAGAGAATCAGGTCCGAACCCGATAGAATAGGTTTATGAACCGAGTTTATTCGTGAACCATAACCGATAGAGAATGGGTCAACCAAGAAATTTATGGATCCCTTATGATCCAAAAAGATATATAAACCTTAGAAAGGAACATTAGAACAAAGTGGGAGAGAAAAACTAGATCGATTCGGGTGAACTGGACTCGAACCGGATTGAACCAGTTTAAGGACCGAGTCGATTTATGAACCAGAATCCATAAATAGATGGTAAACCAGAAATTTTATGGACCCTAAGTGACCTAAGGGGTCACAAAAGTTATGGAAATGGACTTGTAAAGGAATTGGGGATGAAAACCAAACCGGTTCAGGTGAATCGAATCCGAACCAGTTTGGACCGGTGTGAACCACTATTGAACCAGATCCTAAATTTATTTTTCTAGGTAGCTTAAATAATTCAAATTTGAGATTTAAGGCCATCATTGGATAGAAAATAAATTTAGATAAATTTAGAAATTTTTAGATTTGAAAAACTCGGTCGAATGAGGAGTGAACCGGCTGGTTTAAGCATCGAACCCAGTTCAGACCAGTCGGTCCAGTTCGGAACAATGTCGTCTTCTTCCTCAGATGACAGCATTATTCACTCGCCAAAAAATCGAAGCAGCACCGGAGGAGAAGAAACATTTCTGTTTGATACGTTTCAGGCCATCAATGTCTGTCATATAGGTGCCAAACGGATGGCCAACGAGTCCACGAGCTCCCTATATGAAGAGCCCCTCTTCATTCATCCTCTCCACACCTGAAAAGCTCACTCTCTCTCAGTTACTTAGTTTTCCAGCAAATCTCGAACCAGAGCTCTGATATAGGGTCATTTCTAAGCTAAAGGAGGTGAGGTCGGGTTCATTAGAACCGGGGAGAAGTCAGCTACACGGTGGTGACATCCGTTTGATCCAAGAGTCGTCGGAGAAGCGCCGGCGTGATCGAATAGTCACGTAGCCTCGGCGGACCGAAGCTACCTGATTTTAGGCAATTCGTGCCCTCCTCAAGCCAAACCAAGCCCTCCCAACACTTCCTCAGCCCTCCCACGGCCGAATTAGGATGGAAAGGTAAGCCAATTTGGCTCCCCTTTGCAATTTTTGATCGGTGTTAGAGAGAGAGTTGGTCGAAGTTCAATGACGAAATTCTTATCCAATTCGACATCAATTGATGTCATTCTTGATCCTAGAAAGAACATCAGGAGGAGAACTATCTCTATAGTTCATTTTCTGACAAAGCTCCGTTTGAGCTCGTTCCGACATTAAAACTTGCGATTCAAATTGCTAAAGAATCGTATGAACATGTAGAAACTCGATTTCAACTTCAATTTTAACAATTGGAAACATTTTATTGGTCAATTTGATGAAATCAAATTTGGCTATGTTAATAAGTTGGAATTGAGGGAAAATTGAGGAAAATGGGGGCCTCAGTTTTGGAACTTGGGGGCTATTATGCCTGGTTTTGAAAATCTCGAACAAGTGGGCCATAGGCTAGTGGGCATGAGCAGGAGCTCGTAAACAAACATGAGATATATGCCATAAAACTTTAATAAATGAATTGATTAGCCATGGTACCAAGACAGGACCGACATATTTAGTCAACTAGCGGAAGTGCGACATGACATGTCTTTGGACTAGTTAAGACAAATAGTGGTAGTTGAGTTGAGAGTCGGGGCCGTTGGACCAGTGGCACCACAGATTATATGGCATGATAAGAAAATATTGTTTGTGCATGCACTATAATTACGGGATCATCAAGATGCCCATGAGGTGTAGTGATGCATACTAAGGGTCCTGGACGACCCGGTGAGTATAAGCGCAGTTCGTCGTACTAGGTAACTGTGCGAAATTTGGAGTAACACTAAGTGCATGAGACTGGGGTGGGGATGGGATGAGGTCTATGTCCTCATACGGACACGGAGAATTGATTTTGAGATTAAGGGTCGGATATCACGTGCATCCACTCATTCTCAAGATAGAAGTGGACATACTTCTATCAAGGTGGCCGGTAAAGTCGCTTCGAAGCCACAAGTGGGTTCAGTGGTCATGCTAGCCTACGAATGTGTGTTTAACCTTCATCATAAAGGATGTGTCATGGGTGATGACACACCATGATTAAATAAGGAAACGGTGGTAAAACCCAAGATTTTAAATAAAATTATTTTTGAAAGAAAGGAGTCTGACACTGGTAGTCGTACTCAACCCCTCCTTTTTATCCCCCTTTCAAGAAAAGAAAAAATGACTAAGAATAATTCTGAGCCTTACCCTCTGTCAGGTATGCTTAAATTTTCCTTAATCTTGCATTTTATTGGATATATGTCTTCTAGGGAACAAGGTCGAAATTACGCCTGGCTCATCTCGAGTTAAAGTTAGAGGAAACTTCTCTTGAACCGAGAGAGCGGTAGATTGTTCATGGGGATCCAACCAAACCGGTTGGGGCATGATAGTCCCAAACCTCAGTGGATGCATAAAACAATAGTTTTTCTCATAAAACATCGTGTATCTAATCCAATGGTCCCAACCCTCAACTCAACCTGCAACTATTTGTCTAGACCGGTCCGTCGACCTGTCTTGTCGCATTGCCACCAATCCATCGAGTATGTCTGTCCTGTCTTGGTACAATGGCCAAATACATCATTTATTAAAGTTTTCATGGCTTAATCTAATGTTTGTTTATGAGCTCCTGCTCATGCCAACTGGCCTTGGGCCAACTCTATGAGATTTTTAGCATCGGGTATTTAGCCCCCCAAGTTCCAAAACCGATGCCTCTAACCTATTTGAGCTATACGGGAGAGCACTTCTTACAAAAATAATCTTTTCATTCATCTATCACACCAACCGGTGTGATGACATCTTCGCTTACAACCGCTAAATGGGTTTTCCACTTCTAAGAAGTCCATCATACTAACCGGGTATGATCTACTTACAATTATTAAGTAGTTTTTCTACGTGTTTTCTCACATCACCCCATCCAGGTGTGATGTTAAAATGCCAATTGGTAGTGGTTTTTAATTTCAAGGTACTCATCATCCCAAATGGGTATGATGTGAAAATTCTCACTCGGCCGTGAATAAAGTGAATTCTTCTTAATCAGTTTTTTGCCTTCACGCGAGCTTGTCATGACTTGTTAAATATCATTTGGCCTTATAGCCTTCATTCATCACAAATGAATAACATTCCCAAACTTAAGTGCAATTTTCCCCAAATTGAGTCTCGGAACTTCAAAAAATTACTTTGGGCCCTCAATTTATTCAAAATTACAAAAAGGGGTTCAATTTTCCCAAATTCCCAATTTGGTCCCCAACTTTTCCAAAATTAGAATTTTGCCCCTACTTTACAAAAATGGTAAAATTGACACAAATAATTCCAATCATTGACCAATTGGTCCTCCAATATCTTTTCCATGGCCAATTGGCCCTCAATTTTGGGAAATTGCACTTTAGTCCCTTGAATTTTTTAAATTCCCAAAATTTCCCCAATTATCAACCTTTTAAACTGATCAGATTTGATTTCATTAAATTGACCAATCAATCGAAGTTAATTGTTGAAATTGAAGGTGGATTTGAGTTCTTACACATCCATGCAATTCAATTGCACTTTGAATCGCATGAATTGTCACCGGAACTAGCTTAAAAGGTGCTTCGTTGGGAACTTGGACATAGAGAGAGAAAGGTTCAAAATCTTACTGTCAGGGATTCGACAGTCCAAGCTTTTGATCTGGGCATATAGCTCTTGTCAAGAAGTTTCTCTTAAGATCAAGAATAGCATCAATTCATGTCAAATTAATGGAGAATTTGATCAGTGAAGTTTCATTGGTTCTCTCTCTAACACTGATCGGAACTTATAAAGGAGAGCTAAATTGGCTTAACTTTCCACACTGATACGTATGAGGGCTGTGGAGATGTTGGGAGAGATTGATTTGGCCTGAGAAGGGCTTGAATTGGCTATTTTCAGCTCGTCCAAAACAGTGCAGCTTCGATCTAACGGAGCTACTTCACTATTTGATCACATCGGTGTTTCTTCGACGATCCTTGGAGCAAGTGGAGACTATCGTCGAGTAGCAAACTTCTCCCCAAATCTAAAGACCTGGCCTCACCTTATTTGGCTTAGAAAAATGCCTAAGTCGGAGCTCTAGTTCGAGCTTCACCAAAAAAATAGAGCGATAGAGAGAGAGAGAGGAGTTTTCAAGTGTGAGGAGGATGAATGAGGAGGGGCTCTTTATATAGGAAGCTTGAGGACTTCTTGGCCATCTGATTGGTGCGTTAATGGAAATCATTTATTGCTTAAAACTCCCTAGTCGAGGACTTTTCATCTTCTTTGGCGCTGCTCAGTTTTCTGGCGAGTGAACAGTGTTGTCATCTCAAGGAAGAAGATGACACTATTCTAAACCGGACCAGACCGGTTCGAATCAGGTTCAATGCTTAAACCAGTCGGTTCAGTCCCAATTCAACCAAGTTTTTAAAAATTAAAATTTTTTAAATTCATCTAAATCCATTCTCTATCCAATGGTGGCCTCAATAAGCCACCTAGAAAAATGAATTTAGAAACTAGTTCAATAGTGGTTCAAATTGGTTCAATCCGGTCCAGGTCCGGTTCACCTAAATTGGTTTGGTTTTCACCTCCAATTCATCCTAAAGTCCTATCTCATGACTTTTGTGACTCTTTAGGTCACTCGAGATCTATAAATTTCCCATTTTGCCCTTTCTCAAATGGTTGGGATTTGTGAACCGATTTGGTTCACTCTCTTGGGTTGATCAGTTCTTTCTCCAGTTTTCTTACCTTGAAGGGGCGGGGTTTACAACTCTCCCCTCCTTTTAGGAGTTTTGTCCCCAAAACTTAATAAGTATATTCCACATCTGGAATAATTTCCCTTAATGTCAACTTGGGTTTACTTGACATGCTAACACTTCAATTGTTCTTTCAGATAGCCCCCGTAAATCACTCATTTAAGGAATTTCTTTTCATTTACATTGCTTACTACTTCCATGGAGTTTATCATAACGAGGCATGTCTTCCCCATTAATTCAAATGTATATCCTTAGGTTCACTCACTTCCTCCTCTACTTTGGGCAAGATTCTTCCTCTTAGGGTTCTTGCCTAAGACTTTAGGTTTGGGAGTTCCAAAATGTCCAATCGTTCCAGTGTTTAGTTATTCTCTTGGTTGTTTAAAACCTTAGCTCAGTGTTCTTGCGAGCATTACCTACTTGTTTTCATAGGTCTATATGTTATCACTTTTTTTTTCTTATTTTGACTCTTCCTTCCTCCATTATTTATGACATCTTTGGTCCAACTTCAATGTTGACCTTATTATGCTTAACTAACTGGCTCTTCCTTAGTTGAGTCATATCCTTCCTTGGGCTATTGGGCTTGCGTGTCCCTCACAGCATGACAATACTCTAGAATCTGTCTTTGATCATTAAAATTTTAGAACACTTCCTTACTGGGTGTTCCCAACCTTTCAGTAATTGTATAATTTCATCCCTCTTTTCATCAGGTAGTATTCATCGACTACCTTTACCGTTATCCAATCATCCTTCATGCCTTGACCAAATGTCTTACACAACTGTTTCAGCTTTCCTTACCCTCTCTTCCTTTCCCAACTTCTTTATTGGGTCTTTCTGGTGCCAATCATTGGATTTCCTGAGGACTTACCGTCATGCTGGGATTCTTCCCTTCTTATGTCTTTCTTCTTTTCTGGTGATGTTCTTTACTTGAGGATTTTCCATTCCCCTAAACCCACTCTTACTTGCTTGTGACCATTTCACGATTCCGTTGTTTGAAGAGTTCTCCTTTAACAATTTTCCTCCTCTACTATGTCCTTCAAAGTAGAGATTTCCCCTTTAGGCGTTATGTGTGAGAATTTCTTACTACTCCTTGAAGGTTTCCTTCCTTTGCATTCTTACACCCTTTTGAATTAGGGCTTTGGCTGACCTTTAATCATTTGGTAATCATAATTTCCCAATTCACCTTTTTCTTTCCCACTCAAGGTATTTCCGATCGTCGAGTCTTATTTTGTGTACTCAATACTATGCCCACTCTATTACCCTTGTTTATAGTGTAGTCTCCACTACTTCTCGATCATTCTTAGGGTCTTGTTTATTCTCCTTGTCCATCATGTTACTACTAGATATTTCCTTCTGCTTTGTTCATCGAAAATCCCTAATTGGCTTCTTTGCTCTTCCAAAATAGGTAACACTTGGTCGTTCCGATATACCCTCAACTACTTATGGTTCTTTATGAGGTTTCTTATATCGGGTTAAGCCTCTGAAGATCCATTTGACTGTTCCTTAGCTTCAGAACTTCCCTTTTTAAGGTCTCATATCCTACTTTTATCTTTCTACTTAGGAACTCTTGTCCTAGTTCAACCTTTTTAACGCTCCTTAGAGGTTTTTCCTTCTTTCCTTTCTTACGCCATTCTAAGATTGGTATTGATGCCCGTTCTTTATCCATCATTGTCCTCCATTTCCTTTTTTTTCCTTGTCCTCTCTTCAAGGAACTCCTGCTAATATGTTGGTTCCTAGCACTGTTTTATGTTGAATCATCCACTCCTTGGGCTCTATTAAGCGAGTGTGGGCCACGATAAGTCTTATTGTCATTGGTTGTTTTCTCCTTAACCACTTTCGAATTGAAGGGCTTACTTCTCCAAGGTTTTTTGGATGTTCTTTCCTTTATTTCCTTATTATGGGTAGCCCAACCTTTCTTACTTGTCACGATGTCCTTTGATGTTATTTCCTACTTACCCATTCCTTAAGTTTAACTTTCTAATTGGGTCCTCCTAGTATGCTTCCCTTGGTTCTTTCACTTCAGCATGCACTTCATCTCCTCATCCTTTGTCACTTGGTCCATTACTTCTTATTTGGGACATGTATGGCTTCCCAGGGTCTCCATCCATGGGAAAGGTTCCAACACTATTTGCTACAAGACCTCTTTGTGTGAGTCTTATTAAATCCTCCTTATGGCTTGACTATGGTCATCATTTCATTTTCGACCATTTATTTCTTCAAGGATTTCCTTCATCCTTCCTTTCCACTGTTCTGTCCTTTCCACCTCCCTCTTCCTCATTGGGGTTTAGATTTAGGACCTTTTCGAGGGTCAGTTCGTTAACTGTCTCATCCCCACTATTCTTCTAGTTCACTTATCTTAGGACAGTTATCCTTCGATTTTACTCGTCCTTAATGCCTATCTCGTCGTTCTCTTGAGGGTGAAATCCTTACTATCTTTTGGTTCTTCCTAGGGAATCTTCTCCCAAAGTTTCTAGTTACATGTCACGCCCCGACCCGGTTTGGTCGGATCCCCATGATCAACCCGCCACTCTCCTGATTTACTAAGGGTTTCCCCTGTTTATAAACCGTGAGGAGTAAGGTGTCCTTTAAACATGCACCTTTCCTGGAATAAAATAAATCAAAACTACACAAAATTTTAAACTATTCATATTTGTCTTACAAGTGCGTTAACTGGTGGTCTTTAGGGTATGCTTTCCAGGGTTACCTAAAAGGGATATAAGGGAGGGGGTGAGTACAACGACTTAGTGAATGGGTTTTAAAAGTTTAACTTTTAGAAAAATGTTTGATTCGGAGTATGCCAGACTCCTTATTTTCTTTTAAAAACCTTTCATTTTCAATTTCGTTTTTATGACCATATCTTATTACCGCGGTGTGTCATCACCCAACACACATCCTTCATCACATAGGTAAAACATACAATCGCAGGCTAGCGAGTCCACTAAACCCACTTGTGGCATCGGAGCGATTTTATCAGCCACCTAAATAGAAGTACATCCACTTCTACCCTGAGAATGAGTGGATGTTCGCGACATCTGACCCTCAATCCCATAAAAATTCTCCATGTCCATATGAGGACAGAGACCTCATCTTAATCCCACCCCTGTCTCATGCGCTTGAAGCTACCTCGAGCTTCGCAAGGCTTCTAGTACAACTAACTGCCCTAATATCTACCAGATCATCTAGGGCCCTAGGACGTATCACTACCCCTATTGGGCATCTTGAAGGTCTCGTAAACATAATGCATGCACAATCAATATTTTTCGCATGATGCCATATAATTTGTGGTGCCACTAGTCCAACGGCCCCGACCCTCAACTCAACTTGCAATTATTTGTCTTGACTAGTCCGGAGACCTATCATGTCGCATTGCCACTAGTTGACTAAGTATGTTGGTCCTGTCTTGGTACCATTGCTAAACAATTAATTTATTTAAGTTTTCATGGCATTATAAATCATATTTATTTACGAGCTCCTGCTCATGCCAACTGGCCTAGGGTCCACTGTTCGAGATTTTCAAAATTGGGCATAGTAGCCCCCAAGTTCCAAAACCGAGGCCTCCGGCCTATATGAGCTATTCTAGCTCCCGTCAAGAAGGTGTCCCAAAATGTTTAAGCAGTGGCACATAGTTAGGGGAGAGCACTTCTAACAAAAGTACTTTTCAACTGTTCAACATACCAATTGAGTATGAGAACATCTCCACTCATAACTGATGAACGGATTTTCCACTTCCTTCAAGGAAGTTTCATTATACCACTCGGGTATAATCTACTTACACGAGTAAGTAGTTTTTCCGCGTGCTTTTCACATTACTCCTCTCAGGTGTGATGTTTAAAATACCACTTAGCAGTGGGTTTTCATTTTCGAGGTGCTTATCATACCAACATAGTATGATATAAAAATCCCACTCACCCGTTAATGTAGTGAATTTCTCTCGACCGGTTGTTTGTATTCACGCGAGCTCGTCCTTGCTAGCATTTTCGATACTTCATGTTCCTACACGATATGAACATCCTTATTTATTATCTCTTGCCCTAATAGCGTTAATTCATTCCAAATAAATGAGAAAATCAAAATTTTCTTTTATTTGCAATTAGGTCCCTAAAGTTATTTTTCTTTAACTTTAAGTCCCTAATGCTGGTTTTTTCTCAAATTGAGTCCCGAAACTTTTAAAATTCACGTTGGGACCTCAAGTTATTTAAATTCACAAAAAAAGGGTTCAATTCCCCAAATTTTCAATTTGGTCCCCCCAACTTTTCCAAAATTACCATTTTGCCCCTACTTTACAAAAATGGTAAGTTTTGCCCCAAATTTTTCAAAATTGCCCAATTGGTCCTCCAACATCTTTATCATGCCCAATTGGTCCTCAATTTTATGAAATTGCACTTTAGTCCCTCAAATTTTCAAAATTCCCAAATTTCCCCTAATTTTTCTCCCAATTTCAACCTTCTAACTCAGCTCAATTTGATTTCATCAAATTAACTGATCAAATGAGTTTAATTGTTGAATATGAAGTTAGATTAGAGTTCCTACACCTTATACGATTCAATTGTGCTTTGAATCGCACGATTTGGGGCCAGAATGAGCTCGAACGGAACTTCGCCGGAAAATTGGACTCAGAGAGAGAAAGCTTCGAACGCTTATCGTCAGGGGCGCGACAGTCCGAGCTTTCGATTTGGGCATATAGCTCTCATCCTGAGGTTCCTCCTAAGATCAAGAATTGCATCAATTGATGCTGAATTGAATAAGAATTTTATCATCAAAGTTCTATCAGATCTCTCTCTAGCACAGGTCAAAAATTACAAAGGAGAGCCAAATTAACTTACCTTTTGCTCTAATTCAGCTGTAGGAGGGCTGTGGAGGTGTTTGGAAGGCTTGGTTTGGCCTGACAAGGGCTCAAAATGGCCTATTTCAGCTTAGCCAAAATAGGGTAGTTTCGGTCCGCCGGAGCTGCTTCGCTGTTTGATCATGTTGGCACTTCTCTAGTGACCCTCGGAGCAAATGGAGACTACAGACGTGTAGTTGGCTTCTCCCTGAATCTAAAGAATTCAACCTTACCTTGTTTGGCTCAGAAAAGTGCCCAAGTCAGAGCTTTGGTTCGAGCTTCACCAAAAAATGGAGCAGTTGAGAGAGAATGTAGTTTTCAGGTGTGGAGAGGATGAATGAGGAGGGGCTCTTTATATAGGAAGCTCAGGGACCTCTTGGCTATCTAATTGGCGCCTTAATGGCCGTCATTCATTGCCTAAAACTCCCAGGCCGGAGACTTGTTAGCTTCGTCGGTGCTGCGTGATTTTTTGATGAGTGAATAGTGTTGTCATCTGAAGGAAGAAGACCACATTGTTCCGAACCGGACCGGACCGGTCCGAACCGAGTTTAAAGCTTAAACGGATCGGTTCACCCCCGATTCGACCAAATTTTTCAAATTTAAAATTTTCTAAATTAATCTAAATTCATTTTCTATCCAATAGTCCCTCAAATCTCAAATTTAAATTTTCTAAGCCACCTAGTAAAATGAATTTAGCATACAGTTCAATAGTGGTTCAAACCGGTTCAATCCAGTTCGGATCTAGTTCACCTGAACCGGTTTCATTTTCATCTCCAATTCATCCTTAAGTCCTTTTTTATGACTTTGGTTACTCTTTAGGTCACTCGGGATCTATAAATTTCTCGGTTTGCCCCTTCTCTATCAGTTCCAGTTCATGAACCGACTCGGTTCATAAACAGGTTCAATCCAATTGGATCTAGTTCATCTAAACTAGTCTTGTTTTTCTCTTCCAATTTCTCCTATGGTTCTTTTCTAAGACTTTATGAACCCTTTGGGTCATTCGGGAGTTGTAAATTTCCCAAATTGCCTGTTCTTTGATGATCGGGTTTGTGAACCAGTTCGGTGTTTCTCACTCGATTTGATCGGTTCTTTTCCTAGTTTTCCATAACTCAAAAGGGCAGGGTTTACATTACACCTTTTCGCTAGGTTAGTCTACAACTCTACTTAACTCCTATGTTTTTCCAAAGTAGGTCACACCTTGCTATCTCAAGACATCCTAATTGTCTTTGATCGTCCAAGCTTGTCTTTTATGGAGGAGGTGTTTCTTTATTTGCTCCTAGGTGGCTTGTAGTGCTCCTTAAGGGAAAATTCCCTTTATCTATATTCTGCTATTTTCTGGGTTTTCTTAAGGTCCTTCCCTTGATCTTCTTTCCGTGATCTTTCCTTGGGTAATTGAGGCATACAATTGTATTATTAAGGGATAGAGAAATTTTCAGGAACTCAGAATCTTATTTATTAAAGTAAGAATACAATTTTGGGGTTTTAACATCTCTTGAGGGAGATTGTTACAATGACAATTTGGGGAATACTCAGTACTATGGTATGGTTTAGAAGGATTTCTTCCTGGGTGAGATTAGGTTCCCTAGCCACAATTGTGGTTCTTGTAATGTTATCCCTTCGACTTCGGTAGGGGTGGAGGTGTCCTTATTGGAAGGTATCGCTTGGATTCCTTGTAGTGTAGGACAACTTTTTACTATGTGTCCCACCTTCCTACACTCATAATAGATCCTCTCAAGTCTTGTCTTTTGAAATGTCGGGCATCATCTAATGTAGTGTCCCCATTGCCCACATCTATAGTAGGTCATCTCCTTGCGTGGACCTTTGTGGTTCCTCCTATACTTTGAGCATTGTGGGGCCTTTTTAAGGGATTGCTAATGGTTTGATGCCTTGCCATCCTTGAGCTTGAACACCTTGGAGGCTTTCTTGTCGAGTCCTCTTTTACTCGGCGTTACTCCAAGGGTCCTTTTATACTCCTGATTCATTTTCTCCCTTGGGATGGGGTTATCCCTAGCTTTCAGAATGGCCAAGGTAGTGCGGGTTTGTTTGGCTACTTTTCTTGAGGCCATCTAAAAAGAAAGGGCAGACTCCTTACTTATCATTAACCACAGTCGATGTGTTTAATAATTAACACACACCCTTCATCATGAAGTAATCACACATTTGCAGGGCAGCATGTCCACTACACCCACTTGTGATGTCGGAGCGACTTTACCGGCCATCTAGATAGAAGCCCATCCACTTCTACCCTAGGAATGTGTGGATGTACTCGACATCCGACCCTCAAACCTGAAAAGAAACTCTGTGTCCGTATGAGGACAAAGATCTCATCCCGACCCCACCCCGATCTAATGCGCATGAAGCTACATCGAGCTTCACTGACTACTAGCATGACAAACTGCCTTTATCTCCACCATCTCGTCCAGTAGTCCCTAGGACGCATCACCACACCTCTTGGGTGTCTTGATGGTCCTGAACCTCAGTGTCATGCCCCGACCCGGTTTGGTCAGATCCCTGTGATCAACCCGCCACTCTCCCGGTTTATTAAAGGGTTTCCCCTTATCATAAACCTTAAAGAGTAAGGCGTCCTTTAACTTGCACCTTTTTCCTGGAATAGCATAATCAAAACTGTATAAAATTTAAAACTTTACATACTTGTCTTACAGGCATCTTAGTTGACGGTCTTTAAGGGGAGGCTTTCCGAGATTTCCTGAAAGGGATATAAGGGAGGGGGTGAGTACGACTACTTAGTGAATGGGTTTTTAAAAGCTTTTGACTTTTAAGAAAAACATTTATATGGAGTGTGCCAGACTCCTTTGTTTTCAAAAATCCCATCATTTAAAATTTTGGATTTTTCCATTATTTCTTAGTTACCACGGTGTGTCATCACCCAACACACATCCTTCATCATGAAGGTTACACACATTCGCAAGTCAGTATCACTACTGAACCCGCTAGTGGCTTTGTAGTGACTTTTCCTGTCACCCGGATAGAAGTACGACCACTTCTACCCTGGGAATGAGTGGATGTACGTGACATCCTACCCACAATCCCGAAATCACTTTTTCATGTCCGTATGAGCACAGAGACCTCATCTTGTCCCCACCCCGGTCTCATGCGCTTTGTGCTACTCCAGATTTTGCACAGACACTTCGAACAACGAACTGCCCTTATAGCCACCAGGTCGTCCAGTGCCCTTAGGACGCATCACTACCCCTCATGAGCGTCTTGATGATCCCGTACTCATAGTGCATGCACAAACAATGTTTTCTTATATTGCCATATAATCTGTGGTGCCACTAGTCCAATGGCCCCGACTCTCAACTCAACTCGTAGCTGTTTGTCTTGACTAGTTCGTCGACCTGTCATGTCGCACTGCCGCTAGTTGACTGAGCATGTCGGTCCTATCTTGGTACCATGGCCAAGCAATTCACTTATTAAGTTTTATGGCACATATATCATGTTCATTTACGAGCCCCTGCTCGTGCCAACTAGCCTTAGGCCCACTATATGAGATTTTCAAAATCGGGCATTTAGCCCCCAAATTGCCTTGGGCCTATTAGAGCTATTTGAGCTCACGTTGAGAAGGTCTCCCAAATTGTTTAAGCATTGGCACACAGTCAGGGGAGAGCACTTCCGACAAAAATAGGTTTTTACTGTCCATCATACAGACCGATATAAGGACATCTACATTCATAACCGATGAACAGGTTTTCAACTTCCTTCGAGGAAGTCTCATCATACCAACCGAGTATGATCTACTTACAACCCGTAAGTAGTTTTTTTCGCATAACTTTCACATCACTTTCTCTAAGTAGTGATGATTAAAATACCACTAAACAGTGGGTTTTTATATCGAGGCACTTATCATCCCCAACCGGGTATAATGTTAGTAAACCCACTCACCTGTTAATACCGTGAATTCCACTAGACTGGTTCTTTGTATTCACGCGAGCTTGTCCTTGCTGGCGTTCCCAGTATTTAACGTTCCTACATGATATGAACAACCTTGTTCATTATTACTCGGCATAACAACCTTCATTCATTAATGAATGAGAAAACTCAAGCTTTTAGTTATTTGCAATTAGGTCCCTAAAGTTATTTCTCTTTAACTTTAAGTCCCTAATGTCGGTTTTTCCTCAAATTGAATCCCGTAACTTTTAAAATTTATCGTGGGACCTCAATTTATTCAATTTCACCAAAAAGGGGTTTAATTTTCCAAATTTCCAATTTGGTTCCCCAATTTTTCCAAAATTACCATTTTGCCCTTCTTTCACAAAAATGGTAAGTTTTTTCCACAAAATTTCCAAAATTCTTCAATTGGTCCTCCAACATTATTTTCATGCCCAATTGACCCTCAATTTCATAAAATTGTATTTTGGCCCCTTTGAATTTCAAAAATCCCCAAATTTTTCCCCAATTTAAACTCTTCAACACTACCGAATTTGATTTCATCAAATTAACCGATCAAACACTTCTAATTATTGAAATTGGAGTTGAAATTGAGTTCCTGTATGTTCATACGATTCTAAGAAACTTTGAATCACAGATTTTAATGTCGGAACGAGTTCAAACGGAGCTTTGTCGGAAAATAGACTGTAGAGAGAGAAAGCTTCGATTACTCACCTGTGAAGGTACGACAATCCGAGCTTTCGATCTGGGCAGATAGGTCTCGTCCTGAGGTTCATCCTAAAATCAAGTATTGTATCAATTGATGCGGAATTGGATTAGAATTTTGTCATTGAAATTCGGTCGACTCTCTCTCTAGCACCGATCGAAAATTATAAAGGGGAGCCGAATTGGCTTACCTTTCGGTCCTAATTCGGTCGTGGAAAGGTTGAGGAAGTGTTGGAAGGGCTTGGTTTGGCCTGAGAAGGGCTTGAAATGGCTGATTTCAGCTTGGCCAAAATAGGGCAGCTTCGGTCCGCCGGAGTTGCTTCACTATTCCATCATGTCGGCGCTTCTCCAACGATTCTCGGATTGACTGGAGTTTGCTATCAGATAGTTGTCTTCTCCCTGGTTCTAAAGAGTCCGACCTTTGTTCAAGTCGAAGATTTGGTTCGAGCTTTACTGGGAAATGGAGCAGTAGAGAGAGAGAGAGAGAGAAAAGTGTTCAGATGTGAGGAGAATGAAATGGGGATGACCTCTTTATATAGTCGTAAAACCCGTGTATTAAATGGGCGAGATTTATTAATAGTATTAATATTGCCATAAATTATTGGTATTAATTCCAATAATTTAATTTCGGTATTAATTCCAATAATTTAATTTCGGTATTAATTCCAATAATTTAATTTCGGTATTAATTCCAATAATTTAATTTCAGTATTATATTATTTGTATTAATTCCAATAATTTAATTTAGGTATTAAATTATTGGTATTAATTTCAATAATTAAATATATATTAATTGATGGCTATTTATGGTAGTATGGCTATCCTCACACTACTCTCAGGTAAGCATGCTTAACTTTGAAGTTCTTATGGAATCTAGTTCACCTGAACCAATTTGGTTTTTGTTTTCTAGTTTGTCTTAAGTTTCTTTTCCAATGTTTAATAAATCCTTTGTATCAACCGAAAGTTGTAAATTTTCATATTGTTTATTCCCAAATGTAAACCGATTTTGTTTTCTTATTCGGTTTGACCGGTTCTTTTCCCGGTTTTCCTTAACTCAAATGTGCAAGGTTTACACTCAGTGCATGCACAAAATAATGTTTTTCCTTATAAGCCATTTAATCTTTGGTGCCACTAGTCCAACGGCCCCAATCCTCAAATTGACCTGCAGCTGTTTGTCTAAATTGGTCCGTCAACCTATCTTGTCACACTGCCGCCAGTCCATTGAGTATGTTGGTCATGTCTTGATACCATGGCCAGACACATCATTCATTAAAGTTTTTATGGCTTAATCTCATGTTTGTTTATGATCTCCTGCTCATGCTAACTGGCCTTAGGCCCACTGACGAGATTTTCAAAATCAGGCATTTAACCCCCAAGTTCCAAACCGAAGCCTCTACTCTATTTGACCTATTCAGGCTCCCGTCAAGAAGGTCTCCCAAAAAGTTTAAGTAGTGGCACATAGTCAAAGGAGAGTACTTCCGACAAAAATAATATTTTCATTCGTCTATCACAACAACCGGTGTGATGACATTTCCACTTACAATTAGTAAATGAGTTTTCCACTTCCTTATAGGAAGTCCATCATACCAACCAAGTATGATCTACTTACAACCGTAAGTAGTTTTTCCGCATGTTTCCTCACATCACCCCATCTAGGTGTGATGTTAAAATGCCACTAGGTAGTGGTTTTTAATTCCGAGGTACTCATCATCTCAATAGGATATGATGTGAAAATTCCCACTCACCCGTGAATGTAGTGAATTCTTCTTAACCGGCTTTTACCTACATGTGAGCTTGTCATGGCTAGTATTCCCAGTACTTCGTGTTCCTACACAATATAAATATCCTTGTTCATTATCCTTTGGCCTAGTAGCGTTCATTCATCACGAATGAATAACATACCCAAACTTTTCAATTAATTGCAATTAGGTCCCTAAAGTTCTTTTTCTTTAACTTTAAGTTCCTAATGCCAATTTTCCCCCAAATTGAGTTCCGAAACTTCAAAATTTTACTTTGGGGTCTCAATTTATTCAAAATTACAAAAAGGGGTTCAAGTTTCCCAAATTCCCAATTTGGTCCCCAACTTTTCCAAAATTACCATTTTGCCCCTACTTTACAAAAATGGTAAAATTGATCCCAATAATTCCAAAAATTGACCAATTGGTCCTCCAACATCTTTTTCATGGCCAATAGGCCCTCAATTTTAGGAAATTACACTTTAGTCCCTCGAATTTTTTAAATTTCTAAAATTTCCCCTAATTTCAACCTTTCAACCTCACCGGATTTGATTTTATCAAATTGACCAATCAATTGAAGTTAATTGTTGAAATTGAAGATGGATTTGAGTTCCTACACATCCATATGATTTAATTGCACTTTGAATCGCATGAATTGACACTGGAACAAGCTGAAACGGAGCTTCACTGGAAAATTGGACATAGAGAGAGAAAGCTTTGAAAGCTTACGATTAGGGACATGATGGTCTGAGCTTTCAATTTGGGCAGATAGTTCTTTTCCTAAGGCTCATCCTAGGATCAAGAATGATATCAATTCATGTTGAATTGATGGAGAATTTGGTCAGTGAAGTTTCATCAGTTCTCTCTATCATTGATCAGAACTTACAAAGGAAAGTCGAATTGGCTTACATTTCCGCTCTAATTCAGTTGTATGAGGGCTGTGGAGGTGTTGGAACAGCTTGGTTTGGCCTAAGAAGGGCTCGAATTGGTCGTTTTCAACTCAGTCGAAATAGGGCAACTTCGGTCCCCAGAGTTACTTCTCTGTTCGATCACACCAGCATTTCTTCGGTTATCCTTGGAGCAATTGGAGACTACCGTTGGGTAGCTGACTTCTCCCCGAATCTAAAAAACTCGACCTCACCTTATTTGGCTCAGAAAAATGCCTAAGTCGGAGCTTTGGTTCGAGATTCACAAGAAAATATAGCAGTAGAGAGAGAGGAGTTTTCAGGTGTGAGGAGTATGAATGAGGAGGGACTCTTTATCTAGGAAGTTTAGGGACTTCTTGGTTGATTGGCGCCTTAATGGCGGTCATTCATTGTCTGAAACTCAATGGCTGAAGACTTTTTCATCTTCATCGGCACTGCTCAATTTTCTAGTGAGTTAATAGTTCTGCCATCTAAAGGAAGAAGACGAAACTGTTCCGAACCGAACTGGGTTCAATTCTTAAACCAGCCGGTTCATGCCCGATTGGACAGAGTTTTTCAAAATTAAAAATTTGTAAATTCATCTAAATTTATTCTCTATCAAATGATGGTCTCAATTCTCAAATTTGAATTTTTTAAGCTACCTAGAAAAAATTAATTTAGAAACCAGTTTAATAGTGGTTCAAATCTATTCAAGCTGGTTTAGGTCTTATTTACCTGAACCGGTTTGGTTTTCATCTCCAATTCATTCTAAAGTCATATCTCATGACTTTTGTGACTTTTTAGGTCAATCAGGATTTATAAATTTCTCATTTTGCCATTTTTCTAACAATTGGGGTTCGTGAACCGATTCAGTTCACTCTCTTGAGTTAACTAATTTTTTCTACGATTTTTTTACCTTAAAGGGACAGGGTTTACAATCACAATAGATAAATATGGTAGAATTTTTTATTTAATAGAGTGTATATCGATGGTGGTTAAATATACAAGTCATGGTTGTCTCCATACCAACATGGGTTGAATTTAAAATTCGATTTAATGAGAAGTACATGTCTCTTTATAAAATGAATGAGAAGAACATGTCTCTGAATAAAATGAATGAAAAGAACAAGAAATTTCTGTAATTGCAACAAGTTATTGGACCAGTAATGGAGTACGAGAACCATAATTTTATAAATATTAATTAAATAAATAAGATATAATTAATCAACTCATATTTATAAGAACTAAAGAATTATGAAAATATTTGTAGTAATTCAAATTAATACTTGTTAGGATATCCATTAGCACTAATCGAGACTAGTAAATCTCTAGTTAATGTGACTGCAATTTTGGAAATCAAATCTAATTTATCCAATAATGTTTATACTAATTTATTTTAAAATTATGAAGTTTTTATTAAAATAAATATTAATATTAAAATTTTATACCAAGAATATTTTCAATTTTATCAAATAATAATAATTTTATGGTAAAATACAATATTGAATAAATTCTAAAAAATTAGATATGAGTTAAGTATAATGGTTTTATAAAAGTAAACACTAAAGTATTTTAGAAGGGTTAAAGAGATAGTAAGTTAACATTGGTTGTTTGAAATTATTATAATGTGAATTAAGATAAAAAAAATTAAATTAATATATATAAAGTAAATTAATATAATTTTATGTATAAGACCATAGACGCATACAGATGTTTATTTATGTGCTAATAGAATTGTGGGGGTAAATAAGAGAGATTATATTTTATGTCTATTTCATTTTACAGACGGTGACGGAATTTATACGTACAATCACAATTGATATTTTACCTATTTCAAAAATGAAAAGATGTGGCAATAATTTAAAAGTATCCCAACTTGGGCCTAAATATTGAGTGAACAGTAGAATCTGCTGTTCCATTTGGCCTTTTTTTTTTGTTTCCTTTTTATTGCATAAAACATGCAATTTAATTCATAAATAAATAAATATTTTTACTATTATTTCATGATTCAACTGTACTTTCTTTAGGCCAGAACTGTCATTCTACTTTCATTCATTCTCTAATTAAAAAACATCATTTTATATTGCAAATAAGTCAGTTCTCCCTGTGGATAGTACGTCCAACAACTGAGCAAGGGTATGGACCAGCAGCACACGTGAATCCCTATCTGCCAAACATATATTAAATTTTAAATTTTAATAAAAGATACAGAAAATGAGATATTTCAATGGAAAAAAATCTCATCTCCATCTTGTTAATGGCTAAATTATATGAACTGTACCTATTTTATATTAAATATTTGATCAAATATATTTATTTTATATAATAAATATTAAGAAAATAATTATAAATAAAAAAGTATAAAAAATATTATGTGTTTACAAGAAAATAATGTGACGCCACTTTGTTTATAATTTTAAGAGAATTTAGACTACATCTTTACTGAAAATTTCATTGGTATTTTATCCAAGAAAAAAATATTTAATTTATAATATTGTTCTCATTACTTTATATTAGAATAATTATTCATCTAGTAAATATATATATATTTTTGCACAATATCTAGTAAATATATATTAATAGTGGTTACAAGTGTATTTATATTACATTAATGGCTATTAGAATAATTGTGAAGAAAATGATGTTAAATTAAGTAAAATAAAAAATAGGATAAATATCATCATAAAGTGGATTTGAATTATATTATTTATATGTACACAATAATTTATCATATAAATAATAGTTACTTTTGAAATTATATGATATATTTTATCAAAATTTTGATATTAAAATAGAAATTTTAAAAATTTTATTATCAAATTTTCATTTCTTATAAATGCTAAATATCATAAATATAAAGATGATGAGTCTAATATTTTATTATAAAATTATAATATTTATCTAATTATCATAATGAAAGATTTTCATGTAATGAAAAATTTTAAAAATAAAAGAAAAAATCAATTAATATAAAAATTAAATAACATTTCATCTTTTTTTTGTTCAAGTTTTTCATCTTTATTTTGTTTTGATTTTTTTGGAACTATTTTCGAATAACAACAACTGACCGTGTGGATCAGCTTCCCCCACACACGTGCAATAATCCATCTTCGTGAACTCAGAAATCAGACTCTCTCTCGGTCTGCTCTGCCTGATTGATTCCAAAAGAGCTAGAAAACAAGGGAAGCTGACATTAGAAAACAAGGGAAGCTGACATTAATGCAACTTTTTTATTCATGGGTCTCTCTGGCTCTCGACCCTCCTCCACTCTATTTTATTCTTCGGGCAGTTTCAATTCAATGTTGGATAATAGAAGACCTCGTGAGCCCGTGTGTGTGGCGATGAAAACGGAACTAATGTTAGAGTTGGAAGAACGAAAATAGATTGGAAACGAACCGATCTAGTTCTCTGCATGGTTGGAGTTTGACTCTACTCACATGTCGCAGAAAAAGATCTTGCTGGCTCAAATATGTAGCTAACTAGCTAGTTGGCCCAGAGGCTATGGGTATAGGGATCGAATTTCAAACCCTAGTTATCATTCGTTTTTGTTGTCCTTTTCCCTCATTTCTTTTTAATTCATCTTACAAGTTACGAAACCAATGCAAGAAAATTGATTTGATGCAGCAATAATCCAAAAATAAAGATTGTAGTTAGATTCTAATCCTGTAAATGGGCTCTCATGCGAGTCATTCCCTTCTTTTGGTCAAAGCACAGACTTGACTGCAGGCAGGTGCTTGGGAATCTACTCAAATTATGAAAAATTTGAATTTGAGCTATCTTTTCCATATAATTACAAATATTTATAAATTATTTTAAATCAAATTATTATTTAATTTCCATTTATCGAATATTTATACACGAAATATGGAGCATACAAAATATAGATAGATGTGCATGGACAATAAATACAAGAGAGAATAATAAGGGATGTGAGAGATAGAGAAATGAGAGGTGCCCATTTATGGGCAGAAAAAAGCACAAGAAAACAAAAGAGAGGCCCTCGTGCAACTGGACTCTTTTGAACGTACATTCCCTAACCTTTTTTGATCATTGCTTATATAAAATTTACATACACTCCACCTTCATTCATATATATCCATATATATATATATATATAATTCCCCACGCGTGTCATGTTCATGCATTCACGACCTGCAAAGTCCATTAACATTTTCTGCTCGTCTCACACATACGTGTCACATCTGATTGTAAGTGAACTCGAATCTTATTACTATGTGTATGAATATGGGGATGATTTGCGCATCTTCGTGAAGAGGTTGATCATAAGATAGACTATCAAAATTCGACGTTTCTATATATATATGTTGATAAGGATGAGGGGCTACTTAGGTTGGGTTGGATTGGATGTTGGTCGTCCCACATGGGGGAGAATTTGCATTTTGTACCAATTTTTTTGGGAAAATTATCTAGGACCGAATTATTGGAATACCCATATATATATATATATATAAATTTTCAATTGGCTGCTCATGCCAATCAAAAAATTTTGTATGTACTTGTCAGGATACTGTACACATCAATGCACGTAAGATCACTATCGACCTATTGTCGGCAATGTCTTCCTCCATCTCAATAATGCATAGAGAACGGTCAAAAATACATGATCTTTGCATTTAAGACCAAAATTCTCCAGGGACAAATCTCCATAAAAGTTACATGTCAAATTTTGTAGATTGAATTGATTTGACATATTATTTCTTTTCTTCAACGTAATGGGTCTTCATTTCATGGCATGAACGGGCTCTCAATTAATTCCTTTGATGAAATCGACTGTACAAAATGCGGAAAGCCATCTTGGTCGATTGCGAACCCCGTAAAGATTGACATACTTACGAGTCAGAAATATGGGTGTGTGGGTGTCTGCATGAGAAGAGACGTACGGAAATGAAAGTGATTGTGAGAGATCCCTATAGGAGGAGGAGGGGGATCTGTTAATGTATTCCCACTGCCAATATTGAGACATGTCCTGTCGGTTTCAGCAAACCAATTTCCACAGCTTCCACCGAACATATGGCATACGGAACTATCAGCAAGAAAGAGCAAACAGATTTAAAGAGATGGAAAAGAACATACAAAGAATTTGCTCGCTACTATCCCCCAATTGATGGTGGGCGTCTGATGCTGTTAATAAGGACAGTGGTTCCATCGACATAAGATCTTCCATCGAAGCCTACTTGGATGAAGCTATGTGATGCACGTGAGGTTAATAAAAATAGTAGCAAAAACTTTTAATGCTGTGTTGAACAGTATAAACTTTTGACCTCTAGAGGAATGGTGGGACTGGAAAAGGCATGGTTGCATTTAACAAGCGGGTTAATGTATGCACATGCGATTGATTCGACTGGTCGATCAAGGTTAAGGGATCGATCTGTACAGGAAGATGTACGGAAAAGCCGTGCATAGGGGCATTAATGTGCACGTTCACGTAATCTTTTATAACGACATAGCACCAAATGCAAAATGGCAGCATCCTTCAACAATTCCCCACCTTTTCCCATAAATTTAATAGCAATAGTGACATGTCCCTCTCCATCTTTTTTATTTGCGGTTTCTTTCAATTTTTTTTTCACATATTAGATCAATCATATGCGACACATTCATTATGGATGCATATCCATGGAGTTAAAAAAAATAGTAAAGTGAATTGAAATGGGGTTGTCCTCATTTGTGAGGGTTTTGATGGTTGAGACAAGCACTACGTGTAGGGCATGAGTCAACTCGTGGTTCTAGGCCATGCATGGAAATGTCTTCACGGGTATGGTAAGATGTTCCACATGAACGGATTAGATTTGGCAACAATTGACATCAATTCATTATAGTACAACAAATTTAAGAAAAAATATTAAAAAAAGTTAACTTAATCTATAACTTCACTTGCCTATATCCAAGAATGGAACACGAGAACTAGGGTTAGCTCGACTTGGGTTTTGGGTTAGTAAGGTGAGGCAGGATTGGTATCTGCATGTAAGATCTGGTTGGCAAATTTGTCCAATGATTGAGGCAAAAAGCAACATGATTGCATCTTTAATTTTTAAAAACATATATGGAATGTGGTCTGTAAACAAAATGGCGACATGTCCATCTGGAAGCTAATTATGCAACAATAAAAGACAAACCCTAAGGGTGCTGAAGATATAATAATAATCTCATTGATTCATTTTAATTTGATTGGTGGATACCCAAATCTTCATCCTCATGCGTTACCATTTTTCATCACTTTTCTGGTTCATTATCTGTTAACCATACCCATCACTTGACAAGCTGCAAATTTGTCCTTTTTTCGGGTTGCACTTGTTGGACAAGTAGCAAGTTGTCACTCCAAATGGGATTATCTTATTAGAAAATTTTAATGGAAGTTACAATATCTTATATTTTCATTCATTTTTGCATGTAGTGTTTATGTTTAATGCAAGAAAATTACAAAATCCCAATCATCTTGGGAGGAGTGGGGCTAAGTTAGATTGTACGTAACTTGAGAGTAGTATTGTGAATTAATAGGTGAGAAGAATAATAAATTTTATTGATAGGAAAAAAACGAATTACAGTTAGGTTCTTGCTCCTCTTTATATATAACGTTATAATGAAAAATCAAGTATTACAAACAACTCCTCAAACAAATGAAATTGTACCAATTAAACTCAACAAACCTAATTAATGAAATTTACAATACTCACCTTCAAGGTGGTTTGGACAAATTATCAATCCCATCTTAGACAATAACATATTGAGTAATGCGATTATTTAGATAGTGATAACAAGTGAATAATACCAACATAGTATAACTTAATACATTTAGTTCCTTGAAGATAAATTGAGTTATTCTTTATATGTATAGGTATTTGATTATCATAAAATATTAGTGTACAATATGATAAAATAAGTATTATATCATTTAGTAATTTTTTTATTTAAATTAATTCCGTAGTAACTAAATTTATTATCCCAAATTAAGCTTCAACTGTGGATCCTACAACAACATACTCTTTTTAGTTTTCCATAAGAGAATACTCTAAAAATACATAATTCATTCATTCACTTTCTAGAATTGGACATGACTCTACGTTAATATGGAGATGATTCTACGTTAATAAATACACTGACACAAGATTTCTGTACCATTCAAATATTTCAAAACATTCAAAGTTTTTCCAGACATAAATATATTGATACAAATAATGAATGATATAATATATATCATGACATGTAATAGTAATGTATGATAATTTTACTGCAATTATTATATATTTATCATATATTCACAAACTAAATTATTCTCAAATTTACTAAAATTTTCATTTGTACTAATAAGAATACTAGTATATTTACAACTTAGAAGAATTAAATTTTCCATCATATTTAAAATATATTTTCTTTTATTTAAATGAATACCCAAATGCAAGGAAATATTTTGATTGGTCTAATATTTTTAGTTTAAAGTTTAAAGACAAAAACTCACAAATCTTATTCAACAAATTCATAATAGAATCAAATAACAATATATCATTAACATATAAAATAAAAGTAATTGTTGAGAATATTATCCAATATTATCCTATATTGGATAAAATAGAGAAGTGTTGTATGTTTATAATGTTGTAAATGTTTCACTACTTAAAGTCATGACTTTTAAGTAGAAATTGACTTAACCCCTTATTGATCTACAATACCTTCTCACATAGTATTAGAGCCGGTGGGCTCACACCCATATCCGATCTGATACTGAAAATCCGGCTCGTGGTCTGCCCGAGTATAAAGGAAAAATACCCAACTCGAGGCCATTGTTCCCCCATTGTCCGAGACTATAAGAATAATACTCGACTCGTATACAGTTGTTGAGTGCGAACTTAAAATTGCACGTGTTGTATACACATTGCACGTGAGGGGCGTTGTTGAGAATATAATCCCAAATTGGATAAAATAGAGAAGTGTCGTATATTTATAAGGTTGGAAAGGTTTAACCACTTACAAGTTATAATTTTTAAGTAGATATAAGACCAACCTATTATCGGTTCACAGAACCTTCTCACAGTAATAAAATATTAATTAAACACTTTTCCTTTTACAAACAAAGATATATCAGAATAGTTCATGCAAAATATATTATCAACTAATGTTTTAGAAAATGTTTATTTTTATTGCCTACATGTTTATTTTAATCCATAAATAGACTTTTTTAAGGAGACAAACTAACTTCTTTGAACACTCCCCATGTCTATAATAGACTTATTTTGTAGACATTTTACATTCATGACACCGACAAAATAACCTTTCAAAGTGAAGATGAATCAGAGTAAATGCTACATAATCTCTTGCATAAAGGCTCACGAACTGATAAACAAGGTATGTATGACCTTGTTGACATGCATCACAAGCACATCTTTGCTAGAACATACGTAAGAGGATATACATATGATTTGTGAATTTTCATACATATTTCGGGAATACCTACCTAGACTACCACTAGATTGACAATTTGAATTTACAATTGAAATTATCTAGGGACACACAAGATATCACAAGCCACGTACATGATGAACTCTACAAAACTAAGTGAGCTAAAAAAGCAATAAGATGAACTTCTATAAAAAAAAAGTTTTCATATGCTTGATTCATTCCCCATGGGGTGCTCTGTTCTATTTCTAAAAAAATATGAAAATATGAGGTTGTGTGTCAATTACTGAACATTAAATCAAGTAATAGTGAAGAACAAGTACCCCTCCCAATAATAGATGACTTGTTTGATCAATTTCTAGTAGTATCATATTTCTCAAAAATTGTCCTATCATGGTATTATCAATTAAGAATTAAAGAAGAGGATATCCAGAGACGATTTTCCAAACTCGGTGTGGACACCACAAGTTTCATTTGATGTGGTTCAAGTTAACTAATACTTTAGCCACATTTATTTACTTCATGAATAGAGTTTTCCAACCATATCTAAATTAGTTCATCATCGTATTCATTGATAACATCTTTATATACTCCCGATATGAGGCAAAACATGAAACACATATTGAATCATATTGCAAAAACTACAAGAGAACCAATTTTTTTCCAAGTTTTTAAAGTGCGAGCTCTAGTTATGTGAGGTGGGATTTCAAGGACACGTGTTCTGAGCATGCATATAAATTGACCTCTTAAAAATTGAGGCAATTTTGAATTGGAAGTTGACCAAGAATTCTACAGAGTAGTAAATTTTCTAGGGTGTGAGTATTACCAAAAGTTTATGGAGAACTTTTCTATATTGACAACCCTAATAATACGACTAATAAAAAAATGTCAAGTATGAATGGAATGAGAAGTGTAATGCAACTTTCGAGAAACTAAACAAATAAATTACTATTGCCCCAATCCTCGCACTTCCAAATCTAAACGGTGGGGAGTACACCGAATATAGTGACATATGTGGGCATGGATTGAAATGTGTGTTGATGCAAATGGGCAAAGTGTTGCCTACTCGTCAAGACAACTAAAAAGGCATGGGCTTAACTACACTACTCAGGTCTTGGAATTAGGGGTCATAGTGTTTGCCCTCAATATTTGGTGGCACTATCTTTATGGAGTCACCCGTAGGATCTTCATGGATTATAAGAGCCTTAAGTACATTTTAACCTAGAAGGAGTTGATTCTAAGACAAAAACAATGGTAGAATTAATAAATAACTATGATCTTATAATTGATTACCACCTAGGGAAAACAAATGTGGTGTCATATGCACTAAGTTGAAAGAATAACATAAGTCTTTATCATACTAGGTCGACTTATTTACCAATGTTTGAACAAATGAGTAGAATTTGTGTATCTTGACACACAGACACCGAGTCGACATACCTACTTGAAAATGTGACATTTCGACACACCCCGGTAGGGAAATACGTGAAAAGAAGAATATCGACTATAATGCCCCAACCCAATTCCTTGGTCTTGGGTCCAATAACAACTTGCCACACCCTCTCGATGCAATAATAGTGAGCACCTTCACCATTGTAGAAATAACATGACACAATACTCTTAATAAAAAACCCAATAATTTCTATAAAAAATATAAAATTTTCATATATATATATATTGTATAAATTTACAAAAAATATTTGAAAACTTTGGAGAAACATATAATACTTGATAGAAAACCTTCTTGCAATTTTCTTCAATGATCTCTACCTTGATCTTGGCCTGGATACACAGAAGTTTCTTCCATTTCTCCGTTCCTTCACCTTTCCCTAAAAATGTATTAGAGTAGGGGTGAGGAATGCTCAATGGCCACAAAAACAATCATTGAGTCGTTTATAGCCTTGGTGTCATCTCCACTCAAAAGGACTATATAGAGTTTATAAAATTTTCTCTTCTATTTTTCTTCAAGAGAATTTCAATTTCCAAAAAATACTCATCGCATGATATTTTCAAAAATGTTGTTCAAAATCCTTTTCTCAAAGTAAAGATTATTCTTAAAAGTTCAACATCATCGGGTTTTCTCATGAAAACTCAAATCAAATCATACATAGAATGAGGCAGCACATGCCAAACGAACAATATGGCACTGCCATGCACCCAAATGTCACTCAATTGACCATGCGAGTTCAACAAAGGGTATGTGTGATGCTCGTACGCACTATATCACACCCCGACCCAATTTGGTCAGGTCATGGTGAACAACCCGCCACCCCTTCCCTACTGGAATGGTATTCCTACCTGGTAAAGGCATATAAGCACAAATATTTTCCCAAAACAAAGTAAACAAAACAACTCAATAAAATTACCTCTTTATGTAAATTCCTGGCCTACTTCTCTAACTTTCCTCTCCTTAATATGTGAGCTTCCTTGAATGGGGATAAGGGAGGGGGTGAGTTCTACAACTCAGTGAGCAGGGTCATAGGACAACATGACTTCAAGGTTTAGTAAGCATTTAAACAATATGTTTCCCTTTTAGGTGGAAAATCTTGTGATAAGCAAGTCACTACTGGTATTGTCCATAGTAAATAGATTTCTTACGGTTTCTTAGCTTATCTCATTAAACTTAGGGTAGGTACCTTCCTAGTTGGAGGGATTTAATTAGTGAACCTACTAATGTTTGTTTCATACCTCAAACAAACACAAGCCCTTTATCCATAAAGGGAACAAATGATTGCAGAACAGACCTTTAGAGGTTAAACGACCTCGGTCTGTTCCACTAGTGGCCTAGAGCGCCTTTACCGTCCACACTGGTAAGAGTACAAAACCTCCATCACAAGTTTGTGTGAGCCCCATAGCCCATTCCACAAACCTATCAATACTTCAATCCCTAGGTACTTTAGGGGTGAGATCTCGTCCTCCCACCCCCTCAATCTCAATGCATATGTTGCTCCCTAAGCTTCGATACGTATTAGAACACTGATCTCTACCCTTATATCACCCTTGCTGTCACGCCCCGACCCGGTTTGGTCGGATCCCCGTGATCAACCTGCCACTCTCCCGGTTTATTAAAGGGTTTCCCCTTATTGTAAACCGTAAAGAGTAAGGTGTCCTTTAACTTGCACCTTTTTCCTGGAATAGCATAATCAAAACTACATGAAATTTAAAACTGTACATACCTGTCTTACAGGCATCTTAGTTGACGATCTTTAAGGGGAGGCTTTCCAGGATTTCCTGAAAGGGATATAAGGGAGGGGGTGAGTACGACTACTCAGTGAATGGGTTTTTAAAAGCTTTTAACTTTTAAGAAAAATATTTATATGGAGTCTGCCGGACTCCTTTGTCTTCAAAAATCCCTTCATTTAAAAATTTGAGTTTTTCCATTCTTTCTTAGTTACCACAGTGTGTCATCACCTAACACACATCCTTCATCATGAAGGTTACACACATTCGCAAGTCAGTATCACTACTGAACCCGCTAGTGGCTTCGGAGCGACTTTTCTTGCCATCCGAATAGAAGTACGACCACTTCTACCCTGGGAATGAGTGGATGTACGTGACATCCGACCCACAATCCCGAAATCACTTCTTCATGTCCGTATGAGGAAAGAGACCTCATCCTGTCCCCACCCCGGTCTCATGCGCTTCATGCTACTCCAAATTTCGCACAGACACCTGGAACGATGAACTGCCCTTATAGCCACCAGGTCGTCCAGTGCCCTTAGGATGCATCACTACCCCACATGGGCGTCTTGATCATCCCGTACTCACAGTGCATGCACAAACAATGTTTTCTTATATTGCCATGTAATCTGTGGTGCCACTAGTCCAACAGCCTCGACTCTCAACTCAACCCGCACCTGTTTGTCTTGACTAGTCCGTCGACCTATCATGTCGCATTGCCGCTAGTTGACTGAGCATGTCGGTCCTATCTTGTTACCATGGCCAAACAATTCACTTATTAAGTTTTATGGCACATATATCATGTTGATTTACGAGCTCCTGCTCATGCCAACTGGCCTTGGGTCCACTGTATGAGATTTTCAAAATTGGCATTTAGCCCCCAAGTTCCAAAATCGAGGCCCCCGGCCTATTAGAGTTATTTGAGCTCCCGTCGAGAAGGTCTCCCAAATTGTTTAAGCATTGGCACACAGTCAAGGGAGAGCACTTCCGACAAAAATAGGTTTTTACTGTCCATCATACCGATCGGTATAAGGACATCTTCGTTCATAACCGATGAACGGGTTTTCAACTTCCTTCGAGGAAGTCTCATCATACCAACCGGGTGTGATCTACTTACAACCAGTAAGTAGTTTTCTTTTCGCATAACTTTCACATCACTTTCTCTAAGTAGTGATGATTAAAATACCACTAAACAGTGTGTTTTTATATCGAGCCACTTATGATCCCCAACCGGGTATGATGTTAGTAAATCCACTCACAATCGGTAAGTGGTTTTTAACTTTAAACTGTGCTCATCATCCCAACTGGGTATGATGTGAATAGCCCACTCACAACCGGTAAGTGGTTTTTAACTTTAAACTGTGCTCATCATCCCAATTGGGTATGATGTGAATAACCCACTCACCTGTTAATGCCGTGAATTCCACTAGACTGGTTCTTTGTATTCACGCGAGCTTGTCCTTGCTGGCGTTCCCGTTATTTTGCGTTCCTACAAGATATGAACAACCTTGTTCATTATTACTCGGCCTAACAGCCTTCATTCATTTCCAATGAATGAGAAAACCCAAACTTTTAGTTATTTGTAATTAGGTCCCCTAAAGTTATTTCTCTTTAACTTTAAGTCCCTAATGTCGGTTTTTCCTCAAATTGAGTCCCATAACTTTTAAAATTTATCCTGGGACCTCAATTTATTCAATTTCACCAAAAAGGGGTTCAATTTCCCAAATTTCCAATTTGGTCCCCCAATTTTTCCAAAATTACCATTTTGCCCTTCTTTTACAAAAATGGTAGGTTTTGCCCCAAAAATTCCAAAATTCCTCAAATTGGTCCTCCGACATTATTTTCATGCCCAATTGACCCTCAATTTCATAAAATTATATTTTGGTCCTTTGAATTTCGAAAATCCCCAAATTTTCCCCCATTTTCAACTCTTCAACACTACCGAATTTGATTTCATCAAATTGACCCATCAAACACTTCTAATTATTGAAATTGGAGTTGAAATTGAGTTCCTGCATGTTCATACGATTCTATGAAACTTTGAATCGCAGATTTTAACATCGGAATGAGCTCAAACGGAGCTTCACCGGAAAATAGACTATAGAGAGAGAAAGCTTCGATTACTCACCGGTGAAGGTACGGTGGCCCGAGCTTTCAATCTGGGCAGATATGTCTCGTCCTAAGGTTCATCCTAGAATCAAGAATTGCATCAATTGATGCGGAATTGGATTAGAATTTCATCATTGAAATTTGGTCGACTCTCTCTCTAGCATCGATCGAAAATTGTAAAGGGGAGCTGAATTGGCTTACCTTTCGGTCCTAATTCGGCCGTGGAAAGGCTGATGAAGTGTTGGGAGGGCTTGGTTTGGCTTGAGAAGGGCTTGAAATGGCTGATTTTAGCTTGGTCGAAATAGGGCAGCTTCGGTCCGCCGAAGTTGCTTCACTATTCCTTCATGTCAGCGCTTTTCCAACGATTCTCGGATTGAGTGGATTTTGCTATTAGATAGCTGTCTTCTCCCCGGTTCTAAAGATCCCGACCTTTGTTCAAGTCGAAGCTCTGGTTTGAGCTTTACCGGGAAATGGAGCAGTAGAGAGAGAGAGAGAAGTGTTTAGGTGTGAGGAGAATGAAATGGGGATAACCTCTTTATATAGTCGTAAAACCCATGTATTAAATGGGCGAGATTCATTACTGGTATTAATATTGCCATAAATTATTGGTATTAATTCCAATAATTTAATTTCGGTATTAATTCTAATAAATTAAATTTCGATATTAATTCCAATAATTTAATTTCGGTATTAAATTATTTGTATTAATGCCAATAATTTAATTTAGGTATTAAATTATTTGTATTAATTATATATTAATTTATGATAAGGTGTATATACAAATTTTTGACCGAAATTTTGAGTTACAAAAAAATTCATACTTCCTAGGAGGTCACCCATCCTCACACTACTCTCGGGCAAGCACGCTTAATTTTAAAGTTATTATGGAATCTAGTTCACCTAAACCACTTTGGTTTTTATTTTCTAATTTGTCTTAAGTTTTTTTTCCAAGGTTTAATGAATCCTTTGGATCACCCGAGAGTTGTAAATTCCCAACTTGCCCGTTCAGAAATAATCGGGTTTGTGAACCGGTTCTGAATCCTCACTTGGTTTGACTGGTTATTTTACTATTTTCCTTAGCTCAAAAGGGCGGGTTTTACAACTCTCCCCTCCTTTTAGGATTTTTGTCCCCAAAACTTAGTTAACATCCTTGCATGAGCAATCATTTCCTTTGATGCCCCTTTGGTGTTTGCTTAAGATGCAAAGTCTTCTCTTGTTCTTTTAATTAATCCTTTTTACATCCTTCACTTAAGGAATTTCTTTTGGTTTATATTATTTACTCCCTCCATGGAGTTTGTCATAACGAGACATACCTTACTTCAGGGTATATTTTTAGATTTATATCTTTCTTTGCTTAGAGCACATTATTCCCTTTGAGGTTCTGTACTCAAGATTAGAAATTCCAAGATATCTAACCATTCCCATGTCTAGTTAACCCCTTGGTCATTGAAACCTTTAGCTCAATGTTCTTTCGGGTGTTACATACTGGTTGCCACAATTTTCTTTATTCTCACTTTTTCATCTCATTTTGACCCTTCCTCCATTCGTTGTCTATTATAACTTTAGTCCAAATTTTTATATTTGACCTCGTCATGCTTATTAGCCGACTCTTCCTTACTTTGAGTCATATTCTCCTCGGGATTGTTGGGCTTACATACCCCTTACAGCATGGCATTTTCTAGGACCTGTCTTTGTCCATTAGATTTCTAGAACATCTCCTTGAGGGTCTCTCTTAGCTTTTTTTTTTTTTACCTTTCAGGGATCATATAACTTCATCCCTCTTTTCTTTTGATGGCATTCCTCAACTATCCTTTTTACCGTTATCCTCTCATCCATCATGCTTTTGAAGTTATGTCTCACATAACCGCATGGATTTCTCTTACCTACTCATCCTTTCAAAACGTTTTTATTGGGTCCTTTCAATTCCAATCGTTGGGTTTCCTGATGATTATTGACATACGAGAATTTTTTTTCCTTCTTATGTCCTTTCTCTTCTTTAGTGACATTCCTTATTCAATGACTTCCTTTTTCCTTAATCCTCTTTTACTTGCTCATAAATCACTTCATAATTCTTCATTCTACAATAATTGCTTTCGATCTATGTGTTGAATACTTTGCTTGGGAAGGTTCACTCCATCCAGTTTTGTTCATTATCTTTGGCTGTCCGCCGTTACTAGTATTTCTCTTTCTACATGGTTCTCCTATTCTTTCCAAACAGGTCATAATGGACCATTACAATACTTCCTTCCTTGGAAAACATTTCCTAAATAAGGGTTGGTTCCATTTCCTCTTAATTGGGATACACATGTCTTTCTGAGGCTTCCTTCCTTGGTAGGATTCTTTCCCTTTCCCCTTACATTCTTTTCTTACATTTGCTCTAGGGGATTTGTACCCTTAAATGACATCCCTTGATGTCGTCTTCTCCTATTTACCTTTACTCCTCAAATCTTTTAGGCATATCTTTTATGCTCTATTTGCATCATTATTCGTACACAGTACTTGTCTATTTCTTTAGGGAGCGTACAAATCTTCCTTGTTTCAGGATCATTGTGGGAGAGGCTTGCCTATTCCTTTCTTGGCTTGAGTTTAGTCGTTAATTGGCCCTTGGTCCTTTTTAGGATTTCTTGTATCCTTCTTTTCCCGAGTATTTGACCTTTCTGCCTCTCTCTTCTTTGTTGGAACTTACATTATGGCTTTCCCGAGTATTTGTTCGTTAACTGCTTTGCCTCCACCATTTGTTTGGTCTAAGTTTCTTAGCAGTTGTTTCTCGAATCCTCCTATCCTTAACATCCATCTCACCGACCTTTTTAGGGTGTAGTCCCTTCTACTTCCCAGTCTTCCTTAGGGTGTCATTTGTTCCCTCTGACTATCTTGTTGTAACGACTTGCTTTCTCTTGTCCTGTTGGTCCGAACTTCCTATTTGACATATTTGCTTTTTCCAAGGTGATTTATTCCTGTAATCCCAATACGTCCCGTTTGTCATCAAATGTTTGTCTTGTCTTCTCTTGTGGATGCACTCCTTTCTTTGCTCCTAAATGGTTTGGATTTTCTTCTTAACGGGGGAATTCCCTTTAGCTATTCTTTGTTCCGTTTGTGGTTTTATTGAGGTCCTACCTTTACCCCTTTTTCCTTCTTACCACTTTGCTAAGATTTTGAAGAGTTTCCTCTCATTTGTGGTTGCAAATGGAGTCACGTTTCTTGGGATGGTATCCTTTCGAATTTCCTATAGTTGTGGGGTGTTTAATCTTGGAAAATATTGTCCTGACTCCTAGCGATGTGGGACAATTTTTCACCTCGTGTCCTATTCCCCTCTAGGTTAACTTGATTCCTATCTTTTGTAGGGTTGGGCACTTCTCCATGCAATGTCCCTATCATTCACGCTCGTAATTACATGAACATAAGTGGTTCCTCCTGGCGTTTTCTTAGAAATTGTTAATTTTAGTGCTCCTTCATCCTTAAGTCTAGATACCATGAGAGTTTTTTTTTTTTAGAGTCTTCCTTGAAGATCTCATCATTTGAGGGACAAGCTTTTTAGGAATTTGGAGTACTTCATTAATAGAGTAGTACAGTATGTTGGAGATTTTGACCCTATTACAGAATATGGTCACCAAAAACTGGGGAGCTACAAGAATCTTTGATAAGCATCCTCCTATGTAAGGTTATATGCCCCATTTTATGGCTTCACATTTGGCTTCCTTTATACTTAGAGTTGTGACCTCAATAGGTCCTGTCACCATTCTCTGGGATACTTTCTCATTTTCTCTTTTGAGATTCCTGCCTTGCTTTAGGCATTTGGGAAGCTTCTAGGGTTGTCTTCCTATGAAGATAAGGTGTTGAGTGGAGCCATTCCTAGTTTTCTTGGTTCCTCTCCTGGGAGCCATCTGAAAATTTTAGGATAAATCCTATTAGTTACAATATTTTATAGTCTTGATTATGTATTCGAGGAAACAGGCTCTAATACCACTCTAGTTGTCACGCCCCGACCCGGTTTGGTCGGATCCCCGTGATCAACCCGCCACTCTCTCGGTTTATTAAAGGGTTTCCCCTTATTGTAAACCGTAAAGAGTAAGGCATCCTTTAACTTGCACCTTTTTCCTGGAATAGCATAATAAAAACTGCATGAAATTTAAAACTGTACATACCTGTCTTACAGGCATTTTAGTTGACGGTCTTTAAGGAGAGGCTTTCTAGAATTTCCTGAAAGGGATATAAGGGAGGGGGTGAGTACGACTACTCAGTGAATGGGTTTTTAAAAGTTTTTGACTTTTAAGAAAAATATTTATATGGAGTGTGCCGGACTCCTTTGTTTTCAAAAATCCCTTCATTTAAAAATTTGAGTTTTTCCATTATTTCTTAGTTACCACGGTGTGTCATCAACCAACACACATCCTTCATCATGAAGGTTACACACATTCGTAAGTCAGTATCACTACTGAACCCGCTAGTGGCTTCGGAGCGACTTTTCCTACCACCCGGATATAAGTACGACCACTTCTACCCTGGGAATGAGTGGATGTACGTGACATCTGACCCACAATCCCGAAATCACTTCTTTGTGTCCGTATGAGGACAAAGACCTCATGTCACGCCCTGACCCGGTTTGGTCGGATCCCCGTGATCAACCCGCCACTCTCCCGGTTTATTAAAAGGTTTCCCCTTATTATAAACCGTAAAGAGTAAGGTGTCCTTTAACCTGCACCTTTTTCCTGAAATAACATAATCAAAACTGCATGAAATTTAAAACTGTACATACCTGTCTTACAGGCATCTTAGTTTACGGTCTTTAAGGGGAGGCTTTCCAAGATTTCCTGAAAGGGATATAAGGGAGGGGTTGAGTACGACTACTCAGTGAATAGGTTTTTAAAAACTTTTGACTTTTAAGAAAAATATTTATATGGAGTGTGCCAGACTCCTTTGTTTTCAAAAATTCCTTCATTTAAAAATTTGGATTTTTCTATTATTTCTTAGTTACCACGGTGTGTCATCACCCAACACACATACTTCATCATGAAGGTTACACACATTCGCAAGTCAGTATCACTACTGAACCTGCTAGAGGCTTCGGAGCGACTTTTCCTGCCACCCGGATAGAAGTACGACCACTTCTACCCTAAGAATGAGTGGATGTACGTGACATTTGACCCACAATCCCGAAATCACTTCTTCGTGTCCGTATGAGGATAGAGACCTCATCCTATCCCCACCCCGGTCTCATGCGCTTCGTGCTACTCCAAATTTTGCACAGACACCTAGAACGATGAACTGCCCTTATAGCCACTAGGTCGTCCAGTGCCCTTAGGACGCATCACTACCCCTCATGGGCGTCTTGATGATCCCGTACTCACAGTGCATGCACAAACAATGTTTTCTTATATTTCCATGTAATATGTGGTGCCATTAGTCCAACCGCCCCGACTCTCAACTCAAGCCGCAGCTGTTTGTCTTGACTAGTCCGTCGACCTATCATGTCGCACTGCCGCTAGTTGACTGAGCATGTCGGTCCTATCTTGGTACCATGGCCAAACAATTCACTTATTAAGTTTTATGGCACATATATCATGTTCGTTTACGAGCTCCTGCTCGTGCCAACTGGCCTTGGGCCCACTGTACGAGATTTTCAAAATCGGGCATTTAGCCTCCAAGTTCCAAAACCGAGGCGCCTGACCTATCAGAGCTATTCGAGCTTCCGTCGAGAAGTTCTCCCAAATTGTTTAAGCATTGGCACACAGTCAGGGGAGAGATCTTCCGACAAAAATAGGTTTTTACTGTCCATCATACCGACCGGTATAAGGACATCTTCGTTCATAACCGATGAATGGGTTTTCAACTTCCTTCGAGGAAGTCTCATCATACCAACCGGGTATGATCTACTTACAACCAGTAAGTTGTTTTTCCACATAACTTTCACATCACTTTCTCTAAGTAGTGATTATTAAAATACCACTAAACAATGGATTTTTATATCGAGGCACTTATCATCCCCAACTGGGTATGATATATAATCCCACTCACCCGTTAATGCCGTGATTTCCACTAGACTGGTTCTTTGTATTCACGCGAGCTTGTCCTTGCTGGCGTTCCTGGTATTTAACGTTCCGGTGAATGCACGACAGTCCGAGCTTTCGATCTAGGCAGATAGGTCTCATCCTGAGGTTCATCCTAAAATCAAGTATTGTATCAATTGATGCAGAATTGGATTAGAATTTCGTGATTGAAATTCGGTCGATTCTCTCTCTAGCACCGATCGAAAATTATAAAGGGGAGCCGAATTGGCTTACCTTTCGGTCCTAATTCGGTCATGGAAAGGCTGAGGAAATGTTGGGAGGGGTTAGTTTAGCCTGAGGTGGGCTTGAAATGGTCGATTCCAGCTTGGCTGAAATAGGGCAGCTTCGGTCCACCGGAGTTGCTTCACTATTCCATCATGTCGGCGCTTCTCCGATAGTTCTCGGATTGATTGGAGTTTGCTATCAGATAGCGTCTTCTCCCCGGTTCTAAAGAGCCCAACTTTTGTTCAAGTCGAAGCTCTAGTTCGAGCTTTACTAGGAAATGGAGCAGTAGAGAGAGAGAGAGAAGTGTTTAGGTGTGAGGAGAATGAAATGGGGATGACCTCTTTATATAGTCGTAAAACCCGTGTATTAAATAGGCGAGATTTATTACTAGTATTAATATTAACATAAATTATTGGTATTAATTTCAATAATTTAATTTCGGTAATAAATTATTTGTATTAATTTCAATAATTTAATTTAGGTATTAAATTATTGGTATTAATTTCAATAATTAAATATATATTAATTGATGGCTATTTATGATAAGCCGTACAATTTCAGGTTATAAAAAAATCACACTTCCTAGAAGGTCAACCATCCTCACACTACTCTAAGGTAAGCACGCTTAACTGTGAAGTTCTTATGTAATCTAGTTCACCTGAACCAATTTGATTTTTGTTTTCTATTTTGTCTTAAATTTCTTTTTCAATGTTGAATAAATTCTTTGGATCAACCGAAAATTGTAAATTTTCATATTGCTTATTTCCAAATGTAAACTGGTTTGGTTTTTCTTATTCAGTTTGACCGGTTCTTTTCCCTGTTTTCCTTAACTCAAATGTGCGGGGTTTGCACCTCATCATGTCCCCACCCTGGGGTCTCATGCGCTTTGTGCTACTCCAAATTTCGCACAGACACCTGGAACGACGAACTGCCCTTATAGCCACCAGGTCGTCCAGTGCCCTTAGGACGCATCACTACCCCTCATGGGCGTCTTGATGATCCCGTACTCACAGTGCATGCACAAACAATATTTTCTTATATTGCCATGTAATCTGTGGTGCCACTAGTCTAACGGCCCCGACTCTCAACTCAACCCGCAACTGTTTGTCTTGACTAGTCCGTCAACCTGTCATGTCGCACTGCCGCTAGTTGACTGAGCATGTCGGTCCTATCTTGGTACCATGGCCAAACAATTCACTTATTAAGTTTTATGGCACATATATCATGTTCATTTACGAGCTCCTGCTCGTGCCAACTGGCCTTGGGCCCACTGTACGAGATTTTCAAAATCGGGCATTTAGCCCCCAAGTTCCAAAATCGAGGCCCCCGGCCTATTAGAGCTATTTGAGCTCCCGTCGAGAAGGTCTCCCAAATTGTTTAAGCATTGGCACACAGTCAGGGGAGAGCACTTCCGACAAAAATAGGTTTTTACTGTCCATCATACCGATCGGTATAAGGACATCTCTGTTCATAACCGATGAACGGGTTTTCAACTTCCTTCGAGGAAGTCTCATCATACCAATCGGGTATGATCTACTTACAACCCGTAAGTAGTTTTTTTTTTGCATAACTTCCTCATCACTTTCTCTAAGTAGTGATGATTAAAATACCACTAAACAGTGGGTTTTTATATCGAGGCACTTATGATCCCCAATCGGGTATGATGTTAGTAAACCCACTCACAACCGGTAAGTGGTTTTTAACTTTAAACTGTGCTCATCATCCCAACTAGGTATGATGTGAATAACCCACTCACAACCGATAAGTGGTTTTTAACTTTAAACTGTGCTCATCATCCCAACTCGGTATGATGTGAATAACCCACTCACCCGTTAATGTCGTGAATTCTACTAGACTGGTTCTTTGTATTCACGCGAGCTTGTCCTTGCTGGCGTTCCCGGTATTTCGTGTTCCTACAAGATATGAACAAACTTGTGCATTATTACTCGGCATAACAGCCTTCATTCATTTCCAATGAATGAGAAAACTCAAACTTTTAGTTATTTGCAATTAGGTCCCTAAAGTTATTTCTCTTTAACTTTAAGTCCCTAATGTCGGTTTTTCCTCAAATTGAGTCCCGTAACTTTTAAAATTTATCTTGGGATCTCAATTTATTCAATTTCACCAAAAAGGGGTTCAATTTCCCAAATTTCCAATTTGGTCCCCCAATTTTTCCAAAATTACCATTTTGCCCTTCTTTTACAAAAATGGTAGTTTTTGCCCCAAAAATTCCAAAATTTCTCAAATTGGTCCTCCAACATTATTTTCATGCCCAATTGACCCTCAATTTCCTAAAATTATATTTTGGTCCTTTGAATTTCAAAAATCCCCAAATTTTCCCCCAATTTCAACTCTTCAACACTACCGAATTTGATTTCATCAAATTGACAGATCAAACACTTCTAATTATTGAAATTGGAGTTGAAATTGAGTTCCTGCATGTTCATACGATTCTACGAAACTTTGAATCGCAGATTTTAACATCGGAACGAGCTCAAACGGAGCTTCGCCGGAAAATAGACTGTAGAGAGAGAAAGCTTCGATTACTCACCGGTGAAGGCACGGTGGCCCGAGCTTTCAATCTGGGCAGATAGGTCTCATCCTAAGGTTCATCCTAGAATCAAGAATTGCATCAATTGATGTGGAATTGGATTAGAATTTCGTCATTGAAATTCGGTCGACTCTCTCTCTAGCACCGATCGAAAATTGTAAAGGGGAGCTGAATTGGCTTACCTTTCGGTCCTAATTCGGCCGTGGAAAGGCTGATGAAGCGTTGGGAGGGCTTGGTTTGGCTTGAGGAGGGATTGAAATGACTGATTTTAGCTTGGCCGAAATAGGGCAGTTTCGGTCCACCGGAGTTGCTTCACTATTCCATCATGTGAGCACTTCTCCAACGATTCTCGGATTGACTGGAGTTTGCTATCATATAGCTGTCTTCTCCCCGGTTCTAAAGATCCCGACCTTTGTTCAAGTCGAAGCTCTGGTTCGAGCTTTACCGGGAAATGGAGCAGTAGAGAGAGAGAGAGAAGTGTTTAGGTGTGAGGAGAATGAAATGGGGATGACCTTTTTATATAGTCGTAAAACCCGTGTATTAAATGGGCGAGATTCATTACTGGTATTAATATCGCCATAAATTATTGGTATTAATTCCAATAATTTAATTTCGGTATTAATTCTAATAAATTAAATTTCGATATTAATTACAATAATTTAATTTCGGTATTAAATTATTTGTATTAATTCCAATAATTTAATTTAGGTATTAAATTATTGCTATTAATTAATGATAAGGCGTACATACAAATTTTTGACCCAAATTTCGAGTTAAAAAAAAAATTCATACTTCCCAGGAGGTCACCCATCTTCACACTAGTCTCAAGCAAACACGTTTAACTTTAAAGTTCTTATGAAATCTAGTTCAACTAAACCATTTTGGTTTTTGTTTTCTAATTTGTCTTAAGTTTTTTTTCCAAGGTTTAATGAATCCTTTGGATCACCCGAGAGTTGTAAATTCCCAACTTGCCCGTTCAGAAATAATCAGGTTTGTAAATCGGTTCTGAATCCTCACTTGGTTTTACCGGTTCTTTTCCTATTTTCCTTAACTGAAAAGGGCAGGTTTTACACCTGCTGTCCAGTAGCCCTTAGGACTAATACTACTCCGAACTAGGCATCTTTTTAGTCCTATACGATTACAATCACAAACAAGAAATTTTGATTTAAATCATTTTTCTTTGCGCTATCGGCCTATTAAGCTACAATCTAGCTTTGACGTAGTAGCGTCACAAGCATTACCAGATTTTGATAATTTCTTATAGGCTCTTAAATCAAGATTATTTACGAGGCGGGACCTGTGTCCATTGTCATTGGGCCCATTGGTGCGAGATTTCTAAAACACGACATTGGGCCCACTTGCACCATACTAGATCTAGCCCACCATTGTCGATCATGGTCATCACCCATATATGCATCAACGGTCAGACTAGGCTATAACCCTTGCGATGTATCCATACACCGCTCCCAGGTTACCCTAATATCATGATTCATATTATCATCAGAAATATAACCCCAAATTGTTTAAGTGGATTCACACAGTCACAATGTTATATTTCTAGAAATTGGGTTTTCAAAATGAAGCATGAACTTTCAAAAGTTCCAATTGGTCCTGATGTTCAAAATCCCACTCACCTGGTAACTATGACGTGTTTGTCCCAACTAGATCTCGATCAACGATGTGCTCCTCTACACCAATACTTGAACAACCAATTCCTACATGGTTCGAGTATTCACATAAGGATGTTGGCTTAAAATACCTCATATTCTCATATATCTGCACATTGGTCTTTATGTCTTAATCGTAATTAGGTCCCTAAACTTTATAACTTTACATTTATGTCACTAATGTTCACTTTACCCTAAATTAGGTCCCTAAGGTTTCCAATATCTCTCTTAGGTCCCTAATGTTCTCTTATTTCCATCCAAGTCCTCAAATTCCCCTTAATTGCAATTCAACCCCCAATTTTTCTAAAATTTCCCAAATCTTTCAATTTCCCCAAAAATTGCACTTTGCCCCCAAATTCTCATTTCATCAAATTGACTGCTTAAACTTGGTTAATTTCTCCCTATCATGTTGCTAATCATTTTCTCCCATCATCCTACGATCATCCTGACCTTTGAATCACTTCATTTGACCCATATTTGAGCTCAAATGGAGCTTCACTAGAAAAGCTTTCTAGAGAGAGCTTGGTTTTCTTACATGTGAGGGGACGACGGTCAGAGCTATGGATAGGGGTGACTAGTGCTTGTCCTGGGGATTCTCATAGGATCAAAATGCGAGTCAATTAGTAGCCGGAGCAATGAGAATTTGATGAGATAATTTTTTGGGCTCTAGTTTCTGAAACATTACTGTTTCGACAAAATTGGGTGGAATTGGCTTATCTTATAGGTTCTAGGGCATCGACTAGGACTGTGGGAGGGTCGGTCTAGCTGTAGAAGGTTGGGGGCGATCGAAATTTAGCCTAGGGAAATTCGGCTTCTTCGCGACCGCTGGAGCAACAATACTATTTGAGTTCACTAGCGCTCCTACGGAGGTCCTCGAGCTGAATCGAGGTTGTAGTTGGGTGGAGGACTTCCTTCTAGTTCCAAGGAGCCCAAATGCAGCGTCAGAGGCTGGAGAAAATAACCATGTTGGAGCTCTAGTTTGTGTCTTGCCAAAAAATGGGACACTCTCTCTTCTTCAATTATTTGCAGGATGAGGAATATGAATGGGGAAGAGCTCAAAAACTGATAAGGCTATAAGTCTGCCCACGACTCGGACCTTTATTTGCCCGATCGCTAGAGACCGAGTGGCCAGCTCTCCATCCTTATTTGCTAGCTTTCCAAGGAGGAAGACGACTCTATGCCGCACGTGTGTGCTTGCCACATGGCGTGCTGTGATTGGTTGGCTTCGCTGATGCGACTTCCCACTCCGCGTCTGAGTCTACCATTTTCTTGTTGATTGGCCACATGGAAGCCTCCCATTGGTTACTCATTCCAACGTGGTTGCTGATCGTACTTGGTTAGCCATTGACCATGATACATGGCATCCTCTGATTGGTTGGTTTAAATATGTTAGATTTCTCTCCTGATGCACAGTGCCATTGCCATGTGTTAGCCTCTGATTGGAGTAAGCCATCTAACATGGCTCTCCCATGTGTCGACCACTGATTGGTCGACTGTTTCTCCCGCATCCTAGTCGGTTGCTAATGTGGCACCATTGCCACGTGTCAACTCTCATTGGCTAGGCTGACTGATGAGGCTTCTCCGCTGTTGACCGTTGACTGTAGACATGTGTCACTCTCCTATTAGTCAGTCATCACTGATGTGGATTTTCCTACTTTAACCATTGACCGATGACACGTGTTGTTCCCTTATTGGCCAACTCTTCCAAGTGTTGATTGAGAACAAACTAGGTGTGCCTCACCACGTGTCGCGCCATGCCACACGTCATGTGATGATTAGTCGGGTCTATTGACTGTGCGCTGGCTCAGGTCCATTGACTGGCTAGACCTGTCACGCCCTGACCTGGTTTGGTCGGATCCCCATGAACAACCCGCCACTCTCACGGTTTATCAAGGGTTTCCCCTTTTCTAAACCTGGGGAGTAAGACGTCCTTTTTACCTATATCTTTCCTAAAATAGCATTAAACAAAACTCAATATATTAAATCTTACATACTTGTCTTAAGGTTTGGCTATAGGAAGGTCTTTTAGGGTTGGTTTCCCTTAGTTACCTGAAAAGGGATAAAGGGAGGGGGTGAGTTCTACAACTCAGTGAGTAGGTGTTGGGAGTGAGTTTTCAGAAATAACTTTGTTCAAAGTGTGCCAATATCATCATTTCCTATATAAGAAAGACCTTTTCTCAAGTTTTGGTTCTCAAAATCTCTTTTTCCCATTTCCATATTAGGTATGTTTAGCAAACAACACACACCCTTCATCAAGAAGGATACACACATTCGCAGGTGCAGTCCATCCACTGCATCCACTACCACCAGTCCATCGAGTACCTGACTTGGTACCATGGCAAAATCACACATCAGTTTCATTAGAGTTTTCATGGCTTTCTTAATTCAAGTTCGTTTATGAGCTCCTACTCATTCCCACTATCCTTAGGCCCACTACACCTGATTTTCCAAACTCAGGCACTTAGCTCCACAAGTTCAAACATCGAGGCCTCTAGTCTATCTGAGCTGTTCTAGCTTCCATCAAGAAGATCTTCCAAAAGGTTTAAGAATTGGCACATAGTTAGGGGAGAACACTTCTGATAAAAACATGTAATTTCACTTCATCTCACCAACCGAATGTGATGGTACCTCCTCCGCTTACAACTGATAAATGGGTTTCTTCTTCCTTCAAGGAAGTCCATCATACCAACTGGGTATGATTTTCTCTACTTACAATCGGTAAGTAGGTTTAGCTTAGTTCACATGTCAATTCAACCGGGTGTGATGTTAAAATTCCACTTACAAGTGGCCTTTCATTTCTAAAGTGCTCATCATCCCAACCAAGTATGATGTAAGTAAGCCCACTCACCCGATAACTGTGATGTGTTCGTCCTCGATTAGTTTTCCAAGTCGATGTGAGCTTTCTCTTGCTTGCGTTTTGATCACACATGTCCCTACACGATTTGGGTAGCCTTTTCACTTACGGCTTGGCATAAAAGCCTAGGCTAAAGTTTATTTTTTTCTTATGTTTAGGTTCCTAATGCCAACTTTTACCCAATTTGAATCCCAAAGTTTCCAAATCTCGCTTTGAGTCCTCAATGAACTCAAAATTGGTTAAGGGGCTCAAGTTTTCCAAATTTCTTATTTGGTCCCGAACTTTTCAAAAATTACCATTTTGTCCCTACTTTCCAAAAATGGCAATTTGGCCCCAAATGTTCTAAAAAATCAACCAATTGGTCCCCCCAACATTGTTTTCATGGCCAATAGGCCCTCAATTTGGGAAATTGCAAAGAGGTCCCTCAATTTTACGAAATGCCCAATTTTCCCCAATTTTCCCCCTTCAAACTAACCGAATTTGATTTCTTCCAATTTGCCATTCAATCGGGTTAATTGCTCCAATTGAAGGTACGTATCAGTTCCTACACTTCCACATGATTCAATTGCGCTTTGAACTGCATCATTTTGGTCCGAATTGAGCTCAAATGAAGATTCACTATAAAACTATGCGTAGAGAGAGAAAGCTTTGAAAGCTTATCATTGGAGATGCGGCGGTACAAGCTCTCTATTGGGAAAGGTAGCTCTCTTCCTGAGTTACCTCAAGGATCAAGAATTTCTACAATTGACCTTGAATCGAGTGATAATTTCGTCAGTGAAATTTCATAGTTTCTCTCTCTAACTCCGATCTGCAATGACTGAGGAAGGCTGAATTGGCTTACCTTTCAGTTCTATTGAGGTTGTATGAGGGCTGTGGGGGTGTTGGGGAGGATTGGTTTGGCTGACGAGTTCTGAAATTAGCCGAATTTAGCTTGGCCAAAATATGGCAACTTCGGTCCGTTGGAGCTGCTTCACTATTTGATTCCATTGGCACTTCTCCGGTAGTCCTCAAGTCAAAAGAGGAATGCTATCAATGTAACTGACTTCTGTCAAATTCTAATGGACCCAACCTTGCCTTATGAGGTTCAAAAACTGCCCAAGTCAGAGCTCCGATTTGAGCTTTACCAGAAAATGGAGCAGTTGAGAGAGAGTGGAGATTTCAAGTGTGTAGAATATGAATGGAGAGGTGCTCTTCATATAGGAAGCTTGTAGACTCTTTACCTGACCATTTCCCATTTTAGTCAAGATTATCCTCACACTGAAGTGGCATGAATGGAGCCATTTTTCCTTTGTCGATGCTGTCCGTTTCTGCATTGAATGAACATTGCTATCATCTGAAGGAATAAGACAATACTGTTTTGAATTGGATCGGATCGATCCGACTAGTTCAATGCGTAAATCGATCAGTTCAGGCCCGATTCAACTGGTTTTTTGAAAATTAAAAATTTATAAATTTATTCTCTATCTAATGGTGTCTTCAATTCCCCAATTTTAATATTTTAAGCCACTTAGAAAAACTAATTTAACAACCGATTCAGTGATGGTTTAAACCGGTTCAATCCGGTTCACCTAAATCGTTTTGGTTTTCTCTTCCAATTTGTTCCAAGGTTCCTTTCCAAGGTTTCTATGATTCTTTGGGTCCCTCAGGATTTGAAAATTTCTCAAATTACCCTTTACTTATCGGTTGGGGTTCGTGATTCGGCCCAATTTTCTCTTTTGAAACAACCAGTTCTTTTCCCGGTATTCATATCTATCAAAGGACGGGGTTTATAGAATTGTTGAACGGTTCTATCAGATCGGGTTCGGTGATTTGAAATAAAAAATTGGACGGTTCATGCCCAATTCGAACAGTTCTCTGAAATTTCAAAATTTGTCTAAATTCATTTTTCTATCCAATGGTGTGTTCAATTTTCCAAATTGATGTTTTTAAGCCCCTTAAAAAAATGGATCTTTGAACCAGTTCTCCACGGTTCATTTTCGTTCGATCTGGTTTAGGTTCATTTCACCCTAATCTGGTCTCGTTTTCACATTCAATTTACTTTATGGTTCTTTTCCATGGTTTTTGTATTTTTATTGGCCAATTGGGGTTTTCCAAATTTACTTTGTTTCTTCAAAATACAAGTTTCGGTTTGTGTTAACCTCGGTTTTCTCTCAAAATTTTCCGGTTCCCTAGTCTGACATTCTTATTATTAAAAGCACAATTGATACACTCACTAGAATCTGCACAGGGAACATCCCCTTCGACCGTGATCTATGAGGGAATATGTGTGGTGCACACTCACTCTACTTTGCACAAGAATCATCACTCTTGATTTGGATCTATGAGAGTATGTGCGTGATGTGCACTCACTGGACTCTACACAAGAACCGCCACACTCATAGTGATGTTCTGTAACACTGTGTTTTTAGTAACTAGAAAAACAAATTTAGAATAGAAAAACCAAATTGGTTAAAATGAACTCGATCCCATTAGAATACCGAAGTTAAGCGTGCTTGCGTGAGAGTAGTGCTAGGATGGGTGACCTCCCTAGAAGTATTCATTTTGCCTTCTCTCAATAAAACCCATATTGTTTTAGTAACCCAAAAAAATACTAGCACTAATGTATCTAATCCTATCAAAACTCTAAGGTTAAGTGTGCTTGGGCGAGAGTAGTATTAGGATGGGTGACCTCGGGAAGTATTCATGTTGTATCCCCTCAATAGTTGTCAAACTATATTTTTACTAAACTAAAATTAAATAACATACCAGCAGTAATGCATTGGATCCTATTAAAACTTCGAAGTTAAGTGTGCTTGGTGAGAGTAGTGCTAGGATGGGTGACTTATTGGAAAGTATTCATGTTGCATCCCTTCAATAGTTGTCAAACCGCTTGGTGAGAGTAGTGCTAGGATGGGTGACTTATTGGGAAGTATTCATGTTGCATCCCCTCAATAGTTGTCAAACCATATTTTTTAGTAACCCAAAATATAATAACATACTAGCACCAATGCACCAGATTCTATCAAAATATTGAAGTTAAGCGACCTTAGGTGAGAGTAGTGCTAGGATTCATTTATTAGTATTAATTCCAATAAGCAAATATATGTATTAAATTATTGGTATTAATTTCAATAAATAAATATAGGGTTGCATCATTTCAATTACTGACAAATCATATTTTTTAGTAATCCAAAATTAAAAACATATCAACACTAATGCACGATCCCTTTAAAACTTTGAAGTTAAGCGTACTTGGTGAGAGTAGTGCTAGGATGGATGACTTATTGTGAAGTATTCATGTTGTATCCCCTCAATAGTTATCAAAACATATTTTTTTAGTAACAAAAAATGTAATAATATACTAGCACTAATGCACCAAATCCAATCAAAACATTGAAGTTAAGAGAGCTTGGGTGAGAGTAGTGCTAGGATAGGTGACCTCTTGGGAAATTATTTTTTTAGTAACCCGAAATTTCGGTCAAAATTAGTTTATGGAATTATATTATAAGTTTAAAATTCAAATGATATAATTAAAATAAATAAAATGAAAAGTGTAAATTATTAGTTGAAAATAAGGAGATAAATATTATAAATACCTATATTTATTTATTGAAATTAATACCAATAATTTAATATATATATTTAATTATTGGAATTAATACTAATAAATGCACATCAATTTCATGAGAATAATGACAACATTAATACAATAGTAATAAATTCTCCCCATTTAATACACAATTCTACTCCTATATAAAGAGCTCATCCCCATTAATTCTCTTCACACCTGAAAACTCCTTTCTCTCTCTAATACTCCATTTCCCGGTGAAGCTCGAACTAGAGCTTCGACTCAAGCATTTTTCTTAACCTCAGAAGGAGAGGTTAGGCTCTTTAGATTTTTGGGGAAGTCACCTATCTGATAGCAACCTCCATTCGATCCAAGGATCACCAAAGAAACACTGACATAATTAAATAGTGAAACAGCTCCAGTAGACCAAAGCTGCCCTATTTCGACCTAGCTAAAATTAGCCAAATTCAGCCCTCCTCTAGCCAAACCAAGCTCTCCCAACATCCCTCATACGACCTCAACAATGCTAGAAGGTCAATAGTAGGAATTCTTGATCCTATAAGGTACTTTAGGAAGAGAGCTACCTTTCCCGATAGAAAGCTCGGACCGTCGCACCTTCGACATGACAAGTGTGATCGGAACGCCATCAAAGAACGCTCACATCAACTTGGAAAACCAATCGTGGATGAACACGTCACGGTTAATAGGTGAGTGGGACTTTTAACATCATACCCTGTTGGGGTGATGAGCAAATTAAGTTTAAAACCACTTACCAGTTATGAGTGGGCTAATTTACACTTCATACCTGGTTGGGATGATGAGCACAATTTAAAGATTAAAAACCACTTACCAGTTGTGAGTGGGATTTTATATCATACCTAGTTGGGGATGATAAGTACTTTAAAATGAAAAACCCACTATTTAGTGATATTTTTAAACATTACAACTTAGAGAAGTGATGTGAAAATCACGCGAAAAAACTATTTACCAGTTGTAAGTAGATCATACCCGGTTGGTATGATGAAACTTCCTTGAAGGAAGTGGACAACCCGTTCATCTGTTATGAGCGGAGATGTCCTCATACTCGGTTGGTATGATGTACAGTTGAAAACATATTTTGTCGGAAGTGCTCTCTCCTGACCGTGTGCTAATGTTTAAACGATTTGGGAGACCTTCTTGACGGGAGCTCGAATAGCTCTTATAGGTTGGGGGCCTTAGTTTTGGAACTTGGGGGCTATTATGCCCGGTTTTGAAAATCTCGAACAAGTGGGCCATAGGCTAATGGGCACGAGTAGGAGCTCATAAACAAACATAAGATATGTGCCATAAAGCTTTAATAAATGAATTGTTTGGCCATGGTACCAAGATAGGACCGACATATTCAGTCAATTAGTGGCAGTGCGACATGATAGGTCTCCAGACTAGTCAAGACAAACAGTTGCAGGTTGAGTTGAAGGTCGGGGTCGTTGGACTAATGGCACCACATATTACATGGCATGATAAGAAAATACTGATTACGGGACTATCAAGATGCCCAAGAGGGGTAGTAATGCGTTCGAAGGGCCCTGGACGATCTGGTGAGTATAAGTGCACTTCGTCATACCTGCTGATTGTGCAAAATTTGGAATAGCACCAAGTGCATGAGATCAAGGTGGGGACGAGATGAAGTCTCTGTCCTCATACGGACACGGAGAATTGATTTCAGGATTGAGGGTCAGATGTTGCGTACATCCACTCATTCTCAGGGTAGAAGTGGATGTGCTTCTATCTAGGTGGTCGGTAAAGTCGCTCCAATGCCACAAGTGGGTTCAGTGGACGGGCTGGCTTGTGATTCTATGTTTTGACCTTCATGATGAAGGATATGTATTGGGTGATGACACATCGTGATTAATAAGAAATGGTGAAAAACAAAGATTTTTAAAGTGGAGAAAATCTAAAGGAAATTAAGTAGTTTGGCACACTCCAACTTGAAAATGTCACCCTCGGTAGGGTAAAGGTTTTAAAAACCAGTATTTGAGGAAATGATATTTTAAAAGATGATAAGGAGTTTGGCACACTCCAATTAAAGTTGTTTTGTTTATGAAAACTCACTCCTAACCCTCGCTCAATAAGTTGTAGAACTCACTCTCTCCCTTTTACCCCTTTCAGGAAACCAAGAGAAATCAATCTTAAAGACTTCCCTGTATATGAACTATAAAATTAGGCATGTCTATTTTTCACTTTTGTATAATGTTATTCCATGAAAGGTACAGGTTTAAAGGATGCCTTACTCCTCCTAGGTTTAAAAGACGGGAAACCCTTAATAAACCAAGAAAAATGGCGGATTGGTTGTGGGGATCCAACCAAACTCGATCGGGGCATGACATATTCGATGCAATGCCAATCGAACATTCGTATACTATGGGATTCCCCTTCTACCACACCATAAGTTTATGTGAACCCCCACCGTATGTCTCCTTCGAGTCCCAAGGGAACTAAAAACAAAAATCACCCCCTTATTCCCCTGCTTCCAATCAAAACCCAATGTTGATACAACCTCTCATCATAACTCGCCGGTCATCGCCCACATTACCATCCCAAACAATATGAACGGAATATACCAAACACAACATTTCATAAAGTATAGTAAATTCTAAATTACTCGAGGCTCGACTTTCTAAATAAATGACCCCATTAATCCTATTTCATATAGAAATTTACATATGATCGTAACTGTCACAACACATCATCATGGGGAAATTACTTTCCCATGAGAGCATAGGGTCAATACCCATTTTTCTTAAAATGTGGGTCATAGTCCTTTCCTTATAAAAATTTGAATTTCACGAATTTCTTAAAAATAACTTGGGTTATAGCCCCTTTCGTATAATCAATTAGGCATCAACTCCATTCTTTTTAACCATTCAAGTTTTAGCTTATTTTTATAAACATTGTGTCTTATCACTCTACCCTTTCGTAAACATTGGGTCGTAGCCCCTTTTATAAACCTTGCACCTTAGCCCCTTTTATAAAATTGGGTCATAGCCATTTTCCTAAAACTTAGGGCTAAGCACATTTTATAAATGTTAGATCTTAGCCCCTTTAATATATATTGATCATTAGACCATTTCTTATAAATAATTTGGGCTTTAACTCATTTCTTGAACAATTGGATCCTTTCCCTTTTCATATACATTGACCTTAGCACATTTGCATAAACGGTAAAGAGTTGGATTCTCACCCATTTTCAAACCCTTAAGTTCACACCCACCTTTTCTATGATTTTTAGGTCTTAGTCTACTATTTAAAATTTCCTAGGATACCTTCTGCCCTTGGATAAAAAAAAAATCTCTGTATCATTTTTAATTTCTTATTATCATTTATAAAACATGAATTTCATCATTTGATAAATTTGTAATTATTTACTTCAATGGTCCAATTGGAAGCGATGCCCAAAATCCCACTCACCATATATTTAGTATTTATTCCCGAATGGGTGCCATAAATTTGACAAAATTACTTTTTGGTTCCCGAGCTCCATACCCCATCAAAATGCATCACAAAAATTATGAATAAGTAATATCAAGTCTCTAAACACTTCTCATGGGCATCATGATCCATATATAACCAAGGTTGGCCATAATAATATTGTTTAGAACCAATTTCTAAAACTCGATGGAATATGATTGAAATCAGTAAAAAGTTGGAACTCATTGGAGGTAGCAACTCAGATAGTGGCACTTGGGGTTGGATAGCTAACTCCTAGAGGAGCGTGTGGGCTTTTGAATAACCTCAAATGGAGGTCGGGGTCACCTGGAAATGAAGTTTTACTAAGCTTGGTCAAGATCGAAAGCTAGGTTACACTTTCATTAACTTATTTGACCTCAATATTTACCCTCAACTTTAGAGGTAGGTGGGGTCTACTAGCTAGGACCAATAGGAGTCCATGGAATGTTTCTTGCCCATGTTTGTACATTGGGGGCATTAAAAACAACTCAAGAACAATGTGCTCTAAGTTTAATGGTTGGAATAAAAAGTGACAACCTTTGTAATTTGGCTCATTGTAAAACAAAGAAACCTTGGTTCTAGAAATGATTCATGGGTGTCCCCAGTGAGAGGGGTAGTCGGCCTTATTGGAGCGATTCCATGACCTCAAGGACCACTGATCCATAGCTATCCCTTGTCAAATTAGGTGTCCTATAGCCTTGCAAGCATTTATTTCCATTGGAACATGAATTGAGGGTTTCTAGGTTTTGTTCAATGGAAAATCACGTCATCTAGGCCTCCAATTAGGGGGGATGGCTGGAGGGGAGGGAGGGAGGCATGCGTGCGTGTGTGCTTTGCCCATTCGACTCGTTCAGTTGGTTCTACATTCTTTTGGACTGGGTTTTGGATATTTTTGGCTGGTTAAGATATTTTTTGGCCTTTACTTGCTTGATTCACCTACAATTCAACTGTTTCTTGCCCTACTTTATTTTTATAAAAAATCTTCAACTCATTTACTATAATTTGGAACCAAGAATTACACTTTAGCCCTTTTTATGATCCCTCAAAAAAAATCATTTTGTTCTAATTCTGGTATGATTCATTCTCGATCCAATCCAATTCTCAATCGTATGTTTCCCAATTCTTGATTTCTGATTAAGGGGTCCTTTAGGAGTGGTCTTGGTCACTTTAATAAATTTCTAAACTTTCATTTCAAATCTATTTATAATATTATGCAGTTTCAAATTCTCGGTTTAGACTTGTATTCTCGATTCAACATTAGATTCTGGTCCAATTGGGTTTAATTTCCCCTTTTGAAACCTTGGTGTTACAACTACTCCCATCCTTTTAGGAGTTTTGTTCTCAAAACATTTTATTGACTCAAGAGAAATGATTCCCATCTTTATAAACTCAAGTCTTTCCACTTTTCTCTATTTAACCGATCATTATATTATCATGTTTGTTTATGAATTCTCTCTTGAGGGTAATTTACAGAACCTCCTTTGGTTTGGTAGTCAAAATAGATCATAAATCACCAACCCAAATATTTTCCTCTTTTTTTTAGGAGCTATCAAAAGATATCATTCAAAGTTCTTCATGCGTCTCAACTTAACTTCCTTGTTGAGTTGTCTATTTTAAGGATTTCACTCGTGGGTTTTTTTAGTGATGAGTGTGGTTATTTGTATCATGGTCTCAAACTCGTTTTTATTAGGGCACTCAAATGTGGTATGGGGTATTGGCTCATCTCTTGGCTTGAGGTTATATTTCTTAACACCTCCTCCATCATCGTAATCATTTCCATTCTATCGGATATTGTATCCGAATTGAATTCCCCATATGGGGCATGGCTCACATGAGAATTTGTTGTTAACACATCCACAAAGGATTTCTCCATCACCACTTGTCATGTGTACCATGATAAAATTCCCTTAAGAGACAAGGCTCCTAGAGGAATTCATTAGCCTTAGAAACCCAAATTAGATTCCGGAGGAGAGGCAAGACTCATATGAGAAATTCATATTCATCATTTCATTCTCACAGGATTTCTCTATCCTCATTAGTCACAAGTACTCTATCTAATTACCCTTAAATGGCGGGGCTCATACATGTATTCATTGAGTCTCAACTTAGTGATGTAACACCTCCTCAAATCACAAGTGACATACTTACCATTGTCCACATACATAATTCTTTTATCCATGTTATCCTTATATTGGTATCCAATTTAATGTATGTGCATCACCACCATCAATATGAATTATTCACTAATATTTACATGAACGACCATGATTTCCTAGAATGACTTTTCACTTGGTTATCCTTGCTTACTAAATACATTGACCAACCTTAATGGTCATATCATTATCACATTTAAAGGCTTGTACATTAAAACCATTTTTAGGACTTTGGGTCTTCTACACCATTGAAGTTGTGACCACTTGGAATATCTCAAAGCTGAGAAGCTTAACTTTCTTGGTACCACTTGGAATTCTTGGTACCTCTTGAAAGCTAAGAAGCTTAACTTTCCATCGCCACCCATTTCGACCCTCAACTCCTCCTCTACCGTCGTCGACGAGATCACACAATACTCAATCTTCGACAACCTGAAATAGAGCAGCAACTTTTGGGCACAATTTAGATGACCATGCAACCCTTGTGAGCTATGAAAAATTTATTGAGGCCCTTAAACCACCCGCTTTCCATTGGCTCCAGCCTTGCTTGATTTGAGTAAGATTTTAGGATGAATTAAATCATCCAAATTCCAAATCACGGGTCTAGTGGTTTAGCTAACAAAAACATTGATTGCAGGAGTTATAAACCACCATTTGAGGTCATTCTAGTGGCCACATATTCTTAAGAAAGTCATCTTTCTAACCCCACTGGCCTCGATGACCGACGTGCCACCGTCAGTATGTTTATGGCTTTGACCCGACTTCAACTTGTCTACATACATGTTTCTGATTAAGCCTGATTGGAGCACCTTCGACAAACACAGACCAAACTAAGTTTACAATGGCCTTGAGGGAGGCCATGGGTACCTCGATGGTCAGGGGCCAAAATGTAATGTTTTGAAAGTTAGGGGAATGAAATGCAACTAGGCTTTTGTGGGGTCTTCCTAAAGAGTAAAATAAAGTTATGAGCCTAAATAGAAAGTTTTATGAAGGTTGGGGATTGAGTTTGCCTATTGGAAAATTTCTAGGGCCCTTTTTGCAATAAAGGTAAAGATAGGGACTAGAGTGCAAATATGAGTATTTGCATGGCTAAAAAGAAATTTTAGGTAGTCTGAGGACTTAAACATAATTTATGAATGTTTAAAGACCTACATGAGAAACTTTGGGGTTAAATAATTGATCATGAAACCTAAGCACTCAAGAAGAGGCGTAAAATGGTAATTTTGCTAAATCTTAGGGGGCTTTTGGTAATTTTGGGAAATAAAGCTTGGAAATGTTCCAATGCCTATTTAGGACCTATATGTGACTCAAGAGGACTTGGTGGCCCAAATGGAAGACTTGGGAAAGTCTTAGGTCCATAGAAAGGCAAGTTGTAAAGTATTAGGGCAAAATGGTAATTTTGCCCAATTTGAGGACCAAATTGTAATTTGGTGGAAATGGAACCACTAGGTGGTTAGTTGTGAAATAATAGGCACTTCATTTTGTGCTAAGTGGAAAGAGCGTAAGCTCAAGCCTTAGAGAGAGCAACCTTAGTAGAGGTTAGATCAAGGGTCGGGTTACTAATTTATGAGTCGAGTTACCGGGACCTAAGATAGCTAAACTGTAAAACTGTAGAGATAGTATGATAGGTTTCTATGAAGTGGTCATGAGAAATGCTAACCCAAATTGATGCTTAACCTTGTAGTAAACGCAAGAAGGAAGCTTGCAGAATAGAGAGAGGGTTTTGGGACACCTTGTGAAATAACGAGTTTTGGGAAAAGAGGTTAGTGGGGTTTTGACGGCGAGTCCTATTGGACTGATCGGAAATCTAAATAACATGATCGTGTGTTTTTAACTAGAAAGATGACCTCATAACTCATATAAGTAGTGCAAATGAATAAAATCATGCCTACTAAATCAAATATGAGTTTTCTAAAGGATAATTAAGAACCAGTTAGAAGACCAAAGCGTGTGATGTGAAAAATCGGTTTTGAGAAACTAGGGGAAAAGGTGTTATTTTAAGCCTTGCATGAATTGGGGAGATGGCCATTGAGGGGATGGGCTCCCTGTAGGCTTAGTGGGTTGTTTTTGAAAGATCGGGTTTAGGAATATGCCGTGAAAGTTGGGCGAGATATGAGATGAGCTCCTGATAACGAGATGCGTTTAACACTATTACGAGTGTGGCTATGGATGCCAAGGTTACGACCATGGTTCATGTTGTTTATTTTTGTGAATAACGGTATAGGAGAGCAGAGATGGTGGATGGGTACCTATGAGGTTGTGCCGTTATCCGTGAAAAAAATGGAAAGGAGGTCAGGGAGTGCATTGTGTGATATCTTCAATGTTTTCTCGGGTTACGTGGATGATGTACGAATTCCTTCCCATTACACTAATTTGATGGAACCTATGAATAGAAATGATAAGACATTTTTTATAAGATTAAAGTGAACAAGTTCACTAATTTATCATGCCAACCCTTTTATATCCATGGCCATCACTAGAACCACCAACCAGGTATAGAGTTGAAGGAGGGCCTACGAGCATTGAGGGGTAGCGGACCCTAGCCTGAGTCGATCCTGGTGGACTCTAGTGACTTGGAAAATACCGCGTCGAGTGACACCGATAGTAGGGTGTCGGACCCTATGGGAGAAGGGTACTATGATGGTGAGTCTAGTCGACTATCTGTAGTCCCCGATACTGAACACAGAAGGTCGAGCCTACTAAAGAGTGTAGGTCATTTCCATGGCGGGACTAATGTGGTGAGAGCCATGAATTGGCTCCACAATTTGAAGAAAGGCATGGATTCTTTCCATATGCAATACTTGGACCGCACGGTGCAATTTTATAAAATTATGGGTCAATTGGGCATGATAAGAACGTTAGAGGGCCAATTGAGAAATTTTAGAATTTTTGGGGTGAAACTTACCATTTTTGTGAAGGAATGGCAAAATGGTAATTTTGGAAAAGTTGGGGGACCAAATTGGAAAATAATTTCCTTTTTTGTGAATTTAAATAAATTGAGGTCCTAAGAAAAACTTTAAAAGTTTCGAGACTAAATTTGAGGAAAAATTGACATTAGGGACTTAAAGTTAAAGAAAAATAACTTTAGGGACCTAATTGCAAATAAATAGAAAGTTTAGTTTTCTAATTTATTTGGAATGAATGAAGGCCATTAGGCTGAGCGATAATGAACAAGGATGTTCATATCATCTAGGAATATGAGGTACCAAGAACGCCAGCAAGGACAAGCTTGTGTGAATACGAGAAATCGGTCAAGTGGATTTCACTGCATTAACGGGTGAGTAGGATGTTATTTCATACTCGGTTGGGGATGATAACTACCTCGAAATGAAAACCCATTACTTAATGGTATTTTAGATATCACAACTTAGAGAAGTGATGTGAAAATCATGCGGAAAAACTACTTACCGGTTCTAAGTAGATCATACCCGGTTGGGATGATGAGCACAATTTAAAGTTAAAAATCCCTTACCAATTGTGAGTGGGATATTATATCATACCCGATTGGGGATGATTAGTACCTCGAAATGAAAACCCACTACTTAGTGGTATTTTAAACATCACAACATAGAGGAGTGATGTGAAAATGACACGAAAAAACTATTACAAGTCATGAGTAGATCATACCCGGTTGGTATGATGAAGCTTCCTCGGAGGAAGTGGAAAACTCGTTCATCGATTATGAGCGGAGATATCCTCATACATGGTTGGTATGAAGGATAGTTGAAAAATTTATATTTGTCGAAAGTGGTCTCCCTGACTGTGTGCCACTACTTAAACGATTTGGGAGACCTTATTGACGGGAGCTCGAATAGCACGTATAGGCCGAGGGGTCGTTTCGAAACTTGGGGGCTAATATGCCCAATTTTGAAAATCTCGAATAGTGGGCCATAGGCCAATTGACATGAACAGGAGCTCATAAACAAACATGAGTTATATGCAATAAAACTTTAAGGAAATGAATTGTTTGGCCATAGTACTAAAACAAGACTGACATATTCAGTCAACTAGTGGTAGTGCAACATGACAGGTCTCCCGACTAGTCAAGACAAATAGCTGCATGTTGAGTTGATGGTCGAGGCCGTTGGACTAGTGGCACCATAGATTATAAGGCATGAGATGAAAATACTGATTGTGCATGCACTGTGTGTACTAGACCTTGAAGACACCCAAGAGGGAGAGTAATGTGTTCTAGGGCCCTTAACGACCTGGTGGATATAATAAGGGTAGTTTGTCGGACTAGGTGACCTTACAAAGCTCAACGTAGCTTCATTGCGCACGAGACCGGGTTGGGGTCTGGATGAGGTCTCTGTTCTCATACGGACACAGAGAATTGATTTTAGGATTGAGGGTTGGATGCCGTGTATATCCACTCATTCTTAGGGTGGAAGTGGACGTGCTTCTATCTAGGTGGCCGGTAAAGTCGCTCCAGTGCCATAAGTCGGTTTAGTGGACAGGCTGGCCCGTGATTGTGTTATTGAACTTCATGATGAAGGATGCATGTTGGGTCATAGTGATTAATAAGGAATTGTGATAAAAACTGAGATTTGAGATAAAAGAATTTTTGAAAGAAAATAATGAGTCTGGCATAGTCCAATACAAATCTTTTTCCTAAAAGTTAAATTTCAAAAACCCATTCACTGAGTAGTCGTACTCACCCCCTCCCTTATATCCTTTTCAGGAAATTCTGGAAAGCCTACCCTTAAAGACCATCAACTAAGATGCTTGTGAGACAGGTATGATAAATTTAAAATATTATGCAGTTTTGACTTATGTTATTCCCGGAAAAGGTGCAGGTTTAAAGGACGTCTTACTCTTTACTATTTATAATAAGAGGAAACCTTTAATAAACCAGGAGAGTGGCGGGTTGATCATGGGGATCCAACCAAACCAGGTTGGGGTGTGACAACTTGAGTGGTATCAGAGCTTGTTTCCTCGAATACATAATCAAGACTAGAAAATATAGTAACTAATATGATTTATCTTAAAATTTTTAGATGGTTCCCAGGAGAGTAACTAAGAAAACTAGTAATGGCTCTACTTAACACCCTGTCCTTGTAGGAAGACAACCCTAGAAGCTTCCCAAATGCTTGAGACAAAATAGTAATCTGAAAAGACCAAATGGGGAAGTATCCTGAAGAATGGTGCTAGGACCTATTGAGGGCACAACTCTAAGTATAAAGGAAGCCAAGCGTGAAGCTATAAACGCCAGTAAAGGGTGTATAACCTTACCTAGGAGGTTGCTTATCAAGAACCTCATAGCTCCCTATTTATTTTGTGACCACTTTCTATAATAGGGCTAATACCCCAAACATATTGTACTTCTCGATTAATAAAGTACTCGAAATTTCTAAAATCCTATCTCTCAATGAAGTGATCTTGCTAGGAAGATGGTCCTAAGAATAGTAAACAAACAAACCCCTTCACCATTAAAATTAGGGAGAATCCTGTCCCAGTTAAGTAAGCTGAATGAGGGAATCAAGGAATATAGGCAGACTCCTAGAGTGACCATTTGGCAAAGAATACTTAACAAGAAAACTCTTAAGATGATAATACTCAAGGACAACAAAGCGCCAAAGTACCAATAACCCCTAGAAAGGCCTCACAATACCTGAAGGAAAGGAGGAATCACAACAGTCCATGCAAGGGATAATGTGAATCCAACTAAATAGACTACGAATTCATAAGTCCAATCAACCGAACCTACAATGGAGCTGAACAGTTTTTCACTAAATGAGATAAATAATCATTTGAGATTGCAAGAGGGCCCAATCACAAGGTTAAAGGCTAAAAGATTCAAAGAAGCTTTATATGGGCTGATTAAAGAGATTGCTAAATATTCAAATGGAAGCCCAAATGAAGAACCCAAGAGAAGGTCCACATTTAATTAATAAAGAGAGATTTATTAATATAATAAATCTCTTAGGATAATATTAGATAGTTCAGATTTTTAAATTAGTTATTAAATATCCTAGATATTTAGATTAGATATGGTTAGTTTATAACCATAATAGATTTTTTTCCTTATTTTGTGGGCTATTCAGTTGTTTTCTGAGCCTATAAAAGGCATACTCCATAGCATTGGAAAAACATGCTTTGGAATTTCAATCTTGTGAGTTTTGTCTTGTTTCTTTTCTTAAAAGAGCCTTTTGAACTTATCAGGTTTTTACCTATGGCGTTCAAGCAATTCAAGACTTATCACCAAGGTTTTCTAAGAGTTCTTCTTAGAGAATTTGGATGTGGCGTCTAGATATCCGATACCTTGTTTATGTGATAAACAAGGTATATTCCATCCTTTCGTACTTGCGTCATAAAAGTCTTGGGGTCTTTCCATATTTGGTGTAGGGTGTCGTCAACATATTGATGAGGTTCACAGCAAGGGAATAACCTATTAAAAGTGTGAACAATAGGGACACTACATGAAGAAGTACCCAAACCTACTATGGATAAATACCAAACCTGTCATAAGTGCAAGGGAATAGGACAGGTAAAGAAGGACTATTCCATACCTCATAGATTTAGGGCAACACCTCCTCAAAGGTCATGAAAGACAAGAAGGACAGGTGACCAAAACCATGGAGCAGGTTAAGTAAGCTATTCACAAGGAGGACAAGAAATAGCGAGGTAAAGGAAGGAAATTCGAACTTCTTCTTAAGAAGGTCAACAATAGAGGAATACCACAAGAATAGAGCTAAGGTATATGGGAGGTACACCTAAAACACCCCTCAGAAAAGGGCAAACACAGAAAAACGTCCTCTAGAAATGTTAGGGTAGGATACAGTAAGAATGAAGAAGAGAAGAAATGAGTTACAAAAAGGAACTCTAGAGGGATGCATACGATTAAGTACCCTCTTGAAGGGATCATTGGTTGGCAGATGGACATAACGTGGAGTGCAAGGAACCAACCCATTGTTAGAAACTTCTTGAAGGAAGGATGTATCGGAGGCCAAGTATGACTTACTTTGGAATTGTAATAGAGCCAAATAACGATTCCAGGAGAAGCTAGTAGAAAGAAGTAACACAATAGGATGGACATGAAAGACAAGTGATACATCTATCCAGACAGTTGGATAATTAATATATATATATATATATATATATATATAATAAATATAGCAGGAATGAAGCAGCTAATGAACTGACTTTCGGGAGAACCATGTATTTAAACCACGACAAGGAAGGTAGATGTGAAAAGACTAAAATGTTGAAAAAAATTGAGGAAAGGAAATCCTCAAAGAAATCAATGACCAAGAATGGATTTACTATCAAAAGGCCATGAGATGGTTAAGTGAGCCTCTGGAAGGATGATCAAGTGATTTTGAAACTAGGTGAATGTGAGCTCTTCCTAGAAAGAAATAGACATGTACTAGGGTACGAGTGAGAATGAGGATGCAGTACGAAGGACGTACCCGTAGGATCTCAAGAGTATAGGTAAGCATGAAAGAATGACATCAAGGGACATCATTTAAAGTTATGTGCCTTCAAAGATGAATGAAAAAGAAATTACGGGAGAAAAGGGTAAGGATCCTCCCAAATAAGAAAATCCTAAGAAAGGATACATGACCTAATAAAGAAGAAATGGAACTAGGTGACGAGAGGTGAGGAGATGAATTTGCAATTAAAATGCATGTTGGTGAAAGAAACTCAGGGAAACATATTAAGAGAATCTAAGGAGTAAGTTAAACTCAAGAAAAGGGTAAGTAGTAAGTTAACATCAAGAGGTGTTGTGGCAAGTAAGAATGAGTGGACTATCCATAATAAGGTAATGCAGGAAAGAACATCTGAGAAACATTAGAAAAGTAAGCCCTCCAAATAAAGATGTGGTTAAGGAGGAATAACCACAATTGGTAAGACATGTCATAGTTCACACGCGCATACGAAGTTCAAAGAGTGGACGACTGAGCATAATATGAATTGTATGGAATGAGACCGAAAAAAATTGAAAGTATCTCCAGTAAGGAATATGGGATGAGATATAAGTTGTGAATAAAGAAGGACCCAATATGGGCAAATGCCCTAACATAGATATGAGTGCGAAGAAAAGAAGAAAGAACCCTATAAGGAATAATATGAAGGTTAAGCATGTAGCTCCTAAAAGGGAAGTCTCTATTGTGAAGGACAAAGTAGAGGACACAACTGGAAGAAGGGAACCTTCCCAAGCAAATGAATCGACACATAGATCAAAAGTGATTATTTTAGAATGAAGAAACATGAAATGATTATGAGTAAGTAAAAGTGGATTAAGGAGTAAGGAAAAAAAATCCTTGGATAAAGAATGCCAAGGACTTACGAAGGAAAGAATTCCAACATGTCAGTAAATCACCTAGAAACCAAATAATTGGAACCGGAAAGACTCAATAAGTAAGTTGAGAAAGGACGAGTGAGTAAGTAGAACCCATACAGTTTTGTAAGTTGATTGGATAAAGGTAAAGGTAGTTGAGGAATACTGCCAAAAGAAAAGAGGGATGAAGTTATACAATCCCTAAGAGGTTGGAAACTTGGGAATAACCCTAAAGTTGGTGTTCTGGAAATCTAATGGACATTGGGAAAAAAATCTAGAAAACATCATGATGTAAGGGGCAAGTAAACCCAACAGTCCTGAGAAAAACATGACTCAAAATAAGGTAGAGTCAGTTAATAGGCATGACAAAGTCAAACATAAAATTTGGACTGAATTGTAATGAGTATCAGATGAAGGAAGGGTCAAAATAGGACGAAAAGGTGATGACAAGGAAATCCATGAAAATAGGTACGTAATGCTCTGAAGGACATCGAGCTAAGGGTTTCAACGACCAAGAGGTTAACTAGACACGAGAATGGTTAGGTATCTTGGAACTTCCAATCCTGAGTATATGACCTCAAAGGAAAAAAATGTTGCTCTAAGTAAAGAAATATGTGAATCTAAGAATATACCCTAAAGTAAGGTATGTCTAATTATGACAAACTCCATGGAGGGAGTAAATAATATAAAGGAAAAGGAAATTCCTTAAGTGAAGGATGAAAAAAGGGTAAATTGAAAGAACAAGATAAGAGTTTGCATGTTAAGCAAATACCAGATGGACATCAAAGGAATTGGTTCCACATGTAAGGTTGCTAATTAAGTTATGGGGACAAAACTCCTAAAAGGAGGGGAGAGTTGTAAAATCCGCCCTTTTGAGTTAAGAAAAATTGGGAAAAGAACCAATCAAACCGAGTAAGAAAACTGAACCGACTCATAAACCTGATCATTTGGGAATGGGCAATTTTGAAAATTTACAACTCCTGGATGATCCAAATGGTTCATAAAACCTTGAAAAAGAACCTTAGGAAAAATTGGCAGAGAAAAACTAGACCAGTTTAGATGAATCGGATCTAACTAGATTGAATCAGTTTATGAACCGAGTAGGTTCATGAACTGGAATCGATAGAGAAAGGGAAAACTGAGAAATTTATGGATCCCGAGTGACCCAAAGAGTACCAAAAGTCATGGAAATGGACTTAAGAATGAATTAGAGATGAAAACCAAACCGGTTCAGGTGAACCGGATTGAATCGGTTTGGACCAGTTTGAACCACTATTGAACCGGATTCTAAATTCATTTTTCTAGGTGGCTTAAAAAATTCAAATATAAGATTTGAGGCCACCATTGAATAGAAAATGAATTTAGAAATTTTTAGATTTGAAAAACTCGGTCGAATGGGGGGTGAACCGACTGGTTTAAGCTTTGAACCTGGTCAGGTCTGGTTCGGAACAGTGTCATCTTCTTCCTTCAGATGATAGCATTGTTCACTCGCCGAAAAATAGCACAGCGCCGACGAAGTTGAAAAGTCTCCAGCCAGGGAGTTTCAGATAATGAATGACCGCCATTAAGGCACCAATTGGACGGCCAAGAAGTCCGTGAGCTTCGTATATAAAGACCCACTCCCCATTCATCCTCTCTACACCTATAAACTCCATTCTCTCACAACTACTCCATTTTCCGGTGAAGCTCGAACCAGAGCTCCGACATGGACACTTTTTTTAGCCAAACAAGGTGAGGTTGAGTTCTTTAGAACTAGGAGAAGTCAGCTACATGCCTGTAATCTTCGTTAGCTACGAGGGTCACCGAAGAAGCGTCGGCGTGATGGAATAGTGAAGCAGCTCTGGCGGACCGAAGCTGCCCTATTTCGATCGAGCTAAAATTGGCCAATTTGAGCCCTCCTCAAGCCAAACCAAGCCCTCCCAACACTTCCTTAGCCCTCCCACGGCCGAAATAGGACTGAAAGGTAAGCAAATTTGGCTCCCCTTTGCAATTTTTGACTGGTGCTAGAGAGAGAACCAATAGAATTTTGATGATTAAATTCTAACTCAATTCGGTATCAATTGATAAAATTCTTGATTCTAGGATGAACCTTAGGACGAGAGCTATCTGCCCAGATAGAAAGCTCTTACTGTAGCGCCCTATAGTCTGTTTTCCAGTGAGAAATCGAAGCTCTCTCTGTATAGTCTGTTTTCCGGGGAAGCTCCGTTTGAACTTGTTCCTACGTCAAAACTTGTGATTCAAAGTGCTATTGAATCATATGAAACAATAGGATCTCAATTTTAACTTCAATTTCAACAATTAGATTTGTTTGATTGGTCAATTTAATGAAATCAAATTCGGCTGTGTTAAGGAGTTAAAATTGAAGGGAAAATTGGGAATTTTTGAAAATTCAAAGGACCAAGATGCAATTTTATAAAATTGAGGGTCAATTGGGCATGATAAGAATGTTGGAAGGCCAATTGAGAAATTTTAGAATTTTTGGGGTGAAACTTACCATTTTTGTAAAGGAAGGGAAAAATGGTAATTTTGGAAAAGTTGGAGGCCAAATTGGAAATTTGGAAAATAAAACCCCTTTTTGTGAATTTAAATAAATTGAGGTCCTAAGATATATTTTAAAAGTTTTGGGACTCAATTTGAGGAAAAACCGACATTAGGGACTTAAAGTTAAAGAAAAAAACTTTAGGAACCTAATTGCAAATAAATAGAAAGTTTAGTTTTCTCATTCATTTGGAATGAATGAAGGCTATTAAGCTGATAAATAATGAAAAATGATGTTCATATCGTGTAGGAATACGAGGTACTGGGAACGCCAGCAAGGACAAGCTCGCGTGAATATAAGGAACTGGTCGAGTGGAATTCACTACATTAACGGGTGAGTAAAATGTTATATCATACCCAGTTGGGGATGATAAGTACCTCGAAATGAAAACCCACTACTTAGTGGTATTTTAAATATCACAACTTAGAGAAGTGATGTGAAAATCATGCGAAAAAACTAATTACCAGTTGTAAGTAGATCATACCCCTTTGGGATGATGAGCACAATTTAAAGTTAAAACCCCTTTAACAATTGGGAGTGGAATGTTATATCATACCCGGTTGGGGATGATAAGTACCTCGAAATGAAAACCCACTACTTAGTGGTATTTTAAACATCACAACATAGAGGAGTGATGTTAAAATGATGCGGACAAACTACTTACAAGTCGTGAGTAGATCATACTTGGTTTGTAAACACCGCCCTTTTGAGTTAAGGAAAATGAGGAAAAAGAACTAGTCAAACCGAGTGAGTAAATTGAACTGGTTCACAAACCCGATTATTTGTAAATGGGAAATTTGGAAATTTACAACTCTCAAGTGATCCGGAGGGTTCATAAAACCTTGGAAAAGAACCTTAGGACAAATTGGAGGAGAAAAACCAAACCGGTTTAGATGAACCGGATCCAATTGGATTAAACCGGTTTGGATCGTTTTGAACCACTATTGAACCAGATCCTAAAGTCATTTTTCTAGGTAGCTTAAAAATTTCAAATTAGAGATTTGAGGCCACCATTGGATAGAAAATGAATTTAGATAAATTTAAAAATTTTTAGATTTGAATAATTCGGTTGTATGTGGGGTGAATTGGCTGATTTAAGCTTTGAACCCAGTTCGGACCGGTCCGGTCCAGTTTAGAATAGTGTCATCATCTTCCTTTAGATGACAGTACTGTTGACTTGCCAGAAAATCATCTTCCTCAGCCCTCCCAACACTTCCTCAGCCCTCACACGGCCAAATTAGGACTTAAAGGTAAGACAATTCGGCTTCCCTTTGTAATTTCTGATCGGTGCTAGAGAGAGAACCAACAGAATTTCGATGATGAAATTCTGAATAAATGTGACATCAATTGATGCAATTCTTGATTCTAGGATGAACCTCAGGACGAGAGCTATCTGTCCAGATCGAAAGCTCGGACCATCGTGCCCCTGACGGTGAGTAATCGAAGCTTTCTCTCTCTATAGTCTATTTTCTGATGAAGCATTGTTTGAGCTACTTCTGGTGTCAAAACCTGTGATTCAAAGTGCTATTGAATTGTATGAAAATGTATGATTTCAATTTTAACTTCAATTTCAACAATTATAAGTGTTTAATTAGTCAAATTGATGAAATCAAATTCGGCTGTGTTAGGAAGTTGAAATTAGGGAGAAAATTGGGAAAAATTGTGGATTTTCAAAAATTCGAAGGACCAAGATGCAATTTTATAAACTGGAGGGTCAATTGGGCATGATAAGAATGTTAGAGGGCCAATTGAGCAATTGTAGAATTTTTGGGGTAAAACTAACCATTTTTGTAAAGGAAGGGCAAAATGGTAATTTTGGAAAAGTTGGGGGACCAAATTGGAAATTTGGGAAATTAAAATTCTTTTTGTGAATTTGAATAAATTGAGGTCCTAAGATAAATTTTAAAAGTTTCGGGACTCAATTTGAGGAAAAACCGGCATTAGGGACTTAATTGCATATAAATAGAAAGTTTGATTTTCTCATTCATTTGGAATGAATGAAGGCTATTAGGTCGAGTGATAATGAACAAGGATGTTCATATCTTGTAGGAATATGAAGTACCGGGAATGCCAGCAAGAAAAAGCTAGCGTGAATACAAAGAATCGGTCGAGTGAAATTCAATGCGCTAACAGGTGAGTGGGATTTTATATCATACCCGGTTGGGGATGATAAGTACCTCGAAATGAAAACCCCCTACTTAGTGGTATTTTAAACATTACAACTTAGAGGAGTGATGTGAAAATCACGCAGAAAAACTATTTACCGATTATAAGTAGATTATACCTGGTTGGTATGATAAAACTTACTCGAAGGAAGTGGAAAACCCGTTCATCGGTTATGAGCGGAGATGTTCTTATACCCGGTCGGTATAATGGACAATTGAAAATAGATTTTGTCGAAAGTGCTCTCCCCTAACTGTGTGCCACTGCTTAAATGATTTGGGAGACTTTCTTGACGAGAGTTCGAATAGCTCTTAAAGGTTGGGAGCCTCGGTTTTGGAAAATGGGGGCTAATATGCCCAATTTTGAAAATCTCGTATCGTGGGCCCAAGGCCAGTTGGCACGAGAAGGAGCTTGAAAACAAACATGAGTTATATGCCATAAAACTTTAAATAAATGAATTGTTTGGCTAGTTGGCATGAGCAAGAGCTTGTAAACAAACATGAGTTATATGCCATAAAACTTTAAATAAATAAATTGTTTGGCCATGGTACCAAGATAGAACCGACATAATCAATCAACTAATGGTAGTGTGACATGACAGGTCTTCGGACTAGTCAAGACAAATAGCTGCAGGTTAAGTTGAAGGTTGGGGTCGTTGGACCAGTGGCACCACAAATTATATGGCATGATATGAAAATACTGATTGTGCATGCACTATGTGTACGGGACCTTCAAGACGCCCAAGAAGGGTATTGATGTGTCCTAGGGCCCTAGAGGATCTGGTGGATATAAGGGCAGTTCGTCAGACTAGGAGACCTTGCGAAGCTCGTTGTAGCTTCATTGCGCACGAGACTGGGATGGGGTTGGGATGAGGTCTCTATTCTCATACAGACACGGAGAATTGATTTTAGGATTGAGGGTCGGATGTCGCGTACATCCACTCATTCTCAGGGTAGAAGTAGATGTGCTTCTATTTAGGTGGCCGGTAAAGTCGCTCCGACGCCACAAGTGGGTTCAGTGGATGGGCTGGCCTGCGATTGTGTGATTGACCTTCATGATGAAGGATGTGTGTTGGGTGATAATACATCATGATTTATAAGAAATGGTGATAAAAATAAAGATTTGAAATAAAAGTATTTTTGAAAGAAAATAAGGAGTTTGGCACACTCCAAATACAAATCTTTTCCTAAAAGTTAAATTTCAAAAACCAATTCACTGAGTAGTTATACTCACCCCTCCCTTATATCCCTTCCAGGTAGACCAAAGAAAATCTACCCAAGACCTCATGTTAGTTACAGTTGTAAGATAGGTATGATTAATTTAAAATTTTATGCAGTTTTGATTTATGTTATTCCAAGAAAGATATAAGTTTAAAGGACACCTTACTCTTCATGGTTTATAAACATGGGGCAACCCTTAATAAACTGGGAGAGTGGCGGGTTGATCATGGGGATCCGACTAAACCGGGTTGGGGCGTGACACGGTTGGTATGATGAAGCTTCCTCAGAGGAAGTGGAAACATGTTCATCAGTTATGAGCAAAGATATCCTCATACCCGGTTGATATGAAGGATAGTTAAAAAAATTATTTTTGTCGGAAGTGATCTCCCCTGACTGTGTGCCACTAATTAAACAATTTAGGAGACCTTGACGGAAGCTCGAATAGCTCTTTTAGGCTAGAGGCCTTGATTTTGAAACTTGGGACCTAATATGCCCGATTTTGAAAATCTTGAACAGTGGCCATAGGCCAATTAGCACGAACAGGAGCTCGTAAACAAACATGAGATATATGCCATAAAACTTTAAGGAAATGAATTGTTTGGCCATGGTACCAAGATAGGACCAACATATTCAATCAACTAGTGGTAGTGCGACATGACAGGTCTCCAGACTAGTCAAAACAAATAGTTGTAGGTTGAGTTGATGGTTGGGGCCATTGGACCACTGGCATCACATATTATAAGGCATGAGATGAAAATACTGATTGTGCATGCACTATGTGTACGGGACCTTCAAAATAACCAAGAGGGGTAATGATGTGTCCTAGGTCCCTGTACGACCTAGTGGATATAAGGGCAGTTCGTCGGACCAGTTGACCTTGCGAAGCTTGACGTAGCTTAATTGCACATGAGACCGGGGTGGGGTTGAGATGAGGTCTCTGTCCTCATACGGACATGAAGAATTGATTTCAGGATTGTGGGTCGGATGTCACGTACATCTACTCATTCTCAGGGTAGAAGTGGACGTGCTTCTATCTAGGTGGCCGGTAAAGTCGCTCCAATGCCACAAGTGGGTTCAGTGGACGGGTTGGCCTACGATTGTGTGATTGAACTTTATGATGAAGGATGCGTGTTGGGTGATGACACACCGTGATTAATAAGGAATGGTGATGAAAAGTAAGATTTGAAATCATAGTATTTTTGAAAGAAAATAAGTAGTCTGGCACACTCCAATACAAATCTTTTTCCTGAAAGTTAAATTTCAAAAATCCATTCACTAAGTAGTCGTACTCACCCCCTCCCTTATATCCCTTTCATGAAATTTCGGAAAGTCTATCCTTAAAGAACATCAACTAAGACGCCTGTGAGATATGTATGATAAATTTAAAATATTCTACAGTTTTGATTTATGTTATTCTAGGAAAAGGTGCAAGTTTAAAGGACGCCTTACTCTTTACTGTTTATAATAAAGAGAAACCCTTTAATAAACCGGGAGAGTGGCAAGTTGATCAAGGGGATCCGACAAACCGGGTCAGAGCATGACATATCCTCACTCAATGGGCAACTAAGGATAAGCCTTGTTAGCGGGGTGACCAATGACGAGCTGACACGTGACATGGGTGCCATGTTAGAGGCCGACTAGGATGTCAGAGAAATTGTCGACCAATCAAAGGTCGACACATGGCAGAGCCACGGATGGCCACAAACCTATTAGAGGCTGACATGTGGCAATGGCACAATGCACCGCGAGGGAAAACTAACTTATTTAAACCAGTCAATTAGAGGACACCACGTATCACGGTCAACAAATGGTCAAATGTGGTCAACAACCACGTTGGAACGAACGAACAATGAGAGGTTGCCATGTGGCAGGTCAATGAGTCAACGGATGACTAAGACGCTAAGTAGGAAGTTGCATCAAGGAAACTAGTCAGTCATAGTGCGCCACATGGCAGCTCACACGCATATGAACAATGTCATATTCGACCTTTAGATGACAACATTGTTCATGGACAAAAAATAGAATATTTCCTTTCCATTTCCAATGAGTGAATATCCGCTCTGACAATGGCAATTCTGGTGGGGATAAGCTCAACCAAATTTAGAAACTGGTAGAACAAAGGGTCCCCAAGCACACTATATAAAGAGCTCCTCTGCATTCAACCTCCTCATCTCTCAAACGACTAAATAAGAAGAAGAGCTCCTCTTTTCGGCCAAGCATGAACCAGAGCTCCGACTTGGGCATTTTTCTCCAGCTCCGAAGGCAAATTTGGGTTCCCTAGAACCGGGAAGAAGTCTCATACTTTACTGCAATCTCCTTTCAGCTCAAGGATTACCGGAGGAGCACTAGTGAGCTCACACAGTAATGTTACTCCGACGGTCGCAAAGTAGCATAATACTTCAATCTAAAATTCATCCACCTCGGACCACCTTAAGCCAAACCGACCCTTCCACGACTCTCCATGACTGAGCCTAGTTCTCTTTGAGCTGCCAAGGTAAGCACTTACCACCTCCTCCGTCGGAATAGTGAAATTTTAGAGAGAGAAACTATTCAAATATTACTAATCGAATTCTCCCTCTTTAAGGTATCAATTAAGGTAATTCTTGATCATAGAAGATTTCTCTCGACGAGTACTAACTCTCCAAATCAAGAGCTCCCACAACTATGTCCGTGTTGGTAAGAATTCGAATAATTATCTCTCTAAGAATATTTTTCGACGAAGCTCTATTTAAGCTTAATTCTAGGCCAAATGGATTAATTCAAAGCATGAAATGATCGTGGAGAGGTAGGGGAGATTATTAGCAGCATGATAGGAAGCAATTAAGTGAGTGTATGCGGTCAATTTGATGAAATGAAATTTTGGGGCTCAAAGAGTAATTTTTGTGAAAATTGGATGATTTGTAGAAATTTGGGGATTTTTAAAGAAATGACATAAATTGAGGGTTAGTTGGGGATTTAAAGGAAATTGGGGACTCAATTGCAAGTAAAATGATTTTTGGAGAATTTATTTGCAATTAAAAGTAACTAAAATGCTTTAGTGTAATTTTAGGCAATTTTATATTGGATAAAACTATTTGAGTAAAAAATTTCAAATAAAATAAAGTGAGGAAATTGTGGTAAATAGTTGGAGCTTATTTGTCAACAAAACATATAGAACTGATGATGAATCTTGGACAACTAATGGATTGGTTATCCGTGATTATGTAGGTACGTAAGGAAGGTCCAGACCTACAATGAGAATCCAACCCGAGTTTGGAATAACATCCAAGAAGAACGAGTCATGAATATCGGGTGAGTGGGATTTATGAAATCGAGACTAATTACAAATACTTAAAGATCATGCTTCATTTTAAAAACTAATTTTCTAGAAATATATTCCCCCTACTGTGTGAAGATACTTAAATTATTTGGGTTTATATTTTTTTTATGATAACATGAAGCATGATATTAGGACACCATCAATGGTGTATGGATACACCTCAAGGGTTATGGTCTAGTCCGACCATCGATACATGATATGGGTGAGGCCCATGGTCGACAATGGTGGGCTAGATCTAGTGTTATGTGAGTGGGCCTAAGGCCATGATTTTTTGAAAATGAAGTGGGCCTAATGCCATGCTTTAAAAATCTAGCACAAGTGGGCTCAAGGCCAATGGAAATGAGACCAATCCCGTAAATAAGTTTAATTTAAGGACCTGTCAATAATTATCACAATTGGATAATACTTGTTGAAGTTATTATATCGAAGCCAGGTTGCAGCATGTTAGACTAGTAGCACAAAGATAAAGGTTATAAATCAAGATACCTTTGTATGTGATTGCAATAATATGAAACCAAAGAGACTGCCCAATATGGGGTAGTGTTAGTTCTAAAGGCTACTGGATAGCAATGGTGTTACAAGGGCAAAAACATTGTTTCAGTATGTCTTGAAGCTCTAGGAGTTTCATACGCATTAAGACGGGGGGGGGGGGGGGGGGGGGGGGGGGGGGGGGGGGGGGGGCGTAGAAGAGTGAGGTCTCTCCCCTACAAATATAGGGATCGAAGTATCGATAAGTGTGTGGTATGGGCAATGGTGCTCATGCAAACAATGTGGTGGATGTTGTGGCCTCTCACCAGGGTGGACGGTAAAGTCACTACGAGCCACAAGTGGAACAAATCAAGATTGTTAGCTTCTAAGAGTCTATTCTACAACTTCTCAATCCCTTTATGGATAAAGGGTGTTTCTATGTTTGTTTGAAACAAACCCTAATGGGTTTATTAAATTAAATCACTCTAAATAGAGAGGATCCTACTCTAAGTTGATGAAATGAGCAAAGAACTTGATGACAAATCTTTTATGAAAAATAAGACAAGTAGAGCATGGTACACTATTTTTGAAATCTTGCTCGAGTGTTTACTAAATTCATGAAGTCATGATATCCTACTCACTAAGTCATAGAACTCACCCTCCCTTAAACTATTTGAGTAAAATATGAAGAGGAACGTGAGTGAAGAGTTTATCCCTTAGTAAGACTTATACAATAATCATGTTTTGGTATATTTTATAGAAAAAATATATTTCCATAAAATATTTTAAAATATTTTAAGGTTATGCCTGACTCTTGTTGGTACCACAATGACTGTTATTTTATACCAGAAGGAGTGGCAAGTTGATTACAGAGTTCTAATCAAACCAGGTTGGGGCATGACACCGTACATATTCTTGGTGTTCAAGGAAACATGGAAGATCATATTGTGCACTCTCTGATCTCCTTTACATTTTCTCCTAGGCGACGGCACAATGGCAAAGGCGTACATCCATCGCCCCCATTTCCCCCATATCAGAATTCACAATAACAATTTATATGACTACAGGTCATAACGTGGCACTAATGGACATCCCTCGTAATGGTGCTACATGAGCTACATTACTAGGAGCTCGACACAACACATGTCCAACTCCCCATCACTTTCACACAAAAATGCTCACCACAACTATCATGCTAAAACATGGTTAAATATGAGAGCTCAGACCCTCACTCATCGTCTCCCCTTAAAGGATGTATGCACAAACTTCGGGAGCTCGACTCTACAAGAGATGGATTCCCCTTTCAAACAACTGGCCCCGGATTCAGGTCTCATCGCATCAACCTGACCCAATCATTATCACAGCAAAGTAATACACACATATCGGGAATCCAACTTTCAGTGGCCCTCTCCCCAATTCACGCAATGACTCTAAGACAAAAACATTGTTTTCCTTTGGTTTCTCAAAAATGGGTATTCATCTCATACCTCGGTTCTCATGACCTATTCTTACTTATAATTTTTAAATTGATATTTGGTTTAGTGGGCATGCTTTTATCAGTTCACTCTTTTTATATGAGTTTTCAAAGTGCAGTTTACTATATTAGCATGCATGGTCACACAAGTACAAGTTATCAAAACTCGGTCGGTCCAATAGGACATGCCGTCGAACAAAACCCACTCACCTAGTTCACAAAACTTGTTCTTTCTGTTAGGTGGCTAGAATCTACTTTAATTTCAGGTGAATGCTCCTTGCATTTTGTGCAAGTTATAGCAACATTATGGTCAGTTTTTCTACTGAACACTTATAGGTTTCTTGACCGCATTCTTCCTACGGTCCCTATACTTTTAAGGTTCCTCTTCCCATACCTTAGAGTTTTCTTAAGTCTTTCCATTCAGTCCCTAAAATTTTTTTGGGTCTATGTTAAGTCCCAATAGACATTTAGAATAATTCCAAGCCTTATTTCCCTTTATTTTCCAAAAGTCTCCTTAATTTTGGCAAAATTACCATTTTGCCTTTAATGTGATGAATTAGGTTTGGGGATCGATTTGACCCCCAAATTTTCCACATAGATCCCTAAACTTCTTTTTATTAAGTTTAGGTACTTGTACTACCCAAAATTCCACTTTGGCAATAAAACTTTTCATATTTGTATTTTGGCCCCAATTTTTGCCTTTATTGTAAAATGGTCCTTAAACCTCTCCTAATATGCAAAATTAGTCCCAAAACTTCACCAAACTTCCCAATCAACCCCAAAATTTTAGTTGGATCGTTAGAAAAACCCCATAAAAAGTTTATTCCTAATTAGGTCACCTAACTTTCAAATCTTTACATTTTAGCTCTCCACCTTTGACCCATAACTCAAGTGTCTCAAAAAATTATCAAATTAAGTGGGGTGGTCCTTCTAGCCTCCCTCTACATAGCGGTAGCTTAGTTTTGGTCGGCGTTGATCAAAGTAACTTCATCTAAGCTTGATTAGAAATAATGACATAACACGTAGTGAGCTAGATCGAAGCCAGAAACTCACCGGAGGTGGCACGTTAGTCGTCGAGGCCAGTGGGGTTGGAAAGTTGACACTCCTAGGAGTCCATGACTACTTGAACCAACTCAAATAGTGGTTTTGTAGCTCTTGTAATTAGTATTTTAGTCAGTTTGGTCACTTTGCCAATGATTTAATATTTGAAATTTTAATTCAGATCTAATTCTTGATCAAATCGGGCAAATCTAATGGCTATGGAAAACTAGTGGTGCAAGGGACTCGCCTATTTTTTCTCACCTCGCGAGCATCGTTAAGGTCATCGAAATTGGCCTCGAAAACATGTGCTCTGTTTTGGTTCGTCGGAGATTGGGTACTGTGTGATCTCACCAGTGCTGATATTAGAAGAGTTGAGTGTCAAGAGTTGTGACGATGGAAAGCTAATGTCCTCTACTTTCTAGGGATACCAAGAACATCGTTACAGGTGATCGGGCGATGAATTTATGCTTTCTGGTAGCAAGGTCATCAAAGTTGTGAGCAATTGGTGGTTGTGAGAGAATTCTAAGCAATTGTTGGCAAGGGTGGATATCCAATTTATATGGTTGTGATCTAGACCTCCGTAACAATCTATCCATAAATTTCTTTCATTAATTCATAACCTGTAATGTTATCAATAAATTAATTTCTCCAAGCGGTGGAGTTAGTAAGTTAAAGATGATCTGTTGGGTAAAATAGGGGAATACGAGTCAGAAGTTGGGCGAAGAAGACAACCCGTGCGCCTAGCTATGTGCGTGCACCTCGCGTTTCTCACGTGCACAGGGCTTCGTAGCCAACCGGTCTAGCACTATGGTGAACCAATTTCCAGCGAATTTTTCAACTGGTTCAGTTGTTTTTGGAAGGTTCATCCCATTTTCTATTGGTTCTTAATAAAATAAAATAACTAAATTTTCTAAATTTAATTTTCTATTGAATGTACTAAAATATTGTCAAATTTAAATTTATTTTGACTATTTAAAAATTTGAAAGTATTGTAACTCCAACCAACTTCAATCTAGGTTTTCCAAATACTTGATTCTAAGTCTAATTATCATTATAATATTTTCTCGCTCTTATTAATCACTCATAACCTCTATTTGATATTTTTTTTTTCATATTTTCGGTTTAATCTACTCTCTAATAATCATTATAATATTTTCTCGCTCTTATTAATCACTCATGGCCTTTATTCATCACTCATAACCTCTATTTGATATTTTTTTTTTCATATTTTCGGTTTAATCTACTCTCTAATAATCATTCAATTGTTGGTTCAATCGTAATTTGACTTAGATATAAAGTTAGAATTTTTCTTAGTATTATATATAATATAATTTATTATATACATTTATATTATTTTTCTTATTATAATGATAAAAATATTTATATTTAATTAATATTAATATTTTTATTATAATAATAACTCAATTATTTCTTATGCGTATAATTCATCAACCTATTTTATCTAATTTGATTAATATTAATTATTTTTTTATTTTTTTTAATTATATATAAATATATTTATGTTTATAAAAAGATGCAAGAATATGATGGAAGAAAAAATGAGATATAAATATTCATACAATGAGAATTATATATCGAGCTTCTATAGCGCATAGCGCAGAGTGACAACGACTTTGCATAAGATGTCCATTATCTCTTCTCATTCTGCTACCCAATAGCTAGATCTTCATCCATGTTCTTCCTAGGCATGTAAGAGGACCTGGGGCACCATGATCTCATTTGTAAATACAAAAGTTGTGCCCTCATGAGTTCATGTGCCTCTCTTGCTATTAGCGCCTTCAGCCAATCTCCTATGCATCAGAATGTGACAATGACTCTTCAGATCAGATGAGGGGTAACCTATTCAAATCTATAGTGAAATCATTGAGTGTAGTAAATGTGAAATATCTGATAATATAATTGGATTTCCATATATTAAATGATTTCATACTGTACCTTATCTATATATGAGAATAACTTTTCAAACTGCAATTACATTTCTTTTTTTTAAAGAATTGCATCCACCGTTTACAACTTTCATCAACAAGATTTGTGAGTGGAATACATCAAATTCTAAGTGGCAAAATTTGTTTGTATCCTAAATAAATTATGAAAACCCATATAAAAGTGAAACCCATTTACTTTATTTTTTGGGGAATAAATTAGTTTTTTCTCTGGGGGCGCTATTCTGCAGGTCTTAGGAGGGTCTCTCCCTCTCCTAGTATATAATAGTCTGCCCAACTCACACTTTTTATTAACCTATTGTTTTTTTTGCCAAAATTAACGTATTCTTGTATCTTGTATTTTACATGTTAATGGACCCATCCGAATTAATTTAAATTAATTATATTTTTTTAATATAAGAAGTATTTTGCAAGATAATTAAGGAAAATATTAATAATTGGACATGATTAAATTCAATTTTTAATATAAATTATACTAATTTATATGATTATAAATGTATCAGATTTAGAAATTTCTGTATTTACTCCATATTTTTCATATTATCTTCTTTTTTCTCGGGTTACTTAATAATTTAGTAATTTAAATTTTATTTATTTAATAATATATTTTCTTTTTATTTCACTTCCAATTAATATTGTATTTATTTCATCCACTCAAATTAAACTAATAAATAGATGAATTAAAGTATTGATGGAAGTAAATTGAAAAACGAAAATGTTAAAAAAAATGTGAATGACTAAAATATTAATACAATTAAATTTTGTGAATTAAATTATTAATATATAAAATAAAAAATTAAATCATTAATAATTGCACAAAAGAATAGAGAAGGACAAGAGTGGTTTGCCACCAGGCAGACAACGGTATATATATTGTTTTATGTTTTTGGTTAAATAGGTGCATGTTGAAGGCCACTGTAATTGAAAAATAAAATTGACTGAAATTTATTTCAAATATAACTATATATATATATATACATTTATTTTTTTTAATCCTGACCCCTGGTTTGGATTTTGGCCATCTATGATTATAGCTCAACCACATCTAGAGCTTGAAAAAAAAAACAAGTATAGAGCGCCGGAGGCCTATATATACTCTACTCTGTGGGGATGCGAGAAAAGACCACAAAGCTATTAATCTTACCATCCCCCAGTCTCTTCAAATCCCCCTTGCAGCAAATCCATCAATGGCGGTCTACCTTCTCGTCATTGGGATGATCCTCCTCTTCTCACTCTGCCTCTCCGCCGCCCTGCTGAAGTGGAACGAGCTGAAGTACCGAAAGAAAGGGCTGCCCCCTGGTACCATGGGCTGGCCTGTCTTTGGGGAGACGACGGAGTTCCTCAAGCAAGGTCCCAACTTCATGAAGAATCAGCGAGCAAGGTTAATCTTCTCGTGCTCTGTTTTTTTTTTCTCTATCATGTCTTGCGAAAACAGAGACTGTACATGATCACTGGCAGAATCGTTTTCTTTTCCTTTTGTTGATACCTTTCAGGTCTCGATTTTATATCATTTTCTTCATTCACCAATCTGGGATCTTACAGGTACGGGAGCTTCTTCAAGTCCCACATACTGGGCTGCCCGACGGTTGTCTCAATGGATCCAGAGATAAACCGATATATCCTGATGAACGAGGCAAAAGGTCTCGTCCCTGGGTACCCGCAGTCGATGCTGGACATACTTGGGAGGTGCAACATTGCAGCAGTCCATGGCTCCACCCACAAGTACATGAGGGGTGCTCTGCTCTCTCTGGTCAGCCCCACAATGGTCAGAGACCAGCTCCTGCCCAAGATCGATTGCTTCATGAGAGACTACCTCCGCAACTGGGGCGGCTCCGTCGTGGACATCCAAGAGAAGACCAAAAAGGTCAGTCCCGATTTCGAGGTCTCTTTCTTCGTCTGTCTCATTATAGTCTAATGATCTCTGTTTTCAATGCAGATGGCTCTGCTGTCGTCACTGAACCAAACTATCGGGCTTCAATCGGGACCCATGATGAATTCGTTAAAGTCGGAGTTCTTCAAACTCGTCCTCGGAACTCTCTCTCTGCCCATAGACCTTCCAGGGACTAACTACAGACAAGGTCTTCAGGTAAAACGTTTTTCTCAAACAGGACTCTCAGTCTCTGTTTCCACCTGTGTCTCAATCTGAGCAAAGTTGCTTTTCTTTGATAGGCAAGGAAGAACGTCGTCAGGATTCTGAGGAGGCTGATGAACGAGAGGAGGGCTTCCATGGTGACCGGCAGCTGCAATGACATGCTCAGCTACCTCATGAGAAGCGAAGAAAACATACAGAAACTGACAGACGAAGAGATCATCGACCTGATAATCACAATACTGTACTCTGGGTACGAGACAGTCTCTACCACCTCCATGATGGCCGTTAAGTACCTCCATGACAACAGAAAAGCCCTCCTGACACTAAGAGTACGCCCCTGCTTAAAATTTAAACAAAATTGTTCCTTCTCTTGCATGACCTCTATGCTAATATGTGGCATTTTCTTGAGCAGGAAGAACACATGAAGATCAGAGGGAGGAAGAGGCTCGAGGATCCGATTGAATGGGATGAACTTAAGTCGATGCGCTTCACTCGCGCTGTAAGTGACTAACCCAGTCATATTTCTTCATTTGATTTCAGTATCAAATCTGCAGAAAAGGCTGAAACTTTATTTCTGCTATCATACTAACCAGGTGATATATGAAACCTCAAGGCTAGCAACTATTGTCAACGGGGTCCTCAGAAAGACCACTCACGACATGGAAATCAATGGTGTGCTTTATGTTCATACATACTGTGATTTTCCCTGTATTTTATTTCTCTCATAAGCACTGATTCACTGTTGTTTTTCCATGTAGGATTTGTGATCCCCAAAGGATGGAGAATATATGTATACACGAGAGAGATGAACTACAGCTCGTACTCATATCCCGATCCACTAGCTTTCAACCCGTGGAGATGGCTGGTTAGCAGAATCTTCATCTTCTCCCGAGTAGCTTCTTTCTTTTCTGCATCTACCCAGTAAGTTGAACTTGACTGATCTAATGTGGAAAAATCGGGCGAATGCAGGATAAGAACGCAGATTTCCCAAACAACAACCTGTTATTCGGAGGGGGGTCAAGGTTGTGCCCTGGAAAGGAGCTCGGAATAGCCGAGATCTCGACATTTCTGCACTACTTTGTGACAAGATACAGGTAATTTGATGAACTGAGGTAGAGGGATGAGTAGATGCAAGTTGATTTGAGTATTCCTTTTTTTTGTCCTTTCTTCAACTGATTGTTCTTTATGTTGCTATTTACCCAGGTGGGAGGAAGTTGGAGGGAATAAGCTAATGAAATTTCCAAGAGTGGTGGCACCTCATGGTCTCCACATTAGGGTTGAATCTTCTCACTAAACCCCCTCCCAAACACAGATTTTGCACATGTAGTAGAATGGGATGGATGATCAAATAGAGGGGAGGAATCATGTCATACCTTTTGCTTGTAAAATAAGTAAATATATATTATTTATTCTAGGCAGATTCCTAGAAGGTTATGTTCAAATTTGACTGCATGGCCCTAATACACAAGAGACATCATTAAAGGAAGGAACATAATCCAAGACATAAATCAAGTCAATCATCGGTTGACTACTGATGGTTTATCCCCTACTCATTAGAGTCTACCCCAATGTTGATATGGGTATATGGGTGCCTTCATCTTTACCATTCATCAGGCCCTAAAGGGTTAAACAATATATGGCTTAGATCAAAGTTTATCCTTGTTTCATGTCACAAGAAGAAATGATGGCTAATAAACTAAGGGCTCTTGTCCTATAAAGCCCATTCAAGTCCACGCACTAGATTTGAACCCATCCCATAATAGTGTACTAGATTTTTTATTCCTTTTCCATATAAACCTAAAGGTATACTGTGTAAATGGAGTAGTTTCATTCTGATTGAATGCTTTCCATATCATATGGTCATAAATTTTGTCCCAAAACACATGACTTTATATCAACAAAAAAATATAATGCAATTTTTTGTTTGATGGAAAATACTGAAATATAATGAAATAATCAGCAATCTTATTCATCAAATTATACTTATTTTTTTCCCATCTCATTATTGGTATTCAAAAATCACATTATAATATGATCAATCTAGACTTAGTCAAATTGACCCATTAAGATATAAATATGAGTGTTCAACTACCCTAATCCATCTATTTTGGTAATTATACTTATTTACCACTTCTCATGCATGACTTCCCTCATTCTCAATAGAATCTTTGTCCAACTAGGATACAAATGTTTTCAAAGATTTTGAATGGCTTCACTTATAAAATGAGTTACATGAAGGTTTGGTCTAATCCATAAAAAAATAATCTCAATATATAATAAGTACATAAATATAATCATATAATCAACTAAGAGATTATATCGCATGAGTTTATTGCAATTTATAGGGGTTGTACAATTGAATTTAGGGTATCAAGTAACATTATATAATAGGCAATAAGTTATATTATGCTATGTTATATACAAAATTATATAGATATTTGTTATTTGTGATGCAAAATTCATGTTTTATCCAAGTTTTATATATTATCTTTGGAGTGAAGATAATATATTATATAACAATAGTCACGGGATTATCTTCACTAACATGTAACGTAATGTATGTGGAACATATATATTGTTTTATTAAAAAAATTAATAATATAAAATTAAATTAATTTTCCTCATTTATTGATTAATTACAAATTTTAAATAAAATAATTAAAATACTCTTCTATAATATTTTTATAATATATTTCTTTAACATATTAGAAATACAAAAAGAATAGACAAATACATAAAATATTATTTTAAAATATTTTACATTATATTAATTCACTCAAAATGGTAATAACGGAAATTTCGAATTGTGATTAAACCAGTAACCCTAAAAAATTCAACCAAAACTTAAAATCGAACTAAATTTGGAATATAATTCAAAACCGTTACATAAAACAATGACAACCGTTATGAAGTATACTTGAAGAAAATCTCATAATCAAAAGTAAAGAATGGAGAAAAATCTGAGAAATAATCGGTTCAAACTGGATTTGAACTGCCTAGGTAACAAAACAACCGATTTTTAGATAATGTTAAATGAATTAGAATTTAGTGATTTTTTAGTCAATTCAATTGGAAAATAAATAAATAATTTTTAAAAATTTTATTGGATCAAGAAACAACCGAATTGGGGCTAAACTGACCAATAAACAACCGAATCAACTGAGAAATTTGCTAGAAATCGGTTTAGAATAATGCCAAACTAGACGAATGATTAGAACACACTCACGTAGACGTGTGACTTCACCACATGTCGCGCACGCACGCATGCATGCCGACTCCGCCACACGCTGAACACACGCGCACACACTCATTCCATCGGCACAATCGCCCCAAACCCAACGGAAACCTAGATGTTCTAAAATGATTTAGGAATTAATTTATTAATAAATTCACATGTTCTAAAATGATGAAATAAGACTATGATCATAGAGTCAATTAAGTGTAAAATTAGGTCATATAAAGTTTAGATATCCCACTATTGGTTTAAGATCAAAATTCTCTCTAAAACACTCATACCACTATTTCCCGATGATCGAATTTGTAGAGAGTACCACTTACTCTCCTGACTACTAAACTTAGTGTTTTAGGTATCCCTGAAAATCTACGAGAGTTATCTTTCCAATGACGGCTCTCTTGGTCACCAACGTTAGCTCTACCATCATCGACAAAATCAAATAGTACTGGACCTTTTTCGACCAGAAATAAAACATTTAGTTGTGTGGTCATTTTCGACAACCAACAAGGGCTACAAAAAATTTATTAGACTACTCTTGGCCTTAACTTTCCAATGCCACCGACCTCATATAATTTGACTAAGTATCGAGTTCGAATTAATTCTAAGAATTGCTAGTTAGCTTCAATTGTCACAAAGTTTAGTAAAACGGACTTTTCAGGTTGCTCATATTTCTATTTGAGGTACTTCAAGTGACCACAAACTCCTCTAGGAGGCACCTTTCAAACCACACCAGTGTCACAATTCGAATCACCAACTCTAGCGAGATTCAAACCGTGACCTGACTTCCACTCGATAAACTATTAGCTTAGAATTAATCCCAATTGTTATTGTTCTGGCCAATCCCGATTGAACAGAGACTACGACAACTAGGAGAAGTCCCTAAAGACCTTATATATGAGTTTGAGAACTGTTGGAAATTATTTTGTTTGAGAGCAAAGTTCGAGGACTAAAATATAAATATGTATAAGTTAGAGGACCCATTTGAGAACAAGTTTTCTTTGGGGTCTTTTTAAGGGTATGAATAAAGTTTTAGGACCATTTGGAGAGATTGGTAATATTTTGAAACTAGGATATCATGTTAGGAATGCATAAGGAACTAAATATGACAAAAGAGAAAGTTTAGGGACTAAAGTGCAAATAAGAAAATTTATCCGCCAAAGTGTATTTTTGGGAAGTTTAAGACCTAAATGAGACTAAACAAATTCTAGTAACTCAAATATAAGATTTGTAAAATCTAAAGTTATGAAAAGATAAGTTTTAAAGAGTAGGGGCAAAAGAGTAATTTTGCCTAGCTTAAGGTCTATTTTGTAAATAGTGTGAAGTGAGACTTAGAAAATATTATAAGGTATTTTGGGAACTAGAATGGCACTCAAGGAAACTTGAGAATCCAAGAGAAAGACTTGGAAAAATCTAGGGTCCAAAAAGAAAGGATTTTAAGTTATAAAGGGTAAAATGTTAATTTTGCCCAACTTAGGGACCAAAATACAATTTTGGAAAAAATAATGTACCTAAGTGGTAGATTAAGGATTTCTAAGCATATGAATAAGTATAACCACATGAGGTTATGACCCTAAAAAATACTAACTAAACTTGAAATAATGTTAGTTAAATAACAATTCTTTGACACGTAAGTCGAATAAACCAAGCCTGAGGGCCAAAAACTATAATTTCTTAGGGAAATTACTGTGTAGCTTTTATGTGTTAATATTAGTACTTAAATTGATCCTTATGCCTTACTATGCCTCTTGTAGAGAGAATACATGATAGCTCAGGTAAGGACTTGTGAATAAAGAGTTAAAATAAAAAACTACCTAAACGAACAAGTTCCAATGAAAGGAGTGAGTGAAAATAATGATAATGAGTCTGATTGGACTGACTGAATATGCTTTACTACTTTTGATAATACTATGAAATCTCTGACATCAATGCATACTCACTAAAGAATACTATTTTTCGAACTTACGAATCAAGTTAAGGTTTATATAGACCAAAGTAAATGAACCATAATCACATGCTAGGACTATGTGAGTTGAGGTCTTGTGCATGTGATGTCATTGCTTATAGGAGTTGGTCGAGTGATCGACCAAACTCCTTATGATATGATTGTGAATATGTTGTTCACTACTGAACTTGGTACATGCATTTGAGTGAGTTAGTTGGTCGGGATAAGGATAAACTATATGTGATATATTGATTATGCATACTACTTGCTGCTATCATACATGGACCTGAATATAAATTGTCAGAATATGGATCATATTAAATAAAAACTGAGATAGGCATGATTTCGGCATGTGTGCATGTTTGTGAATATACATGTGTGAATATTGTATACAATTAAGAATTGGGGGCATTGACACGACACCTGTTGAGGTAGTGTTGACAACTAGGGAAATTTGAAGTGTGGATAAGGGAAGATTGAAAATGGTACTTATAGTTTTCTTAGGACCCTCGAATGATGTACGAGTGTGGTCCCATTTGTTGTGTTGAGAAAATGTGGAATTGAGTCACATGTTTAAGGAGCATGGCTATGACTGTCAGTGGGATATTGGCATGGCCTCAGATGCTAAGTCATCCAAACAAGAGACGGACCTGAGGGGTATCGGTTGTGGAGAGTACACGTGACTCACACTATCACGCCCCGACCCAGTTTAGTCGGATCCCTATGAGCAACCCGTCACTCTCTCGGTTTATTAAGGGTTTTCTCATTCTCTAAATCATAAGGAGTAAGACATCCTTTTTAACTGTATCTTTCGTAGAATAACATTAATCAAAACTGAATACATGTAACTTTACATACCTGTCTTGCAGGTTCAACTATAGAAAAGTCTTTAATTGGCTTTTCCCTTGGTTACCTGAAAAGGGGAAAAGGGAGTGGGTGAGTTCGACAAATCAGTGAATGGGTGTTGGAAGAGAGAGTTTTCATAATCAAAACATTTCTTTATCAGAGTGTGCTAGACTCCTTATTTCCTTTAAAAATATTCTTTTCTCAAATTCCCGGTTTTCAAACCATTTTCCTCATTTCCACATCAGATATGTTTAAACACACAACCTTCATCAGGAAAGGAATCACACATTCATAGGGCAACCCATCCACTGCACCCACTTGTGGCGTAGGAGCGACTTTACCAGCCACCTAGATAGAAGCATGTACACTTCAACCCTGGGTATGAGTGGATATTCACGACATCCGACCCTCAAACCCGAAATCAATTCCGTGTCTGTATGAGGTTAGAGACCTCATCCCGACCCCACCCTGGCCTCATGCGCATGAAGCTATGTCGAGCTTCCCTAATTGTTGGCATGACAAAGTGCCCTTATCTCCACCATGTCGTCTAGTAGCCCCTAGAACGCATCACTACCCCTCTTAGGCATCTTGATGGACCCGAACCTCAAGTGCATGCAAAAATAATAATTCCACAATTCCATTTATCTTTGGTGCCATTGGTCCAACGACCATGACCCTCAACTCGACCTGAAGCTGTTTGTCTAGTCTGGTCCATCGACATGGCCCCGACGCACTACTGCTAGTCCATCGAGTATGTCGGTCCTATCTTGGTACCATGGTGAAATTACACATTCCATTCATTTAGAATTTTCATGGCATAAATATCACATTTTTGTTTACGAGCTCCTACTCGTGCCAACTGGCCTTGGGCCCTCTATACGTGATTTTCCAAAACTGGGCATTTTAGCCCTCAAGTTCCAAAATTGAGGCCTCTGGCCTATCTAAGCTGTTCTAGCTCTCGTAAAAAAGGTCTCCCAAAATTTTTAAACGTTAGCACACAGTTACGGGAGAACACTTCTGACAAAATAATTTTCCATTCATCACACCAACCGGGTTTGATGATATCTCCACTCATAACCGACAAGCGGATTTTCTCCTTCCTTCTTGGAAGTCCTTCATACCAATCGTGTATGATCTCTCTACTTAAAACTAGTAAGTAGTTTTTTCGCATAGTTCTCACATCACTCCAACCGGGTGTGATGTTAAAATTTCACATAGAAGTAGTTTTTCAATTCCGATGTGCTCATCATCACCCGATAATCACAGTGTATTCTTTCTTAGGCAATTTTTCCTCCATGCTAGCTTATCCTTGCTGGCGTTGCGGCCCTTCATGTTCCTACATGATTTGGACATCCTTATCCATTAATATTTGGCATGGTAGCTTTCATTCCCCACGTATGAACGACTAAGCCCAAAATTTTTAATTAATTGCATTTAGGTCCCTAAAGTTCTTTTTCTCTGACTTTAGGTCCCTAATGCTAACTTTCCCCAAATTTAGTCCTGAAACTCCAAAAAATTCACTTTGGGTCCTCAATTTACTCAAAATCATTTAAGGGGTTTAAGTTTTCCAAATTTCTAATTTGGTCCCCAACTTTTCAAAATTACCATTTTGCCCATACTTTACAAAAATGGCAATTTGACCCCAATTATTTTCAAAAATTGACCAATTGGTCCCCCAACATCCTTATCATGGCCAATTGACCCTCAATTTTGGGAAATTGCAATTTCGTCCATAAATTTTACCAAATCCACAAATTCGCCCCTTTCAAAGTGGTCAAATTTGATTTCATCAAATTGACCATTTAATTACTCCAATTGATGGCATGAATCAGTTCCTACACTTCCATACGATTCAATTGAGCTTTGAACTGCGTCATTTGGGTCCGAATTGAGCTCAAATGGAGCTTCACCAGAAAATAGAGTGTAGAGAGAGAAAGCTTCGAAAGTTTACAGCCGGAGGCACGGTGGTCCAATCTCTTTATTGGGGAAGATAGCACTCTTCTTGAGGTATCTTATAGGACCAGGAATTCCTACAATTGACATTGAATTGAGTGAGAATTTTGTTAGTGTAATTTTGTAGTTTCTCTCTCTAACTTCGATCTGCAACGACTGAGTAGGGCCGAATTAACTAACATTTTAGCTCAGTTGAGGTTGTCTAAGGGTTGTGGGGATGTTGAGAAAGCTTGGTTTGGTAAGAGGAGGGCCGAATTCGGTCGATTTTAGCTCGGCCGAAACAGGGCATCTTCGGTTCGTCGGAGCTACTTCAGTGATTGATTACGTTGGCACTTCTCCTGCAATCCTCAAATCGAATGGAGGTTGCTATCGGATAGCTGACTTCCCTTGGAGTCTAAATAACCTGACCTCACCTTCTGAGGTTAAGAAAACTACCCAAGTTGAAGCTCTGGTTCGAGCTTTACTAGAAAATGGAGCAATTGAGAGAGAGTGGAGTTTTCAGGTGTAAGGAGGATGAATGAGGAGGAGCTCTCTATATAGGGAGCTTGGGGACTCTCTGTCTGTCCGTTTAGCACCTTTATAGCACTCATTCATGGTGAAACACCCTAAAAGGAGATGATTAAGCTTCGCTAGTGCTGTCCGTTCTTCTGACAAGTGAATAGTGCTGTTATTTGGAGGAAGAAGATGACACTATTTCGAATTGGACCAGACCGGTCTGAATCGGGTTCAATGCTTAAACCAACCGGTTCAGGCTTGATTCGAGTGAGTTTTTAAAAATTAAAAATTTCTAAATTCATTCTCCATCCAATGGTGGCTTCAATTCCCCAATTTGAATATTTTTAGCTAATTAGAAAAATGAATTTAGCAATCGGTTCAATGATGGTTCAAATCGGTTTAGGTCCGGTTCACCTGAATCGGTTTGGTTTTCTTTTCCAATTCATCCCAAAGTCCTTTTCCATGACTTTTATTACTCTTTAGGTTACTCGAATTTATAAATTTCCCTTTTTGCCCTTTCTCTCTAGGTTAAAGTTCATGAACCAACTCAATTTTCTCTTTGGAAATGACTAGTTCTTTTCCTGGTTTTCTTATTTATAAAAGGATGATGTTTACAACTTTCCCATCCTTTTAGGGGTTTTGTCCCTAAAACAATTACAGGTCTAACAAATGAGGGTGCCCATCTCTCATCAAGCTCTCAATCTCCCATGTCTCTTCCTGCACAGGTCCATTATACCAAAGAACCTTGACCATAGGAATTCTCTTATTCCCCAAGTTCTTGTCCCTCCGGTCGATGACAACGATCCCAAGACTTTCACGACGCAAGTGCGAAAAGATGGAATATACCTTGTTTATGTGAGAAACAAGGAATGGGATATGTAGACGCCACACCCAAATCCTCTAAGAAGAACTCTTAGAAAACCCCGGGTGATAAGTCTTGATTGCTTGAACGCCACAGGTAAAAACCTGATAAGTTCAAAAGCTCTTTCAAGATAGAAAGAAGACAAAACCTCACAAGATATAAATTCCAAAGTGTGTCTCTCCAATGTTGTGGAGTATGCCTTTTATAGGCTCAAAAAACAACCGAATGACCCACATAATGTGGAAAAAATCTATTATGGTTATAAGCTAACCTTATCTAATTGACTACCTAATATTATCCTAAGAGATTTATTATATTTATAAATCTCTCCTTATTAATTAAATCTGGACCTTCTGTTGGGCTCATCTTGGGCTCTTCATTTGGGCTTCTATTTGAATATTCAGCAATCTCTTTAATCAGCCCATATAAAGCTTTTTTGAATCTTTTAGCCCTTGACCTTGTGATTGGGCCCTCTTGAAGTCTCAAGTGATCATTTATCCCAATTGGTGATAAAGTGTTCAGCTCCATTGCAGGTTCGGTTGATTGGACATGTGAATTCGTAGTCTCTTTAGTCGGATTCACATCAGTCGATGATTCGTACTGGTTCTACTTGATAGGTCAGTTTCACTTCTAGCTCTGGTGGAGGTCGGTCTAATACATGGCTAGGATCAGGCTAGTACTTCCGGAGTACTAAGATATGGAATACATCATGTATTCTTTGTAAGTCCGGGGCCAGTTCTAATTTATATCCCACCGGTCCTATCCTTTGGACTATTGTGTAGTGACAATGTACCTTGGTTTCAACTCCCCTCATTGTTGAAACCTAAGTATTCCCCTCCATGGAGATACTTTTAGGAATACTTAGTCTCCCACCTCAAACTCTAGATCTCTCCTCCAATGATCAACATAGCTCTTTTGCCTATCTTGAGCGGCCTTAAATCGACTCCTGATTATATTGATCTCTTTTGTGGCATCCTCGATTAATTCGACCCTTTCTAGCTTTTTTTCACTCACTTCTTCCCAAAATAAAGGGTATGGCAAGGTCGTCCATAAATGAGCCTCATAAGGGGCTATTTGAATATTGGCCAGGTAACTGTTTTTGTACGCAAATTCCATCAGGCACAAGTATTCCTCCCAACCCTTATCCATAGTGAGTACACATGCGCTTAGCATGTCCTTTAGGGTTTGGATCGTTCGCTCAGACGGTCCATTGGTCTAAGGATAAAATGTTGTACTCATGTTGAGGTTAGTTCCCAAGGCACTTTACAAACTCAACCAGAACCTTGAGGTAAACCTAGGGTCTTGATCTGACACTGTCACGCCCCGACCCGATTTGGTTGGATCCCCATGAACAACCTGCCACTCTCCCAGTTTACTAAGGGTTTTTCCATCCTTTAACTCGGGAGAAGTAATGTATCCTTTAAATTTGTACCTTTCCTAGAATACATAAATCAAAACTACATAAACTTTTTAACTTACATACCTGTCTTGCAGGTGTGATTAATAGGAGGTCTTTGGGTAGGTTGCTCTAGTTACTTGAAAAGGGATATAATGGAGGGGGTGAGTTCAACAACTCAGTGAATGGGTGTTTAAAGTTTGACTTTTAGGGAAAATATTTGAATTGGAGTGTGCCAGACTCCTTATTTTCTTTTAAAATAATTCATTCTCAAAATCTCGGTTTCATAGCCATTACTCACTCCTCAACCATAACCAGTGTGTTTATCAACCAAAACACGCCCTTCATCATGAAGGGAACATACATTCGCAGGCTAGCCCATCCATTGTACCCACTTATGGCATCAGAACGACTTTACCAACTACCTAGATAGAAGCACGTCCACTTCTACCTTGAGAATGAGTGGATGCACGTGACGTCCGACCCTCGATCCTTTGAATAAAACTCTGTGTTCGTATGAGGATAGAGACCATGTCTTGGTCTCGTGCGCCTGAAACTCAAACATAGAAGATTCAGGAAGCCCCAAACACAGTAGCTTCGTGGAGTCCAAACATATAAACTCTGTGGAGTACAAATACAAAAACTTCATGGAGTACAAACACAAAACTCCATGACTAACTGGTATGACAAGAAATACAAACCCAGTAGCTTCTCTTTTCCCTTATCGCCACCATGACATCCAACAGCCCTTAGGACGCATTTCTACCCCTCTTGGGCATCTTAATGGTCCTGAACCTCATGTGCATGCACAAACAAAGTTTTCCTCAAAAGCCATTTAATCTTTGGTGCCACTGGTCCAACAGTCCTAACCCTAAACTTGACCTGTAGCTGTTTGTCTCAACTGGTCCGTCGACCTGTCATGTCGCACTACCGCCAGTCCATTGAGTATGCCGGTCCTATCTTGGTACCATGGCCAATAAATTCATTCATTTAAGTTTTATGGCTCAAATTCATGTTTGTTTATGAGCTCCTACTCATGCCAATTGGCCTAGGGTTCATTATTCGAGATTTTCAAAATCAGGTATATTAGCCCCCCAAGTTCCAAAACTGAGGCCTCTAGCCTATATGAGTTATTCAAGCTCCCATCAAGAAGATCTCCCAAAATGTTTAAGAAGTGGCACATAATCATGGGAGAGCACTTTCGACAAAATGAATTTTTAGTCATTCATCACACCATTCGGGTATGAGGACATCTCCGCTTATAACTGATAAATGAATTTTCTACTTCCTTCCATGAAGCTTCATCATACCAACCAGGTATGATCTACTTACAACAGGTAAGTAGTTTTCTGCCTAATTTCCATAGTCACGGGAGAGCACTTCCGACAAAATGAACTTTTAACCGTCCATCACGCCAATCGGGTATGATAACATATCCGCTTAAAACCGATAAATGGGTTTTCTACTTCCTTCCAGGAAGCTTCATCATACCAATCGGGTATGTTCTACTCACAACCGTTAAGTAGTTTTCCGCATAATTTTCACATCACTCCTCTTAGGTGTGATGGTTAAAATACCACGTAATAGTGGATTTTTATTTCTGAGGTGCTTATCATTCCAACTAGGTATGATATTAAATTCCACTCACTTGTTAATGCAGTGAATTCCTCTCGACCGGTTCTTTGTCTTCACACGAGCTCGTCCTTATAGGCATTCCCAGAACTTTGTATTCCTACATGTTATGAACATTCTTGTTCATTATCCTTTGACCTAATGGCCTTCATTCATTCCAAATAAATGAGAAAACCAAACTTTTCATTTATTTGCAATTAGGTCCCTAAAGTTATTTTTCTTTAACTTTAAGTCCCTAATGCCTACTTTTCCTCAAATTGAGTCTTGAAACTTTTAAAGTTCACCTTGAAACCTCAATTTATTCAAATTGACAAAAAGGGGTTCAATTTCCCAAATTTCTAATTTGGTTCCCAACTTTTCCAAAATTACCATTTTGCCCCTACTTTACAAAAATGGTAAGTTTTGCCCCCAAAATTTCAAAATTTGCCTAGTTGGTGCTCCAACATCTTTATCATTCCTAATTAGCCCTCAATTTTATGAAATTGTACTTTAGTCCCTAGAATTTGTGAAATTCCCAAATTTCCCCCAATTTCAACCTTCTAACGCAGCCGAATTTGATTTCATCATATTGACCGATCAAATGAGTTTAATTTTTGAAATTGAAGTTAGATTGGATTTCCTACAACTTCATATGATTTAATTGCACTTTGAGTCGCACGATTTGATGCCGGAATAAGCTCAAATGGAGCTTCGCCATAAAATTGGACTTAGTGAGAGAAAGCTTTGAAAGCTTACTGTCGGGAGTGCAACGGTCCTTGCTTTCAATCTGGGCAAATAGCTCTTGTCCTGAGGTTTTTGCTAGGATCAAGAATTGTATAAATTGATGCCGGATTGAGTGAGAATTTAGTCGTCAAATTTTTGTTGATTCTCTCACTAGCACTGATCAAAATTTACATAGGGGAGCCAAATTGGCTTACCTTTCAGCTCTAATTCAGCTTTAGGAGGACTGTGGAGGTGTTGGGAGGGCTTGGTTTGGCCTGAGAAGGGCTCGAATTGGCCGGTTTCAGCTCGGTCAAAATAGGGCACCATTGGTCTGTCGGAGCTGCTTCATAGTTTGATCACGCCGATGTTTCTCTAGCAACCCTTGGGGCAAATGAAGACTACAAGCGTGTAGCTGACTTCTCCCCGAATCCAAAGAACCTGATCATGCCTTCTTTGGCTCAGAAAAGACCTTATATCAGAGCTCTATTTGAGCTTCACCAAAAATTGGAGCAGTTGAGAGAGAATGGAGTTTTCAGGTGTGGAGAGGATGAATGAAGAGGGGCTCTTTATATAGGAAGCTCGTGGACTTCTTGGCCATCTGATTGATGCTTTAATGTCAATCATTAATTGCTTGAAATTCCTTGGCCAGAGAATTTTCAGCTTCGCTGGTGTTGCTCGATTTTCCAGTGAGTGAACAGTGCTATCATCTGAAGGAAGAAGATGATACTGTTTCGAACCAGACCGGACCAGTCCTAACTAGGTTCAAAGCTTAAACCGGCCGGTTTAGGCCTGATTCGACCAAGTTTTTCAAAATTAAAAATTTCTAAATTCATTCTCTATCCAATGCTGGCCTCAAATCTCAAATTTTAATTTTCTAAGCCACCTAGAAAAATGAATTTAGCATCTAGTTCAATAGTGGTTCGAACCAGTCAAACTAGTTCAATTCGGTTCGGATCTAGTTCACCTTAACCAATTTGGTTTTCATCTCCAATTCATCCTAAAGTCCTTTTTCATTAATTTTGTGACTACATAGGTCACTCGGGATCCATAAATCTCCCAATTTACCCTCTTTCTATTGGATCCGGTTCATAAACTGGCTCGATTTATTAACCGGTTCAATATGGCTTGGATCTGGTTCACCTTCGGTCTGGTTTTTCTCTTTCAATTTGTTCTAAGGTTCTTTTACAAGATTTTATGAACCCTTTGGGTGACTCAGAAGTTGTAACTTTGTCAAATTGCTAGTTCTCTTGATGATCGGGTTTGTTAACCAGTTTGGTTTTTCTCACTCGGGTTGATCGGTTCTTTCTTCGATTTTCCTTAACTCCAAAGAGCCGGGTTTACAAGCACTATGCTCACTAAGACACCATGGAGTCTTGCTATCTCCTTCATATATAGGATGACTAATTGTTCCACTGAATCCGTCACTATTATTGGTAGGAAATGGGCGGACTTGGTCAATCTGTCCACAATGACCCAAATTGCGTCTCGTCCTTTCCTGGTCACAGGTAGTCTTGTAACAAAGTCCATGGTGATGTTCCCCCATTTCCATTCTGGTATTGGCAAGGGTTTTATCAGTCCTGATGGTTTCTGATGCTCAGTTTTAATCTACTGACAAGACAAGCATCAGGCTACATCTTCCACAATATCCCTCTTCATTCCTTTCCACCAATATCCTTGTTTGAGGGTGTGGTACATCTTAGTACTACTGCCCGGATGCATCACATAAAAAGATTTGTGTGTCTCATCTAGAATTAACCTCTTCAGCTCCTTATCTTGAGGCACACACACTCTAACCTTGTAGGTTAGTACTCCATCACCTAGAAATTCATAGTTCGGTTTTGTCCCTATGTTGACCAGGTCCAAATAGGGTTGGAGCTGCTTATCCACTTTTTGCTGAACCTTAATTTGCTCTGTTAGGCTGGGTCTCACCACGACTTCAACTAGGAAGCATTTCTCCCTCTTGTCCATCTTAAGGTCCACCTCCATTCTTCCCAACTGTTGCAACAATGGTAAATAACTTGTCTTTATTTGTGTCGCCTCGGTTTGGTACTTATGACTTAGGGCATTTGCAACTACATTTGCCATCCTAGGGTGATACTCTATCACAAGGTCATAGTCCTTAACCAATTCCAGCCATCTCCTCTGGTGAAGGTTTAACTCCTTCTGAGTTAGGAAGTATTTAATACTCTTGTGATTAGTGTATATCCTACACTTAACCCTATATAGGTAGTATCGCCACATCTTTAGGGTGAACACTATTGTCGCGAGCGTAGGCAATAACCTTTCCTTGTTGCATCAATACACATACGAGCCCTTGTCTGGATGCATCACTATAGTTGGTGTACTCCCTTGCACTTGGGTTAGGTAGAGAGAGTACAAGTGCGGTTGTCAAACGAGTCTTCAAATCCAAGAAAGATTTTTCACAATTGTCATCCCATTTATACTCTACTCCTTTTGTCACGCCCCAACCCAGTTTCATTGGATCCCCATGAACAACCCGCCGCTCTCTCGGTTCAAGAGGAGTTTCCTCTGACTATAACTCGAGATGAGCCAGGCGTAATTTTGACCTTGTTCCCTGGAAAGACATGTGTCCAATAAAATGCAAGTTTAGGGAAAATTTAAGCATACCTGACAGAGGATGAGGCTCGGTATTATTCTTAGTCATTTTTTCTTTTCCTAAAAAAGGTGTAGAAAGGAGGGGGTGAGTACGACTACTTAGTGAATGGATTTTCAAAAATTCACTTTAAGGAAAAGAATTGTATTGGAGTGTGCCAGACTCCTTTCTTTCAAAAATTCTTTCATTTAAAATCTCGGGTTTTATCACCATTTTCTTATTTAATCACGGTGTGTCATCACCCAACACACAACCTTCATCATGAAGGTCAAACATACATTTGCAGGCCAACACAACCACTGAACTCACTTGTGGCTTCGGAGAGACTTTAACGGCCACCTAGATAGATGTACGTCCACATCTACCCTGAGAATGAGTGGATGTACGTGACATCCGACCCTCAATCCTGAAATCAATTCTCTATGTCTGTGTGAGGATAGAGACCTCATCCCCTCCCCACCCCGGTCTCATGCGCTTAGTGCTACTCCAAATTTCGCACGGTCACCTGGTACGATGAACTGCCCTTATACCAGGTCATCTAGGGCCCTTAGGATGCATCACTACCCCTCATGGGAGTCTTGATGATCCCGTAATCATAGTGCAAGCACGAATAGTATTATCTTATCATGCCATATAATCTGTGGTGCCACTGGTCCAACAGCCCCGACCCTTAACCTGCAGCTGTTTGTCATGACTGGTACAGAGACCTGTCATGTCGCACTGCCACTAGTTGATTGAATATGTCGGTCCTGTCTTGGTACAATGGCTAAACAATTCATTTATTAAAGTTTTATGACACATATCTCATGTTTGTTTATGAGCTCCTGCTCGTGCTCACTGGCCTATGGCCCACTTGTTCGAAATTTTCAAAATCGGGCATAATAGCCCCCAAGTTCCAAAACCGATGTCCTAGGCCTATAAGAGCTATTCGAGCTCCCGTCAAGAAGGTCTCCCAAATCGTTTAAGCATTGGCACATAGTCAGAGGAGAGAACTTCCGACAAAAATATATTTTCAACTGTCCATTATACCGACGGGTATAAGGACATCTCCACTCATAACCGATGAACGAGTTTTCAACTTCCTTCGAGGAAGTTTCATCATACCAATCGAGTATGATCTACTTACAATTGGTAAGTAGTTTTTATGCATGATTTTCACATCACTCCTCTAAGTTGTGATGTTTAAAATACCACTTGGTAGTGGGTTTTCATTTCGAGGTACTTATCATCCCCAACCAGGTATGACATAAAATCCCACTCACCCATCAATGCAGTGAATTCCATTAGACCGGTCCCTTGTTTTCATGCGAGCATGTCCTTGTTGGCATTCTCGGTGCTTCGTGTTCCTACACAATATGAACACCTTGGTTCATTATATCTTGGCCTAATAGCCTTCATTCATTCCGAAGGAATGAGAAAAACCAAACTTTTATTTATTTGTAATTTGGTCCCTATAGTTATTTTTCTTTAACTTTAAGTCCCTAATACTGGTTTTTCCTCAAAATGAGTCTCAAAACTTTTAAAATCCCCCTTGGGACCTCAATTTATTCAATTTCACCAAAAAGGGGTTTAATTTCCCAAATTTCCAATTTGGTCCCCCAACTTTTCTAAAATTACAAAAATGGTAAATTTTACCCTAAAAATTCTAAAATTCCTCAATTGGCCCTCTAACATTTTTTTAATGCCCAATTGACCCTCAATTTTAGAAAATTACATTTTGGTCCTCCAAATTTTTGAAATTCTCCAAATTTCCCCCAATTCCTACTTATTAACACAACTGAATTTAATTTCACCAAATTGACCGATCAAACGTTTCCAATTATTGAAATTGAGTTTCTACATGTTCATACGATTCTTTAACAATTTCAATCGCAAGTTTTAACGTCGGAATGAACTCAAACGGAGCTTCATTGGAAAATGAACTATAGAGAGAGAAAGCTTTGATTACTCATCGGTGAGGGCACGACGGTCCAAGCTTTCAATCTAGGCAGGCAGCTCTCCTCCCGAGGTTCCTCCTAGGATAAAGAATGACATCAATTGATGTCGAATTGGATTAGAATTTTGTCATTGAAATTTGGCCCACTCTCTCTCTAACACTGATCGGAAATTACAGAGGGGAGCCGAATTGGCTTACCTTTCAGTCCTAATTTGGCCGTGGGAGGGCTAAGGAAGTGTTGGAAGGGCTTGGTTTGGCCTGAGGAGGGCTTGAATTGGTCAATTTCAACTCGGTTGAAATAGGGCAGCTTCGGTCCACCGGAGCTGCTTTATTGTTCGATCACGCCGGCACCGCGACTCTCGGAACGAACGGATGTCACCACCGTGTAGCTGACTTCTCCCTGGTTCTGATGAACCTGACCTTGCCTTCTTTGGCTTAGAAATGAACCAATATCGGAGTTTTGGTTCAAGCTTTGCCGAAAAACTAAGCAACTGAGAGAGAGTGAGCATTTCAGGTGTGGAGAGGATGAATGGAGAGGGGCTCTTTATATAGGAAGCTCAGAGACTCATTGGCCGTCCGTTTGGCACCTTTATAACAGACATTGATGGCCTAAAACGTATCGAACGGAAACATTTCTTCTCCGTCGGTGCTGCTTCAATTTTTCGGTGAGTGAACAGTGTTGTCATCTAAAGGAAGAAGAAGACACTGTTCTAAACCAGACCGGACCAGTCCAAACCGGGTTTGAAGCTTAAACCGGTCGGTTCACCCCTCATTCGACCGAGTTTTTCAAATCTAAAAATTTTTAAATTCATCTAAATTCATTTTCTATCCAATGGTGGCCTCAAATCTCAAATTTGAATTATTTAAGCCATCTAGAAAAATGAATTTAGAATCTGACTCAATAGTGGTTCAAACCGGTCCAAACCGGTTCGGATCCGGTTCACCTAAACTAGTTTGGTTTTCATTTCCAATTCCTTCACAAGTTCATTTCCATGACTTTTGTGACTCCTTAGGTCACTTAGGGTCCATAAAATTTACAGTTTACCATCTATTTATTGATTTCAGTTCATAAACCGACTCGATTAGTCAAGCGGTTCAATTTGGTTCGGGTTCGGTTCACATGAACCGATCTGGTTTTTCTCTCCCACTTTGTTCTAATGTTCCTTCCTGAGGTTTATAAATCTCTTTGGATCACAAGGGATCCATAAATTTCTTGGTTTACCCTTTCTCTATCGGTTCTGGTTCACGAATCAACTCGGTTCATCAATTAGTTCGAACCCGATTCTCTTGAACTGATCCAATTTTTCTTCCCTATTTCGTCCTAAGGTTCTTTTCCCAAGTTTATGGACCATTTGAGTAACATGGGAGTTGAAAATTCTCATATTTGCCTGTTTCCTAATAATCGAGCTTGTAGACCAATTCGATTTTAAAATTCGAAAGTGACCAGTTCTTTTCCTGGTTTTCTCATTATCAAAGGATGGGATTTACAACGGAGCTTCGCTAGAAAATTATTCATAGAGAGAGAAAGCTTCGAAAGCTTACTATTGGAGGTGCGACAGTTTGTGCTCTCTATCTAGGAAGGTAGCTCTCTTCTTGGCCAAACTTAGCTCAGCCAAAACAGGGCAGCTTTGGTACTTCAAAGCTGCTTCACTGTTTGATTCCGCTGGAGCTTCTCCGACAGTCCTTGGGTCGAACGGTGGTTGATATCATGTAGCTGACTTCCCTCAAAGTCTTTAGAACCTGACCTTGCCTCCTGAGGCCGAGAAAAAGGCCAATATCGGAGCTCTAGTTTGAGTTTTGCCGAAAATTGGAGCAGTTGAGAGAGAATGGAGATTTGAGGTGTGTGAAGGATGAATAGAGATGTGCTCTTTATATAGTGAGCTCGGGGACCCTCTAACTAAAAACCTTTCCTTTTGGTCGAGTTTATCCTTTCCCTGAAACGGCCTAATCGGAGCCATTTTTTCTACGCCTGCATTATCCGTTTCTACATTAAATGAATAGTGTTGTCATCTGAAGGAAGAAGATGACACTGTTTTGAACTAGACTGGAATGGTATGATCGATTCAATGCATAAATCGACCGGTTCATGCCCGATTCGACCAATTTTATCAAAATAAAAAATTTCTAAATTCATTCTCCATCTAATGGTGGCTTCAATTCCCCAATTTGATCATTTTAATACAATAAGAGAAATGAATTTAGGAACTAGTTTAAGTATGGTTTAAACCTGTTCAATCTAGTTCACCTTGAACCGGTCTGGTTTTCTCTTCCCGATTGTCCCAAAGTTCTTTTCCAAGCTTTTTATGACTTTTTGAGTCACTTGGGGTTTGTTTATTTCCCATTTTAACCTTTCTCTATTGGTTAAGGTTCATGAACCAGTTTGGTTTTCTCTCTTCAGTTGATTGGTCCTTTCCTCGATTTTTCCTTATCTTTAAAGGACAGGGTTTACAACTCTCCCCTCTTTTTAGGGGTTTTATCCCAAAAACTAAGTCCACAACCATTTTCACTGGGCGTGACTTTCCTTGAGGTCCTCTTGGGGTTTGCTTGGAATTCTATCACTTTGGCTTTCCCTTTCACTAGGTCCTTTAGCCATGTATTTGAGAAGTCTTTCTTCCTTTATATCTTCCCCTGACTTCACAGAGTGTATCCTGATTATTCATGTCCAAATGGCACATCCCAAGGTACTTTCTTAGGTCTCCTTCTTACTCCACTCAGGGTAAGACTCTTCTTCTTAAGGGTTCTTATTCGTGACCTTGAGTTGGATGTTCTATATACATCCGATCGTTCCTATCTCCCATCATTTTTTAGATTGTTGATGCTCTTAGTTTATTATCTCTTAGGACTTTTTGTCCATAATCCCTTGGGTTGAGTATACTTTTATCCTTGTCTTATTTTGGTTCTTCTTCCATTTTGGTTTACCACGACTATGGTTCCATTTCTTAGGTTTGACCATCGGACTCGGTCCTACTTGGGTCAATTTGCTTGGAATTGTTGGCACTACATGTTTCTTACAGTATGATATGTTCTAAAATTTTTTTGCCCCTTATGGTTTCTAGAATGTGTATCATTGATAATGATTTATGCCTTTCCGTCTATTCAAAAGTTGTAGGGCTCTGTTTCTTCCTATTACTTGGTAGTGTTTCCCAACCACTTCCTATGTAGTCTAATTGTCCTTTAATTTTCTTAATATCATAATCATGTCAGTTCCTTCTATATATTCAATCTTTTACCAACTTCCTTGTGGTTTCTCCCTAGTTCCAACCATCGATTTCCTAGCTTACCAACACATTGGAATCCTTTCTCACTCATGTCCTTCCTCATTTACATTGGAGTATTTTTCTCAAGTACTTTCCTTTCCTCCATCCTTTCTTGCTTGCTTGTCACCATTCACTATTTCTCATTCCGAGTTGACCCTTTTTCGGTCTATGTATTGATTCCTTATTTTGGGGAGTCTCTCCTTTTATGGTTTGCATTCTCTACTATGTCCTTCTAGGTAGAGACTTCCATTTTAGGGTTATACCATAAATCTTCTTTTTAGTTCCTTGAAAGTTCCTTCCTTTTATTTCCCTACACTCTCATTATTTTAGGGACATTTGCCCGTTTAAATCTTTCATTGTCTTAAAATTCCATTTCATCCCTGATTCCTTAATGACTTCTGATGTCCACGTCTGATTCTGTGTATTCTACACCATGCCCAACCGTCTTCCTTAAATGAGTGTGGACAATGACAAGTCTTCGATGTCTATGGTCATTTCAATTATCCACTTCTTAATTTGAGGCTTATTTCTCCCAAGGTTTCTCAGTTGGTCTTTCCTCTATGTCCTTTTTATGGGCAATCCACCCATTTCTTACTTATATGACATCTTTCGTTATTATCTCCTTCTCTATCCATTCCTTGACTTTTAACTTATTCCTTGAGTTATGGGTAAACTTCTCTTGTAACTGGTCCTTTATTCCCAACTTGCATTCTATTTGAAACTTTTCTCATCTATCCCACTTTAGTTGGGTTCATTACCTCTCCGTTGGAATATGTATGCCTCTTCAGGGCTCCCTTCCTTGGTAGGTTTCCTCCTCTTTTCTTTGGATTTCTCTTTCCTTCATCTTCTTGGTTATCTATCTTTAAGTTATCCTCATGACATCCTTGATGTCGTCCCATTTGACCTATCCTTACTTTGGGGAGTATTGCTAGCACATCCCTTATCCTTGTCTTTATTCCAACATGTTATTCACTACAATTTTTATTCCTATTAGTGAAGTGTTCTCAGTCTTTTTCCTTTCGAGGTGCTCCATCTCCTTCTAAGAGCTTACTTAATCCCTTTCATGGCTTGGGTTTAGTTGTCAATTCATTCTCGCTCATTTATTTCTTCATTTTTCTTTTCTAACATTTTGGCATTTACACCTTTTCCCTTGCTTGCTGGTGTCAAATTTATGGTCTTCTTAAGGGTCAGTTCGTTAACTGACTCGTCCCCACTATTTTCCTTGTTCACTTGTCTTGGTATCATTGTCTTTTTTTTTTTTGTTTTAGGGTGTAGTTCTTACCATTTTATTATCCTTCATAGAGTGTCATTTATTTTCCTTGATCATTTTGTTATTTCTCGTTGTCTCCCACTTGACTACTCTTCTTTTTCCAAAGCAAGTCGCACCTGTCATTCAGAGACATCTTTAACCACTTATGCCCCTTTTTGGTTCTCTTATTTCGATTTATGTCTGTTATGATCCACCCTTCAGTTCCTTAGCTTAGAAATGTTTTTTCTTGTGGTCTCACTTTCTACCTTCATCCTTTTGCTTAGAGACTTCCGTTTTAGAATTTTCGCATTTAACCTCCCAAATGCTTCTTGTGGAACTTTGATTCTTTCCTTTCGTACACCCTTCCTATGTTGGTATGGTTATCTGCCCTTTATTCCTTTCTGTCCTCTAATTCCCTTTTTGTTCCTTATCCTTCCTTCAAGTAGTTCCTGATTGTTGGTGGGTTCTTAGCACTTTACATTATGTCCATCTGCCTATCAATAACTCTTTTGAGGGAACTTATGCTTTCCTATAGAGTACTCTTCCTAACACACTTCTTTTCCTATTTCCTCTTACCGTGTCTTATCCTAGAGTCGCCTGAAGTGTCTTATCCTAGCATTTTCCACGTTCTCACTTCTTTCTAGTACCTTATCTCTCCTCTTGGTTATTTTTCATACATTGGTTCTTCTTAGAGTTAACCCAATTCCTCTTGTTTTCCTAACTCTTGTATGAGGGCTCTTTCTCAATCCCTTATGGTCCTTAGGATTTCCTCTATTACTCCTGCATCTTTTGATGCTTACTTCCTTTACACTAGACCACATATGAACACACTCTTTCCCTTCTTCCTACCCTTGGTTAGGGTATGTCTTTTCTAATGATTCTAGGCAGACTCTTGGTCCTTCTCTGGAAACTCCTTTCCCAGTCTTGTTGCTTTGTTACTCTAAGTTCCTATTTCTTGTGAGGGAACTATTTAGGTTGGCTATCATAGGTTTAGTGTTTACTAGAGGTGACTTGTATTCTTCCTCCTTAGGTGGCCTTCTCCCCATTTTACCGATCATGATTGGTTTACCCCAATCTATTAATTGTCATCAGAGAAGACTAACTTTTAAATAAGAAAATAGTCTTTATTCATTTAAAGGAGTTAGTTTATTGACAAACTCAGCTTATTACAGGGCTTTTTCACTACTTCCTAATCCCTTGGAGTCATAGGCCGGGAGTTAGCCTCTGAATGGTTTCGGGATTCGTGATCCCAAGGCTTTGATGAACTAGTTGACGTCCATCCATATTCCTGGCGGACTTCCTTGATAGGATGAATTTCATGGACTGCCTCAAGTCCGTACCTCCTTAGCACCTCAGCCACGCACCCATAGGTCCACCTCTTCCATTGGAAAGGTTTGAAGTTGGATTGAGCTGGTGGGGGATACATGGTGGACTTTCATAAAGGTGGCGTGGGCATCCCAATAATTATCCCAAGCCTCCTTCTTAGTTGGAGTCCTTTCAGGACTGGAGGGGGTGTCGGGCTCCTTGAAGGAGGGATAGGTTCTTCCTACCTTGGAGGAGGATATATGATGCCTTCTGGCTCTAATAGGGCTCCAACAAGTTTCCTATAGTCCTCGACCATCTCGTTGGGCACTCTCTTTCTTACCCTATAGGAATCTTTGAACGGCTACCTCTCTGGAGGTAACGTCTTTTTTCACAATCTCGTGTGAGGGTTTGGTTCGCATGGCGAACTTCCTAGGAACTCTTCTTCCTATAGGGTAGTTAAGTTTTTATTAGTGTCAGGGCATAGTATTGACAATGCTTTCAAGGGAACCTGGCTCTGATACCACAAAAATTGTCACACCTCGACCCGATTTGGTCGAATCCCCATGATCAACCCGCCGCTCCCTTGGCTTAAGAGGGGTTTCCCCCTTTTTTTAATCAAGAGGAGTCAAGCGTAATTCAAACCTTGTACCTGAAATAGCATAAATCAATAAAAATGCATGCTTAAAAGAACTTTTAAGCATACCTGACGGAGGGTACATCCTAGTGTTTTCTTTGGTCATGTTCTACAACTCAGTGAGCGGGTGTTAGGGGGTGAGTTTTCAAGAGAAATAGCTTCATTTTAAGTTATGCCAAAGGATGTCATTTCTATTAAAAGTTCTCCTCAAGATTCAATTTTCAAAACCCTTTTTCTCATTTTCACATTAGGTGTGTTTAGCAGACAACACACGCCCTTCATCAGGAAGGGAACACACATTCGCAGGTGCAGCTCGTCCATTGCATCACTTGTGGCTTAGAGCGTCTTTACCAACCACCATAATAGAAGCTCATCCACTTTTACCCTAGGTTTGAGTGAATTTTCTCAACATCTGACCCTCAAACTCGAATGACACTTTGTGTCCGTATGAGGATAGAGACCTCATACCGACCCCACACTAGTCTCATGCATGGGAAGCTACTCCGAGCTTCCTGACAGTTGACATGACAAACTGCCCTTATCTCCACCATGTCGTCTAGTAGCTCTTAGGACCCATCACTACCCGTCTTGGGCATCTTGATGGTCCTATACCTCAAGTTCATGCACAAAACAATATTTTTCCATATATAGCCATTTATCTTTGGTGCCACTGGCCCAACGGCCCCGACCCTTAACCTGACTTGTAGCTATTTGTCTAGGCTAGTCCATCGACCTGGCCCTCTGGCACTGCCGCCAATCCATTGAGTGTTATCGGTCCTAACTTGGTACCATGGTGAAATCTCATAACCAGTTCATTAGAAATTTCATAGCTTTCTCATTTCAAGTTTGTTTACGAGCTCCTGCTCGTGCCCACTAGCCTTGGGCCCACTACACATGTTTTTCCAAAACTGGGCATTTAGCCCTTCAAGTCCAAAAACTTAGGCCTTTGGCCTATATCAGCTATTCTAGATCCTGTTAAGAACGACTTCCAAATCGTTTAAGCATTGGCACACAGTCAGGGGAGAATACTTCTTACAAAAATACATTTTCACTTCATCCCACCAACCGGGTGTGATGATATCTCCACTTACAACCAGCAAGCGGGTTTCTCCTTCCTTCAAGGAAGTTCATCATACAAACTGGGTATGATTTTCCTTTACTTATAACCGCTAAGTAGGTTTTAGCCTAAATCGCCCATCACCCCATCTGGATATGAAGTTAAAATTTCACTTACAAGTGGTTTTTCATTTCTAAAGTGCTCATCATCCCAACCGGGTATGATGTAAATATGCGCACTCACCCGGTAACCGTGACATGTTCATCCTTGGTCGGTTTCCAAGTCTACGTGAGCTTTCTCTTGCTTGTGTTCCAGTCATACTTGTCCCAATACGATTTGTGCAGTCTTATCAATCATAGCTGGACATAAAAGCCTAGGCTCACAAATTATTGATAATTGGACTTAGGTCGCTAAAGTTCATTTCTCGTAACTTTAGGTCCCAAATGCCAACTTTTGCCCAATTTGAGTCCCAAGGTTTGCAAAATTCCCATTGAGTCCTCATTTTACTCAAAATTGTATGAGGGGCTCAAGTTTTCCAAATTTCCAATTTGGTCCCCCATTTTTCAAAAATTACCATTTTGCCCTAACTTTCCAAAGATGGCAATTTGACCCAAATGGTTTCAAAAATCAACCAATTAGTCCTCCAACATCTTTCTCATGGCCAATTGGCCATCAATTTTTAGGAAATTGCAAAGAGGTCCATCAATTTTACGAAATCCCCAATTTTCCCCAAAATGTTCCCCCAATTTCCCCTTTTCAAACTCACCGAATTTGATTTCTTCAAATTGGCCATCAAATCGGGGTTAATTGCTTTAATTGGAGGTATAAATTAGTTCCTACACTTCCATACGATTCAATTGAGCTTTGAATTGCATAAATTGAGGTCGAAATGAGCTCAAATGGAGATTCACTAGAAAATTATTCGTAGAGAGAGAAAGCTTCGAAAGCTTACTGTTGGAGGTGCGGCGGTTCGAGTTCTCTATCTGGGTAGGTAGCTCTTGTCCTAAGGTTTCTTCTAGGATCAAGAATTGCTACAATTGACATCGAATCAAGTGAGAATTTCATCATTGAAATTTCATAGTTTCTCTCTCTAACTCCGACTGGAAATGACAAAGAAGGGCCGAATTTGCTTACCTTTCATCTCTGTTGTAGTTGTGTGAGGGGTGTGAGGGTGTTGGGAGGGCTCAGTTTGGCCGAAGGAGGGCTGAATTTGGCTGAACTCAACTCGGCCAAAATAGGGCAGCTTCAGTCCTTCAAAGTTGCTTCACTGTTTGATTTCGTCAGCAGTTCTCCAGCGATCATCGGGTCGAATGGAGATTGCTGTCAGATAGCTGATGATGCGAACCCCATCAATATGTTGACGACACCGTACACCAAATATGGTAACGGCCCTTAGATTTCACGACGCAAGAAAGAGAAGATGGAATATACCTTGTTTATGTGAGAAGGTATATTTGGTCTGCATATCTTATACCAAGCACAAGGTATAAGATATGCAGACACCACACCCAAATCCTCTAAGAAGAACTCTTAGAAAACCTCGGGTGATAAGTCTTGGTTACTTGAACACCACAGGTAAAAACCTAATAAGTTCAAAGTTCTTTCAAGATAGAAAGAAGATAAAACCTCACAAAATTGAAATTGCTAAGTGTTTGTCCTCCAATGCTGTGGAGTATGCCTTTTATAGGTATAGATAACAATGAACATTCTAAAAACAAGGAAAATATCTCTTATAGTTACATGCTAATCATATCTAATCTAAATATCTAAGATATTTTAATAACTAATTTAAAGATCTTAACTAATTAAATATCTAATATTATCGTTTAATATCCTAAACGATTTATTATATTAATAAATCTTTACTCATTAATTAAATATGGACCTTCTTGTGGGTTTTTCTTGGACTCTTTAATTGGGTTTCCTTCTCGTGGGCATTTCCAGGTCTCTTCAATTGGGCTTCCACTTGGATTTTCGGCAATCTCTTTAATTAGCCCATATAACTTCTTTAAATCTTTTAGCCCCTTTACCTTGTGCTTGGGCCCTCTTGAAGTCTCAAGTGATCATTTATACCATTTGGTGATAAAGTGTTTAGCTCCATTGTAGGTTCAGTTTATTGAACTTGTAAATTCGTAGTCTCGTTAGTCAGATTCACAACAGCTAACTTCCCCTAGAGTCTTTAGAACCCAACCTTGCCTCCTACAACTGAGAAAAAGGCCTATATCGGAGCTCTGGTTCAACCTTCAATAGAAACTCGAGTAGGTGAGAGAGAATGGAGATTTGAGGTGTGTGGAGGATGAATGGAGATGAGCTATTTATATAAGGAGCTCGAGGACCCTCTGCCCGAAAATCGTCCATTTTGGTGGAGCTTATCCTCGCCCTGAAATAGCCCAATCGGAACCATTTTTCCTTCGTCGACGTTATCTATTTCTGCATTGAATGAATAGTGCTATTATATGGAGGAAGAAGATGACACTATTGTGAACCGTACCAGACTGGTCCGACTGATGCAATGCTTAAATTGGCTAGTTCAGGCCCAATTCTTCTATTTTTTCAATTCATTCTCCATTTAATGGTGGTTTCAATTCCCCAATTTGATCATTTTATGCCACTAAGAAAAATGAATTTAGGAACTTGTTTAAGTATGGTTCAAACCAGTTCAATCTGATTCACCTTGAACTGGTCTGATTTTCTCTTCTCGATTGTCCTAAACTTCTTTTCTAATCTTTTTATGACTCTTTATGTGACTTGGGGTTTGTCAATTTCCCATTTTACCCTTTCTCTATCGGTTAAGTTTGATGAACCGGTTTGGTTTTCTCTCTTGAGTTGATCAGCTCATTCCCCGATTATTTCTTATCTTTAAAGGATGGGGTTTACAATTAGTCTTATCAAAATATTTTATACTTTCAGTTTATTGTAATATGAGTTCATTTCTTCTTAAACATTTTCAATTGCTCGGGAGGTGCCTCAACAAACAATCACACACCCTTTCTATTATAGAAAGGGATCACACGTTTGTAGAATAGTCTCCGACCATTTCACTCGTGGTTCAATGTGTCTTTATCGTCCACCAGAATAGAGGTGCACTGCCTCTACCCTGAGTTTGAGTGGACATCAATAGTCTAACCCTCAATCACTCATCATGTCTACTTGGTGGAACGAGACCTCATTTCCCCTCCAGCCTCGGTCTTAGTGCTTCATCATGTCTGCTTTGTGGGATGAGACCTCATTTCCCCTCCGACCTCGGTCTTAGTGTGTAGGAAGCTAGCAGAGCTTCATAACTGACTAGCATGACAGACACACCCTTATTACATCCAGGTCATCCAACAGCCCTTAGGATCTATCGACTACCCCTCTTAGGCTTCTAGATGCTCCCGGATTCCTCATGCATGCATACAATAGTTTTGATCCATTAACCATGCTCTTTGGTGCCAATGGTCCAACGACCCCGACACTCGACCTAGCCTGCAACTGTTTTCCTTGACCGGCTCGTCGACCTAGTCTAGGCGCATTGCTACTAACCCATCAAGCCTTGTTAGTCCTGTCTTGGCCCTGTGACAAAGCACACCAAAATTCTAGTTTTTCTTAGAGTTTTCGTTCTTCTTATAATTCATGTTTGTCTATGGGTCCAACCATGCACACTGGCCTTGGGCCCATTCACGAGTTTTCCGAAACTAGGCCTTCTGCCTTATCATTTTCAAATCCGAGGCTTCGAGCCTATTAGAGTGATTACAGCTCCCATATAAAATGTTTAAGTAGTTTCACGTAGTTATGGGAGACCATTCTTGGAAAAATGATTTTTTTTAACTTTAAAACGATTCTCATACCCCCAACCAGGTATGATGATTAAAATCCCACACACCCGTTATTGTGACGGATTTGTCATCGCTAGATTTCCAATCATTAATGTGCACCTTAGCACCCGTACTCATATGACTTGTGCCTACATGCTTCGAGCATCCATATCAGAAGAGTTGGCATAAGGGACCATATACTTTCTAGTATTTACACATTGGTCCTTACACTATGCCTTAATTGTAGTTAGGCCCCTTAAAGTTTATAGCTTTACATTTTAGTCCCTGGTCTTATGAACAACCCGCCACTCTTATGGTCTATCAAGGGTTTCCCCCTTTCTAAACCACGAGGAGTAAGGCGTCCTTTTACTTGTTTTTCATAGAATAAAATTATACAAAGCTGAGTATTTTAAAATAGAAATACCTCTCTTGTTCCAATTTAGTAGGACCTTTAGGAAGGGTCTTTTTACGGTTACCTCAAAGGGGTATAAAGGAAGGGGGGGGGGGGGGGGGGGGGGGTTGAGTTCTACAACTCAGTGAGCAGGTGTTAGGAGTGAGTTTTCAAAAAATAGTTTGTTCAAAAAGTGTGCCAAGATTTTCATTTCCTTAAGAAGGATCTTTCTTCATATTCCAATTTTCAAAACCATTTTCCCATTTCCATATTAGGTGTGTTTAGCAACCAACACATCCCTTCATTAGGAAGGGAACACACATTTGCAGGTGCAGCCCGTCCACTACACCCACTTGTGGCTCGGAGCATCTTTACCGGCTACCAAGATAGAAGTCTGTCCACTTCTACCTTCGGTCTGAGTGGATGTTCTCGACATACGACACTTAGACCCGAATACCACTCTGTGTCCGTTTGAGGACAAAGACCTCATCCCGACCCCACCTCGATCTCATGCGCAAGAAGCTACTCTAAGCTTCTTGACTGACTGGCATGATGAACTACCCTTATCTCCACCATGTCATCCAGTAGCCCTTAGGACCCATCACTACCCCTCTTGGGCGTCTTGATGGTCATGTACCACAAGTGCATGCACAAAACAATAGTTTTCACATATAGCCATTTATCTTTGGTGTCACTAGTCCAACGGACCCGACCCTCAACCCCACCTGCAGATGTTTGTCTAAGCCAGTTCATCGACTTAGCCCTGACACACTGCCGCCAGTCCGTCGACCTAGCCCTGACGCACTACCGCCAGTCCATCGAGTATTATTGGTCCTGGCTCAGTACCATGGCAAAATCGCACAATCATTTCATTAGAAAATTTCATGGCTTTCATAACTCAAGTTTTTTTACGAGCTCCTGCTCATGCCCACTGGCCTTGGGCCCACTGCACATGATTTTCCAAAACTGGGTATTTAGCCCCACAAGTTCAAAAACCGAGGTCTTTGGCCTATGTGAGCTGTTCTAGCTCTTGTCAAGAAGGTCTCCCAAATAGTTTAATCATTGGCACACAATCAGGGTATAGCACTTCTAATAAAAATATATGTTCACTCTATCCCACCAATCGGGTGTGATGATATCCCCGCTTACAATCGACAAGCGGGTTTCTCCTTCCTTCAAGGGAGTTCATCATACCAACTGGGTATGATTTCTTCTACTTATAACCAGTAATTAGGTTTTAGCTTCCCATCACCCCAACCGAGTATGATGTTAAAGTCCCACTTATAACTGGTTTTTCATTTCTAAAGTGCTCACCATCCCAACTAGGTATGATGTAAATATGTCCACTCACTCGTTGATCGTGACGTGTTCATCCTAGTTGGTTTACTAATACGTGAGCTTTCTCTTGCTTGTGTTCCGGTCATACATGTCCCTACACGATTTGGGCAATCTTATCAATTACTGTTTGGCATAATGGCCTAGTCTCACAAATTATCGACAAATTGCATTTATATCCCTAAAGTTTGTTTTGCTTAACTTTAGGTCCCTAATACCAACTTTTTTCCAAATTGAGTCCCAAGGTTTCCAAAATTCCCTTTGAGTCCTCAATTTACTCAAAATTGTATAAGGGGCTCAATTTTTCCAAATTTCCAATTTGGTCCCCAACTTTTCAAAAATTACCATTATGCCCCTACTTTCCAAAAATGGCAATTTGACCCCAAATGTTCCAAAAATTGACCAATTGGTTCCTCAACATCTTTCTCATGGAATTGGCCTTCAATTTTGGGAGATTGCAAAGAGGTCCCTCAATTTTTTAAAATCCCCAATTTTCCCCAGTAGTTTCCCCCAATTTCTCCCCTTCAAATTGACCGAATTTTATTTTTTCAAATTGGCCATTCAATCGGGGTTAATTACTCCAATTGAGGGTATGGATCAGTTCCTACACTTCCATACGATTCAATTGAGCTTTGAATTACCTAATTTGGTTCCAAATTTTGCACATATGGAGCTTCGTTGGAAAACTATATCCGTCGGAGGTGCGGTATTCCAAGCTCTGGATCGGGGAAGATATCTGTTACCCTGAGGTTCCTTCTAGAATCAAGAATTTCTACAATTGGTATCGAATTGAGGGAGAATTCTGTTAGTAAATTTTAGCACTTTCTCTCTCTAACTTCGATCTATAACAACTGAGTAGGGTTGAATTGGCTTACCTTTCAGCTCTGTTAAGGTTGTATGAGGGATGTAGGGGTGTTGGAGAGGCTTGGCTTGGTCAGAGGAGGGCTGAGTTTGGCCAAATTTAGCTCAGCCAAAACAAGGCAGCTTTAGTTTGTCGGAGCTGCTTCACTGTTTGATTTTGCTGGTACTTCTCCGGTAGCCCTCAGGTCAAAAGGAAGATGCTATGAGGTAGCTAACATCCCTCAGAGTCTAAAGGACCCGACCTTGCCTTCTTTGGCTAAGAAAAATGCCTATATCAGAGCTCTGGTTCAAGATTCACTGAAAAATGGAGCTCTTGAGAGAGAATGGAGATTTCAGGTGTGTGGAGGATGAATGGAGAGTAGCTCTTTATATAGGGAGCTCGAGGACCCTCTGCCCAACAACTTTCCTTTTTGGTCGAGCTTATCCTCGCCTTGAAACGACCTGATCAGAGCCATTTTTCTTTGGCCGGTGTTATCCATTTCTGGATTGAATGAAATGTGTTGTCATCTAGAGGAAGAAGATAACACTATTCCGAACCAGACCAGACCGGTCCGACCGATTCAATGCATAAATCGATCGGTTCAGGCCCGATTCGACCAATTTTTTCAAAATTAAAAATTTCTAAATTCATTTACCATCTAATGGTGGTTTCAATTCCCCAATTTGATTAGTTTATGCCTCCAAGAAAAATAAATTTAGGAACTGGTTCAAATATGGTTCAATCCAGTTTAGGTCCGGTTCACCTAAACCTGTCTGGTTTTCTCTTCCCATTTGTCCCAAGGTTCATTTCCATGATTTGCATGACTCTTTGAGCCACTCAGAATTTGTAAATTTTGCGGTTTACCCTTTTTTTATTGGTTATGGTTTGTGAACCGGTTCGATTTTCTCTTTTGAAATGTCTGGTTCTTTTCCCGATTTTATTAATTATAAAGAGACGGGGTTTACACTACACATGATCGACATAAGAGTTATGCAGATAACCGATGTTGGGAGCTAAATTTTAAGGTGCATGATTAAGTATTATTGAAGGTACCCCCATGAAAGAGAGTACTCCGATTCTAGTACAAAGGGAAATTAAACCCTATGTAGATTGGACCCTACTCAATAACTTAGAGAGCTGGACATGTAGCATACAAATTGAGGTTGCCACTAGAATTCGAAAGTATCCACGACGCATTCCACATGTCCGTACTAAGGAGGTACGAGCATGATCCAAGATGTGTGTTGGATCAACCTCCTCCAGAGCTATAAGAAGCTCTAACATACCATGTAGAACATGTATGCATTCTAGACCAACAAGGGAAGAATCTTTGAAAGAAGAAGATTTACATGGTAAATGTCTTATGGCATAGTAACCAAGTCGAGGAAGAAACTTGGGAACCTGAGGCAAAGATGAGAGTTAGATATATGAACCTATTATGAATTTCTATATTATGTTTGGATGTAGTTGAGAATTTTGGTTTAGATTCAATGAATGCACGATTTAGTTTCAGGGAAAGGAGTGGAGTTCCACAATGTACAAGGTATGTGGGATTCCACCAAGCCCTTGTCAAATAAACAAACATTTTCCATGTGGGAAAGTGGGGCACAAAGCTTGGGATTGTCACAACAATAACAACCGGATGACTCCGGAAAGAAAATTTGCAACTCGACGAGTAAACCCTCTTCTCTCAAATTAAGGAACCGAAGATGGGAATCAGGAAATTTCGAGAGAAAACCGAGGATAAAAGCAAACTAAAATTGAAAAATAATAGTCAAAACAAGAAATTTGAAAATCCCAAGTGGCCAATAAATACCCAGAAATCATGTAAAGGAACCATGGATGAAATTGGTTGTGATAACCGGATCGGTTCAGGGTGAATCGGACCTAAACCGGATTGAACCAAGATAAACCATATAGAACTGGTTCAAAGATTCATTTTTCTAGGTGGCTTAAAATAATCAATTTGGGAAATTGAAGCCACCATTGGATAGAAAATGAATTTATACAAAGATAGAAATTTGTAAATTTTAGAAAACTAGTCTAATTGGGCCTAAACCATCCGATTTTTGAATTCAGGTCACCGAACTTGGTTTGATCAGACCGATCAATGTTTGTGCTGGTCAACGAACTGCCTGCCAGATCAGCATCCAGTCAGTAGGCATGACCAATCAGTGCATGACATGTGGCAAAGCGTGTCCCATCAGTCGCTCGGTCAATGTCTTGAAGCGCTGGCCATTCAAAGATCGACATGTGTACTCGATCAATGGTCAAAGGAGGAAAATTCATGCTAGAGACGACTGACCAATAAGAGAGCGACACGTTTCCCTAATCAACGATCAATGTTGGAGAAGTCCAATCAGCTAGACTGACCAATGGGAAGTGAACATGTGGTAAAGGTACCACATTAGCAGCCGACTAGGATATCGGAGAAATGGTCTACCAATTAGAGGTCGATACATGACAGAGCCACATCGGATGACCTCAACCAACTAGAGGCTAACACGTGGCAGTGGTATTATGCGTAACGAGTGAAATTTAACATATTTAAATAAGCCAATTAGAGGACGCCACGTCTCATGGTCAAACGACTAACCGAATATGGTCAGCAGCCATGTTGGAACAAGAGGCCAATGGGAGGCCGCCACATCTCCGGTCAGCGAGTCAAAGGCTAACTAGGCTACTGAGTAGGAAGCCACATCATAAAGCCAACTAATCATAGTGCACCATATGGCAAGCCCGCATGTGCAAAGCTTAGACGCATGGAATAGTGTCATCTTCCTCCTTAGGATATCTAACAAAAAGGGATGAGAATGAGAGCTTGGCCTCCAATGACCCGAAAAACTCTCTGATCAGATCATCGGCAAGCGAGATGGGGGCAAGTCTTATGCTGGCCAACCGACCTGTCAGTTCTGAGCTTACTATATAAAGAGCACCCTTGCCCTTGACTTTCTCATCCCACAAACGAGCGAATAAGAAGAGGTGCTCCATTTTTCGGCGAGATGTAAACTAGAGTTCTAACATCGACACTTTCCTCAACCTTAGAAGTTGCAATTGGTGTCTCTAGAACTGGGAGGAAGTTCTCCACCTAGTTGTACCTTTCGTTCAACCCAAGGAGCACTAGCAAGCCTTCACAATGTTGCTGCTCCAACTAACCCGAATTGGCAAGATCCTGTCGAACCCTATTCCAACCACCCATGACCTTCTACTAAAACGACCCTCCCACGACTCCTCATGGCCGACTTTTAACCTCCCTGAAGCTCTCAAGTAAGTCCATTTCACCTCCACTCCTCGGAGTAGTAAGATTCTAGAAAGAGAAAGTGACAGAAACATACTAATCAAATTCTCCCTGCCTAGGATGTTAATTGAGGTGGATTTCAATCCTCGAAGGACCCTTGCAACAAGTGCTAGCTTCCCAAATCCAAAGCTCTAGCAACAGCACCTCGACTAGTAAGATTTCGAAGCTCTCTTTCTAAGTTCAGTTTTTTGGCAAAGCTCTGTTTGAGCTTATTCTGGAGCCAATTAAGATGATTTAACGCATGAACAGATCATATAAAGGTGGGGAAGATGATTTGTATCATGCTAGGGATCAATTAATCAAGCTTGCAGAATCAATTTGGTGAAATAAGATTTCAGGACCAAAATGAATAAATTGGAGAAGTTTGAGCAAAAATTGGGGGACTTTTGTGAAATTAGAAATTAACTTTCAATTGTTGGAAAATTGGCAATTTGGATGAAATTGAGAACCAGTTGGTGATTTTGAGGAAAATTGGGAACCAATTGGTAATTTAGAAGAAATTAAGAGCCAATTGGTAATTTTGGATGAATGAAGGACATAAATACTATTAAGTATAAACTTGAGGTCTTAATTGCAATTAAGGGAAAGATTGAGGACTTGGGTGAAAATAAGAGGAATTAGGGACCTAAGAGGGAAACATAAAACTTTAGGGATCTAATTGCGATTAATGCATGATTAAGGACCAAGGGTCCCTTTATGCCTCTTCTTGGGTGAGGTTGTATACCCTTATTAGGATCCTAGGTGTGTTAGTGGCTCCTCATCCTCTAGCATCTTGAACTCCATTAGTTGAAGTATGGTTGTTGTCAGAAGGTATTGCCATGTTACCCCGCAATACTGGACAATTTTTAGCATAATGTCCCAGTTGTATGCATCAAAAACATGTTATTTCATTACTTGCTCCTTCATGGTTTTTTTAACACTTGGGATAATTGGAGGTTTTCTTTTGTGGTGCACCTCCTTCCTTGTTTAGCCTAAGAGCTCCATGTCCTTCCTCCATCTTTAGTTTATTTCCTCCTTGGGAGCTTCAATGGTTTCTTGAAAACTTTCAATTCTCTCAAGGATGATTATTCTTATCCTCCTCCTAGCAAATACTCTCTAGTCTATGGTGTCTTGCATGTACTAGGCATTCACATTCATGTGTCATACTGATGAAGGCTGCCAGATTAGTGGGTCTTCCTAATACCGCCATTCGGTCTCTTATGTCCTAAATAAGACCATCCAAGAATATTTGGTAAATATTTGCTGGTTCGGCTAGGTCAGGTGCGAATGGTCGTAACTCGTTAAAATAAGTCTTGTACTCGGAGATAGTAATGGTGCCTTAACGGAGTTGAAAGAATTCCTATTTCTTTTCATTTATTAGGTGGGGGCCAAGTATTCCTCCAAGAATCTCCCTTCAAATTCCTCCCAGGTTGGTATTGTGGGAGTGAGGTTTCTTACATTTCTCCACCATCTCTTTGTGTTTTCTTCCAGGAAGAATTCCATCATGGTCACTTTTTCTTTTGGTGGAATCCTTATTAACCTCATAATTTTTTTATTATTGCTAGCCAATCCATAGAAGCTCTTGCATCTTTCTCCCCCTTGAATGTCGTACACCCTAATTGTCGGAGTGTCTTCAAATGTCGTGGAATATCAAAAGGGGCTAAGGTAGGGGTGGTCTAAGATTGTACCTCCTAATTCTTGAGGTGTGAATTTCTAATAGAATGTGGGGCTTCCTCGATAGTAAGGTTAGGTTCTCTGAATACTTTAATGAATTCTTTATACAATTTCTAGTGTTTGGGAGTCATCCAAAGTGAAGTGATCTTGATTTGAGTTCTTCTTGAGTCTTGTGTTCCCATACTTATCTCATCGTTAGGAATGAGGTTTTTCACTAGTTTGTAGTGGGTCTAGTGGTAGCGGCATGAGTGCACTTGGTTCCTCTCTTAGAGGCCATCTAAAATATTAGGAAAAAGTTAAACTTTTTGGTATTTTTTTTAATTCTTCCCTTAAATTTTTGAGATCTTTATTTTAAAAAAACTTGGCTCTGATACCAATTTAGTTGTCACACCCCAACACCGTTTGGTTGAGACTCTGTGATCAACCCACCACCACTCTCTATGCCTGGATGGTATTGTCTACCATGATGGTTCAGGTAGGAGTAAGGTGCCAATACATAAATGTCCTTCCAAAACAATGATCACAAACAACCATATTTATCTAATTATAACAATTTCTCGTAGCTTTCTTTAAGACTTGAGATGTCTTTTTTTCTTAGAGGTTTTGCCGATTCTTCCTGTGGGGATTTGGGGAATAAGGTGGGTTCATAACGTAGTGAGTAGGTTTAAAGGTATAAGGTTTAGAGAGATAATTGTATATCATTCCTATCACCATATTATTTATGTAGTAGATTTATATTAGATAAACAATAAAATGCCCTTTTTTCTCATAAAAATGGATCACTAATTCGTAGAACGGACTCCAGAGAACTAAATTTCATGGTCAGAGGTGGATAAAAGGGCCATTTTCGGAGCTCTAGTTCGAGGATGGTCAAAATGTGGAATTGTTCAAGATTTTTTTATCAATGGAGGGGTGTGGAGAATGAATGAAGAGTATCTCTTTATATAGGGAGCTTGGGGACTAACCATTCTAGCCATCCATCCATTGGTCGACCTATAATTTTCCGTTTTAAGGCCTTATTGGAGCCATTAAAGACTCGTTAGAGTTAAGGCATCGTTCCTTCTCCCTAACTATTCAGAAATCTTTAGGAAGAAGACGACACTATGCGCGCACATGTGAGTTATGCATGTTTGGGCTGCCACGTGTCACACTATGATTGGCTGGCATTGCTAACACAACCTCTTAGTCAGCGTCTGAGTCACCCATTGACCCATTGATCGGACACGTGGTGGCCTCTCATTAGTTGTCTAAACCGACGTGTTCGTTGACCAAATCTAGCCCTCCGTTGACTATGACACGTGGCATCCTCTAACTAGATGATTTAAATTCGTTAGTTTTACCACTTGACGCACTGTGTCATTGCCATGTGTCAGCCTCTGATTGGTCATGGCCATTCGACGTGGTTTTGCCACATGTCAAGCTCTAATTGATCGACCGTTCTCTAACATCCTAGTCGGTCACTAACGTGGCACCTTTACCACATGTCAACTCCTCATTAGTCAGCCCTGCTTACAAGGTTTCTCTCCTGTAGACCATTGACTGAGGACACGTGTCATGCTCCTATTGGTCAGTTTCCAATGACATGATTTTGATCGTTGACAAAAGACACATGTCACACTCTAATTGACTAGTGCTCTCAAACACTAACTAGACACGTTTAACCACGTGGCACGCTTATTGGTCATGTGCTCTAATTGGGTTGCTAACCTCATAGGTCGTCCGTTGATCGGCTAGACCGTTGACTGGTTCAGTCGGACTAGGTTTGGTTACCCAAAATCGAAAATCAATTGATCCAGGCTCTATTTGTAGGGTTTTCTAAAAATTAAAATTTTCTAAATTCATTTTCTACACATTGGTGACTTCAATTTCCCAAATTGATATTTTTAAGTCACCTAGAAAAAATGAATGCTTGAATCGATTCTTCATATTTCAATCCGGTTTAACCCGATTCGGGTCTGGTTCACCTTGAACTGGTCCATTTTTCACATTCCATTTTCTTTATGCTTTTTTTCCTTGATTTTTTTTAATCTTTATTGTCCATTTTGAATTTTCCAAATTCCCATTTTGTTTCGTTTTACAAATTTTTGGTTCACTTTGATTCATGGTTTTATCTTTAAAAATTTTGTGTTCTCATTTTCGGCTTCTTTATATTGAGAAATGAGGTTTATTAATCTGTTGGTGGTTGGGAAAGAATTCTAAGAAATATCTAGCAAGGGAGGCACCCTAATTTATATGATTATGATCTAGACCTCCATGGCAATCTATCCATAGCTTCATTTCTTTAATTCATAGCATGTGGTGCTCGCAATGAATTAATTTCTCCAAGCGGTGGAGTTAGTGGGTCAACAGTGATCTATCAAGTGAAATAAGGGGAATCCAGGTTGGCAGTTGGGCGAAGAAGACCACACGCACTCATGTGCAGCACGTGTGTACGCCTAACTTCTCAACCAATCGGTCTGGCACTGTAGTGAACCGGTTTTCGGTGAATTTCTCGATTATTTCGGCAGTTTTTGCCCTAGTTCACCACCTTTCTTGCAAGTTATTAAGAAAATAAAATACCTAAAATTTATAAATTCAATTTTCTTTTGAATGGACTCAAGAACTTCTCAATTTGGATTTGTTTTGACCCATAAAAATTTGTGGGATTTTATGACACCTTCTAGCTTGAACTCAGTTCAAACCAGTTCCCTTCCGATTTTCTCTCAATCCTTGATTTTGAGTCTCACAACCATCCTAAGGGTTTCTCCTGACCCTTATTCATCCCTCCTAGCCTCTCATTGACTTCTTTCCTCATTCCAGTTTAATCTACTCCCTAGTTACCCATCGATTCCCAATTCGATCTCACTTCCCGGTTTGGTTTAACCTAGTTATGAAGTTAGGATTTTTCATGGTCTTACATATACTTCTTATTGGTTAGTCCAACATTTGCTTTTGAAGTTAGCATTAGTTCAATTAATATCCATGCCTTCATTTGTTAGAAAGTAATTGGATTTATTTAAATTTCATGAAGTATATTTAGACTTGATTTCACATAATACTAGATGGTATAGGGCCTTCGAGGTGACTGGTTGGGGGTTCTTAGGCATTTGTCCTGTCTACTCATGGAGAGACATCTTAAGTTATATTAATTGTGCATGAATTTACCTAGTTTTTTAGGGTATGAGTAATTTGTCTCTAAGAACCTCCTATTATCAATACTTAGTCATTATGATTATAAATATTATTTTATCTATGTCTAATATTGCTTATTAGCTTCATGATTATAGGTATGTCCCATAGCTCAGTATGGTTAGGCCCCATTTAATCTGCCTCAAAGCCCAAATGTTGTTTCCAATTTGGGAATTTAGCCCATCTCATTTTAGTTCAGCCTTATCAGTTATAGGTTAATCCTTAATGATTCTTAGAGTTTCACACATATGTTAATGACAATATGTACATGATTATTTAAGCTTGATGTCGGGAATGTAACTAGTCATGTTATGGTTAGTGTAGCTCACTTTCCCTCAGCCTTTGCCCAATATTGTGATTATGTAAAGGTAAAAAATTTGAGTTCTCTTTGTTACTCCAAAAGCTGATTATTGATATACATAGTTAGTTGTTGGCTTGATAGAATGCATATTCATTAACCTTCTCTTTGCTAAACTCTATTAGTTACAACAAATTGTAGGTATAAATTTCTCATAATATTTATACTTACAATCTTTAAGTCTATGTTTTGTTAGGTCCTAAAACTCTTTCCTTTCGTCTACACTTCTATAATTCAGTCTCTTTAAAAATAAATTAAGATGTATGCCTCATTGTATGAATATTCACTGCTTGGGGATTATTCTTCCTATTAAATGTTGCAATGAACTTACCTTTAAGCTTACTGGAAGTTTGAATTATCAGTTTGATTAAAAGAGATTAGTAAATCATTGCACGTAGACAACTAAAGTGTTTCAATATATTTAATAGGGCAACTAGGAGGTCGATGATTTAGCAACAGTCTCATAAGATGAGGTTGGTTTTCGTTCATTAGTTTCCAAACTAACTTCACAATAGCCCAAACAGTAAACTCTTTATTATTTATTTCTTGCATGCTAGCCTCCAATGTCTGTACGGGGTCTTTATTTAGATTACTTCTAAAATTTAGATCTCGTTTATTTCTTTTACGGAACTATTTACTTATCAAAATGAATGTTTTTATGGTTAGTTGAAGACAGAGTCTTTGATCCTCCCATGATAGTTTTATGGATTGGTTTACCATACTCACATTATGTGTCTGAGTAGCTTTAGTGTATTCGATTGTAACTAAAATGCTTAGGTAATTGTAATTTAGATTGTCTTCATTAAGTTTTCTCTTTCTAATCAGGCTTTTAGGATTATGAGTCATTACTAATGTAATATATACCCTCATGTATAAATAAAATCAGTCATTACTAATGTAATATATACCCTCATGTATAAATAAAATCAGTCATTACTAATGTAATATATACCCTCATGTATAAATAAAATCATTCAGTCCAAACTCTATTTTCTAATTATCTATTCATCATATATAATTCAATTTCTCCAAAATTCATTTATCTCCTTTAAAATGACTTTGATATTATATTTTTGTTCTATATATTTTTTGAATTTAGATTACTAATATATTTACTTATTAAAACTCATATATGTACACATATTTTTATCCCTTCAATTATTAACTCTCACTAGTTTAAATTTGGTGTTTCTACTTCACAACTCATATATATATATATGTATATATAAAAGTCTATTTATTTATTCATAACTTATTTTAATGATTATATAATTCTTCTAATTTAAATTAAATTATAAGCTATTGCTAATATAATCAATACTCTCATGTATAAATAAAATTATTTACCCAAATTCTCTAGATTTTATTTTTTAATTATTCATGGATCATATATATTTGATCTAATTTCTCTAAAATCCATTTGTATTTAATATATTTGTTGGATTTAGACCACCAATATATTTACTTATTAAAATTCATATATATATATATATATATATATCTTTTATCCATTTAATTATTAACTATTACTAGTTTAAATTAGGTATTTTTACTTCACAACTTATATATACACATATACATAAAGTCCATTTATTTATTCATAACTTATTTTAATGATTACATAAGTCTTGTCCTTTAAATTAGATATTTTTATTTTAATTTTCTAAGCCTAATTAAATCAAATTCAATTTATTTCACACAATTAAATCAATGTTTGAAATTTTCAAGTTTAAAAAACCTAGTATTACAATGTGGCCTTCGAAGAATACCTCGATGGGACTTTAACGTAGGTACTACGGTGTTATAAAATTCACACTTGTTATAAGCATGTTGAGATCCTTAATGTTGACACACCATTATAGGTTTGTTCTTTACTTGCTTTAAAAATCTCAGAAGATGATGTCACATCGACTATCCTTACTCAAATTCCTTTGTAAGAAGAAGCTCGGTATTTTGGAGTGGTTTATCAAAAGTTTTAATATATTTAATGCATGACATAATTTATTATCAGTTTATCACTGAGGTGGACTATCCTAGCATGAAACTTTTTTCCCTAACTCCATTGGTGGGATAGCCCATGGTTTTCATAGGGAGCTTTTACGGCTGGAGCTAGGTGTATGGTTTGTCCTTCTAAATGTCATTTCTATAAAAGTTTTATTTAATATTAGTATGCTTAAATAATTATTATTATAAAAAAATTATATTATAAAATAATGTTTACCTTATCCAATTTTTCTAATACATTATTTTCAAAGTTATAAATTTTAAAATTTGGGCTATCATATTAGTTAAGTTTTCACAACTGTTCTAGTTTTTGGATCATACCTTAAATAATTTGTTGTATCACTTTTAATTTTATAACAATAAAAAACCCTTCACTTAATGGATCATACCTTAAATAATCTGTTGTATCACTTTTAATTCTATACCAATAAAAAATATTTTACTTAAAATGTCTAAATTGTGTTTTTTATAAAAAAATCTAACTTTTCATAAATGTGATATGACGTATAATTTTATAAAATAATTGAAATTATGGAAAAATGACGTAGTATTGATTGGAAACTATTAGTAAATTTTATTAGAATATGTATACATTAATCTCCAACTCGTTCGGAAGTGGATCCAACACTAAAGATTTTTATTACTTCATTTCTTTTTTTTCTAGAAAATATATTAAGAAAGGGGTGAGAAATGTTCGTAAGTGCAGATATCGATTATCAGTTTGTTTATTATATCGATATATCTCTAATCAAAATGATTAATATGAAATTTATAAATATTTATTTTTCATTTTTTAAAAATTATTTAGAAGTTAATAATCCCTAATATAGAGTATTTTTATAATACAAAATAAAAATTATTTATTTACGTTTGAGAGATTTGGAAAAGTAGTGATTTAACCTGGTGGATAAATTACTACTGGTAACATAAAATGGAGGGATTGAGAATGAGTACCAAACCTCTCAATTTATACTACTATCTAATAAATCCAATTTTAAAATTATTTGGAGTGATTGTGTATTTATTATTTAAATTACTTTAATACTATCTTGTTTATATTATTTTTATTTTTATTTTTTATTAATTTTAATTTATTTTATATATTTTAAATAAACTTATATATTAATAATATTTTAAATATAATTATATAATATAAATATATAATAAAATATTTTATATAAAATTAATTGTATAAGATATATTTAATATAATTTAATTATATATATAGTAACTAATAAATTATTTAATTTAATTAAAATGATAAATTTATTTTTAAAATTTTTTATTAATAATCATTAATTTTACTTTATATCAATATAAATTATTGATTATTAAAAAATTTTAACACATCTAAATCTATATTTTATTTCCCTCCCATCATCTCACCTCCAAATCCCTCAATCCAAATATAATTTTAAGGTTTGACATCATTATATTTTATCATTAAACTTTAATTTAATCAAAGTCAAGAAAATATGTTAAGCAAGTATTATGGTCCAACCATATTCACAAATGTTACTCAATCGATCAATCAGAATTGATGAGTGGTATGTGCATTGCTTATATGCACTCACTTAACCCTAGGATTGTCCACCCTTCATTAAGATATTTGAGTGTTATGTGTGCGAAGAATACTTACTTGGCTTTACACAATAATTGTTTCCTTACTAACAATATTTGAAGCAGTGTAATCTAATATTTGTATACTATAACTATATAATTTGAGTAATAAGTATACACGGAATACAGTATATATTTATTTAAGCCTGAGTGACTTGAAATTTATGATCTATCCGCCATTATTCTTCTACTTCCAATCTAATATAAAGGTGAATACTAACTTTTATCATATGTGTTCTATTAATTACTTTATTATTTTACAAATGATATATATATTAAATCCGTTACAATTGAATTTCATATTAATTTAATTAGTTAAGTTTCTACTAACTAATTAGATAATTCTCCTACTCATATTTTTTATAGCGATTAACATGAAATTGTAATAGTCATATTATAATTATATGGAATAAATTATTATTTTTTTAAAATAACAAAATATATTAGTACAATAAACCAATTTATTTACAAGTATACAACATAACAATAATTTTTTCTGTCAATTATATATCTCATTAATTCCATATATAGATATAGACCAAATAATTGACTTCAACCATTAGAGACTATCCCTTATGTCACTTTGGTTTATATATAAACTTTTTATGGAAAGGTGGAAAAAATGGAACCTATAGATGTGGAGAGACTATGCTTTCTCACAAAACAAAGGCCAGTTTCAAAAAAGTGGACGTTGAAGACCATTGCCCAAATCACTATCTAATGTTACACCTTTATTGTTATTTTTTTCATCTCAACACTCTAGACCAAATTACCCTTTTTCTTGACATCTTTCATGCACCTTTCTGCTAAATTTCTCTTATGATTTTATTGGCATGAATTGAGTAATCGAAACAATGACAATTGATAAATCAAATAGAAGAACAAGGGGCAAATAATTAAACAAAGTTCAATAATGGACCTATATTATCGTTGGCGGTTATACACTAGGGTTGCAAGTATGACTTATATAGTCCGATCAGCGCTTATTCACTAAATTACTCGCCAATATATCATGAACGATACCCCACAAATCAATATACGAGTCATACTCCCCAAAATAAAGAAATCTGATTTACGAAAGCAGTGGCATGAAACGAAGAGGAAGAATCCGCCTATTTTTGCTTGTATATCAATTATACACAACAACTCGACTTGAGATTGATAGCTGCCTAAACTCATTCTTCCTCTCTAAACTTATAGTGCCTAGCTTCACCACCAATCATTTCATATGTCGGAATCAAACCCAAATATCGAATTGGGAGGATGATCTGGTTGCAGAGAGCAATATCTCCAATCCCAAACTGGGCACTTGAGCTTGAAAATAATATTAACTTACACTCATAATTACCAATGAATGACCAATTATATGTAGCATATATATAGTGCTATATCAATATCCATGCAAATGCAAATCAGATACAAATAATCAAAGGCCAAAGATCTCGTTTTGGGGATTTACAATCTGAAGGGTCTCCTCGATGAGCTTGCGAGTCTTTCGGCTCTTGATCTCTACCCTCATACTCTCAGTCTTTTCTATCTCATCGTACCCAATATCGACCTTCTTCACATTCAGAACTGATCTCATCAGCTTCGTCTTCAACCTCACTACCCATCTCTGCAATCCCATCGGTATACCTATATTAAATTCTTCGCTCTGTTCCTATACCTTTTTCTGATCCAATACAGTTCAGAGAAAAAGAAACCAAAAAGCATCAGACAATTACGATTATCATCTGAAAATATTTTCCATGAAGAATCAAAGGGGATAGGGAAAAGTAGTAATAGACCGGACATGCGATACTTACTGGGAGAATTGATCAGCGCCTGAAGGGGAATCGTTTCCGCGGGATTTTCGTTTTCTCTGTGATTGAACTACTGGACAGGTTGTATTTGTGCGAGAGAGGGGGTTTGAATAGGAGCAGTTGCGAGGGCTAAAGGTGCTTAATGAGAAAGAAGGCAGCCATTACTGTCGCTAGTGAAATAATACAGTGAGTATGCACCTTACTCTTTATATACATATATATATATATATATTTAAGGAATAAGTTGATATTTGGGTAAAAAAAAGAATAAGCGGATATGTGTAATTAAATATGAGATGTTAACTTAAGATATTGAAACAAAGGAAGATTACATGCTTTATAAAATCAAGAAAAAGTTACATAAAAGGTTTGATGTGTAATTATGGTTGATTAGAATGAGAAGATATTCTCAAATAAATAATAGGCTGTAAATTGAACAAAAAAGAAGATTGTCATAAAAATGTAATGAAAGACAGTGATAATATTTGATGGTATTATGTGAATACTATTTAGCAAACTTTAGCAACCAAGGTTAAGTATAAGTGAATTAGAAATCAAGTTTAAAGCGGTAATGGAATTATAAATTGATAATAGAATATGAAATCGGGAATTAAATCCCGAACCGAACATAAAAACCAAAAACAAGATTAAACCCTATAGGAATAAATATCAAGTTTGGGATTTGAAATGTAATTACCATTTTTACATAATAAGAAAGTCAGATTCAGTTATCAAAAAAACTTCGAGTGAAAATTGAGTTTGAAATGAACCGGATTTTATAAATAAGAATCAAAACAGGAAATTAGAAAAATTACAAGTGGCTAGTAAATACCCAAAAATCATGTAAATGAACTATGGATTAAATTGGGTGTGAGAATCAGACCTGTACAATGTATATCAGACTTGAACTGGGATAAACCATAGTGAACCTGTTTAAATATTCATTTTGCTAGGTAGTTTAAAAAATCAATTTGGGAAATACCACCATTGGATACAAATTGAATTTATACAAATTTAGAAATTTTTAAATTTTAGAAAATTGGTCGAATCACGCCTAAACCAAGCGAATTTTGAATTTAGATCACTGAACCCGGTCTAATCGAACCTATCAACGGTCCAGTTGGTCAACAGATCGCTTGCTAGGTCAGCGCTCAGTCAGCTGGCACGACCAATCAGCACGTGACACATGACAAAGCGCATCTGTCAGTGCCTCAAAGTGCTGGCCAATTAGAGAGCAACACGTGTACTCGGTAAATGGTTAAAGGAGGAAAATCCACGTGAGCAATGATCGATCAATAGGAGAGCGACACCTGTCCCTAGTCAATGGTCAACTAAGCAGAAGGCTCATCAGCAAGACTCACCAATGAGGAGCTGACACATGGGAAGGATGCCCCATTAGCATCCAACAATGATATCGGAGAAATTGTTGACCAATCAGAGGTTGACACGTGGTAGAGCCACGTCAGATGATCTTAGCCAATTAGAGGCTAACACATGGCACTAGCACTATAAACCCTTCCTTTAGAGACAAGAAAAACTGGGAAAAAAACCGATCAATTCAAAAGAGAAAACCAAACCGGTTCACGGACCATAACTGGTAGAGAAAGGGTAAAATGGGAAATTTCAAATCCCAAGTAACTCAAAGAGTAATAAAAGTCATGGAAAAAAACATTGGGATAAATGGGAAGAGAAAAGTAGACTGGTACAGGGTGAATCAGACCTGAACCAAATTGAACCATACTTTAATCGGATTCTAAATTTATTTTTCTTGGTCGCTTAAAATGATCAAATTGGGGGAGTTGAAGCCATCATTAGATAGAGAATGGATTTAGATTAATTTAGAAAATTTTAATTTTGAGAAAATTGGTCAAATTAGGCTTGAATCGGCTGATTTACGCATTGAACCTGATCGGACCGATCCAGTTCAGAATAGTGTCACCTTCTTCCTCACAATTACAACACTGTTCATTAATGCCATAAACGGATAATGTCGGCGAATGAAAAATGGTTCTGATCAAGCCGTTTCAAGGCGAGGATAGGCTCGACCAAAATGGAAAGTTGTCGGGCATAGGGTCCCCGAGCTTCCTATATAAAGAGTTCCTTTCCATTCAATCTTCACACATCTCAAATCTTCATTCTCTTTCAACTGCTCCATTTTCCGGCAAAGCTTGAACCAGAGCTCCGATATAGCCCTTTTTCACTGCCTAAGAAGGCAAGGTCGAGTCCTATAGACTCCGAGAGAAGTCAGCTACCTGACAGCAACTTCCTTTCGACCCAAGGACCACGGAGAAGTGCTAGTAGAATCAAACATTGAAGCAGCTCCGATGGACCGAAGTTGCCCTGTTTTGGCCGAGCTAAATTCGGTCAAATTCAGCCCTCCTCCAGCCAAACCAAGCCTCCCCAACACACCTACAACTGTCATACGACTTTAATAGAGCTGAAAGGTAAGCCAATTTGGCCTTTCTCAATCGTTATAGATCGGGGTTAGAGAGAGAAAGTGCCAAATTTTACTAATTAAATTCTCCCTCAATTTGATATCAATTGTAGCAATTCTTGATCTTAGAAATAACCTCAGGATGAGACCTACCTCCCCAGACTGAGAGCTCGGACCGCCGCACCTTCGACGGTGAACTTTCAAAGCTTTCTCTCTCTATAAACAATTTTTTAGCGAAGCTCCGTTTAAGCTCGTTTCAGATTCAAACCATGCGATTCAAAGCTCAATTGAATCATTTGGAATTGTAGGAACTGATCCATACCTTCAATTAGAGCAATTAACCCCGATTGAATGACCAATTTGAATAAATCTAATTCGGTCAGCTTGAATGGGAGAAATTAGGGAAAATTTTGGGAAAAAAATGGGAATTTCAAAAAATTGATATACCTCTTTGAAATTTCCCAAAATTGAATGCCAATTAATTGGTCAATTTTTGGAATATTTGGGGTCAAATGGCCATTTTTGGAAAGTAGGTACAAAATTGTTATTTTTGAAAAGTTGGGGACCAAATTGGAAATTTGGAAAACTTGAGCCCCTTATACAATTTTGAGTAAATTAAGGACTCAAAGGAAATTTTGGAAGCTTTGGGACTCAATTTGGGGAAAAGTTAGTATTAGGGACTGAAAATTAAAGAAAATGAACTTTAGGGACCTAAGTGCAATTAATCAACGATTTTGAGCCTAGTCACTCATATGTGAGAAAACGATGGCTACCATGCCAAGCCATAATTGATAAAGATGCCCAAATCATGTAGGGACATGAGAGACCGGAATGCCAACAAGGAAAAGCTAGGTGGACTCGGAAACTGATTAGGGACGAACACATCAAAGTCATCTGGTGAGTGGGCTTAATTATACATTATACTCGGTTGGGATGATGAGTATTATCTTTAACGGATAAAACCTACTTAATGGTTGTAAGTAGAGATAATTATACCCGATTGGTATGATGAACTTCCTTGAGGAAAGGAGAAACCCGCTTACCGATTGTAAGCGGAGATATCATCACACCCGGTTGGTGTGATGATGTTGAAAATAATTTTTTTGTCAGAAGTGTTCTCCCATTATTATGTGCCAATGCTTAAAAGATTTGGGAGACTTTCTTGATGGGATCTAAAATAGCTCAGATAGGCTAGAGGCCTCAGTTTTTGAACTCATGAGTATAAATGCCCAATTTTGGAAAACACGTGCAGTAGGCCCAAGGCCGGTGGGCACAAGCACGAGCTCGTAAACAAATTTGAGTAAAGGAAAGCCATGAAAATTCCTAATGAAATAATTGTGTGATTTTTCCATGGCACCATGTTAGGACCGACAATACTCGATGGATTGGCGGTAGTGCATCAGGGCCAGGTTGATAGACTGGCCTAGACAAACAGCTGCAGGTCGGGGCCGTCATACCATTGGCACCAAAGATAATGGCCATATGTGAAAAATTATTGTTTGTGCATGCACTTGTGGTATAGGACCATCAAGACACAAAGAGGGGGTAGTGATGGGTCCTAAGGGCTACTGGACGACATGGTAGAGGTAAGGGTAGTTCATCGTGCCAGTTAGTCGGGAAGCTCGGAGTAGCTTCTTGTGCATGAGACCGGGGTGGGGTCGGGATAAGGTATCTGTCCTCATACATACATAGAGTGGCATTCTAGTCTAAGGGTCGAATGTCGAGAACATCCACTCAAATCTAGAGTAGAAGTGGACGAACTTCTATCTTGGTGGATGGTAAAGATGCTCCAATCCACAAGTGGGTGCAGTGGACGAGCTGCACCTGCGAATGTGTGTACCCATCATGATGAAGGGCATGTGTTGTTTTCTAAACACACATAATATGGAAATGGGAATAATTTTTGGAAACCGAACTTTAAGGAAACCTTCTTTTTAATGAAAACCTTGTCACAATTTGAATGAAGCTATTTTCTTGAAAATTCACTCCCAACACCAACTTACTGAGTTATTGAACTCACCCCTTCTCTTTACCCCTTTCAGGTGTAAGGAAATATGATAAAAGAAAACATGAAGATGTACCCTCCGTCAGGTATGTTTAAATATACTTTTAAGCTTACATGTTAATTGATTTATGCTATTTCAGGGAATAAGGTTTGAATTACACCTGACACCTCTTGATTGAAAGAAGGGGGGAAACCCCTCTTAAACCATGGGAGTGGCGGGTTGATCATGGGGATCCGACCAAACCAGGTTGGGGCATGACAACTTTAGTGGTATCAGAGCCTAGTTCCCTTGAAAGCATTATCAATACTATGCCCTAAAACTAACAAAAAATTAAACTACCCTGTAGGAAGAAGAATTCCTAGGAAGTTCGCCGTGCGAACCAAACCAACACACGAGTTTGTGAAAAAGATGCCTACCTCTAGAGAGGTAGTCGTCCAAAGGTTCGTAGAGGTCGAGAATAGAGTACCACAAGATATGGTTGGGGACCATAGGAAACTTGTTAGAGCATTATTAGAGTCAGAAGGCTTCACATATCCTCTTCCAATGTAGGAAGAACCTACCCCTTCCCCAAGGAGCCCGACACCCCCACCAGCCCCATGACAACAAAAAAAGACTCAAACTAAGAAGGAGGCATGTGATAACTATTAGGATGCCCACACCACCTTAATGAATATCCACCAGGTACCTCCACCGGCTCAATACAATTTTAACCCTTCCCAATGGATGAGGTGGACATATGAATGTGAGAACCCTCGAACCATGAATTCTAAAACTATTCGAAGGCTAACTCCTGTCCTATGACACCAAGAGACTAGGAAGTAGTGAGAAAATTTTTTGTAATAAGCGGAGTACAACAAGAAACTACCTCCTTGAATGAATAAAGGCCATCTTTCTTTATTTAAAGTTAGTCTCCATGATAACGACAAGTACAACTAACAGATTGGTGTATACCAATAAGGACCGGGGTAATAGATGACCACCTAAGGGGGATGACTACAAGTCACCTCTAGTTAACACTAACCCTAAGATAGCCAACCTAAATAGTTCCCCCACAAGAACTAGGAAACACAGAGTAACAGGGCAACAAGATGAGACAAAAGACTAGGAAGGAAGTTTTCAGAAAGGAACAAAGAGCCAGACTAGAAAGGGAGTCATCAGAAAGGACATACCCTAACCATGGATAGGAAAAATGGGAAGAGTGTGTTCATAAGGGGTCTAGTATAAGGGAAGCAAAGTCAAAGAATAGGATGAATATGGGAAAAGGGAAAGCAGCATCAAAAGATGTAGGAGGAGTGGTGGACCATGAGGGATTGAGTGAGCCCTCGTACAGGAGTTAAGAAAACCAAAGAGGAATTGTGTTGCCTCTAAGAATGAAAGATAACAAAGAGGTGAGGTAAGGTATAAGAACCTCCTCAAAAAGGGAAAATGCAGAAAACCTCTTGAGGAAACTCTAGGATAGGACATGGTAAGAGAGAAGAGGAAAAGAAATGTGCTAGGAAAGAAAACTTTGGATGAATGTATAGGACTAAGTACCCTTGAAGGAACCATTGATGGGCAGCTGGACATAACGTAAAGCGCTAGGAACCCACCCATAATCAGAAATTCCTCGAAGGAAGGATAAGGAACAAAAAGAGAACTAGAGGATAGGGAAGGATTAAGGGTGGATAACCATACTGATATCAGAAGGTTGTAAGAAAGGAAAGAAGGAAAAGTCTTCAAAGAGCATTAGGGAGGTTGAACATGAAAATCCTAGTACGGAAGTCCTTGAGAAAAAAGATAAAGGTAGGAAGTGAGACCATAAGAAGGAAATTTCCAAGTTACGAAATCAACAGGTGGATCACATATGTCTTAACTCAAAATAAGGAACCTAAAAAATGGGCATAAGTGGTTAAGGATGTCTTCGGATGGAAAATGTGACCTGTTTTCGAAGAAGAAGAGTATTCAAGTAGGAAACAACTAGAAACAATAGAATAATCAAGGAGAATAAATGACGCCCTATGAAGGACCATAAAATAGTAAGGACTACACCCTAAAAAGGACAACAGGATAGGCACAGAGGATGAGTAAACTTGAAGGACAACTATTCCAAGACAAGTGAACCAAGAGAATAGTAGGGATGAGGTAGTTAACAAACTGATCCTCGAGAAGACCATAAATTTAAACTCCTATAAGGCAGGGAAATGTGTAAAGGCCAAAATATTAGAAAGGAAGAATGAAGAAATAAATGGTCGAGAATGAATCGACGACCAAACTCAAGCCACGTAAGGGATGAAGTAAGCTCTGAGAAGGAGATTAAGAAACCCCAAAAGGAAAAAGATCAAAAACCCTTCCCTAATAAAAATAAAATTGTAGTGAGTACAAGTTAGAATAAATACAAGTACAAGGGATGTGCCAACAAGATTCCTTGAAGCAAGGGAAAGTAGGAGAGGATGACATCAAAGGATGTCATGGAGTTGACATAAAGATAGATACCCAAGAAGACGAAGGAAAGAGGAAATCCGAGAAAAGAGGAGGAAGCCTACCAAGGAAGGGAGCCCTGAAGAGGCATACATATTCCAACAAAGAAGTAATGAATCCAAATAAAGAGAAATAGAAGGTAAAATTTCAAATGGAATGCAAGTTGGGGATAAAGGACCAATTACAAGGGAAGTTACCCAGAACCCAAAGAGTAAGTTAAACCCAAGGAACGAATAGGTAGGAAGATAGTATCAAAAGATGTCATGCAAGTAAAAAGGGGTGGATTACACATAATAAGGAAATAAAGGAAAGAACATCTGAGAAATCTTAAAGAAGTAAGCCCTCCAATTAAGAAATGAATAATGGAAATGACCACGAACATCAAGACTTGTTGTGGTCTGCGCTCACTTAATGGAGCCTAAAGAATTACGGCTGGGTATACTATGAAATACACGAAATAAGACCCGATAATCGGAAGTTTATTGGATAGGGAATAAGGGACGAAATGGAAATTTTAAGACAATGGAGAATTAAAAGCAGGCAAATGTCCCAAAATAAAGAGAGTGTAGGGAGGTAAATGGGAAGGAACCTTCAAGTAATGGTAAGAAGATCAAAGGTATAACCCTAAAATGGAAGTCTCTACTTTGAAGGATATAGTAGAGAATGAAAACCATAAAAGGGAGACCTCCCCAAACAAGGAATAAATACGTAGACAAAAAAGAGTCAACTTGGAACAAGGATTTGGTGAATGGTCACAAGAGAGCAAGAAAGGATGAGGGAAAGGAAAGCCCTTGAATAAAAGATGCCAATGTAAAAAGTACATAAGTGAGAAAGTATCCCAATGTGTTGGTAAGCTATTAGGAAAACTAACAGTTGGAACTAGGGAAAAACCCATAGAAAAGTTGGTAATGATTGAGTAGATAAAGGGAAACCAACATGATTCTGATGTTAATAAATTTAAAGGACAATTGGACAACATAAAATGTAGTTGGGAAACACTACTGGGTAGTAGGATGGAACGAAGCCACACGACTCTTAACGGTTGGAAAGGCATAAACCATTATCAAGAAAATGTTCTGGAACTATAATGGAAAAAGAAAATTCCTGAGCACGTCATGTTGTAAGGGACATAAAGGCCAAATAGTCCCAGAAAAATGTGACTCAAGTAAGAAAGTGTCTGAAGCCAAACCTAAGAACTGAGACCGGAGTCGTAGTAAATGAAAAATGGAGGAAGGACTAAAATAGGATAAAGAGGGGATCATCTAAAAAATCCATAGGGTTAAGGGCAAAAAGGTTTGAAAGGATGATGAGCTAAAAAGCATCAATGATTGAGGAAACAAATGGGAACATGGACGATCAGACGTTGTGGAACATCCAATCCAATGACCTGAACGAAAACCCTCAAGAAGAAGAGTCTTACCCTAACCAGAGTAAAAGTAGATCCAAGGATGTACCTTTGGACCGGTGGGTAAGACATGCCAAATCATGATAAAGCCCAAGGAGTGAGTAAACTATGAAAGGAAAAGAATTTCTTAGGAACATGGTTAAAAAGGGGCGAGGTGAAGGAACCGCCAAAGTGAGTACATGTCAACCCAAGAGGACATCAAAGGAAAATTACTCTCGATGTAGAGGATTAATGACTTAGTTTTGGGGTCAAAACCCTTAAAAGGATGGGAGAGTTGTAAAACCCGTCATTTAAAGACAAGAAAAACTAGGAAAAGAACCGGTCAATTCAAAAGAGAAAACCAAACCATTTCACAAACCATAATCGGTAGAGAAAGGGTAAAATGGGAAATTTCAAATCCCAAGTGACTTAAAGAGTCATAAAAGTCATGGAAAAGAACCTTGAGACAAATGGGAAGAGAAAACTAGACCTAAACTGGATTGAACCGGTTTAAACCATACTTGAACCGATTTCTAAATTCATTTTTCTTGTTGCCTTAAAATGATCAAATTGGGGAATTGAAATCACCATTCGATAGAGAATGAATTTAGAAAATTTTAATTTTGAGAAAACCGGTCGATTTATGCATTGAACCCATTCGGAAAAGTGTCATCTTCTCCCTCACGATGACAACACTATTCATTCATGCAAAAAATGGATAACACCGACAAATTAAAAATGGCTCCGATCAAGCCGTTTTAGGGCAAGGATAAGCTCGACCAAAAAGGAAAGTTGTCGGGCAGAGGGTCCCTGAGCTCCCTATATAAAGAGCTCCTCTACATTCATACTCTATACACCTCAAATCTCCATTCTCTCTCAATTGCTCCATTTTCTAGCAAAGATCGAACCAGAGGTCCCATATAGCCCTTTTTCGTAGCCTCAGAAGGCAATGTCGGGTCCTATAGACTCAGGGAGAAGTCAACTACTGGACAACAACTTTCTTTAGACCCAAGGATTGCCGAAGAAGAGCTGGCAGAATCAAACATTGAAGGAGCTTCGATGGACTAAAGCTGCCCTATTTTGGCTGAGCTGAATTGGGCCAAATCCAGCACTTCTCCAACCAAACCAAGCCTCCCAACCATCCACACAGCCCTCACACGACCTTAAACAAAGCTGAAAGTTAAGCCAATTCGGCCTTCCTCAGTCATTGCAGATAGAGGTTAGAGAGAGAAAGTGCCGAAGTTTACTGACTAAATTCTCCCTCAATCTGATATCAATTGCAGTAATTCTTGATCCTAGAAGTAACCCCAAGATGAGAGCTACCTCCCCAGATCGAGAGCTCAGACCGCCACACCTCTAACGGTAAGCTTTTGAAGCTTTCTCTCTCTACAAATGATTTTCCGACGAAGCTTTTTTTGAGCTCGATTCAGACTCAAATTATGCGATTCAAAGCTCAATTAAATCATATGGAAGTGTAGGAACTGATCCATACCTTCAATTGGAGCAATTAAGCTCGATTGAATGGCCAATTTGAAGAAATCAAATTCAGTCAGCTTGAAGGGGAGAAATTGGGGAAATTTTTGGGAAAAAATTGGGAATTTCGGAATATTGAAAGACCTCTTTGCAATTTCCCAAAATTGAAGGCCCATTGGCCATGAGAAAGATATTGGATGACCAATTGGTCAATTTTTGGAACATTTGGTGTCACGCCCCGACCCGGTTTGGTTGGATTCCTTTGAGCAACCCTCCACTCTCCTAGTTTACTAAGGGTTTTCCCCTTCTTTAACCTAGGAAGAGTGAGGCGTCCTTTAAACCTGTACTTTTCCTGGAATAACATAAATCAAAATTGCATAAAAATTTTAACTTACATACTCGTCTAGCAGGTGTGACTACAGGAAGTCTTTGGGTTGGTTTCCCTTGGTTACCTGAAAAGGGATGTAAGGGAGGTGGTGAGTTCAACGACTTAATGAATAGATTTTTAAAGTTTGTCTTTTAGGAAGAGTTGAAAGGGAGTGTGTCGGACTCCTATTTTCTTTTAAAATTATTCATCCTTAAAATCTCGTTTTCATAGCAATTACTCAATCCTCAATTATAATTGGTGTGTTTATCAACCTACACACACCCTTCATCATGAAAGGAACACACATTTATAGGCAAGCTCGTCCACTATACCCGTTTGTGGCATCGGAGCGACCTTACCAGCCACCTAGATAGAAGCACGTCTACTTCTACCCTGAGAATGAGTAGATGTACGCGACATCTGACCCTCAATCCCATAAATAAAACTCCATGTTCGTATGAGGACATAGACCTCATCCTAACACCACCCTGGTCTTATGCGCATGATGCTACGTCGAGCTTCCAAGACTGTTGGCATGACTAACTGCCCTTATTTCAACCATGTCGTCCAATAGCCCTAGGACACATCACTACCTCTCTTGGGCATTTTGAAGGTCCCATAACTTAGTGCATGCACAGAAAAATAGTTTTTCAACATAAGCCATTTAATCTATGGTGCCACTGGTCCAACGGAAGACCTTTAACTCGACCTGCAACTATTTCTCTCGACTGGTCCATAGACTTGTCATGTTACAATGTTACTAGTCCATTGAGTATGTCGGTCCTTTCTTGTTACCATGGCCTAACAAATCAGTCATTTAAAGTTTTTATGGCTTAAACTCATGTTTGTTTATGAGCCCTTCCTTGTGCCAACTGTCCTAGGGCCCACTATACGAGATTTTCAAAGTCGGGCATATTAGCCCCTAAGTTCCAAAACCAAGGCCTCCGACCTATCTAAGTTATTCGAGCTCCCATCAAGAAGCTTCCCAAGCCGAGGATTCAGGCTTGGTTTCCTTCGTACTTAGTGTCATGACATCAATAGGACCTAACATCCTCCTCCTAGATATTTCCCCATTTGGTCTGTTGAGACTTCTACTATGCCTCAGGCATTGAGAAGCTTCTAGGGTTGTCTTCCTCTAAGGAGAGGGTCTTGAGTAGAGTCAGTTCTAGTTTTCTTGGTTCCTTTCCTAGGAGCCATCTGAAAATTTTGAAACTTTCTCTTAGTTACTATATTATATAGTCTTGATAATGTATTCAAGGAAACAAACTCTGATACCACTCAAGTTGTCACGCCTCGACCCAGTTTGGTCGGATCCCTATGAGCAACCCACTACTCTCCTAGTTTATTAAGGGTTTTCCCCCTTCTTTAAACCGTGAGAAGTAATGCGTCCTTTTATTCTTGTACCATTCCTGGAACGACATTAATTAAAACTAAATAAATTAAAACTTTCATACCTATCTTTTAGGTTTAGCTAGTAGAAAGTATTTACGTAGGCTTTTCCCTTGGTTTCCTGAAAAGGGGTAAAGGGAGGGGGTGAGTTCGACAACTTAGTGAATGGGTGTTGGGTGAGTGTTTTCATAAAAAAATGAATTTTAATTGGAGTGTGCTAGACTTCTTATTTCATTAAAAATGCTTTTCTTTAAATTTTGGTTTATCAAAACCTTTTTCCAAGATTTACCGATTCATTTCCAAGGATTCTCAAATCCTTTCCTTAGTTTTCATAACCTCTTTCCTAATTCCATATTCAGTGTGTTTCACAAACAACACACGCCCTTCATCATGAAGGGATCACACACATTTGTGAGATTCAATTACCCTAATTGCACCCACTAAGTAAGGGATCACACACATCAGCAGGTTGCTCATAGGGATCCGACCAAACTGGGTCGGGGCATGACAACTTGAGTGGTGTCAGAGCCTATTTTCTTGAATACATAATAAAGACTAGAAAATATAGTAAGTAATAGGATTAACCTTCAAATTTTTAGATGGCCCCAAGAAAAGTAGCCAAACAAACCCACACTACCATAGCCACCCTGGAAGCCATGGAGAACCCCATCACAAGGAAGGAAATGAACCAAGAGTATAGAAAAACCCTTGGAGTAACCTCTGGTCAAAGAGGACTCAACAAGAAAGCCTCCAAGGTGTTCAAGCTCAAGGATGGAAAGGCATCGAACCATCAACAACCCCTTAGAAAGGCCCCACAATGTTCAAGGTATCAGAAGAATCATAAAGATCCACACAAGGAGTTGGCCTGTTAAAAATGTGGGCAATAGGGACACTATAGTAGAAGATGCTCGACATTCTAGAAGACAAAACCTAAGAGGATCTACTATGAGTGTGGAAAGGTGGGACACATAGTAAGTAATTGTCCCACGCTGCGAGGAATCCAAGTGATACCTTTTAATAAGGACATCTTCACCCTTACCGAAGTTCAAAAGGATGACATTATAAGAACCACTATTGCGACTAGGGAACCCAATCTCACCTAGGAAGAAATCCCTTTAGACCATAGTTTAATAGTGAATACTCCTCAACCCATCATTGTAACAATCTCCCTCAAGAGATGTTAAAACCCCAAATTGTATATTTACTTCAATAAATAAGATTATGAGTTTCTAAAAATTTCTCTATTTCCTAATAATACAGTAGCATGCCTTAATCGAGGAAGGATCACGGAAAGAAGATCAAGGGTAGGACCTTAAGAAAACCTAGAAATAGTAAGATATAGATAAAGGAAAATTTCCTTAAAGAGCACTACAAACCACCTAGGAGCAAAGAAGGAAACACCTCCTCCATAGAAAAGTTGAATGCTAAAAGACAACTAGAATGCCTCGAGACAATAAAGTATGATTTACCTTGGAAAACAAAGGAGTCAAGTAGGGTTGTAAACTAACCTAGAAAGGAAGGGGGAAGTGGAAAGGCTAGAATGGTGGAAAGGAAATGGAGAAAACCTTTGAAGAAATAAATTTCTGAAAAAGAAATGATGAATACACTCTATCCATAAGGAGGATTTAGTAAGTCCTACACAAAGATGTCTTGGAGAAAATAAGCTCCCGAGCCTTTCCTAAGGAAGGAGACCCTAGGAAGGCATACATGTTCCAACTGAGAAATAATGGATCAAGTGACGAAGGATGAGGAGATGAAGTGCATGTCGAGGTGAAAGAACATCTGAAAAATCTAGGAAAAGTAAGCCCTTTAATTTGAAAGGAGGTAAGGAGAAAACAACCGATGATACTAAGACTGGACATGGCCCACACTCACTTAATGGAGCTCAAGGAGTGTATGGCTGGACATAAAGGGTGCTAGAAACCAATCTATCAGAAGGAGTTCTTTGATGGGAACAAAAAGAAAATGGAGGACAGTGAAGGACAAAGAATGGGAAAACAATACCGATCTTAGAAGGGATCATTGATGGGTGGATGATCATGATGTGGAGTGCAAGGAACCCATCCTTTATTAAGGAATTTTCCAAGGAAGGATGTACCAGGATGACCTAGCGTGACCTGCTTGGAGAAAAATAGAATAGCCAAATGATGACTCCATGAGAACCTAGTAGAAAGGAAATAGTTAACGAACAAGCCTTCAGGAGAACCATGGATTTAAACCATGAAAAAGAAAGGAGAAGTGAAAATGCCAAAACATTGGAAAAGAAGGACAAAGGAAAATCCTTAAAGAAATCAATGGCCAAGAATGAATTTACATTTAAAAGTCTTGAGATGGTCAAGTGAGCCTCAGGAAGGATGATCAAGAGATTTGAAACCAGGTGGATGTGAACTCTCCTTAAAAGGAAATAGAACCTGATGAAGAGGAATTTGGGAACAAAGTTGTAAATAAAATGCATGTTAAGATGAAGGGAACCCAGAGAAGCATAATAGGAGGAATCCAAGGAGTAAGCTAAACCCAAGGAGTGGGTAAGTAGGAAGATGGCATCAAGGGACACCGTGACAAATGGACTACTCATAAAAAGGAAAGAAGGAAAAACCTCCAAGAAATGTTAAAGAGGTTGAACTAGGACGAAAATCCTTAAGCAGAGGATACAAGTTGGGAGTGACCTCAAAAAGGGGAAGTTCCAAAGCTAAGGAACCATCGGATGGGTCCCAAGAGTTTTAAATTGACATAAAGAACCTCATAAAGAACCATATGTGGTTAAGGGTATGTTCGGATAACCAAGGTATTAACTTATTGGGAGAGCAAAGAAACCAATTAGAGATTTCCGGTGAACCTAGAAAAGAAGGAAGCAACTAGTAGTTACCGGATGGTCAAGGAGAATAAACGAGACCATAGGAAGGACCAAGGAATAGTGGAGACTACACTCTAAAGAAAGGACAGATGGGCATAGTATGGAGTACGCAAAATAAGACTAATAATCGAAAGATCCTTAGATAGAGAATAAGGGATAAAATGGAATTTTAAGATGAGGAAGGATTCAAAGCAGGCAAATACCCTAGTATAGAAGGAAGGGTAAGGAAAAGGAGGAAGGAACCTTCGAGAATGGTAAGAAGGTTGAGCATGTTTCTCCTAAGACAAGTTTCTACCCTAAGGGTCATATTAAGAGGATGAAACCATAAGAAGGGAACTCCCCAAATAAAACAATTAACACATAGACCAAAAAGGGATTAACTCGAAATAATGGATTGTTAAATGGTCATGAGCAAGTAAGAGTGGATTAAGGAAAATAGAGAATACTTGAGTAAAGGATGTCACTGGGAATGAGTAAGGACTTAAACAAAGGAAGATGTGAACCTAGGGAAATATCTTTGAACTCACAGGCAAGACATACTAGTTATGATAAACTGCATGGAAGTACTAAATGATGTAAAGGAAAGGAACTTCCTTAAGCAAGAAATTTAAAGTGGTCTAATTGAAAGAACGACCAAAGTGTTAACATGTTCAAGTTAACATGAAGGGAATTTTATCTTGGAGTGAAAAATACTGATTTAGTTTTGAGGACAAAACTCCTAAAAGAAGGGGAGTGTTGTAAACCACACCATTTTGAATTAAGGAAAACTGAGAAAAGAACCGGTCAAACCGAGTGAGAAATACTAGACCGATTAACAAACCCGATCATAGGGGAATGGGAAAATTGGGGAATTTACAACTCTTGAGTGACCCAAAAAGAGTTCATAAACCTTTGAAAAGAACCTTAGGACAAATTGGGAGAGAAAAACCAGGCTGGTTTAGGTGAATTGGATCCGAACCGGATTGAACTTGTTTATAAACTGAGCTGGTTTATGAACCAAAACTCAAAGAGAGAGGACAAACCACCAAATTTATGGATCTCGAGTGACCTAAGGAGTCACAAAAGTCATGAAAAATGACTTTAGGGTGAATTGGAGATGAAAACCAAACCGGTTAAGGTGAATTGAATCTGAACTGGATTGAATCGGTTTGAACCACTATTGAACCGGATGCCAAATTCATTTTTCTAGTTGGCATAACAAATTCAAATTTGAAATTTGAGGCCACTATGGATGGAAAATGAATTTAAAAATTTTTATATTTGAAAATTTTTGTCGAATTGGGGGTGAATCGGCTGGTTTAAGCTTTGAACGAGGTTTGGACTGGTACGATCTGCTTCGGAATAGTGTCGTCTTCTTCCTTCATATGACAACACTGTTCACTCGTCGAAAAATTGTGCAGTGCCAGCGAAGCTGAAAAGTCTTTGGTCAAGGAGTTTCAGGCAATGAATGACCACCATTAAGGTGCCAATCGGATGGCCAGGAAGTCCCTGAGCTTCCTATATAATGAGCCCCGCCTCAGTCATCCTCTCCACACCTGAAAACTCCATTCTCTCTCAACTGCTCCATTTTCCAATGAAGCTCAAACCAGAGCTCTGACTTGGACACTTTTCTGAGCCAAACAAAGTGAGGTTAGATTCTTAAGAATTGGGGAGAAGTCAGCTACACACCTATTGTCTCCATTTGCTTCGAGGGTCATCGGAGGAATGCTGGTGTGATCGAATAGAGAAGTAGCTCCAACAGACTGAAGCTGCCCTGTTTCGGCCGAGCTGAACTCAGCCAATTCGAGCCCTTCTTAGGCCAAACCAAGCCCTTCCAACACCTCCACAATCCTCCTACAACTGGATTAGAGTTGAAAGGTAAGCCAATTTGGCTCCCCTCTGTAATTTCTGACAAGTGTTAGAGAGAGAACCAGTAGAACTTTGATGATGAAATTCACACTTAGTTCAGCATCAATTGATGCAATTCTTGATCCTAGGAGAAACCTCAGGACACAAGCTATATGCCTAGATCAAAAGCTCAGACCGCTGCGCCCTCGATGGTAAGCTTTCAAAGCTTTCTCTCTCTAAATCTAGTTTTCCAGCAAAACTCCGTTTGAGCTCATTCTAGCACCAAATCGTGCGATTCAAAGTGCAATTGAATCGTATGAAGATGTAGGAACTCCAATTTAACTTCAATTTCAACAATAAAACTCATTTGATCGGTTAATTTTACAAAATCATATTCAATAGAGTTAGAAGGTTAAAATTGGGGAGAAATTTGAGAATTTCAAAAATTAGAGGGACTAAAGTGCAATTTCATAAAATTGAGGACCAATTGGGCCTGATAAAGATGTTGGAGGACAAATTGGATATTTTTTAAAATTTTTGGGGCAAAACTTACCATTTTTGTAAAGTAGGGGCAAAATGGTAATTTTGAAAAAATTGGGGAACAAAATTGGAAATTTGGGAAATTAAACCCCTTTTTGTGAATTTGAATAAATTGAGGTCCTAGGATAAATTTTAAATGTTTTGGGACTCAATTTGAGGAAAACCGGCATTAAGGACTTAAAGAAAAATAATTTTAGGGACCTAATTACAAATAAAGGAAAAGTTTGATTTTCTTATTCAAATGGGATGAATGAGGGCTGCTAGGCCAAATAATAATGAAGAAGAACATTTATATCATGTAGGAACATCAAGTACCCATAACGCCATCTAATACGAGTTTGAGTAAGGAGAACAAACCTTCTAAGAGAAATTTCACTGCACGATCGGGTGAGTGGAATTTTTATATCTTACCCGGTTGGGATGATAATCACCTCGAAAATGAAGACCCACTACTAAGTGGTATTTTAAACATCACACCTGAGAGGAGTGATGTGAAAATCACGTGGAAAAACTACTTACCGGTTGTAAGTAGATCGTATTCAATTGGTATGATGAAACTTCCTCGAAGAAAGTGGAAAACTAGTTCATCGGTTATGAGCAGAGATGTCATCATACTCGGTTGGTATGATAGAGAGCTGAAAATATATTTTGTTGGAAGTGCTCTCTCCTGACTGTGTGCCATTGCTTAAACAATTTGGGAGACCTTGACGGGAGCTCGAATAGCTCTGTTAGGCCGGAGGCCTCAGTTTTGGAAGTTGGGGCTGTTATGCAAAATGTTGAAAATGTCGAACAGTGGGCCCTAGGCCGACTGGCATGACTAGGAGCTCGTAAATAAATATGATTTATATGCCATGAAAACTTAAGTAATTGAATTGTTTTGCCATAGTACCAAGATAGGACTAACATACTCAGTCAATTAGCAATAGTGTGACATGACCTATCTTCGTACTAGTCAAGACAAACAACTGTAGGTTGAGTCAAGGGTAGACAACCTGGTGGATATAAGGGTAGTTAGTCATACCAAAAGTGTAAACTCTACCCTTTTTGAGATAAGGAAAATCGGAAAAAGAACCTATCAAACTGAGTGAGAAAACCAAACCGGTTCACAAACCTGATCTTTTGTGAACGGGCATTGTGAGAATTTACAACTCCTAGGTGATCCAAAGGTGAAGTAGAAACATTTCCATTCGGTATGTTTTAGGTCATCAATGACAGTCATAAAGGTGCCAAACGGACGACCAACGGGTCACTGCATTCCCTATATAAAGAGCACCTCCCCATTTATCCTCTCCACACCTAAAAGCTCCATTCTCTCTCAACTGCTTCATTTTCCAATGAAGCTCGAACTAGAGCTCTGATATGGGGTCTTTGCTAAGCCAAACAATGTGAGGTCAGGTTGTTTAGAACCGAGGAGAAGTCAGCTACATGCTTGTAGTCTCCGTTTGCTCTAAGGGTCTCTAGAGAAACGCCGGCGTGATCAAATAGTGAAGCAGCTCTGACGGACTGAAGCTGCCTTGTTTCGGTCGAGTTGAAATTGACCATTTCGAGCCCTCCTCAGGCCAAACCAAGCCTTCCCAACACTTCCTTAGCCCTCCCACAGCCAAATTAGGACTGAAAGGTAAGCCAATTCGGCTCCCCTCTGCAATTTCTGGCCGATGCTAGAGAGAGAACCGACAAAATTTCAATGACGAAATTCTAATCCAATTCGGCATCAATTGATGTGATTCTTGATTATAGGATGAACCTCATGACGAGGGCTATCTGCCCAGATCGAAAGCTCGGACCACCGTGCCCTCCCCGGTGAGTAATCGAAGCTTTCTCTCTCTACAGTCTATTTTCCGGCGAAGCTCCGTTTGAGCTTGTTCTGGCATTAAAACTCGCGATCCAAAGTTCTATGGAATCGTATGAACATGGAGAAACACAATTTCAACTTCAATTTCAACAATTAGAGGTGTTTGATTGGTCAATTTGATTAAATCAAATTCGACAACGTTAAAGAGTTGGAATTGGGGGAAAATTGGGGATTTTCGAAAATAAAATTTAATTTCCTAAAATTGAGGGTCAATTGGGCATGATAAAAATGTTAGAGAGCCAATTGAGGAATTTTATAATTTTTGGGGTGAAACTTACCATTTTTGTAAAAGAAGGGCAAATGGTAATTTTGGAAAAGTTGGGGGACCAAATTGGAAATTTTCAAATTTAAACCCCTTTTTGTGAAACAGAATTAATTGAGGTCCTATGATAAATTTTTAAAGTTTCAAGACTCAATTTGAGGAAAAACCACCATTAGGGACTTAAAGTTAAAGAGAAATAACTTTAGGGACCTAATTGCAAATAAATGAAATTTTGACTTTCTCATTCATTTGGAATGAATGAAGGATATTAGGCCGAAGGATATAATGAACCGAGATGTTCATATCGTGTAGGAATACGAAGTACCGGGAACATCAACAAGGATAAGCTTGCGTGAATACAAAGAACTGGTCTAGTGGAATTCAAGGCATTAATGGGTGAGTGGGTTTATTTACATCATACCCGGTTGGAAAGATGAGCACAACTTAAAGTTAAAAACCACTTATTGGTTGTGAGTGGAATTTTATATCATACCCGGTTTGGGATGATAAGCACATCGAAATGAAAATTCACCATTATGTGGTATTTTAAACATCACGACTTAGAGTAGTGATGTGAAAACCTTGTGGAAAAACTACTTACCGGTTGTAAGTAGATCATACCCGATTGGTATGATGAAACTTCCTCGAAGGAAGTTGAAAACCCATTCATCGATTATGAACGGAGATGTCCTTATCTCTGGTCGATATAATGGACAGTGAAAACATATTTTTGTCGGAAGTGTTCTCCCCTAACTATGTGCCAATGCTTAAACTATTTGGGAGAACTTCTTGATGGGAGCTTGAATAGCTCTAATAAAGCGGGGGGCCTCAGTTTTGGATCTTGGGGGCTAATATGCCCGATTTTGAAAACCTCATATAGTGGGCCCAAGGCCAGTTGGCACGAGCAAGAGCTCATAAACAAACATGAATTATATGCTATAAAAATTTTAATAAAGGAAATATTTGGCCATGGTACCATGATAGGGTCGACATACTTAGTCAACTAGCGGCAGTGCGACATGACAGGTCGACATACCAATCAAGACAAACAACTGCTAGTTGAGTTGAGAGTCAGGGCTATTGGACTAGTAGCACCACAGATTATATGGCATAATGAAAAAACATTGTTTGTACATGCACTATGAGTACGAGATCATCAAGACGCCCATGAGGGGTAGTGATGCATCCTAAGGGCCCTGGACAACTTGGTGAGTATAAGGGTAGTTCGTCGTTCTAGGTGACCGCGCAAAATTTGGAGTAGCACCAAGTGCATGAGATCGGGGTGGAGATGGGATGAGGTCTCTGTCCTCATAACGGACACAAAGAATTTATTCTAGGAATGAGGGTGGGATGTCACGAACATCCACTCTTTCTCAAGGTAGAAGTGGACGTACTTCTATCCGGGTGGTCGGTAAAGTCACTCTGAAGCCACAAGTGGGTTTAGTTGTCTTGTTGACCTGCAAATGTGTGTAACCTTTATGATGAAGGATGTGTGTTGGGTGATGACACACTGTGGTTAAAAAGAAATGGCAATAAATATGAGAATTTGAATGAAATGATTTTGAAAAGAGAGGAGTATGACACACTCCAAAAATAAATGTTTTCTTAAAAGTCCAAACTTTTGAAAATCCATTCAATAAGTAGTCGTACTCACCCCCTCCCTTATATCCCTTTCATGAGATTTTAGAAAGCCTACCTTAAGGACCATCAATAAGACACCTATGAGATAGGTATGGTGAATTTAAAATGCTATTCCAGGAAAATGTGCAGTTTTAAAGGATGCCTTCCTCATTACGATTTATAATAAGGGGAAACCCTTTAATAAACCGGGAGAGTGGCGGGTTGTTCATGGGGATCCGACCAAACCAAGTTAGGGCGTGACAACTAGAGTAGTATCAGAGCCTATTTCCTCGAATGCATAATCAATAATAGAAAATATAGTAACTAATAGGATTTACCCTAAAATTTTCAGATGGCTCCCAGGAGAGAAACCAAGAAAACTTGGAATGGCTTTACTCAACACCCTATATTCTTAGAAAGACAACCCTATAAGCTTCCCAAATGCCTGAGACTTGACAAGAATCTCGAAAGACCAAATAGGGAAGAATCCTGGAGAATGGTGCTAGGACGTATCGATGGCACAACTCTAAGTATGAAGGAGGATGTTTATCAATAATTTCATAGCTCTTTAGTTATTTTGTGACCATTCCCTATGATAGGGCTGAAAGCCTAATCTTTTGTATCCCCTTGTTAATAAAATACTCAAATTCTCAAAACCCTATCTCCTGATGATGTGATCTGGCTAGGAAGATGGCCTAAGGAAAATGAACCAATCAAACCCACACCATCCTAGAAACTAAGGATAATTTACATCTTAGTTATGGAAGATGAATCAGGGAATTTAGAAACCTAGGAGGACTCTTGCCATGACTCTTTAGCAAAGGAGATTCAGCAAGAAAACTATCAAAGTGATCAGGCTCAAGAACGGTAAAGCACCATACCACTAGTAACCCTGGAAATGCCCCACTTGAATGAAAGAAGGGACCACAACAATTCATGTAAGAGAATAACCTATTGCAAGTATGAACAATAGAGACATTACCTGAAGAAGTGCCCAACCCTACTAAGGACAAGTACTATGATAAACTATTATAGGTGTAAGAAAGGAGTGTCCCACACCTCATATATTTAGGGCAATACCTCCTCATAGGTCAATAAAAACATGTAGGACTAGAGACAGAAACTATGGAGCAAGTTAAGTAAGTGGTTCACAAAGAGGTTATGAAATGACGAGGTGAATGCCAAAATTAAACTTCTTTTTAAGAAGGTCAACTTGAGAAGGATACCACAAGAATAGAGATAAGCTACATGGGAAGTATACCTAGAATCCTCTTATAAGGGAGCAAACACAGAAAAACATCCTCCAGAAGCTCTAGGGAATGGCACAATGAGAGTGAAGAAGAGAAGGAATACGCTAGGAAAGGGAACTCTGGAGGGATGCATACAACTCAGTACCTTGAAGGAATTATTTCATTGGCAGATGGACATAACGTGGAGGGCAAGGCACTGACCCACCATTAGAAACTTCTTGAAGGAAGGATGTATCAGAGGCCAATTATGACCTGCCTTGGAAAAAGTAATGAAGCCAAATAGGGTCAAAGAGAATAAATGACACCCTAAGAAAGACCGGGGGATAGAAATGACTACACCCTAAAAAGGTCAGTGGGATGGATGTTAAGGAAAAATGCCCCAATATAGAAAGGGTGTGAGGAGATGAAGAAAGGAAACCTTCAAGAAATGGCAAGAATGTGGAACATGTAACTCCTAAGGTGAAAGTCTCTACTTGAAGGAAATAGTAGAGAATGAAACCATAAAAAGGGAAACTCCCCAAACCAAGCAAATCGACATGTAGACTAAAAGGAATCAACTCGGTATAATGAATTGTGAAATGATTATGAACAAGTAAGAGGGGATTAAGGCCAAAGTAAAATCCTTGAGTAAAGGATGTCATTGGGAACGAGGATGGACCTAAGATAGGATGAATCCCAGCTTGTCGATATAGTATTAGAAAACCCAATCAATTGGAACCAAAAAGACCAAATAAAGTAGTTGGGGAAAGATGAGTAGCTAAGAGGAATCCATGCGGTTATGTGAGACATAACTTCAAAGGCATGATGGAGGAGAAGATAATGGTAAAAAGGATAGTGTAGGAATACTATCAAAAGAAAAGAGGGATGAAGTTATACGATCCCTGAAAGGTCGAAAAGCTAAGAGAGACCCTTAAGGAGATGTTTTAGAAATCTAATGGATAGAGATATGTCCTAGAAAATGCCATACTGCAAGGGGCATGTTAGCCCAACAATCCCGATGAGAATATTACTCAAAGAAAGGAAGAGTCGGCTAATAATCATGATAAGGTCGAATATAAAAAAAATGTTGGACCAAAGTTATAATAGACAACGAATGAAGGAAGGGTCAAAATAGGACGAAAAAGTTATAATAAAGAAAAACCATGGAAACAAGTACGTAATGCTCGAAAGAACATCAAGTTAAAGGTTTCAACGATCAAGCGGTTAACTAGACATGAAAATGGTTAGTTATCTTGGAATTTCCAGCTTAAGTATCGAACCTCAAAGGGAAGAATGTTGCTCTAAACAAAGAAAGAGATAAAATCTAAGAATATGCCATGAAGTAAGGTATGCCTAGTTATGATAAACTTCATGGAGGGAGTAAATAATATAAAGGAAAAGGAATTCCTTAAGTGAAGGTTGTAAAAAGGGCTAATTAGAAGGACAAGAGAAGAGTTTGCATGTTAAGGAAACACCAAAGGGGCATCAAAGGAAATGATTCCTCATACAAGGCTGATAATTAAGTTTTGGGGACAAAACTCCTAAACGGAGGGGAGAGTTGTAAACCCCACCCTTTTTGAGCTAAGGAAAACTAGGAAAAGAACCTGTCAAACCGAGTGAGAAAACCGAACCAGTTCACAAACCCGATCTTTTGTGAATGGGCAATGTGGGAATTTACAACTCCCAAGTGATCCAAAGGATTCATAATACCATGGAAAAGAACCTTAGGATGAATTGGAAGAGAAAAACCAGACCGGTTTGGATGAACTAGATCCAATTAGATTGAATTGGTTTATGAACCGAGTCGGTTCATGAACCGGAACAGATAGAGAATGGGAAAATCAGTGAAATGAAACTCCATTGTGCTCCAAAACAATTTATAATCCTTGGGAAGGAACCATAGAACAAAGTTGGAGAGAAAAACCAAATCGGTTTGGGTGAACTAGACCTGAACCGGATTGAATCGATTTAAGAAACGAGTCAGTTTATGAACCGAAATTGATAATGAGATGGTAAACCGGGAATTTTATGGACCATAAGTGACCCAAGGAGTCACAAAAGACATGGAAATGAACTAGTCAAGGAATTGGGGATGAAAACCAAGCCGGTTCAGGTGAACTAGATCCGAACTAGTCTGGACCGGTTTGAACCACTATTGAACCGAATACTAAATTCATTTTACTAGGTGGCATAAATAATTCAAATTGGAGATTTGAGACCACCATTGGATAGAAAATGAATTTAGAAATTTTTAGATTTGAAAAACTCGGTCCAATGTGGGGTGAATCGGCCGGTTTAAGCTTTGAACCCAGTTCGGACCGGTTCAGTTTAAGCTCCGATATGGGGTCTTTTCTGAGCCAAACTAGGCGAGGTCGGGTTCTTTACAACCGAGGAGAAGTCAGCTACACACCTGTATTCTCTGTTTGCTTTGAGGGTCGATGGAGAAACACTAGCGTGATAAAAGAGTAAAGTAGCTCCAGCAGATCGAAGCTACCCTGTTTTGGCCGAGTTGAAATTGGCCATTTCGAGCCCTCCTCAGGCCAAACCAAGCATTCCCATCACTTCCTCAGTTGTCCCACGGATGAATTAGGACTAAGAGGTAAGCCAATTCGGCTCCCCTTTGCAATTTCTGGCCAGTGCTAGAGAGAGAACCAACAGAATTTCAATGAAAAAATTCTAATCCAATTTGGCAACAATTGATGCAATTCTTGATTCTAGGAAGAACCTAAGCATGAGAGCTATCTTTCCAGATCGAAAGCTCGGACCGCCGTGCCCTCCCTGGTGAGTAATCAAAGCTTTCTCTCTCTATAGTTTGTTTTTCGATGAAGCTCCGGTTGAGCTTCTTTCTGACATTAAAACTCGCAATTCAAAGTTCTATGGAATCATATGAACATGGAGAAACTCAATTTCAACAATTTATAATCCTTGGGAAGGAACCATAGAACAAAGTTGGAGAGAAAAACCAAATCGGTTTGGGTGAACTAGACCCGAACCGGATTGAATTGATTTAAGAAACGAGTCGGTTTATGAACCGAAATTGATAATGAGATGGTAAACCGGGAATTTTATGGACCATAACTGACCCAAGGAGTCACAAAAGACATGGAAATGGACTAGTCAAGGAATTGGGGATGAAAACCAAGCCGGTTCAGGTGAACTAGATCCGAACTAGTCTGGACCGGTTTGAACCACTATTGAACCGAATCCTAAATTCATTTTACTAGGTGGCATAAATAATTCAAATTGGAGATTTGAGACCACCATTGGATAGAAAATGAATTTAGAAATTTTTAGATTTTAAAAACTCGGTCCAATGTGGGGTGAATCGGTCGGTTTAAGCTTTGAACCTAGTTCGGACCGGTTCAGTTTAAGCTCCGATATGGGGTCTTTTCTGAGCCAAACTAGGCGAGGTCAGGTTCTTTACAACCGGGGAGAAGTTAGCTACACACCTGTAGTCTCTGTTTGCTTTGAGGGTCGATGGAGAAACACCAGCGTGATAAAAGAGTAAAGTAGCTCCAGCAGATCGAAGCTACCCTGTTTCGGCCGAGTTGAAATTGGCCATTTCGAGGCCTCCTCAGGCCAAACCAAGCATTCCCATCACTTCCTCAGCTGTCCCACGGATGAATTAGGACTAAGAGGTAAGCCAATTCGGCTCCCCTTTGCAATTTCTGGCCAGTGCTAGAGAGAGAACCAACAGAATTTCAATGAAAAAATTCTAATCCAATTTGGCAACAATTGATGCAATTCTTGATTCTAGGAAGAACCTAAGGATGAGAGCTATCTTTCCAGATCGAAAGCTCGGACCGCCGTGCCCTCCCTGGTGAGTAATCAAAGCTTTCTCTCTCTATAGTTTATTTTCCGACGAAGCTCCGGTTGAGCTTCTTTCCGGCATTAAAACTCGCAATTCAAAGTTCTATGGAATCATATGAACATGGAGAAACTCAATTTCAACAATTACAGGTGTTTGATCGGTCAATTTGATGAAATCAAATTCGGCTGTGTTAAATAGTTGGAATTGGGGGAAATTGGGCATTTTCAAAAATTCGAGGGATCGAAATACAATTTCCTAAAATTGAGGGTCAATTGGGCATGATAAAAATGTTAGAGGGCTAATTGAGGAATTTTAGAATTTTTGGGGTGAAACTTACCATTTTTGTAAAGGAAAGGCAAAATGGTAATTTTGGAAAAGTTGGGGGACCAAATTGGAAATTTGGAAATTTAAACCCCTTTTGTGAAAGGGAATAAATTGTGGTCCTTTGATAAATTTTAAATGTTTCAGGACTCAATTTGAGGAAACACCTTCATTAGGGACTTAAAGTTAAAGAGAAATAACTTTAGGGACCAAATTGCAAATAAATGAAAGTTTGAGTTTCTCATTCATTTTGAATGAATGAAGGCTATTAGGCCAAAGGATAATGAACTGAGATGTTCATATCATGTAGGAATACGAAGTACTGGGAACGTCAACAAGGATAAGCTTGCGTGAATACAAAGAACTAGTCTAGTGGAATTCAAGGCATTAATGAGTGAGTGGGTTTATTTACATCATACTCGGTTGGGAAGATGAGCACAACTTAAAGTTAAAAACCACTTAACAGTTGTGAGTGAAATTTTATATCATACTCGGTTTGGGATGATAAGCACATCGAAATGAAAATTAACCACTATGTGGTATTTTAAACATCACGACTTAGAGTAGTGATGTGAAAACCATGCGGAAAAACTACTTACCGATTGTAAGTAGATCATACCCGCTTGGTATGATGAAACTTCCTCGAAGGAAGTTGAAAACCCGTTCATTGGTTATGAATGGAGATGTCCTTATATCGATTCGATATAATGGACAGTGAAAACATATTTTTGTCCGAAGTGTTCTCCTCTGACTGTGTGTCAATGCTTAAACTATTTGAGAGACCTTCTTGACAGGAGCTCGAATAGCTCTAATAGGTCGGGGGGCCTCGGTTTTGGAACTTGGGTGCTAATATGCCCGATTTTGAAAACGTCGTACAGTGGGCCCAAGGCTAGTTGCCACGATCAGTAGCTCATAAACAAACATGAATTATATGCGATAAAACTTTAAATAAAGGAATTGTCTAGCAATGGTACCATGATAGGATCGACATACTTAGTCAACTAGCGGCAGTGTGACATGACAGGTCGACGGACCATTCAAGACAAACAACTATGGGTTGAGTTGAGAGTCGGGGCCATTGTACCAGTGGCACCACAAATTATATGGCATAATGAGAAAACATTGTTTGTGAAGGCACTATGACTACGAGATCATCAAGACTCCCATGAGGGGTAGTGATACATCCTAAGGGCCTTGGACGACTCGGCGAGTATAAGTGCAGTTCGTCGTTCTATGTGACCGTGCAAAATTTGGAGTAGCACCAAGCGCATGAGACCGGGGTGGGGACGGGATGAGGTCTCTATCCTCATAACGAACATGAAGAATTTGTTTTGGGAATGTGGGTCGGATGTCGCGAACATCCACTCATTCTTAGGGTAGAAGTGGACGTACTTCTATCCGAATGGCCGGTAAAGTCGCTACGAAGCCACAAGTGGGTTTAGTGGTCGTGCTGACCTGTGAATGTGTGTAACCTTAATGATGAAGGATGTGTGTTGGGTGATGACACATCGTGGTTAAAAAGAAATGGTGATAAACATGAGAATTTGAATGAAATGATTTTGAAAATAGAGTAGTCTGGTACACTCCAAAAATAAATGTTTTCTATAAAGTCCAAACTTTTGAAAACTCATTCATTGAGTAGCCGTACTCACCCCCTCCCTTATATATCTTTTAGGAGATTTCAAAAAGCCTACCCTTAAGGACCATCAATAAGACGCTGTGAGATAGATATGGTGAATTTAAAATGCTATACAGTTTTGATTATGCTATTCTAGAAAAAGGTGCAGGTTTAAAGGACGCCTTACTCTTTATGGTTTATAATAAGGGGAAACCCTTTAATAAACTGGGAGAGTGGCGGGTTGTTCACGGGGATCCGACCAAACCGGGTCGGGGCGTGACAAGAAGACTTGTGAAGCTCGATGTAGCTTCAAGTGCATGAGACCGAGGTGGGGTCAGGATGAGGTCTTTGTCCTCTTACAGACACAAAGAATTGTTATGGGATTGACGGTCAGATGTCACGAACATCCACTCATTCTCAAGGTTGAAGTGGGCGTACTTCTATATAGGATGGCAGTAAAGTCGCTCCGACACCACAAGTGGGTTCTATGGATGGGCTGACCTACGATGGTTTGTTTGACCTTCATGATGAAGGATGTGTATTGAGTGATGACACACCGTGGTAATAAGAAATGGATATAAAAAAAAATTTGAAGTTGAGAATGAAATGTTTTAAAAGAAAATGAGTCTGGCACACTCCAATTCAAACATTTTTTTCTAAATGTTAAATTTTGAAAACCCATTCACTAAGTCATTGTACTCACCCCTCCCTTATACCCTTTTTCTGGTAAACCAAGGAAAACCTACCCAAAGACCCCACCTAACTACACCTGCAAGACAGGTATGTAAAGTTTTAAATTTCATGTAGTTTTGATTAATGTTATTCTAGGAAAGGTGCATGTATAAAAGACGCCTTACTCCTCACGGTTTAAAGAAAGGGAAAACCCTTAATAAATTGGAAGAGTGGCGGGTTGCTCACGGGGATCCGACCAAACCGGGTTGGGGCGTGACAAAACTAGACTAGTTCAGGTGAACCGAATATGAACTAGTTTCTCAATTCATTTTTCTTGGTGACATAAATTATTCAAATTAAGAAATTGAAGCAACATTAGATAGAAAATAAATTTAGAAAATTTTAATTTTGAGAACATCGGTCGAATCGGGCTTGAACTGGTCGGACCGGTCTAGTCTGGTTCAAAACAATGTCGTCTTCTTCCTTTAGATGATAGCACTGTTCATTCAATTCAGAAACGGATGGCATTGACGAAGGAAAAATAACTTCGTTCAGGGCATTTCAGGGCGAGGATAAGCTTGACCAATATATGAAATGGTTGAGCAGAGAGTTCTCGAGTTCCCTATATAATGAGCTCATCTCAATTCATCCTCCTCACATCTAAAATCTCCATTCTCTCCAACTGCTCCATCTTTCGGCGAAGCTCGGAACAGAGCTTTAATATATGCGTTTTTCTTAGCCTCAAAAGACAAGGTCGGGTTCTTTAGACTTTGGGGGAAGTCAACTACCTGATAGCAACCTCTGATCAATCTGAGGACCGCCGAAGAATTGCCAGCGAAATCAAATAGTGAAGCAGCTCTAAATGATTAAAGCTGCCCTATTTCGGCCAAGCTGAAATCAACCAAATTCAGCCCTCCTCCGGCCAAACCAAGCCCTTTCGACATTACCACGACCCTCACACGACCACAATAGAGCTGCAAGGTAAGCTAATTTGGCCCCACTCTATCATTTTTGGTTGGCATTAGAGAGAGAAACTATGAAACTTCACTGGCAGAATTCTCCCCTTATTCAATATGAATTCTAGCGATTCTTGATCCTAGTAGGAACCTCAATACGAGAGCTACCTACCCTATCACACCGTGTTTTTAGTAACCCGAAATTTATGTCGAAATTTTTTTTGGAATTATATTTTAAGTTTAAAATTCAATTGATATAATTGGAATAAATTTGATTTAAAATAAAATGAAAAGTGTTGTTTTGACCGAAATAAATAAGTTGATGGAATGAATAGGGTAAATACCTAGTAAATTCCTTTAGAAAATAATGAGATAATTATGTGAATTTGGTTTAGAACAAAACTATTAGTAATTTATAGTATTAGTCCTATGTCCATATCATAAATACCCATAAATTAATATCTACATTCAATTAATGGAATTAATACCCATAAATTAATAACTACATTCAATTATTGTAATTAATACCTATATTCAATTATTGGAATTAATACCCATAAATACCCATCAATTTCCTAATTTAATAAGAATAACTGACAACATTAATACCCATAAATACCCATAATATAGTAATAAATCTTCCTCATTTAACAACAATTTTACAACTATATATGGAGCTTAGAACAATTTATCGAAGTGACACCAACTAATCTAAGAGAGCAATTCGAGAAGAAGAGAGCTACCTAGTCCACTAGTCCTTGCTAACACCTCAAACATCATTTTTGACATGATCACATTAGATCTACGAGATTAATACTCCCTACCTAGGAAATTCTCAATCTCGACATCCACCATGCAACAACTAAATATAAGGAAAATGGGTAAGTATTGGAGCAGAGAAACACTAATAAGACCAACCAGGGATGGGTACGTGGGAATCCCTCCACGATGAACATATCTTTGGATAAAAGGTGAGTGGGCTAATTTACACTTCATACTCGATTGGGATGATGAGCACCTTTTCTAAATTGGAAACCACCATGAGTGGGCATATTTAACGTCATACCCAGTTGGGGTGATTAGCAAGTTTAAGAGTTAAAAACCTACTTATCGATTGTGAGTGGGATTACCTATCATCATACCCAGTTGGTATGATGAATTTCCTTGAGGAAAGGAGAAACCCGCTTACCGGTTGTAAGTGGAGTTATCATCACACCAGATGGTGTGATGAAGTTGAAAATAACCTTTTTGTCTAAAGTATTCTCCCTTGACTGTGTTCCAATGCTTAAAATATTTGGGAGACCTTCTTAACGGGAGCTAGAACAACTTAGATAGGCCAGAGGCCTTGGTTTTTTAACTCATGGGGCTAAATGCCTGGTTTTGGAAAATAACGTACAGTGGGCCCAAGGCTAGTTGGCACGAGCAGGAGCTTGTACACAATCACGGTATCTTAAAGCCATGAAAATTATTAATGAATGCATTATGTAATTTCGCCATAGTACCAAGTTAGGACTGACATACTCGTTGGACTAGCGGCAATGTGTTAGGGCCATATCGATGGACCAGCCTAGACAAATAGCTATAGGTCGAAGTGAGGGTCGGGGCCGTTGGACCAGTGGCACCAAAGATAAATGGCTTTGTGGAAAATTATTGTTGGTGCTTGAACTTGAGGTTCGGGACCATCAAGACACCCAAGAGGGGTAGTGATGTGTCCTAGGGGCTATTGGATGGCATGGTGGAGATAATGGCAGTTTATCATGCTAGCAGTCAAGGAAGCTCGATGTAGCTTCATACGCATGAGATTGGGTGGGGTTGGAATGAGGTCTTTGTCCTCATATGGATACGAAGTTGATTTCAAGTTTGAGGGTTGGATGTTGCAAACATCCACTCATACCTAGGGTAGAAGTGGACGGGCTTCTATCTAGGTGGCCGGTAAAGTCGCTCTAATGCCATAGGTGGGTGTAGTGGGTGGGCTATCCTGCAAATGTGTGATTCCCTTCATGAGGAAGGGCGTGTGTTGTTTGCTAAACATACCTAATGGGGAAATGAGAAAAAGGTTAAGAAAACCTTAGAAAGGATTTAGGAATCCTTGGAAAAAGAAATGGTAAAACCTTGGAATAAGGTTTGGAAAAGAAATTAAAATCCTTTTAAAAGGAAATGACAACCATGGCAGGGTAAAGGTTTTGAAAACCAAACTTAGAGAAAAAACCCTCTTATTACAGAAATGATAACTTTGGTGTGGCTATTTTTAATACCCACTTACTAAGTTGTAGAACTCACCCATTCCTTTTACCCCTTTCAAGTAACCAAGGGAAAAAATAAACTTAAAAACCTCCCTTTATGGGAACTGTAAAGACATGTCTGTCTATTTAAAAGACTATCAATTTTGTATAATGTTATTCCAGGAAAGACAGGAAAAATGTCACCTTACTCCTTGCGGTTTAGAAAATGTTGAAACCCTTCATGAACCAAAGGGAGTGGCGGGTGGCTCATGAGGATCCGACCAAAGTAGGTGGGGGCGTGACATGCCTAAATAGAGAGCTCGGACCGCTGCACCTCCAATCATAAGCTTTTGAAGAATTCTCTCACTATGCATAGTTTTTCGGCAAAGCTCTGTTTGAGCTCATTCTAGCCTCAATTCATACAATTCAAAGCTCAATTGAATCGTATGAAAGTGTAGGAACCGATTTACACCTCCAATTGAAGAAATAACCCCAATTACATGGTCCATTTGAAGAAATCATATTCAACCAATTTGAAAAGGGGAAATTAGGGGAAAATTTTGGGAAAAATTGGGGATTTTGTAAAATTGAGGGCCCATTTTGTAATTTTCCAAAATTAAGGGCCAATTGACCATGAAAAAGGTGTTGGGGGACCAATTGGTTGATTTTTGAAACATTTGGTGTCAAATTGCCATTTTTGGAATGTAGGGGAAAAATGGTAATTTTTGAAAAGTTTGGGACCAAACTAGGAAATTGGAAAACTTGAGTCCCTTAAACAATTTTGAGTAAATTGAGGACCTAAAGAGAATTTTTGGAAGTCAATTTGGGGAAAAGTTGGCACTAGGGACCTAAAGTCAAAGAAAATGAACTTTAGGAACGTAAGTGCAATTAACAAACAATTTTGAGTCTAGTCGCTTATATATGAGAAATGAAGGCTGTTATGCCAAACTTTAATAGATAAGGGTGCCCAAACCATGTAGGAACCCGAGAGACTAGAACGCCAGCAAGGATAAGCAAGCATGGAGGCAAAAAAAGACTAGAGAAGGATATACCACAGTCATTGGGTGAGTGGGCTTATTCACATCATACCCGGTTGGGATGATGAGCACTCTAGAAACGAAAAACCACTTGTAAGTAGAATTCTAACATCACACCTAGTTGGAGTGATGTGCGAACTAAGCTAAAACCTACTTACCAGTTGTAAGTAGAAGGAAACATACTCGGTTGGTATGATGGACTTCCTTGAATGAAGGAGAAACCCGCTTGTTTATTGTAAGTGTACATATCATCACACCTAGTTGGTGGGATAAAGTGATAAATTATATTTTGTCAGAAGTGTTCTCCCCTAACCGTGTGAAAATGCTTAAACCCTTTGGGAGACCTTCTTGATGGGAGCTAGAAAACTCAGATAGGCCAGATGCCTCAATTTTTGAACTTATGGGGCTAAATGCCTAGTTTTGGAAAATCATGTGCAATGGGCCCAAGGCTAGTGGGTACGAGCAAGAGCTCATAAACAAACATTAGTTATAAAAGCCATGAAAACTATTAATAAAATGGTTGCGTGATTTCACCATGGTATCAAATTAGGACCGATAATACTTGATGGAATGGCGGCAGTGCGTCAGGGCCAAATTGACAGATTGGCCAAGACAAACAACTACAAGTTAGGTTGAAGGTTGGGGCTGTTGGACCACTAACACCAAAGATAAATATCCAATTGTGAAAATTATTATTTTGTGCATCCACTTGAGGTACATGACCATCAAGACGCCCAAGAGGGGGGTAGTGATGCGTCCTAAGGGCTACTAGACGACAAGGTGGACATAAGGGTAGTTTGTCGTGCCCGTAGTCGGGAAGCTGGACGTAGCTTCTTGCCCATGAGACTGGGGTGGGGTCAGGATGAGGTCTCTATACTCATACGAACACAAAGTTGTTTTTAGGTTTGAGGGACGGATGTCGAGAATATCCACTCAGACACAGGGTAGAAGTGAATGGGCTTCTATCTTAGTGGCCAGTAAGGATGCTCAAAGCCACAAGTGGGTGCAGTGCACGGTTTGCTCATGCAAATGTGTGTTCCCTTCCTGATGAAGGGCGTATGTTGTCTGTTAAACACACCTAATGTGGAAATGAGGAAAAAGGTTTTGGGAACTAGAACATGGGAAAAACTTTCTTCCAAAGAAAGCAACAGCCCTGCCACAATTTTGTTTAAAACTATTGGTTATGAAAATTCACTTCCAACCCCACTCACTGAGTTGTAGAACTCACCTCCTCTTTTATATCCCTTTTAGGCTTAGGGGCAAAACATGACTAAAGAAAACACCATGATCTACACTCTGTTAGGTATGCTTAAAAGTTCTTTCAAGATTGCATTTTTATTGGCTCATGTTATTCCAGGGAATAAGGTTTAAATTACGTCTGGCTCATCTTGATTAAAGGAAGGGGAAACACCTCTTAAACCAAGGGAGCAGTGGGTTGATCATGGGGATCCGACCAAACCAGGTTGGGGTGTGACATAAATACTCGAATCGTGTAGGATGATCGATTCAAGAACTTATGTTGAGGAGCACAAAGCTTACCAAGATCTAGTCGGGGACAAGTCGAGACATACCAAGTGAGTGAGTTTCAGCAACATGTTTGGTTGGGCTGATGAACGCACCTTCATGAATTGAAAATTATTTTTTGGATATACTCTCCCCTGATTGCTTGAACCTGCTTAAAATTTTTGGGAGACTTTTTCGAATAAAGCATGAATCATTAAATAACTAGAGATAGTCTTGCTTGAGTGGTCCCAAGTCCAATGGGCACGGGCTTTTGACTGTAGACAAATAGATGAGTACTAAATCTATGAAAACTCTTATAATGGACAATTATGTGTGATTGCTACTGAGCCATGACAAGGGTTGTCAAACTCATTCAGCTAGTGGTCACTAAGTTGAAGTTAGGTAGTCGAACGCATTGGGCAGATAATACCAAGCCAAAGTCGGGTCAACAAACTCATGTGGGCCGGTAGCACTAAAGATAAAAGTTATTAACTAAAAAGACTTGTTATTTGTGCATGCATGAGATACGGAACCATCGAGGTGCCCGGTATGGGGTAGCAGTGGTTATAAGGGCTATTGAACCACCCAGGGAGCATAAGGGAAGATTTGTAGTTGAGTATGTGGGGAAGCTCAAGGAGCTTCATGGGCATTGACACCGAGGTCAGAGGGGGAGATATCTTGACACTTGTTCCACCCAAGTAGAGATACCCGAATGGAGCAAGGGAAGGTGGCAGGTTGCTCATGGGGTCCCAGCCAAACCAAGCTAGGGCGTGACAACTCTAGTTGTATAAAAACCTAGGTTTTCCAAACATATTTCAAAATTGACTCATGAAACATTGACTAATAAGCACCCTTTACCCTATAGGAATATGGCCCCACGAAAAGTAGTCAAACCAACCCACAAAGCCCTCGGACCCTTGAAGATTTCATGCCAAACAAGGGAGGTAGCTCGGGAGCACTTGAACCTAGGAGAGCTTGAACCACTACACTTAGGATAACCCTCAAGTGGAGGGAGCTCTATGACCAATTCATGAAGATATTAAAGAAACCCAACCCTCCTTGGGAAGGAATTGATTGCCTGACAAAAAGTACACCTCCCAAGGAAGATAAGATTCCTCCCCTAGAACCGTAAGAATCAGAACTAGCCTGAGCTCAAGAGGAAGCTAAAAGGAACTACTAGGAGGTGTACTACAACTATCTGAGAGTGTTCCATAAACTCCCACATGTCCGGATCAACATAGAACACGCGAATCTTATGCGGCAAGTCTACAATTGTGAAGCGCTGATATGAGAAAGGTACGGGATTGTCGTGGCTCATGAAGTCAGAGCCCGGGGAGTACCAAGCGAGGCATCCCCATTACGGTACAAGGAGCTTAGCCTGAATTTGTATAAGGGATGCCAAAGGCACTACATTGGCCCTAGCTCCCCTCGAAAGTGGGCATCAACCTCCGAGCCATCAGATGAGGAGTCCCATAACTTTCCGAAGGTGGACTCTTGATCAGTCAATATGTGGGATTAGAGCAAGAGTTGAGTACTTTCAACCCATGTAATAAGACAATTATGTCAACTTCCTATAAATAAATGAAAAGTTCTCCTTTTTACATCAAATTTTGGATCGTATAAGGATAAGAACACAAAAAGCAAGAAGGAACCCTTCCCACTAAGAGGAGGAAAATCAGGGATAAGATAAGGAGGGACGAAGGGGGACCCTAAAACCATATAAAGACTATAGGAAAGGGGCGAACCCCCCTGAGGTGATACATGAGTAGATGGGATTAAGGACCCCTCAATAATAAGGTTAAAAGTCTGGCCTACAAGAAATTTGGGTACAATAAACCCCGGATAAAGGGAGTCAAAGAATAGAGACCTGGGAAGGACACCTGGACTTATCAAACCAATGACTGAATATAAGAAACAAATACCAAAGGTATGCTCTAGGGGAGCATACCCTAAGGGAACGGGTAACCCCTAGGGAGATGCTGGTTGAGAATGTCACAAGAGGGATCAAACTTATAAAGACCAATTGGAGGAAAGAATGAAAGTTAGAATATATATATATATACCCCAACGAGGGGTGATGAGCACGACGAAGGAAGTCAACACAATAGGGAAAAATAAAATGATGGATTGTGGATATAAGGAGGTAAAAGCCGCTAAACAACAAATTATAAATTGCATTATGAATAGACAAGAGGGATTGGGCCTTAGTAAAAATGAAATGGGGAAGGAGCATCACCAAGTCACTACTACCCAAAGAAAGTAATAAGGATAGGTTACACTTGAGGATGGACAGTGAACCCAACCGTAAGGGCCACTATGAGCCTACTTGGTGGAGACATGCTAAGGGAGAAGTCAAGGGTGCCAAAGATAGGGCATCATCTATCGCACACGAGTGACAAGGCTAAGTTCTAGCTGAAAATAAAGTGGCAACCCAATTACCAAAAAAATAGACAGAAACGATGACGAGGATTGCACCATGATGAAGTAGACAATGAGGGATAAATTGCCCAATGTATCGAATGAGGATTAAGGAAGGAAAGTGCAAAGTAGGCATTGTCTAGGGAAAATGAATGAGCCCTCACAGTGCAATGACAAGAAATTATGAATGAACAAATAAGGAGGTTGAAGTGCCCTATAAATCCAAAAGAAGCTAGGTCCACTGATGGTGACAACGATGGATCGACATCCCTAAGAATAGAAAGGGAAGTAGGCGTCATCATAGAAATCAATGAACCCTAAGAAGCCTAAAGAAGTTGGATGTAAAATCGAGGGGGATGACTTACTCCTTGGAGGGGAGCCAATGCTTTCAGTTGCACAGCTGAGTGGGAACCATGCAGTAAACCATGAGCAAAGGGTACAAGAATCATGGAATGAACTGGTGAGTCCAAAGAATTGATAGGTAGACCGTGAGGAGTCAAATTGGGAGGAAGGCCTGTGAAATGGAAACGAGCGAACCAGGATGGATTAGGGAAGGAAACACTATCTAGGGAAGTCATTAGGCTTAAGGAAGTACATGAGGTCTAAGTAAAGGAGAGAGCTGTAAGAATTGTTGTGTAAATGTATCAACAAGTAAGACAAGTCAGATACACTAAATTCTAGGGAATAATAGTGTCACGCCCCGACCCAGTTTGGTCGGATCCTCGTAATCAACCCATCGCTCTCTTGGTTTAAGAGGGGTTTCCCCTTATTTTAATCAAGAGTAGCCAGGCGTAATTTCAAACCCTGTTCCCTGGAATAGCATAAATCAATAAAGATGCAAGCTTAAAAGTGGCATTAAGTATACCTAACGGAGGGTATATCCTCATGTTTTCTTTGGTCATGTTGCCTTACTCCTAAAAAGGGGTAATAAAGAGGGCTTGAGTTCTACCACTTTATGAGTGGGTATTGGGAGTGAGTTTTCAAGAAATAGTTTTGTTCAAAGTGTGCCAAGATTATCATTTCTTTAAGAATGATAATTCCTCAAGTTTTGATTTTCAAAACCTTTTTCCCATTTCCATATTAGGTGTGTTTAGCAACCAGCACACTCCCTTCATTAGGAAGTATAACACAAATGTGCAGGTATAGCCCATCCACTAGACCCACTTGTGGCTCGGAGCGTCATTACCGACCACCAATATAGAAGTCCGTCCACTTCTACTCTAGGTCTGAGTGAATGTTCTCGACTTCTGACCCTCAAACCTAAATACCACTCCATGTCCGTATGGGGACAAAGATGTAAACCCCGCCCTTTTGAACTAAGGAAAACCGGGAAGGGAACCGGTCAAACCGAGTGGGAAAACTGAACCGGTTCACAAACCCGATCAATTGTGAATGGGCAAGTTAATAATTTACAACTCCCAGGTGATCCAAAGGGTTCATAATACTAGGAAAAAGAAGCTTAGGATGAATTGGAAGAGGAAAATTTGACCGGTTTGGATGAACCGGGTCCAACAGGATTGAATCGGTTTATGAACCGAGTTGGTTCATGGACCGGAACCGATAGAGATTAGGAAAAACAAAGGATATTGTACTCAAAAGAAATTCATAAACCTTGGGAAGGAACCATAGAACAAAGTGGGAGAGAAAAACCAAACCGTTTCGGGTGAACCGGACCTAAACCGAATTGAACCGGTTTATGGACCAAGTCAGTTTACGAACCATAATCGATAAATAGATGGTAAATTGGGAATTTTATGGACCCTAAGTGACCCAAGGAGTCACAAAAGACATGGAAATGGACTTGTGTAGGAATTGGGAATGAAAACCAAACCAGTTCAGGTGAGCCAGATCCGAATAGGTTTGGACCGGTTTGAACTACTATTGAACTGAATCCTAAATTCATTTCTCTAGGTGGCTTAAATAATTCAAATTGGAGATTTGAGGCCACCATTGGATAGAGAATGAATTTAAAAATTTTTAGATTTGAAAAACTCGATCGAATGGTGGGTGAACTGGCTAGTTAAAACTTTGAACCCGGTTCAGAATAGTGTCATCTTCTTCCTTAGGATGACAACACTCTTCACTCATCATGAAACTGAAGAAACACTGGCAAAGAAGAAATGCTTCTATTCAGGGCATTTCAGGTCTTCAATGTTAGTTATAATGGTGCCAAACGGACGACTAACAGGTCTCCGAGCTCCCTATATAAAGAGCCCCTCCCCATTCATCCTCTCCACACCAAAAAAACTCCATTCTCTCTCAACTGCTCCATTTTCTAGCGAAGCTTGAACCAGGGCTCCAACATGGGGTCTTTTCTGAGCCAAATAAGGTGAGGTTAGGTTCTTTAGAACTGGGGAGAAGTCAGCTACAAATCTGCAGTCTCCGTTCACTTCGAGGATATCCGGCGAGACGCCGACGTGATGAAATAGTGAAGCAGCTCCGATAGGCTGAAGCTGCCCTATTTCGGCCGAGCTGAAATTGGCCATTTCAACACTTCCCAACACTTCCTCAGCCCTCCCACGGCTGAATTAAGACTAAAAGATAAGCCAATTCGGCTCCCCTCTGCAATTTTCGGTCGGTGCTAGAGAGAGTACAGACAAAATTTCAATGTTAAAATTCTAACTCAATTCAACATCCATTGATGTGATTCTTGATTCTAGGACAAACCTTAGGATGAGAGCTATCTGCCCAGATCAAAAGCTTAGTCTGTCGTGTACTCACCGGTGAGTAATCGAAGCTTTCTCACTCTACAGTTCGTTTTCTGGCGAAGCTCCGTTTTAGCTCTTTCCGACATCAAAACTTGCGATTCAAAGTGCTATTGAATTGTAATAAGATGGAGGAACTCAATTTTAACTTCAATTTCAACAATTAGAGGTGTTTGATCGGTAAATTTGATTAAATCAAATTCAGATGTGCTAAGGAGTTGAAATTGGGGGAAAATTGGGGATTTTCGAAATTCAAAGGACTAAAATGTAATTTTATAAAATTGAGGGTCAATTGGACATGAAAATAATGTTGGAGGACCAACTGAGGAATTTTAAAATTTTTGGGGCAAAACTTACCATTTTTGTAAAGGAAGGGCAAAATGGTAATTTTGGAAAAGTTGGAGGAGAAATTGGAAATTTGGGAAATTAATCCCCTTTTTGTGAAATGGAATAAATTGAGGTACTATGATAAATTTTAGAAGTTACAGGACTTAATTTGAGGAAAAATCTACCTTTGGGACTTAAAGTTAAAGAGAAATAACTTTGGGGACCTAATTGCAAATAAATAGAAGTTTGACTTTCTCATTCAATTAGATGAATGAAGACTATTAGGCTTAATGATAATGAAACGAGATGTTCATATCACGTAGGAACACGAAGTACCGGGAATGCATGAATTTATGGCATTAATAGGTGAGTGGGTTTACTAACATCATACCCGATTTGGATGATGAGCACAACTTAAAATTTAAAACCACTTACCGGTTGTGAGTGGGAATATATATCATACCTAGTTGGGGATGATAAGTACCTCGGTATAAAAACCCACTGTTTAGTAGTATTTTAATCATCACTACTTAGAGAAAGTGATGTGAAAATTATGCGGAACAACTACTTACCGATTGTAAGTAGATCATACCCGGTTGGTATGATGAGACTTCCTCGAAAGAAGTTGAAAACTCATTCATCAATTATGAACGGAGATATCCTTATATCGGTCGGTATAATGGACATTAAAAACCTATTTTGTCGGAAGAGTTCTCCCCTGACTATGTGCCAATGCTTAAACAATTTGGGAGACCTTCTCGATGGGAACTCAAATAGCTCTGATAGGCCGGGGGCCTCGGTTTTGGAACATGGGGGCTAAATGCCCGATTTTGAAAATCTCGTACAGTGGGCCTAAGGCTAGTTGGCACGAGCAGGAGTTTGTAAACGAACATGATATATGTGCCATAAAACTTAATAAGTGAATTGTTTGGCCATGGTACCAAGATAGGACCGACATGCTGAGTCAACTAGCGGCAGTGCAACATGACAAGTCGACGGACCAGTCAAGAGAAACAACTGTGGGTTGAGTTGAGAGTCGGGGCCGTTGGACCAGTGGCACCACATATTTCATGGCAATATGAGAAAACATTGTTTGTGCATGCATTGAGTACGAGACCATCAAGACGCCCATGACGGGTAGTGATGTGTTCTAGGGGCACTAGATGACCTGGTGGCTATAAGGGCAGTTCGTCGTTCCGGGTGTCTGTGTGAAATTTAGAGTAGCACCAAGCGCATGAGACCGGGGTGGGGACAAGATAAGGTCTTTGTCCTCATATGGACACAAAGAAGTGATTTCAGGATTAAGGGTCAGATGTCGTGTACATCCACTCATTCCTAGGGTGGAAGTGGTCGTTCTTCTATTCGGGTGGCCGGTAAAGTCGCTCCGAAGCCACTAGTGGGTTTAGTAGTCGTACTGACCTGTGAATGTGTGTAACCTTCATGATGAAGGATGTGTGTTGGGTGATGACACACCGTGGTAAATAAGAAATGATGGAAAACCCGAATTTTTTTAAATGAAGGGATTTTTGAAAAGAAAGGACTCTGACATACTCCATATAAGTGTTTTTCTTAAAAGTTAAAAGTAGACCTTTGAAAACTCATTCACTGAGTAGTCGTACTCACCCACTCCCTTATATCAATTTTAGGAAATCCCAGAAAGCCAACCCTTAAAGACTATCAACTAAGATGCTTGTAAGACAGGTATGTAAAGTTTAAAATTTCATGTAGTTTTGATTATGTTATTCTAGGAAATGGTGCAAGTTTAAAGGATGCCTTACTCTTTACGATTTATAATAAGGGGAAGCCCTTTAATGAACCGGGAGAGTGGCGGGTTGATCACGGGGATTCGACCAAACCGGGTTGGGGCATGACAACTAGAGTGGTATTAGAGCCTGTTTCCTTGAATACATAATCGAGACTAGAAAATATAGTAACTAATAGGATTTATCCTAAAATTTTCAGATGGCTCCCAGGAGAGGAACCAAGAAAAGTTGGAATGGCTCTACTCAACACCCTACCTTCATAGGGAGACAATCTTAGAAGCTTTCCAAATGCCTGAGACCTGACAGAAATGTTGAAAGACCAAATGGGGAAGTATCCTGGAGAATGGTGCTAGTACCTATTGATGGCACAACCCTAAGTGTAAAGGAGGATGCTTATAAAGAATCCCATAGATCCCTAGTTAAATTGTGACCATTTTCTGTAATAGGGCTAAGAGCCCAACCATTTGTATGCCCATGTTAATAAAATATTCAAATTCTCTAAAACTCTATCTTTTGAGGATGTGATCTTACTAGGAATATGGCCTAAGGAAAATAAAACAAACCCACACTATCCTGAAAACTAAGGAAAAGTCGCATCCCAGTTATGGGAGATGAATCAGGAAACCTAGGAGGATTCTTACCCTTTAGCAAAGGAGATTCAGTAAGAAAACTGTCAAAGTCATCAGACTCAAGAACAGTAGAGTACCAAACCAATAGTAACCCTAGAAATGCCCTACTCGAAGGAAAGAAGGGACCACAACAATCCATGCAAGGGAATAACCTATTACAAGTATGAACGATGGAGATATTACCTGAAGAAGTGCCCAACCCTACTAAGGACAAGTACCAAGATAAACTATTACAGGTGTAAGGAAAGAAGGGGTGTTCCACACCTCATAGATTAAGGGCAATACCTCCTCAAAGGTCACAAAAGACATGAAGGATTGGAGATCGATACCATGGAGCAGGTTACGTAAACGGTTCACAAAGAGGTCAAGAAATGATGAGGTGAATGCAAAAAACTTCTTAAGAAGGTCAAACCAAGAAGGATACCTCAAATAGGGATAAGGTACATGGGAAACATACTTAGCATCCTCTCATAAGGGGCAAACACAGAAAAACGTCCCCCGAAACTCTAAGGAATGACATAGTGAGAGTGAATAAGAGAAGGAATACGCTGTGAAAGGGAAATTTGGAGGGATGCATACAACCAAGTGCCTTGAAAGAATCATTGGTTGGCAGATGGACATAACGTGGAGTGCAAGGAGACAACCCCTCATTAGAAATTACTTAAAGGAAGGAAGTATCAGAGGTGAAGACTAACCTGCTTTGGAAAAGTGATATAATTTTAAAGTACAACCGCTTTTGGAAAAAGCAGAGAAGTAAAAAATTGGAGTCTCTGACCAACCCAGTAGAAGTAAGCAAACCATAAAAAACAAGATAGTAAGAGGAAATAAATGACACCCTAAGGAAGACTGAGAGGTAGAAAGGACTACAACCTAAAAGATCATCGAGATAGATGTTAAGGACAGGAGGAATCGAGAGACAACTGCCCTAAGAAACTTAGACCAAAGGAATGGTGTAGACGAGCCAGTTAACAAACTAATACATGAGAAAGCCATAATTTGAGTTCCAACAATGAAGAGGGAGGCGGAAAGGCCAAATACTCGAGAAAAGAAGGATGAAAGAAATCCTTAAAAGGACTAAAGACTAATTAATGACTAAACTCAAGCCAAGAAAGGAATAGGCAAGCCTCTCACACAATGGTCAAGAAATCTTGAAACAAGGAAGATTTGTACGCTCCCTAAAGAAATAGACAGGTACTGGGTACGAATGACGATGCATATAGAGTATAAAAGATGTGCCTACAAGATTTGAGGAATAAAGGTAAATAGGAGAAGACAACATCAAGGGATGTCATTTAAGGGTAGAAATCCCCTAGAGCAAATGTAAGAAAAGAATAACAGGGGAAAGGCAAAGAATCCTACCAAGGAAGGAAGCCTCGAAAAGACATGCATATCCCAATTAAGAGGAAATGGAACCAACCCTTAATTAGGAAATGTTTCCAAGGAAGGAAGTATTGTAATGGCCTAGGATGACCTGTTTGGAGAGAATAGGAGAATCATGTAGAAAGAGGAAAACTAGTAATGACAGATAACCAAAGAGAATGAACAAAACCCTAAGAAAGAATGAGATGTAGTAAAGACTACACTCTATGATGGACAATAGCATGGGCATGAATACAACTGCCCAGACGATAGGACCAGAAAAATAAATAGAAAAAGAGACAGTTAAAGAACTGATCTTCGAGAGAACCATGGATTTAAACCACAACAAAGAAGGGAAAAGTTAAAAGGCCAAAACATTGGGAAAGAAGAACGAAGGAAAATCCTTAAAGCAATCGATGGCCAAAATTGGGTTTATAGTCTTAAGATGGTTAAGTGAGCCTCACGAAGGCCGAACAAGAGAATTTGAATCAAGGAGGATGTGAACCCTCCTTAAACGAAAATAATCTAATGGGTTAGCACCAAAAGATGCTGTGACAAGTATGAATGAGTGGACAACCCATACTAAGGTAATAAAGGAAAGAATGTTCGAGAAACGTTGTGAAAGTAAGTCCCCAAATAAATGTGGCTAAGAAGGAATAACCACAATTGGTAAGATGGGTCAGAGTCCACACGTACATATGAAGTCTAAAGAGTGGACGACTGAGCATAGTGTAGAGTACACGAAATAAGGCCGGTAATTAGAATCTACTCAAATAAGGAATAAGGGATGGAACAAAAAATTTAAGACAATGGAGGACTAAAAACGGGCAAATGCCCCAATATAGAAAGAGTGTGAGGAGATGAAGAAAGGAAACCTTCAAGGAATGGTAAGAAGGTGGAACATGTAACTCCTAAGGTAAAAGTCTCTACTTGAAGGAAATAGTAGAGAATTAAATCGTAAAAAGGGAAACTCCCCAAACCAAGCAAATTGACATGTAGACTGAAAGGAATCAACTCGGTAAAAAGAATTGTGAAATGATTACGAACAAGTAAGAGTGGATTAAGGCCAAAGTAAAATCCTTGAGTAAAGGATGTCATCGAGACAAAGATGGACCTAAGAAAGGATGAATCCCAGCTTGTCAGTATAGTATTAGGAAAACCCAATCAATTGGAACCGAAAAGACCCAATAAAGAAGTTGGGGAAAGATGAGTAGGTAAGAGGAATCCATGCGGTTATGTGAGACATAACTTCAAAGGCATGATGGAGGAGATGATGGTAAAAAGGATAGATGAGGAATACTATCAAAAGAAAAGAGGGATGATGTTATACGATCCTTGAAAGGTCTAAAAGCAAAGAGAGACACTCTAGGAGATGTTCCAAAAATCAAATGGACAGAGACAGGTCATAGAAAATGCCATGCTGCAAGGGCATGTAAGTCCAACAACCCCGAGGAGAATATGACTCAAAGTAAAGAAGAGTCAGCTAATAAGCACGACGAGGTCAAATATAACAATTTGGACCGAAGTTATAATAGACAACGAATGGAGGAAGGGTCAAAATTGGACAAAAGGTGATAATAAAGAAAACCATTGAAATAATTATGTAACGCTCGAAAGAACATCAAGTTAAAGGTTTCAATGACCAAGTAGTTAACTAGACACGAAAATGGTTCCTTATCTTAGACTTTCCAATCTTGAGTACAGAACCTCAAGGGGAAGAATGTTGCTCTAAACAAAGAAAGAGAAAAAAATCTAAGAACCTACGCTGAAGTAAGGTATGTCCAGTTATGACAAACTCCATGGAGGGAGTAAATAATACAAAGGAAAAGGAATTCCTTAAGAGAAGGTTGTAAAAAGGGCTAATTGAAAGAACGAGAGAAGAGTTTGCATATTAAGTAAACACCAAAGGGGCATCAAAGGAAATGATTCCTCATACAAGGTTTCTAATTAAGTTTTGGGACAAAACTCCTAAAAGGAGGGGAGAGTTGTAAACCCCACCCTTTTGAACTAAGGAAAACCAGGAAGGGAACTGGTCAAACCGAGTGGGAAAACTGAACCGGTTCACAAACCCGATCAATTGTGAATGGGCAAGTTAAGAATTTATAACTCTCAGGTGATCAAAATGGTTTATAATACTAGGGAAAAGAACCCTAGGATGAATTGGAAGAGGAAAATTAGACCGGTTTGGATAAACCGGGTCCAATAAGATTGAACCGGTTTATGAACTGAGTCGGATCATGAACCAAAACCGATAGAGATTGGGCAAAACAAAGGAATTCAACTCCATTGTACTCCAAAGAAATTCATAAACCTTGGGAAGGAACCTTAGAACAAAGTGGGAGAGAAAATCCAGACCGGTTCGGGTGAACCGGACCCGAACTAGATTGAACCAGTTTAAGGACTAAGTCGTTTTATGAACCGGAATCGATAAAGAGATGGTAAATCAGAAATTTTATGGACCCTAAGTGGCCTGAATAGTCACAAAAGACATAGAAATGGACTTGTGAAGGAATTGGGAATGAAAATCAAACTGGTTCAGGTAAACCGGATCCGAACCTGTTCGGACCGCTTTGAACCACTATTGAACCGAATCCTAAATTCATATCTCTAGGTGGCTTAAATTATTCAAATTGGATATTTGACGCCACCATTGGATAGAGAATGAATTTAGATTAATTTAGAAATTTTTAGATTTGAAAAACTTGATCGAATGGGGGTGAACCGGCCGGTTTAAGCTTTGAACCCGATTCGGACCGGTCCGATCTGGTTCGAAACAGTGTCATCTTCTTCCTCAAGATGACAACACTGTTCACTCACCGGGAAACTGAAGAAACGCCAATGAAGAAGAAACACTTATGTTCGGGGCATTTCAGGTCTTCAATGTTAGTCATAACGATGCCAAACGGATGGCCAACGGGTCTTTGAGCTCCCTATATAAAGAGCCCCTTCCCATTCATCCTCTCCACACACAAAAACTCCATTTTCTCTCCACTGCTCCATTTTTCGATGAAGGTCAAACCAGAGTTCCATCATGGGGTCTTTTCTAAGCCAAACAAGGCGAGGTCAGATTCTTTAGAACCGGGGAGAAGTCAGCTACATGACTGTTGTCTCCGTTCACTCCGAGGGTCGCCGGCGTGATGAAATAGTGAAGTAGCTCTAGCGGACCGAAGGTGACCTGTTTCGGCCAAGCTGAAATTGGCCATTTCGAGCCCTCCTCAGGCCAAACCAAGCCTTCCCAACACTTCCTCATCCCTCCCACGGCCGAATTAGTACAGAAAGGTAAGCTAATTCAACTCCCCTCTACAATTTCCGGCCAGTGCTAGAGAGGGAATGGGCTGAATTTCAATGATGAAATTCTAACTCAATTCGGCATCAATTGATACAATTATTGATTCTAAGATGAACCTTAGGATGAAGGTTATCTGCCTAGATCGAAAGCTCGAACCGCCATACCCTCACCAGTGAATAATTGAAGCTTTCTCTCTCTATAGTCCGTTTTCCGGCGAAGCTCCGTTCGAGCTCGTTCTGACGTCAAAACTTCTGATTCAAAGTGCTATTGAATCGTAAGAAGATGGAGAAACTCAATTTTCACTTCAATTTCAACAATTAGAGGTGTTTTATTGGTCAATTTGATGAAATCAAATTCGATTGTGCTAAGGAGTTGAAATTAGGGAAAAATTGGGGATTTTCGAAATTCAAAGGACCAAAATGCTATTTTATGAAATTAAGGGTCAATTGGGCATGAAAATAATATTGGAGGACCAATTGTGGAATTTTGAAAATTTTGGGGCAAAACTTACCATTTTTGTAAATGAAGGGCAAAATGGTAGTTTTGAAAAAATTGGAGGACCAAATTGGAAATTTGGGAAATTAATCCCCTTTTTGTGAAATGGAATAAATTGTCCTATGATAAATTTTAGAAGTTTTGGGACTCAATTTGAGGAAAAACCAGCATTAGGGACTTAAAGTTAAAGAGAAATAACTTTGGGGACCTAATTGCAAATAAATCGAAGTTTGACTTTCTCATTCATTTGGAATAAATGAAGACTATTATTCCGAAGAATAATGAACCGAGATGTTCATATCGTGTAGGAACACAAAGTACCGAGAACGCCAACAAGGACAAGCTCGCGTGAATACAAAGAACTCGTTTAGTGGAATTCACGGTAATAACGGGTGAGTGGGTTTACTAACATCATACACGGTTGGGATGATGAGCACAACATAAAATTTAAAACCACTTACCAGTTGTGAGTGGGATTATATATCATACATGGTTGGGGATGATAAGTACCTTGGTATAAAAACCCACTATTTAGTGGTATTTTAATCATCACTACTTAGAGAAAGTGATGTGAAAATTATGCGAAAAAACTACTTACCGGTTGTAAGTAGATCATATCCAGTTGGTACGATGAGACTTTCTTGAAGGAAGTTGAAAACCCATTCATCGATTATGAATGGAGATGTCCTTATACCGGTCGATATAATGGACAGTAAAAACCTATTTTGTTAGAAGTGTTCTCCCCTGACTGTGTGGCAATGCTTAAATAATTTGGGAGACTTTCTCTACAAGAGCTCGAATAGCTCTGATAGGTCGGGGGCTCAGTTTTAGAATTTGGGGGCTAAATGCCCGGTTTTAAAAATCTCGTATAGTGGGCCCAAGGCTAGTTGGCACGAGTAGGAGCTCATAAATGAACATGATATATGTGCCATAAAACTTAATAAGTGAATTATTTGGCCATGGTACTAAGATAGGACCGACATGCTGAGTCAACTAGCGGCAGTGTGACATGACAGGTCGATGGACCAGTCAAGACAAACAACTACGGGTTAAGTTGAGAGTCGGGGCTGTTGGACCAGTGGCACCATAGATTTCATGGCAATACGAGAAAACATTGTTTGTGCATGCACTGTGAGTACGAGACCATCAAGATGTCCATGAGAGGTAGTGATGTGTCCTAAGGGCACTAGACGACCTGGTGGCTATAAGGGCAGTTCATCGTTCCAAGTGTCTGTGCAAAATTTGGAGTAGCACCAAGCACATGAGATCGGGGTGGGGACATGATAAGGTCTCTTTCCTCGTATGGACACGAAGAAGTGATTTCAGGATTGAGGGTCAAATGTCACGTACATCCACTCATTCCCAAGATAGAAGTGGTCGTGCTTCTATCCGGGTTGCCGGTAAAGTCACTCTGAAGCCACTAGTGGGTTCAATAGTCGTACTGACCTGTGAATGTGTGTTAGGTGATGACATACCGTGGTAAATAAGAAATGATGGAAAACCCCGAATTTTTTTAAATGAAGAGATTTTTGAAAAGAAAGGTGTTTGGCACACTCCATATAAATGTTTTTCTTAAAATTTAAAAGTAGACCTTTGAAAACCCATTCACTAAGTAGTCGTACTCAACCCCTCCCTTATATCCCTTTCAAGAAATCCCAAAAACCCTTAAAGACTATCAGCTAAGATGCCTGTATGACAGGTATATAAAATTAAAAATTTCATGAAGTTTTGATTATGCTATTCCAGGAAATGATGCAGGTTTAAAGGATGCCTTACTCTTTACGGTTTATAATAAGGGGAAACCCTTTAATAAACTAGGAGAGTGGCAGGTTGATCATGGGAATCCGACCAAACCAGGTCGGGGCATGACAAGAGACCTCATCCTGACCCCACCCCGGTCTCATGTGCAAGATGCTACTCTGAGCTTCTCGACTGTTTGGCACAACGAACTGCCCTTATCTCCACCATGTCGTCCAGTAGCCCTTAGGACCCATCACTACCCCTCTTTGGCGTCTTGATGATCCTGTACCACAAGTACATGCACAAACAATAGTTTTCATATAGCCATTATCTTTGGTGCCACTAGTCCAACGGCCTCGACCCTCAACCTGACCTGCAGCTATTTGTTTAGGCCGGTCCATTGACCTGGCCCTGACGCACCGCCACCAGTCCATTAATATTGTCCGTCTTGACTCGGTACCATGGTGAAATCACACAGTCATTTCATTAGAAAATTTCATGGCTTTCATAACTCAAGTTTGTTTATGAGCTCTAGCGTGTGCCCACTAGTCTTGGGCCCACTACACGTGATTTTCCAAAATCGGACATTTAGCCCCATGAGTTAAAAAATGAGGCCTCTTGCCTATCTGAGTTGTTCTAGATCCCGTCAAAATGGTCTCCCAAATAGTTTAAGCCATGGCACAAAGTCAAGGGAGAACACTTCTGACAAAATTCTCTTTTCCACTTCATCACACCAACTGGGTGTGTTGACACCTCCACTTACAATTGATAAACATGCTTATCATTTCCTTAAAGAAGTTTGTCATACCAACCGGGTATGATCATCTCTACTTACAACCAGTAAGTAGGTTTTCTTTTCATAAAAGTAAGCTCATCATCCCAACCGAGTATGATGTGATTAAGCCCACTCACAAGTGGTTTTTCATTTCTAAGGTGCTTAGCATCCCAACTAGGTATGATGTAAATATGCCCACTCACCTGATAATCGTGATGTGTTCGTCCTCGGTCGGTTTTCTAAGTGTACGCGAGCTTTTTTTTTGCTTGTGTTCTAGTCATACTTGTCCCTACATGATTTGGGCATCCTTATCAATTACGATTGGGCATAAAAGCCTAGGCTTACAAATTATTGATTAATTACAGTTAGGTCCCTAAAGTTTATTTCTCTTAACTTTAGGTTCCTAATGCCAAGTTTTGCCCAATTTGAGTCCCAAGGATTCCAAAATTCCCTTTGAGTCCTCATTTTACTCAAAATTGTATAAGGGGCTCATGTTTTCCAAATTTCTAATTTAGTCCCCAACTTTTCAAAAATTACCATTTTCCCAAATTTTCTAAAAATGGCAATTTGACCGAAAATGTTTCAAAAATTGACTAATTGGTCCTCCAATATCTTTTTTATGGCCAATTGGCCTTCAGTATTAGGGAAATTGCAAAGAGGTCCCTCAATTTTTTGAAATCCTCAATTTCCCCCTTTCAAACTGACCGAATTTGTTTTCTTCAAATTGGCCATTCAATCGAGGTTAATTTCTTCAATTAGAGGTATAAATTAGTTCCTACACTTACATATGATTCAATTTAGCTTTAAACCACATGAATTGAGGCCAAAATGAGCTCAAACGGAGCTTCGTCGAAAAATCATTCTTAGAGACAGAAAGCTTAGAAAGTTTACCGTTAGAGGTGCAATGGTGTGAGATCTCATTCGAGAAGGTAGCTCTCATCCTGAGGTTTCACCTAGGATCAAGAATTACTACAATTAACATCAAATTGAGGAAGAATTCTATCATTGAAGTTTCACAATTTCTCTCTCAAACTTCGACCGGAAATGACAAAGGAGGGCCAAATTGGCTTACCTTTTAACTCTATTACGGCCGTGTGAGGGCTGTGGGGGTGTATAGAAGGCTTGGTTTGGCCGGAGGAGAGATGATGTCATGCCTTGAGCTAGTTTGGTCAGATCCCCATGAAAAACCCATAGCTCTCTTGGTTTAAGAGAAGTTTTCCCCTTTTTGAATTCAAGAGAAGCTAGGCGTAATTTTAACCTTGTTCCCTAGAATAACATATATCAATAAAAATGTAACTCAGAATAATTAAGCATACTTAACAAAGGGTAAGGCTTGGTGTTATCCCTAGTCATTTCTCTATTTCATGAAAATGGATAAAAAGGGTGGGTGAGTTTCTACAACTCAGTGAATGGGAAATTTAAAAAAAGTAAAGTTTCAAAAAATAGTTTTTGAATTGGAGTGTTCCACACTCCTTATTTTCTTTAAAACATTTCATCCTCAAAATCTTGGTTTTCAAAGCCATATCTCATCATTAACCACAACGATGTGTTTATCAACCAACACATGCCCTTCATCATGAAGAGAACACACATTTGCAGGGTAGCATGTCTACTATACCTACTTGTGGCGTCAGAGTGACTTTACCAGCCACCTAGATAGAAGCATGTCCACTTCTACCCTGAGATTAAGTGGATGTACGTGACATCCGACCCTCGATCCTATAAAAAAAAACTCCATGTCCGTATGAGGAGAGAGACCTCATCCCGACCCCACCCCGATCTCATGCGCATGAAACTACTCGAGCTTCCCTAACTGCTGGCATGACAATCTACCCTTAACTTCACCATGTCATCAAGTAGCCCTTATTATGCATCACTACCCCTCTTGGGCACCTTGAAGGTCTTGTACCTCAGTGCATGCACAAAATAATAGTTTTCCTCACAAGCAATTTAATCTTTGGTGCCACTGGTCCAACGACCCCGACCCTCAACTCGACCTGCAGCTGTTTGTCTCGATTGGTTCATCGACCTGTCTTGTCGCACTGCCACTAGTCCATTGAGTATGTCGGTCCTGTCTTGGTATCAAGGCCAAAAATATCATTCATTTAAATTTTTCATGGCTTAAACTAATGTTTATTTATGAGCTCGTACTTGTGCCAACTAGCCTTGGGCCCACTGTACGAGATTTTCAAAATCAAGCATATTAGCCCCCCAAGTTCCAAAATTGAGGCCTCTGGCATATTTGAGCTATTCTAGCTCCCATCAAGAAGGTCTCCCAAAAAGTTTAATCAGTGGCACACAGTCAGGAGAGAGCACTTCTGACAAAAATAATCTTTTAGTCGTCCATCACACCAACCGATCTAAGGACATCCCTGCTCATAATCGATGAATGGATTTTCTACTTCCTTCCCGGAAGTTCATCATACCAACCGGGTATAATCTACTTACAACTGGTAAGTAGTGTTTCCGTGTAATTTCCAGATCACTCCATTCAGGTGTGATGTTTAAAATTCCTATTGTAGGGGGTTTTCCTTTCCGATATGCTTATCATCCTAATCGGGTATGATATAAAAATCCTACTCACCCAATAATGCAGTGATTTCCTCTTAACCGGTTCTTTGTCTTTACGTGAGCTTGTCCTTGCTAGCGGTCCCCCTACTTAATATTCCTACACGATATGAACATCCTTGTTCATTATCCCTTAGCCTAATAGCCTTCATTCATCATGAATGGATGAAATGCTCAAACTTTTCAATTAATTGCAATTAGGTCCCTAAAGTTCTTTTTTTTTAAATTTAGGTCCTAATGCCAATTTTCCCCCAAATTGAGTCCCGAAACTTCTAAAATTCACCTTGGGTCCTCAATTTATTAAAAATCACAAAAAGGGGTTCAACTTTCCCAAATTCCCAATTTGGTCCACAATTTTTCCAAAATTACCAATTTGCCCCTACTTTACAAAAAAGGTAAGTTTCACCCCAAAAATTCCAAAAATTGACAAATTGGTTCTCCAACATCTTTATCATGCCCAATTGGCTCTCAATTTTAGGAAATTACACTTTAGTCCCTCAAATTTTTGAAATCCCCAAATTTTCCACAATTTCAACCTTTCAACTTGGTTGAATTTGATTTCATCAAATTGACCGATCAAATGAGGTTAATTGTTGAAATTGAATTTAAATTTAAGTTTCTACACCTCCGTACGATTCAATTGTACTTTGAATAGCATGATTTGACGTCGGAACGAACTCAAACGGAGCTTCGCTGGAAAACTGAATGTAGAGAGAGAAAGCTTTGAAAGCTTTTTGTCGGGGGCATGGTGTTCCGAGCTTTTGATCTGGGCAGATAGCTCTCGTCTTGAGGTTCTTCCTAGAATCAAGAATCACCTCAATTCATGTCAAATTTAGGGAGAATTTGGTCAGTAAAGATCTGCTTGTTCTCTCTCTAGCATCGATCAGAGTTCATAGAGAGGAGCCTTTGGGTCGCTCGAGACTTGTAAATTCCCCAATTTGCCCATTCTCTATTGATCGGGGTTTGTGAACTGGTTCAGTTTTTCTCATTTGCTTTAACCAGTTTTCCCCCGGTTTTTCCTTAACTTCAAAGGGTGGGGTTTACAACTGAATTTGGTCGAATTCAGCTTGGCCAAAATAGGGCAGCTTTGGTCCTTTGGAGTTGCTTCACTATTTGATTCTGTCGACGCTTCTCCAGTGGTCCACGTGTCGAAAGGAAGTTGCTATTAGGTAGCTGACTTCCGCCGGAGTCTATAGAACCCAACCTTACCTCTTGAGGCTAAGAAAAATGCTTATATTAGAGCTCTCATTCAAACTTCACCAGAAATTGGAGCAATTGAGAGAGAATGTGGATTTTAGGTGTGTGGAGGATGAATGGAGAGTAGTTCTTTATATAGGGATCTCGGGGACCCTCTGTCCGACAACTTTCGACTTTTGTCGAGCTTATCCTCACCCTAAAACGGCCAGATCAGAGCAATTTAAGCTTTATTGGCATTATCTATTTCTGCATTGAATGAACAGTGATGTCATCCTTAGGAAGAAGATGACATTATTTTGAATCGTACCAGAACGGTCCAGTAGGGTTTCAATAAGTAAATTGGCCGGTTCAGGCCCAATTCGACCAATTTTCTCAAAATTAAAAATTTATAAATTCATCTAAATTCATTATCCATATAATGGTGGCTTTAATTCCCCAATTTGATCATTTTAAGCCACCAAGAAAAATGAATTTAGGAACTGGTTCATTTAAGCCACCAAGAAAAATGAATTTAGGAACCGGTTCAAGAATGGTTCAAACCAATTCAATTGGTTCAGCCTGAACCGATCAGGTTTTTCTCAAAATTAAAAATTTTTAAATTTATCTAAATTCATTATCCATCTAATGGTGGCTTTAATTCCCCAATTTGATCATTTTAAGCCACCAAGAAAAAAGAATTTAGGAGCTGGTTCAAGAATGGTTCAAACCTGTTCAATCTGGTTCACTCTAAACCGGTTTGGTTTTCTCTTCCCAATTGTCCCAAGGTTCTTTTCTCTCTTGAGTTGACTGGTTCTTTCCCTGGTTTTCTTATCTATAAATGACGGGGTTTACAGATAGCAACAGAGAGGGCGATAGGATAAGAGTAGTGCTAGTCCGAAATGGCATGAAGGAAGGGTCCATAAGGATAAAGCCCACGACGGTAGTGGAGAAGTGAGAAAGGGCTAGAACCCCATGGAAATTTGTTAACAAGGCAAGGGAAAAAGAGCTTGAAAGAATAAGTATGAGGCATCCGGTGGAGCTTTATAGGAGTATCAAACAAGGAAGGAAATGGTAAAGATTTGGTACTAGAAAAGCCAAAATTGCAAGGTATGGAGGATTACAAGAATTGTGTGAAATAACCATATAATGGGGTCATGTACATCTGAGGGTTTGACCGCGTTCAAGATGCTTAGGGAACACTAACAAATGGCTAGGAGAGACGGAGTCCTATGACCCCTATAGGAGCCATTTTTTAGTAAAAGGCTTGAACAGGATAAAATGGAAATGCATTCTCTATTTAAGCTATGTACAATGAGTTTTGGGGATAAAACTCTATAAAAGTAGGGTAGTAGTTGTAAACCCTGTCTTCTCCAACCAAGGAACTGAAGATGGGAACCAGGAAATTTTTATAGAAAACTAAGGATCAAAGCGAATCAGAAATGCTAAATAAGAGTCAAATGGGAAATTGGAAATTCTTAAGTGGCCAATAAATACTAAAAAAATCATGGGAAGGAACCATGGATTAAACTGGGTGCGAGAACTAGACCAGTTATGGGTGAACCAAACCTAAACTGGATTGAACCGGGATGAACTACATAGAACCGGTTCAAAGATTCATTTTTCTATGTGACTTAAAAACATCAATTTGGTAAATTGAAGCCACCATTGAATAGAAAATAAATTTATATGAATTTAGAAAATTTTAAATTTAAAAAAACTAGTCAAATCGGGCCTAAACTGACTGACTTTAAAATTTGTCTCACAGAACTCGATCCGACTAGACCAGTCAACGATTCAACCAGTCAATAGATCGCTTGCCAGGTCAGCACCCAGTCAGCGGGCATGATCGATCAGCGTGTGATGCGTGATGAAGCGTGCCCCATTAGTTGCTCGGTCAGCGCCTAGAAGTGCTGGCCAATCAAAAAGCAACACATGTCTTTGGTCAACGATCAAAGGAGAAAAAATCCACATCAGCGATGACCGACCAATAGGAGAGCAACACATGTCCTCGGTTAGTTGTCAATGTTAGAGAAGCCCAGTCAATCAGACCAACCAATAGGAAGTAGACACGTGGCAAAGGTGCCACGTCAGCATCCGGTTGGGATATTTGAGAAACGATCGACCAATTAGAGGTCGACACATGGCAGAGCCACATCGGATAACCTCGGCAACTAGAGGCTGACACGTGTCAATGGCACTGTGCATTAGGGGGAAATATGACGTATCTAAATGGGCTAATCAGAGTACACCATATGTCATGGTCAACGGTCGACAAAAATACTATCAACAGCCATGTTGGAATGAGTGGCCAATGGGACGCCACCATGTGTCTGATGAGCGAGTCAAAGGCTAACTAGGCTGCTAAATAGGAAGTCATGTTAACAAATCCAATCAATCACATCACGCCACATGGCAAGCCCACATGTGCGAAGCTCGGACAATGTCATCTACTTCCTCAGGATAGTTGACAGAAATGGACAAGAAGGAGAGCTGGTGTTCTGGCAACTCGGAAAACTCTCTGATCTAACCACTGGCGAGTGAGACGATGGTTGAGTCTTATGTCGACTAGTAGCCCTATCAATTGTTGAGCTTCCTATATAAAGAGAATCCCTTCCCTTGACTTACTTAGCCCCAATCAAGCCTTTCCTCAACCTACGAAGTCACATTTGGTGTCATTGGAGAGGAAGTTCTTCACCCAGCTGCACCCTCCATTTGACTCAAGGACCATCGGAGGAGCACCAACAAGCATGCATAGTGCTGCTACTCTAGCTGATCCGAAGTGACAAAATCCTGTCGAACCTAATTTCTGGCCAACCCTGACCTCCTACAACTGAAACAACCCTCCCACGACTCCTTACGATCGACCCTCAATCTCCCTAAAGCTTTCAAGTAAGATACATTATGCCTCCACTCATCAGAGTAATAAAATTCTAGATAAAGAAAGTGGCAGAAATATATTGATCAAATTCTCCCTACCTAGGATGCCAACTGGGGCGAATTTGAATCCTCAAAGGACACTCCTGACGAGGGCTAGCTTCCCAAACCCAGAGCTCCAACAACCGCACCCCGACCTGTAGGATTTTAAAGCTCTCTCTCTCTAAGTTCAATTTTCTGATGAAGCTCCATTTGAGCTTATTTTAGGGACAACTAACACAATTCAAAGTAGGAACAAATCATTGAAATTTTGGGAAGACGATTAATAGCATGCTAGGGATCAATTAACCATGTCTGCTGGGTCAATTTGATGAAATAATATTCCGCAACAAAAATGAACAAATTTGGGAAGTTTGGGTGAAAATTGGGGATTTTCAAAATTTTGGGGAATTTTAAAAATTTAACTTTCAATTGAGGGCCAATTGGCAATTTGGGTGAAATTGAGGGCCAATTGGTGATTTTGAGAAAAATTGGGGACCAATTGGTAATTTGGAAGAAATTAAGGGCCACTTGGTAATTTTGGGGAAATTAGGGACTTAAATGGAATTAAGTATAAACTTGCGGTCCTTATTGCAATTAAGGGAAAAATTGAGGATTTCGATGAAAATAAGAGGAATTAGGGACCTAAGAAGAAAATAGGAGGAATTTAGGGACCTAGTAGCGATTAAGGCATATTTTAGGGCCTTCATATAAACTTTACTAATGTGAACGATTGAACTGTGTAGGACGTGTGATTCAAGGACTTGTGCATAGGAGCACGTAGCCAACCGTGATCCAGTCAGGGACAAGTCGAGACATACCGAGTGAGTTGGTTTTAGCATCATGTCTATTTGGGCTAATGAACACACCTTCACAAATTGAAAACTATTTTTCAGAAATGCTCTCCCTTAATTGCTTGAACCTGCTTAAAAGTTTTGCGAGACTCTTTCGTAGAAAGCATGAATCATGATATAACTAGAGCTAGTCTTGCTCAAGTGGGCCGATGGGCACGGGCTTAGGCCCGTAGACAAATAGATGAGTACTAAATCCATGAAAATTCTTATAATGGTCAATTGTTTGTGATAGCTATCGAGCCATGACCAGGGTTGTCAAACTCGTTGGGCTAGTGATCACTAAGTAGAATCTAGGTCATCGAACTCGTTGGGCTGGTAGTACCAAGCCGAAGTCGTGTCAGCAAGCTCGTGGGAGCCAGTAGCACCAAAGATAAAAAGTCTTAACTAAAATGAATTGTTGTTTATGCATGCATGAGATACGGATCTATCGAGGTGCCCGATATGGGGTAATGGGGATTCTAAGGGCTGCTAAATGACCCGTAGAGCATAAGGGAAGCTTTGTCAATCAGTATGTCAGAAAGCTCAAGGGGCTTCATATGCATTGAGGCCGAAGTTGGAGGGGGAGAGGTCTCATCCCACATTTGCGGACATGAAGTATGAATTCAAGTCTAGGGATTGGGCGGTTGATGCCCACACAGACTTTGATAGAAGTTGTGAACTTCTACCAGGGTGGATGGTAAAGATGCTCCGGCCCACAAGTGGAACAGTCGAGGACTATTTTGTGATGTGTGATCCCCTTTGTTGATAAAGGGGCAAATGATTGTGTGCGAATTAAATATGCAAACTAACTAAACATTAGGAATTCTTAAACACGTTGATAGCTTAACCCCTCACCGAGTTATTAAAACTCATCCTCCTTCCTTACCCCTTTCAGGGAAGCACGTACACTAAAGAGTGGGAAACGTAAAGCAACAACCATACATGTATTGTAAACCCTGACCCTTTATGATATGAAAATCAGGAAAAGAGCCAGTCATTTCTAAATAGAAAACTGAGTCAACTCATGAACCCTAGACAATAGAGAAAGGGCAAAGAGGGAACTTTACAAATCCTGAGTGACCTGAAGAGTCATAAAAGTCATGGAAAAGGACTTTGAGATGAATTGTAAGAGAAAACTAGACCAGTTTTGGTGAACCCGACCTTAACCAGTTTGAACTGGTTTCTAATTTTATTTTTCTAGGTGACTTAAAATAGTAAAATTGGAAAATTAAAGCCACCATTGGATAGAGAATAAATTTAGATGAATTTAGAAATTTTTAATTTTGAAAAACTAGGTAGAATCGGGCCTAAACTGGTCGATTTAAGCATTGAACTTGATTTGAACTGGTTCGGTCCAGTTCGGAACAGTGTCGTCTTCTTCCTCCAGATGACAGCATTGTTCACTCGCCAAAAGAACGTACAACACTGGCAAAGTTGAATCACCTCCATTCAGGGAGTTTCAAGCAATGAATGCAGACAATAAAGGTTCCAAATGGACGGCCTGAGAGTCCCTGAGCTCCCTATATAAAGAGCTTCTCCCCATTCATCGTCCTTACACCTAAAAACTCCACTCACTCTCAACTGCTCTAATTTCTAGTGAAGCTCGAATCAGAGCTCCAACTTGGCCATTTTTATCAACCTTACTTGGCAAGGTCAGATTCTTTAGACTCGGAGGGAAGTCAACTATCTAATAGCAACCTCCGTTCGATCTGAAGATTATTGAAGAAACGACGGTGTAATCAAACAATGAAGCAGCTCCGGCGGACCGAAATAACCCTGTTTCAGCTGAGCTGAAATCGGCCGAATTCAGCCCTCCTCTAACCAAACCAAGCTCTCCCAACATCCCCACAACACTTAGACGACCTCAACTGAGCTAAAAGGTAAGCCAATTCGGCCCTCCTCAGTAGTTGCAAGTTAGAGTTAGAGAGAGAAACTATAGAATTTCACTGACGAAATTCTCACTCGATTCAAGGTCAATTGTAAAAATTCTTGATCCTAGAAGATACCTCAAGAAGAGAGCTATCTTCCCCGATAGAGAGATCGGACCACTGCACCTCTGACGGTAAGCTTTCGAAGCTTTCTCTCTCTACACTAGCTTTTCAGCGAAGCTCTATTTAAGCTCAATTTGGACCCAAATGACGTGGTTCAAAGCTCCATTGAATTGAATGGAAGTGTAAGAACTAATCCATACCTTCAATTTGAATGGGAGAAATTGGTGGTAACATTTGGGGAAATTTGGGGATTTTGTATAATTGAAGGACCAAATTGTAATTTCCCAAAATTGAGGGCCAATTACCCATGAAAAAGATGTTGGAGGATCAATTGGTCAATTTTTTTAAATAATTGGGGTCAAATTGCCCTTTTTGTAAGGTAGGGGCAAAATGGTAATTTTTGAAAAGTTGGGGACCAAATTAGAAATTTGGAAAACTTGAACCCCTTAAACAATTTTGAGTAAATTGTGGACCCAAAGTGAATTTTTGGAAGTTTTGTGACTCAATTCAGGGAAAAGTCAGAATTAGGAACCTAAAGTCAAGGAAAAAGAACTTTAGGGACCTAAGTGCAATTAACTAGAAATTCTTGACAAGATCTAGAACAACTTAGATAGGCCAGAGGGCCTTGGTTTTGGAACTTGTGGGGCTAAAATGATCGGTCTTGGAAAATCACGTACAGTGGGCCCAAGGCTAGTTGGCACAAGCAAGAGCTCGTATACAAACATAATATTTAAGCCATGAAAATTGTAAATGAATGGATTATGTGATTTCACCATGGTACCAAGACATAACCAACATACTCGATGGACTAGCAGCAGTGCGACAGGGCTAGGTCGAGGGACCGGTCTAGGCAAACAACTGCAGGTCGAGTTGAGGGTCAGGGTCATTAGACCAGTTGAACCAAAGATAAAAGGCTTTGTGGAAAACTATTGTTTTGCATGCACTTGAAGTTTGGGACCATCAAGATGCCGAAGAGGGGTAGTGATGCGTCCTAGGGACTACTAGACGACATGGTGGAGATAAGGGCAGTTTGTCGTGCTAGCAGTCAAGGAAGCTCGATGTAGCTTCATGCACATGAGGCTGGGGTAGGGTCGAGATGAGGTCTCTGTCCTCATACGGACACGGAGTTGATTTCAGGTTTGAGAGTTGGATGTCGTGAACATCCACTCATACTCAGGGTAGAAGTGGACGGGCTTCTATCTAGGTGGCCGGTAAAGTTGCTCTGATGCCACAAGTTGGTGCAGTGGACGGGCTGCCCTGCGAATGTGTGATTCCCTTCCTGATGAAGGGCATGTGTTGACTATTAAACATAGCTATTTTGAGCTAAGGAAATCCGAGAAAATAACCAATCAAACCGAGTGAGAAAATCAAACCGGTTCACAAACTTGATCATTTGTGAATGGGTAATTTGGGAATTTACAACTCCTGGGTGATCCAAAGGGTTCATAATATCATCAAAAAGAACCTTAGGATGAATTGGAAGAGAAAAACTAGACCGGATTAGATGAATCGAATCCAACTAGATTGAACCGGTTTATGAATCGAGTCGGTTCATGAACCAGGACCGATAGAGAATGGGCAAATTAGAGAAATTCAAATCCCATGTGCCCCAAAGAAATTTATAAACCTTGGGAAGGAACCTTAGAATAAAGTGGGAGAGAAAAACCAGGCCGGTTCGGGTGAATCGGACCCAAATTGAATTAAACCGGTTTAAGAACCGAGTCAATTCATAAACTGGAATCGATAAAAAAAATGGTAAACTGGGAATTTTATGGACCCTAATTGACCTAAGAAGTCACAAAAGTCATGGAAATGAACTTGTGAAGGAATTGGGGATGAAAGCCAAACTGGTTCAGGTGAACCGGATTCAAACCGGTTTGAACCACTATTGAACCGAATCCTAAATTCATTTTTCTAGGTGGCTTAATTAATTCAAATTGGAGATTTGAGGCCACCCTTGGATAGAGAATTAATTTAGAAATTTTTAGATTTGAAAAACTCGGACGAATGGGGGGTGAACCGGCCGGTTTAAGCTTTGAACCAGGTTCGAAATAGTATCATCTTCTTCCTCAAGATGACAGCACTGTTATGCTAGAGGGCTAGAACAACTTAGATATGCTAGAAGGCCTCAGTTTTGGAACTTGTGGGACCAAGGCTAGTTTTGGAAAATCACGTACAGTGGGACCAAGGCCAGTTGGTACGAGCAGGAGCTCGTAAACAAACATGATATTTAATCCTTGAAAATTCTAAATGAATGGATTATGTGATTTTGCCATGATACCACAATCGGATTAACATACACGATGGACTGGTGGCACTGCCACAGGGCCAGGTCAATGGACCGATCTAGGCAAACAGTTGCAGGTTGACGGATCGATCTAGGCAAATAGCTATAGGTCAAGTTAAGGGTTGGGGTCGTTGGACTAGTGGCACCAAAGATAAATGTGTTTGCAGAAAACTATTGTTTGTACATGCACTTGAGGTTCGGGACCATCAAGACGCCCAAGAGGGGTAGTGATGCATCCTAGGGGCTACTGGACGAGATGGTGGAGATAAGAGCAGTTTGTTATGCCAGCAGTCAGGGAAGCTCAATGTAGCTTAATGCGCATAAGGTCAGGGTGGGTTGGGATTAGGTTTGTGTCCTCATATAAAGACAGTTGATTTTGGATTTGAGGGTCGAATGTCTGAAACATCCACTCATACATAGGGTAGAAGTGGACTGGCTTCTATCTAGGTGGTCGGTAAAGTCGTTCCGATGCAACAAGTGGGTGCAATAGACGAGTTACCCTACAAATGTGTGATTACCCTCCTGATGAAGGACATGTGTCAACTGTTAAACACACCTATTGTGGATAATGAGGAAAGAAATTTTGAAAACCGAAATTTGAGAAAGGAATATTTTGAAAGGAAATAAGGAGTTTGGCACACTCAGATTAAAGATGTTTTTATTATGAAAACTCTCTCACAACACCCATTCACTAAGTTGTCGAACTCACCCCCTCCCTTTACCCCTTTTCAAGTTACCAAGAGAAAACCCACTTAAAGACTTTCATGTAGCTGAACTTGCAAGATAGGTATGTAAGGTGTAATGTATTCAGTTTTGATAAATGTTATTTTGGAAAAGATATAGGTGAAAAGGAAGCATTACTCCTCATGGTTTAGAAAAGGGGAAAACCCTTAATAAACTAGGAGAGTGGTCGGTTGCTTATGGGGATCCAACCAATCTGGGTTGGGGCGTGACATGTATAAGGTACAAAAATTTCTACAATAGTTTTATTACTTTGTCTTGGAATACCAACTGGTCGAATGCCTTTACTTTTTTTGTTCCACCCTAGTAGAGATACTTGGATGGAGCAATGGAAGGTAGTAGGTTGCTCACGAGGTTCCAGCCAAACCGAGTCGGGGCGTGACATTAATCGGGTTAGATTACTAAAAGGCTTAAGTAGTGATAAGTCATTAAGTTCAAGGATAAATAAGATTCTACTCACACAAGATGGGTGAAAAATTGAAGTGAAGGAATTATAAACATTTATCAATGATTACATCATCAAGATGACAGTACAATTAATGGAACACGACTCCAAATAGATTGGATACACATATTACACCTTGTTTAAGAGTACCAGTCAAATCTCAAGATCATGTTGTGACCATGAGACAAAAAGGGGTATAATAAGGTCCTAGGAGAGGATCTCAGGAATTTCAATACCTTAAGGTAACTTCAAAGAAAATGGATAAAGAAAATCTCCAAGGTTGAATGGGGAGTTTTGATGGAGAACTTGTCTGGATCATTGATCGATTGGAAAGGAATTTTAAAAAAAATGAAAAGATCCCAATGGTAAGTGACACATTAGAATCTTAAGAGAGAACCATTTCTGATTAAGTGATGCATAATGAGTTTTAGGGAAAAAACTCATTAAAAGGTGGGGAGTAGTGTTAAACCTCATTCTATCAAAATAAGAAGGCGGAAATGAGAATCGGAAAATTTCGAGAGAAAATCGTGGTTCAATGTGAAACAGAATTGGTAAAGAGAAAACTAAAATGGGAATTTGGACAATCCAAAGTATTCGATGAAGATCCAAAAATATGGAAATGGATCATGAACCAAATTGGATGTGAGAATCAGACTAGTTTAGGGTAACTGGACTTGAACCGGGTTGAACCGAGATTAACCGAGAAGAATCGCTTCAAAGATTCATTTGTCTAGATGACTTTAAAATATCAATTTGAGAAATTAAAGTCACCAATTTGTAGGAAATGAATTTAGATAAATTTAGAAATTTTTAATTTTTACAAAACCGGTTGAATCGAGCATGAACCGACCAATTTTTTATTTCATATCACCGAACCCGGTTCAACCAAACTAGGCAACGGTCCAACTGGTCAACGGACTTCCTTCTAGGTCAACGCTAAGTCAATGTACACTATGATGAATGCCCATTCAGTCGCTTAGTCAGCTTCTAGAAGCATTGACCAATTAGAGGGAGCGACATGTGTCCTTAGTCAATGGTAAACTGAGAAGAAACCTTGTCAGCAGAGCTAACCAATGAGGAATATACACATGGCAAAGGTGTCACATCAACGACCGAATAGGATGTGAGAAAATGATCGACCAATAAGAGGTTAACACATGGCAAATCCACATTGGATAGCCTAAGCCAATCAGAGGCTAACACATGGAAAAATTCCTAGTGCATTAGGTGGGAAAAATAACAAATTTAAATAAGCCAATTAGAGGGCAACACATGTCATGGTCAATAGAGGACTAGTTTCAATTAATGGCCACATTGGTTTAGATGACCAATGGGTGGTCGCCACGTGTTCAGTCAATAGGTTAATGAGTGACTCGAACGTTGAGTTAGAGGTCACATCAGTAATGCTAGCCAATCATAGCGTGACATGTGGTAGCCCGCACATGTAATGTTTGCATGCGCACACACAATGTCATCTTCTTCCTTTAGAATTTTGAATTGGACGGGAGAGAGACCAACGCCATAACTTTAGCGAGTTATAAATGGCTTTGAGAAGGCCTTAAATTGGCAAGTTAATGGCTCACTGATGGGTAGATGGCTAGAATGGTCAGTCCCCGACTCCCTATATAACGAGCTACCCTCCATTGATCCTCCTCATCCCTCGAAAGCATGAATAAGACAAACTGCTCAATTTTTTATCATCTATGAACTAGAGCTCTGACATAGACCATTTTCTCCACCTCTACAAAGGAATTCGGATTCCCTAAAACTAAGAGGAAGTCTTCTACCTTGCAAGGGATTCCCTTCAGCTCGAGGATCACTGAATAAGTGTCGATGAGTTCGCATAGTACAGTCACCCTGGCTGTCGAGAAGTATCAAACATTTTCAAGCTAAATCCAAGCCACCTCAAACCTCCTGAGCCTAGGCCAACCCTCACATGACTCTCCACGACCAAGCCTAGTTCTCCTTGAGCCTTCAAGGTAGGCAATTACTGCCACCTTTGTCGGAATAGTGAATTTATAGAGAGAACACTTCTTAAAATTTGCTGATCAAATTCTCCCTATTCAGAGAACCAATTGAGTTGAAATTTGATCTTAGGAGAATACTCTCGATGAGAGCTAACTCTCCAAATCAAGAGCTTCGACTATCGCGTCCTCACTGGTAAAAACTTGAAACTTTCACTCTCTACAAGTATTTTCCAACGAATCTTTGTTTGAACTTGTTTCTAGGCCAAATTGAATGATTCAAAGTCTAAAATGATAGTGGAGTGATATAGGAGATGATTAGCATCATGATAGGAGGCAATTAACTAAGTTTAATTGGTCAATTTGATAAAATGAGATTTTGGGGATCAAAGTGAAATTTTTGGAGAAATTGAACATTAGGGGTTTTTTGAAAATTTGGGGATTTTTATGCAATTGACATAAATTGAGGGTCAATTGAGAATTTAAATGAAGTTTGAGACTTAATTGTAATTAAAATAATTTTTGGGGAATTTAATTGCAATTAAAAATGAGTAAATGCTTTATTTGTAATTTTATGTAAAATTATTTGAGGATAAAATTTCAAATAAAGTAAATTAAGGAAATTATGGCAAATATTTTGGAATTCATTTGTCAATAAATTATACTTGGGGTCTTACGTGTAATCCATGAAAATATAGGTTTTTAAGTGTAAATATTGGATAATTGATGGATCGGTTATCTGTGATCATATAGGTGCCAAAGGAAGGCATTGACCTACAATCAAGAATCCAATACGAGTTATTGGAATAATATACTAGACGAACGAGTCACAAATCTCAAGTGAGTGGGATTACTGACATCGAGTCTGATTGGACTGATAATGCATACTTAGAAACATACTTTATCTTGAAAACATATTTCCAAAAATATAATCCACTAATTGTGTGAAACCGCTTAAAACTTTTGGGATTATATTTTTGAATAAAGCATGAAGCATGTTTATAGGACAACACTTGTCAGTGTATGGATACACTTCAAGGGGTATGGTCTAGTGTGACCATCGATGCAAGAAATGGGTGAAGACCATAGTCGACAATGGTGGGTTGGATCTAGTTCTGTGCAAGTGTACCTAAGGCCACATTTTTGGAAAATGAAGTGTGCACAAGGCCATGGTTTTGGAAAATGAAGTAGGCCCAAGGCCATGTTTTGAAAACTCACTTAAGTGGGTCCAAAACCAATGGAAAACAGGTTCAACCCTATAAATAAGTTTTAATTTAATTACCTGTTAAAATTATCAAAATTTGATCATGTTTGCTAAAGTTTCTAAGCCAAAGCCAAGCCACTATGTGTTGGGCTAGCAACGCAAAGATAAAGGTCTTAAATAAAAAACTATTGTATATGATTGCAATCGTGTGAAACCAAAGAAACGCCCGGTACGGGTAGTATTGGTTCTAAGGGCAGTTGGACAACAAGGTTTGCACAAGGGCAGTTATGCTCTTCTAGTATGTCTTGAAGCACTAGAAGCTTCGTGCGCATTGAGACCAAAGAAGAAGGGGGGAGGTCATATCCCTCAATAGTGGACAGAAGAATCGATAATGTCTGGGGATTGGGTAATGTTGCTTATACAGACAATATGGTGGAGGTTGTGACCTCTAACTAGGGAGGACGGTAAAGACGCTCTAGTATACTAGTGTGGCAGGTCGAGGTAATAACCTATGGGGGTCTATCTTGCAACAGTATGATCCCTTACCTAAAAGGGTGCTTATGTGTTTGTGTGAAACAAACTGTAGTAGGTGTACATAATTAAATCACTCCAACTAGGAAGGTACCTATCCTAAGCTTGTAAGAACAAGTACTGAAACTTAAAATGAGAATCATTTTCTAAAAAGATAAGACAACTCATAGCTTGTTTATCAGGTTATATAAACCCATTTTTACTTAAAGAAAAGGAAAAGTCCTTCCGATAGAAAGGAACCTATTTTGGCTTGTCAGACACAAGAAAATGTGAATGACGCTTGTTAGATACAAACCTATGTGAAGTTTTATAAACCTTTAAAGTTCTTCCAAGTAGGAAGGAAAGTATTTTGCTTGTTAGATACAAGCTGAGAAATCTATTCGAAAACTAGGAGAAATGTTTTCATTGATTTAACAAGTCTTAGTTTGTTTTAAACTACTTAACCATAACACTTGGTTTAAGAAGGAAATGAAATCCTTGTATATTTTGTAGTATGAGCTAAATCATGAACATGAAGTCACAATCTTAGTTAACACTGCTCACTGAGTTGTAAATTCACCCCCTCCTTTATCCCTTTGAGGGCACAAAATGTCAAGGAGGGTATTTGAAGGAGAACTACCAAATCAGTACGATGATACCTCTTACAAATTTATGTACAACACTATATATATTACGGTATGTTTTGGAAAACATAATCTGATGCTTTATTTTTCATTGTTTATGCTTTGCTAAACTATGATAACAGAGAAAACATCTATTATAGTACTAAAAGGAGTGGTGGGTTGTTCACAGGGTTTTGACCAAACTGGGTAGGGGTGTGACATTTGATGAGTTGGGGTAAAATGTTAATTTTGCCTAACTTAAATACCAAAATAAAAATTTTGAAAAAGTTGAGTTATCTAAAAAGGGAACTTAGAAATCTTTGCGCACATTGGTAAATAAGACTAAATGTGGCTTTAACATATGATTTGGAATGAAATCAAATGTTGTGGTTAGTAATTCTAATGGTTCATCAACAAGTTGGTCGAGAGAACTAAGCCCGAGGGGCAAAACCGTAATTTTTGGAAAATTATGGGATAGTATTTGTAATTACTTAGTTGATATCTAAATTTAGCTTGGTTATACAATTTGATTCATGTAGAGTAAGTACTATAGTTGATCACACGTGGATCACAAGTCCCGAGTTAATAGAAAATACAATCAAAATGAATGAGTATTGATAATAACTATGAGTGGGAGTATTTAAGGCAATTCTTATTGAACCAACTGATGCGCTTTACCGCCTTGGAATGATTAAATGGGATAAGGTCGATAGACCGTGAGGAAACTCTAGTTGCATGCTAGGACTATGCGAATAAGGGTTGTGAGCCTATGATTAATTTTCAGGTGTGGAGTTGGTCAGATTTGGGACCAAACTCCTCATGAATATGAATTAAACATGTTTGATGCTTGCTAATTCTTATCATGCATATAAGAGATAGAATTGGTCGGTTTGAGTACCAGACTCTATGATATTCAAATTTGAACATACATGCTATCTACTTGATTATGCTTGGAATATACCCGTTGTCACACCCCGACCCAACTTGGTCAGATCTTCGTGAGTAACCCGCCACTCCCTTTGGTTTAAGAAGGATCACCCCTTCTCAAGACCAAGAGGAGTCAGGCGTAATTTTTGAACTTGTTCCATGGAATTACATTACACAAAACTAAAGAAAAACTTAAAAGAACTTTAAGCATACCTGACTTAGGATTCATCTTTGTGGGCTCTTTATGTAAGGTCTCCTTTTGTTTGAAAAATGGAATAAGGGAGGGGTGAGTTTCTATAACTCATTGAGCGGGTTTTGGGAGTGAGTTTTCAAAATAAAGTTTATCAAATTATTCTTCAAAGAATTTCATCCTTTTCATAATTCTTTATTGATATGTGTGTTTAGCTCTTTTTAACACTTCCCCTTGCTCAGAAGGTGTTTAGCAAACATACACATGCCCTTTATCATAAAGGGTACAAACATTCGCAAAGCAGTCTCAGACTACACCCACTTGGGGATCATCGCGACTTTGTTGTCCAACTTGATAGAAGTCCGACCACTTCTACGCTGAGTTTAAGTAACGGCCCAGGCACCCAACCCTCATACTTGAAATCACTTCATGTCCGTATGTGGACGGAGACCTCATCTTATCCCCACCCTGGTCTCATGCGCAAGAAGCTTTGACCAGCTTTATGACTAACTAGCATGACAAACCTACCCTTATCACAATCAGGTCGTCCAACAGCCCTTCAAATCCATCACTACCCCTCATGGGTGTCTCAATGGCCCCAAATCAGAGTGCAGGCACAAACAATTGCTTTCACATAATAGCCATCATCTTTGGTGCCGACGGTCCAATGACCCCAACACTCGACTTGACCTGTAGTAGTTTGCCTAACTAGTCCATTGACGTAGTCCTAGTGCACTGCCACTAGTCAATCGAGCCTTGTGAGTCCTAAAGTGGTACCATGGAAAATCGCATATAATTTTCAGTTTAATGAGAGTTTTCATGGCTCTTTTACTAATGTTTGTCTATGGGCTCCAACCCGTGCCCACTAGCATTTGGCCCACTTCACGAGTTTTTTAAAATTAGGCATTGAGCCCTATAAGTTCAAAAATGTGGCCTCTGGCATATTGGAGTTGTCTCATCTCTCGTCAGAAAAGTCTCCCAAATGTTTTAAGCCTTGGCACATAGTCAAGGGTGATCATTTCTGATAAAATGGTTTTTAGCACAAATGTATTCATCATACCAACTAGGTATGATGATAGAGATATGTCCACTCACAATTAGTAATTGCTTTCCATTTCAAAATAGTGTTCACCACCCAATGGGGTATAATGTATAAAATTTCCCACTCACAGTGGTCTTTCAATTTAAAATGTGTTCATCATCCCAACAAGGTATGACGTTAGTAAGCCCACTCACCCGATGATTTTGACATGTTCGACCCCAGTCAGTTTTCCAAGTCCAAGTTTGGCTCCCCTTGCCCGCAAGATCACAAGTGTCCCTACACGATTTGGGTATCCTTATCAGGAAGGGATCAACATTATAGCCTTCTTGTTCTCATATATTGGCAACTAGGCCCTGATTCTTGGTTTTATTACACTTAGGTCCCTAAAGTTCATACACTTTTGACTTTAGGTCCCTAATGCTCAATTTTTCCCCAAATCAAGTCCCAAGGATTTCTCAAATTGTAAATGGAGCTCAAAATTGCCAAAATTTCCAAATTGGTCCCCAACTTTTCCAAAATTACTAATTGGCCCCAAACTTTCCAAAATAGCCAATTAGTCCTAATTCTTCCAAAAATTGACTAATTGGTCCTCCAACATCTTTCTCTTTACCAATTGACCTTCAATTTTGAAAAATTACCCTAAGGTTCTTCAATTTTTTGAAATCCTCAATTTTCCCCAAATGTTTCACCTAATTTCACTCCTTTCTACTGACTGAATTTGATTTTTTTAAATTGGTCATTCAAACAGGGTTAATTGCTCCAATTTATGGTGTGAATTGGTTTCTATACTTCCGTACAATTCAATTGAGCTTTGAATTGCATATTTTGGGTTCAAAACGAGCTCAAACAGAGCTTCGCCGAAAAACTAGACGTAGAGAGAGAATGCTTACCATTGGAGGTGCAGCGATCTATGCTCTTGATCCGAGAAGATAGCTCTTGTCCTTAGGGTCCTTCTAGGATTAAGAATCATTACAATTGACATAATGATCATTGTGAATTTAGTCAATGAAAATTCAACATTTTCTCTCTCTATAACCAAACTACTTTGACGAAGAAGAGTCAAATTGGTTTACCTTTTCCCTCTAGGAAGATCATGTAATGGTTGTGGGGGCTAAGGGAGGACTTGATTCGGCTATAGGAGGTTTGAATTGCCCAATTTCAGATCGGCCAAAATAGAGTAGCTTTGGGACCGGCGAAGCTACTTTACTATTTGGGCTAATTGGTGCTTCTCTGGCGATCCTCGGGTCGGATGGAGGTCGTCTTCAGGTAGTTGACTTCTTCCTAAGTTTGTAGAAGCCGAATTCAGCTTCTAAGGATGAAGGAAGTACCTAAGTCGAAACTCTAGATTGAGCTTCACCAAAAAACTAAGCACTTCGGAGGAGGAGGAGGTTTGAGGTGTGTAAAGGATGAATAGAGGAAAGCTCATTATATAGAGAGCTCGGGGACCCTCTCCTCTACCAATTTCCATACTGGTAGAGATCATCTTGATCGAAAATTCCCCAAATTGGAGGAAATCTTCCCTCAACGAAAAGGAAAGAAAAATCTTTCCTCAATGAACATTGTCATCAGATGGAGGAGGAAGATGACACTGTTCCGCACATGCAAGCTTTGCATATGTGAACCGGCCATGTGGGGGCATGTGATTGGCTGGCCCAGCTGACATGGCAATCTAACTCAGCCGTCGTATCGGCCATTGACCAGACACGTAGAAGCCTCCCATTAGTTGTTCGTGTATGTGTGAATATTGACCGAGCATCCATTGACCGTTTACCATTGACCAGTCCTGTCGGACCGGGTTTGGTGACCCGAAAACGAACATTGGCAAGTTCATATCCGATTTGACCAGTTTTCTAAAAATTAAAAATTTCTTAATTAATCTAAATTTATTTTTTATCTAATGGTTGCCTCAATTTTTCAAATTGATATTTTTAAACTACCCAGAAAATTGAATTTAGAAACTAGTTCATTATGGTTTAATCTGGTTCGATCTAGTTCAGGTCTGGTTCACCCTAAACTGGTCCAGTTTTCTCATCCCATTCACTTCATGGCTCTTCCCCATGATTTGTATGAATTTGTTTACTTGGGATTTTTAAATTTCCCATCAATTTAGAAATTTTTAATTTTGAGAAAAACCTCGAATTGGGCCTAAATCGGTCAATTTTCTATTTCTGGTCACCAAACCCAATCCGACCAAACTGTTCAATGGTCCAGCCGGTCAATGGACCTCCTGCCAGGTCAGCGCCCAATCAGCGTACATGACACATGGAGAAGGGAACCCACTCAATAGCTCGATCAGCGTTTGAAAACATAGGCTAATCAAAGAATGACACAAGTCCCCGATCAACGGTCAAAAGAGGAATATCCACATCATCATAGACTAGCTAATGGGAGAGTGACACATGTCCTCAGTCAATGGTCAATCAAGGAGGAGCCTCATCAGTAGGGCTAACCAATGAGAGGCTGACACGTGGAAAAGGTGTGAGGTCTGCAACCAACTAAGATGTTAGAGATCGGTCGACCAATAAGAGGTCGACGCATGGCAAAGCCATGTTGGATGGCCACAGGCAATAAGAGGCTAACAGGTGGCATTGACACAATGTGTCAAGTGGGAAAACTGATGAATTTAAATCAATCAATCAAAGGGCACCACGTGTCATGGTCAACTGATGGTCAGATTCGGTCAAGCACCACACCGGACAAAGCAACCAATGGGAGGTCGCAACGTGTCCGATCAATGAGTTAATAGATGACTTGGATGCTAAGTAAGATGACATGTTAGCAAAGCCATACAATCATATAGTGCCACGTTGCAACTCACACGTGCGAAGCTCGCATGCGCATGCATAGTGTTGTCTTCAACCCTTGAATAGACAGGGAAGAGAAAAGACAAAATGACCGCTATTACTCTAACACCCAATAAATCTCTCTAACAAGCCCCTAAATTAGAGAGTTAATTCTTGACTGAAGGATGAACAGATAAAATGGTCAGTCCCCTAGTTACCTATATAAAGAGCTCCCCTTCATTCATCATCTTCATCCTATGAAAACTTGAAGAAGATGAACTACTCCAGTTTCTAACCATCCATAAACTAGACTCTAACTTCGATCCAATTATTCACCTCCAAATGTGAATTTGGGTTCCCTAAAATTGGGAGGAAGCACTCTACCTTGCTACATACTCCCTTCAGCTTGAGGATTACTAGAGAAGCCCCGGTGAACCCACACAATACAGTCTCTCTAACTATTGGCTTTCAAAAAGTGCTTCCGAGATGAAATCGGACCACCCTCAGACCTTCTAAGGCATGGTTGACTCTCCCACGACTCTCCACGACCAAGCCTAGTCCTCCTTAAACTTTTGAGGTAAGCATTTACCGCCGCCATTTGATAAAATAGTTAATTTACATAGAGAAAACTATGAAAACATTGTTTATAAAATTCTCCCTATTCAAGGCACCACTTGAGTTGAAACTTAATCCTAAGAGTATCCCCTCGACGATAGGTAGCTCCCAAAATCAAGATCTCTATCAACCACATCCATGCTAGTAAGAAATTAAATCTTTCTCTATCTAGAAAAATTTTCTAGTGAAGCTTCGTTCTAGCTCAATTCTAGGCCAAATTGGATAATTAAGAGCTTGTAATGATTGTGGAGAGGTAGGGTAGTTGATTTGTAGCATGATATGAGGCAATTCACTAAGTTTGATAGTCAATTAGGTAAATTATGATTTCGGGGATAAATTGCAATTTTTTGAAGAAATTAGGTGACTTGGGAATTTTTGGAAATTTGGGGATTTTTGTGCAATTGACATAAATTAAGGGTCAATTGAGGAATTAAATAAAATTGGAGGCATAATTGCAATAAAAATATTTTTTGGAGAATTTAATTGCAATTAAAAGTGAATGGTATGCTTTATTTGTAATTTTGAATAATTGTATACTAAATAAAAATATTTTTGAATAAAATTACAAATAAATTAAATTGAGAAAAATATGGTAAATAATTGATAGTTTATTTGTAAATAAAATAAGCTTAGGGACTTATCTGTTAATTAAAGAAAGTATAGTAACCTAAGTACAATTATTAGATAATTGATGGTTCCATTATCTATGATCATGTAGGTGTGAAAGGAAAGCCTTTATATGCATTTACGAATCCAACCCGAGGTATCAAAAATATGTCCCAAATGAACAAGTCATGGATCTCGGGTTGGTGGGATTTCTCACATCGAGTCAAATTGAACTGATGACGCATACTTGCAAGCATGCTTTATTTTGAAATCAAATTTCTAGAAGTATAATTCCTTCACTATGTGAAACCGCTTAAATCTTTTGGGATTATATTTCTGAAGAAAGCATAAAGTATGATAATATGACAACCCTTGAACAGTGTATGGATACACTCCAAGAGATATGATCTAGTTGAGACCGTTGATGTAGGAAATGGGCGAGGCCCATGGTTGACAATGGTGGGTGAGATCTAGTTCTATGCAAGTGGAGACAAGGCTATGGTTTTGAAAAGTGAAGTGTGCCCAAGGCTAATGGAAAATGGGTCCAGTCCAAAATAAGTTATAATTTAAGAGCCAAAAAATTTTATCACAATTTGATAATGCTTGATGAAGTTGCTGAGTTGAAGCAATGTCAAAGCTTGTTAGGATAGCAGTGCAAAGATAAAGGTTTTCAATCAAAACACTATTATGTATGATTGCAATCATGCGGAACCAAAGAGATGCCTGATATGGGGTAGCATTGGTTCTAAGAGCTAATGGACAGTAAGGGTGGCACAAGGGCAGTAATGTTGTTCTAGTATGTCGTGAACCTCAAGTAGCTTCATGCACATTGAGACTGATGAAGAAGGGAGAGAGGTTTCATTCCTCAATAGCAAATAGAAGAATCAATGGTGTTTGGGGGTTGGGCAATGGTGATCACATAGATTTAAGGAAAACCGAGAAAAGAACTAGTCAAACCGAGTGAGAAAACCGAATAGGTTCACAAACCCGATTATTAGGAAACGGGTAAATTGGAGAATTTATAACTCTCAAGTGACTCAAAATGGTTCATAAACCTTGGAAAAGAACCTTAGAACAAATTGGGAGAGAAAAACAACCAAACCGGTTTAGGTGAACCAGATCTGTACCGAATTGAACCAGTTTATGAACTATAACTGATAGAGAGAGGGCAAACCGGAAAAATTATGGATCACAAGTGACATAAATAGTCACATAAACCATGAAAAAGGACTTTAGGATGAATGGGTGATGAAAACCAAACCGGTTTAGACCGGTATGACCCACTATTGAACCAGATGCTAAATTCATTTTTCTAGGTGGCTTAAAAAATTCAATTTGAGATTTGAGGCCACCATTGGATAGAAAATGAATTTAGATGAATTTAGAAATTTTTAGATTTGAAAACTTTAATTGAATTGGGTGTAAACTAGCCGGTTTAAGCTTTGAACCCAGTTCGGTCTGGTTCGTAACAGTGTTATCTTCTTCTTTCAGATAACAGCATTGTTCACTCGCCAAAAAATTGTGTAGCACTGATGAAGCTGAAAAATCTCTAGCTAGGGAGTTTTAGGCAATTAATGACAGCCATTAAGGCACCAATTAGACAGTCAAGAAGTCCTCGAGTTTCATATATAAAGTGTCCCTCCTTTTTTAACTGTTTATTATCTTTAATTTATCTAATAATTTACTGGTATAATTTTTCATTAACTTTAACTTGTAAATAATAAGAAACGATCAATAAAAAATATGATCAATTAGTAAAACTGTGAATGTGAGAGAATTAATTGACAAATAATACAATGTGATGTTAATATAATTTTGTATCAAATAATACAATTTGATATTAATTTAATGTAATATAAATTTTATAGTGTAATTCTTACAAGTATTTATAACTTTATTATGGTATAAGAAAGAAAAAATAATATATTAGATTATAAGAAAAGAAAAAGAATTAATAAGCATGTATAGAATATATTTATAAATCTATTAGAGTATAAGAAAGGAAAAAAATAATATAATATAACATAATATATTTATAAATCTATTAGGGTATAAGAAAGGAAAAAAATAATTAATGTTTAAGAAAGAAAAAAATAATATAATATAAGGAGGTGATAGAAAAAGATATAGCAATTTTTAAATAACTTTTTTATTAAAATTTTTTAATATTTTTTTACTTAATTTAATGAAACGATGTGGTTGCATTAAAAAAGGAAAAAATTCAAAACGACTGTGGGCCCACGTTAGAGTCCATTTCGATCAGAGGCTCGGGTCCACTTTTCTAGACCTGAGGCTCGGGTCCACTTTTCTAGACCTGAGGCTCGAGTCCAACCAATAGGACTCGAGCCCGTAGGAATCAAACCAGCGGGACTCGAGGCATGGGTCTCGGGTCCAATCTATGGATCCAAACCCGAGCACAGACCCGAGCAGACCCAAGGCTACTCAGGTCCGCTCGGATCGGGTAGGGATCGAAAGCTTAGGTCTCGGGTCCCATTGATATGCCTAATTATCTCTCAGTTGCTCCAATTTCTAGTAAAGCTCAAACCAGAGCTCTGACTTGGGCACTTTTTTGAGCCAAACAAGGTGAAGTCAGGTTCTTTAGAACCGTAGAGAAGTTAGCTATATGCATGTAGTCTCCATTTGCTCCAAGAGTCATCAAAGAAGCGCTAGCGTGACCGAACAGTGAAGCAACTCCGGCGGACCAAAGCTACCCTATTTTGGGTGAGCTGAAATCGGCCAATTCGAGCCCTCTCAGGCCAAACCAAGCCCTCCCAACACCTTCACAGCCCTCCTACAGCTGAATTAGAGCTGAAAGGTAAGCCAATTTGGCTCACTTCTGTAAATTTCGATCGATGCTAGAGAGAGAACCGACAGAACTTTGATGACTAAATTCTTGCTCAATTCGGCATCGATTGATGTAATTCTTGATCCTAGGAGTACCCTCAAGATGAGAGCTATTTTTCAAGATTGAAAGTTCGGACCGATGCACCCCCAACGAAAAGCTTTCGAAGCTTTCTCTCTCTAAGTCCAATTTTCCGACTAAGCTTCGTTTGAGCTCATTCCAGCGCTAAATCATGCAATCCAAAGTGCAATAGAATCATATGAAGTTGTACAAACTCCAATTTAACTTCAATTTCAACAATTAAACTCATTTGATTTGTCAATTTGATGAAATCAAATTCGGTAGAGTTAGAACATTGAAATTGGGGAAAATTTGGGAATTTCAAAAATTAGAGGGACTAAAGTGAAATTTCATAAAATTGATGACCAATTGGGCATGATAAAGATGTTGGAGGACCAATTGGGCAATTCTTAGAATTTTTGGGGCAAAACTCACCATTTTTGTTAAGTTGGGGCAAAATGGTAATTTTGGAAAAGTTTGGTGACCAAATTGGAAATTTAGGAAATTGAACCCCTTTTTGAGAATTTGAATAAATTGAGGTTCTAAGATAAATTTTAAAAGTTTTAGGACTCAATTTGAGAAAAAACATGCATTAGGGACTTAAGGTTAAAGAAAAATAACTTTATGGACCTAATTGCAAATAAAGGAAAAGTTTGGTTTTTTCATTCATTTGGTATGAATGGGGGTTGTTAGGCCAAAGAATAATAAACAAGAATGTACATATCTTGTAGGAACACGAAGTACCAAGAACGCTAGCTAAGACGAGTTAAAGTAAGGAGAACAAGTCGGCTAAGAGGAATTTCACTTAAGTATCAAGTGAGTGGGATTTTTATATCATACCCAGTTGGGTTGATAAGCACCTCAAAAATGAAAACACACTGCTAAGTGATATTTTAAACATCACACCTGAGAGAAGTGATGTGAAAATCACTCGGAAAAACTACTTACCAGTTGTAAGTAGATCATACTCAGTTGGTATGATGAAACTTCCTCAAATGAAGTGGAAAACTCGTTCATCGATTATGAGCAGAGATGTCCTCATAATAGGTTGGTATGATGGAAAGTTAAAAATATATATTTGTTGGAAGTGCTCTCCCCTGACTTTGTGACACTCCTTAAACAATTTGGGAGACCTTTAAGAGAGCTCGAATAGCTCTATTAGGCTAGAGGCCTCAGTTTTGGAACTTGGGGGTTGTTATGCCCAATTTTGAAAATCTCAAACAGTAAGCCTAGGCCGGTTGGCACGAGCAGGAGCATATAAACAAACATGTTTTATATGCCATGAAAAATTAAATAAATGAATTATTTGGCCATGGTACCAAGACAGGACCCACATACTCTATCAACTAGCGATAGTGAGACATGACAGGTCTCTAGACTAGTCAAGACAAACAGTTGCAGTTTGAATTGAGGGTTAGGGCCGTTGGACCAGTGGCACCACGGATTATATGGCATCATGCAAAAAATGTTGATTGTGCATGCACTGTATTTACGGGACCTTCAAGACCACCGTGGTTAATAAGAAATGGTGATAAAGATCGAAATTTGAAATGAAAAATTATTAAAAGAGAATAAGGAGTCTGGCACACTCTAAATCAAACATTGTTCCTAAAAGATAAATTTTGAAAAACCGATTCACTAAGTCGTTGTACTCACCCCCTCCCTTATATCCCTTTCAAGTAACCACAGAAAGCCTACCCCAAAGACCACCAGCTAATACGCATGTAAGATAGGTATGATCAATTTAAAATTGTATGCAATTTTGATTTATGTTATTCTAGGAAAGGTGCAAGTTTAAAGGACGTCTTACTCTTCACGGTTTATAAACAAGGGGCAACCCTTAGTAAATCGAGAGAGTAGCAGGTTGATCATGGGGATCCGACAAAACCAGGTCGGGGTGTGACACTTTCAATCTTTACACAATAAAGTTTTTGGTGATCTCATAAAGATTTGAAGTAAAGGAAAGTCCTTGGTAAGGCCAAGACATGAAGGATAAAGAAATCCTTGAGGCAACAAAAAGCCAAAAAGAAATGATGAAGAAGAGTCAATTACCATAAAAGAAAAGTAAGTAAACTCCATTCTACAATGATTAAGTAAACCTTGATGTTCTTTCTGTAAAAAAGACAAGAAAATTAGGACAAGTTTTTGGCATCTTTCACCTAAAAAGAGTAAACCTATAAATAGAATACAAGTAGAAATAAAGATCCGGTATAAAAGAAAGAAGACTCCCAAAGACGCAAAATGAGAAAGTGTTAGAGAAAGAAAAATCTTGGAGAAGTATGCACTCCGAGAAAAGAGTAATTAGATTCTATTAAAGGAAAAATGCAGATGAGGATGTAGAGATGCCAGGGAGATTTGGTTAAGTCCACATCCACCTAAAGAAGCTCAAGATTGGGATAATGTGGTATAGTGTGGGGAATATGAAATAAGCTCCGATGATAGAAAATTCCTTGATCAGGGAATGTAGTACAATGGATAAATCCAAAAGTGACAATGGAATGTATATAGACAAACACACCAAAGAGGTATGAGTGTGATAATCAAGGTTGGGGGAAGGCTTCTAGGAAGGAAGGACCCAACAAGCTAAGAGATAGAAAAGAAGGAACTCCTCAGAGAATTCCAAGGAAGATGAACATGAAATCTCTGAGGATCAAGGTCTCTACTTCAAGGAAATGAGAGTAAAGAAGGAGATAAATAGGAAGAATGCCTAAGAGAAGGTTGCTAAGGAAGTACTTATTTACTATAAGGGACAAACCATAAGTAAAGAAGGAAAAATCGTGAAAGAGTCATGAGCATGTACGAATAAGCTAAGATGATGGAAAACCTTAAGGAAGAATATGTCGAATCAAATGAAGTTGTTTAAGGTGAAATTTTAAGGAAGATAAGTATAATATGTCGTTAAGAAAATTGCGAAGTGATTAGGAAACCCGAGAGTTGGAACCAAGAGTGAAAAATAAGGAGGTTGGTAAAGGACAAGTAAATAAGTAATGCTTAAAATTCTTGGAAACCCAAACAGTCATAAAAGGCATGACATTTAATAACAGGAAAAAAGGTGTAAGGACGGTGCATTACCAAGAGAGGTTTAGTTAAGACCACATTAACTGAAGGAGGCAAGTGGTACCTAGGCAATGCACACCATATCCGAAATAGAGTGATGAGGAAGTTATAGACAAGACCATTGTCAATAGTAAGAAATAATGAAGATGATGGAAGTGAATTGGTAGACTAGAATTTCTCAAAACGATCTATGGAAAGATCAAAATCAAAGGAAATAAAGAAGTAAAGGAAGGGTCATAGATTGACCATATATTCCTTATGAGGATCATTTTATAATCATATCAAAAAAAGGAGTTAATAATGGACTCAAGGACTAGCACAAGACCTAATGGGCGAATAACAAGCTCTGAAGGACATCTTCCCAAGGATTTTAAACGACTAAGAGAACAACCAAACAATGGATCGGATAAGCATTTTAAGGATCACAATGCTGTGACAAAAATCAACTTTTGGATGGAAACCTCAAGATGGGAGAACAAAGGATTTAAAGTCCATTATGAGATGTAGGATAACTTATGCTCCCAAAAGAGATGGCAGGGATATGAAGTATGGTAAGAGTGGTGCCATTTGGTAATGTCATGAAACATTTAAAACACCTCAACCAAAATGTTTATAAAGAAACAATTAATAACCACCTAGTATGTGTGGTTATGTAATGAGAGTAAGTGGTAATAAGAATGAGTCATAAGGGAACATTTTTCGTTCAACATAATCAGTTACCTCATAGGAGGTTAAATTTATGAACAAAAGATGGCGAGTAGAATGAAATTAAGATGAAGGGAAGGAATCTCGAACATTCATTAAGGATCACATCATCATGATGATGGTGCAAGCTAACGAGATGCGACTCAAATGGCTTTGAGTACGTAGATTACACCCATATGGAAATACCAGTTAAGTCGGAAGGTAAAATCCCAAAGTGACAATGAGATAAGGAATGTATGAAAAGATCATTGGAGGGGATCTCACAGATTTCAAAATCTTAAAGTAACTCCAAAGGAAAAGGGGATAGGGAAAATCCCCAAGGTAAGGGTGAGGTGTTTAATGAAAAGCTAGACTTGGTTAGATACAAATAGGATGAGAATCTATCCTATGGTGTATGGCCTTTTCGAATCATGAATCGGTAGGAAAGGAAGCATAGGTACAAAAAAGATTTCAATGGCAAAATTATTCTAGTGCAATGGCCAAAATGGAAGAGGAAACGAGGAAACGCAAATGGAGTAAAAAACTCCTTAAAAGGGGGGGAGTAGTTGTAAACCCTGTTCTCTCAAAAGAAGAAACCATAAATGAGAACTGAAATATTTCGAGAGAAAACTAGGGTTCAAAGTAAACTAGAATTGGTAAGGAGAAAACCAAAAATGGAATTGGACAATCCCAAGTGTTCAATTAAGATCCAAAAATATTGTAAATGGATCATGAACTAAATTGGAAATGAGAACCAGACCTAAACCAGGTTAAACCGAAATGAACCAAGAAGAATCAGTTCAAAGATACATTTTTCTAGGTTACTTAAAAATGTCCAATTGGTAAATTGAAGTCACCAAAGTGTAGAAAATGAATATAGATAAATTTAGAAATTTTTATTTTGAGAAAACCGATCAAATCAGGCCTAAACCAGCCGATTTTTTATTTTGGGTCACTGAACCCGGTCCAACTGAATCAGTCAATAGTCCAACTGGTCAACTGATCACCTGCCAGGTCGGTGTCCAGTCAGCGCACACGACCAATGTGAACCTGTCACCTCGGAACAAGGAAAATCGGGAAAGAACCGGTCAATTTAATGAGAAAATCGAACCACTTAAGGAATTGAGAATGATAAAGAGGGGTTAAAATGGGAAATTGGAAAATCCCAAGTGACCAAAAAGTCATGAAAATCATGGGGAAGAACCATGAAGTAAATTGGATGGGAAAACCGGACCAGTTCAGGGTGAATCAGACCTAAACCGGGTTGAACCATAATGAACTAGATTGGAAAATTCATTTTTCTAGGTGGCTTAAAAATCTCAATTTGGAAAATTCAGATCACCATTAGATAGAAAATGAATTTAGAATAATTTAGAAATTTTTAATTTTAAGAAAATCGGTCGAATCATGCATGAACCAGCCAATTATCATCGTCAAACCCAATCGGTCCGGTCCGGTCTAGAACTGTGTCGTCTTCTTCCTTGGGATGACAACACTATTCATATGGTAGAAAAACTTTCTTTCTTCGATGAGGGAACATTCCCTCTGATTTGGGCATTTTCTAAAGAGTATAAGCTCAATTAATATGGAAATGGGTAGAGTAAAGGGTCCCTAAGCTCCCTATATAAAGACCTCCCCTCCATTCAATGTCCACACACCTTAAATTCTCTCATCCTCCTAAGTTCTCAGTTTTTTGGTCAAGCTCAAACCAGAGCTCCGACTTAGGCATTTTTCTTGGTCTTAGAAGGAAAACTCGGGTCCTAAAGACTCCAAGGGATGTTAGCTACTAGACAGTAACATTCCTCCGACCCAAGGATTGCAGGAGAAGTGCCAATGGGATCGAACAGTGAAGCAGCTCCGTTAGTTCGAAGCTGCCCTATTTTGGTCGATCGGAATTCGACCAATTCAGACCTCCTACGGCCAAATCAAGCCTTCCCTCAGACTCCAAGGCCACCACATGATCACTACATAGGAGAAAGGTAAGCCAATTTGGCCACCCTTCGTCATTGCAGTTTAGTTTTATAGAGTGAAAATGTTGAATTTCACTAACCAAATTCACATTGATACTGATATCAATTGTAGTAATTCTTGATCCTATAACAACCCTAAGGAGGAGAGCTACCTTCCCAGATTGAGAGTTCAAACCGACGCGCCTCCGACGATATACTTTCGAAGCTTTCTCTCTCTACGTACAGTTTTCCGATGAAGCTCCATTTGAGCTCATTTCGGACCCAAATGCTGCAATTCAAAACTCAATTGAATCATATGGAAGTGTATGAACTGATCCATACCATCAATTGAAGCAATTAACCCTGTTTGAATGTCATATTTGAAGAAATGAAATTCATTTAGTAGAGAGTGATGAAAATTGGGGGAAAATTTTGGAAAATTGGGAATTTCGAAAAATTGAAGTACCTAAATGCAATTTCTCAAAATTGAAGGTTAATTAGCAATGAGAAAGATGTTGGAGGACTAATTGGTCAATTTTTGAATGTATTGGGACCAATTGGCCATTTTTGGAACTTAGGGGCAAAATGGTAGTTTTGTAAAAGTTGGGGTACCACATTGGAAATTTGGGAAATTTGAGCTCCATACATCATTTTGAGAAATATTAAGAACCCAAGAGGGATATTGGTAGCCCTAGGACCTAAAGTCAAAGCTTATGGACTTTAGCGACCTAATCACAATAAGGCCAAAATAACAGACAAAATGAAAATACTTGGTAATAGAAGGGTCATTCATGCCAAGTTGTTCCTTATGAGGATATTAAACCATCTATGAACGAATTTGGATAAGGACGTGAGCAAAGGAGCTCAAGCAGGACTTGGAAGCTGACTAGGGATGAACGCTTCACAGTCACCGGGTGAGTGGGCTTAGTTACACTTCATTCCTAATTGGGGTGATAAGCACTTTTATTAAAGGAAATCGTACTTACCGGTTGTAAGTGTGATTATTTAAATATCATACCCGATTGGTATGATAATCTTCTTTACTGAAAGGAAAAACCCGCATACCAGTTGTAAGCGAACCTATCATCATACCCGGTTGATGTCATGAGTTAAAAAGAAGGTTTTGTCAGAAGTGTTCTTCCCTAACTGTGTGCCATTGCTTAAACTATTTGGGAGAAAATCTTGATGAGAGCTAGAACAGCTCTAACAGGCTAGGGTCCTTAGTTTTGAACTCATAGGGCTCAAGGCCTAATTTTGAAAAACAAGTGCAGTGCGCCCAAGGCCAGTGGGCACGGGATGAAGCCCGTAAATAAACATGAATATGAAGAGCCATAAAACTCTTATTTAAAATGAAAATTAATTGTGTGATTTGCCACGATACCAAGTTAGGAATGACAATGCCCAATGGGTTGGCAGCAGTGCGTCAGGGCCAGGTCGACGAACTTGCTAGATAAACAGTTGTAGGTCGGGTTGAGTGTTGGGACTATTGGACCATCGACACCAAAGAGAAGTGCTAAATTATGAAAACTATTATTTGTGCTGGCACTTATGGATTCGGAACCATTAAGATGTCCAAGGGGATAGTAATGGATCCTAAGGGATATTGGACGACATGGTAGAGATAAGGGCAATTCATCGGGCTAGTTAGTCATGGAGCTGCGAGAGCTTCTTCTTCATTGAGATTAGGGTGGAGGCGGGATGAAGTCTTCATCCTCATATCGAACATGAAGTACTTTGGGTCCCCTATATCCCTTTTTAGGAAATACTTGAAAAGCCTACCCTTAAGGACCATCAACTAAGATGACTGTGATACAGGTATGATAAATCTAAATTCTTATGTAGTTTTGTTAATGTTATTCCTGGAAAAGGTGCAGGTTTAAAGGACGCCTTACTCTTTACGGTCTATAATAAGGGGAAACCCTCTAATAAACTGGGAGAGTGGCAGATTGATCATGGGGATCCAACCAAACCAGGTCGAAGCGTGACAACTAGAGTGGTATCAGAACCTATTTCCTCGAATACATAATCAAGACTAGAAAATATAGTAACTAATAGGATTTATCCTAAAATTTTCAGATGGCTCCAGGAGAGGAACCAAGAAAACTTGGAATAGCTCTACTCAACACCCTATCTTCATAGGAACATAACAGAAGTAAGCAAACCGTGACAACAAAATGGTCAAAGAGAATGAACGACACCCTAAGGAGGACTCGAAAGTAGTATGGAGTACACCCTAAAAAGGGCATTGGAAGGATCATTAAGGACAAGAAAATTTGAGAGACAACTACCTCAAGAGAATTAGACAAGGTGAATAGTAGGGGTGCGGTAGGTAACGAACTACCCTCGTGAGGGTCATAGAGTAAACTCCAACAAAGAAGGAAGAGGTGGAAAAGCCAAATATTGGAGAAAAGAAGGATGAAGGAAATCCTTAAAAGAAATAATGACCAAATTAACGATAGAATTTAAGTCGAGAAAGAAGTAGGTAAGCCTTTCACATGATGGTCAGGATATCTTAAAACAAGGAAAATTTTAAACTCACCCTAAAACAAATGGACGTGTATTATGGTACAAGTAAGGATGAGGACAGGGAACCAAAGATATACCTGCAAAATTTCAAGAGAAAGGATAAACAGAAGAGGACGACAATCAAATGATGCCATATAAAGGCAGATATTCCGCAAAACCAGGAAAAAGGGGATAGTCCTACCGAGGAAGAAAATCTTGGAAAGACATATGCATCCCAACTAAGAGATAATGGAACCTAGAGAAAGGGACAAAGAGATAAACTTGCAAATGAAGCGCAAGCCAATGTGAAGGAACCAAGAAAGCATGCTTGAGTGATCCAAGGAAATAGTTTAAAAGGAAGAACGAAGGAAAATCCTTAAAAAGAAATCAATGGCCAGAACTGGGACTATAAAGTCTTGAGACGGTTAAATGAACCTCTCAAAGGGTAATTAAGGGATTTTGAAACTAGGTGGATGCAAGCTCTAGACATGTGCTGAGATACGAGTGAGAATGAGAATGAAGTACGAAAAACGTATCCATAGGATATCAAGAGTAAAGGTAAGCATACAAGAATAACATCAACGAGCATCATTTAAAGTTAGGTGTCTTCAAGGATGTATGGAAAAGAAATTACAGGAGAAAAGGGTAAGAATCCTCCCAAATAAGGAAATCCTAACAAAGGATACATGACGTAATAAAGAATAAATGGAAACTGGTGGCGAGAGATGAGGAGACAAAATTACAAATGAAGTGCCTAGTGAGGTGAAAGAACCAAGGGAAACATACTAGGAGAACCTAAGGAGTAAGTTATACCCAAGGAAAGAGTAGGAAGAAAGATAGAATCAATAGATGTCGTAACAAGTAAGAATGGGTAGACTACCCATAATAAGAAGATAAAGGAAAGAACATTCAAGAAACCTTGGAAAAGTAAGCTCCCTAAATAAGAAGTGGTTAAGGGGGAAACAACTACTAATATGAAGATGGATTGTGGTCCACACTCACATAATAGAGCTTAAAGAGAGGATGGCTGGGTATAGGGTAGAGTACACGAAATAAAACCAACAATCAGAAATTTCTTAGACAAGCAATGAAAGGAAATTTTAAGACGAATGAGGATTCAAAATGGGGAATTGCCTCAACATAGAAGGAGGTGTAAGGAAATAAAGGAAAGAATTTCCAAAGGATGACAAGAAAGTTGAACATGTAACTCTTAAGGTTAAACCCTCTACATTGAGGAATATAGTAGAGAATGAAATCATTAGAAGGGAATTCCTCAACAAAACAATCAATACATCGACCAAAAGGAGACCAACTCAAAGTAATAAATCGTGAAATGATCATGAGCAAGTGAGAGTGGGTTAAGGAAAAAGGAAATCCTTGAGTAAAGGATGTCATTGGGAACGAGGATGGACCTAAGAAAGGATGAATCCCAGCTTGTCGATATAGTATTGGAAAACCCAATCAATTGGAATCGAAAAGATCCAATAAAGAAGTTGGGGAAGGATGAGTAGGTAAGAGGAATACATGTGGTTATGTGAGACATAACTTCAAAGACATATGGTAAAAAAAGATAGTTGAGGAATGCTATCAAAAGAAAGAAGGGATGAACTTATACAATCCCCGAAAGGTCTAAAAGCTAAAAGAGAACTCAAGGAGATGTTCTAGAAAATACCATGCTTTAAGGGGCATGTACGCCCAACAATCCCAAGGAGACTATGACTCAAAGTAAGGAAGAGTCGGCTAATAAGCATGACAAGGTCGAATATAAAAAACATTTTGGACCAAAGTTATAATAGACAACAAAAGAAGGAAGGGTCAAAATAGGACAAAAAAGTGATAATAAAGAAAAATCATGGAAACAAGTACGTAATGCTTGAAAGAACATTGAGCTAAAGGTTTCAACTACCAAGGATAACTAGACACAGGAATGATTAGTTATCATAGAATTCCCAAATCTTGAGTACGAAATCTCAAAGGGAAGAATGTTGCTCTAAGTAAAGAAAATATGAATCTAAGGATATACCTTGGAATATGGTATGTCTAGTTATGATAAACTCTAGGGAGGGAGTAAATAATATAAAGGAAAAGAAATCCCTTAAGTGAAGGAGGTAAAAAGGGCTAATTGAAAGAACAAGAGAAGAGTTTGCATGTTAAGTAAGCAACAAATGGACATCAAAGAAAATGGTTCCTCATGCAAGATTGCTAATTAAGTTTTGGGGGATAAAACTCCTAAAAGAAGGGGAGAGTTGTAAACCCCACACTTTTGAGTTAAGGAAAACCGGGAAAAGAACCAGTCAAACCAAGTAAGAAAACCGAGCCGGTTTACAAAGCCGATCATTTGAGAACAAGCAATTTGGAAATTTACAACTTCCGGGTGATCCAAAGGGTTCATTAAACCTTGGAAAAGAAACTTAAGACAAATTAGAAGAGAAAAACCAAATTGGTTTAGGTGAACGTATGCCTTATCATAAATAGCCATAAATTAATATATATTAATTATTGTAATTAATACCAATAATTTAATAAATAAATTAAATTATTGGAATTAATACAAATAATTTAATACTGAAATTAAATTATTGGAATTAATACCAATAATTTATGGTAATATTAATACTAGTAATAAATCTCTCCCATTTAATACACGGTTTTACACCTATATAAAGAGGTCATCCCCATTCATTCTTCTTAAACCTGAACACTTCTCTCTCTCTCTCTCTCTACTGCTCCATTTCTCGGTGAAGCTTAAACCAGAGCTTCAACTTGAATATTTTTCTTAACCTCGGAAGGAGAGGTCAGGCTCTTTAGAACCGGGGAGAAGTCAGCTATTTGATAGCAAACTCTACTCAATCTGAGAATCACTAGAGAAGCACGGACATGATGGAGCAGTGAAGCAGCTCCAACGGACTGAAGCTGCCCTGTTTCGGCCGAGTTGAAATTGGCCATTTTGAGCCCTCCTCAAGCTAAACCAAGCCTTTCCAACACTTCCTCAGCCCTCCCATGGCCGAATTAGGACTGAAAGGTAAGTCAATTCGGCTCCCCTCTGCAATTTCCAGACGGTGCTAGAGAGAGAACCGATAGAATTTCAATAATGAAATTCTAACTCAATTCAGCATCAATTGATGTGATTCTTAATTCTAGGATGAACTTCAAGATCAGAGCTATCTGCCCAGATCAAACGCTCGGACCGTCGTGCCCTCACCAGTGAGAAATCAAAGCTTTTTCTCTCTATAGTCTATTTTACGGCAAAGCTCCGTTTGGGCTCGTTCCGGCATTAAAATTTATGATTCAAAGTTTTTTAGAATCGTATGAATATGCAGGAACTCAATTTCAACTCCAACTTCAACAATTAGAAGTGTTTGATCGGTCAATTTGATGAAATCAAATTCGGTAGTATTGAAGAATTGAAATTGGGGGAAAATTGGGGAAATTGGGGATTTTCAAAATTCAAAGGACCAAAATGCAATTTTATGAAATTGCACTATCAGGTGAGTGGGAATTTTATATCATATCCGGTTGGGGATGATAAGTACCTTGGTATGAAAACCCACTATTTGATAGTATTTTAAACATCACAACTTAAAGAAAGTCATGTGAAAATCATATGGAAAGACTACTTACCAGTTGTAAGTAGATCATACCCGGTTGGTATGATGAGACTTACTCGAAGGAAGTTGAAAATCCATTCATCGATTATGAACGGAGATGTCCTTATACCGGTCGGTATAATGGACAATAAAAACCTATTTTGCCAGAAGTGTTCTCCCCTGAATGTGTGCCAATGCTTAAATAATTTGGGAGACCTTCCCGACGGGAGCTCGAATAGCTCTGATAGGCCGGGGGCTCAGTTTTGGAACTTGGGGGCTAAATGCCTAATTTTAAAAATCTCGTACATTTGGCCCAAGGCCAGTTGGCACGAGCAGGAGCTCGTGAACGAACAAGACATATGTGCCATAAAACTTAAGAAGTGAATTGTTTGGCCATGGCACTAAGATAGGACCAACATGCTTAGTGAACTAGCGGCAGTGCGACATGACACGTCGATGGACCTGTCAAGATAAACAACTACAGGTTGAGTTGAGAGTCGGGGCCGTTGGGACAAATGGCACCACATATTACATGAAAATTTAATAAAACTCTGTTTTTGCATGGACTATGAGTACGGGATCATCAAGACGCCCATGAGGGGTAGTGATGTGTCCTAAGGTCCCTGGACGACCTGGTGAGAATAAGGGCAGTTCGTCATTCCAGGTGTCTATGCGAAATTTGGAGTAGCACCAACCGCATGAGACCGGAGTGGGGACAGTATGAGGTTTCTATCCTCATACGGACATGAAGAACCAATTTCAGGATTGAGGGTTGGATGTCGCGTACATCCACTCATTCCCAGGGTAGAAGTGGTCGTGCTTCTATCTGTATAGCCGGTAAAGTCGCTCCGAAGCCACTAGTGGGTTCAGTGATCATGCTGACCTGCGAATGTGTGTAACCTTCATGATGAAGGATGTGTGTTGGGTGATGACACACCATGGTTAAATATGAACTGGTGGAAAAACCAAAAATTTTGAATCAAGGGATTTTTAAAGGAAAGGAGTCTGGCACACTCCAATGATAAATATTTTTCTTAAAAGTCAAAACTTTTGAAAAATCCATTCACTGAGTAGTTGTACTCACCCCTCCCCTATATCCCTTTTCAGGAAATACTGGAAAAGCCTACCCTTAAGGACCATCAACTAAGACGCCTCTGATATAGGTATGATAAATCTACATTCTCATGCAGTTTTGTTTATGTTATTCTTGGAAAAGGTGTAGGTTTAAAGGATGCCTTACTCTTTATGGTCAAAACAATTCATTCATTAAAGTTTTATGGCAAATATCTCATGTTTGTTTACGAGCTCCTGCTCGTGTCCGCTAGCGTATGGCCCACTTGTTCGAGATTTTCAAAATAGGACATTTTAGCCCCCAAGTTCCAAAATCAAGGCCCCCAGCCTGTAAGAGATATTCGAGCTCCCGTCAAGAAGGACTCCCAAATCATTTAAGCATTGGCACACAATCAAGGGAGAGCACTTTTGACAAAATATGTTTTCAACTAACCATCATACTGACCAGGTATAAGGACATCTCCGCTCATAACCAATGAACGGGTTTTCAACTTCCTTCGAGGAAGTTTCATCATACCAACCAGGTATGGTCTACTTACAACCGGTAAGTAGTTTTTCCACATGTTTTTCACATCACTCCTCTAACTTGTGATGTCTAAAATACCACTTAGTAGTGGGTTTTCATTTCGAGGTACTTATTATCCCCAACCGGGTACGATATAAAAAGGGTTTTATATCGGTTTTTCCTCAAATTGAGTCCCAAAACTTTTAAAATTTATCTTTGGACCTCAATTTATTCCATTTAAAAAAAAAGGGTTTAATTTCCCAAATTTCCAATTTGGTCCCCCAACTTTTCCAAAATTACCATTTTGCCTTCCTTTACAAAAATGGTAAGTTTTACCCCAAAAATTCTAAAATTCCTCAATTAGTTCTCTAACATTATTATCATGCCCAATTGATCCTCAATTTCATCAAATTGCATTTTGGCCCTTCAAATTTCATAAATCCCCAATTTTCCCCAATTTCAACTCCTTAACACAATCGAATTTGATTTCATCAAATTGACCGATCAAACACTTCTAATTGTTGAAATTGAAGTTAAAATTGAGTTCCTCCATCTTTATACTATTCCATAGCACTTTGAATCTCAAGTTTTGACGTCGGAACGGGCTCAAATGGAGCTTCACCGGAAAACAAACTATAGAGAGAGAAAGCTTCAAAAACTTACCCTCGGGGGCACGGCGATTCGGGCTTTCGATCTGGGCAAATAGCTCTCGTCCTGAGGTTTATCCTAGAATCAAGAATCACATCAATAGATGTCGAACTGAGTTATAATTTCATTATTGAAATTCTACCGGTTCTCTCTCTAGCACCGGTTGAAAATTGTAGAGGGTAGCAAAATTGGTTTACCTTTCTATTCTAATTCGGTCATGGGAGGGCTGAGAAAGTGTTGGGAGGGCTTGGTTTGGCCTGAGGAGGGCTCGAAATGGCCGATTTCAGCTTGGTCAAAACAAGGTAGCTTTGGTCCGCCGAAGATACTTCACTGTTCCATCACACCGACATTTATCTGGCGACCCTCAGAGCAAACGGAGACTACAAGTGTGTAGCTAACTTCTCCCCGGTTCTAAAGAATCTGACCTTGTCTTCTTTGGCTCAGAAATGACCCTATATCAAAGCTTTGGTTCGACCTTCCCAAGAAAATGGAGCTATTAAGAGAGAGTGAGCTTTTCAGGTGTTGAGATGATGAATGGAGAGGGGCTCTTTGTATAGGAAGCTCGGGGATTCTTTGGCTGTCCGATTGGCGCCTTTATGACATGCATTGTTGGCCGGAAACATATTGAACGAAGACATTTCTTTTTCACCGATGCTACTTCAATTTTTCGGTGAGTCAACTATGTTGTCATCTGAAGGAAGAAGACGACACTACTCCGAACCCAACCAAACCGGTCCGAACTGGATTCGATGTTTAAACTGGCCGGTTCACCCCCCCTCCGATCGAATTTTTTAAATCTAAAAATTTCTAAATTTATCTAGATTCATTTTCTATCCAATGGTGGCTCGAATCTCAAATTTGAATTTTTTTTAAGCCACCCAGAAAAATGAATTTAGAATCTGGTTCAATTGTGGTTTAAACCAGTTCGGATCCAGTTCACCTGAACCAATTTGGTTTTCATCTCCAATTCACCCTAAAGTCCTTTTTCATGAATTTTATGACTCCTTAGGTCACTTAGCGTCCATAGATTTCCCAGTTTACTATCTCTCTATTTGTTATGGTTCATAAATCGGCTCAGTTTTTAAATCGGTTTAATCTGGTTCGGGTTCGGTTCACCTAAATCGGTCTGGTTTTTCTCTCCCACTTTGTTCTAAGGTTCTTTTCCAAGATTTTATGAACTCTTTAGATCACCCAGGAGTTGTAAATTTCCAAATTACCCATTTCTTGATAATCAGGTTTATGAAGCGGTTCGATTTTCTCACACGGTTTGATCGGTTCTTTTCTCAGTTTTCCTTAGCTCAAAGGGCGGGGTTTACAACTCTCCCCTCCTTTTAGGAGTTTTGTCCCCAAAACTTAATTAGCAACCTTTTATGAGGAATCATTGCCTTTGATATTAATTTGGTGTTTGCTTAACATGCAAACTCTTCTCCTGTTCTTCCAACTAGCCCTTTTTACGTCCTTCACTTAAGGAATTTCTTTTCCTTTATATTATTTACTCCCTCCATTGAGTTTATCATAACTAGACATACCTTACTTAAGGGTATATCCTTAGATTCACATCTATCTTTGCTTAGAGCAATATTTTTCTCTTTGAGGTCTCGTACTCAGAATTGGGAGTTCCAAGATACCTACCATTCTCATGTCTAGTTAACCTTTTAGTTGTTGAAACCCTTAGCTCGACATCCTTTAGAGCATTACATTCATGTTTTCACGAATTTCCTTGTTATCACCTTTTTGTCCTATTTTGACTCTTCCTTCATCCGTTGCTCATTACAATTCAGTCCAAATTTTATGTTTAACATTATCATTTTTACTAACTGACTCTTCCTTATTTTGTGTCATATTTTCCTCGGGACTGTTAGGTTTACCTGCCCCTTATAGCATAACGTTTTCTAGATCTTGTCCCTATGTCCATTAGATTTCCAAAACACCCCCTTTAGGATTATTCCCAACTTTCCATCCTCTCAGGGATTGTATAACTTCATCCCTCTTTTCTTTTGGTAGTATTCCTTGACTACCTTTACCGTTGTCCACATCAACTTACAAAACTGTGTCGTTTCTCCTTACCCACTTGTCCTTTTTTGACTTCTTTATTGAGTCTTTCCGGTTCCAATTATTTGATTTCCAGATGTTTTACTGACATGTTGGGATACATCCTTTCTTAGGTCCATCCTCATTCCCAATCACATCCTTTACTCAAGGATTTTCCTTTTGCCTTAATCCACTCTTACTTGTTCATAATCATTTCATAGTTCATTATTCCTATTTGCCCCTTTTTAAGTTTATTGTTTTGTTTAGTGAGTTCCCTTTTTACGATTTCATTCTCCAATATGTTCCTCAAGGTAGAGACTTTCGTTCTAGGAGCTACATGCTCAACCTTCTTACCATTCCATGAAGGCACATCTTATTTGGAGGGCCTACTTTCCCAACATTTCTCAGACGTTCTTTCCTTCATTACTTTATTATGGATAGTCCACTCATTCTTACTTGTCACAACATCTCTTAATATTCCTCCTTAGGTTCCTTTCACCTTAGCATGCATTTTATTTGCAAATTCGTCTCCTCACCTCTCACCACCTGGTTCCATTTCTTCTGTATTAGGTCATGCATCATTTCTTAGGATTTTTCCTTATTTGGGAGGATTCTTACCGTTTTCTTCCGTAATTTCTTTTTCATACATCTTTGAAAACACCTAACTTTAAATGATGTCCCTTGATGCTATTCTTATATGCTTACCTTTACTCTTAAGATCTTACGGCTACATTTTTCATACTCCATCCTCATTCTCACTCGTACCTCAGCACATGTCTAGAGCTCACATCCACCTAGTTTCAAAAATCCCTTGATCACCCTTCAAGAGGTTCTCAAGACTTTTTATTATAAATTAGGTTTTGGACATTGATTTCTTTTAAGGATTTTCCTTCATTCTTCTTTTCCAATTATTTGTCCTTTTCACTCCTCCCTTCTTTATCATGGTTTAAATCCATGGTTCTCTTGAAGACCAATTCTTTAACTACCTCCTTCTAACATTTTTTTCTAATCCAATTATCTGGGCAGCAATATCATTCATCCTTCATGCCCATCCTTTTGTTCTTCATAGAGTGTAGTCTTTACTACATCTCAGCCTTTCTTAGGACTTTGTTTATTCTCTTTGACCATCTATTGCTACTAGTTTCTTCTTTCTACTTGGTTCTCCTCGAATTATTATTTGGTTCTCCTACTCTCTCCAAACAGATCACACTGGACCATCACGATACTTCCTTCCTTTGAAATAATTCCTAGTTAAGGGTTGGTTACTTGCACATCATATTATGTCCATCCACCCATCAATGGTTCCTTCAAAGGTAGTTAGTCGTATGCATCCCTCCAAAGTTTACTTTCATAGTGTATTTCTTTATGGAGCATTCAAATCCTCCTTGTTTCAAGATTTCTTGACCATTATGCAAGAGGCTTGCCTATTCCTTTCTTGGCTTGAGTTTAGTCGTTAATTGGGCCTTTGGTCCTTTTAAGGATTTCTTTCATCCTTCTTTTCCCGAGTATTTGGCCTTTCCGCCTCTCTCTTATTTGTTGGAACTCAAACTATGGCTTTCCCATGTATTAGTTCGTTAACTGCCTCGCCTCCACCATTCTTTTGGTTTAAGTTTCTTAGGGCAGTTCTTTCTCGAGTCCTCCTATACTTAACGTCCATCTCACTGACCTTTTTAGGGTGTAGTCCTTTCTAACTTCTAGTCTTCCTTAGGATGTCATTTATTCTCTTTGACTATCTTGTTGTAACGACTTGCTTTCTTTTGTCATGTTGGTCCAAAATTCCTATTTGGCTTCATTGCTTTTTCCAAGGTAATTCATTCCTGTAATCCCAATACATCCCGTTTGTCGTCAAATGTTCATCTTGTCTTCTCTTGTGGTTGCTCTCCCTTCTTTGCTCCCCATATTTAGAATTTTCTTCTTTCAAGTGAGAGTTCTCTTTGTTCTATTTGTAGTTTATCGAGGTCCTACCTTTAATCCCTTTTCTTTTTCTTCCTACCATTATGCTAGAATCTTGAAAAGCTTACTCTTGGATGTAATTGAAGTTCCTAGTAGGAGTTGTATTTCTAAGGATGGTATCCTTTTGGGTTTCCTATAGCTGTGGGGGCATTATTCTTGGAAAATATTGTCTTGACTACTGGTGGTGTGGGACAATTTTTCACTTCGTGTCTTATTCCCCTATAGGTGAACTTGATTCCTGTCCTTAGTTGGGTTGTGCACTTCTCCACGTAGTGTTCCTATTATTCGTGCTTGTAATTATGTGAACATAAGTGGTTCCTCCTGGCGTTTTTTCTAGGGAATTGTTAGTTTTGGTGCTCCTTCGTCCTTGAGTCTGGATACCTTGAGAGTTTTTCTTTTGGAGTCTTCTTTGTCAATTGATCACTCTAAGAGTCCTCCTAGATTTCTCGATTCCCTAATTCAAGTTCCTTAATTTAGATGGGATTCTCCTTACTTTCTATGGTAGTACATGCATATTTGGTCACTTTCTTTGGGGCCATCTTCCTTGAAGATCACATAATTTGAGGGACGGGGTTTTTAGGAATGTGGAGTACTTCATTAATAGAGGAGTATAGTATGTTGGGTGTTTTGGCCCTATTACAGAAAATGATCACAAAATAACTAGGGAGCTACGGGATTCTTGATAAGTGTTCTCCTATGTAAGGTTATATGCCCTTTTGCTGGCGTTTATGGCTTCACGCTTGGCTTCCTTTATACTTAGAGTTGTGCCCTCAATAGGTCCTGGCACCATTCTCAAGGATACTTCCCCATTTGGTATTTTGAAATTCCTACCATATCTCAAGCATTTGGGAACTTCTAAGGTTGTCTTCCTACGAAGATAGGGTAGAGCCATTCCTAGTTTTTTTGTTTCCTCTCCTAGGAGCCATCTAAAAATTTTAGGATAAATCCTATTAGTTACTATATTTTCTAGTCTTAATTATGTATTTGAGGAAACATGCTCTAATACCACTCTAGTTGTCATGCCCCGACTTGGTTTGGTCGGATCCCCGTGAGCAACTCGCCACTCTCTCGGTTTATTAAAGGGTTTCCCATATTATAAACTGTAAATAATAAGGCGTCCTTTAGACCTGCACCTTTTCCTAAAATAACATAAATCAAAACTACATAATAATTTAAATTTATCATACTTGTCTCACAGGCACCTTAGTTGATGGTCTTTAAGGGATTTCCTGAAAAGGATATATGGGAGAGGGTGAGTATGACTACTCAGTGAATGGGTTTTCAACACTTTTATCTTTTAGGAAAAAGATTTGTATTCTAGTGTGCCAAACTCCTTTCTTTCAAAAGTACTTTGATTTCAAGCCTCGGTTTTTACCACCATTTCTTTATTTAATCACAGTGTGTCATCACCCAACACACATCCTTCGTCATGAAGGTCAAACACATATTCGCAGTCCAACGGCCCCAACTTTCAACTCAACTTGTAGCTGTTTGTCTTGACTAGTACGGAGACCTGTCATGTCGCATTGCTGCTAGTTGACTGAGTATGTTGGTCCTTACTTGGTATCATGGCCAAACAATTCATTTATTAAAGTTTTATGGCACATATCTCATGTTTGTTTATGAGCTCCCAAAATCGGGCATAGAAGCCCCCAAGTTCCAAAATCGGGCATAAAAGCCCCCAAGTTCCAAAATCGGGGCCCCCAACTTATAAGAGCTATTCGAGCTCCTATCAAAAAGGACTCCCAAATCTTTTAAACATTGGCACACAGTTAAGGGAGAGCACTTTCGACAACATATGTTTTCAACTGACCATCATACCGACCGGGTATAAGGACATCTCCGCTCATAACCAATGAACGGGTTTTCAACTTCCTTCGAGAAAGTTTTATCATACCAACCGGGTATGGTCTACTTACAACCGGTAAGTAGTTTTTCCACATGTTTTTCACATCACCCCTCTAACTTGTGATTTTTAAAATACCACTTAGTAGTGGGTTTTCATTTTGAGGTACTTATTATCCCCAACCGGGTATGATATAAAATCTCACTCACCCACCCGTTAATATAGTGAATTCCACTAGACCAACTATTTGTATTCACTCGAGCTTGTCCTTGTTAGCGTACCCGGTATCTCATGTTCCTACATGATATGAACATCTCAGTTCATTATCCCTCAGCGTAATAGCCTTCATTCATTCCAAATGAATGAGAAAAAAAGGTCCCTAAAGTTATTTTTTTTTAACTTTAAGTCCCTAATGTCAGTTTTTTCTCAAATTGAGTCCCAAAACTTTTAAAATTTATCCTAGGAGCTTAATTTATTTCATTTCACAAAAAGGGGTTTAATTTCCCAAATTTCTAATTTGGTCCCCCAACTTTTCCAAAATTACCATTTTGCCCTTCTTTTACAAAAATGGAAAGTTTTACCCCAAAAATTCCAAAATTCCTCAATTGGTCATTTAACAGTATTATCATGCCCAATTGACCCTCAACTTCATAAAATTACATTTTGGTCCTTTAAATTTCAAAGTGTTGGGATGGCTTGGTTTGGCCTAAGGAGGGCTCAAAATGGCCGATTTCGGCTCGGCTGAAATAGGACAGCTTCGGTCCGCCGGAGCTGCTTAATTGTTCCATCTTGCTGGTGTTTCTCTAACGACCCTAGGAGCAAACTACAAACGTGTAGCTGACTTCTCCCTAGTTCTAAAGAACCCGAACTTGCCTTCTTTGGCTCAGAAATGACCCTATATCGGAGCTCTGGTTCGAGCTTTACCAGAAAATGGAGTTGTTGAGAGAGAGTGAGCTTTTCAGGTGTGGAGATGATGAATGGAGAGGGGCTCGTTATTTAGGAAGCTCGAGGACTCCTTGGCCATCCCATTGGCGCCTTTATGATAGGCATTGATGGTCGGAAATGTATTGAATGGAGACGTTTCTTCTTCACTGGTGGTGCTTCGATTTTCCAGCGAGTGAATAGTGTTGTCATATTAAGGAAGAAGATGACACTGTTCCGAACTGAACCCGACTGGTCCGAACCAACTTCAAAGATTAAGCCTGCCAGTTCACCCCCCATCCGACCGAATTTTTCAAATTTAAAAATTTCTAAATTCATTTTCTATACAGTGGTGGCCTCAAATCTCAAATTTGAATCTTTTAAAGCCACCTAGAAAAATGAATTTAGAATTCGGTTCAATAGTGATTTAAACCGGTACAAATCGATTCGGATCCAGTTCACCTAAACTAGTTTGGTTTTCATCTCCAATTCACTCTAAAGTCCTTTTTCATGACTTTTATGACTCCTTAGGTCACTTAGAGTCCATAAATTTCCCATTTTACTGTCTCTCTATCGGTTCTAGTTCATAAACTGGCTCAGTTCATAAATCGGCTCGGTTCTTAAACCGGTTTAATCTGGTTCAGGTCAGGTTCACCTGAGCTGGTCTGGTTTTTCTCTCCCACTTTGTTCTAAGGTTCTTTTCCAAGATTTTATGAATCATTTGGATCACCCGGGAGTTGTAAATTTCCAAATTTCCCATTTCTTAATAATCGGATTTGTGAACCGGTTCGGTTTTCTCACTCGGTTTGATCAGTTCTTTTCTAGATTTTCCTTAGCTCAAAAGGGCGGGGTTTATATCTTTTCTCGAGTTGCTCACGGGGATCCGACCAAACCGAGTCGGGGCATAATAACTTGAGTGGTATCGGAGCATGTTTCCTCAAATACATTATCAAGACTATATAACATAGTAACTAAGAGAAATAATTTTTATAATTTACAAATGGCTCTCCAGAAAGGAACGAAGAAAACTAGTACTGACATCACCAATACCACCCAACACTCTATCCTCATAGGAAGACGACCCTAAGGCTCTCCAATACCCGAGGTATAGTAGAAGTCCCAAAGAGACAAGAGACATTAGGGGAAAGTATCCAAGAGGATGGTGTCAGGACCTGTTGAGATCACAACCCCAAGTATGAAGGGAGCCAAGCCTAAAGCTAGGAATGCCAGCAAAGGTTTATAAACTTACCAAAGAGGACACTTATCAAGAACCTCGTAGCTCCCTATCTATTTCGTAACCACCTTTTTTTGTAATAGGGCTAAGACACCAACATAATGTACTCCTTCTCCATTAATGAAGAACTCCAAATTCCTAAAACCTTGTCTCTCAAATGATGTGATCTTGCATAGGAAGATGGGCCCAAGAAAAGTAGCCAAACAAACCAGCATTACTCTAACCACCATAGAAATTAGGGAGAATCCCAGTTAAGGAATCTGAATCATGGAACTAAGAAATCTAGGAGGACTCTTGGAGTGACCCCTTGGCAAAGAAGACTCGACAAGAAAACTCTCAAGGTGATTAGACTTAAGGACGGCAAAGCACTGAATCACCAGCAATCCCCTAGAAAAGCCCCACAATGCTCAAAGTATAGGACAATTAGTGAAGTATTGCCCCACACCCCATAGATCTAGGGCAATACCTCCTAAGAACCACATCAACTACTGAAATCCAAAGTCACGAAAGGTAGGAAGGACCAAAGGTAGGACCTTGAGAAAACCGCAAACGGAACATAATATTGATGAAGGGAATTTTCCCTTAAAGAGAGCTACAAGCCATCTAGAAGTAGAGAAGGAAGCACCTCCACCTTCAAAAACAAGTCCCGAACATTGAAAGGCAAATAGGATGTCTTGGGATGAACAAGGAGACGCCATAGGAAGGACAAAAGTTAGTAAAGACCACACCCTAAAAAGGGCAGTAGGATAGGCATCAAGGACGGGTGAACTCGAGGGACAAGTGTCCTAAGACAAGTGAACAAGGAAAATGGTAGGGACGAGGCAGTTAATGAACTGATCCTCATAAGAATTATGGAGTTAAACCCAGACGAAGAAGGGAAAAGTGAAAAGGTCAAACATCGGAAAAGAAGAATGAAGGTAAGCCTTAAAGAGATTAATGGTTGAGAACTGATCAACGACCAAATTGAAGTCATGAGAAGGTTAAGTAAGCCTCTCATAAGGTGATCAAGAGATCTTGAACAAGGATGATTTGAGCCCTTCCTAAAAGAAATAGACTTGTACTAGGATAAAAGTGGGAATCAGGATGGGGTACAAAAGGTGTGCTCGCAATATTTCAAGAGTAAGGTTAAGTAGAAGAGGATGGCATCAAAGGATGTCATTTAAGGTTAGATACTCTTGAGGATGAATGAAAGAGGAATTATGGGAGAAAGGGGAAGAATTCCACCAAGAAAGGAAGCCCTAGAGAGGCATACACATCCCAACTAAGAGGTAGCAGAACCAACCGAAATGGAAAAGAAGATAAGCTCACAAATGAAATGTTGGTTGAGAAGGGAAGATCAAGCACAAAGGAAAGGTACTCATGAGGGCCCTAGGAGTAAGTTAAGACCAAGGAATTGATAAGTAGGAAGATAGCATCAAAAGATGTCGTACAAGTAAGAAATGGTTGGACCACACATAATAGGGAAATAAAGGAAAGAACATCTAAGAAACCTTGGAGAATTAAACCTTTCAATTAAGAAGTGATTAAGGGAAATAATGATAGACATCAAGACTGGTTGTGGTCCACACTCAATTAATGGAGCCTAAAGATTGGAAGGTTGGGCACATTATGGAGTACATGAAATAAAACCCGATAGTCGAAAGTTCTTTGGATATGGAATAAGGGACGAAATGGAAATTTTAAGACAATAAAGGATTAAAAGCAACCAAATGCCCCAATATAAAAAGGGTGTAAGAATATGAAGAAAGGAAACCTTCAAAGAATGGTAAGAAGGTTGAACGTATAAATCCTAAGGAGGAAGTCTCTACTTTGAAGGATATAGTAGAGAATGAAACCATAAAAGGAGAACTCCCCAAACAAAGGAATCAACATGTAGACTAAAAGGGATCAACTTGGGATAAGGAATGGTGAATGGTCACGAACGAGTAAGAGTGGATGGAAGAAAGGAAAGTCCTTGAGTAAAGAATGCCATTTGAAATGAGGAAGGACATAAGAGAGGAAGAATCTCAATGTGTTGGTAAGTCATCGGGAAACCCGATGGTTGGAAACAAAAAAAACAATGAGAAAGTTGGTAAGGAATGAGTAGATAAGGAAAAACAAACACAATCATGATGTCAAAATTTAAGGTACAATTGGATAACACCAAAGGTAGTTGGGGAACACTACCGGGTAATAAGAAGGAATGAAGCAACACAACTCATAAACAGTTGGAAAGGCATGAACCATTATCGAGGAAAAATGTTCTAGAACTATAATAGACAAAGAAATTTCTAGAACATGTCATGTTGTAAGGGACATGTAGTTCCAATAGTCCCAGGAAAAGGTGACTCAAGTAAGACAGAGTCCATTAGTCAAACCTAAGAATTGGAACCGGAGTCGTAGTAAACAAAAGATGGAGGAAGGACCAAAATAAGATAATGAGGAAATCATATCAAAACCCACTGGGTTAAGGATGAAATGTCCAAAAGGATTCTAAGCCAAAGAGAATCAACGACCAAGAAAATGATTGGAAATGGGGATGATCGGACGTTTATGGAACACCCAACTGAGTGATTTGGACCTAAGGATGTACCTTGGGATTAGTGGATGAGACATAACTGATTGTGATACACTCCATGGAGTGAGTAAACAATGGAAAGGAAAAGAAATTCCTTAAGCACATGGTTTAAAGAGCTAAGTGAAGGAACAACCAAAGTAGTAGCATGTCAAGCAAACCCCAAGTTGACATCAAGAGAAATATATTCCTGATGCAAAGGATGTCGATTATGTTTTGGGGAGAAAACACCTAAAATGAGGACTGAGTTGTAAACCTTGTCCCTTTAAAGATAAGAAAAATAGGAAAAGAACCTATCGTTTCAAAAGAGAAAATCGAGCTAGTTAACGAACCATAACCGATAAAGAAAGGGTAAAATGGGAAATTGATAAATCTCAAGTTACTCAAAGAGTCATAAAAATCATGGAAAAGAACCTTGGGACAAATGGGAAGAGAAGATTAAATCAGTTCAGGGTGAACCGGACTTGAACCAGATATAAGCGAATTGAATCGATTTCTAAATTCATTTTTCTTGGTGGATTAACATGTTTAAATTGGAAAATTGTGGCCACCATTAGACAGAGAATGAATTTAGATTAATTTAGAAATTTTTAATTTTGATAAAACCAATCAAATCAGGCCTAAACCGGCCTATTTTCGCCATTGAACTCGGTCGGACCGGTCCAGTTCGGTTTGGAACAGTGTCGTCTTCTTCCTTAGGATGACAGCACTGTTCATGTAAACTCTGCCCTTTTGAGCTAAGGAAAATCGGGAAAAGAACCGGTCAAACCAAGTGAGAAAACCGAACTGGTTCACAAACCCAATCATTTGTGAACAGGCAATTTGGGAATTTACAACTCTCAGGTGACCCAAAGGGTTCATAATACCATGGAAAATAACCCTAGGATGAATTGGAAGAGAAATACCAAACCGGTTTAGATTAACCGAATCCAACTAGATTGAACCGATTTATGAACCGAGTGGGTTCATGAACCAGAACAGATAGAGAACGGGCAAATCAGAGAAATTCAACTCCCTTGTGCCTCAAAGAAATTTATAAACCTTGGGAATGAACCTTAGAACAAAGTGGGAGAGAAAAACTAGATCGGTTCAGGTGAACTGGACCCGAACCGATTTATGAACCAAAATCAATAAAGAGATGGTAAACCGAGAATTTTACGGACCCTAAGTGACCCAAGGAGTCACAAAAGACATGGAAATGGACTTGTGAAGGAATTGGGGATGAAAACCAAACTGGTTCAAGTAAAGTAGATCCGAACTGGTTTGGACCGGTTTGAACCACTATTGAACCGGATCCTAAATTCATTTTTATAGGGGGCTTAAATAATTCAAATTTGAGATTTGAGGCCACCATTGGATAGAAAATGAATTTAGAAATTTTTAGATTTGAAAAACTCGGTCGAATGAGGGGTGAACCGGTCGATTTAAGCTTCGAACCTAGTCTGATCCGGTTCGGAACAGTGTCATCTTCTTCCTTATGATGAGAGCACTATTCACTCGCCAGAAAATTGAAGCAGTGCTGGCGAAGATGAAACGTTTTTGTTTGGTACATTTCAGGTCTTCAAGGTGAGGTCAGGTTCTTTAGAACCAGGGAGAAGTCAGCTACACACTTGTAGTCTCCGTTTGCTCCGAGGGTCGCCGGAGAAATGCCGGCGTGATGAAATAGTGAAGCAACTCCGACGGGCCGAAGCTGCCCTATTTCAGCAAAGTTGAAATTGGCCATTTCGAGCCCTCCTCAGGCCAATTGGAATGAATGAAGGCTATTAGGCCAAAGGATAATGAATCAAGATGTTCATATCGTGTAGGAACATGAAGTACCGAGAACGCCAGCAAGGACAAGCTCGCGTGAATACAAAGAACTGGTCTAGTGGAATTCATGGCATAAATGGATGAGTGGGTTTACTAACATCATACCCGGTTAGGATGATGAGCATAACTTAAAGTTAAAAACCCCTTACCATTTGTGAGTGAGATTTTATATCATACCCGGTTGGGAATGATAAAGATATCAAAATGAAAACCCAGTACTATGTGCCATTTTAAACATCAAAACTTGGAGTAGTGATGTAAAAAACATGTGGAAAAATTACTTATAGGTTGTAAGTAGATCATACCTAGTTGGTATGATGAAACTTCATCAAGGGAAGTTGAAAACCCATTCATCGGTTATGAGCGGAGATGTCCTTATACCCGATTGGTATAATGGATAGTTGAAAATATAATTTTGTCGGAAGTGCTCTCCCCTAACTGTGTGCCAATGCTTAAACTCTTTGGGAGACCTTCTTGACGGAAGCTCGAATAGCTCTTATAGGTCGGGGGGCTTGGTTTTGGAACTTAGGGGCTAATATGCCCGATTTTGAAAATCTCATACAGTGGGCTCAAGGCGAGTTGGCATGAGCAGGAGCTCGTAAACAAACATGAATTATATGCTATAAAACTTTAAGTAAAGGAATTGTTTGGCTATGGTACCAAGATAGGACCGACATACTCAGTCAACAAGCAGTAGTACGTCATGACAGGTCAACGGACTAGTCAAGACAAACAACTACGAGTTGAGTTGAGAGTTGGGGCCATTAGACCAGTGGCACCATAGATTACATGGCATGTTGAGAAAACTTTGATTGTGCATGCACTATGAGTATGGGATCATCAAGATGCCCATGAGGGGTAGTGATATGTCATAAGGACCCTAGACGACCCGGTGAGTATAAGGGCAGTTCGTCGTTCCAGGTGCCTGTGCGAAATTTGTAGTAGCACCAAGCTCATGAGACCGGGGTGGGGACAGGATGAGGTCTCTGTCCTCATATGGACATGAAGAATCCATTACAGGAACGAGAGTCGGATGTCATGAACATCCACTCATTCTCAGGGTAGAAGTGGATGTACTTCTATCTAGGTGGCCAGTAAAGTTGCTCTGAAGCCACAAGTGGGTTCAGTAGTCATGCTAGCCTACAAATGTGTGTAACCTTCATGATGAATGATGTGTGTTGGATGATGACATAGGAAAAAGCTGAATCTTTTTAATGTATGTATTGTTGAAAATTGAGAAGTCTAGCACACTCCAATAATAGATATTTTCTTAAAAGTCTAAACTTTTGAAAACCCATTCACTGAGTAGTCGTACTTACCCTCTCCCTTATATCCCTTTCAGGAGATTTCGAAAAGCCTACCCTTAAAGACCATCAACTAAGATGCCCGTGATACAGATATGATAAATCTAAATTGTTATACAGTTTGGTTTATGTTATTCCTAGAAAAAGTATAGGTTTAAAGGACGCCTTACTCTTTACGGTCTATAATAAGGGGAAACCCTTTAATAAACCGGGAGAGTGGCGGGTTGATCACAGGGATCCGACCAAACAAGGTCGGGGCGTGACAACTAGAGTGGCATCAGAGCCTGTTTCCTCGAATATATAATCAAAACTAGAAAATATAGTAATTAATAGGATTTATTCTAAAATTTTCAGATGGCTCCTAGGAGAGGAACCAAGAAAACTTCGAATGGCTTTACTCAATACCATATCTTCGTAGAAAGATAACCCTAGAAGCTTCCCAAATGCTTGAGACCTAGCAGAAACAAGGAACGACCAAATGGGGAATTATCTTGGAGAATGGTGCTAGGACCTATCAATGGCACTACTCTAAGTATGAAGGATGATGTTTATCAAGAATTCCATGGCTACTTAGTTATTTTGTGACCATTTCCTGTGATAGGTCTGAAAGCCTAATCTTTTGTATCCCCCTATTAATAAAATACTCAAATTCTCAAAACTCTATCTCTTGATGATGCGATCTTGTTGGGAATATGGCCTCGGGAAAATAAAACAAACCCATACTATCCTGGAAACTAAGGAAAAGTCACATCTCGGTTATGGAAGATGAATCGGGGAATTAAGAAACTTAGGAGGACTCTTACCATGACCTTTTAGCAAAGGAGATTCAGCAAGAAAACTGTCAAAGTGATCAGACTAAAGAACAGTAAAGCACCAAATCACTAGTAACCCTGGAAAAGCCCCATTCGAAGGAAAGAAGGAACCACAACAATCCATGTAAGGGAATAACGATGGGACATTACCTGAAGAGATGCCCAACCCTACTAAAGGACAAGTACCAAGATGAACTATTATAGGTGTAAGGAAAGAAAGAGTGTTCCACACCTCATAGATTCAGGGCAATACCTCCTCAAAGGTCACGAAAGACATGAAGGATTGGAGATCGATACCATAGAGTAGGTTACGTAAATGGTTCACAAAGAGGTCAAGAAATGACGAGGAAATGCAAAAACTTCTTAAGAAGGTCAAACCGAGAAGGATACCTCATGAATAGGGATAAGGTTCATGGGAAGCATACTTAGAACCCTTTCATAAGGGGCAAACATAGAAAAATGTCCCCCAAAACTCTAAGGAAAGACACAGTGAGAGTGAAGAAGAGAAGGAATACGATGTGAAAGGGAACTCTGGAGGGATGCATACAACCAAGTGCCTTGAAGGAATCATTGGTCAGCAGATGGACATAATGTGGAGTGCAAGAACCAACCACTCACTAGAAACTACTTGAAGGAAGGAAGTATCGAAGGCCAAGACTAACATGCTTTGGAAAAGTGATATAATTTTAAAGTACAACCTCTTTTGGAAAAAGCAAAGAAGTAAAAAATTGGAGTCTCTAACCAACATAGCAGAAGTAAGCAAACAATAAAAAAAACAAGATAGATAGAGGAAATAAATGACACCCTAAGGAAGAACGAGAGGTAGAAAGGACTACAACCTAAAAGGTCAGTGAGATAGACATTAAGGATAGGAGGAGTCAAGAAACAACTGCCCTAAGAAACTTAGACCAAAGGAATGGTGGAGACAAGATAGTTAACGAACTAATACACGGGAAAACCAAAATTTGAGTTCTAGTAATAAAGAGAGGGGCAGAAAGGTCAAATACTTGGGAAAAGAAGGATGAAAGAAATCCTTAATAAGACCAAAGGCCAAATTAACGACTAAACTCAAGCCAAGAAAAGAATAGGCAATCCTCTCACACAATTGTCAAGAAATCTTGAAATAAAGAAGATTTGAATGCTCCATAAGAAAATACATTATGAAAGTAAACTTTGGAGGGATGCATACGACTAACTACCCTTGACAAAATTATGGATGGGCAGATGGAACTAATGTGGAGTGAAAGGAACCAACTCTTAATTATGAAATGTTTCAAAAGGAAGGAAGTATCATGATGACCCAGTGTGACCTGTTTGGAGAAAGCTAGAGAATCAAACAATAATTTCAGGAGAACCAAGTAGAAAGAAGAAACGAGTAACAAAGGGACAACCAAAGAGAATAAACAAAACCCTATGAAAGGCGGAGATGTAGTAAAGACTACACTCTATGAAGGACAATTGAATGGGTATGAAGGACGAGTGATACAGCTACCCAGACGATTGGACCAAAAAAATAGAGAGAAAAAGACAGATAAAGAACTGGGATTTGAGAGAACCATGGATTTAAACCATGACAAAGAAGGGAGAAGTAAAAAGGCTAAAATGTTGAAAAAAAAATGGAGAAAGGAAATCCTTAAAGAAATTAATGACCAAGATCGAATTTACTATCAAAAGGCCATGAGATGGTTAAGTGAGCCTCTCGAAGGATGATCAAGTGATTTTGACACTAGGTGGATATGAGCTCTCCCTAAGGAAGATATAGACATGTACTGGGGTACAAGTGATAATGAGGATGGAGTATGAAAGACGTACTCGTAGGATCTCAAGAGTAAAGGTAAACATGAAAGAATAGCATCAAGGGATGACATTTAAATTAAGGTGTCTTCAAAGATGAATGAAAAAGAAATTATGGGAGAAAGGGGTAAGAATCCTCCCAAATAAAGAAATCTTGAGAAATGATACATGACCTAATAAAGAAGAAATGGAACCAGGTGATTAGAGGCAAAGAGACGAACTTGCAAATGAAGTGCATGGTGAGATGAAAGAACCAAAGGAAACATACTAGGAGAACCTAAGGAGTAAGTTAAACCCAACGAACGAGTAGGTAGAATGATAGCATCAATAGATGTCGTAACAAGTAAGAATGGGTAGACTACCCATAATAAGAAAATAAAGGAAAGAATGTCTGAGAAACCTTGGGAATGTAAGCTCCCAAAATAAGAAGTGGTTAAGGGGGGACAACCACTAATATCAAGATGTATTGTGGTCTACACTCGCATAATAGAGCCTAAAGAGTGGATGGTTGGGCATAGGGTGGAGTATACGAAATAAGACCGATAATCAGAATCTACTCAAATAAGGAATAAGGGGTGGAATGAAAAAATTTAAGATAATGGAGGACTAAAAGTGGGCAAATACCCCAATATAGAAAGGGTGTAAGGAGATGAAGAAAGGAAACCTTCAAGAAATGGTAAGAAGGTGAAACATGTAACTCCTAAGGTGAAAGTCTCTACTTTGAAGGAAATAGTGGAGAATGAAACCTTAAAAAGGGAAACTCCCCAAACCAAGCAAATCGACATGTAGACCGAAAGGAATCAACTCGGTATAAAGACTTGTGAAATGATTACAAACAAGTAAGAGTGGATTAAGGCCAAAGTAAAATCCTTGAGTAAAGGATGTCATTGGGAATGAGGATGGACCTAAGAAAGGATGAATCCCAACTTGTTGGTATAGTATTGGAAAACCCAATCAATGGGAACCAAAAAGACCCAATAAAGAAGTTGGGGAAAGATGAGTAGGTAAGAGGAATCCATGCGGTTATGTGAGACATAACTTCAAAGGCATGATGGAGGAGATGATAATGGTAAAAAGGATAGTTGAGGAATCCTATCAAAAGAAAAGAGGGATAAAGTTATACGATCCTTGAAAGGTCTAAAAGCTAAGAGAGACACTCCAGGAGATGTTCTAGAAATCAAATGGACAGAGACAAGTCCTAGAAAATGCCATGTTGCAAGGGCATGTAAGCCCAACAACCCGAGGAGAATATGACTCAAAGGAAGAGCCGGCTAATAAGCATGACGAGGTCAAATATAACAATTTGGACCAAAGTTATAATAGACAACGAATGGAGGAAGGGACAAAATAGGACAAAAAGTGATAATAAAGAAAACCATGGAAATAAGTACGTAACGCTCGAAAGAACATCGAGCTAAAGGTTTCAATGACCAAGGGGCTAACTAGACACAAGAATGGTTAGGTATCTTGGAATTCACAATTTTGAGTACAGAACCTCTAAGGAAAGAATGTGATCTAAGCAAAGAAAAATATGAATCTAATAATATACCCTGAAATAAGGTATGTCTAGTTATGATACACTCTGTGAAGGGAGTAAATAATATGAAGGAAAAGGAATTCCTTAAGTGAAGGATGTAAAAAGGGCTAATTGGAAGGACAAGAGAAGGGTTTGCATGTTAAGCAAACACCAAAGGGACATCAAAGGAAATGATTCATCATACAAGGCTGATAATTAAGTTTTGGGGACAAAACTCCTAAAAGGAGGGGAGAGTTGTAAACCCTACCCCTTTGAGATAAGGAAAACCGGGAAAAGAACCGGTCAAACCAAGTGAGAAAATCGAACCAGTTCACAAACTCGATCATTTGTGAACGGGCAATTTGGGAATTTACAACTCATGGGTGATCCAAAGGGTTCATAATACCATGGAAAAGAACCCTAGGATGAATTGTTAGAGAAATACTAGACCGGTTTAGATGAACTGAATCCAATTGGATTGAACCGGTTTATGAACCGAGTCGGTTCATGAACCGGAACAGATAGACAATGGGAAAATCAGAGAAATTCAACTCCCTTGTGCCCCAAAGAAATTTATAAACCTTGTGAAGGAACCTTAGAACAAACTGGGAGAGAAAAACCAGATCTGATCAGGTGAACCGGTTTAAGGACCAAGCCAGTTTATGAACCAGAATTGATAAAGAGATGGTAAACCGAGAATTTTATGGACCCTAAGTGACCCAAGGAGTCACAAAAGACATGAAAATGGACTTGTGAAGGAATTGGGGATGAAAACCAACCCGGTTCAGGTGAATCGGATCCGAACTGGTTTGGACCGGTTTGAACCACTATTGAACTGGATCCTAAATTCTTCTTTCTTGGTTGCTTAAATGATTCAAATATGATATTTGAGGCCACCATTGGTTAGAAAATGAATTTAGATGAAATTAGAAATTTTTAGATTTGAAAAACTCGATTGAATGAGGGGTGAACCGGCCGGTTTAAGCTTCGAAACCAGTCTGGTCCGATTAGGAACAGTGTCATCTTCTTCCTTAGGATGATAGCATTGTTCACTCACCAGAAAATTGAAGCAGTGCCAGTGAAGAAGAAACGTTTCCATTTATTATGTTTCAGGTTTTCAATGCATGTCATAAAGATGCCAAACGGACGGCCAAGCTCCCTATATAAAGAGCCCCTCTCCATTCATCCTCTCCACACCTAAAAGCTCCATTCTCTCTCAACTACTCCATTTTCTGGTGAAGCTCGAACCAGAGCTCCGATATGGGGTCTTTTCTGAGTAAAACAAGGTGAGGTCAGGTTCTTTTGAACCAGGGAGAAGTCAGCTACACGCTTGTAGTCTCCATTATCCCCGAGGGTCGCCGGAGAAACGCCGGCATGATGAAACAGTGAAGCAACTCCAGTGGGTCGAAGCTACACTATTTTGGCTGAGTTGAAATCGGTCATTTCGAGCCCTCCTTAGGCAAAACCAAGCCTTCCCAACACTTCCTCGGCCCTCCCACTGTCGAATTAGGACTGAAAGGTAAGCCAATTCGACTCCCCTCTATAATTTCCAGCCGGTGCTAGAGAGAGAACTAGCAGAATTTCAATGATGAAATTCTAACTCAATTCGGTATCAATTGATGTGATTCTTGATTCTAGGATGAACCACAAGATGAGAGCTATATGTCCAGATCGAAAGCTTGGACCGTTGTGCCCTAACTGGTGAGTAATCGAAGCTTTCTCTCTCTACAGTCTATTTTCCGGTGAAGCTCCGTTTGAGCTCATTCTGGCGTTAAAACTCGCAATTTAAAGTTCTATGGAATCTTATGAACATGGAGGAACTCACTTTCAACTTCAATTTCAACAATTAGAGGTGTTTGATCAGTTAATTTGATGAAATCAAATTTGGTTGTGTAAAAGAGTTGGAATTGGGGGGAAATTGGGGGTTTTCGAAAATTTGAGGGACCGAAATGCAATTTCTTAAAATTGAGGGTCAATTGGGCATGATAAAAATGTTAGAGGGCCAATTGAGGAATTTTAGAATTTTTGGGGTGAAACTTACCATTTTTGTAAAGGAAGGGCAAAATGGTAATTTTTTAAAAGTTGGAGGACCAAATTGGAAATTTGGGAAATTAATCCCCTTTTGTGAAATTGAATAAATTGAGGTCCTATGATCAATTTTAAAAGTTTTGGGACTCAATTTGAGGAAAAATCGGTATTGGGGACTTAAAGTTAAAGAGAAATAACTTTAGGGACCTAATTGCAAATAAATGAAAGTTTAACTTTCTCATTCAATTGGAATGAATGAAGGCTATTAGGCCAAAGGATAATGAATCGAGATGTTTATATCGTGTAGGAACATGAAGTACCGAGAACGCTAGCAAGGACATGCTCGCATGAATACAAAGAACCAATCTAGTGGAATTCACGGTATTAATGGGTGAGTGGGTTTGTTAACATCATACACAGTTGGGATGATGAGTATAACTTAAAGTTAAAAACCACTTACTGTTTTTGAGTGGGATTTTATATCATACCTGATTGGGAATGATAAAGATATCGGAATAAAAACCCACTACTTTGTGGCATTTTAAACATCACAACTTTGAGTAGTTATGTGAAAAACATGCGGAAAAATAACTTACAGGTTGTAAGTAGATCATACCCGGTTGGTATGATGAAACTTCCTCAATGGAAGTTGAAAACCCGTTCATCGGTTATGAGCGGAAATGTCCTTATACCCGATCGGTATAATGGACAGTTGAAAATATAATTTTGTTGGAAGTGCTCTACCCTGATTATGTGCCAATGCTTAAACTATTTGGGAGACCTTCTTGACGGGAGCTCGAATAGCTCTGATAGGCCGGGGGCCTCGGTTTTGGAACTTGGCAGCTAATATGCCCAATTTTAAAAATCTCGTACAGTGGGCCCAAGGCCAGTTGGCATGAGTAGGAGCTCATAAACAAACATGAATTATATGCCATAAAACTTTAAGTAAAGGAATTGTTTGGCCATGGTACCAAGATAGGATCGACATACTCAGTCAACTAGTAGCAGTGTGACATGATAGGTTGATGGACTAGTCAAGACAAACAATGGCGGGTTGAGTTGAGAGTTGGGGCCGTTGGATTAGTGGCACCACAGATTACATGGCATGTTGAGAAAACTTTGATTGTGCATGCACTATGAGTATGGGATCATCAAGACGCCCATGAGGGCTAGTGATGCGTCCTAAGGTCCTTGGACGACCCAGTGACTATAAGGGCAGTTCGTCGTTCTAGGTGCCTGTGCGAAATTTGGAGTAGCACCAAGCGCATGAGACCGGGGTTGGGACAAAATGAGGACTCTATCCTCATATGGGCACGAAAAATCCATTCCATGAATGAGAGTCAAATGTCACGAACATCCACTCATTCTCAAGGTAGAAGTGGATGTACTTCTATTTGGGTGGCCGGTAAAGTTGCTCCGAAGCCACAAGTGGGTTCAATAGTCATGCTGGCCTGCAAATGTGTGTAACCTTCATGATGAAGGATGTGTGTTGGGTGATGACACGCCGTGATAACAAGAAAGGTGGAAAAAACTTAATCTTTTTAATGTAAGGATTGTTGAAAAGTAAGGAGTCTGGCACATTACAATAATAAATGTTTTCTTAAAAGTCTAAACTTTTGAAAACCCATTCACTAAGTAGTCATACTCACCCCCCTCCCTTATATCCCTTTCAGGAGATTTCAAAAAGCCTACCCTTAAAGACCATCAACTAATATGCCTATGATACAAGTATGATAAATCTAAATTGTTATGTAGTTTTGTTTATGTTATTCCTGGAAAATATGCAGGTTTAAAGGACGTCTTACTCTTTACGGTCTATAATAAGGGGAAACCCTTTAATAAACCGGGAGAGTGGAGGGTTGATCACAGGGATCCGACCAAATAGGGTCGGAGCTGACAGTTCATCAAAGTAGAAACGTTCCTTCTCTAATGAAGGAATAACCGCTCTGATCATGGCATTTTCGGGCGAGGACAAGCTCGACCAAAATGGAAAATGGTCGGGCAGAGGGTCCCCGAGCTCCCTATATAAAGAGCTCCTCTCCATTTATCCTCCACACATCTCAAATTGCCATTCTGTCTCAACTGCTCCATTTTCCAATGAAGCTCAAACCAGAGCTCTAACTTGGGCAGTTTTCATGGCTTAGAAGGCAATGTCGGGTTCTATAGACTCCGGGGGAAGTCAGCTATCTGACAACAAACTCCTTTCAACCCGAGGACTACCAAAGAAGCGTCGATGGAATCAAATAGTGAAGCAGCTCTGATTGACCGAAGCTGCCCTATTTTGACTGAGCTAAATTCGACAAATTCAAACCTTCTCTGGCCAAACCAAGCCTCTCCAACATCCTCATTGCCCTCACAGGCCTCAACAGAGCTGAAAGGTAAGCCAATTCAACCCTCCTCTATTGTTGTCGATCCATGTTAGAGAGAGAAAGTGTCGAATTTCATTGATAAAATTCACCCTTATTTGGACTTTGATTGTAGCAATTCTTGATCCTAGAAGGAACCTTAGGATGAGAGCTACCTCTCCAGATCAAGAGCTTGGACTACCGCACCTCCGACGGTAAGCTTTCGAAGCTTTCTCTCTCTACGAACAATTTTCTAGCAAAGCTTCATTTGAGCTCATTTCGGACCCAAATGCTGTGATTCAAAGCTCAATTAAATCATATGGAAGTGATGCGAACCTCGCCAATATGCTGACGACACCCTACACCAAATATGGCAAGACCCCAAGACTTTCACGATGCAAGTACGAAAAGATGGAATATACCTTGTTTATGTGAGAAATAAGGTATGGGATATGTAGATGTCACACCCAAATCCTCTAAGAAGAACTCTTAGAAAACCTCGGGTGATAAGTCTTGATTGCTTGAATGACACAAGTAAAAACTTGATAATTTCAAAGTTCTTTCAAGATAGAAAGAAGACAAAACCTCACAAAATTGAAATTTCGAAGTGTCTATCCACCAATGTTGTGGAGTAAGCCTTTTATAGGCATAGATAACAATGAATAGCCTAAAAACAAGGAAAATATCTCTTATGATTACATATTGACCATATCTAGGATATTTTAATAACAAATTTAAAGATCTTAACTAATTAAATATCTAATATTATCATTTAATATCCTAAAAGATTTATTTATCTTTACTCATTAATTAAATCTAGACCTTCTCGTTGGCTTTTCTTGAACACTTTAATTGGGTTTCCTTCTCGTGGGCTTTTTCGGGTCTCTTCAATTAGGCTTCCACTTGGATTTTCGGCAATCTCTTTAATTAGCCCATATAACTTCTTTGAATCTTTTAGCCCCTTAACCTTGTGATTGGGCCCTCTTGAAGTCTCAAGTGATCAGTTATCCCATTTGGTGACAAAGTATTCAGCTCCATTACAGGTTCAGTTTATTGAACTTGTAAATTCGTAGTCTTTTTAGTCGAATTCACATCATTCTCCCCCTCTTGGAAATGATTTGTCCTCAAATCTTCTCTTCATTCATCACCTATACCAAAAGACATTAAATTATAAATATTTATGTTATAGCTAACAGTATATTTGCTAGATAACTTCATATTGTAATTATTACTACTGAGTTTAACACTTTAAATAATCCCTCTAATCTAAGAAATTTTAATAGTTTTCTATCTATAAACTGTTCATTCCTTAGATGTAGGCTAATCCAAATCTCTAGATCAAAAACAACCTTCTTGAAACTCTTTTTGGTTAGATTAATATTTTCTTGAGTTTGTCATTTTCAATCTAATGGATTAAAACCATAGATAATCTCCAATGGTGATAACTTAGTCACTGAATAAATATAACGATTATAAGTAAAAATAACATGTGGTAAACATGCAGTTGAAAATAAAAATTTTGTATCAAACAAAGTATTTCAAGCAAAACTAAGCAATTTAGTATCAATGATTGTAAAAAAGATGTACTTTCTAGATAATGTATTAGCAACTACATTTTTTATACCTTGCTTACACTTGATCATATAAGAAGATGTATCAATGAATTTCACCCAACTTGCATGATGTTTATTTAGCATGTGTTGCCCCTTATTGTGCTTAAAAAATTCATTATCTATGTGAATTACAAACTCTTTTGGCCATAGGTTACGTGAAATATGCATTGGCCAATCTCGAATTGCCTTAATTTCCTTGTTAATGCCAATCCCTTCAAAACTTATAAAATATCCAAGAAATATAAGTTTATCTGAACACAATATGCAATTCTTTAAATTAGCAAATAATTGATATTTTCTAAAAACTTGCAAGGAAAATTTTAAATATGCTTCATGTTTATCTAAGTAATTGTTGTATATTATGATTTTATCAAAATATATGTCAACAAAATTTTCAAAAAAAAAGCATGTAGGACATAATTTATTAATCTTATAAAAGTGTTAGATGCATTAGTCAAACCAAAAATCATAGTCAACCATTCATATAAACCATATTTTACTTTTAATACAGTTTTCAATCCATAATTACCTTTCATTGGAATTTGAGAATATTCACTCTTGTGATCAAATTTTAGAAACAAGCAATTTTCATGCAACTCATCTAACATAATATTTAATCAGGTAATAGGGTGAAGATACATCACCTTCATATGGTTGATGATTCGAAAATCAACACACTTTCGCCAAATTTTATCTTTCTTAGGCATTTGCACAACACCTGAAACCATGTTATCTCGTGCATATCTCGGCTTCTTCAAATTTAGGATTTGGTGTTGAATTCAATACTTGATTTCTCGAATAGGAAGCAAACCATGAGTTATCTTCTTAGAAATGACATTCTTAAATTCCTACAGAAGAGAAATACTAATGCTCGATAAATATCCGACAATATAGTTAGTAAAATATAAATCCTTGTACATAAATACTATAAGGATAGTATCTGAAATTATATCTCTTTTTATCTCACTTTTTTTCTCCATAAAATTATTTTTACTCTCTTTTCTTTATATTATGACTTTTCTATCTTCTTTTTCAACATTGTCTTTTCTTTCATCATTTTCAATTCTGGTTTTTCTCTCTTTGATTTTTCTCTCTTCTTTTTCAATATTGCATTTTATCTCTTCCTCTTCAATCTTGGCTTTGCTCTCTTGTATTTCTGTTGTTTTCTTTTCATTTGCCTTTTTCTTTTTTAATTGATCCTAAAAGACTTGTTGTAAAGTCAGAGATACAAGAGATATTGGTCTATTATTCATCACAAATGAGTATTTATCTATTAATCTATCATTTGTAACATAACGATCTAACTTACAAGGTTTTCCCAATAAAATTTGATATGCATGCATTGGTACTAAATCACATAATATTTCATCTTGATATTTCCCAATAGAGAATGACACTATCACCTGTTGGGTTGCATCGAGTTTAGATTGATTATTCATCTTTTGAATTTGATATGACTTCTACATTTCAAAATGGTTAGTAATAACTCTTCGCTAGAGTTTTGTGGAGTTTCCATTTCTTGCTTGGTCCTATCCTAATCCTTACATTGATAACTAGTTTGTTCATGTCGACCCCATCTTGTTGAGCATGGGACATCACATTGTCTCTATGTGAATTAAGTTTTTGCCTTCTACGAGGCCATGTTCTATTGGTGGGTGTGGATGGTGATTTGCTAGTTACGGCTTACTCATGTGATAGGCATATATACATATATGAAGAAAGTATCTAAGTTGCCTACCATCATAGTATATTATAACATTTGTCCTAAGGATGATTTGATCCTTAATTTTCATTTTTCACAGTGTCCCTTATAACTCGTAATTGAGGTTATCCTAGTTTAGAGTTGGAGAACATGTGTTTAGATTGTCCGCCATTATAGCATAGCATGTGGCCTTAGGATATCACCTCCCATGAAACTTGCACTAGTGTAGATATTAGGGTGGCCTACCATTTACACTTATTCTCTCTCCAACACTATTACTACTATATGGTCTCACATGTGAGTTTGGTCCACTACCCTTGATGGGTGTCCTACTTATGTCCATTGTAAGTATGTTGTCATCATCAATCTACCTTGATGTACCTTCTCTTGTAGTGACCCTATCACTTAACATTTATGTAAGTTCAATTAAATTTTATATTAAATTCATTAGTTAAGGTTGGATTTACTAAATTTACTACTCACTTCTCGTATTTATTATAACAATTCACATCTAATATTAAAAGTCACATAATCCTTATATGGAATAAATCATTATTTCCTTTTAAAAAATATTAAATTAGTAAAATATACTAATTTAATTATCAGCATATAAATAAGTGACATCAACCATTAGAAATTCTAGGAGCATGACCTTTGACTCCCCAATAGCGGCTACTGAATGTTATTTATCCATTTTATAGAATGTACATACATGATTTGCATGCATGTACATACATCTACACTACATATATAGAATATATAGAATTAGTGTCAGTGAGATATAAGATATTAAATCATTATTTTAATAAAAAAATATTATTTACTAATATCAATAAAGTGATTTTTCTTTCGCTAGGTATATGCTAGTGCAATTTAATGGCTAAAGAACCACTTGAATCTGACACCATGATGAAGTTTTGATATTAAAACAAAATATTTTGAATGTTTTAGAATTCAATCTTTAAAAATAAATAATTTGAGGGCTTTTAATGATGATTTAATGTTATAAAACTAGATTTGGTAGGCTTTTATATATTGATGGATGAATAATACCACATTGTATCCCTAGCTCTCATAGTTCTCGAGTTAATATGGCTCTGGGTGATAATTAACATCTCAAAATTATCATAATAATTGGATTTGTTTAACATAATTCACACTTCAAAATTCTATAACTCACAAATAATTCACTACTTTTATAAGTTTCAGTAATGTAATACACAAAAAAATTATAAAACTAATACTTTAAAATTTTGTTTTTAATTTATTTTCAAATTTAATTTGTATTAATCCACGCTAAACTTTCACATAACTATTTCATTTAAATCAATTACACATTCACATTTAAATAATAACATCAACAAAATATGTATTGATTTTTATGAAATAGCTATAATGTAGGCCATGTTTATCTCTCTCCTAAATCATATTATTGTGTGACATATTTTATAAATGTTATAATGATTTGATTATCTATAATATTAAATTAACATCTTATTCATTCATATATATATATATATAATTATATTAATAAGAATTATGTGGTATACAATAAAATAAAATATTAACATAAAATAAAAATAATGTAAAATAATATATATATATATAGTTATATATATGACAAATTATATTTATCTCGTTTTTATATAATTATATTATATAATAAATGAATCATTATTAACCATATAAAATGAATGAAATTTGGCGTGAGTGAGACATGAAATAGTTAAAGTGTAATGTAAAAAAAATCACATTTTATTAAATAAAAAGATTTGAGTATTAATGAAATTTATTATCTAATTCTTGTTTTATAGTCCATATAACAATCTCAATACAATTAAATTTATTGTCTTATTCTTTTTATAGTTGAAGTATACCATTGTCCAATAAGTGTATTTGGCACAAATATTTGATCTCATGAGGTGTGTGCTTCTTACAAGTGCTTACTATCACATTTCTCAATTGTAGCTTTTAAATTTTCACCTATAGACTTGAATTTTTTTTTTGCTCAACCATAAACTTGAATTTAAAATAGTTTTTAATGAATTATGTGTTTTAGGTTTAGGTGATTTGTCTCTTTGACCTTCATTATTATAGATGAAATATTGTTGCTAACACTTTAATTTTAAGTGATAAAAATATTTATATAATGTATTGGTATAATATTATATTTTTATTATTTAAAATAATATTTAATAACTTCATCAATTTTATTATTTACTATTTATTTATCTAAAATTATTAGTGTTATAATTATCTAATATTATTTAATAAAATATGAATAGAAAATTACAATTGTTCTAATTTTTTATAATATTATTAATAAAAATAAAAATAATATATAATAAAATATTATATATATATATGACATACACAAATATTTTTATTGAATAATTATATCATATAAGTTAAATGTATTAGTATTACATTTAATTAATGTTAATTATATAATATATAATATAATACTAAAAAGAAAAAAATAATATGTATACGTATATAATAGACCTCTAACATATATTTTTATGTATCACATATTTATCATATAATACAAATTAATCAATTTTAGAATAAAAAATAATTTTATAAGAATATATATAAATATTATATAATAAGAAAGAGATAAATGCTATATGTATTATAAACTATAATATATATCATATATTTTTATTATATAACTTAATAAAATATTATTAATCTATTACTTTTTCTAAGAAATATAAGAATAAAAATAAAATTATGATATAACATCCAATATGCAATGAAAAAAATGATACTCGACCTAATAACTATGAAATAAGAAAATTAATATATAAAAGGTGTCATAATTATTTGATATTATTTTAATTAAAAAATAACAATTCAATAAAATTATCACAATTGATGAATTGAATTTTAATTTAAATAAAATGATTTAGAAGTGTTCATCATTTGAAATATCTTCAAATTATTTTATAAAAATAGGGATTTATTAATTTTTTAACTAACTCCAAATACCATACTATCTTCATCCAAGCAAACTTTTAGTCATACATACCTTTGTCGACTTGCAAAAACATGTGCTGACATGTACTTTGTAAGACCTAGTAACATTATGAAAAAAAAACCTTAGTCACATCTCAGTTTTTTTCAATGTCCTAGGTTGAATATTAATAGACCTCCTACGGTTCAAACACTGAAAATATATATATATATATAATAGCACTCATGAGTGATAGTGGCAGCATATCCTCATCTTCTCACGCACTCCCAACAAATTCTGCATGTTCAATACTACACGGTCAACTGATTGGCTGCTCCTCCCTAGTTAATAGCATGTCTGCAACTCTTCCTTTCTCCACTTTCAAGTCCATGCATGTCTTCCACATTTTCTCCACTCCAAACTTCTTGCATATCCCCTACATTTTGTGTAGGGCATCCATTTCACACTCAGCTTATAGAATAATTGTATAACCATTTAGTCTATAAAAATTGACCCATTTATAGAACAATTTATGTGATTACAAACATAACATTCCAATATATTACTTTCTTCCTATTATAGCCCTATTTTGAAAACTAGTCATATTTCTATTGCCCTACAAAGGCAACTTCTACCGGTTTCATTTGCATTCTCCCTTCATTTTTATTGTTGCAACAATTTACATACATTATAAAATTTACTTTGAGTAATTTTATTGTAATCATTGAAACTTTCGGAGAATGCATAGGAGTCCCTTAGGCATTAATTGAACACTGTCCGCCCAAATATTGAAGGAATGAACAAGGTTGCCAACCCTATGCAATCAATTAGAAAGGCAACATGCTAGCATAAGTACTCACCACTCTTTTATTATATTTTAGCATTTAATTTGTAGTCTATTTTTTCTTAAAATATTACTATAAAAGGTTAAAATAGTATATTAGTTAATTATAATATATAATATAATATTATTAATTAACATTATATTATATATATATATATTCACATATTATTTATTATATAATTAATTGAATAACTTACCAATAAAGAGTTATTATTGTGTTTTAATTATATGGTCTCCTACTCTAATTTAGATTATATGTTTTAATTATATAGTTTTTGCGTCTATATTTTAACATATTCTAATACTCTATTTGAGATTTTTAAATAATATCATACCCGATCAAATAATTATTATTCATTAAATACGATAATTCTAAAAGTTTACTACAAATATCTCAAGTGAATTACAAACTTTTGAAACTTTAAATAAATAGACAAATTTTGGTTAGTTTGAAAAAATCACTATATCGACTAAAATAAAATTAATGTTTATCATGACGACGAAATATAAAATAAATTTTTGTCGGTGTGCTCTGTTCTCGGCAAATAGAAAATAGTTTTCAATTGTTGTCCGTTATGATGGGAGAATATAAAAAAATAGTTTTCAATTGTTGTCAGTTATGATGGTAGAATATAAAATGGTTTGTGGCTTCTGGTATGTTAGTGTAATAGAAAATGATTTCTGATTTTTGTATATTTGACTTTTATTTAGTATTTGGTAGTTTGAGTTTATGTTTTTGTAAAATAAATATTTTATTTAATTATATATTTATTTTGATAGAAAGTATTTAAATATTATGATAAATTATTATTATAGTATTTAATATATATAATATATAATATAATTTTATTAATTAATATTATATTATATATTTTAATATTATTTATTTATATAATTATGATATTATCTAAATCACGTTTATTTTTTAACATTTTTTAATCCCTATTTTAGATTTCTATTAGGATCGTGGAAAATTTTCATCATCATTACCACGTAAAATATAGAAAATGTGGCCTAAGATGATTTCCAAAAAAAAATACAATATGCCATTGGTGAAGAAGTGGTTTTAGAGGAAATCAAATATTGTGATTATAATGTGTATATGTCTGTATGGATTTCTCGTGAGGCCTTCGGCTGTTAGAAAATTATATACCATGTTATGATTCGTTTTGATCGGATAAATGAGGACCATGTCACTCCTTTTTATTTATTAAACGTTTTCCATGTTTTTAGTCATTTTTCTTGTATTTTTAATAAATTTTAAAAAATTTTAAAAAAATATTTTAAATAGACATATTTGTTCTTACCGTTCTTATGGAGGTATTTAATTTTGATTTTTTCATTGGTTACCTGAAATAAGTAAAATGGATAGGTGAGTTATATAGTTCAGTGAGCAATAAACTGGTGTTAGAAGTGAGTTTTAAAAATAATTAAATCAAAGTTATCATTTTTTTTAAAATTTCTTCAAATTTTGATTTTCAAAATATTTACTCGGTCAAATGTGTTATTTTCTTTCAAAATAATTTTAATTTTTTTTAAACCTTATTTCAAAGTTTTACCATTTTTTCCAAAGTTTTCTTAACCTTTTTTTTTTTCATTAAGTATGTTTAGCAAACAACACAACCTTAATCAGGAAAGGAAATATATATTCGTAGGACAGCCGTCCATTACACCCATTTGTGGCATCGGATCGACTTTACCGGCCACCTATATAGAAATTCATCCACTTCTACCCTGGGTCTGAGTGGATGTTCGTGACATCCAACCCTCAAACCAAAATCAACTTTGTGTCCGTAGGAGGATAAATACCTCATCCCGGTCTCATACGCATGAAGGTAAGTCGAGATTTCCTGACTTTTGGCATGACAAATTGCCCTTGTCTCCACCATATCGTTCAGTAGCACTTAGGATGCATCACTACTCATCTTAGGCGTCTTAATGGTCCCAAACCACAAGTGCATGCACAAACAATAATTTTTCATAAATACATTTATCTTTGATGTCACTGGTCCAATGTCCCCGACCCTCAACTCGACCTGCAACTATTTGTCTAAGCTGGTCTGTCGACCTGGCCCTGACGCACTGCTATCAGTCCATCGAGTATGTCGGTCCTAACTTGGTACCATGGCGAAATCACATAATCCATTCATTAGAATTTTCATGGTTTTAACATATCATGATTGTTTACGAGTTTCTGCTTGTGTCAACTGGCATTGGGCCCACTGTATGTGATTTTTCAAAACCGGGCATTTAGCCCCACAAGTTCCAAAACCGAGGCAGCTGACCTATTTAAGCTGTTTTAGCTCTCGTCAAGAAGGTATTCCAAAAAGTTTAAGCATTGGCACACAGTCACGGGAGAACACTTTCTGACAAAAACATATTTTCACTTCATTACACCAATCGGGTGTGATGATATCTCCGCTTACAACCGGCAAACGTGTTTTTACTTCATTCACATAAGTTAATCATACCAACCGGGTATGGTTTCCTCTACTTACAACCGATAAGTAGGTTTTTAGCTTAATTCGCACATCACTGCAACATGGTGTGATGTTAAAATCCTATATATAAGTGGTTTTTCATTTCTAAAGTGTTCATCATCCCAATCGGGTATGATGTAAATAAGTCCACTCACAGTGGCTTCCAATTTAGAAAAGGTGCTTATCATCCCAATCGGGTATGAAATGTAAATTAGCCCACTCACCTTTTATTCAAAGATATGTTCATCATGTAGAGATTCTCAACTACCCGTCCCTAATTGGTCTTATTGGTGTTTCTCTACTCTGATACTTCTACATTTTCTTTAAATATGGTTGTTACATGGTGGAGATCGAGATTGAGAATTTCATAAGTATAGAGTATTAATATGATAGATCTAATGTGATAATGGTAAAAATGATGTTTAAGGTGTAAGTACTAGTGGACCTAGTAGCTATATTCTACTCGAATTGCTCTATTAGCTCAGTGGGTGTCGCTCTCATAAATTGTTCTAATGTTTGCTAAATGTGAAATATTTATTAATATATTTATGGGTATTAATTCAAATAATGGAATGTATATATTAATTTATGGATATTTATTTAAATAATTGTTAATTTATGGGTATTAATTCGTAATAAACCAAATAATTGAATGTAGATATTAATTCAAATAATTGAATGTAGATATTAATTTATGGATATTTATATTATGTGCGTAGTACTAATACTAATACAAGGTGTTAATAGTTTCGTACTAAACCAAATTTACATAATTATTTCATTATTTTCACCTAAATTAATTTACTAGGTATTTAATCTATTCATTCTATCGAATTATTTATTTCGGTAAAAATAACACTTTTTATTTTATTTAAATTATATTAATTAAATTTTAAATTTATAATACAATTTTAGAAAATTTTACAATAAAAATTTCGTATTACTAAAATCACTATATCACTGAGCCATATAAAATTAATAAACTTTATTATGAAAAGTTTCACAAAATAACTCTCATGCACAAATGTATAATAGGAATTGAGCAATTTCGATCAAGAGGTGGATTCCAAGACTCAAAGATTGTACTAGGCTTAAGCTACCACCAAAATTCTACCGATCAACCGTAATCATAAGTAGTCAATCATTCGTATGTTCATAGATTAAGAAAGAGAGTTTCTAACAAATATATCTAAATGCTTAATTCCTATAATAGGACTTGCATGACAATTTAACTACATTTGTCTTATATAACTAAAAATATGTTTATAGATTCATCTATACCAATAAATATACATGCGCCCTCCATGCCCTCTAAAATTTGTTACTTCTAAAAAGCCAAGAAAGTTGTCTCCCCTGTTACATGGGCTGATGCTTACTCTGGAATTTATATATAAGGCAACCTGGTAAGAAAGATTACAAGTATCTTTATAATATTATTTTAAATTGTATAAAATAAAAAAATATTATTTTATTATATTAAATATAATATATTATTTATAAAATATAACTTTTAAATAAATATGGTACCACCTATTATCGATTTATAATACTTTTTTACGTGAGTATATTATTATCTATACCTGATATTAAAAACCTGGATCATAATCTGTTTATGGAGGATAAGTATTAAAAATATAATAAAAATTAAATAAAATATATAATTATTATAAGTTTATACCGTTAAAAATATTTTCATAATTAAAATTATAAAATTTAAGTAAAAATATATCACATACACAATACTTTCTTATAAAGTACAAGATAATACCTAGAAAAAATCATTACCAATTTTCTCGGGTTTATTATGGATGGATATGGCAGCCCACGAGAATAACCAGACACAAGGCAGATTAGATGAGCTATTTGATACGCATTGAGAGCACATGTGGTGTACTTGAATTAGATGGAGTTGGACTTGTTGTGGACTATCTTATTGGATGCTTTGCAGGGTTGAACCGGAAGTGGGAAGAGCTGTGAGGTAGGTAAACTACCGCCGCCAAGGCTCGGAGAGGACAGATAAGGGCATCATCATGGAATTACATGCATTATAACAGGTAATGTCCTCTCTGCTGGTTCATTCAACCTAGTTCTAATCTCATTCCACATAAATAAGGTTAAAATCCTATCGTAAAACTCCAAATAATATGAAAACTTTACAGTATAGCTCAATTTATAAGCGAACTTTTAGTCCCCTCAATTTACACAATTTTTATTGATACTCAATTCAAAAAAGTTCTAAAGGTAAATTCAATCATCAATAAAATATTTATCATGTTTACATTTAAATTAAATTATTAGGTAGAATTTTGTAGTTTATTTGGAATTTTAGCTTATAAATATATGTGATACATTATCCATTGTCTTTTGATAAAGCAAAAACTCATTTCACTCTGATTGACACACATTGCTGAAGTATATATATATCAACTTACTTATGTCGACATCTTTTTGCCATACACAAGTGGTCAACCATAGCTCGGTATCTGCCGGGAAGGACAGATAACGAGATAAAGAACTACTGGAGGACACACTTCAAGAAGAAGCCCGAGAAGGCCTCACGCCAAATCAAGCAAGAAAAATGGATGCCTCACCGAGGTCACCAGGACTACCAGCAGCAACCACAAGACGGATAGACCAAGTTTAATGCGGACCTGCAGATAAGTGGGACATACCTCATGATATGGATATGGTGGGGGCTTGTAAGGGAGGATGGATTACTTCTGTAAGCAGTTTCTCTTGTTTTGCAAATACCCAAAAGAAGATAGTAAGAAGAATGTGAGATTTAAAATGTTCTAAAAAAATAACTAATGGCCCATGCAGGTTTCGAACTTACAACCTTTGCATTATTAGCACGATGCTCTAACCAACTGAGCTAATAGGCCATTTTAAAAATGATTTGTTCAATATTATTTATATATATAATATTTGGAAAAATATATAAGTACCCACCAGGAGAGAGAGAGTTATGGATAACATAACTGCGAGCGAGCTAGCTGGATTCGGGGTTGGCACTCTGCTTCTATGTGCCACCATCGCTGCCCCCAAGATCGATTCTTTCATCTCTGCTTCTCAGCGAAGGTACCGTTTGCTATTTTTCTATCTACTTCTGGACTCGTCTATGTCCATACATAGACATACTGGGGCATACTTGTCCATCTTGTGCTCCCTTTGGTCTATGTGCGTTGTTTCAGATTTCGAGAAAGCATTTCTTCACCCAAAGGGAAAAGGGTGCCTAAGTTATTTACTCAGTCCGGTCTCATTATCCGTTAGTTCATGACATATGTGATCCTCCATGAACTACCAGAGAATAGCTTGCTCAATTTGCTATGGGTGGAAGTGTTGCACGCAAATCCCTTCGAAGAATTTGAATTCTCAGGTTTTTCAAATAACTTGCAGACAAATTTGGAGAGTTATCCGTTGGATTCAACCTAGGCTTCATTATAATTCTATTTTTGGGGGGTGAATATATAGGTGAAAATTGAAGATCGAACCTTTTAGATGCCTCCCTTCCTTTGCCTTGTACTGTCTGTCTACTGTGGTTCTCAAAGAACTGAAAATTGGGCTTTTTGATTGAGAATTTTTTGTAGTCCTAATTACCTTGTAGTTCAAAAAGATCTTTATAAATTGAAATTTGTATTTTTTACTTGTTTAATTAGTATACTGCTATTCTTTAGCCAAAAAATAATTGTTTTGTGAATCTGTATTACTTATTGGCATCAATATGGATGTGCCACTATTCAGCTATATTGTTATCTTGCCTGGAAAACATTGGATCTTTTATATGGTAAAATTGGTCAAATATTTTTTTGAGTCTATCTCTGTGCTATCTTAATCTGTGCCCAAGTCAACATGCCTACTTCACTGTACCTTTTTTGAACACTAAGCCATATAGAGACCAGATCCTCCTTTTTGGTCTGACCAGCTGCATTGGGGCTGGCCTTTTTACTAATCATTGATTGCAGTACCAATCAGAGGCAATGACTATCTCAATCTGTCTGATAAGATAGATTTTGTGCAGCATTGTCTTGCCAGAGATGCTTCAACCTCTTGATACTAAGAGTGTTCTGATGCATATTTTGTTGTAACATGTGATATGCATAGTGTGCCAACGTGGGTCAATCATCTTTGTGCCATCTTATTCTGTCCACAAGTCTACAAGGTCTTGGCCGTGTAGTTGTTCAACTTGACCACTAAGAGAAACTGATACAGATAGAGCGGAACCTCCATTTGTTGCATTATACATTGTTGTATTAATCATGTGCTATGATCATCTCAATACGTCTAAATATGTTAGATTCTGTAGAGCATGCCTCTAGGAAGATGCTTCAATCTCTTGATACCATGAGATGCTATGTGGACCTTGTTATCTTGTGAACTGAGTGCCTATGCATCTCATGATTGACTAAGTTTGGTGGATCTACAGCTCGCTGGGTATGTGCAAGAGATGCGGTGATCTGAGGTTAATAGCATGCTCAACCTGTAGAGGAATCGGGGCTGTCAAAGCCAACGGGCCTATCAGGTTCGATCTCTTGGATGACGTGTTGCAAACTCTCGGGGGCAGCGGATCGGATGCCAGGACAACTCGATGCACAAAATGCCGAGCCAAGGGCCACTTCCCATGCCCAGACTGCTCTGCGAGTTAATAGAACTAACTCGGTATGGTCAATATCCTGTGAGATGCATCATATGTTGTTTGCTATAGCCACCTCATCCCATTGGGTCTTTCTTACCACACTTCATTGTTTCATATGCTGCTGAAAAGCTCCATGATGGTATAATGATCTGGGATATTAGCATGCTGAAATATCACTGAATTTCTCTTCATTCATTCAACAAGCCCATAAGGTGGGATTTATACTTGGGTAACCAAGATCCAATGAATTGGAAATGAAATGAACACAAGAGTTAGGTTAGATCCTTGCGCACCCTGCCCATTCCCAAGGAAAATTTCTCATTGAATTGAAACCATTTTGTATGGTAGCATCACTTCCTCATTCTCCTGTCCAAGCGGAATAGAAAATCCATTTTCACAGCACTTGAACATGCCACAGAGAATAGTTAGACTTCATTTGTTTGGCCGATAAGGTTAGACCTCAATTTATATATGTTATGATGCTCTTAAAACCCCTTGCTTACGTACAATATTTCACTGTAACCGCAAATCTGCTTTGTTGATATAAAAACATCTAGCCCATATCTTTGATAGTCTTATTTAGGTAGATTCCTCCAAAGTACATTTGCTTTACACACAGTCTATATTAGCCTACTTAGAGAAGCCAATTTGTTTTTTTTTTCCTTGTGATTTTTTTTTTATCTCTGATTACTCGAGTATCATAGTTTCTTCATGGATCCCAAGAAAAAACTACATATATCCCATTATTGCAAGAAACTAGAAAGAGAATAGACCCTATCTTTAGGAATGTGTTGTTTTCTGTCTTCTTCCATTTTTTCTAATGATGATTTATATTCTTAGTCATGAAGGCCCTTCTGCTGCAAAACCCAATGCTTGACAATGTACTTACCAACCCATGTACAGATCATCTTGCACAAGAAACTTGAAAGACATGAAGGGTCTCTAGGGATCAGTTGTTCTCTTCCTCTTTCTCTATTTTAGTTAATCACGGCTTATAAACCCGATGTTTGACAAATGTCCATTTAAATTAGATATCTTGTCAACGTCAAATAAGTCATCTTGGAATAGTGAATACCCCTAATATTTATAATAGAACACCTAACTCCCCATGTTAACCTAACGTCACACATTAACTATAAACATGCAATAATATATATACCGATGGCTCATTAGAACCACCCGAGCCTATGTTTATATTAAAGGAGGGCGATTTTATCCCTGAAATCACTAACCCTAAATGAGGCTTGAGTTATTCATCATAAATTCTGTCTAACGTAATATTAGCCCCTCTTACTACATGGGCAAGCTTTCTCTTGTAAACTTGCATATTATAAGGAACTCACCGAGTATTGGGTCTCTTGCAAACTCTCTATTGCTCTCAACCCCATCCTTAAAAAGAGTTCTTCAAGCAATAGTGTCATTAATTGAATAAATGAGATCAACCAATGTCCATTTTAAAGCTTGATTATAAGATTAAAGATTAATTATTTAATGGTTTAGATAGAAATTAAAAGTAATTGACTCTAACAATATCACTTTGTACTTAAATAATGATAATTGACTCCCTAAAAACCCTTCTACTTGTACATGATACTCGCCGGCTGCCTTGGGAAGTATGGTTCGAATGCTGGTGCTCCATTCTTCTCTAATCTTCTCGACACTACTGAGTACAATAGTAGTCCTATTGTAGCTGTCTCCTAAGGACCACGGGAACATCTTTCCACTCTAACGCTCCCTCACCAGCGATTCCAGGATCTCTTCTCATCGTCACGCTCGGAAACCTCCCCAACCCTAATCGTCGATTTGGGGAGAATGGCTGGTCACCGACATGGACATGTCTGTCTAACTGCTTTTGGGTTACAAGCCTCCTCATCTTCTATATTATGATTTTTGTCACACTCCTATTGTTTATCCTATAAGCTCAACACCATTGCTCAAGTCCATTCTATTTTTAGAACTAAGTCAAGTACTTACCATCTTAAGTGGTATGTTGATTATTAATAAGAAATTTACACATTACACTAAAAAATATATATATTATACCAAAAGATTTACAAATTACATTAAGAGAACTACAGATTACACTATTTCGGATTCGGTTACGTTCTAAAGATTCAAGTATACTCGAATTCAAGAAAATCGATGAATAAATATGTAAATACCAAAAGATATGTATATATTAAAAGACATGTGTCTAATATTTGTACCTTTACATTTATTATAAATTTAGAACAATTTCATATTGTAAAACACTCATGAAAGAATATATATTTTAATATATTTTCTCTATTCTTTATGGTATAAGAGGAGTATCGCTCTACAACATCCCGATCCTGCACTACAAAAAAGTCAATTTAAGACTAATATCAAATCCAGAAAGTTCAATTAAAGTTTCCGCTATCACCAAGCTCCTGCTTTAGAAGTTGTTCCCAACTACTCTAAGGACAGATTGTGAAACCTGACCCTCAGACCAAGTAAACCGGGAAAGGAACTGGCGGTTTTGAGAAAATCGAGCCGAGAAAGGGACCAAAAATGACAAAGAAAGGTTTAAACAGGAAACTGGAAAATTTCAAGTGACAAAAAATTTATAAAAATCATGAGAAAGAATCGAGAGGTGGAATTGATGAGAGAACCAGACTAGTTCGGGGTGAACCAGACCCGAACCGGACTGAACCGGGATGAACCATAGTTAACTGGTTCAATAATTCATTTTTTTTGGTAGCTTAAAATTTTCAATTTGGAAAATTGAGACACCATTAGATAGAAAATGAATTTAGAAAATTTTAAAATTTAGAAAAACGGTCGAATCGATTCCGAATAGGCCAAATTTTGAATTCGGGTCATCAAACCCGGTCGGACCAGATGGGTTAATGGTCCGATTAGTCAACGAATCGGTCAACGGTTAATGAACTAGTCAATGGTTGACGGTCAACGACGCCACATCAACAACCACACAAGCACGATAGCTAATAGGAGACCGCCACATGTTCGGTTAACGGTCAACGTATGACCAGTCAACATGCCACGCAGACACAAGCAGCCAATGAGAGGCTGCAACGTGTCTAGTCAACGGGTCAACGACTGACGTGGCTGCTGAGTTGAACATCCACATCAGAAAAATCGACCAATCATAGCGCGCCACGTGGCACACATGCCACGTCACCATCTTCAACCTCTAGTCGTTGATAGAGAGAAGAGAGAAGAAAGAGTCGCCAAAAAAGCTAGGGTCCTGAGCAACTCGAAAAACGCTTCGGTCAGTTCGCCGATGGTCGAGTCGGAGGCCGAATCTTATGTCGACGGGTAGCCTAAGTAGTTGTCGAGCTCCCTATATAAAGAGCACTCCTCCATTCGATCTCAACATCCCATAATCAATCGAAAAAGGCAAACTACTCAGTTTTCTGGTGAGCAGCAAATCAGAGCTCCGACATTGGAGTTTTCACCACCTTAGAAGATGCATTCGGTACCTTAGAACCGGGAGGAAGTCCTCTATCCAGTTGCACCCTTCATTCCACCATAGAAGGACAAGAAAGCTCAAACAGTAACACTGCTCCTAGGCCATCAATAGCCTGAGCTGCTCGAGCTTAACTCGAGTTGTCCCCAGGCCAATGCCAGCCAAACCAAGCCCCCCAAACACCACCTAGTAGTGCCCTGACCTTCCCCTGAGCTAGCACGATCGATTTTTGCAAAAATTTTAACATTGAAATTTGCACTGCTCAGGACACCAATTGAGGCGCGGTTTGATCTACGGAGGATCCCCAAGAGGAGAGCAATCCAGAGAAAGCAAGAGCTTCAGTCGTAGGACCCTCATCGGTAACATATCGAAGCTTTCTCTCTCTAGACTGAATTTTTCAACGAAGCTCTGTTTGGCTAATTTTTTAGCAAAATCGAGCAATTCAAAGCTTAAAATGACGAGGGAGACATAGGGAAGACGATTCAGATCACCAATTGAGACAATTAACCCTCTATGGGGGGTCAATTGAATGAAATGGACAAAATTGCAATATTTGAGAAATTGGGCAATTTGGAGATTTTTGGGAAAATGGGGGCCAAATTGCAATTTAAGGAAAATTGTGACATTTTCATGAAATTAACTTCCAATTGGGTAATTGGATGAAATGGAGGACGAATTGGCAATTTTTGAAAGCTCAAGGACCAAATTGTAAATTTTGGAAAGTTAAGGACCAATTTATAATTTTGGAAAAATTAAGGACCAATCGGTAATTTTGGAAAGTTTATGGACCATGAGGAATAATTGGGAGTCCTAGGGACTTAATCGAGATCAAATGAAAATTTAGGGACCAAAATGTAAGGTTATAAACGTTAAGGGACCTAAATGTAATTTAGGTATAGTGCGAGGATCTTTGCGCAAATACCTGAGACAATGAAATCCCTTATGTCAATTCTCCTGATAAGGGTACTCGAACCATGCAGGAGCTGATCGTTCAAGTACCGATGTAAGGAAGCATACCATGAGTCAAGATCTCACCAAGACGACCACATAACTATCGCCGAGTGAGTGGGATATTCAGCATCATACCCGGTTGGGGGTGATAAGAATCATTTTAAAGTTTGAAAATTATTTTTTCAGAAATGGTCTCCCCTGATTGTGTGAACCTGCTTAAACATTTTGGGAGACGTTTTTTTATAGGAGTCGAGGTTGCTCCAATAGGCTTGAGACATCGAATTTGAAAATGATAGGGCCGAAGGCCCAGTTTTTGGAAAGCTCATGAAGTGGGCCCAATGTTAGTGTGCACAGGTTGGACCCATAGATTAACATGAACTATAACAACCATGAAAACTCTTAGAAAAACTAGAATTGTTGTGTGATTGGCACGGGGACAAGACATGACTAACATAGCTCGATGGGCTAGTGGCAGTACGTCCAGGTTAATGGGTCAGTCAAGGCAAACAGCTGCAGGCCAGGTCGAGTGTTAGGGCCGTTGGACCCTTGGCACCAAAGAGCATGGTTAATGAATCAAAACTACTATATGCCTGTATGAGGAATTCAGGAGCATCTAGATGCCCAAGAGGGGTAGTCGATGAGTCCTAAGGGTTGCTGGATGACCTGAATGCAATAAGGGTAGGTCTATCGTGCTAGTCAGGTATGAAGCTTTGATAGCTTCCTACGCACTAAGATCGAGGTTGGAGGTGAAATGAGGTCTCGTCCCACAAAGTGGATATGATGAAGCATTGAGATTGAGGCCGGAGGGGAAATGAAGTCTCGTCCCACGAAGCGGACATGATAAGGGTTTGAATTGTTGGACTATTGATGTCCCCTCAAACTTAGGGTAGAGGTAGTGCACCTCTATTCGGGTGGACGACAAAGACGCGCTGAACCACAAATGGAATGGTCAGGGACAGTTTTGCGAAAGTGTGATCCCTTTTTATGATAGAAAGGGTGTATGATTGTTTGTTGAGGCATCTCCCGAGCAAGGGGAAATGTTCAAGAAGAGACGAACTCATATTACAATAAATTAAAAGAATAAAACTTTTTCGATAAACTGATTATTTTAAAAACTCGCTTACCAACCCCCACTCACTGAGTTGTAAAAACTCACATCTTCCCATTAACCTTTTTTAGGAGAAACACCTCACCTTGACGAGCCTAGGCTAGGAGAAGAAGCCAACGGTACCACCATTAGGTAATTTTATGTTTTGTAAACTCTTTTTTATGGAAAACAATTACTCCAACGCCTTTACCTTCCTCAGACTATTTAATAGGGATACTTGATTAATAAGAGGATGGGTGGCGAGTTGATCATGAACCCTGACCAAACCGGGTTGGGGCATGACAACTTAAGTGGTATTAGAGCTAGATTTTCCAAACAAAGTATCAAAACTAAAAGCCTTAGAAAACTAACCCACGATAAACTTATGTCAATAGATATGACCACCCCTATAAAAACCGAACGGACATACACTATCATATCCACCCTGGAACTAGGAAGAAATCCTGCCCCACATGAGGGAATTAGCTTGGGAGCTCAAGAGCCTAGGAGGACCAAACCCTTGAGACCAAGGATGTCTCTTGAGCCAAGAAAACTTTTCAAAAAATTCATCAAGGTATTCAGAGAACCTTGCTTCGGACTTAGGAACGGGGACCATTCTGCGGGAAGTACACACCCGAGGATGGTGACACATGGTGGCCCCCAGCAAGCATGAAGAAAAATTTCCCAAAGCCTAGGATGGAGAAGAAGCTATATAGATCCACGCAAGGAAGTGACTTGTGACAATTGTGGATAGAAGGGACATTACGCCTAAAGGTGCCTAATACTACTAAGGAATGTGATACCCACTCTTGGAAGCACTACCTCCACAAGTAGGGAAGGACATGAAGAAAGGAAAAGAAAGGGAAAGAGGACAGAAGAAGCCTATCCTCCGTGCAAATACCAAAGGGCCCATATAGGAACTGGTGTAGGGATAACCTACTATAGGTGTGGAGGAATAGGACACAGGACAAGGAAATGTCCCATGCCACCAGGATGGATGGCAATACCTCCCAAGAGGAATACCTCCCTGACTACAGGAGCCCTAGAGGATGGAAGGAAGGAGGCCACCTCGGAAACAATAACTCCAAATGAGGATTTCAAACCCATCCCAAAGATAGTTCCTCAAAACTCTAGCATAGAGCTTCCTAACATTTCTTAGAGGAAAGAGGTCCCCAAAATGTACTGTATTCAATTCCTAAGAAATAAGATTTTAAATTCTCATAAAATTTTGTTGCCCGACTCGTAATGTGTATAATCAAAATCTCGTGCCCCAAGATGAATAAGGAATAAAAAGGAACAATCCTAATACGAACAAATAACGCTTCTAAAGGAGGTCAAGGTATTCTGACCTCCCTGAAAGAGAGAGAGAAGGTAAAACCATGCATAGAGCCAAACCCAAAGAACGAACGAATGAGGAGGCAACAGGAAAGGCGATAACCCAAGTAGGATAAATAAGGTGATTATAACCCAGAGGCAAAGGAAGGAGTATTCAAGGAGAAAAGGGATCTTGGAAGAGTACATCCACTAACTAAGAAACGATGAACATCAAGACTAGTCTTTAACCCCGCCTACTTGAGGAAACCTAGGATTAAGGTGATGAGGCGTAAAAGGGAGTGCGCAAGATGAAGATGAGAACTAGAAGTTACTTGGGTAAGAACATGGAGTTAGGGATGGCAAAGTGTAACTACTTGGGAAAAGCAGAGGAGCCAAGTGGGGTGCAAACCCATCCAGCGAAAGTAGACAACTAGTAACTTGGGATAACCAAAGGAGATGAAAACGATGCCCTAAGTAGGACCAAAAGGAGTGGTGACAACCACACCATGAAGAAGGTGATAAGATAGGAATTGAGTGAACACCGAGAGACAACTATCTCGAGACAAAGAGAATAATTCGAACAGGGTAGTTGAATGAACAGACCCTCGTAAGACTCATAAATTCAAACCCCAATGAGGAGGGAAAAGTAAAGAGGAGCAAACGATGGGAGAGAAGAATGAAGGAAATCCTTAGGATGATTCATGGCCAAAAGGAATTTGCTAGCCACTCTCACACCATGAGAAGGACCCAATGCAACTTTCGTGAGGCGACCAAGAGACATCGACATAAAGAGAACTTGGACTTTCCTAAAATCAAGTAAACTTGTAGGAATAATGAAATGATACAAAGGAAGGGAAAGCAGAAAAAGGACGGTATCAAAGGATGTTGTCACAAAGTCGGTTAAGGGTATGATGCCCGAAGGACGGATGAAAAGGAGAGTGTACCCAAAGCCAAGGAGTGAAGCGAAACCCAAGGAGCGGATAGAAGGATAACAAACTCAGGTAATACCGTAACACGTGGGAATGGGTGGACTACCCATAATAAAGCAACCTAAGGAAGGATACCCGAGAAACCTTGAAAAATACTCCCTTCAACTAAGAGGTGATTACTTGGATACATGGGTAAAGCAAAGCAAACGAACTAAGTCCAAGGGGATAAATGAGCGAATAAGAAGAGGGAAACTAGAGCGATAGGATGTCATATCAAACCATGAGTTGATCGCAAGAGAATCCATTTTCGATGTCAAGGATGGATGGCTAAGTTTTGAGGACGAAACTCCTAAAAGGAGGGGAGAGTTGTGAAACCTGAACCTTGGACCAAGTAAACCGGGAAAGGAACTGGCGGTTTTGAGAAAATTGAGTAAAAAAAGGGACTAAAAATGACAAAGAAGGGATAAAATGGGAAATTGGAAAATCCTAAGTGACAAAAAATTCATAAAAATCATGAGGAAGAACTGGTAGGTGGAATTGATGAGAGAACCATATTGGTTTAAGGTGAACCAGACCCAAACCGGATTGAACTAGGATGAACCATAGTGAACTGGTTCAATAATTCATTTTTTGGATGGCTTAAAAATGTCAATTTGGGAAATTGAGACCACCATTAGATAGAAAATAAATTTAAAAATTTAGAAATTTCAGAAAATCGGTCGAATCAGGTCCGAATCGGCCAAATTTTGAATTCGGGTCATTGAACCCGGTCAGACCGGTCAACGAACTGGTCAACGATCAACAATGCCATGTCAGCATCCACGCAAGCACGGAAAGCCAATGGGAGACTGCCACGTGTCTGGTCAACGTATGACCAGTCAACATGCTATGCAGAAACAAGAAGCCAATGAGAGATTGCCGCGTGTCTAGTCAACAAGTCAACGGTTGGCGTGGTTGTTGAGTTAGACCTCCATGTCAGAAAGATCGGCCAATCATAGCGTGCCACATGGCACACTTGCCACATCATCATCTTTAACCTCATGCTGCTGAAAGAGAGAAGGGAGAAGAAAGAGTCGCCAGAAAAGCCGGCGTCCTCGGTGACTCAAAAAACCCTCTGGTCTAGTCACCAATGGTCAAGTCAGAGACCGAGTCTTTCATCGGCGGGTAGCCTAAGCAGTTGCTGAGCTCCCTATATAAAGAGCACCCCTCCATTCGATCTCAACATCCCACAATCGATCGAAGAAAGTGAACTACTTAGTGTTCTAGCGAGCAGCAAACTAAAGTTCCGACATTGGAGCTTTTCTCCACCTTAGAAGTTGCATTCGATACCATGAGAACCGATAAGAAGTCCTCTATCTAGTTGCAACCTCCATTCCGCTGAGAGCCACCGTAGAAGGACGAGGAAGCTCAAATAGTAACACTACTCCTGGGCCGTCAACAACCCGAGCTGCTCGAGCTCAACTCGAGCTGTCCCCAGGCTAATGTTGGCCAAACCAAGCCCTCCAAACACCACCTAGTGGTGCCTCGATCTTCCCCTGAGCTATCACGATAAACCCCTCTGCCGCCCCTCCGCTGGAAAACACTGTTCACAACCGATTTCTGCAAAAACTTTAACATTGAAATTCGCACTGTTCACAACCAATTGAGGCATGGTTTAATCCAGGGAGGATCCCCGGGAGGAGAGCAATCTAGAGAAAGCAAGAGCTCTTGTTGTAGGACCCTTACCAGTAAAATATCGAAGCTTTCTCTCTCTAGACTAAATTTTCTGGTGAAACTCGGTTTGAGCTCATTTTTGAGCCAAATCAAGCGATTCAAAACTTAATTTACGAGGGAGATGTAATGAAGATGATCTAGATCACTAATTGAGATAATTAACCTCATTGGGGGGAGGGGGGTGGTCAATTGAATGAAATTGTGATTTGGGGACCAAGTTGCAATTTTTGAGAAATTTGGGGCTGAATTACAATTTAAGGAAAAGTGGAACATTTTCATGAAATTAACTTCCAATTGGGACCAATTGGGCAATTGGATGAAATGAAGGGCCAATTGGAAATTTTTGAATGTTTGAGGACCAAATTGCAAAATTTGGAAAGTTAAGGACCAATTAGTTATTTTGGAAAAATTGAGGACTAATCGATAATTTTGGAAAGTTTACGGACCATGAGGAATAATTGGGAGTCCTAGGGACTTAATCGAGATCAAATGAAAATTTATGGACCCAAATGTAAGGTTATAAATGTTGAGGGACCTAAATGCAATTTAGGCATAGTGCGTGGACCTATTCCCAAATACCTGGGCATATGAAGTCCCTTATGTTGATTCTCCTGATAAGGGTACTTGAACAATGTAGGAGCTGATCGTTCAAGTACCGATGCAAGGAAGCGCACCACAGGTCAAGATCTCACCTGGAGGCCACGTCACTATCACCAGGTGAGTGAGATTTTCAGCATCATACCCGGTTAGGGGTGATAAGAATCATTTTAAAGTTTGAAAATCATTTTTTTTAGGAATGGCCTCCCTTGACTGCATGAACTTGCTTAAATATTTTGGGAGACATTAGTGATAGGAGCCGAGGTTGCGCCAATAGGCTTGAGGCCTTGGGTTTGAAAATGATAGGGCCGAAGGCGCAATTTGTGGAAAGCTTGTGAAGTGGGCCCAATGCTAGTGTGCAGGGGTTGGACCCATAGATAAACATGAACTATAAGAACCATGAAAACTCTAAAAAAAACTGGAATTGTTGTGTGATTGGCCATGGGGCCAAAATAGGACTAACAAAGCTTGATGGGCTAGTGGCAGTGCGCCCAAACCAGGTTAACGGGTTGGTCAACAAACAGTTGTAGGCCAGGTCGAGTGTTGGGGCCATTGGACCATTGGCACCAAAGAGCTTGGTTAATGAATCAAAACTACTGTATTCCTATATGAGAAATTTGAGAGCATCTAGATGACCAAGAGGGGTAGTCGATGAGTCCTAAGGGCTGCTGGATGACCTGGATGCAGTAAGGGCAGGTCTGTCGTTCCAGTCAGTCATGAAGCTTTGATAGCTTCCTGTGCACTAAGACCGAGGCCGGAGGGGAAATAAGGTCTCGTCCCACCAAGCGGATATGATAAGGGTTTGAAGGGTTGGACTATTGATGTCCCCTCAAACTCAGGGTAGAGGTAGTGCACCTCTATTCGGGTGGATGACAAAGACGCGCCGAGCCACAAGTGGAACGGTTGGGGACGGTTCTGCGAATGTGTGATCCCTTTTTATGATGAAAAGGACGTGTGATTGTTTGTTGAGGCATCTCCCGAGCAAGGGGAAATGTTCAATAAGAGACGAACTCATATTACAATAAATTAAACGCATAAAACTTTTTCGATAAACTGATTGTTTTGAAAACTCAATTCCTAACCACCACTCACTAAGTTTTAAAAACTCACCCCTCCCATTAACCTTTTTCAAGAGAAACACCTCACATCGACAAGCCTAGGATGGGAGAAGAAATCAATGGCACCGCCATCATGTAACTTTATATTTTGTAAACTTTGTTATGGAAAATAGGTACTCCAATGCCTTTACCTTCCTTAGACTATTTAGTAAGATACTAGATTAGTATGAGGAAGGTGGCGGGTTGATCTCGAACCCTGACCAAACCAGGTCGGGGCGTGACATAGTTAATGTGATACTATCTTTCTGCAACATTTATAATTTGAAGTATGAGTAAGACAATTATCCTATTTTAGTTTTCTATTTATTGAAGTAATCATTACATAAGTCACTACACCAAATATGAGTTCATCAGTTATCAATCTTCCAAGCAATATCCCAACTCTACCAATCAAGTTGGATAGTACCAACTATTTCTTATGGCGTAACAACATGATGCCATTGTTAGAGACATATCAACTATTAGGGTATACTGATGGCACAATTCTAGCATCCTCACCAAGTCTTCCTGGTTAGAAAGAAGACGTTTCAACTACTATCATCAATCCTGATTATACTTCTTGGAAGATCTATGATCGTCTTTGTTTATCTACAATTTTGGGATCACTCACTACCCAAGTTAATCTCCAAGTTATCGACATTCAAAATTCGATCGACATTTGGGAAAAATTGGAAACTCTTTACTCCAGCCAAGTTCATGCCCAAACCAACCTACTTGATGATCAACGGCAGGATTTGTACAAAGGCCATCACACCATAGCTATTTATATAAACCCCACACTTTTGAGTTAAGGAAAACTGGGAAAAGAACTAATCAAACCGAGTGAGAAATATCGAACTGGTTCACAAACCCGACCATTTGAGGGTTCATAAAACCTTGAAAAAGAACCTTAAGACAAATTAGAAGAGAAAAACCAGACTGATTTAAATGAACTAGATCTCATTAGAACATCAAAGTTAAGCGTGCTTGCATGAGAGTAATACTAGGATGGGTGACCTCCTAATAAATCTCCCCATTTAATATACAATTTTACACCTATATAGAGAGCTCATCCCTATTCATACTCCTCACACCCGAACACTTCTCTCCCTCCCCCTCTATTGCTCCATTTCCCGATAAAGCTTGAACTAGAGCTTCGACTTGGGCATTTTTCTTAACCTCAAAAAGAGAGGTCGAGCTCTTTATATTCTAGGGGAAGTCAGCTATCTAATAGTAACCTCCATTCGATTTGAGGATCGCTGAAGAAGTGCCGGCATAATCAAATAGTGAAACAGCTCCGACAGACCAAAACTCCCATGTTTTAGCCGAGCTAAAATCAGCCAATTCGAGCCCTCCTCAGACTAAAGCAAGCCTTACCAACTCCTCCATAGCCCTCCTACAACTGAATTAGGATGAATGGTAAGCCAATTTGGCTCCCCTATGCAATTTTTGACCGATGTTAGAGAGAGAGTGGTCAAAATTTCAATGACAAAATTCTAATCCAATTCGACATCAATTGATGTCATTCTTGATCCTAGGAGGAACCTCAGGAGGAGAGCTACTTGCCCAGATAGAAAGCTCAGGCCGTCGTACCCTCACCGGTGAGCAATTGAAGCATTCTCTCTCTATAGTCTCTTTTCTAACGAAGCTCCGTTTGAGCTCGTTCCGACGTTTAAGCTTGCGATTCAAAGTGCTATGGAATTGTATGAACTGTAGAAACTCAATTTCAACAATTAGAAGTGTTTGATCAGTCAATTTGATAAAATGAAATTCGGGTGTGTTAGGAAGTTGAAATTGGGGGAAAATTGGAGATTTTCAAAAATTCGAAGGACCAAGATGCAATTTTATAAAATTGAGGGTCAATTGGGCATGATAAGAATGTTAGAGGGCCAATTGAGGAATTTTTGAATTTTTGGGGTTAATGGGTGAGTGGGATTTTATATCATCCCCGGTTGGGGATGATAAGTACTTCAAAATGAAAACCCTCTACTTAGTGGTATTTTAAACGTCACAACTAAGAAGAGTGATGTGAAAATCACACGGAAAAAAATCTACTTACCAGTTGTAAGTAGATCATACCCGATTGGTATGATGAAACTTACTCGAATAAGTGGAAAACCCGTTCATCGGTTATGAGGGAGATGTCTGTATACCCGGTCGGTATGATGGACAGTTGAAAACATATTTTGTTGGAAGTGCTCTCCCCTAACTATGTGCCACTGTTTAAACAATTTGGGAGACCTTTTTTGTGGGAGCTCGAATAGCTCTTATAGGCTGAGGGCCTTAGTTTTAGAACTTAGGGGCTAATATGCTCGATTTTAAAAATCACGAACAGTGGGCCATAGGCTAATTGGCACGAGCAGGAGCTCATAACCAAACATGAGATATGTGCCATAAAACTTTAAATAAATGAATTGTTTGGCCATGGTACCAAAACAAGACTAACATATTCAGTCAACTAGTGGTAGTGTGACATGATTGGTCTTCAGACTAGTCAAGACAAACAGCTATAGGTTGAGTTAAAGGTAGGGGCCGTTGGAATAGTGGCACCATATATTATATGGTATGATGTGAAAATACTGATTGTGCATGCACTGTGTGTACGAGATCTTCAAGACGTCCAAGAGGGGTAGTGATGTATCCTAGGGCCCTGGAGGACTTGGTGGATATAAGGGCAGTTCGTCGAACCAGGTGACGTTGCGAAGCTCGACGTAGCTTCAAGCGCACGAGACCGGGGTGGGGTCGGGATGAAGTCTCTGTCCTCATACGGATACGGGGAATTGATTTTAGGATTGTGGGTTGGATGTCGCGTACATCCACTCATTCTCAGGGTAGAAGTGGACGTGCTTCTATCTGGGTGGCCAATAAAGTCGCTCCGATGCCACAAGTGGGTTCAGTGGACGGGCTGGCCTGCGATTGTGTGATTGTCCTACATGATGAAGGATGTGGGTTAGGTGATGACACACCGTGATTAATAAGAAATGGTGATAAAAATAGAGATTTGAAATAGAAGGATTTTTGAAAGAAAATAAGGAGTCTGGCACACTCTAATACAAATCTTTTTCCTAAAAGTTAAAATTTTGAAAACCCATTCAGTGAGTAGTTGTACTCACCCCCTCCCATATCCCTTTTAGAAAATCCCCGAAAACCTACCCTCAAGGACTACTAACTAATATGCATGTGTGACATGTATGATAAATTTAAAATTTTATGGAGTTTTGATTTATGTTATTTTAGGAAGGGTGCAGGTTTAAAAGATGCCTTACTCCTCCCGGGTTTAATAGAGGGGAAAACCCTTAGTAAATCGAGAAGAGTGACGGGTTGCTCACGGGGATCCAACCAAACCAGGTCGGGGCATGACAGTTTATCTCACTGTGATTGCATGTTTGGCTAAAAGCTCAAATCTATCCTATTGAGTGCAAAAGAAAAGAAAAATTACAAGAAAATCCGGGGACTTATTTCAGGATCAGTAGCTGATCTCCTAGGTGTTGACACTCATAAATTTGCCAATGTTGCCTTTTCACGCACACACCGACGATATTAAGTTCCTATGTTCTCATCTAACCGTCGACCACACTACTCATTGGGCACTCCCACACAATTCAGATGCAATAATCACCACAATGGGAAAAGAGATTGCACATTTATCCAAAATCACAATTTGTTGGGTTCTTCTGGCTCTCGTAGACTTCAACAACGGAAAGAGCATATCCCACCTCATCGAAATAGACATATTCCATCATCAACTGTATCTAATTCTCCTCTACCCCATGTGTGTAATTTTCAAACTCGGAATTGTACACCTATCTGCCAAGTTTGTCATGAACTCGGACACGTAGCTACAAAATGTCCACTATTCTCGACCAATTATCAGAATCCTTATGTCAATGTTGCCCAAAACACAAATGTTGGCGCACACACCCTTGATTGGTATATTGATTCAAGTGCCTCCAATCATGTAACCAATGATATCTCACATTTGTTATTACAAAAGAACATAACTCATCCAGATCAACTGCTCATATGCGACAGTTTAGGTTTAAAAATTTTCTCTATCGGTTCTACTTCATTTTCCACTCCCACTAAACAATTCTCTCTAAATAAAGTACTTTATGTCCCTAGTAAAGCCATGAACTTACTCTTAGTCTCTTAATTTACCCAAGACAATTCTTGCTACTTTGAATTTCACCCTCTTTTTTCTTGTTGTAAAGGATTGTCTCACCCATCAAAAGTTATTCTGGGTAGCTTGTAAAGGTGGATTGTACTACCTTTGTGCGACACATTTATCAAAAGTTAGTACTCGTGTATTAAGTATTAAATTACCCCTAGCATGTTAGACTTGGGCATTCTGCTCCTACTATTGTTTCTCATGTCTTATCTAATTCTATTGATTCTCAATTTTGTTGATTCTCAATTTTGTGATTCCCGCTCCTTAGGTAAGATCATTTAAAAATCTTTTCTCTTAGCTCATAATCAAAGTACTTATCCTTTTCAACTTGTGCATACTGATATTTGGGGATCTGTACCAATCAAATCACATACTGGTCATATTTATTATATTCATTTTCTTGGCGATTATAGCAAATATTTATGGTATTTTGTTATGAAAAATCATTTTGATGTTCTCCAAATTTTTTGCACTTTTCCTTTACGAGTTGAAAACTTTTTTGATAGAAAAATTAAATCTCTTCAAACTGATGGTGCAAAAGAATTATTGTCATCTGCCTTTCAAAATGAATTACACACTAATGGGATTACTCATCGAATTTCTTGCCCACATACACCATAACAAAATGGTTCTGCCAAAAGAAAAAATAGACATATTGTTGATATGGGGCTTACACTTTTGCTACATTATCATCTTCCTATGAAATTTTGGGACTTTGCATTTGAAATAGCTATATATCTCATTAACTGACTACCCACTAGCTCCCTTAAGTTCAAATCTCCATATCACATTCTTCATTAAACACTGCCTAATTATAAATTTTTATGAGTTTTCAGGTGTATGTGTTTTCTATACCTACGTTCATACCAAGATCATAAACTTCAACCTCATTCTAATGCATGTGTTTTTCTTGGTTATCCTACTGAATTTTTAGGATATCGTTGTCTCGATCCTCAAACGGGACGTATCTTCATTTGTTGAACAACTCACTTTGATGAGATTAGATTTCCTTTTGATAAATGTTCATATGCATGTAGTGCACCCCTTACAACTCTTGATAACTCTATTACCTCTCTACCTTTATTTCCATTTTCCTTTCCTTCTTTACCTGAACATGTTGCATCAGTGATAGTTTCTGATGAGTTATCCTCCTCAACACCTACTGTTCCACCCCATCTACATCTCTAGATATAATATCCACCGATGTTGATGGGTCTTCTCTCATCTCGCCACCCCGTCACATGCTCACCAGGTCTCAAGATGTCACCTTACCTCCACGTTGGGTTGATGCTACTATATTCTTTGTTTCCTCTATTGAGGAGCCATAGACTTTTAAACAAGCTCAAACACAACCATGTTGGGTTGATGCTATGAATTCTGAATATGCAGCTCTTTTGAGGAACCACACATGGGATTTAGTGATCCCTCCACCTGGTACACATATTATCGCCTATTAGTGGGTCTACAAACTCAAACACCATCCAGATGGGGCTCTTGCCTATTATAAAGCTCATTTAGTTGCACAAGGATTCTCTCAATAGGTAGGACTTGACTATGATGATACTTCCAGTCCGGTAATTAAACGAGTCACCATTCGGGTTATTTTGTCACTTGTTGTCTCCTATAACTGGCCCATTCAAAACTTGATGTTGATAATGCATTTCTTCATGACCATCTCAATGAGGAAGTTGATATGACACAAACACCAAGCTACATAGATCCATCATATCCTGATCACATCTATCTCCTTCATCACTCGTTATATGGATTGAAGCAAGCTCCTCAAACCTTGTTTCTCTGACTGAGTACGTTGTTGTTAACATTTGGTTTTGAAGCTTTTGTTGCAGATACCTCTCTTTTTATCCACTATACCCCTCAATTTGTCATATTACTCTTAGTGTATGTGGATGATATAATTCTCACTGACTCAAACTAATAAGATGAGTCGACCCACTAAAGGAATGACAATCTTTAAGTTCATGTCCATGTCAAACAAAACTTTTAAGATGACATGAATATTAAATAAGTGATATAAAATGCCTCTAAGCTATGAGATCAAAAATTGGTAAAGTCATAAAACAAGGGCCTCGAATGAAGAATACTTAGACATAAGGGACTACAAATATGGACTATTTGAGTAAGAAACGAAAGCCTTAAATTCTGACAAGGCATAAGGGACAACATAAAGAAATTTGGGAACTTAAGTTTGAATATGAAACTGATGGCCATCAAATAGTGCCTAGAGCAAAACTCGCATTCAATGGTAGAGTCCAAGAATAATTAAGATCCCACTAGCACCAACGAGTTGAATTGGAAGGGATGGATCCCAAGAATTAACCAAGTATCACATCATCAAAATGACAATACAAAATAATGGAGTGTGACTCCAAATGAACTAAACAAGCCAATACACAGTCATGTAGAAACAATGGTCAAATCACAAGGAAATATTATGTAAGACCAAGGAACAAAAGGATATGTGAAAACCCTAGGAAAGTATTTCACGATAAATTAAGGCCACCTTTAAGGCAACTCCAAAATAATTGGTATGAAAGAAATCCCTGAAGGTAAATCCAAAGGTTGTATTAAGGGATCTAACCCGCAGGACAAGATTGAACGTGATAAATATCAAAGAAGAAGGTGTGATGGCACATAAAAGGTCTAGCAAAGTACGTCCACAAGGAGAAACCTATCCCCAAATAGAGGTGACACTTGGACATGTGCCAAGTAGAATTCGAAAAAATCAAGAAAATACCCAAATTAATTTTAACAAGTAAAGTAACAACTACTATAGTTTTGAGGACAAAACTCATAAAAAGGAGGGAAGTAGTTGTAAACCATATTCTTCCCAAACAAGAAAATCGAAACATTTTAAGGAAAAACCTAGTTTCAAATTGAATCGGAATAATGAAGAGAAATTAAAATGGGATTGAAAGTGATCCAAGTGAGATTTAAATTACCAAATTTCAAAGGAAATTGATCCAAATGGAAATTGGAAATTAGAACCGATTGAATAAAGGTAAATTGGGCTTGAACTGGGTCAAATTGGATCGAACTAAGAGGAATGGGTTCGAAGATTCATTTTTTAGGGTGACTAAAACATGAAAATTAGTAAATTGAGGTCACCACAATGTAGAAAATAAATTTAGAAAATTTTAATTTTTAGAGAATTGGTCGCATTAGGCCTGAATCGAATAATTTTCAATTTTAGGTCATTCAACCTGATTAAATTGAACCGGTCAACGATCTAGTCGGGTCAATGGATAGACTACTAGGTCAGTGCCCCTTCAGCACACAAAACTAATTAGCGCATGATGCATGGCAAGAACGACCAGTCAGCTGATAAATCAACATTTAGAAGCACTGACCAATTAGAGAGTGACACATGTTTATCGCCAACAATCAAATTGATGCAAATCCACGTCAGTTGGACTGATCTGATGATGACATGTGGCAAGTAAGACAGGCCAGCAACACACTCGAACATAAAAGAAATATTGACCAATCAATGAACAACACATGGTGTTGCCATGTCAGAAACCACAACCAATCCTCATAGGACACGTGGCAATGGCAGAGTACATCAGATGGGAAATCTAACTTATTTAAATCTACCAAATAGAGGACACCACATGGCAGAGACTTAACGATCAGGCGGTTTTAGTCAAATGTCATGTTGGAATAAAGAACCAATGAGAGGTCACCACATGTCAGGTCAAACGATCAAAGGATGACTTGAATACTAAGTCAGATGCCACATAAATAATTCCAACCAAACATAGTGCGCCTTGTGGCAGCTCACCCATGCGAAGCTCTCATACGCGTGCGTAGTGTCATATTCTACCTCTAGTCGACTCAATGGAAGGGAGAAGGAAGGCCGCCATAACTCCAATTAATAGTAAATTGCATTAACAAGGCCTTAAATTGGAGAATTAATGGCCGGTAGATAGTGAAACAGATAGAACAAAAAGTTCATGAACTCCTTATATAATGAGTTTCTTCCTTCTCATCTTCCACACACCCCAAAAGCTCAGAGAACCCATGTTGCTCCATTTTTTGATCACCTACAAACCTGAGCTCCTATTTTGGCACTTTTCTCCACCTTAGAAAGTGAATTTGAGTTCCCTAGAATTCTAAAGAAGTCCTCCATTTGACTGCATACTCTGTTGTGCTCGAGGATCACTAGAGAAGCACCGACAAGGCCACACAATACCATGACTCCAATGCCCAATTGCACCCATATCACTTCGAACTCAGTTTAAGCCACCTCCAAGTCACCTAATGTAAACCCCGATCTCTCGGAATAAGGAACCGAAGTGAATTAGAATTAGAATTGGCCAATAATAGCTAAAATGGGAAATTGGAAAATCCCATGTAGATAATAAGGACCCAAAGATCATGGAGAAGAATCCTGAATGGAATAGAATGGGAAAACCACACCGGTTCAGGGTGAACCAAACCTGAACCAGATTGAACTATGAATAACTGGTTCAAAGTTGTATTTTTCTAGGTGACTTAAAGATGTCAATTTAGAAAATTGAAATCACCATTAGATACATAATGAATTTAGAAAATTTTAATTTTTAAAAAATCGATCGAATCAAGTTTGAACTGACAAATTTTTTATTTGGGGTCACTGAACCCAGTTTGACTGAACTGGTCATCGAAATGCTTGCCCGGTAAGCACCCAATAAGTAGGAATGACCAATCAACGAGCGACATGTGGTGAAGCACGCCTAGTCAACTGCTCGGTCAATGCCTAGAAGCGCTAACCAATCAAAACATAACATGTGTACTCAGTCAATAGTCAATTGAGGAGAAACCTTGTCAGCCAGGTTATCTAATGAGGAGTTGACACATGGTAATGATGCCACGTGAGCAACCGACCAAGACATTGGAGAAATGGTCAACCAATCGAGGTCCACACGTGGTAGAGCCACGTCAGATGGTCCCAGCCAATTAGAGGATGACATGCGGCAGTGGCACAATATGCTAGGAGAGAAATCCGATTTATGTAAATCAGCCAACTAGAGGATGCCATATGTCACGGTCAAACGACTAGTTAAGGATAGTTGAACACATTGGAATGAATGACCAATGGGAGGTTGCCACATGATCGGTAAACGAGTCATAGGATGACTCAAATGCTGAGTGGGAAGTCACGTTAGCAAATCCAACCAATCACAGCGTGCCATGTGGTAGCTCGCACGTGTAACATAGTGTCGTCTTCTTCCTTGGAACGCTGGCAGAGAGAGATCGAACGAATTGATCAGTCTTTGACGACCCAAAATGTCCTTCAAGGGATGGTTGAGTGGCCCTTTTCGTTGCCGAGCTCCCTATATAAAGAGCTACTCCCCATTAATCCTCCTTATCCCTCAAACGACTGTAAAAGATAAAGCACTCCATTTCTGATTCAGGCACGAACCAGAGCTTTGATGTGGAACCCGTCCCCTCAAACCAAAGAAATCGAGAGAAGAACTGGTAAAATTTTAAAATGAGCCAATTAATGAACAAAAAATAGTGAAGAAGGTCTAACATGAGAAATTGGAAGATCCCAAGTGTCACACCCCGACTCAGTTTGGTCGGATCCCCGTGAGCAACCCGCCACTCCCTTTGTTCCGTAAAGGGTTTCACCCTTTTTAAATTGTGAGGAGTAAGGCATCCTTATTTCCCGTCTTTCTTGGAATAGCATTATACAAAACTGAATATCTTAAAACTAGCATACATGTCTTACAAGGAGGTCTTTAAGTTTTGGTTTCCCCTTGGTTACCTAAAAGAGGAAAAATGGAGGGAGTGAGTTCTATAACTCAGTGAGTGGTTGTTGGGAGTGAGTTTTAAACATAGCCTTAGTTTAATCAAACCACGCCAAAGTTATCATTTCTTTTAAAATGGATTTTTCCTCAATTTTTGGTTTTTAAAACCTTTACACTGCCTAAGCGTGACATTTTCTTTTAAAAGGGTTTAAAATTCAAGTTCTTTTCCAAAATCTTTTTCCAAGGTTTATCATTTCTTTTTCCAAAGATTCTCAAATCCTTACCAAGGTTTTCAAAACCTTTTTCCTTATTCACATTAGGTGTGTTTAGCTTTCTTAGCCCATCCCCTTGCCTCGGGAGGTGTTTTAGCAAACAACACACGCCCTTCATCAAGAAGGGTACACACATTCACGAGATGCAGTTACAACGACTACACCCACTTGTGGATTGGATTGTCTTTGCCATCTACCCTAATAGAAGTCCCTAACTTCTACCCGGAGTTCTAAGTGAACGTCCTAGACATTTGACCCTGAGACCCAAAATACTTCATGTCCGTATGAGGATGGAGACCTCATCCCAACCCCATCCCAATCTCATGCTCAAGAAGCTACTCCGAGCTTCAAGACTGATTGGCATGACGAGCTACCCTTATCATCACCATATTTTCTAGTAGCCCTTAGGACCCATCACTACCCATCTTGGGTGTCTTGATGGTCCTGTACCATAAGTGCATGCACAAAACAATAATTTTCACATATAGCCATTTATCTTTGGTGCCATTTGTCCAATAGCCCCGACCCTCAACCCGACCTCCAACTATTTGTCTATGCTGGTTTGTTGACCTGGCCTAGATACACTACTGTCAATCCATCAAGTATTGTCGGTCCTGACTTGGTACCATGGCTAAATCACACAACAAGTTCATTAGAAATTTCATGGATTTCTCATTTCAAGTTTGTTTACGAGCTCCTACTCGTGTTGATTGGCCTTGGGTCCACTGCACATGATTTTCCAAAACCGAGTATTTAGCCCTACAAGTTCAAAAATTGAGGCCTCTAGCCTATCTAAACTATTATAGCTCCCATCAAGAAGGATTCCCAAATAGTTTAAGCATTAGCACACAAACAAGGGAGAACGATTCTGACAAAATTATATTTTCAATTCATCCCACCAACCGGGTGTGATGATATCTTCGTTTACAACTAGTAAACAAGTTTCTCCTTCCTTCAAGTAAGTTAATCATACCAATCGGGTATGATTTCCTCAACTTACAACCGCTAAGTAGGTTTTAGCTTAAATCGCCCATCAACCCAAAATCGGGTATGATGTCAAAGTTCCACTTACAAGTGGTTTTTCATTTCTAAAGTACTCACCTTCCCAACCGGGTATGATTTTAATATGTCCACTCACCCGATGATCATGATGTATTTGTCTCTAGTTGTTTTCCGACTCCACACTAGCTTATCCTTGCTAGCGTTCCGATCTCTCATGTTCCTACATGATTTGGGCATCCTTATCAGTTAATATTTGGCATAACAGCCATCGTTTTCTCACGTATGAGTATCTACGCTAAAAATTGTTAATTAATTGCACTTAGGTCCTTAAAGTTCATTTCCCTTAACTTTAGGTCCCTAATGGCAACGTTTTCCCAATTTGAGTCCCAAGGTTTCTAAAATTCCCTTTGAGTCCCCAATTTACTCAAAATTGTATAAGGCGCTAAAGTTTTCCAAATTTAGAATTTGGTCCCAACTTTTCAAAAATTACAATTTTGCCCCTACTTTCCAAAAATGGAAATTTGACCCCAAATGTTCCAAAAATCGACCAATTGGTCCTCCAACATCTTTATCATTTCCAATTGGCCTTCAATTTTAAGAAATTGCAGGTCCTTCAATTTTTCGAAATCCCCAATTTTCCCCCAATTTCTCCCCTTTAAACTGACCAAATTTGATTTCTTCAAATTGGCCATTCAATTGGGGTTAATTGCTCTAATTGAAGGTATGGATCAATTCCTATACTTCCATACGATTCAATGGAGCTTTGAACCGCATCATTTGGGTTCGAATTGAGCTCAAACGGAGCTTTGCAGGAAAATTGTAAGTATAGAGAGAAATATTCAGTAGAATACCGTTGGAGGTGCGACGCTACGAGCTCTCGATCGGAGAAGGTAGCTCTTGTCCTAAGGTTCCTTCTAGGATCAAGAATTGCTACAATTGATATCAAATCGAGGGAGAATTCTGTCAGTAAAGTTTAGCACTTTCTCTATCAAACTCTGATCTACAACAACTAAAAAGGGTCAAATTGGCTTATCTTTCAGCTATGTTGAGGTTGTATGAGGGCTGTGAGGATGTTGGGGAGGTTTGGTTTGGCTGGAGAAGTGCTGAATTTGGTTAAATTCAGCTCGACCAAAATAGGGCAGCTTCGGTCTATCAGATCTGCTTCACTGTTTGATTTCACTGGCACTTCTCCGACGATCCTTGGGTCGAATGGAAGATGCTATCCGATAGCTGACTTCTTCTAGAGTCTATAGGACCCAACCTTGCGTTCTAAGGCTAAGAAAAATGCTTATATTAAAGCTCTGGTTTGAGTTTCACTGAAAATGGAGCAGTTGAGAAAGAATGGAGATTTCAGGTGTGTGGAGAATGACTGAAGAGAAGCTCTTTATATGGGGACCTCGGGGACCCTCTACCTGACAACTTTCCATTTTGGTCGAGCTTATCCTCGCCCTGAAATGGCCTGATCAGAGCTATTTTTCCTTCACTAGCGTTATCTGTTTCTTCATTGAATGAAAGTGTTGTCATCTGGAGGAAGAAGATGACACTATTACGAACTGAACTGGATCGGTCCGACCGGTTCAAAGAATAAATCGACCCGTTCAGGCCCAATTCGACTGATTTTCTCAAAATTAAAATTTTCTAAATTTATCTAAATTTATTCTCCATCTAATGGTGGCTTCAATTCCTCAATTTGATCATTTTAAGCTACCAAGAAAAAAGAATTTAGAAACTGGTTCAAGTATGGTTCAAACTGGTTCAATCCAGTTCATCTTGAACTGGTCTGGTTTTCTCTTCCCAATTATCTCAAGGTTCTTTTCCATGCTTTTTATGACTCATTGAGTCACTTGGATTTGTCAATTTTCCTATTTTCCCCTTATTTATTGGTTATGGTTCGTGAATTGGCTCAATTTTCACTTTTGGAACGACATCTTCTTTTCTTGGTTTTCTTATATATAAAGAGATAGGGTTTACAACTCTCCCCTCCTTTTAGGAGTTTTGTCCGCAAAACTTCATCAGTATCCTTTGCATCGGGAATAATTTCCCTTGATGACAACTCGGGGTTTGCTTAACATGTTAACACTTTGGTTGTTCTTTCACTTAGCCCCTTTAAATCACGTACTTAAGGAATTTCTTTTCCTTTCCATTATTTACTCACTCCATGGAGTTTACCATAATGAGGCATGTCTTACCCACTAGTCCAAAGGTATATCCTTAGGTTCACTTCTTCCTCTGCTTAGGGTAAGACTCTTCCTCTTGAGGGTTCTTGTCTAAGATTTAAGGATTGGGAGTTCCAAAATTCCTAATTGTTCGCGTGTCTAGTTATTCTCTTAATCGTTGAAACCCTTAGTTCGGTGTTCTTTTGAGCATTGCATACAATGTGTTTCGGTGTTATCACCTTTTTGTCCTATTTTGACCCTTCGTCCATCCGTTGTTTATTACAACTCCAGTCCAAATTTTTATGTTTGAACTTGTCATGCTTAACTAATTGACTCTCCCTTACTTGAGTCACATTTTCCCCCCGGAACTATTGGACCTACATGTCCCTTACCGCATGACATGTTCTAGAACTTGTCTTTGTCCATTAATATTCTAGAACATTTCTTTTATGGTTGTTCTCAACTTTCCAACCTTTCAGGGATCGCATAATTTCGCCCCTTCTCTTCATTGTGTAGTATTCCTTGACTACATTTACCATTATTCAATCATCCATTTTTCCTTTGTCGTCATGTCTTTCATAATCGTGTCAGTTTTCCCTATCTACACACCCTTTACCAACTTCCTCATTGGGTTTTCTGATTACTTCTTGACTTACTGACATGTTTGGGATTTTTCCTTCCTTATGTCCTTTCACATCTTCCAATGGCATCCTTTACTTAAGAATTCCCTTCTTCATTCCTTCCTTACTCACTCGTGACCATTTTACGGTTCCTTATTCCTAGTTAATCCCTTTCAGTTTACATGTCAATTCCTTTGTTTGGGGAGCTCCCTTTTTATGGTTTCATTCTCTACTATGTCCTTCAAAGTAAAGATTTCCACCTTAGGAGCTATATGTTCAACCTTCTTACCATTCTGTGAGGGTTTCCTTTCTTCCTCTCCTTACACCCTTTTTATATTGAGGCAATTGCCCAATGTTAATCCTTCATTCCATCCCTTATTCCTTACCCAAGGAACTTCTGATTATCGGGTCTTATTTTGTGTACTCTTCACTATGCCCGGCCATCCACTCCTTAGGCTCCATTAAGCAAGTGTAGACCACAACCAGCCTTGATGACAACCATTGTTGTTCCCCTTAATCACTTCCTAATCGGAGGGCTTAGTTCTCCAAGGTTTCTCAGACATTCTTTTTTTATTTCCTTATTATGGGTAGTCCACCCATTCTTACTTGTCACGACATCCTTTGATGCTATCTTCCTACTTACCCAATCCTTGGGTTTAAATTACTCATTGGGTCCTCTTAGTATGCTTCCCTTGGTTCTTTCATGTCATGCCCCAACCCAGTTTGGTCAGATCCCTGTGAGCAACCCGCCACTCCCTTTGGTTCATGAAGGGTTTCTCCCTTTTCTAAATTGTGAGGAGTAAGGTGTCCTTTTTTCCTATATTTCCTACAACAACATTATATAAAACTGAAAAATAGACATACTTGTCTTTATAGTTCCCATACAGGGAGGTCTTTAAGTTTGGTTTTTTCCTTGGTTACCTAAAAGGGGTAAAAGGGAGGGAGTTCTACAACTCAGTGTGCGGGTGTTGGGAGTGAGTTTTAAAAATAATTTTATCCAACCCATGCCAAGGGTAATATTTTATTTTAAAAAAAGGTTTCCTCAATTTCAATTTCTTTTTCCAAAACCTTTTCCCAAGGTTTACCATTTCTTTTTCCAAGGACTTTCAAATCCTTTGTAAGGTTTTCAAAACTATTTTCCCATTACCATATTGGGTGTGTTTCACAAACAACACATGCTCTTCATCATGAAGGGTACACACATATCCGTGAGATGCAGTTACACCAACTACACCAACTTATGGATCAGAGCATCTTTAACATCCACCCTGAGAGAAGTTGTCACACCCCGACCCAGTTTGGTCGGATCCCCATGATCAACTCGCCACCTTCCCGGTTTATTAAAGGGTTCCCCTTATTGTAAACCGTAAAGAGTAAGGCGTCCTTTAACCTGCACCTTTTCCTGGAATAGCATAATCAAAACTGCATGAAATTTAAAACTTTACATACCTGTCTTACAGGCATCTTAGTTGACGGTCTTTAAGGATAGTCTTTCCGAAATTTCCTGAAAGGGATATAAGGGAGGGGGTGAGTACGACTACTTAGTGAATGAGATTCAAATCTTTTGACTAAAAAAAACACATTTATATGGAGTGTGCCAGACTCCTTTATTTTCAAAATTTCCTTCATTTAAAAATTTAGATTTTCCATTGTTTCTTAGTTACCACGGTGTGTCATCACCCAACACACATCCTTCATCATGAAGGTTACACACATTCGCAAGTCAGTATCACTACTGAACCCGCTAGTGGCTTCGGAGCGACTTTTCCGGCCACCCGGATAGAAGTACAACCACTTTTACCCTAGGAATGAGTGGATGTACGTGACATCCGACCCACAATCCCAAAATCACTTCTTCGTGTCCGTATGAGGACAGAGACCTCATCCTGTCCCCACCCCGGTCTCATGCGCTTCGTGCTACTCCAGATTTCGCACAAACACCTGGAACGACGAGCTGCCCTTATAGCCACTAGGTCGTCCAGTGCCCTTAGGACGCATCACTACCCCTCATGGGCGTCTTGATGATCCCGTACTCACAGTGCATGCACAAACAATGTTTTCTCATATTTCCATGTAATATGTGGTGCCACTAGTCCAATGGCCCCGACTCTCAACTCAACCCGTAGTTGTTTGTCTTGACTGGTCCGTCGACCTGTCATGTCGCACTGTTGCTAGTTGACTGAGCATGTCGGTCCTATCTTGGTACCATGGCCAAACAATTCACTTATTAAGTTTTATGGCACATATATCATGTTCATTTACGAGCTCCTGCTCATGCCAATTGGCCTTGGGTCCACTGTACAAGATTTTCAAAATTGGGCATTTAGCCCCCAAGTTCCAAAACCGAGGCCCCTGGCCTATCAGAGCTATTCGAGCTCTCGTCGTGAAGGTCTCCCAAATTGTTTAAGCATTGGCACATAGTCAGGGGAAAGCACTTCCGACAAAACATATGTTTTTTCTATCCATTATACCACCCGGGTATAAGGACACCTCCATTCATAACCGATGAACGGGTTTTCAACTTCCTTCGAGGAAGTCTTATCATACCAATCGAGTATGATCTACCGGGTATACCACAACTAAGTAGTGATGTTTAAAATACTACTAAATAGTGTGTTTTCATATCGAGGTACTTATCATTCCCAACTGGGTATGATATAAAATTTCCACTCACAACCGGTAAGTGGTTTTAAAATTTTAAGTTGTGCTCATCATCCCAACCGGGTATGATATTAGTAAAGCCACTCACTCGTTCATGCCATGAATTCCACTAGACTGGTTCTTTGTGTTCACGCAAGCTTGTCATTGCTGGCGTTCCTAGTACTTCGTGTTTCTACACGATATGAACATCTCAATTCATTATCCTTTGGCCTAATCGCCTTTATTCATTCCAAATAAATGAGAAAGTCAAACTTTCATTTATTTGCAATTAGGTCCCTAAAGTTATTTCTCTTTAACTTTAAGTCCCTAATGCCATTTTTTCCTCAAATTGAGTCCCGAAACTTCTAAAATTTATCATAGGACCTCAATTTATTCCATTTCACTTAAAGGGGATTAATTTCTCAAATTTCCAATTTGGTCCTCCAATTTTTCCAAAATTACCATTTTGCCCTTCCTTTACAAAAATGGTAAGTTTTGCCCCAAAAATTCCAAAATTTCTCAATTGGTCCTCCAACATTATTTTCATACCCAATTGGCCCTCAATTTCATAAAATTTCATTTTGGTCCTTTGAATTTCGAAAATCCCCAAATTTCCCCTAACTTTTCCCCCAATTTTAACTCTTCAACACTGTCGAATTTGATTTCATCAAATTGACCGATCAAACACCTCTAATTGTTGAAACTGGAGTTGAAATTGAGTTCATACATGTTCATATGATTCTAAGGAACTTTGAATCATAGATTTTAATGCCGGAACGAGCTCAAATGGAGCTTTGTTGGAAAATAGATTGTAGAGAGAGAAAGCTTCGATTTCTCACAGGTGAGTTCACGATGGTCCGAGCTTTCGATCTGGGCAGATAGCTCTCATCTTGAGGATCATCCTAGAATCAAGAATCGTATCAATTGATGCTGAATTGAGTTAGAATTTCATCATTGAAATTTCGCGAGTTCTCTCTCTAGCACCGGCCGAAAATTTCAGTCCTAACTCGGCCGTGGGAGGGCTGAGGAAGTGTTGGGAGGGCTTAGTTTGGTTCAAGGAGGGTTCAAAATGGCCGATTTCCAGCTTTGCCGGAGCTGCTTCACTGTTCCATCATGTCGGTGCTTCTCTAGTGATTCTCGGATTGACTGGAGTTTGCTATCCGATAGCTGACTTCTCCCCGGTTCTAAAGAGCCTAACCTCTCCTTCCGAGGTTAAGAAAAATGTTCAAGTCAAAGCTCTGGTTTAAGATTCACAGGGAAATGGAGCAGTAGAGAGAGAGAGAAGTGTTCGAGTGTAAGGAGAATAAATGGGGAAGACCTCTTTATATAGGTGTAAAACCAAGAGATTTATTACTAGTATTAATATTAACATAAATTATTGGTATTAATTCCAATAATTTAATTTCCATATTAAATTATTTATATTAATTCTAATAATTTAATTTGGATATTAAATTATTGGTATTAATTACAATAATTAAATATATATTAAGTTATGGCTATTTATGATAAGATGTACATTTGCATAAAAATTTTTAACCTAAATTTCGGGTTACAAAAAAATCAAATTAAATTATTGGAATTAATTACAATAATTAAATATATATTAATTTATGGCTATTTATGATAAGTCGTACTTCCCAAGAGGTCACCCATCCTCACACTACTCTCGAGCAAGCACGCTTAATTTTAAAGTTCTTATGAAATCTAATTCACCTGAACGAATTTGGTTTTTATTTTCTAATTTGTCTTAAGTTTCTTTTTTAAGGTTTAATGAACCTTTTGGATCACCCGAAAGTTGTAAATTTCCATATTGCTTGTTCCCAAATGTAAAACGGCTCGGTATTCTTATTCAGTTTGACCAGTTCTTTTCCCAGTTTTCCTTAACTCAAAAGTACGAGGTTTACAGAAGTCCTTAACTCCTACCCAAAGTCTGAGTGAACATCTTTGATGTTCAACCCTCAGACCCAAAAATACTTCATTTCCATATGAGAACAGAGACCTCATCCCGACCCCACCTTGGTCTCATGTGCATGAAGCTACGTCGAGCTTCCCTGACTACTGGCACGACAAATTACCCTTATCTCCACCATGTCGTCCAGTAGCCCTTAGGACGCATCACTACCCCTCTTGGGCATCTTAATGGTCCCGAACCTCAAGTGCATGCACAAACAAGAATTTTTTCACAACATCATTTATCCTTGGTGCCATTGGTCCAACGGCCCTAACCCTCAACTTCACCTACAACTGTTTGTCCAGACTGGTCCTTCGACCTGGCCCTGACGCACTACCACTAGTCCATCGAGTATGTCGGTCCTGTCTTGGTATCATGGCAAAATCACACATTCCATTCATTTAGAAATTTCATGGCATAAATAGATCATGTTTGTTTACGAGCTCTTGTTCGTGCCAAATGGCCCTGGGCCTACTGTACGTGATTTTCCAAAACTGGGCATTATAGCCTTCAAGTTCCAAAACCGATACCTCTGACCTATCTGAGATGTTCTAGCTCTCGTCAAGAAGGTCTCCCAAAATTTTTAAGCATTGGCATACAGTCAGGAGAGAACACTTTTGACAAAATAAACTTTCCATCCATCTCACACCAACCGGGTATGATGACATCTCCGCTTACAACAAGTAAGCGGGTTTTCTACTTCCCTCCAAGAAGTCCATCATACCAACCAGGTATGATCTCTCTACTTATAACTGGTAAGTAGTTCTCTCATTACTCCAATCGGTGTGATGTTAAAATTCCACATGGAAGTGGTTTTTCATTTCTGAAGTGCTCATCATCCCAACTGGGTATGATGTGAATAAACCCACTCACGGTGGCTTTCAATTTCAAAAAGGTGCTCATTATCACAACTGTGTATGAAGTGTAAATTAGCCTACTCACCTGTTAACTGTGACGTGTTCATCCTCGGTTGGTTTTCCAAGTAGACGCGAGCTTTCTCTTGTTGGCGTTCCGATCATACTTGTCCTGTTGGAGGTGCGACGGTCTGAGCTTTCTATCAGGAAAGGTAGCTCTCTTCCTAAAGTAGCTTCTAGGATCAAGAATTCATACAATTGACCTTTCAGCTTCATTGAGGTCGTATGATGATTGTGGGGATGTTGGGAGAGATTTGTTTGGCTGGAGGAGGGTTAAATTTAGTCGAAATAGGGCAGGTTCGGTCTGTTAGAGCTGCTGCATTATTTGATTATGTTGACACTTCTTTGGCGATCCTTGGATCAAATGGAGGTTGCTATCAGATAGTTGACTTCCTCGAGAATCTAAAGAGCCGACCTCGCCTTATGAGGTTGAGAAAAATGCCCAAGTCGGAGCTTTGGTTCGAGCTTCACCAGGAAATGGAGTTGTAGAAAGAAAGAAGTTTTCAAGTGTGAGGAGGATGAATGGAGAGTGGTTCTTTATATAGGTGTAAAATTGTTTGTTAAATGGGAAAGATTTATTACTAAATTATGGGTATTAATATCAATAATTGAATGTAAGTATAAATTTATAGGTATTTATATGTATTAATTCCAATAATTGTAGATATTAGTTTATGAGTATTTATGGTAGGGGCAAAGGACTAATACTACAAAATGCTAATAGTTTCGTACTAAACAAAATTCACATAATTATCTAATTATTTTCACCTAAAAGAATTCATTAGGTATTTACCCTATCCATTCCATCGAGTTATTTATTTCAGTTAAAACAACACTTTTCATTTTATTTTAAATCAAATTTATTCCAATTATATCAATTGAATTTTAAACTTATAATACAATTCCAGAAAAAATTTTGACTGAAATTTCGGGTTTCTAAAAACACGGTGTGACATTTCAACTCTGCATGCATTTCCTCTCATCATTCCTCGTCACTTGGTTCCATTACTTCTCAATTGGAACATGTATGCCTCCCCAAGTTTTCCTTCCTTGGGAGAATTCTTCCCCTTCTTACCCAAAATTCCTTTTCATTCGCCCTTGAGGGCATCTAACCTTAAATCTACTTCCTGACATCCTCGGGTGCCATCCTTCCTGTTTCCCTTTCTTTGGAGATTTAGTGGGTACGTCCTTTGGATTTTCTCCTACTTGTATATCATCACAAGTTTATTTTTGTAGGGAATGGAACTTTTATTTATTTTAATGATAATGAATTATAGGGTTTTGGCTACATTTGTCTAGGGGAGTTTTGGTAAGTACAAGCTATGGTACTAGGATTATTCCGTGCTTCCTCTTGGGTGAGGTTGTATACTCTGGTTGGTACCCTCGACGTAGTGGCTATGTCTTGTCCCCCATCTAGTGCCCTTGGGTTCCCTTGAGGTGGTTGATGGGTACTTCGTTGTGTATTACCTCGAAGGGCTGGACAGCTCTTTGCAAAGTGTTCGAGCTGTCCACATTCGAAGCATGCTTAACATGACCCTTCATGGCTTTTCTGACACCTAAGGAAATAGGGGTTTCTCCTTTGTGGGGTTATACTTGTCTCCCTTTAGGTATGATAACCTTCATTTCTCCTAAAGGACCCCATTCTTGTCCCCCATCTCAGCCTAGCATACTCCTTTTGACCTCTTTGGCTATCCTTTCCTCCTTCCTTTCGGTCGACCTGCTCTATCCGGCAGTATCTTGTCTGTACCAGACGCTCACACTCATGGGCCATGCAGATGATGGCAGCCAAATTTGTGGGGTGTCCTAGTACTCCCATCTGGTCCTGTATGTCCATGTTGAGACCATCCACGAACCGTTGGCAGATATTCATCGGTCTGACTAAGTCTGGAGTGAAAGGTCTTAGCTCATTAAATCTAGTCTCATACTCCGATATGGTGTGGGATCCTTGTTGGAGTCGGGAGAATTCTTGCTTCTTCTCATTGATTAGATGCGGAGCTATGTATTCCTCTAAATACCTTTGCTCAAATTGCTCCCAGGTGTGTGTGGTAGTGTGCAAGCTCCTAATGTTGTCCCACCACCTTTTCACATTAGATTCTAGGAAGAGTTCTACCAGGATCACCATCTCCTTTGGTGGAATCCTGATTATTACCATAAGTTTCTTAATACTAGCCAGCCAGTCCATAACGTCTTTAACATCCATCTCTCTTAGGAATGACTTACATTCTAATTGACTGAGGATCTTGAGATATTTGGGAATATCAATTATAGGAGGGATGTTGACAGAAGTGAGATGGGATTGTACTTACTCAAGCTTAGCTCGAGAGTTGGTGTCCACCTCTAGAGTGAGGTTGGGCCTTCCAAACACTCGGGTGAAGTCTTCATATAGTCTTTGATGTTTTGAGCTTAGTCGAAGTGGACCCGTTGGGAATTTTCTAGGAGTTTCTATAGGGAGGGGTTGTTGGACAGTGTTAGAAATTGCAGCTCATGTTCTCTTGATTGCTCTCTTGGGAGCCATCTAAAATTTTAAGATTTATTCCTCTTAGTTACTATGCTATATATCTTGATAATGCATTCGAGGAAACAGGCTCTGATACCACTCAAGTTGTCACACCCCAACCCGGTTTGGTCAGATCCCCGTGAGCAACCCGCCACTCCCTTAATCCGTAAAGAGTTTCACCCTTTTTAAACCGCGAGGAGTGAGGCACCCTTCTTTCCTATATTTCCTAGAATAGCATTATACAAAACTAAATATCCTAAAACTGGCATACCTGTCTTACGTCTTTAAGTTTTGGTTTCCCCTTGGTTACCTGAAAGGGGAAAAAGGGAGGGGGTGAGTTCTACAACTCAATGGAAGGGTGTTAGGAGCGAGTTTTCAACATAGCCTTAGTTAAATCAAACCATGCCAAGGTTATCATTTCTTTTTAAATGGATTTTTCCTCAAATTTTGGTTATTAAAACCATTACTCTGCCTAAGGGCAACATTTTCTTTTAAAAGGGTTTGAAATTCATTTTTTTTTTCCAAAATCTTTTTCCAAGGTTTATGATTCCTTTTTCCAAGGATTCTCAAATCCTTTCCAAGGTTTTCAAAACCTTTTTCCTTATTCACATTAGGTATGTTTTGCTTTCTTAGCCCATCCCCTTGCCTCGAGAGGCGTTTTAGCAAACAACACACGCCCTTCATCAGGAAGGGTACACACATTCGTGAGATGCAATTACGATGACTGCACCCACTTGTGGATCATAGCGTCTTTACCATTCACCATGATAGAAGTCTTTAACTTCTACCCGAAGTCTGAATGAATGTCTCAAACGTTCGACCCTCAGACCCAAAATACTTCATGTCCGTTTGAGGATGGAGACCTAATCCTGACCCCACCCCAGTATCATGCACAAGAAGCTACTCTAAGCTTTAAGATTGGTTAGCACGACGAACTACCCTTATCACCACCATGTCGTCCAGTAGCCCTTTGGACCCATCACTATCCCTCTTGGGCGTCTTGATGGTCCTATACCACAAATGCATGCACAAAACAACAGTTTTCACATATAGCCATTTATCTTTGGTGCCATTTGTCCAACGACCGCGACCCTCAACCCGACATGCAACTATTTGTCTAGGCCGGTCCGTCGACCTGACCCTGATGCATTGCTGCCAGTCCATCGAGTATTGTTGGTCCTGACTACATACCATGGCAAAATCACACAACAAATTCATTAGAAATTCCATGGCTTTCTTATTTCAAGTTTGTTTACGAGCTTTTGCTGGTGTCGACTGGCCTTGGGCCCACTGCACGTGAATTACTAAAATCGGGTATTTAGCCCCTCAAGTTCAAAAACTAAAGCCTTTGGCCTATCTGAGCTGTTATAGCTCCCGTCAAGAAGGTCTCCCAAATAGTTTAAGCATTGGCACACAGTAAGGGGAGAACACTTTTGACAAAATTAAATTTTCACTTCATCCTACCAACTGGGTGTGATAATATTTACTCTTACAACTGGAAATCGGGTTTCTCCTTCCTTCAAGTGAGTTCATCATACCAACCAGGTATAATTTCCTCTACTTTCAATCTTTTAGCTTAAATCGCCCATCACCCCAAAATTGGGTATGATGTCAAAGTCCCACTTACAAGTGGTTTTTCATTTCTAAAGTGCTCACCTTCCTAACTAGGTATGATGTTAATATGTCTAATCACCTAGTGATCGTGTTGTATTCGTCTCTAGTTAGTTTCTAACTCCACGCTAGCTTATCCTTGCTAGTGTTCCAGTATCTTGTGTTCCTACACGATTTGGGCATTCTTATCAGTTAAGATTTGGCATAAAAACCATCGTTTTCTCACATATGAATGTCTAGGCTCAAAATTATTAATTAATTGCACTTACCTCCCTAAATTTCATTTCCCTTAACTTTAGGCCCCTAATGGCAACTTTTCCCCAATTTGAGTCACAAGGTTTCCAAAATTCCCTTTGAGTCTTCAATTTACTCAAAATTGTATAAGGAGCTCATGTTTACTAAATTTCTAATTTGGTCCCCAACTTTTCAAAAATTACAATTCTGCCCCTACTTTTCAAAAATGGCAATTTGAATCCAAATGTTCCAAAAATTGACCAATTGGTCCTCTAACATCTTTCTCATGGCCAATTAACCTTCAATTTTAAGAAATTGCAAAGAGGTCCTTCAATTTTTCGAAATCTCCAATTTTCCCCCAATTTCTCCCCTTTAAACTGACTTAATTTGATTTCTTCAAATTGGTTATTCAATTAGGATTAATTGCTCCAATTGATGGTATGAATCAGTTACTACACTTCCATATGATTCAATGGAGCTTTGAACCGCATCATTTGGGTTCGAATTGAGCTCAAACGGAGCTTCGTTGAAAAAATGTACGTAGAGAGAGAAAACTTTGAAAGCTTGCCATAGGAGGTGTAGGAGTCCGAGCACTCGAGCGAGAAGGTAGCTCTTGTCCCAAGGTTTCTTCTAGGATCAAGAATTGCTATAATTGATATCGAATCGAGGGAGAATTCTATAAGTAAAGTTTAGCACTTTCTCTCTCTAACTTCTATCTACAACAACTAAGAAGGGCCGAATTGGCTTACCTTTCAGCTCTGTTGAGGTCGTATGAGGGTTGTGGGGATGTTGGGGAGGCTTGGTTTGTCCGGAGTAGGGCTACATTTGGTCAAATTTAGATCCACCAAAACAGAGTAGCTTCAGTCCGTCGAAGCTACTTCACTGTTTGATTTCGCCGGCGCTTCTCCAGCGGTCCTCGAGTCGAAAGGAAGATGCTATCAGGTAGCTAACTTCCCCGAGGTCTATAGGACCCGACCTTGCCTTTTGAGGCTAAGAAAAATGCCTATATAGGAGCTCTAGTTCGAGCTTCATGAGAAAATGGAGCAATTGAGAGAGAATGGAGATTTCAGGTGTGTGGAGAATGAATGGAGAGGAGCTCTATATATAGGGAGCTAGAGGACCCTCTGCCCGACAACTTTCCTTTTTGGTCAAGCTTAGCCTCACCCTGAAACGACTTGATCAAAGTCATTTTTCCTTCCCCGGTGTTATCTATTTCTGCATTGAATGAATAGTGTTGTTATTTAGAGGAATAAGATGATACTGTTCTAAACCTGACTGGACCGGTCCGATTGGTTCAATGTGTAAATCGACCGGTTCAGGCCCGATTCGACCGATTTTCTCAAAATTAAAAATTTGTAAATTCATTCTCCATCTAATGGTAGCTTCAATTCCCCAATTTGATCATTTTAATCCACCAAGAAAAATTTATTTAGAAACCGGTTCAAGTATTGTTTAAATCGGTTCAATCCAGTTCACCCTAAACTAATCTAATTTTCTCTTCCTAATTGTCTCAGGTTCATTTCCATGTTTTTTATGACTCTTGGAGTCACTTGGGATTTTTCAATTTGCCCATTTTGCCCCTTCTTTATCGGTTATGGTTCGTGAACCCGCTTGGTTTTCACTTTGGAAATGACCATTTCTTTTCCCGGTTTTCTTATCTCTAAAGGGACAGGGTTTACACCAAGTGACCAAAAATTCACAAAAATCATGAGAAAGAACTAGGAAGTGAATTGGAGGAGGGAACCAAATTGATTCAGGGTGAACCGGACCCGAACCGAAATGAACCATGATGAATCGGTTCAATGATTTATTTTTCTAGGTGCCTTAAAAATATCAATTTGGGAAATTGAGGCCAGCATTAGATAGAAAATGAATTTAAAAAACTTTAAATTTCAAAAAACCAGTCGAATCGGGTCCGAACCGGCCAATTTTTTAATTCGGGTCACTAAACCCGGTCGGACCGGTCAATGGTCCAACCTATCAACGAACCAGACAGGTCAATGGTTAACGATGCCGAGTCAGCAGCCACACAAACACGGGCAGCCAATGGGAGGCTACAACTTGTCTGGTCAATGGTCAGCGGATAGCTCGTCAGCTTGCCACGCAGACACGAGCAACTAATGGGAGGTTGACACGTATCCGGTCAACCAGTCAATGGTTGATGTGACTGTTGAGTTGGATCACCACGTCAGAATAACCAGCCAATCACAGCGCACCACATGGCACGCCCACCACGTCATCATCTTCAACTCAGTACACTAACAAAAAGAAGAGAGAGAATGGGAAATAGGCATTCACTTGTGACTTGAAAATTCCTCCGTTCAGGTCGCCGGCGAGCGGGGCGGAGGCCGAGTCTCACACCAGCCAGTAGCCTGAATAGTTGTCGTGCTCCCAATATAAAGAGCACCCTCTCACTCATCTTCCACACCTCTCAGGCGCTCTCTGAAGACAAACTACTCACTTTTCGATGAAACTCTGACCAAGGCTCTAAAGACGGTCCAATTCACAACCATAGAAGCTCCAATGGGTGACATTAGAATCGGGAAGGAGTCCCCTAGCTCGGGACACCCTCAAAGCGAGTGTAGGATAGCCGGAGAAGTGTCAGAGCGATAGCACAGTAAAGTTGCTCTACCGCTAGAAGTGACCACCTCAGGCCTTCTACCGCTACCATAGTAAACTCTTGACAACCCAACCCCGACCCTCTCAAGCCTTCTACCGCTAGAAGTGACCACCTCCGACCGCCTGAGGCCCTCCATAGCCTCTCACAGGCACCCGGTAAGCTCAATTTCACCTCTCATCATCGGATTTTCTAAGCTTTAGAACTTCACCTCCCCGAAACTTCTCTCTTCAAAGTCCCACAGTGTGGCAGCAAATTGCATTAGGACCTAATCCTAGTTGGACCCCCTTGACGAGCACTAGTGTCGCGCCTCAAAAATCGGCCACCACTCCTCCACTGGTAAGCTAAGCAAGCTTCTCTCTCTTTTGTAAATTTTTTGATGAAGCTCCGACGGATCTCAAAACCCAACCAAATTCAAAAATTCAAAGTTTAGGATGATTGAGGGAAGCTGGAGGAGGCAAATAATAGAAAGAAGTGAAGAAATTATGGACTTACAGGCCCGTCAATGAGACGACGTAAGATTCGGATGTTCAAATGTTCAAATTGGGGAAGCAGAAGGAGGCAATTTAGGGATTTCTTAATAAAAATGGGGCTTTTATGAAATTCTTCAAAATTTTGAGTGTCGAAGGGAAAATTAACGAAAATGAGGGTATTTTCATGCAATTCACTCCCAATTGAGAGCCAATTGGCAATTTTGAAAAGTTTAGGGCCAAATTACAATTTTTGGGAAATGACGAACTAAATGGCAATTTTTGGAAAATTGAGGGCCAATGTGTGATTTTGATAAAATTAAGGACCTAAGAAGGATAATTGGAAATCCTAGGGGCTAAATTGAAACTAAGGGGCAATTAGGGACTAAATGTAAAAGTACAAACTTTAAGGACCTAAATGCGATTAATGCATAGTATGAGGGCCCCAATGCAAATACTAGAAAATATGCGGCCTCTTAGTCAAATCATCCTAATATTGATATACGTGCCATGTTGGAGCAAATTGTCTAAGCGTCGGCCCTAGGAACCGCACCGCAAAAAAAAGTTCCACCGACACAACCCCGTCGCAGCCACCAGGTGAGTGGGAACCTTATAACGTCAATTCCGGTTTGAATAACGATTCACCTTGAAAAATATTTTTCTCAGAATTAGCCTCTCCTGACCGGGTGACTTTGCTTAAAACATTTGGAAGCTAATTATAGGGCTTAGACTTGATATGCAAGTGGGCCCAAGGCTGATGGACAGGGGTATGGACCCGTCCAGAATCAGAATGTGATAAATACTGCTAAATGAACCAATTAATGGATAATTGTGTGTGATGCCCACAGAGTCAAGTTTGGGATGTTGGGCTTGTTGGGCCAACCCAGTGCTAAGCTGAAGCCAGGTCATCAAACATGTTGGGCCAGTATGTGTGGGCCAAAGCCAAGCCAAGAGACCGTTGCTCTCGAGGGATAAAGATAATGGCTATAAATGAAAAAAATACTCTTGGTTGTGCATCCACTATGAGATACGGGGCCAACAAGACACCTAGTACGAGGTAGTGATGGATCCCAAGGACTGCTAGACGACCCAAGGTGCATAAGAGTTGTTTGGCATCCTATATGTCGAGAAGCTCGGGGAGCTTTCTACGCACTGAGACTGAGTCAATAGGGGAAAGGAGGTCTCATCCCACAAGCAGACACCATGAAGTGGTTAGGGTTTGAGGGTCGGATGAGCAAGGTCCACTCAAACTCAAGGTAGAGGTGGCTGACCTCTATAAGGGTGGATGGTAAAGGTGCTCCAGTCCTCAAGTGGAACGGTCGGGCATTGTTTTGCGAACGTGTGATCTATAAACCTCGACCTTTAAAGATAAGAAAATCGGTAAAAGAATTAGACGTTTAAGAAGATAAAATCGAACTGATTCACAAATATTAACTGATAAAGAAAGGGTAAAATGGAAAATTGACAAATCCCAATTGACTTAAAGAGTAATAAAAATCATGGAAAAGAAACTTGGGACAAATGGGAAGAGAAGACTAGAGCAATTCATGGTGAACCGGATTGAACTATTTTGAACCGTACTTGAATTGGTTTCTAAATTCATTTTTCTTGGTGGCTTAAAATGTTCAAATTGAGAAATTGAAGCCACCATTAGATAGAAAATAAATTTAGATTAATTTAGAAAATTTTAATTTTGAGAAAACAAGTTCGGTCCAAAACCAGCTGATTTACGCCATTGAACTCGATCGTAGCGATCTAGTCCGGTTCATAACAGTGTCATCTTTTTCCTCAGTATGATAGCACTATTCATTAATGTAGAAAATGGATAACATCGGTGACGCTAAAACCGCTCCATTAAGGCTACCTCCCCAGATAGAGAGCTCGGACCGCCACACCTCAGACGGTATGCTTTCGAAACTTTCTCTCTCTACAATTATTTTCTGGCGAAGCTCCATTTGAGCTCGTTTCGGACTTAAATCATGCGATTCAAAGCTCACTTATATCATATGGAAGTGTAGGAACTGATTTATACCTCCAATGGAAACAATTAACCTCGATTGAAAGGCCAATTTGAAGAAATCAAATTCGGTCAGTTTGTAGGGGAGAAATTGGGGAAACTTTTGGGGAAATTTTGGGAATTTCAAAAAATTGAGGGACCACTTTACAATTTTCCAAAAATGGAAGGCCAATTGGCTGTGGGAAAGATGTTGGAGGAACAAATTTTTGGAAATTTTGGGGTTAAATTGCCATTTTTGGAAAGTAGGTGCAAAATTGTAATTTTTGAAAAGTTGGGGACCAAATTGAAAATTTGGAAAACTTGAGTCTCTTATACAATTTTGAGTAAATTGAGGACTCAAAGGAAATTTTGGAAGCCTTGGGACATAATTTGGGGAGAAGTTGGCATTAGGGACCTAAAGTTAAGGAAAATGAACTTTAGGGACCTAAGTGCAATTAATCAAAAATTTTGTGCTTAGTTGCTCATTTGTGAGAAAACGATGGTTGTCATGCCAAGACTTAATTGATAAAGATGCCCAAATCATGTAGGGATGTGAGAGACTGGAACACTAGCAAAGAAAATCTAGTGTGGACTGGGAAACTGAGGGAAGAACAATCATCGGGTGAGTGGTATTATCTAACTTCATTCCCGATTGGGATGAGGAGTACCATCTTTAACTGATAAAACCTACTTACTAGTCATAAGTAGAGATAATCATAGCCGGTGGGTATGCTGAACTTCCATGAGAAAAGGATAAACCCGCTTACTGGTTATAAGCAGAGATATCATCACACTTGGTTGGTGTGATAGAGTTAAAAAATGATTTTTTGTCAGAAGTGTTCTCCCCTCACTATGTGCCAATAGTTAAAATATTTTGGAAACCTTCTAGACGGGAGCTAGAACAACTCAGATAGGCTATAGGCCTCAGTTTTTGAATTCATGGGGGCTAAATGCCCAATTTTGGAAAAACACGTGTAGTGGGCACAAGGTTAGTGGGCATGAGCATGAGATCATATACAAACTTGATTAAAGAAAGCCATGAAAATTTCTAATGAAATTGGTTATGTGATTTTGCCATGGTACTGAGTCAGGACCGATAGTACTCGATGGGCTAGCGACAGTGCATTAGGGCTAGGTTGACGGACTGACCTAGACAAACAGTTATGGTTCAGGTTAAGGGTTGGGGCTATTGGACCATTGGCACCAAAGATAATGGGATATGTGAAAACTGTTGTTTGTGCATGCACTTGTGGTACAGGACCATCAAGATGCCTAACAGGGGTAGTGATGGGTTCTAAGGGCTACTGGACGACAAGGTGGAGATAAGGGCAATTCATCGTATCAGTCAATCTGGAAGCTTAGAGTAGCTTCTTGTGCATGAGACTGGGGTGGGGTCGGATGAGGTCTCTGTCCTCATACGGACACGGAGTGGCATTCAAGTCTGAGGGTTGGATGTCGAGAACATCCACTCAGACCTATGGTAGAATTGGACGGGCTTCTATCTTGGTGAACGGTAAACACGCTCTGATCCACAAGTGGGTGCAGTGGACAGGCTACACCTACGAATGTGTGAACCCTTCCCAATGAAGGACATGTGTTTGTTTGCTAAATGCCTTCTGAGGCAAAGAGATGGGCTAAAAATAGCTAAACACACTTAATAAGGAAATGGAAAAAGATTTTGAAAATCGAAATTTGAGGTAAATCTTTTTTTTTTAAAAGGAAATGATAACTTGGCATGTTTTAGATAAACAAAAGCTAATTTTTAAAGAAAACTCACTCCCAACACCCACTTACTAAGTTGTAGAACTCACCCCTCCCTTTTACCCCTTTTTAGGAATAAAGGAATATAATAAAGAAAATGTGAAGATGAATCCTCTATCAGGTATGCTTAAAATTTCTTTTAAACTCATATTTGATTGATTTATGCTATTCCAAGAAACAAGGTTTGAAATTACGCCTGGCTCCTCTTGATTAAAAGATGGGGAAACCCCTCTTAAACCTAGAGAGCAGCAGGGATCTGACCAATCCAAGTCAGGGTATGACAACTTGAGTGGTATCATAGCCATGTTCCCTTGAAAGCATTAATACTATGCCCTAACACTAACAAAAACTTAACTGCCATGTAGGAAGAAGAGTTCCTAGGAAGTTCTTCGTACGAACCAAACCCATGCACGATATTGTGAAAAAGACACCTACCTATAGAGAGGCAACCATTCAAGGAGGTCGAGAAGAGAGTACCTAAAGATATGGCCAAAGACTATAGGAAATTGGTTGGAGCATTGTTAGAGCCAGAAGGCATAACGTATCCCCCTCTAAGGCAGAAAGAACCTATCCCTCCTCCAAGGAGCCCGACACCCCCTCTAGCCCTGTGACAGCCAAAAAGGACCCCAACTAAGGAGGCCAAAGATAACTATTGGGATGCCCATGCAACCTTTATGAAAGTTCACCAGGCACCCCCACCAACTCAATACAACTTTTACCCTTCCCAATGGATGAGGTGGACCTATGAGTGCGAGGCTGAGCTACTAAGGAAGTATGGACTCAAGGTATTCCATGAAGTTTGTCCTAGCATGGAAGCCTGACGGGAGTATGGATGGACGTCAACCAGTTCATCAAAGCCCTCGGACCACGAATCCCGAAACTATTCGGAGACTAACTCCCAGCCTATGACTCCAAGGGACTAAGAAATAGTGAGAAAATTTATGTAATAAGTCGAGTATTGATAAAAACTACCTCCTTGATTGAATAAAGATCATTTTTCTTTATTTAAAAGTTAGTCTTCATGATAACAACAAGTACAACTAACAGATTGGAGTATACCAATCAAGACCCAAGGTAATAGATGGAGAGAAGACCACCTAAGGAGGAAGACTACAGGTTAGCTCTAGTTAACACTAACCCTAAGATAGCCAACCTAAATAGTTCCCCCACATGAACTAGGAAACGCAGAGTAACAAGGCAATAAGACGAGAAAAAAGACTAGGAAGAAAGTTTCCAGAAAGGAATAAAGAGCTTGCCTAGAAAGGGAGTCATCATAAAGGACATACCCTAACCAAGGATAGGAAAAAAGGGAAAGGGTGTGTTCTTAAGGGGTCCAATATAAGTGAAGCATAGTCAAAGAATAAGATGAATCTGTGAAAAAAGAAGGTAGCATCAAAAGATGCAGGAGGAGTAAAGGAAAGCCTAAGGACCATAAGGGATTGAGCGAGCCCTTGTACAAGAGTTAGGAAACCAAGAGGAATTAAGTTGCTTCTAAGAAGAACCAGTTGAATGAAAGACAACAAAGAAGAGAGGTAAGGTACAAGAACCCCCTCAAAAAGGGCAAATGCGGAAAACCTCCTCCGGCAACTCTAGGATAGGACATGATAAGAGTGAAGAGGAAAAGAAATGTGATAGGAAAGAGAACTCCAGAGGAATATATAGGACTAAGTACCCCTTGAAGGAACCATTGATAGGCGGCTGGACATAACGTAAAGTGCTAGAAACCCACCCATAATCAGGAGCTACCCGAGGGAAGGATTAAGGGTAGATAACCATATTGATATCATAAGGGTGTAAGAAAGGAAAGAAGGAAAAACCTTCAAGGAGCATTAGGGAGGTTGAACATGAAAATCCCAGGATGGATGTCCCTAAGAAAAAGGATAAAGGTAGGAAGTGAGACCATAAGAAGGAAATTCCCAAGCTACGGAATCGACAAGTGGATCATAAGTGGCTTAACTTGAAATAAGGAACCTCAAAAAGGGGCATAAGTGGTTAAGGATTTCTTGGGATGGAAAGTGTGACCTGTTTTTGAAAAAGGAGAGTAGTCAAGTAGGAAGCAACTAGAAACAATGGAATGGTCAAGGAGAATAAATCATGCCCTACGAAAGACCGGAAAATAGTAAGGACTACATGTTAAAAAGAACGATAAGATAGGCATCAAGGACGGGTAAACTCGAAGGACAACTATTCCAAGACAAGTGAGCCAGGATAATAGTGGGGACGAGGTGGTTAATGAACCGACCCTCAAGAAGACCATAAATTTAAGCTCCAACAAGTAAGGGAAAGGTGCAAAGGCCAAAACATTAGGAAACAAGGACGAAACAATACTTGAAGAAATAAATGACGAAGAACAAATCAATGATCAAACTCAAGCCACAGAAGGGATTAAGTAAGCTCTTAGAAGGAGATTAGGAAACCTCGAAAGTAAAGAGATCGAAAACCCTTCCCTAATAGAAATAAAAATTGTAGTGAGTACAAGTTGGAATAAAGACAAGGCACAAGGGATGTGCCAGCAAGATTCCCCGAAGTAAGGGTAAGTAGGAGAGGAGGACATCAAAGGATGTCATGAGATGGACTTAAAGATAGATACCCAAGAAGACAAAGGAAAGAGGAAATCCAGGAAAAGACGAGGAAACCTACCAAGGAAGGGAGCCCTGAAGAGGCATACACATTCCAACAAAGAAGTAATGAACCCAACTAAACTAGAATAGAAGGTAAAATTGCAAATAGAATGCAAGTTGGGGATAAAGGACCAATAACAAGGGAAGTTTGCCCAGAACCCAAAGAGTAAGTTAAACCCAAGGAACGGGTAGGTAGGAAGATAGTATCGAAAGATGTCTTATAAGAAAGGAGTGGATTGCCCATAATAAAGAAATAGAGGAAAGAACATCTAAGAAACCTTGGAGAAGTAAGCCTCTAATTAAGAAATGGATAATGGAAATGACCACTGACATCAAGACTTATCGTGGTATGCGCTCACTTAATGGAGCCTAAAGAGTGACAGTTAGGCATAGTGTGGAATACATGAAATAAGATGCGATAATCGAAAGTTCATTGGATAGGGAATAAAAGATAAAATATGAATTTTAAGACAATGAAGTATGTAAAGCGGGCAAATGCCCCAATATAAAAAGGGTGTAAGGAGATGAAAAAAGGAAATCTTCAAGAAAGGATAAGAAGGAGGAACATGTAACTCCTAGGATGGAAGTATCCATTTTGAAGGACATAGTAGAGAATGAAACCGTAAAAAGAGAACACACCGAACAAAGGAATCAGCACGTAGACCAAAAGGGGTCAACTCGAAATAGTGATGTTGAAATGGTCACAAGCGAGTAAGAGTAGATGGAAGAAAAGAAAGTCATTGAGTGAAGGACATCATGGGAAATGAGGAAGGACATAAGAGAGGAAGAATCCCAACGTGTCGGTAAGTCATTAGGAAACCCAATGGTTGGAACCGGGGAAAAAACCAATAAGGAAGTTGGTAAGGAATGAGTAGTTAAGGAAAGGCCAACACAATCATGATGTCAAAATTTAAGGGACAGTTGAATAACATTAAAGGTAGTTGGGGAACACTACTAGGTAATAAGAGAGTACGAACCCACACGACTCCTAACAGTTGGAAAGGCATAAACTGTTATTGAGAAAATGTTCTTGAACTATAATGGACAAAGAAAATTCTAGAGCACGTCATGCTGTAAAAGACATGAAGGCCAAACAGTCCTAGGAAAATGTGACCCAAGTAAGAAAGAGTCTGTTAGTTAAACACGATGAAGCCAAACCTAAGAACTGAGACTGGAGTTGTAGTAAACAAAAATGGAAAAGGACTAAAATAAGATAAAGAGGGTATCATATCAAAATCCACAAGGTTAAGGACAAACAGGTCCGAAAGGATGATGAGCTAAAGAGCATCAACGACCAAGGAAATAAATGTGAATAGGGATGATTGGATGTTGTGGAACATCCAACCCAATGATCTGGATGAAAACCCTCAAAAAGAAGAGTTTTACACTAAGTAGAGTAAGAAGTGGACCCAAGGATGTACCTTTGGACTCGTGGGTAAGACATGTCTAATTATGATAAACTCCAAGGAGTGAGTAAACAATGAAAGGAAAAGAATTTCTTGGGAATGTGGTTAAAATGAGGCAAGGTGAAGGAACAACCAAAGTGACAACATATCGGACAAACCCCCAAGAGGACGTCAATGGAAAATTACTCCGATTGTTGACTTAGTTTTGGGGACAAAACCCCTGAAAGGAGGGGAGAGTTGTAAACCCCATCTTTTAAAGATAAGAAACTGGGAAAAGAACCTGTCGTTTCAAAAGAGAAAACTGAACAGGATAACAAACCTTAATCGATAAATCCCAAGTGGCTCAAAGAGTCATAAAAATCATGGCAAAGAACCTTGAGACAAATGGGAAGAGAAAACCAGACCAGTTCAGGGTGAACCGGACATGAACCGAATTGAACTAGTTTGAACCATACTTGAACTGGTTTCTAAATTATTTTTTCTTGGTGGCTTAAAATGTTCCAATTGGAAAATTGAAGTGACCATTAGATAGAAAATAAATTTAGATTAAATTAGAAATTTTTAATTTTGAGAAAACTGGTCTAAACGGGCTTGAACAGGCCTATTTATGCCATTGAACCCGGTCAGAACGGTCCGGTCCAATTCAGAACAGTGTTATCTTCTTCCTCAGTATGACAACACTGTTCATTAATGTAGAAAACGGATAACGCCAGCGAAGCTGAAACCACTCCGTTCAGGCTGTTTCAGGGTGAGGATAAGCTCGACCAAAATGGAAAGTGGTTTGGAAAAGAGTCCTCAAGCTCCCTATATAAAGAGCTCCTCTCCATTCATCCTCCACACACCTCAAATCTCCATTTTCTCTCAACTGCTCCATTTTTCCATTAAGCTCAAACCAAAGCTCTAATATAGGCTTTTTTCCCAACCTCAGAAGGCAAGGTCGGGTCCTATAGACTCCGAGGAAAGTCAGCTACCTAACAACAACCTCCTTTTGACCCAAGGACTGTCGAAGAAGCACTGACGAAATCAAACAGTGAAGTAGCTCCAAAGAACCAAAGCTGCCCTATTTTGGTCGAGCTAGATTCAGCCAAATTCAGCCCTTCTCTAGTCAAACTAAGCCTCCCTGACACACCTACGACCCTTACACGATCTCAACAGAGCTGAAAGGTAAGCCAATTCGACCCTCCTCTGTCATTGCCGGTCGGAGTTAGAGAAAGAAAGTGCAAAAATTTACTGATGAAATTTTCCCTTGATTGGATATCAATTGTAGCACTTCTTGATCCTAGAAGGAACCTCAGGACGAGAGCTACCTCCTCAAATAGAGAGCTCGGACCACTACACCTCCAATGGTAAGCATTCGAAGCTTTCTCTCTCTACGATCGATTTTCTAGCGAAGCTCCGTTTGAGCACGTTTCAAACTCAAATTATGAAATTCAAAGCTCAATTGAATTATATGAAAGTGTAGAAACTAATTTATACCTCAAATTGAAATAATAAACCCTGATTGAATGACCAATTTGAATAAATCAAATTAGATCAATTTGAATGGGAGAAATAGAGGAAAATTTTAGGAATTTCAATAAATTGAGGGACCACTTTGTAATTTCCCAAAAATTGAAGGCAAATTAACCATGAGAAAGATGTTAGAGGACCAAGTGGTCAATTTTTGGAAAATTTGGGGTTAAATTGCCATTTTTGGAAGTAGGAGCCAAATTATAACTTTTGAAAAGTTGGGGACCAAATTAGAAATATGGAAAACGTGAGCCTGTTATACAATTTTGAGTACATTGAGGAATCAAAGGTAATTTTAGAAGTCTTGTGACTCAATTTGGGGAAAGTTGGCATTAGGGACCTAAAGTTTAGGAAATTGAACTTTAGGGACCTAAGTGCAATTAATAAAAAATTTTAAGCCTAGTCGCTCATATGTGAGGAAACAACAGCGGTTGTCATGCCAAGCCTTAATTGATAAAGATGCCCAAATCGTATAGGGACGCGAGAGATCGAAACGACAACAAGGAAAAGCTAGCATGGACTCGGAAACCAACGAGGGACGAACACATCACAGTCATCGGTTGAGTGGGATTATCTAACTTCATACCTAGTTGGGATGAAGAGTACCATCTTTAATTGATAAAACCTAATTACCAGTTGTAAGTATAGATAATCATACCCAGTGGGTATGATGAACTTTCTTGAGGAAAGGAGAAACCCGTTTACTGGTTGTAAGTGGAGATATCATCACACCTGGTTGATGTGATGGAGTTGAAAAATGAATTTTTGTCAGAAGTGTTCTCCCCTGACTATGTGCAAATGCTTAAAATATTTGGGAGACCTTCTTAACGGGAGCTAGAACAGCTCAGAAAGGCCAAAGACCTCAGTTTTTGAACTCATGGTGCTAAATGCCCTATTTTGGAAAAACATGTATAGTGGGCCCAAGGCTAGTGGGCATGAGCAGGAGCTTGTAAACAAACTTGATTAAAGAAAACCATGAAAATTTCTAATAAAATTGGTTGTATGGTTTCGCTAGAGTACCAAGTCAGGACCGACAGTACTCGATGGACTGGCAGTAGTGCGTCAGGGCCAGGTCGATGGACCAACCTGGATAAACAGCTACATGTCGGATTGAGGGTCAGGGTCATTAGACCATTGGCACCAAAGATAATGGCATATGTGAAAATTGTTGTTTGTGCATGCACTTGTGGTACATGACCATCAAGGCACCTAAGAGGGGTAGTTATGGGTCCTAAGGGCTACTAGACAACATGGTGGAGATAATTGCAGTTCATCGTTATATTCAATCAAGAAGGTCAGAGTAGCTTCTTGCGCATGAGACCGAGGTGGGGTCGAGATGAGATTTCCATCCTCATTTGGACAAAGAGGGGCATTCAGGTTTGAAGGTCGTATGTCAAGAACATCCACTCAGACCTTGAGTATAAGTGGATGGGCATCTATCTTGGTGGATGATAAAGATGCTCCAATCCACAAATAGATGTAGTGGACGGGCTGCACCTGCGAATGTGTGAACCCTTCCTGATGAAGAGTGTGTGTTTGTTTGCTAAATGCCTCCTAAGGCACGAAGATGGGCTAAAAATAGCTAAACACACTTAATAAGAAAATGAAAAAAGGTTTTGAAAATCAAATTTTGAGGAAAATCCTTTTTTTTAAAAGGAACTAATAACCTTGGCATGTTTTAGATAAACAAATGCTATTTTTTAAAGAAAACTCACTCTCAACATCCGCTCACTAAGATGTAGAACTCACCCCCTCCCTTTTACCCCTTTTCAAGAATAATGAAATATAATAAAGAAAACATGATGATGTGTCCTCCGTCAGGTATGCTTAAAATTTCTTTTAAGCTCGCATTTGATTGATTTATACTATTCCAGGGAATAAATTTGAAATTACGCGTGGTTTCTCTTGATTAAAAGAAGGGTAAACCCCTCTTAAACCACAGGAGCGACAGGTTGATCATGGGGATCCAACCGAACCAGGTCAGGGCGTGACATGATCCCTCCTATAATGGGAGGGCAGGTGAAGCGTGATGAATATGTGAATAATGTCTAATGAATGAAGTAATAAATATTAACCAAATCAATCGTTGTAGAAGTTTCCCTCACTTAGTATATGTATCTATATACTCATTCCCATCCTCTCACCCTTTCAGGATTATGACCAAGGCAACGGAAAATTCTAGGAGAAGCCCAGGCCCTCAAGGTACGTTCCTCATCCCATACTCACAACAAGGGAGTGAACATAGGTAGGCCTTTACCTTCCATGTATCATTAGGGTAAGGATGCCTAGATGATGCATGGAAGGGTGGCGGGTTGATCATAGGACCTCGACCAACATGGGTTGGGGTGTGACAACTTGAGTGGTATCAGAGTATAACTTTCCTGACGAGTCCCCCACCAACTCTAATTCTTGATTCCCAAAAACCCTTGTAGAAAACATGAATGAAAACACCAACAAAAAATATATCCCTTGGATACACACCATGGAGCAAAGGGTAAAGGTACTAGAGGAACCTATCACATGGTATGCACCTCAAGAAAGAATCCCTCCCTACTTAATGGAAGACAAAACTTTCCCACCCAGGGAACCGGATCGAGCCAAATCCAAGAAGAGGCCGAGAGAAATTTCTGGAAGGCGTACGCCAACTATGTTAGAGTTTTATGGCGACTCCCCCCAATACACAGTAATGCGTGCACAGCACGTACCCACGCCCATGATACTATTGTGTTGAAACGATATGGGGAGGGGGGGGGGGGGGGGGGGGGGGGGGGGGGGGGCGGGGGACATCACACCATAAGTGCAAGCCATGAGGGCTTCTAGTTCGTTGGCATCCATGGAGTTCGAGGAACCCAGCATGAATCTGTGCCCCCGATGTAGGAGGTATCATGGAGGTGACTGCTTGCCTAGGAGGAGGAGACGCGTCAGGGCACCCGATGCTGAGTAGGGACATAGCAATAATTTCTTAGGATTGATTATTGTTACCCATAATTGGGGTTTTACCAGTTAATGAATAAAAAGACTTCAATTATTCCCATAAAACACCAAATGCAAAGGAGGAAAGTAACCCTAGCCTAGAAAACCTACGAAGAATCAAAGGTCCCTAAGAAAGGATGAAGATACCTGAAAACTCTTGACATTACCAATCCCTCATGGACTATGAAATCCTAGAACTATAGAACATAAAAAGTAGGTACTTGCAACAAGGGAATACAATTCCCATGCAAAAGGAGGCATGGGGTGCCAAGGAACCCTAGGAGACTGGGGCAAGTAATGAAGCTAGTCAAGGAACAGACTCGGGGTGGACCAGCCACATAACTTCCCAAAAATATGTACCAAATACCCCTAAGAGAAGACCTCGGGACTAGAATGATAAGGCTAGGGTAAGGGTAAGATCGCCTTGAAGGAAACCCTAAAGGGCAAGGTAGGTTTAGGCCCAATAGAGTAAATCACAGTGAGCCAAGAAAGGTAGAAGGGAAATCGTACGGGACAAGCTGGGATGAAGTACCTAGAGGGGACCCCAAACAAGCCAACAAGGAATCACAGGACAAGGACCCTAAGTGGGAACACGGTCAACCAAAGTGAGGGTAAGGCAGGTTTGACGAACCAAATAGAGATCGAGGAACTCGTAGTAGGAATTGAGGAGGCGACCATAAAAGTAGGAGTTAAGATATGAGGGGAGAATACTGGGCAAGGATAATAATAGGGTGAATGCTCGATTTAGAAGGGGGAAGTTTGGGACTAGTACACACGAATAGAAATGGAGCAGGCCAAGGACCTCGTGAGGATGAATCAAAAGAAGGCCTACCACCCTAAAGGAACTCCAGTGAGTGACAGCCAGAATGATCAGGAGACGGTGACGAGACATTCCACGAAACAAAAAGGTGAGAGATGAGCCGATGACGAAGCGATAAGGAACCATGGCACTATGAATCAGACAAAGTGAAATGACAAAGAGAATTGGGTGAATAAATCTGGTTAGGGGCGACATAGGGAAAACACTAAGGATGAATTTGATACCCAAGGGAACCACAAGGGGCATCCCACCCCTTGAAGAGGAAAGCGTCGAAGGACACCCTCTATGGGTACCAGGACTTTCAAGGAGACAGACACCTATGGGGTGGGTAAACATGGGGAGAGAGGAAAAGTCCCTGAGAGCAAATTAAATTGGAGCTAAGCAAGGAAGCAATCCAGAAGTAAACATTGAACCTTGTTGTCGGGAACAAGAGAAAAAGGGTAAGTCCAAGGAGGACAAATCGCTACGAGTCAGCAAGCATAATGGCCACATACCAGAGGAAGAAAAGAGGAAGAAGGGAAAGGGAGAACCCTGATAGGCCGATGGGACTGAAAGGGGTGAGAAACCCGACAGTTGGAGTTGGGATGATCCAAGGAGGAAATAGAGTAGGGTGAGTGAACGCGTGAAACCCCAACTCTTACAAAGAGCCTGACATCTACATCCAAAGGACATCAAAACATGGAGGGGACATATGAAGTCAGAATCTATGGGTGAATTAGAATTGGGTGATGAAGTAATTTAGACAACACAAAAGTAAGGACAAAGGAGTACGCTCTAGAGAAAAGAGTGGAAGGACACGATACAAACTGCAAGACAAGTCGGGTTTCGGCCCCAAGGAGAAATAACAGAATGCGGGAGTCATATAGCCAGGGACATGTAGGTCCCATAGCTCGATAAAAAGGGATACTCGAGTACGAAAAGGATGGACTCGAGGACTGGGAAGAGGGATAACACCAAAAAAATCCATGAAAAGTAAATGCAAAAGCCCAAAGGGATGACGAGTTAGGGAGTTCCAACGACCAAGGGAGTAAACAAACCTAGGCACGACTGGACATGTCAGAACCCCCAATTTTGGAAAAAAATCCTCTAGGAGAAAAGTCTGACCCCGAATGGTTGGAAGTATTGGATCTAAGAAATTTCATGGATATCGGGGGAATGATAAGTCAAGCGAACTAACTTCTAGGAAGTAAGGGGATTGAGTCAAAAAGAGGTGACCAAAGTGGTAAGGTATCAACTCGTACCCTAATTGGACTGCCCGTGTAAACCCCGTCCTTGGATAATAAGAAAATCAGGGAAAGAACCGGTCATTTTCAATTTGAAAACTGAGTCGGTCTACAAATCGAAACCGATAGAGAAAGGGCAAACCAGTAAATTTATGGACCCCGAGTGACCCAAAGAGTCCCAAAAGTCATGGAAATAGACTTAAGAATGAATCAAAGATTAAAACCAAACCGGTTAAGTGAACCAAACCTGAATCGGATCGAACCAGTTTGGATCAGTTTGAACAACTATTGAACCAGATGCTAAATTCATTTTTCTAGGTGGTTTAAAAATTCAAATTTGAGATTTGAGGCCACCATTGGATAGAAAATGAATTTAGAAATTTTTAGATTTGAAAAATTCGGTCGAATTGAGCATGAACAGGTTGGTTTAAGTATTTAACCTGGTTTAGACCGGTTCGGTCCAGTTCGAAACAATGTCCTCTCCTTCCTACTGATGACAACATTGTTGACTCGCCAAAAAATCGTGCAGTGCCGACAAAGCTGAAATATCTTCGGCCAAGGAGTTTCAGGCAATGAATGGCCACCATTAAGGCACCAATCGAATGGCCAGAAAGTCCCTGAGCTTCCTACATAAAGAGCCCCTCCTCATTCATCCTCTCTACACCTGAAAACTCCATTCACTCTCAATTGCTCCAATTTCTAGTGAAGCTCAAACCAGAGCTCTGACTTGGGCATTTTTCTAAGCCAAACAAGGCAAGGTCGAGTTCTTTAGAACAAGGGAGAAGTCGGCTACATGCCTATAGTCTCCGTTTACTTTGAGGGTCGCAGGAGAAGCGCTGACATGATCAAATAGTGAAGCAGCTCTGGCAGACCAAAGTGGCCCTATTTCGGCCGACTTGAAATCAGCAAATTCGAGCCTTTCTCATGCCAAACCAAGCCCTCCTAACACATCCACAGCCCTCCTATAGTTGAATTAGAGTGGAAAGTTAAGCCAATTCGGCTCTACTTTATAATTTTTTAGTAGGCTAGAAAGAGAACCGATAGAACTTCGATGATGAAATTCTCACACAATTCGGCATCAATTAAAGCAATTCTTGATCCTAGGAGGAACCTCAGAAAATGAGCTATCTGCCCAGATCGAAAGCTCGAACCGCCGCACCCTCGACGGTAATCTTTCAAAGCTTTCTCTCTCTAAGTCCAATTTTTCGACAAAACTCTGTTTGAGCTCATTCTCGCACCAAATCATGCGATTTAAAGTACAATTGAATCGTATGAAGATGTAGGAACTCCAATTTAACTATAATTTCAATAATTAAACTCATTTGATTGGTCAATTTGATGAAATCAAATTGAGCAAAGTTAGAAGGTCGAAATTAGGGGAAATATTGAGAAAATTTGGGAATTTTAAAATTTTGATGGACTAAAGTGCAATTTCATAAAATTGAGGACCAATTGGGCATGATAAAGATGTTAGAGGACCAATTGGGCAATTTTTGGAAATTTTGGGGGCAAAACTTACCATTTTTGTAAAGTAGGGGCAAAATGGTTATTTTAGAAAAGTTGGGGGACCAAATTGGAAATTTGGAAAATTAAACCCCTTTTTTGTGAATTTGAATAAATTGAGGTAATAAGATAAATTTTAAAAGTTTCGGGTCTCAATTTGAGGAAAAATTGGCATTAGGGACTTAAAGTTAAAGAAAAATAACTTTAGGGACCTCATTGCAAATAAGGGAAAGGTTTGCTTATCTCATTAAATTGGGATGAATGAGGGTTGCTAGACCAAAGGATAATGAATAAGAACATTCATATCGTGTAGGAACATGAAGTACCAAGAACGCCAACTAAGATAAGTTCGAGTAAGGACAACAAGCCGACTAAGAAGAATTTCACTACACGATCGGGTGAGTGGGATTTTTATATCATACCAGGTTGGGGATGATAAGCACCTCGGAAATGAAAACTCACTACTAAGTGGTATTTTAAACATCACACCTAAGAGAAGTGATGTGAAAATTACACAGAAAAACTACTTACCGGTTGTAAGTAGATTATACCTGGTTGGTATGATGAAACTTCCTAGAAGGAAGTGGAATACCCATTCATTGGTTATGAGTGGAGATGTCCTCATACTCGGTTGGTATGATGGATAGTTGAAAATATATTTTGTCGGAAGTGGTCTCCCCTGACTATGTGCCACTACTTAAATAATTTGGGAGACCTTCTTGACGGGAGCTCGAATAGCTCTATTAGGTCGAAGGCCTCGGTTTTGGAACTTGGAGGCTATTATGCCCAATTTTGAAAATCTCGAATAGTGGGCCCTAGGCCGGTTGGCATGAATAGGAGCTCATAGACAAACATGATTTATATGCCATGAAAACTTACATAAATGTATTTTTTGGTCTCGGTACCAAGACAGGGCCGACATACTCAGTCAACTAGCGGTAGTGCGACATGACAGGTCTCTGGACTAGTCAAGCCAAATAGCTGTAGGTCGAGTTGAGGGTCAAGGTTGTTGGACTAATGGCACCACATATTATATGACATCATGTGAAAAAATGTTGATTGTGCATGCACTATGTTTATGGAACCTTCAAGACACCCAAGAGTGGTAGTGATGCATCCCAGGGCTCTTGACGACCTAGTGGATATAAGGGCAATTAGTCGTACCAGAAGTCTTGCGAAGCTCGACGTAGTTTCAAGCCCATGAGACCGGGGTGGGGTTAGGATGAAGTCTCTGTCCTCATACAGACATGGAGAATTATTATGGGAATGAGGGTCTGATATCGTGAACATCCGCTCATTCTCAAAGTAGAAGTGGACGTAATTTTATCTAGGTGGCCGGTAAAGTCTCTCCGAGGCCACAAGTGGGTTTAGTGGATGTACTGGCCTGCGATTGTGTGTTTGACCTTCATGATGAAGGATGTGTGTCGGGTGATGACACACCATGGTTAATAAGAAATGGTGATAAAAACTAGAATTTGAAATGAAAAGTTTTTAAGAGAGAAAGGAGTATGGCAAACTCTGAATCAAACATTTTTCCAAAAAAATAAATTTTGAAAACTCATTCACTAAGTCGTTGTACTCACCCCCTACCTTATATCCCTTTCAAGTAACCCCAGAAAGCTTACCCTAAAGACCACCAGTTAATACACCTATGAGACATGTATGATCAGTTGAAAATTTTATACAGATTTAATTTATGTTATTCCAAGAAAGGTGTAGGTTTAAACAAGGGGCAACCCTTTGTAAACTGGCAGAGTGGTGGGTTGATCATGGGGATCCGACCAATCTAGGTCAAAGCGTGGCAGCACGGGAACCCATTTCCAATAGAAAGGATGAACAGCTGAGTTTTGAGGACAAAACTCCTAAAATGAGGGAGAGTTGTGGAACACGTCCCCTCGAACCAAGGAAATTGGGAGAAGAACCGGTAAAATTTTAAACTGACACAATTAATGAACGTAAAATAACAAAGAAGAGCTAACATATGAAATTGGAAGATTACAAGTGACCAAAAATTTACAAAATTGTGGGAAAGAACCAGGAAGTGAATTGGAGAAAGGAACCAGATCGGTTTGGGGTAAACCGCACCAAACCGTAATGAACCATGGTGAACTGGTTCAATGATTCATTTTTCTAGGTGACTTAAAAATACAATTTGGGAAATTGAGGCCACCATTAGATAGAAAATGAATTTTTAAATTTTAGAAAACCGATCGAATCGAGTTTGAACTTGCTGATTTTTGAATTCAGGTCACTGAACCCGGTCAATGAACCAGACCGATCAACGACCAGTCAACAAACTAGACCAGTCATCAGTCAACGGCGCCCAATCAATATTCACACAAACACGGGCATCCAATGGGAGGCTGCCACATGTTTAGTCAATGGTCAGCAGACAACCCATCAGCATGACACGCAAATACGAGAAATCAATGGATGGCTGCCATGTGTCCAGTCAACTTGTCAACGGCTGACGCGGTGGCTGAGTTGGATCATCATGTAAAAAAAAACTAGCCGATCACAGTGCACCACGTGGCACGTCCGCCACGTCATCGTCTTCAACCTTAGTTTGCCGATAAAAAGGAGAGAGAGGCGGAGAAAGAGGGAGTCTGCGATGACTCAAAAATTCCTCCAATCAGGTCATCGACGAGCGGGGCAAGGGTCGAGTCTCACACTGGCCGGTAACCTAAATGGTTGTCAAGCTTCCTATATAAAGAGCAACCTCCCACTTGTCCTCCTCACCTCTCGGTGCTCTCTAAAGACAAACTACTCACTTTTCGATGAAACTTTGACCAAGGCTCCGACGACGGTCCAATTCACAACCATAGAAGCTCTGGGGGTGGCATTAGAACTAGGAAGGAGTCCCCTAGCTCGGGACACCCTCAAAGCGACTGTAGGATAGTCGGAGAAGTGTTGGAGCGATAGCACAGTGAAGTTGCTCTAGAGCCCTAGAACAGCAAACTCCTAACCAACCCAACCCCGACCCTCTCAGGCCTTATGTTGCTAGAAGTGACAACCTCCGACCGCCTAACACCCTCCCCAACCCCTCACAAACACCCAATAAGCTCAATTTCACCCCTCCTCATTGGATTTTTTAAGTTTAGAACTTCACATCCGCAAAACTACTCTCTTCAAATTCCCATAGTGTGGCGTCGAATTGCAGCAAGACTCAATCCTAGTCGGTCTCCCTCGACAAGCACTAGTACCCCGCCTCAAGCTCCAGCCACCGCCCTTCCATTGGTAAGCTACGCAAGCTTTCTCTCTTTATTATATATCATCTGATGGAGCTTAAAACTCAACCAAATCTAGAAATTCGATGGGTAGGACAATCAGGGAAAGTTGGAGGAGGCAGATAACAATAAGAAATGAAGAAATTAAGGACTTACAGGCCATCAATTGGACAAGGTAAGATTAAGATGTTCAAATTAGGGAAGAAGAAGGAGGTAATTTGGGGATTTTTCAATAAAAATGGGGCTTTTGTGCAATTCTACAAAATTTTGAGGGTTGAATGGCAAATTGACAAAATTGAGCGCATTTTCATGAAATTCACTCCCAATTGAGGGCCAATTGGGCAATTTGGGCAAAATGGAGGGCCAATTGGCAATTTCAAAAAGTATAGGATCAAATTGCAATTTTTGGGAAATGAGGAACTAAATTGCAATTTTTGGAAAATTGAGGACCAATGGGTGATTTTGATAAAATTAAGGACCCAAGAAAGATAATTGGAAATCCTAGTGGCTTAATTGAAACTAAGGGGCAATTAGGGACCTAAATGTAAAATTACAAACTTTAAGAACCTAAATGCAATTAAGGCATAGTATGAGGGCCCATATGCGCAAATACTAGAAAATATGCGGCCTTTTAGTTAAAGTATCTAGATATGGATATTCGTGCTGTGTAGGAGCAAATTGTCCAAGCGTCGGCCCCAAAAGTGCACCGCAAAACAAAGTTCCACTAGGACAACCTCGTCGCAATCACTGAGTCAATTCTAGTTGGAATGACGATTTACCTTGAAAATAATTTTCTCGGAATTAGCCTCCCCTTGCTGGGTGACTCTGCTTAAAACATTTGGAAGCTAATTCTAGGGCTTAGGCTCGGTATGCAAGTGGGTCCAAGGCCGATGGACACAGGTATGGACCCGTCCAAAATCAACATGTGATAAATACTGCTAAAAGATCCAATAAATGGGTAATTGTGTGTGATACCCACCGAGCCAAGTCTAGGATATTAGGCTTGTTGGGTCAACCTGATGCTAAGTCGAAGCCAAGTCATCGAACCTATTGGGCTAATACGCGTGGGTCGAAGCCAAGCCAACATACCATTGCACTGGAGGGCCAAAGATAATGGCTATACCTTAAAAAAAAATCATGATTGTGCATGCACTATGAGATACAGGGCCATCGGGACACCTAGTACGAGGTAGTGATGGATCCCAAGGGCTGTTGGACAATCTAGGGTGCATAAGGGTAGTTTGGCATCTAGTATGTCGAGAAGCTCATGGAGCTTCCAACGCACTGAAACTGAGGTAGTAGGGGAAAGGAGGTCTCGTCCCACAAGTGGACACCATGAAGTGATTAGGGTTTGAGGGTCGGACGAGCAAGTTCCACTCAAACTTAGGGTAGAGGCGGCTGACCTCTATTAGGGTGGACGATAAAGGCACTCCAGTCCACAAGTGGAACGGTCAGGGATCATTCTACTAATGTGTGATCCCTCCTATAATAGGAGAGCAGGTGATGCATGATAAATATGCGAATAATGTCTGATGAATGAAGTAATAAATTAACCAAATCAATTGTTGTAGAAGTTTCCCTCACTAAGTATATGTATCTATATACTCATTCCCCTTTGCTCACCCTTTCAGGATCAATACCAAGGCAACGGAAAATTCTAGGAGTAGCTCAAGCCCTCAAGGAACATTCCTCATCCCAAACTCACAACAAGGGAGTGAACGTAGGCACGCCTTTACCTTTCCTTTATCTTTAGGGTATGGATGCTCGGATGATGCATGGAAGGGTGGCGGGTTTATCATAGGACCTCAACCAACCCCGGTCGAGGCTTGACATTTGTCGTGGGCCTTTCCTACATCCTCAAAAGGTGAATTTGGATTCCCTAAAATCAGGAAGAAGTTCTCTACCTTGCTGCCACCTCCTTTTAGCTCGAGGATCACCGGGGAAGTGTCGACGAGCTTGTAGAGTGAACTTGCTCCCTCATCCATCTATGGACAGAGTTGGTTGAGCTTAATTTGAGCTACCCTCAGGCCAACCATGAACAAACTAAGCCCTCCGGATCTTCCCTATAGCCATTCAGACCTTCCATGAACTGTTTAGGTAAGTTCCCTCCATCGTCCATCGCCAAGAATTACTATTCTTTGTGTACTTTTTCCAAAAAGTAAAATATGAAATCCACACTACTCGGTCTACCAATTGAGGTGTGGTTTGATCCAAGAAGGATCTCCAGGAAAAGGGCAACCATTGGAATAAAAAATTCCAATTACCGGATTCACACCGGTGAGTAATCGAAGCTTTCTCTCTCTAGGTCGATTTTCCAGCGAGACTCGTTTGAGCCTGTTTCTAATCCAAAATGAGTGTTCCAAAGCTTGAAATAAACCATGGGAAAGAGGATTAGTACCATGTTAGGATGCAATTGGAAAGAATTATGGTCGAATTGATGAAATTCAAGTTTAAGGACCAAATTGCAATTTTTGGAAAGATTGGGGACTTAATTGCAATTTTCAAAAAATTTGGGATTTCTGTAATTAAGAGAATTATAGTATCCCAACTAGAAATTTAAAGAAATTAGGAGCCCAAATGAAAGATTTGACCATTTTAGGGACTTAATTGGAAATAAGTTATACTTAAGGACTAAAACATAATTATTGGAAAGTTACCGGCCTTAAGTGTTAATACCTTATTGTTTGGTACCTAATTGTCCAATTCATTGTTGGAATGGGTCACCTACAAGTTCGTACAAAGGAAAGGCGTGTCAAGCTTGGAAATCCTCGGGACTACATAGTTTCAAACTTCGAGTGAGTGGGATTTATGATATCAGCACTGATTGGATCGATGATATGAACATGCTTCCTTTTGAAACCTGATTTTCCATAAATATGACCCCCTGACTGTGTGAATATGCTTAAACTATTTGGGGTTATATATTTTTTATGATAGCATGAAGCATAATTTTAGGACAACCTAGGAACGATGTATGGATACACCTCGAGGGTTAAGATCTAGTACGACCGTCGATGTTGGATGTGGATAGGACCCATGATTAACAATGGTAAGCTAGATCTAGTACTATGAAGTGGGCCAAGGCCGCAGTTTTTGAAAAGTAAAGTGGGCCCAAGTTCGTGTTTAAAAAACTCGTATAGTGGGCAAAAGGCCGATGAAAACTAGTATAATCCCATAGATAAGTTTTCATTTATGAGCCTAGTAATAAAAAATTATTATAATAAATAAATGTGTGTGAGCTACCAAGCCGAAGTCGAGATTGTCAAACTCATTGGGCTGGTAGTTAATGAGCCGAAACCGGGTCGTCAAGCTCGTAGGGCTGGCAGCACCAAAGATAAAGGTCTTAACAAAAAGACACTTGCTTGTGATTTGCAAATCGTACAGAATCAAGTAGATGCCCGTTACAGGGGTTGTCACGCCTCGACCCGATTTGATTGGTATCTAAAAATTTAGATTTTTCCATTATTTCTTAGTTACCACGGTGTGTCATCACCCAACACACATCCTTCATCATGAATGTTACACACATTCACAAGTCAGTATCACTACAGAACCTGCTAGTGGCTTCAAAGCGACTTTTCTTGCCACCCGGATAGAAGCATGACCACTTCTACCATGGGAATGAGTGGATGTACACGACATCTGACCCACAATCCTGAAATCACTTCTTCATTTTCGTCTGAGGATAGAGACCTCATCCTGTCCCCACCCTGGTCTCATGCGCTTGGTGCTACTCCAAATTTCGCACAGACACCTAGAACGACGATATGCCCTTATACTCACCGGGTCGTCCAAGGCCCTTTGGACACATCACTACCCCTCATGGGCGTCTTGATGATCTCGTACTCACAGTGCATGCACAAACAATGTTTTCTCATATTGCCATGTAATCTGTGGTGCCATTGGTCCAACGGCTTCGACTCTCAACTCAACCCGTAGTTGTTTGTCTTGACTGGTCCGTCGACCTGTCATGTCGCACTGCCGCTAGTTGACTGAGCATGTCGGTCCTATCTTGGTACCACGACCAAACAATTCACTTATTAAGTTTTATGGCACATATATCATGTTCATTTACGAGCTCCTACTCGTGCCAACTGGCCTTGGGCCCACTGTATAAGATTTTCAAAATTGGGCATTTAGCCCCCAAGTTCCAAAACCGAGGCCCCCGGCCAACCGGAGCTATTCCAGCTCCTATCGAGAATGTCTCCCAAATTGTTTAAGCATTGGCATACAGTCAGGGGAGAGCACTTCCGACAAAACATATGTTTTCTCTATCCATTATACCGCCCGAGTATAAAGATACCTTCGTTCATAACCGATGAACGAGTTTTCAACTTCCTTCGAGGAAGTCTCATCATACCAACCGGGTATGATCTACTTACAACCTGCAAGCAGTTTTTCCGCATGATTTTCACATCACTTCCTTGAAGTAGTGATGTTTAAAATACCACTTAATAGTGGGTTTTCATACCGAGGTACTTATCATTCCCAACCGGGTATGATATAAAATTTCCACTCACAACCGGTAAGTCGTTTTTAATTTTAAGTTGTGCTCATCATCCCAAGCGGGTATGATGTTAGTAAACCCACTCACCCGTTAACGCAATAAATTCCACTAAACCGGTATTCACACGAGCTCGTCCATGTTGGCGTTCCCGGTACTTCGTGTTCCTACATGATATGAACATCCTTGTTCACTATTACTCGACTTAACAACCTTCATTCATTTCTAATGAATGAGAAACCCAAACTTTTTAGTAATTTGTAATTGGATCCCTAAAGTTATCTCTTTAACTTTAAGTCCCCAAATGCCAATTTTTCCTCAAATTGAGTCCCGAAACCATTAAAATTTATCGTGGGGACCTCAATTTATTCAATTTCACAAAAATGGGTTTAATTTCCCAAATTTCCAATTTGGTCCCCCTGCTTTTCCAAAATTACCATTTTGCCCTTCCTTTACAAAAATGGTAAGTTTTGCCCCAAAAATTCCAAAATTCCTCAATTGGTCCTCCAAAATTATTTTCATGTCCAATTGACCCTCAATTTCATAAAATTGCATTTTGGTCCTATGAATTTCGAAAATCCCCAATTTCAACTCCTTAACACAACCGAATTTGATTTCATCAAATTAACCAATCAAACACCTCCAATTGTTGAAATTGAAGTTAAAATTGAGTTCCTCCATCCTCTTACGATTCAATAGCACTTTGAATCGCAAGTTTTGACGCCGGAATGAGCTCAAACGGAGCTTCGTCAGAACATGGACTGTAGAGAGAGAAAACTTCGATTACTCACCTGTGAGGGCATGGCGGTCCGAGCTTTCGATCTGGGTAGATAGCTCTCATCCTAAGGTTCATCCTAGAATTAAAAATCGCATCAATTGGTGCCGAATTGAGTTAGAATTTTGTTGTTGATATTCTACTAGTTCTTTCTCTAGCACCGGCCGGAAATTGTAGAGGGGAGCTGAATTGGCTTACCTTTCAGTCCTAATTCGGCCGTGGGAGGGTTAAGGAAGTGTTAGAAAGGCTTCGTTTGGCCTTAGGAGGGCTCGAAATGGCCAATTTCAACTCGGCCGAAATAGGGCAGCTTCGGTCCGCCGGAGTTGCTTCACTGTTCCATCATGTCGGCGCTTCTTTAGTGATTCTTGGATTGACTGGAGTTTGCTATCAGATAGCTGACTTCTCCCCAGTTCTAAATAACCCGACCTCTCCTTCCGTGGTTAAGAAAAATGTTCAAGTCGAAGTTCTAGTTTAAGCTTCACTGGGAAATGGAGCAGTAGAGAGAGAGAGAGAAGTGTTCGGGTGTGAGGAGAATAAATGGGGATGACCTCTTTATATAGGTGTAAAACCATGTATTAAATGGGAGAGATTTATTACTAGTATTAATATTACCATAAATTATTGGTATTAATTCTAATAATTAAATATATATTAATTTATGGCTATTTATGATAAGGCACACATTCGTATAAATATTTTTGACCGAAATTTTGGGTTACAAAAAAAAATTGGTCACCCATCCTCACACTACTCTCAGGCAAGCACGCTTAACATCAAAGTTCTTATGGATTCTTGTTCACCTAAACCAATTTGATTTTTCTCTTCTAATTTGTCTTAAGTTTCTTTTCCAAGGTTTAATGAAGCCTTTGGATCACCCGGAAGTTGAAATATCTTGGTAGAAATACCACCTTAGTACAGGAAGGGGTGGTGGGTTGATCACGGGGTTCCAACCAAACCGGGTTGGGGCGTGACACATACAGTCAAACCAAGCCTCCCGGACATTTCCTAGTTGAGCATGTGTCTTCCCTACACCGATGTCGTAAGTCCCCACCACAGTCATTTGCCTTAATTTCTTATTTTTAGTATGATTTTATTGAAAATTTACCCAATTGAATTCTGATAGCTCATGCCACCAATTGAGGCCCCACTTGATACTAGAAGGGCCCCACTTACAAAATTGGACGAATCAAAGCTTAGAATGATCATGGAGACATAGGAAAGATAATTAGTGTCATGTTAAGGCTGAATTGGGAAGGTTTAAGTTTGATTTCATGTTAATCAAAGTTCAAAGACTAAAATGTAATTTTTAGAAATTTTGGAATTAAATTGTAATTTTTAGAAAATTGAGGACTAAACTGCATGTAGTGATAAATCAATAACCCAAATGGAAATAAAGGAAGATTATGGACCCAAAGGAATGATTTAAGAATTTTATATATCTAATTAAAAATAAGGTATAACTTTGGGACTCGTGCAAATAATGAAAAGTATAGGGTATTAAGTGTAATTACCTTAAGTTATAGTATTAAATAGTATAATTTATTATAGTGATTGATCACTTACTTACACATGCAAGGAAAGACTCAGAAATCTCTCGGGATGAACAAGTCACAAAACACGGGTGAGTGGGATTTTTTATATTCAGTTTGATTGGGTCGATAACGCCATATTACTTGTACATTTTATAGCATTATTTGCTTAAAACCCTTTTTTCAGAAATAAATTATGTGACTGTATGAACCCCGCTTAAAAACCATTTTCAAGATATATTATTGTTATGGACATAAACCATCCTAAGGAGTTTTCCTTCAAAATTATTGTGTGGAAACATTTTCAAAGATAAGATCAAAATCCATACATCAATGCAGGAAACGGGTTGAGCCCATGGTCGATTAGAAAAGGTTAGATCAATGTTTTGAGAAGTGAGCTCAAGGCCAGCGTTTTAAAATAAGTGGGTTCAAGGTCAATGGAAATGGGTATTGTCCCGTAAATATTCTTGATGGTAAATTTTGAGCATGTTAAAAGTACTAAAAATGTTATTCCGTGTGAAATGAGACATGCCTAGTAATAAATACTATTAAGGTGGAAGCGAGTATCATCCCGTAGGGTTGATAGTACAAAAATGAAGGTCTTAAGCTAAGACTTTTGATTTTGCATGATTTTAAATGGGACCATAAGACGTCCGGTATAGGGTAGAGATGATTCTGAAAACTGTTGGTTAGCAAGGTTGGTACAAGAGAAGATATCGTTGGACCAATACGTCAAGGGCTCTAGGAGTACTATGCACATTATACTTGATGAAGGTGAAAGGTATAGTCCCTCTACAGCGGACAACACAATCAATGTGTTTGGGGATTGGGCAATGATTCTCACACAAACAGGCTGACATGGACATCACGATCCAATCAGACGTGTGGTTGATGTTGTAGTTTCGTACCAAGATGTTTAGCAATGGCACTTCGAACCACAAGTGACATAGATAGGACTTATATTCTACGAATGTATGATCTCTTTCATGATGGAAAGGGTGTGTGAATTATCGTTTACTTGCCCAATACAAGCCCAATGAAATGAAAATATAAATAGATAAAACCTGTGAAAAATCCTTTCATGATGGAACATATGTAAACCTCGCTCTCTAGAGTTAAGGAAAACTGGGAAAAGAACCGGTTAAACCGAGTGAGAAAATTGAACCAGTTCACAAACCTGATCATCAAAGAACGGGCAAATTGGAGAATTTACAACTCCCAAGTGACCCAATAGGGTTCATAAACCTTAGAAAAGAACCTTAGGACAAATTGGGAGAGAAAAACCAGACCGGTTCGGGTGAACCGGATCCGAACCAAATTGAACCGATTTATGAATGAGCCGATTTATGAACCAAACTGATAGAGAGAGGGAAAACTAGGAAATTTATAGGTCCCAAATGACCTAAAGAATCACATAAGTCATGAAAAAGGACTTAAGGAAGAATGGGGGATGAAAACCAAACCAGTTCAAGTGAATCGGATCCGAACCAGATTGAACCGGTTTGAACCACTATTGAACCATATGCTAAATTCATTTTTCTAGGTAGTTTAAAAAATTCCAAATTGAGAATTGAGGCCACCATTTGATAGATAATGAATTTAAAAATTTTTAATTTTGAAAAACTCGGTCGAATCGGGCCTGAACCAGTCGATTTAAACTTTGAACCCAGTTCGGAACATTGTCGTCTTCTTCCTTTAGATGACAACACTGTTCACTCGCCGGAAAATCAAACCAGCGCTGGCGAAGAGGAAATGTTTTCATTCAGTACATTTTAGGCCATCAATGACTGTCATAAAAGTGTCAAACAGATGGTCAATGAGTCTTCGAGCTCCCTATATAAAGAGTATCTCTCCATTTATCCTCTCCACACCTGAAAACCTCACTCTCTCTTAGCTACTCAGTTTTTCAGCAAAGCTCAAACTAGAGCTCTGATATAGGGGCTTTTCTGAGCAGAAGAAGGTGTGATCAAGTTCCTTAGAACCGGAGAGAAGTTAGCTATACGGTGGTAATCTCCAATCGCTCCGAGGGTCGTTGGAGAAGTGCCGACGTGACCGTACAGTGAAGCAGCTCCGGTAGATTGAAGCTGCCCTATTTTTGTCAAGCTGAAATCGGCCAATTCAAGCCCTCCTCAAGCCAAACCAAGCTCTCCTAACACCTTCTCAGCCCTCCTACGGTTGAATTAGAACTAAAAGGTAAGCCAATTTGGCTCCACTCTATAATTTCCAACCGATGCTAGAGAAAGAACCGGCAAAATTTTGATGATAAAATTTTCACTCAATTTGGCATCAATTGATGCAATTCTTGATCCTAGGAGTAACCTCAGGAAGAGAGCTATCTGCCTAGATTAAAAGCTCGGACTGCTGCGCCCCCGAGTCGTAAGCATTCGAAGCTTTCTCTCTCTACGTTCTATTTTCCGACGAAGCTCCGTTTGAGCTCGTTCCGATGTCAAATCGTACAAGTGCAATTATATGAAGATGTAGGAACTCCAATTTAACTTCAATTTCAACAATTAAACTTGTTTGATCGATCAATTTGATAAAATCAAATTTGGTTGTGTTGTAAAGTTGGAATTGGAGGGAAAATTGGGGATTTCAAAAATTCGAGGGACTAAAATGCAATTTTATAAAATTGAGGGCCAATTGGGCATGACAAGAGTGTTGGAGGATCAATTGAGCAAATTTTGGAATTTTTGGGGTAAAACTTACCATTTTTGTAAAGGAGGGGCAAAATAGTAATTTTGGAAAAATTGAGGACCAAATTGGGAAATTGGGAAACTTGAAGCCTTTTTTGTAAAATTGAATAAATTGAGATCCCAAGGGGAATTTTAAAAGTTTCAGGACTCAATTTGGGGAAAAACCGACATTTGAGGCCTAAAGTAAAAGAAAAGGAACTTTAGGGACCCAATTGTAAATATTTGAAAAGTTAGATAATTTTAGTCATTCATAATGAATGAAGGCTATCAAGCCAAATGATAATGAACAAAAATGTTCATACCGTGTAGGAACACGAGATATCAGGAATGCCAACTGAGACAAGGCTCGCAAGGGAAGAAAATCGAATTAGAGGAAATACATTGCACGATCGGATGAATGGGATTTAATATCATACCCGGTTGGGATGATAAGCACCTCAAAAATGAAAACCCACTGCTAAGTGGTATTTTAATTATCACATCTGAAAAGAGTGATGTGGAAATCATGCGGAAAAACTACTTATCGGTTGTATAGATCATACCCAGTTGGTATGATGAAACTTCCTAAAATGAAGTGGAAAACCCACTTATTAGTTATAAGCAGAGATGTCCTCATACTCAATTGGTGTGATGGACGACTAAAAAGTTTATTTAGTCGGAAGTGCTCTCCCCTAACTGTGTGTCACTACTTAAAATTTTTTGAAGATCTTCTTGACGGGAGCTCAAACAGCTCAATTAGGCTGGAGGCCTCAGTTTTGGAACTTGCTGGCTAATATGCCCAATTTTGAAAATCTCGAATAGTGGACACTAGGCTAGCTGGCACGAGCAGGAGCTCGTAAACAAACTAAGCCATGAAAACTTAAGTAAATGAGTTGTTTAGCCATGGTACTAAGGCAGGACCGACATACTCGATGGACTATCAGTAGTGCAACATGACAGGTCTACGGATTAGTCAAAACAAACAGTTATAGGTTGAGTTGAGACTTGGGGATATTGGAACAATGGCACCACAGATTAAATGGCTTATGTGAAAAACTGTTGATTTGTGCATGCACTGTGTTACCAGACCTTCAAGATAGCCAAGAGGGGTAGTGATGCGTTCTAGGGCTCTAGATGACCTGGTAGAAATAAGGGCAGTTAGTCGTACCAAAAGTTTTGAGAAGCTCAACGTAGCTTCATGCGCATGAGACTGGGGTGGAGACAGGATGAGGTCTCTATCCTCATACGGACACGGAGTTTTATTATGGGATTGAGGGTCAGATTTTGCGTACATCCAATCATTCACAGGGTAGCAGTGGGCGTGCTTCTATCAAGGTGGCTAGTAAAGTCGATTCGATGCCACAAGTGGGTATAGTGGATGGATTGGCCTGCAAATGAGTGTTCCTTCATGATGAAGGGTGTGTGTTGGTTGATAAACACACTATTGTGATGAGAAATGATTATGAAAATCAAGATTTGAAAATGAGAAAATTTAAAAGAATTAAGGAGTGTGGCACACTCCAATTTGAAAACTATTTATTTACCAAAACTTCATTTTTTAAAATACCCATTCACTGAGTCGTAGAAACTTGCCACTCTTTTTACCAATTTTCAGGAAATAGAGAAAATTACTAGGGATAACACCAAGCCTTACCCTCTGTTATGTATGCTCAATTTCTCTTAAACTACATTTTATTTGATATATATCATTATAGGGAACAAGGTTGAAAGTACGTCTGACTTCTCTTGAGTTAAAAAAAAGGAGGAAACTCCTCTTGAACCAGGAGAGCGACGGGTTGTTCATGGGGATTTGACCAAACTGGGTCAGGGCGTGACAACATATATATTGTTTGCTTGGCCAATACAAGTCTCATGCACAAAAACCTTAAACCCCTTTTATGATTAAAACATTATAAAATATACTTATAATAATTTTTTAGTATGTGCTGAATCGTGGACATGACATCACGACGTCAGGCAATCCAACTCAATGAGTTGTCAAATTCACCATCTCCCTTATTACTTTTGGATAGTAAAATGTCAAAGAGAATCTTAGAAGCCAATCTGCTGGTATGTTTTTACCTTTGCATATTTATGTTTAACACTATATATTATAGTATATTTTAGAAAAAGTAGTATGATATTATCTTATAATGTTATTATGGGTATTATTTATGTTGAAATTACAATAGTGGTAATAGTCACTTTTGTAGTATCGGGAGTTGTGACAGAATGCTCACAGGTTCTAACGGACAAACTAGGTTATGTGTGAAAGTATATAAAAAAAATATAAACGGGGTTAGCAAGTCATTCATCGAGTAATATGAATTACTATGCTAAATTTATTAATGTGTTTGTTATATATTATTAATTGTTGTATTCTTGGTGTATATCACTCATGATATTTAGGGGATGATTTAGGGGATAGATAAGATACCTATAATAAGATACTAAGTAGACATTGGAGAAATAAGAGAATGATTATAGCTTACATATCACAAGTGACTTAAATAATGTAGAGGGTGAGATTTTTTAGAATTTTTTAGGTTTTTTTAGGTTTACGTGTACTTATAACATGATAGAAGGTGAATATAGTCCTAATATACAGATTTTTGATGGCATGACATAGATATCATTACGAAGAATAAGCGTTTATGGTACCATGGCACATACCCCACTCATAGATTATGAATGGTCAATTGAGTGATATTGGTGCACATATTTAGATCTGATGGTTTGATATGGAGTATTACTTTAATATTATGTGTTTTCCTTATAAAAGATAAAAATGTCAAAATTGTTTAAAGAATGATCATTTCTCCTAAAATATGTGTGAATATAGTTTGAAAACTTAATAAAATTTTCTATTTTGAGTATAAATTAGAGTTAAGGTAATAAAAATTTTATGTTAGTAACCTTAATAATTAGATTTTAAGTTTAATACTATTCCTGTAAATCCATTTCTGGTAAAATTAGAAATTTAAAAGTAATTTAAATTCAGTAAAGTTATTAATCACTAAACTTCTTTCAAAAATTTATACGAATATTATATACTTATAAATTATTATTATTATTATTAAGATTTATATGAATTTTACAAATATTATATTTTATTTATAAAAGTTTTATATTTTTTACAAATAATATATTAGTGTGAACCACACACTACTATAAATTTAATAGTGTACGACGATTAACCGTATATACGACTACAATCGAGGTAGGGTATCACAATAATAGTCATGTCACATTTTAACTCTAAAACCATATTAGGAAAGACACTTGAGTAATGATAATTTGTTGTTATACAGCTAGCACCACCTAACATGTGCTAAGATAAGCTATTGAATAGCTAGCACTGCCCATCGGCTAAGGGAATGTATGGTACATGTACAATGTACAACCTTTTATTATGTTAGCCATGTTCAAAACGTGTATAAATGGTAACAATCCTATGTATAAATTGTAACAATTCTATTAAATACAAGTGCACACCATTTCAATTACCACTTAGTATCCTTATTCCTATTCCACAAATTATATGCTCTTTAGGTACTATTTTAATATTAAATGATAAGTAAACACTAATTATAGGTAGGAAGAGTTGATCAAATAAATAAATATTTTAAGTTTATAAAAATATTTGAAGCTAACTATTAATTTAAATTTTGAGTGAAAATTATGTTAACACTATATTTACACAAAATATAAACGTTAGATTTAACGGGTACTTAAATATTTGATTCTTGGTCAGTAACATAATAGAAAAAAATGGTCCAAGTAGTATTGTTTTTCCTAATCCAAAATTAGAAGAAAAAAATTTCATATTTACAACATGTAAAAATTTATATTATAAATAAAAAATTATTATTGAAAATCTGATATAAAATTAGTAAAAAAAGAGAAATACTAAAAACCCTAGGAGATCTCGTATACCCATAAAAATATGTCTTTATAGGTTAAAATATATTTATACATAAAATATTTCTAATATATAAAATTTATAAAAATGTATTATTGAGATGAATTTGACTACTAATTCTTACAAGTGCATCATGGGTCTAACTGAAATCTTATATGTTAAACCCAAGTTTACGACTTTCATTAACTTTGAAATGTTCATTATGAAAATGGGTAATGTAGTACAACTGGACCGCAAACTGGACCCATGTCATATCAGAGAGCACCAAAAGCCAAACGGTGTAATACGATAGTGTTGTCCTAGGTGTCACGGTAGGCGACACGTAATTATTCAAGACTTTTTAATGACTCATTTTAATAGGGAGGGGAAGAGTACTTAGTAGTAGGATAGGACCCCTGGACTTTCAACCAGGCTAACCATTGGTTATTGTGCTACGTTTGAAATTCACTTGGTTATTCAATTCTTAGAAAATCAGCCCAAAAAAATCTCCGATCCATGTCTTCCAGTTGTCACTATAAATTTTGATTGGTGTTTTTGCATACCAATTTAAGACAATACACTTTGTACCTATTAAATTAATTATTTTTTCCGTAAAAAAAATTGTGAGAATATATTATTTATTTATAATTATTTAATATATATTTATTTAAAAATAATAATTATAATTAATATAATATTTTTAACTTTACAAATTAATAATATTTGTATATTTTATCTAATTATATTTTCAATATCTACACTATTATATAATTTTAAATTCATAATTTATCATATTATATTAAATAATTTCGAGTTTAATATTTTTACTATATACTGCATATTTTATAAGTCGAATTTTTAGTATGGTTCGGAGACATGTGCGATTATAATATCTTTAATACTATATAAAATTTTATTATTTACTGATAAATAGTAAAATATATATCTAATTAAAAATTATATTTTATAAATTTATTAATTTTTTATTTTATTCAATATAGAAATATATTTTAAAAATAAATTATCGTCTTAATACATTTTTAACATACAATTCACACATTCCTTCTACTTTATGATCAAAAAGAACCTATTAGTTGAACTAATTTAGAAAACATAACCCCAAAAATTCGAGGGTGAATTTTTGTTTTTATATAGTTTGGTAGTATTTTTTCCATTTAAAAATTATCAATCATATCAATTTGACAACATCTAAAAAGCATACCTTGAATGAAGGAGCGGCGGAGGATCTTTCATAGTTTGATGGGGTTTATCTCTATTAAGTCTACCATTATTCATGCTGTATGTAGTGTTCTAAAATCTCAAGGATGAAAGGCAGTCCTCAAAACCGCATACACATAAATTGTCAGGTAGATTAATCGCTGCTACTGTTCGGAAACTTTAACCCTTAAAACAAACTAAAATCTTATGTAACAAGTCAACCGTTGGTGAGGTATCTAACTTTTACTTTTCATCAACTTTCATTCAACTTTACATTATATTCCGTCCGTCACTATCTCCTTTTTCTCCTAGCCATATAAGCAAACCTGGTCGATGCCACCAATTGCTCCACATGGTATTTTCATAAATGCTGAGAAGAGGACAAATAATTTAATGATATATATATATATATATATATATATGAGATACAAATCTAATTCTTTATATCAAATAGAAGTTTTATGGCATATTTTTTATGCTATTAGTGAAATCTACAATCAACTTGCACGAGATCTATGGCCATTGAGAAAAAAAACGTGTATGCATGTTAGGGTCATTGCGTCCAATTTTCGTGTTAAGACTATGAGTTCATAGAAAAGCAACACCTTGGCATAATGAGATATGATAAGTAACCAAATAGGGCACTCGTAGAAGCTCCCTCACCCTCTATAGATTCCTTTTATTACAAATATACTAGAGATTATTATTGTTGAAAATATTATTTCTATTATTATTTTAAAAAATATAATATTAAATTAAATAAAATATAAAATTTTTATATACTTATAAGATTACAAACCATACTTTTTCACATTGTACACGATATTGTAAATCCACTCGTGTTTTACACAAATATAAATGAAAAATATCTAACTTATAGTTTAAAATTATATAGGATAAATTTATACACTTTATTCATGATTATTAAAAATATTATACAAAATTAAATAAAATAAATAATTATAATAATTTTATAAGATTGAAAATATTTACCTACTTAAAATTTATAACTTTTAATTAGATATTAATTTTATTAATTATCAATTAACAATACATTATCGCTTTATTATTAAACTAATTCTTATGTTTGTCAAATATATTTATGTTTAAATAAATACTACAAAAATCCCAACATAACTAATAAAAAAATTATCATGTGAAATTTAGTATTTAACAAGGATATATTTGAAAATGTTGACAAATTTCTAATTTGTTAAAATAAATTGAAAGGTGCTTAAACCCCTATATTTACATTTTTTAGAATTTGTATGTATTATTATTTTTTGTTTAAATAACTATAATATACTTTTATATATTTATGTTATTATTTATTTTTATACTTATATGTTTTAAATAATTTTATATATTCATAATATTTTATATAAAATTATATGTATAATTATATAATAAAAATAATATACAAAAATTATATTATATATATTTTTTTCTTGTTATAATTATATAATAATTATTATATAATTAACATTAATTTATTTTTATTGTAATAATAGCTAAATTATATTGTATGATTTTATTATATAATAAAATTTGATATATATGCAGTGGGTTTTATTTTTCTTCTGAATTCCCCAATAGTGGGTTTTATTGTAATAATAGCTAAATTTATTTTTATTTTTCTTCTGAATCATAATAAATCCTGGAATCTATAAGAGATCGTGCACTTGATGAGGCTTACACGCACGATAGACAAAGGGATGGAGAAGAGCGAGTGAGCGTCATTCGTTGCCTTGGCGCGTGCATTTCCAAGAAAGGGAAATGACGGGGAAAGAAGGCAACGATGGAAGCTTGCATGAAACCGGAAAACACCACCACCAAACCCTAACTCCTGATGGTGCTGCATGGTTGTACCCTCTGATTAAAAACGCAGACCCCACAATTGCTCAGTGTTGATGATGACGGTGGTGGTGGTGGCCGCGTTTGTGATGGTGATGATGTGATACTATCTATACGTTGATTTCTTTTTTTTAATCATAAATCCATGAGATGATTAGTGTAAGTAACACCCTCCATTAGGACTCTAAAGCTCTCATTTTTTCCTTTCTCTCTCTCGTGTTTTTCTCCGTCTATCCGAGACTTAGGTTTTGCAATTTCATTCATTTGGTCACATCTGAATACTGACCTGATAGGGGGAAAAGTCATCTTTTCTTCTGCTTTTCCCATTGGCTAGAAGGGGTTGATAGAGAGCGGTGGGCGACTAAGAGGAAGAGGAGATCTTGCAGATATAGAAGATAAATAGAGAAGTGTGTGTCTGTTTGGAGGAAAAGAGGAAAACGATTGGTAGTAGAAGAAGAGAAGGAGAAGTAGAAGAAATAACGTATATATACAGAGAGAGAGAGAGGGGAGAAGAAATTAAGCTAGAGATTATCATGGGGAGGGGGAGGGTGGAACTAAAGAGGATAGAAAACAAGATAAATCGGCAGGTGACCTTTGCGAAGAGAAGGAATGGTCTGCTCAAGAAGGCCTACGAGCTTTCTGTCCTCTGCGATGCCGAGGTTGCCCTCATCGTCTTCTCCAACCGTGGCAAGCTCTATGAGTTCTGCAGCTCATCAAAGTACACTGATCATGCCCATTTGCTAACTCTTTTTCCATACCTATTTTCCATTTTCATATTTACATTTGCTCGATTCGATTTAGCAAGCTCCATACCCACTATTTTACTTTACTAGTTGTGATGCGTGGAATTAAGCCTGTGAAATAGTTCGATTCCATGATTTTATTTTGCAAGATGTTCACTACAACGTTTTTTCCATGGAATTATTTAACATTTTCATATGCATGGAGATCCATCATGGAAGAGATGGAAATAGTTTTGCACATTTAGGGCTACATTCACTTTATTATTGACTGTATCATTCTTCATCAGTATGCTCAAGACCCTGGAGAGGTACCAGAAATGCAGCTATGGGTCCGTAGAAGTGAACAAACCGAACAAGGAACTTGAGGTTCGTATTGTAAATCTACTCACTTCAGTGTTCCTTTTCTCACCATATATATAAAACTATCTTTCGATTTGAAACCTATTTCATTCCCGTGAATCAAGCAATTAGTCTTGAAGAACTTGAATTGAGCATGATATTCTCTTTGTGGGCCATGTTAATCAGGTCAGCTACAGGGAGTACATGAAGCTGAAAGGTCGATTTGAGGCTCTCCAAAGGACCCAGAGGTTATTACGATAAGTCTATTGCCCAAGTATCTTTTTGGATAAACACCATTATGTCAGTTTGTTTGAAAGTCCACTTTTTCTGTGGGGAGATTGAAATATACACTGCTTAATCAGTTTCTTGATATGGAAAGATGGTGGTTTTATTTATTGGGTTTTTCTCCAAATGTTCACGAGTGCTAGTGCACGATTTTCTAAGTCTATCTTGACCAGTTGGTCGATTTCAGTACAAGATTTTGCCATGATCATGATCACTTTGTGGTGGCTTTTCCTCCCCTAAACTTCTGTCTTGGATGTTTTGAGCGTTCAGGAACCTTCTTGGCGAAGAACTGGGCTCTCTCAACTCGAAGGAACTGGAGCAGATGGAGCGGCAGCTTGATTCATCCTTGAAAATGGTCAGATCCACCAAGGTAATTAAAGCCTCTTGATTTTAGGATTAATGTACATCATCCCATGGATATTTCCTTGAGCCCCTTAATGAGATCAACCCCACCCTGACCTCAGACACAGTTTATGCTGGATCAGCTCTCCGATCTTCAGAGCAAGGTTGGTGATCTATAAAATGTAGCTTTCAGAATATAGAGAGATGCAAATTTGTGGACTACTAGAAGTTGATGATATTTACCCAAATGTACAGGAGCAACTACTGATGGAAGCTAACCGAGCTTTAGTAATTAAGGTAATAGCATTTACATCTCAATGTAGTATTCATAAATTTTTTTCAGAGAGGTTGCACAAGTTACCAAGTCTACATGTTGATAAAGTCCATGTCTTGGAATGTTTGGGCTGCAGATTTTTAGCCTATTGGGCAATTACTACATTATTTTTGTAGTAACATTTGCTTGCTTTCAGTTGGACGAACTCTGTGCGAGGAATAATATTCGACCTCCATGGGAGGGTGGAGGAGAACAGGGCCTGCAGTTTGGTTATCATCAGCAGAATACTCAGTCTCAGGGTTTTATCCATCCTCTTGATTGCAACCCCACATTACAGATAGGGTGCTAATTCCTTCCCTTATATTTTACTGCCCAATAAGTTATAGCTGGAAGAGAAGAAAAACGTATTCTTCAGCCACTTTCTGCCAGAAGCCACTGAAAATGCTTAATATAATGAGAATATGTCTTAGCTATGGAAAAGTGTTAAGAGGTTCATCAGTTTTCCAGTTTTCTGTTTCAAGAAAATTTAAACAAAGACGGTATGGATGAAACATGTAGCTGCTTGACAGTAGTTTAACTTGTGAGATAAACTTTCATGCAGTGAATCTATTCTAATATGAGTCAAGTGCATGGTTGAATCTTGCAGTTATAATAACACGGTGGAGTCTGATCAGATGACGAGCGGAACAACTAGCGTTCATCCTCAGCAAGTCACTGGATTTCTCCCAGGATGGATGCTCTGAATTCTCGCCAGTGATCTAAAGAGTCAGTCTTTCCGTTCCTCATAATGAGACTTGAACTCATCTTATTCTCTGCATAAACTATTATAAGTACTGTAAGACTGAAAAGCTACTTCTATTTAACTGATAGTTCCTTTGCCATGCCAGACTGGTGCGTGTATTAGTAATATCTGTCTTTCATAAGATCCAAACAGAAAGTCATAATGGTTTTGCTGAATTTAAATTTAATCTCATGGGCCTAGAGAAGGTGCCAACCTCCATGCTCTTCTCCTCATGCATGGCTAGTGTGGATCTCCCACACTGAGGGTGTAAGAAAAAATCGGAAAATGAAACAAAAAATGGAAACCAGATTGTTCTACAAAATCCGACTGATTTTTTAAGTGAAGAAAAAATACCCGAATGAAAAAGCAGTAAGTACAATACCAGCCCAAAATCATCGAATTGCAATTACTTTCGTGGGTTAGTAATTGTAATAATATTTTTATAATATTATTTTTATGTTCATCTTAATTATAATCTTAATACTAATGTGGATTAGGTTTGTCACTCGACTGGAAACTGTTCCCATCATTTTTTTAATTGAAGCTTGGATTCAAGATGAAGTTTGTCAAAACGAAATTACATTCATCCAAATGATGTTGTTTTATAATTTTGAATGAAAAAAACAACCTTACACTACCAAATTTTCTTTGTAATACTCCCATCCAATTATTAAGTTTTAGTGACATCATAACTGTCATACGGCTATTTTATAAATTCCCATTTTACCCAATTAGACGAGAAAATAAAGTCAAACCGTAAATGCTAAAATTGGAACAAATTTAAAAAATTAAACCTATTCAGCATCCGTTTAAAAATAAATTTTAGACATTTGTGTTAAAGTGACTATAACGTTTACCCGAAGTAACTCTTTGATTAGAAATTAGGGGTCGAAAACATTCGATTGAGGATAAATTCAAATAGAGATTGAACTATAAAAAACTGGACAATTTTTACAAATAGTTTTACAAATTGAAATAGACATTATTGAGTCTAATTAATATAAAATTAATCAAGATATTTAAAAAAATAATTTGGATAAATAATTAGTTAAATTAAAGATAAATCAATTAAGAAACGAAAAAAACTTGGCCGAACAAAAAAAAATCGTTAGAAATCGATACAGAAAATTGTCGAACTAGCCTAGCGCGGAATATGCATTGTCGCGTGACACCACCATGCCCCACCCCTCCACCAAGTAAAAATTTGAAAACTCCATTTGCTTTCTGCTATTTATAGCATCTCGGCCTTTAATGGAAATACAATTGCAAGTAATAGGGCTATATTTTGATAAAAGGAATGCATGAACAAGTAGCTCATTATGTTTAGAAAACAACCATAAAAGGCTTTACTTCACTATAGCTGATCACAAGAATCCTTTTTTATAAATGAGATAACTTTTTTTTTCCAACAATCAAATTAATTTATTCAAGTGTTATTAGAATTCTATTTGAATAAACTTTCCAAATTATCTAGAATAGACAACCAACTACCCTATCAATATTGGCATGATAAAATGTGACATTATGCTTTGATGACTATAAATAGAACATTATGTTCTTAGGCCATTTATGATAATATGGATATTTAAACACGACCAAAAAATTTTTTACACACCTCTTGGTACTATTTTTCAAATTTCATTGGACTATTAAATTTTATATAAGTATTGTTATCAAATAAATTGATAAAAATCTTAACTAACATTTAATTATGATAGAATATAGTAAAATGATATTTATAGGCTATTATAACCTCTGTTTAAATTTATTCAAGTGTCTATTAAACCATGTGGGAGTCAGATTTCTAATTGCACTAGTCCCACCCACTGAATTACTATCTTTGGTGAGATTCCCACATTGGTCCAATTTTTGCACTATTCCGACATGATTTAAAAAATGACCCTAAAAGGTACTACTCTAGCTAGCCCTAAGTGGGCATAGACTATGACGACCTACAGGAGACCTCACAGACCTCATATATATATATATATATTTCATAATTTTTGAGAAAAAAAATGTTGAGTATCAAAAGTTAGAGGCTAGAATACAATTTTGAAAAGTTAGATGACAATTTAGGAATAAGAAATCTTAGGGGTCTCTATGAAGATTTAAAGAAGTTCTAGGGAAAAATGAGAAATAATGAAAAAAATTGAGATTCAGATGAAGAGTTTTAGAAGCTTAAAAACCTAAATGCAATATTAAGAAAAGTTTAAGGGAAAAAGTATAAATAGTGAAAGTTGAGCTTCTAAAAGTGAATTTTGGGAACTGATTGACACAAATAAGACTAAATGGAGTATGAGTATCTAAAATAAAGACTTTTGAAGTATAAGGTATCTAAAAAAAGAGTAAGAGAGCATAAAAGCAAAATGATAATTTTGCCAATGTTAAGTACTAAAATACACATTTGAGAAATTTAAGTATATAAATGGAAAACTTACATGTTTTTGTCATTTTGGTAAATGCAACCAATTGCGGGAATAAACTTAGATTTGTGAAAAAAAAAGATAGATAGGGGTTAAACTAATTGGGTTCATCCACACACAAGTTTAGCAAACCTAGTTCTATGGGAAAAATTGTAATTTTTGAAAAAAATACGAGATGGTACCATAATATCCATGAAAAACCAAATCTGACCTTTAGTTATATGATTTGATTCATGTATAGTAACCTAACACTATCATATGTAAATCACACATCTCGAGAAAAGTGAAAATATGTTGGGACAAATAAATTCCAATTAAAATGGTGAGTGATTATTGACAACGAGTCAAATTAGACTAATTGCTTTACTTTACAACTTTCTAAGAAATCTATGAATATGTATGTATATGCTTTTGAAAAATGTTATAAAAATTAGATGAAAACTAAATGGATGCATGATCACATAAGAAAGATGATAAACAAAATTGTTTATTGAAAAGAAGGGCTAAAAGCCTTTGAGAATCAAAGTCATGAAATAAAATTATATGAATTTAGGGAGCAATGATCTTAAGCAACATGTGTAATAGAGTTGGTCAATAGAGAACCAAACTCCAAGAACACGCGATCTATTATTATTGCTACTTGCATCTTTGTCAAAAATAGCATTATGACTCTTATTTAAAAACTATGTATGTCAAAGAAGGGAGTAAATACAATATTAAGAAAATTTTAGGGGTAAAGGTGTAAATAGTGAAAGTTAAGCTCCTAAAAGTGAATTTTGGGAATCGAGTGACCTAAATAAGACTAAATAAAGAATGAGTACCTAAAATAAAAACTTTTGAAGTCTAGGGTATCTAAAAAAAGAGTATGGGAGTGTAAGAGCAAAATGATAAATTTAACAATATTAAGGATGTCACGCCCCGACCCGATTTGGTCAGATGCCTGTGATCAACCCGCCACTCTCCCGATTTATTAAAGGGTTTCCTCTTATTATAAACCATAAAGAGTAAGACATCCTTTTAACCTGTACCTTTTCCTGGAATAACATAAATTAAAACTGCATACTATTTTAAATTTATTATACCTGTTTTACAGGCATCTTAGTAGATGATCTTTAAGGGTAGGCTTTCCGAAATTTCCTAAAAGGGATATAAGGGAGGGGCGAGTACGACTACTCAGTGAATGGGTTTTCAAAACTTTTAACTTTTAGGAAAAATAATTGTATTGGAGTGTGCCAAACTCCATTCTTTAAAAAATCCTTTCCTTTCAAATCTTGATTTTTGTGACCATTTCTTATTAATCATGGTGTGTCATCACCCAACACACATCCTTAATCATGAAGGTCAAACACACATTCATAGGTCAGTCCGTCCATTGAACCCACTTGTGGTGTCGGAGCGACTTTACCGGCCACCTAGATAGAATTACGTCCACTTCTACCCTGAGATTGAGTGGATGTTCGCGACATCTGACCTTCAATCCCGAAATCAATTCTTTGTATTCGTATGAGGACATAGACCTCATCTCATCCCCACCACGGTCTTATGCGCTTGGTGCTACTCCAAATTTTGCACGGTCACCTGGTACGACAAACTGCCCTTATACTCACCAGGTCGTCCAGGGCCCTTAGGACGTATCAATATTCCTCTTGGGCGTTTTGATGGTGTTGTAATCACAATGCATGCACAATCAATATTTTCACATTATGCCATATAATCTGTGGTGCCACTAGTCCAACGGCCCCAACCTTCAACTCAACCTACAACTGTCTACCTTGATTGGTCTGTCGACCTATCATGTCACACTACCGCTAGTTGACTGAGCATGTGAGCTTTGCCTTGGTACCATGGCCAAAAAATTTGTTTATTAAAGTTTTATGGCACATATCTCATGTTTGTTTATGAGCTCCTGCTCGTGCCCACTGGCCTATGGTCCACTTGTTTGAGATTTTTAAAACCGGGCATAATAGCCCCCAAGTTCCAAAACCAAGGCCCCCGGCCTATAAGAGCTATTCGAGCTCCCGTCAAGAAGGTGTCCCAAATCATTTAAGCATTGGCACATAGTTTCATCATACCAACCAGGCATGATCTAATTACCATATGTAAGTAGTTTTTCCGCGTTATTTTCACATCACTTTTCTAAGTTGTGATGTTTAAAATACCACTAAATAGTGGGTTTTCATTTCGAGGTGCTTATCATTCCCAACCGGGTATGATATAAAATCCCACTCACCCGTTATTGCAGTGAATTTCACTTGACCGGTTCTTTGTGTTCGCACGAGCCAATCCTTGCTAGCATTCCCGGTACTTCATATTTCTACATGATATGAACATCCTTGTTCATTATTCCTTGGCTTAATAGCCTTCATTCATTCCAAATGAATGAAAAAAACTAAACTTTTTATTTATTTGCAATTAGGTCCCTAAAGTTAATTTTCTTTAACTTTAGGTCCCTACTACTGATTTTTCCTCAAATTGAGTCCTAAAACTTTTCAAAATTTATCTTGGGATCTCAATTTATTCAAATTTACAAAAAGGGGTTTAATTTTCCAAATTTCCAATTTGGTCCACAACTTTTCCAAAATTACCATTTTGTCCTTCCTTTACAAAAATGGTAAGTTTCACCCAAAAATTCTAAAATTCCTCAGTTGGCCCTCTAACATTTTTATCATGCCTAATTGACCCTAAATTTTATAAAATTGCTTCTTGGTCCTTTGAATTTTTGAAAATCCCCAATTTTCCCCCAATTTCAACTCCTTGACACAGCCGAATTTGATTTCATCAAATTTACTGATCAAACACATCTAATTGTTGAAATTTTAGTTAAAATTGAGATCCTACATCTTCATACGATTCAATAGAACTTTGAATCGCAAGTTTTGACGCCGTAATAAGCTTAAACGGAGCTTCGCCGGAAAATAGACTGTGGAGAGAGAAACTTCAATTACTCACCGTCGGGGGCACAACGGTCCGAGCTTTTGATCTAGTCAGATAGCTCTCATCCTAAGGCTTATCCTAGAATCAAGAATTGCATCCATTGATGCCGAATTGAGTTAGATTTTCATCATCGAAATTCTGCCAGTTCTCTCTCTAGCATCGGCTGAAAATTGCAGAGGGGAGCCGAATTGGCTTACCTTTCAGTCCTAATTCGGTCGTGGGAGGGCTGAGGAAGTGTTGGGAGGGCTTGGTTTGGCCTGTGAAGGGCTCAAAATGGCCAATTTTAGCTCGGCCGAAATAGGACTGCTTTGGTTCGCCAGAGCTGCTTCACTGTTCCATCACGCTAGCTCTTCTCTGATGACCCTCAGAGCAAATGGAGACTACATTCATGTAGCTGACTTCTCCCCGGTTCTAGAAACCCGACCTCACCTTGTTTGGCTCATAAATGAACTTATATCGGAGCTCTAGTTCAAGCTTCATTGGAAAACTAAGCTATGAGAGAGTGTGTAAACCCCGCCCTTTTGAGTTAAGGAAAGCTGGGAAAAGAACCGGTGAAACCGATAAGAAAACCGAACCGGTTTACAAACCCAAGTTCAAGGGTATATCCTTAGTTTCACATCTTCCTTTTTTTAGGGCAAGATTCTTCCCTTTGAGGTTCATAATCAAGATTTCAGGATTGGGAGTTCTAAGATGCCCATTCATTCCTGTGTCTAGTCATTCTCCTTATCGTTGAAACCCTTAGCTCAGTGTCCTTTCGAGCGCTACGTACTTGCTTTCACGGGTTTCGGTGTTATCACCTTTTTGTCCTATTTTGACCCTTTCCTCATCCATTGTTTATTACAACTTTGGTCCAAATTCGATGTTGACCTTATCATGCTTAACTAACTAACAGTTCCTTAGTTGAGTCATGTCTTTCCTTAGGGCTGTTGGGCTTGCATGTCCCTTATAGCACGACCTACTCCAGAATCTGTCTTTGATCATTAAAATTTTGGAGCACTTACTTAATGGTTGTTCTTAACCTTCCAACCTTTCAGAGGTCGTATAACTTCGTATGGTTGTATATTCTCAACCACCTTTACCATTATTCATCCATCTTGCCTTTGATGTCATGTCTTACATAACCGTGTCGGTTTCCCTTACCTGCTCATCCTTCCCCAACTTCTTTATTGGGTCTTTCCGGTTCTAATTATTGAGTTTTTCCTCATGACTTACTGACACGTAAGGATTCTTCTCTTTTTATGTCCTTTCTCATTTCCAGTGGCGTCCTTTTCTCAAGGACTTTCCTTTTTCTTAATCCATTCTTACTCGCTCGTGATCATTTTCACGATTCTTTATTTCGAGCTAATCTCTTTCGGTCTATGTGTCGATTACTTTGTTTGGGGAAGTTCCCTTCTTACGGATTTTGTTCTCTACTATGTCCCTCACAGTAGAGACTTTCACCTTAGGAGCTACATGCTCCACTTTCTTACCATTCCTTGAAAGTTTCTTTCTTCCTTTCTTACCACTCCTTTCTATATTGGGTATTTGCCCACCTTTAATATTCCATTATATTAAAATTCCCATTTCTTCCCTTATTCCTTATATGAGGGACTTCCGGTTATTAGTCTTATTTAGTGTACTCCGCCTTATGCTCATCCATCCACTCTTTAGGCTCCATCAATTGAGCGTAGACCACCACTAGTCTTAATGTCAGTGATCATTCACTTTAATCACTTCTTTACTTGAGGGCTTACTTTTCCAAGAGTTCTTAGATGTGCTTTCCTTTGTCTCCTTTTTATAGGTAGTCCACCTTTTTCTTACTCGTACGACATCTTTTGATGCTATCTCCCTACTTACCCGTCATTTGGATTTAACTTACTCCTTGGGCCCTCATGAGTACATCTCCCTTGTACTTGATCTTTCCATCTCAACTAGAAGATCATTTATGATCTTATCTTCTTTTCCGCTTTTGTTGGTTCCATTACTTTTTAGTTGGGACACATATGTCCTTCCAAGGTTTCCTTCCTTGGTAGGATTTATACTCCTTCCTCCCATAATTCTCTTCTCGTATGTCTTTGAGAACATCTAACCTTAAATGATATCCTTTTATGCAATCCTCTCTTGATTGCCTTTACTCTTGAAAACTTATGTGCACTTCTTTTATTCCCCATCTTTATTCTCACTTGTATCCCAGTACACATCTATTTCTTTTAGGAAGAGCTCACATCATCTTCGTTTTTAAGATCTCTTAATCATCTTGTGAGAGGCTTTCTTAACCTTCTCATGGCTTTTGGTCGTTAATCCTGTTTTAGCCATTGATCTTTTTAAGACTTTCTTTCATCCTTATTTCCCAAAGGTTTTGGCCTTTCCACCTATCCCTTTTTTACTAGAGTTGTGACCTTCACAAGGGTCAGTTCGTTAACTACTTCATTCCTACTATCCCTCCATTGTTTAATTATTTTGAGATAATTGTCTCTTGAGTCTTCTTGTCCTTAATGTCCATCCCATTGTCCTATTTAGGGTGCATCACTTACTACTTCCAGATAGTTCTTAAGGCGTAGTTTTTTCTCCTTAACCATCCTATTGTTATTAGTTATTTCCTTTAGCTAGGTTCCATTCCACTGGTTTCCCTTGGGGCAACCCAATTCTTCTTGTTTTCCTAACTTTTATATATAGGGGCTGTTCCTTAACCCCTTATAGTCCTTATGCTTTTACTACTCCTGCACCTTTTGATGCTTACTTCCTTTACACTGGACTTCACACTCTTCCTCTTCTTCCTTCCCTTAGTTATTGTATGTCCTTCCTATTGAACTCTAGGCAGATTCCTCTAGAATTTCTTTCCTAGTCTTGTTGCTTTGCTACTCCATACTCTTGGTTTTTGTAGGGGAAACTTATTTGGCTATCTTTAAGGTTTGGGTTAACTAGAGGTGACTCATAGTTTTCTTCCTTACTACCCCGATCATTATTTGTATATTTTCATTTCTGTTGTACTTGTTATTATCAAGGAGATTAAATTTTAAATCAAGGAAACCACACTTTCATTCTTTCCAAGAGATAGTTTCTCGCCGTACTCGGCTTATTATAGGAATTTACTACATCCTAGTCCCTTGGGGTCATAGGCTAGGAGTTTGCCTCTAAATAGTTGCGGGATTTATGGTCTGAAGTTTCTAAGGAACTAGTTGAAGTCCATCTATATTCCCTTTGGATTTCCCTTATGGGATGAACTTCATGAATGGCCTCAAGTCCGTACCTTCTCAATACATTTGCCTCACACTCATATGTCCACTTCATCCATTGAGAAGGAATTGAGCAGGTGGGGGGGGGGGGGTACTTGGTGGACTTTCATGAAAGTGGTGTGGGCATCCCAATAGTTGTCCCAAGCCTCTTTCTTAGTGGGAGTCCTCTTTGGTCATTGTGGGGTTGAAGGAGGTGTTGGGCTCCTTGGAGGAGGGTTGGGTTCTTCTTGTCTCGGAGGAGGATAGGTGATGTCTTCTGGCTCTAGTAGGGCTCCTATGAGTTTCCTTTAATCCTTGACCATATCGTTGGGCACTCTCATCTCGCCCTCCAAGAATCGTTGAACATCCACCTCCTAGGGGTAGGCGTCTTTTTCACGATCATGTGTGGGGGTTGGGATCATACGCCATATTTCCTAGGGACTCTCCTTCCTACATGATAATTAAGTTTTCATTAGAGTCATGGCATAGTATTGATAATGCTTCACGGGAACTAGGCTTTGATACCACTCAAGTTGTCACGCCCCGACCCGGTTTGGTCGGATCCCCGTGATCAACTCGCCACTCCCTTGGTTTAAGAGGGGTTTCCCCCTTAATCAAGAGGAGCTAGGCGTACTTTAACATTGTTCCCTATAATAACATAAATCAATAAAAATATGAGATTAAAATAACTTTTAAGCATACCTGACAACATGTTGATTAGGGTGTTTTCCTTAGTCATTTTCTATGCTCTTAAAAAGGGATATGAAAGAGGGGTGAGTTTCTACAACTTAGTGAATGGGTGTTGGGAGTGAGTTTTTATAAACAAAATAGTTTTAATCGGAGTGTGCCAAACTCCTTATTTTCTTTAAAAATCAAATTCTGGTTTTTAAAAGACTTTTTCTTCATTTTCCATATTAGGTATGTTTAACAGTCAACACACGCCCTTCATTAGGAAGGAATCACACATTCACAAGGCAGCCCGGCCAATGCATCCACTTGTGGCTCGGAGTGACTTTACCGACCACCAAGATTGAAGTCTGTCCACTTCTATGCTGGGTTTGAGTGGATGTTCACGACATCCAACCCTTAAACCTGAAATCATCTCCGTGTCTGTATGAGGATAGAGACCTCATCCCAACCCCACCTCGACAAACTGCCCTTATCTCCACCAGGTCGTCTAGTAGCCCTTAGGACGAATCACTATCCCTCTTGGGTGTCTTAATGGTCCTGAAGCTCAAGTGCATGTACAAACAATAGTATTCCACGAAGACATTTATCCTTGGTGCCACTAGTCCAATGGCCTCAACTCTCAACTCGACCTGTAGTTGTTTGTCTAGGCCTATCCGTCGACCTAGCCCCGACGCACTACCGCTAGTCCATCGAGTATGTCGGTCCTATCTTGGTACCATGGAGAAATTACATAATCCATTCATTTAGAATTTTCATGGCTTTAATATATCATGTTTGTTTACGAGCTCCTGCTTGTGCCAACTGACCTTGGGCCCACTGCACGTGATTTTCCAAAATCATGCATTTAGCCCTACAAGTTCTAAACTGAGGCCGCTGGCCTATCTGAGCTGTTCCATCTCCGGTCAAGAAGGTCTCCCAAAAGGTTTAAGCATTGGCACACAGTTAGGGGAGAACACTTATGACAAAAACATCATTCAATTCATCACACCAACCAGGTGTGATGATATCTCTGCTTGCAACTGGCAAGTGAGTTTTCTTCTTCCTTGAAGGAAGTTCTTCATACCAACTGGATATGATTTTCTCTACTTTCAACTCGTAAGTTGGTTTCTTATTAGTTCGCACATCACTCCAACTAGGTGTGATGTTAAAATTCCACATATTAGTGGTTTTTCATTTTCAAGGTGCTCATCATCCCAACCAGATATGATGTGAATAAGCCCACTCACCTAATAACTGAAGTATATCCTTCTCCAGTCAATTTCCACTTCCGCACTACCTTATCCTTGGTTGGTGTTTTGGTCCCATGTGTTCCAACATGATTTGGACACCCTATTATGTTAATATTTGGCATAACAACCTTCGTTTCTCACGTATGAACGACTAGGCCAAAAATTTTTAGTTAATTGTACTTAGGTCTATAAAGTTCATTTTCCTTAACTTTAGGTCCCCAAATGCTAATTTTTCCCAAATTGAATCCTGAAACTTCCAAAAATTCACTTTGGGTCCTCAGTTTACTCAAAATTATTGAAGGGGCTTAAGTTTTCCAAATTCTCAATTTGGTCCCCAACTTTTCAAAATTATCATTTTGCCCCTACTTTCCAAAAATGGAAATTTGACCCCAAATCTTTCCAAAATTGACCAATTGGTCCTCCAACATCTTTTTCATGGCCAATTGGCCTTTAATTTTGGGAAATTGCAATTTGGTCCCTCAATTTTACGAAATCCCCAAATTTCCCCAACATTTTCCCCTAATTTCCCCCTTTCAAATTCGTTGAATTTGATTTCATCATATTGACCATTCAATCAGGGTTAATTGCTTCAATTGGAGGTATAATTGAGTTACTACACATCCATATGATTCAATTAAGCTTCGAATTGCATAAATTGAGGCTGAAATGAGCTGAAACGGAGCTTTGCCGGAAAACTATGCGTAGAGAGAGAAAGATTCGAAAGCTTACCGTTGTAGGTGCATTGGTCCGAGATTTCTATCTGGACAGGTAACTCTTGTCCTAAGGTTCCTCCTATGATCAAGAATCGATACAATTCATATCGAAATGTGGGATAATTTGGTTAGTGAAGTTTTCAGAGTTTCTCTCTCTAACGCCGATTGGAAATGATAGAGGGGGCCAAATTGGCTTACTTTTCAGCTCTATTACGGCCGTATGAGGCTATGGGTGTCTCGGGAGGGCTTGGTTTAGCTTGAGGAGGGCTGAATTTGGCTAACTTCAGCTCAACCGAAACTTGGTAGCTTTGGTCCGTCGGAGCTGTGTCACTATTTGATTCCGTCAGTGCTTCTCCGGCGGTCTCGAATTGAACAAAGATTGTCGTGGGGTAGCTGACTTCTCCCAGAATCTAAAGAACTCGACCTCGCCCTGTATGGCTCAGAAAAACCCCAATGTCAAAGCTCTCTAGTTTGAGCTTCACTAGAAAACTAAGTAGTTGAGAGAGAATGGAGTTTTTAGGTGTGAGGAGGATGAATGGAGAGGAGCTCTTTATAAATGGAGCTCGAGGACTCTACCCAATTGTTTTGTATCTTAATGACGCTCATTCATGACCTAAAATGCCTTGAACGAAGGCATTTCATCCTTGCCGGTGCTTTTCTGTTCATTTGTTGAATGAACAGTGTCGTCATCTGAAGGAAGAAGATGACACTATTCCGAACTGGACTAGACTGGTCTGAACCACGTTCAATGCTTAAACCAATCAGTTCAAGCCCAATTCAACAGAGTTTTTTAAAATTAAAAATTTCTAAATTAATCTAAATTCATTCTCTATCCAATGGTGGCTTCAATTCTTAAATTTAAATATTTTAAGCTACCTAGAAAAATAAATTTAATAATCGATTCAAAAATGGTTCAAACCGGTTCAACCCAGTTCAAATCTGATTCACCTAAATTGGTGGTTTTCTCTACCAATTTGTCCCAAAGTCCTTTTTCATGGTTTTTATGACTATTTAGGCCACTCGGGATTTGTATATTTAACAATTTTTCCTCTCTAATGGGTGTAGTTCATGAACCGGTTCGGTTTTCTCCCTTAGGTTGACCGGTTCTTTCCCCAATTTTCTCATCCTTAAGGGATAGGGTTTACATTTGCGAACCTGGTCCTATGGGAAAAATTGTAATTTTTGAAAAAAATACGAGACAGTAACATAATATCCAAGGAAAACCAAATTTGACCTTGAGCTATATGATTTGATTCATGTATAGTAACCCAACACGCTATTGTATGCAAAACACACATTTCTAGAAAAGTGAAAATCTATTGGGACAAACAAATTTTGATTAAAACAATGAGTGATTATTGGACCAATTGTTGTACATTGCAACTTTCTAAGAAATCCATGAATATGTATGTACGTGCTTTTGAAAAGCGTTCTAAAAATTAGATGAAAACTAAATGTATGCTTGATAACGTAAGACAGATGATACACAAAATTGTTTATTGAAAAGAAGGGCTAAATGCTTATGAGAATCAAAGTCATGAAATAAAATTATATGAATTTAGGGAGTGATGACCTTAAGCAACATGACTAATAGAGTCAGTTAGTTGAGAACCAAACTCCGAGAACATGCGATATATTATTTTTACTGCTTGCATGTTTGTCAAAAATAACATTATGACTTTGATTTAAAAACTATGTATGTCAAAGAATGGAGTAAATACAATATTAAGAAAAGTCAAGAGAAAAGTGTAAATAGTGACAGTTGAGCTACTAAAAGTGAATTTTGGGAACCGAGTGACCCAAATAAGACTAAATAAAGTATTATTACCTAAAATAAAGACTTTTGATAAGTTTGGTAGCGTAAGAGCAACATGATAATTTTTTCAATGTTAAAGACTAATACAAATTTGGAAAAGTTATGTATCTAAGTGGAAAGCTTAGATGTTTTTTGTAATTTTGGTAAATGCAACCAAATGTGGGAATAACCTTAGATTTGTGAAAAAAAAGATAGATGGGGTTATACTAATTGAGTTCATCGACACACAATTTTAGCGAATCTGTCCTATGGGAAAATTTGTAATTTTTGAAAAAAATATGAGATAGTACCAAGATATCCAAGAAAAACCAAATTTGACCCTGAGTTATATGATTTGATTCATGTATACTACTAACTCAACACACTATTGTATGCATATCACACATCTTGAGAAAAGTGAAAATCTATTGGGACAAATAAATTCCGATTAAAACGATGAGTGATTATTGACAACGAGTCTCATTAGACCAATGGATGTACTTTACAACTTTCTAAGAAATCCATGAATATGTAAGTACGTGGTTTTGAAAATTATTATGAAAATTAGATGAAAACTAAATGAATGCATGATCACGTAAGAAAGATGATACATAAAATTGTTTATTGAAAAGAAGTGCTAAAAGCCTATGAGAATCTGGTGTCCACCTCAGTGGAGAGGTTGATCCGCCCAAACACTCGGGTGAACTCCTCGTACAGCCTTTGATGCTCCAAGCTTAGTCCAAGTGGAACTGTCTGGGCTTCTGGGGAAGTTTCCACAGGGATGGGGTGTTGGACAGTGTTAGTGATTGAGACTCTAGTTCTCCTGGTTCCTCTTTTCAGAGCCATCTGTAAATTTTAAAACTTATTCCTCTTAGTTACTACATTGTATAGTCTTGATAATGCATTCAAGGAAACATGTTCTCATACCACCCAAGTTGTCATGCCTCGACCTGGTTTGATCAGATCCCCGTGAGCAACCTGCCACTCCCTTTGGTCTATGAGGGGTTTCATCCCTTTCTAAATCGCAAGGAGTTAGGCGTCCTTTTTCCTGTGTTTCCTAGAATAACATTATATAAAACTGCTTATATTAAAATTTCCGTACCTATCCTTATGGTATCACTGTGAGGGATCTTTATGGTTGGTCTTCCTCTTTTGCTTGAAAAGGGGTAAAGGGAGGGGGTGAGTATCTACAACTCAGTGAGCTGGTGTTGAAAGTGAGTTTTCAAATATTTTTAGTTAATCAAAACCATGCCAAGGTTAACATTGTCCTTTTTAAAGTTTTCCTTAAACTTAGATTTCCAAAACCTTTTTCCATTTTCATATTAGGTGTGTTTAGCTCTCCCCTTGCCTCGAGAAACGTTTAGTAAACAAACATACTCCCTTCACTAGGAAGGGTACACACATTCATAGGGCAGTCCCAGACTGCACCCACTTGGGTACCAACGTGACTTTGCTATCCACACCGATAGAAGTATATCTCTCCTCGAATTGTTCCTAGGTGGGGGTAGTGGAATGCATGCTTCTGATGTTATCCCACCACCTTTTTGCATTGATTTCCAAGAAAAACTCTACCAGGATTACCATATACTCTGGTGAAATCTTGACATATCCCCATGAGTTTCTTGATGTTGGCCAGCTAGTCCATAGTAGCTCTAGCATCCTTCTTTCCTAGAAAGGGCTTACATCCCAGTTAACAAAGGGTTTTGAGGTATTTAGGGATGTAAAATGGAGGAGGAATGTTAGCAGGAGGGGGAGGGGATTGTACTTCCTTGGGCTCGGAGGAATACCTAGCTCCGTATTTGATCAACGAGAAGGAGCAAGACTTCCTCTGACTCCAACAAGGGCTTAACTCTATCTCGGAATATGGGACTAAGTTTAATGAGTTAAGACCCTTTGCCCCTAACCTAGCTGGACCTGTAGATATTTGTCAACAATTTGTGGATAGTCCTAATATGGACATACGAGACTAGATGGGAGTGCTAGGATACCCCACGGATCTAGCATCCATAATTAGTATGGCCCACGAATATAAGCATTTGGTGCAAACCCGATGCCATCGGATGGAGCAGACCAACCGAAAGGAGGATAAAGGCCAAGGCCGCCATGGTGGACGGAAGGAGCAAAGTGGTCCTAAGTGGGGAAACAAGATGGGTTTCCTAAGGAGGAAGGAAGTGCACCCACCTCAAAGGGAGGTTATCCCTACCATACTGTAGAGGAGCCCTCGCTGTCCTAGGTGCCAGAGGTACCACGTGGGAGCATGTTCATCTTGCTTTGGATGTGGAAAAGTGGGGCACTTTGCAAGGGAATGCTCCACTCTTAGGGAGAATAAGCAACGAAACACACATGGACCACCCTAAGGGAACCCAAGGACTCCAAGGTAGGACACCACCCTCATGACAAGGGTACTAGCTAGGTTATACAACCTCACCCAAGAAGTGGCCAGAAAAGACCCTAGTACTGTAGCGGGTACTTTCCAAAACCTCCCTAACCAAAATTAGATAAAACCTATAATTCAATCCTACTTGCTAAAGAAATTCAAAATTTTCTTTCTCTAAAAATGTGCATTTCTTCGATCAGGGTACATACAATTGTGGGGGAGAAAACTCTACGCTCTCTTTCCTTCATCAAGAAAGATCTAGTTCCTGGTCTTCTATTAGAGCTTACCTCCCTAGAACAAAGTCTCAGCATACTCACACCCTTAGGAGAAGGACTGAATAGGGACAAAAAGTTAAAGGGATGTGAGATTATGATTGGAGGAGTAAAACTAGAGGCAGATTTGATCCCATTACCTTTGAGAGAGGTAGAAATAATACTGGGAATGGATTGGTTAAGTACCCACTAAGCCAAGGTGGACTACGAGAGGAAAGTGATAACTTTTCACCCTTCCAAAACACTCAGACTACATTTTCAAGGAGACTGGAGGAAGGGAGAGATGCACTTATTGTCTCATATAAAAGCCCAAAAGATGATGCTGAAGGGTTGCTAGGCTTTTCTTGCAATGGTCATCAATGAGAAGTCAGAGGAGAAAGGACCAGAGGGCATCCACAGTGGTGGAACACTACCCAAATGTATTCCCTAAGGAATTATTAGGGTTAACCCCAAGACGACAACTAGAATTTACTATAGAGGTAATCCCCAAAAAACATCCCATATCCTAAGCCCCCTATCGCATGGCTCCAGCAGAATTGATGTCTCCATGGGGTGCCCAGGTACTATTCGTGAAGAAGAAGGATGAGAGTATGAGGCTATGTATAGACTATTGGAAGTTGAACCAGGTCACTGTATAACTACCCCCTTCCACGGATTGATGACTTGTTCGACCAACTAAAGGAGGTGACCTACTTCTCCAAGATAGACCTTTGGTTCGGATACCACCAGCTTAGGATCCGAGATGGAGATATCACTAAGACCGCCTTTCAGTACCAATACGGACACTATGAATTTAGGGTGATGCCTTTTGGCCTAATAAATGCCCCTGTAGCCTTTATGGATTTGATGAACCGAGTGTTCCAACCTCACTTGGACAAGTTGATGATTGTGTTTATAGATAACATACTCATATACTCACAAACTAGGCTGGAGTACAAGGAACATCTAGCTATCACCTTTGAGACACTACGCAACAATCGTTTATATGCGAAATTCTCTATGTGTGAGTTATGGTTGCAAGAGGTAGGGCTCTTAGGGCACATAGTGTCTAAAGATGGGGTCAAGGTAGATCTAACAAAGGTAGAGGCCATATCTGATTAGAAGGCACCCAAGAACCCCTCCAGAATACGCAGATTTTTGGGATTAGCAAGGCACTACCGACAGTTTGTGCAAGACTTCTCTAAGATAGCAGCCCCTTTGATCCATCTCACAAGGAAAGGAGTGGACTATAAGTGGGATGAAAACTGTGAGAAATCTTTCCTATAGTTGAAGACCCATTTAACAACAGTGCTCATGCCCACTTTGCCTGACCCAAGTGTAAGGGAGTATACAGTCTATAGTGACACATCCGGACAAGGACTCCGATGTGTATTAATACAACAAAGAAAGGTTATCACCTACGCCTCATGACAACTAAAGGTACATTAGAGGAACTACCCTACACACGACTTAGAGTTAGCCGCAATAGTGTTCACCCTCAAGATTTAGTGACACTACCTATACGGGGTTAAGTGTAGAATATATATAGATCACAAGAGTATTAAGTAGTTCCTAACTCAAAGGGAGTTGAATCTCTGCCAGAGGGGATGACTGGAGTTGGTAAAGGACTATGACCTTGTGATAGAATACCACCCTAGGAAGGCCAATGTGGTGCCAGACGCTCTAAGTCACAAGTATCCAACTGAGGCGAACGAGTGACCTACCCTTACTACAGCAGTTGGGAAGGATGGAATGGACCTTGAAGTAGACAAAAAGCAAATGTGCGTAGTGGCTAACGTAGTAGTAAGACCCAGCCTAATGGAGCAAATCAAGGTCCATAAAAAAAAAGGATAAAGAACTTTAACCCTACTTGGATCCAGACAATGAGGGGACCAACCCGGACTACAACCTTCGAGGCAATGGATTGCTAACCTATAAAGGTAGGGTGTGTGTACCTTAAGACAAGGAATTGAAGAGACTAGCATTGGAAGAGGCACATGACTCTGTATATGCGATGCATCCGGGCAGTACCAAGATGTACCGCATCCTCAAACAAGGTTATTGGTGGAAGGGGATGAAAAGGGATATTGTGGAGTATGTAGAATGTTGCTTATCCTATCAGCAGATCAAAGCTAAGCACCAAAAACACACAGGACTGTTACTATAAACCCTATCCTTTAAAGATAAGAAAATCGGAAAAATAACCTATCGTTTCGGAAGAGAAAACCAAACCGGTTCACAAACCTTAACTGATAAAAAAAAGTGTATAATGGGAAATTGACAAATCCCAATTGACTCAAAGAGTTATAAAAATCATGGAAATGAACCTTGGGACAAATGGGAAGAGAAAACCAGACTGTTTCAGGTCGAACCAGACATGAACCAGTTTGAGCCACACTTGAACCGGTTTCTAAATTTATTTTTCTTGGTGGCTTAAAATGTTTAAATTTGGAAATTGAAGCCACCATTAGATAGAAAATGAATTTAGATTAATTTTAAAATTTTTAATAATGAGAAAATCGGTCGAATTGAGCCTTAACCGACCGATTTTCACCATTGAAGCCGGTCGGACCGGTCTGGTCCAGTTTGGAACAGTATCATCTTCTTCCTAAAGATGACAACACTATTCATTACTGTAGAAAACGTATATCTCCGGTGAAGATAAAACCACTCTGTTCATACCATTTCAGGGTGAGGATAAACTTGACTGAAATGGAAAGTGGTCGCAAATGGTCCCCGAGCTCCCTATATAAAGAGCTCCTCTCCATTCATCCCCCACACACCTCAAATCTCCATTCTCTCTCAACTGCTCCATTTTTCAGTGAAGCTTGAACCAGAACTCTGACATAGGCCTTTTTCTCATCCTTAGAAGGTAAGGTTGGATCCTATAAACTTTGGGGGAAGTTAGCTACCTGACAACAACCTCCTTTTGACCCAAGGACAGCTAGAGAAGCGCTGGTGGATTCAAATAGAGAAGCAGCTTTGAAGGACCGATGTTGCCCTGTTTTGGCTGAGCTGAATTCACCCAAATTCAGCCCTCCTTCGGCCAAACCAAATGTCCCCAACATCCCCACAGCCCTCACACGACCTTAATAGAGCTGAAAGGTAAGCCAATTCGGCCCTCCTCAGTCGTTGCTAGTCGGAGTTAGAGAGAGAAAGAAAGTGCTAAAATTTACTAATAAAATTCACCCTCAATTGGAAATCAATTGTAGCAATTCTTGATCCTAGAAGAAACTTCAGGACGAGAGCTATCTTCCTAGATCAAGAGCTCAGACGCCACACCTCCGACGGTAAGCTTTTAAAGCTTTCTCTCTCTACAAACAGTTTTCCAGCGAAGCTTCGTTTGAGATCAATTTTGACCCAAATACTGCAGCTCAAAGCTCATTTGAATTGTATGGATGTAGAAACCAATCAATACCTTCAATTGGAGCAATTAACCCCGATTGAATGGCCAATTTGAAGAAATCAACTTCGGTCAGTTTGAAGGGGAGAAATTGGGGAAAATTTTGGGGAAAATTAGGGATTTCAGAAAATTGAGGGACCTCTTTGTAATTTCCCAAAATTGAAGGCCAATTGGCCATGAGAAATATGTTGGAGGTCCAATTGGTCAATTTTTGGAACATTTGGGGTCAAATTGCCATTTTTGTAAAGTTGGGGACCAAATTGGAAATTTGGAGAACTTGAGTCCCTTATACAATTTTGAGTAAATTGGGGACTCAAAGAGAATTTTGGTAGCCTTGGGACTCAATTTGGGGAAAAGTTGGCATTATGGACCTAAAGTTAAGGAAAATTAAATTTAGGGACCTAAGTGCACTTAATCAAAATTTTTTAGCCTAGTCACTCATACGTGAGAAAACGATGGTTGTTATGCCAATTCTTAATTGATAAGGATGCCCAAATCATGTAGGGACGCGAGTGTGATGTAGTTGAAAATAAACTTTTTGTTAGAAGTGTTCTTCCCTGATCATTTGCCAATGCTTAAAAGATTTGGGAGAACTTCTTGACGAGAGCTAGAATAACTTAGATAAGCCAGAGGCCTTGGTTTTTGAACTCATGGGGCTAAATGCCCGGTTTTGGAAAAACACGTGCAGTGGGCCCAAGGCGAGTGAGCATGAGCAAAAGCTCGTAAACAAACTTGATTAAAGAAAGCCATTAAAATTTCAAATGAAATTGGTTGTGTGATTTCGCCATGGTACTGATTTAGGATGGACAATACTCGATGGACTAGTGGCAATGCGTCAGGGCCAGGTTGACGGACTGGCCTAGACAAACAGCTTTAGGTCGGGTTGAGGGTCAGGGCCGTTGGACCATTGGCTCCAAAGATAATGGCTATATATCAAAACTATTGTTTGTGCATGTACTTGTGGTACGGGACCATCAAGATGCCTTAGAGGGTAGTGATGTGTCCAAAGGGCTACTTGACGACATGGTGGTGATAAGGGTAGTTCGTCGTGCAAGTCAGTCTGTATGCTCGGAGTGGCATCTTGCGCTTGAGACTTGGGTGTGGTCGGGATGAGATCTCTATCCTTATACGACACAAAGTATTTTGGGTCTAAGTGTCGAACGTCTGGGATGTTCATTCAGACTTCAAGTAGAAGTCAGGGACTTTTATGAAGGTGGATAGTAAATACGCTCTAATCCACAAGTGGGTGCAGTCGTTGTAGCTGCATCTCGCAAATGAGTGTACCCTTCATAATGAAGGGTGTGTGTTGTTTGCTAAATAGCTCTCGTGGCAAGGGGATGGGCTAAGAAAGCTAAACACACCTAATGTGGAAAAAGGAAAAAGGTTTCAAGATTTGAGAATCCTTGAAAAAAGGAATGGTAAACCTTAGAAAAAAGTTTTGGAAAAAGAAATAAAATTTTAGGAAACCCTTTTTAAACGAAAATGTTACCCTTGGCAGGGTAAACTAAAGATTTTTTGAAAACTCACTCCCAACACATGCTCACTGAGTTGTAGAACTCACCCCTCCCTTTTTACCCCTTTCAAGTAACCGAGGAATAACCAAACTTAAAGATCTCCCTTATTGGAACTATAAGATAGGTATGTTTATTTTAAGATATTCAGTTTTGTATAATGCTATTCTAGGAAAGACAGAAAAAATGATGCCTTACTCCTTACGGTTTAAAAGAAGGGTGAAACCCTTCATGGACCAAAGGGAGTGGCGGGTTGCTTATGGGGATACGACCAAACCAGGTCGGGGCATGACAACTTGAGTGGTATCAGAGCCAAGTTTCTCAAATACATTATCAAGATTATATAACGCAATAATGATGAGAAATAAGTTTTAAAATTTACAAATGGCTCCCAAGAGAGGAACTAAGAGAACTAGAATCGTAGTCAGTGATGCTGCCCAAAACCCTATCCCTATAGAAACTCCTAGAAAAGCCCCAATAGGTCCACCTGGACTAGGCTCGAAACATCAAAGGCTTTATGAAATCTTCACCTGAGTGTTTGGAAGGCCCAAGTAGACTCCCGGGGTGGACACCAACTCCCAAGTTGAGCCCGAGGAAGTACAGTTCTATCCCACTTATGTTATCATCCCCCCTCTAATTGATATCCCCAAATACCTCAAGACCCTTCGTCAATTAGGATGTATGTTGTTCCTAGGGGAGAAGGATGCTAGAGCTGCTATGAACTAGCGGGCCAGCATTAAGAAACTTATGGGAATAATCAGGATCCCACCAGAAGAAATGGTGATCCTGGCATAATTCTTCCTGGAAGCTAGTGTGAAAAGGTGGTGGGACAACGTTAGGAGCCTACACACCAGAACACCCACCTTGGAGCAATTCGAGGAGAGGTATTCAAAGGAATACTTAGCTCCACATTTGATCATTGAGAAGAAGCAATGATTCTTCTGACTCCGACAAGGATTCCACACCATCTCAGAGTATGAGACTAAATTTAATGGATAAGGCCTTTTTATCCAAATTTAGCTAGACCAACAGATATCTACCAACTATTCATGGATGGTCTCAACATGGATGTACGAGATCGGATGGGAGTACTAGGATGTCCCATGGATTTGGCTGCCATCATCAGCATGGCCCGTGAATGTGAACATCTGGTACAAACAAGAGTTGCCGGATAGCCGGCCGGAAGGAGAATGAAGGCCAAAAGAGCCAGAAAGGTCAAAAGGAGCCAGATGGGCAGTGATGGGGGACAAAAATGGGGTTCTTTAGGGAAAATGAAGTATATCATGCCCAAAGAGAGGCAAGTACAACCACACAAAGGAGAGCCCCCTATTGCCCTATGTGTCGGAAAAGCCATGAAGGGTCATGTCAAGCATGCTTCGAATGTGGACAACTTAGACACTTTGCAAAGAGCTGCCCAACCCTTCGAGGCAATACACAACAAAGTACCCATCAACCACCTCAAGGGAACCCAAGGGCACTAGACGGGGGGCAAGACATAACCACTACATCGAGGGTACCAACAGGAGTATGCAACCTCAACCAAGAGGAAGCACGGAAGAATCCTAGTACCGTAGCTAGTACTTACTAAAATTCTCCTGGACAAATATAGCTAAAACATGTAATTCGTTACCATTATAATAAATTAAAGTTCTATTCCCTACAAAAATAAACCTACGATGAGATATAAGTAGGAGAAAAATCAAATGACATACCCCCCAAATTTCTAAAGAGAGGGAAATGAGAAGGATGGCATCTAAGGATGTTATGAAGTAGATTTGACATTAGATGCCCTCAAGGGTAGATGAAAAAGGAATTCCGAGAGAGAAGGGGAAGAATCCTCCCAAGGAAGGAATCTTTAGGGAGGCATACATGTCCCAACTAAGAGATTGTCACGTCCCGACCTGGTTTGGTCAGATCCCCATGATCAACCCGCTACTCTCCTAGTTTACTAAGGGTTTCTCATGTTTATTAACTGTGAGGAGTAATGCGTCCTTTAAACCTTGACCTTTCCTGGAACAACATAAATCAAAACTACACAAAATTTTAAACTATTCATACTTGTCTTACAAACACTCAGGTGAACGGCCCCGACCCTCACTCAACTTGCAGCTGTTTGTCTTAACTAGTCCGGAGACCTGTCATGTCGCACTACTGCTAGTTGATTGAGTATCTCAGTCATGTTTTGTTATCATGGCCAAATAATTCATTTACTTAAGTTTTCCTGGCATATAACTCATGTTTGTTTACGAGCTCCTACTTGTGCCAACTGGCCTAGGGCCCACTGTTCGAGATTTTCAAAATTGGGTATAATAACTCCCAAGTTCCAAAACCGAGGCCTCCGGTCTAACAGTGCTATTCAAGCTCCTATCAAGAAGGTCTCCCAAATTTTTTAAGTAGTGGCACACAATTAGGGGAAAGCACTTCCTATAAAATATATTTTAACTGTCCATCATACCAACCGTGTATGAGGACATCTCCACTCATAACCGATGAACGAGTTTCCACTTCCTTTGAGGAAGTTTCATCAAACTACTTACAACAGATAAGTAGTTTTTCCGCATGATTTTCACATCACTCCTTTCAGGTGTGAAGTTTAAAATACGACTTAGTAGTGGGTTTTCATTTTTGAGGTGCTTATCATCCCAACTCGGTATGATATAAAAATCCCACTCTCCCATTAATGCAATGAATTCTTCTCTACCGGTTCTTTGTATTCACGTGAGCTTGTCCTTGCTGGCATTCCCGATACTTCATGTTCCTACATGATATAAACATCCTTGTTCATTATCTCTTTGCCTAATAGCTTTCATTCATTCCAAATGATTGAGAAAACCAAAATTTTCTTTTATTTGCAATTAGGTCCCTAAAGTTATTTTTCTTTAACTTTAAGTCCCTAATGCCAGTTTTTCCTCAAATTGAGTCCCGAAACTTTGAAAATTCACCTTGGGACCTCAATTTATTCAAATTCACAAAAGGGATTTAATTTCCCAAATTTCCAATTTTTGTCCCCCAACTTTTCCAAAATTACAATTTTGCCCCTACTTTACAAAAATGGTACGTTTTGCCCCCAAAATTCCAAAATTTCCCAATTGGTCCCCCAACCTCTTTACCATTCTCAATTGGCCCTCAATTTTATGGAATTACACTTTAGTCCCTCGAATTTTTGAAGTTCCCAAATTTCCCACAATTTTTCACCCAATTTTAACCTTCTAATTCAGCCAAATTTGATTACATCTAATTGACCAATCAAATGAGTTTAATTGTTGAAATTGAAGTTAGATTGAAGTTCCTACAACTTCATAAAATTCAATTGCACTTCAAATCGCACAATTTGATGCAGAATGAGCTCAAATGGAGCTTCATCGGAAAACTGGATTTAGAGAGAGCTTCAAAAGTTTACCGTTAGGGGTGCAACGCTACGAGCTTTTGATATGGGTAGATAGATCTCGTCCTGAGGCTCCTCCTAAAATCAAGAATTGGATCAATTGATGCCAAATTGAATGAGAATTTAGTCATCAAAATTCTACCGGTTCCCTCTAGCACTGATCAAAATTTACAGAGGGGAGCCAGCTTGGCTTTACTTTTCATTCTAATTTAGCTGTAGGAGGGCAGTGGAGGTGTTGGGAGGGCTTGGTTTGGCCTGAGAAGGGCTTGAATTGGCCAATTTCAGCTCGGCCATGATAAGACAGCTTCAGTCCGCCGGAGCTGCTTCACTGTTCCATCACGCCGGCGCTTCTCCAGCAACCCTCGGAGCAAATGGAGACTATATGTGTAGTTGACTTCTCCTCGAATCCAATGAACCCGACCTTGCCTTGTTTGGCTCAGAAAAATGTGCAAGTCGGAGCTCTAGTTCGAGCTTCACCAAAAATTGGAGTAGTTGAGAGAGAATGGAGTTTTAAGGTGTGGAGAGGATGAATGAGGAGGGGCTTTTTATATAGGAAGCTTGGGGACTTCTTGGTCATTTTATTGGTGCCTTAATGGCAGTCATTCATTGCCTGAAACTACCTCACCGGAGACTTTTCAGCTTTGTCGGCATTGCACGATTTTTCAGTGAGTAAACAGTGCTATCATCTGAAGGAAGAAGACGACATTATTTTGAACTGGACCGGATCGGTCCAAACCGGGTTCAAAGCTTAAACCAGCCAATTCATCCCCAATTCGAACGAATTTTTCAAATTTAAAAATTTCTAAATTTATCTAAATTCATTTTCTATCCAATGGTGGCCTCAAATCAAATTTGAAATTTTTAAACCACCTATAAAAATAAATTTAGCAATCGATCCAATAGTGGTTCAAACCAGTCCAAACTGGTTCAATCCGGTTCAGATCTGGTTCACCAGAACTACTTTGGTTTTCATCTCCAATTCATCCTTAAGTCCTTTTCCATGACTTTTGGGACTCTTTGGGTCACTCGAGATCCATAAATTTCCCAGTTTGCCCTTTGTCTATCGGTTCCGGTTCATGAATCGACTTGGTTCATAAACCGATTCAATCCAATTGGATTCGATTCATCTAAATCAGTCTAGTTTTTCTCTTCCAATTTGTCCTAAGGTTCTTTTCCAAGACTTTATGAACCCTTTGGGTCACTTGGGAGTTGTAAATTTCACAAATTGCTCGTTCTCTGATGATCAGGTTTGTGAACCAGTTCAGTTTTTGTCACTCAGTTTAACCGGTTCTTTTCCCAGTTTTTCCTTAACTCAAAAGGGCGAGATTTACAACTCTCCCCTTCCTTTAGGAGTTTTATCCCCAAAACTTAGTTAGCAACCTTTGCATGAGGAACAATTTCCTTTGATGTCAACTTGGTGTTTGATTAACATGCAAACTCTTCTCTTGTTCTTTCGATTAGCCATTTTTACATCATTCACTTAAGGGATTTCTTTTCCTTTATATTATTTACTCCCTCCATGGAGTTTATCATAACTAAACATACCTTACTTAATGGTATATTCTTAGATTCACATCTTTCTTTGCTTAAAGCAACATTTTTCCCGAGGTCCTGTACTCAGGATTGGGAGTTCCAAGATACCTAACCATTCCTGTGTCTAGTTAACCTCTTGGTCATTGAAACCCTTATCTCAATGTCCTTTAGAGCATTACATACCCATTTTCACGGCTTTCCTTGTTATCACCTTTTCATCCTATTTCGACTCTTCCTTCATCCGTTGTTCATTACAATTTCAATCCAAATTTTATGTTTGACCTTGTCATGCTTACTAACTGACTCTTCCTTATTTTGAGTCATGTTTTCCTCGAGACTGTTGAGTTTACATGCCCCTTACAGCATGACATTTTCTAGATCTTGTCTTTATGTCCATTAGATTTCCAGAACGCCTCTTTTAGGGTTATTCCCAACTTTTCAACCTTTCAGGGATTGTATAACTTCATTCCTCTTTTCTTTTGGTAGTATTCCTCGACTACATTTACCATTATCCAATCAACTTATAAAATTGTGTCGGTTCTCCTTACCCACTCATCCTTTCTCAACTTCCTTATTGATTTTTTCCAGTTCCAATGATTTGGTTTCCAAATAGTTTACCAACAAGCTGGGATTTCCAAACTTTTCCTTTATTACCTTATTATGAGTAGTCCACTCGTTCTTACTTGTCACAGTATCTTTTGATGTTAACTTCCTATCTACTCGCTAACTTATTTCCTTGGTTCCTCCTAGTATGCTTTCTTGGTTCTTTCACCTCAGTTTGCGCTTCATTTGCAAGTTTATTTCTTTGTCCCTTTCACTTGGTTCCATTATCTCTTAGTTGGGATACATTTGCCATTTTCGGGGCTTCCTTCCTTGGTAAGATTCTTTTCCTTTCTCCCGAATTTTTTTTTCATTCGTTCTTTGGAAGTATCAAATCATTAAATGACATCCTTTGATGTCGTCCTTCCCATGCACCCTTCCTAGGAAATCTAGCGGTACATCCTTGTACCATTTCCTTAATTCTACTTGTATTCTCCACAAGTTTTCTTACTTGGGAAAATTTTAGACATGATTTGTTTCAAGACCTCTTTGTGCGATGCTTACTTAATCTTTTTTTGGCTTTGAGTTAGGTCGTCAATTTGGTCTTGGCTATTAATCTCTTCTATCCTTCTTTTCCAAATGTTTGACCTTTCCATCTTTCCTTTCTTTACTAGAGCTTAATCTTTGCCCCTCACGAGGGTTAGTTTGTTACCTACCTCGCCTCTACTATTCACCTTGTCTAATTCTCTTGAGGCAGTTGTCTCTCGAGTCTTCTTGTCCTTAATGACCCTCCCATTGCCCTTTTTAAGGTGTATTCCTTACTACTTCCCGGCCCTCCTTAGGGCGTCGTTCATTCTCCTTGATTATCTTGTTGTTACGATTTACTTACTTCTGCTATGTTGGTCCGAAACTCCAATTTGACTTCCCAGCTTTTTCCAAAGGAAGTTGTACTTGCAATCTCAAGACATCTCATTTATCGTCAAATGCTCGGCTTGTCTTCTCTTGTGGATGCACTCCCTTCTTTGTTCCTTGTTGGAAATTTCTTCTTTAAGAGAGAATTCTCTTCAGCTACCTTTTGTTTTGTTTGTGGTTTTATCGAGGTCCTACCTTTAGCCCTTTTTCCTTCCTACCACTTCGCTAAGATCTTGAAGAGCTTCCTCCTATCTATGGTTGAAATTACGAGTTGAGTCGTGTTTCTTAGGATGGTATCCTTTCGGATTTCCTATAGCTGTGAGGGCGTCATTCTTGGAAAGTATTGTTCTAAATCTTAGAGGTGTGGAACAGTCCTTCACTTCATGTACCTTGTAATAGGTTGTTTCCTTGCCCAGCTGTTACTCCAAGAGTTCTTCTAGACTTCTTACCATGACTGTTTTCTTGTCATGCCTTCTTTGCCTAATAATCTCCTTGATTCGTTCCTTTATCCTTGATCACCGTAGTGTCTAGGGAATCACAATTTTGTTTGGTAACTTTTCTTGGGGCCATCTTTCTAGCAAGATTACATCCTTTGAGAGACAGGGTTTTTAGGAATTGAGAGTACTTCATTAATAGAAGAGTACAATATGTTGGGGGTTTTAGCCCTTTTACACAAAGTGGTCAAAAAATAAATATGGAGCTACGTGATTCTTGATAAGCACCCTCCTAGGTAAGGTTATATGCCCTTTTGTTGGCATTTATAGCTTCATGCTTAGCTTCTTTCGTACTTAGAGTTGTGCCCTTAATAGGTCCTAACACCATTCTCCTGGATACTTTCCCATTTGTTCTTTTGAGATTTCTACCATGCCTCAGGCATTGGGAAGCTTCTAGGGTTGTCTTCCTATGAGGACAGGGTATTGAGTAAGGTCATTCCTAGTTTTCTTGGTTCCTCTCCTTGGAGCCATCTGAAAATTTTAAGATTAATCCTATTAGTTACTATATTTTCTAGTCTTAATTATGTATTTGTGGAAACAGGCTCTAATACCACTCAAGTTATCACACCCCAACTCGGTTTGGTCGAATACTCGTGATCAACTTGCCATCTCCCAGTTTACTATGGGTTTCCCTTGTTTATAAACCGTGATGAGTAACGTGTCCTTTAAACATGCACCTTTCCTAAAATAACATAAATAAAAACTGCACAAAATTTTAAACTATTCATACCTGTCTTACAGGTGCATTAACTGGTGGTCTTTGGGGTATGCTTTCCAGGGATACTTGAAATGGATATAAGGGAGGAGTGAGTACAACAACTCAATGAATGGGTTTTCAAATTTAACTTTTAGGAAAAATATTTGATTTGGAGTGTGCCAGACTCATTATCTCTTTTAGAAACCTTTCATTTCAAATTTTAGTTTTTATCACCATTTCTTATTAACCACGATGTGTCATCACCCAATACACATCCTTCATCATGAAGATAAAACACACAATCGCAGTCTAGCCCGTCCACTAAACCCACCTGTGGCATCGGAGCGACTTTACCGGCCACCTAGATAGAAGTACGTCCACCAGTGGATGTTCGGGACATCTGACCCTCAACCCCATAACAATTCTTTGTGTCCATATGAGGACATAGACCTCATCCTGACCCCAACCCGGTCTCATGTGCTTGAAGCTACGTCGAGCTTCGCAAGGCTTCTAGTACGACTAACCACCCTAATATCCAAAGATCGTCTAGGGCCCTAGGACACATCACTACACTGTTGGGCATCTTGAACGTCCCGTAAATATAGTGCATGCACAATCAACATTTTTCACATGATGCCATATAATTTGTGGTGCCATTGGTCCAATGACCCCGACCCTCAACTCAACCTGCAACTGTTTATCTTGACTAGTCCGGAGACCTATCATGTCGCACTGCCACTAGTTGACTGAGTATGTCGATCATGTTTTGGTACTATGGACAAACAATTCATTTACTTAAGTTTTCATGGCATATAACTCATGTTTATTTACAAGCTCCTGCTCGTGCCAACTGGCATAGGGCCCACTATTTTTAAAATCGGGCATAATAGCCTCCAAGTTCCAAAACCGAGGCCTCCAGCCTAACAGAGCTATTCGAGCTCCCGTCAATATGGTCTCCCAAATTGTTTAAGCACTGGTACACAGTTAGGGGAGAGCACTTACGACAAAATATATTGTAACTGTCCATCATACCAACTGTGTATGAAGACATCTCTACTCATAACCGATGAACAGGTTTTTCACTTCCTTCGAGTAAGTTTCATCATACCAACCGAGTATGATCTACTTACAACAGATAAGTAGTTTTTTCGCATAATTTTCACATCACTCCTTTCAGGTGTGAAGTATAAAATATCACTTAGCAGTGAGTTTTCATTTTCGAGGTGCTTATCATCCCAATTAGGTATAATATAAAAATCTCACTCACCTGTTAATGTAGTGAATTACTCTCGACCGATTCTTTGTATTCACATGAGCTTATCTTTGTTGGCGTTCCTGATACTTCATGTTCCTACACTATATGAACATCCTTGTTAATTATCTATTGGCCTAATAGCTTTCATTCATTCTAAATGAATGAGAAAACCAAAATTTTTCTTTATTTGTAATTAGGTCACTAAAGTTATTTTTCTTTAACTTTAAGTCCCTAATGTCGATTTTTCCTCAAATTGAGTTCCGAAACTTTTAAAATTCACATCGAGACCTCAATATATTCAAATTTAAAAAAAGGGGTTTAATTTCCATAGTTTTACGGTCGGCCATCTTATTATTACTATTACTATTCCATTATATTAGTCATATCAAAATAAAGTAATGTATTAAGTGGTCCATTTTGGTTTCATTTTTTTTCTTTACTCTATAGATAGAAATTAATAGATATAAATTATCGTAATACGTAATATTAACTGAATTTTTTTTGTATCTTCATAAAAATCTTACTTAAATATATTAATAAAAAATTTGTAATATATTAATAAAAAATTTGTAATTGTAACTTAGTTATACTTGTATCATTTGACCAATTTGAACTTCTTGATTTGAATAGGTGAAGTGTTGAAAAAAATGATTGAGAAAAATTAAGAATAAAAAATTTTATTTTTATTTTCCATATCTTGATTTTTTATTTATTCAAATAGTGAGATTGGTATATGAGTAGGAGGTTTTCAATTAAATAACTATTTGAATCATTTATTCTGACTATTTGATACTTGAAGAAGTACGAGATCATTAAAAATATCCTATTAGTTTATTTGAAGATGGAATGTAGATTTAAGAAAAAACAGTTTTTATTCGTAATAGTTAGAAATTATGTATAAATTAATAAAAAAAAAGACATTAAAATTTTATTCTTGAGAAGATTTCATTACTTGATTAGATCATATAAAGGAAGAAAATATATATATAGATTTCTATGAAACCATCGAATAAATGACTATTCATGATTCCCTAATGGAATTAATTACATAGATATATTAGTTTCAAACTAGAGAAATGTTATGGTAAAACTTCGTTTGAAACGATTTGGTAAAAAGTAGCGTGCGACTTGATAGACATAATCAGTTGTAAATTTTTACACCCACCATTTTTTATTTTATAGCAATAAAAGTGCTCTTGGCTCAATATCCTTTGTTCTGTTCTAATAAAAACTCTCATTTTTATTGGGGTTAAATAATGTAGGTGAGTAGAAAGTATTAATTCATTTATAAGGGGCAAGGATCTAAGGTTAGTGCCAATTAATAAGTTGGAACAACTTCTTAAGGCAATTTTCAATCTAGTAGCAATCCAAAGGATCTAATTCAAGCAGGTTTCAAATAAAAAAAAAGAAATTTTGTTGGAAGTGTTTAATCGGAACATGAAAACGAAATTAAATTGGTCCTAGTTACTCTTCGGGATGAAGTGGAAGATGGGAGGAGATTCTTGAACGAGAAAAAGGACCCAATGACTTCAAAAGAATTGAACGAGTAGTCATATGAAGCAAAAATCTCATGTACGGTTTTGTAGAGTGGTAATAAGGGTGACTTATATGTCAACTTTTCCACTATCACCCCAAAAAATCAAACTCTGCCTTACGTAAAGTTGTCATAGTACGATTAACTTCTGTTTTATTTTTCAATTACGATTAACTTCTGTTTTATTTTTTAATTATTTCTTCAATTAAGTAAAATAAAAAAAATAGTCAAATACTAAATAATAATAAGAATTATCTTATCCCATTCGAAAGGATCGCATCTCATAATTATCTATAGCTGTTTATATCACTAGCATGACATCTTGATGAAATGGTGGAGGAAAACGGGATAAATGACTGATACTACTGGAAGGATTCCTCTTTGGATAATAGGTACTGTAACTGGTATTCTTGTAATCAGTTTAATAGGTATTTCCTTTTATGGTTCATACTCTAGGTTAGGTTCATCTCTCTAATAATCCCATAAACTAAGTTGGAGACTTGAAAGTTTCGGAAGGAGGAACCCTAAGCCCTCGCGTTCGTAAGCTTTTAGAATATTTTATTCCATATAAATGAAAAAATAGATGCCTTTCTCCTATGCTTAAAAAATTATCATTTCATTTTTATTTTTATAATATTTTTGAAAACTTTATTAATTGATTTAGAACCTATATTACTTGATTAATCTATTGATATTTTTAACGTTATAAGTAAGAAGAGTAAGAATGGCTCTATTTTATTTTCTTAAATGACACAACTCCAATATATATTTTTATAAATTAAAAATTATCCAAACCCTTTCAAATAGACTCCTACTCTATATTAGTATCTCATGAAAGTTGAATTTCCTTTTATAAAAGTTCATTGAATAAATTCTATTTTTTCAAAGGATTTTTTCTTATTTTTTTTACTACTTTTGGTATGTATACATAATAAATATGAAAAAGAGTTGTTAAAACCCTATAAAAAATCAAAATAAAGAACAATAATCTTGAAGAATAGTAATCCTTGATGGACGAGAAAAAAAACCATCATAATGTCGGCACAAGGAATTCCTTGTTTTTTATTCTCCACTTATTTTATGGTTAATCTTCAGAAATTTTATACTTTTTAGTCTATTAGACTAAAAAAATATTGATTCATTTTATTTTATATGACATTTAAACAATAATGCAATAATGATATAATCATGTTACTTCAATTAATTTGGCTTAAAAAAATAAAGAAAGAAGAAATAAAGTCAAATAGTCATTTTCACAATATACCTACTATGACTAAGAATGCGGTACAAATAATTACAAACAAAAATTAGATTTTTTTTTTGTGAACTCGATGCTGATAAATTTGTAAATCTAGAAATTCATTTCAGACTATTTAACCTTCTCAAACTGTTTTTTCTTAAAAACTAAAAAGATTTGTGCCAAAACAAGCAGATGCCAAGAAAAATAAAAGGCCTTGGACATGTAATAGATATTGAAGTACTATTTCTCCATCCCCTTGGCCAAATCCACCCACATTAGAATTACTCGTTAATGACTGATTCAATTTGATAAATTTGCCCTCTCAAACAATAAGTTCGAGTATTTGGGGAATAATATCAACCACTTGACATCCATCCAACGCATCTGTTATGGTTATTTCATATCCTCTTTTTCTTTTCGTACGATTTTACTTACTATATCGGCCACTATAGCATTATAAACTATATTGTTACTTTTTTTTCTCCTGTTAGGATAAATTTGGCCCCTTCCTCTATTCTCGCCTACATATATGGAATATTTTAAAAAGTAAACATCTTTATTAGTAGCGGGTCCGGAGAAAGAATAGGAAAGGTTATTTCACTATATTTCTGATGAGGAACAGGACCTATAACAAGAATATTTTTTTTAGTGGGGCAATAGTTCTAAAAAGACAGATTGCCTATCTTTTCTTTCATATCGGGCGAAATACAATCGGGGGCTAATTCAAAATCCTCGGATGAAATAAGAACATCCCCACATTCAAACCCTCTTTTTTTTACCATTAGCAAGAACTTGTTTTACTTGCATATCATAAGGAATTCGAACAACTGCTTCAAATACAACATCAGGAAGTACCGCTTGTGGAACCTCAATTTCCACGGGCTTATTGGCTAAATGACAATTGGCACATACAATACGCTCGATCGCATCTCATGATTTTTCATAACCCTGCTGTGCAAAAATGGGATATGCATTTGAAATGGATGTCCGATTTGATTATTATTATTTTTACTTATGCTTTCTTTCTATTTTTTCTATTTTATTTATCACCTCCAGTCTTAGAAGAAAGACACCGGATTAGGGATATAAAATGAAAAAAAGAAAGTTTTTGAAATAAATTTACGCTTTTTGAAGGTGAAGTTTGTAAAAAAAAAATAATTCCTTCTGTCGTGTATCCCCAATTAATGTAGCCTCAGATGCTTTAATTGTTTATTCTAGTATTGAGCAAAAGGTTACACCTATGGGTTATGTATTGCAGGTCAACCCTACTCCATTAATACCAATAGGCGGCAGCATAGGGGAAAAAGCACTACACTTAGGAATCAACAACACAAAAACTTTGCTATAAATTATTCCCTTTCCTTATGGAGATTGGAACTAAGAAGAATGGTTGGGCCAACATACATCCATCTCGTTCATATTTTTGATACCTGTATAACCATCGAAGACTGTTGAAGTGACAAATTCCTGGAAATTAAGGGGCGGGAGGGACAAAGAAATTGTTGAAGTTAGCATTTTTTTTTATCTAGTATCAACACTTTTGATGTTAAGAAAAGATCTTTTGCAGGAAGGTTGGCTAGAGATTTCTTGTAAAAACACTAGCCCCGTTGAGTCAATAAGGAGAATATTTCAATCTTTTTTTTATTTAATGTATTATTCTCATTATGTACATAAGGGAGGAGCCGTATGAGGTGAAAATCTCACGTACGGTTCTGAAACAGAGATTCTTTGAATCGAATGACGACCGTAACGGATGTCAGCTCAATCTGAAGGAAATTATGCCAAAGCTTTACAGAATTATTATGAAGCTATGCGACTAGAAATTGATCCCTATGATAGAAGCTATATACTCTATAACATAGGTCTTATCCACACAAGTAACAGAGAACATACGAAAGCCTTGGAATATTATTTTTGAGCACTAGAACGAAACCCATTCTTACCACAAGCTTTTAATAATATGGTTGTGATCTGTAATTACGTGCGACTATCTCCATTATAGAAAGAAAAATGGAACGAGAAAAAAGTGAACCCCTTATAATTACTAGAAAAAAAGGCTTTCTACATATGAATCATTCAAAAAATGATTTTTATCAGCTGTAGCAAAGAAAGGAACTTCATAGAAGTCGAAGTATGAAGAAATAGATATGCCTAGATACTTTATTCTATGGATAAAGGATCTAATTGATAGCAAAAGCACCGTAAAGATCAATTGATGAGGTTTTGGACCGATACAATAAGGACTGCTTACTTAGTGGGAGAAAAGATAAAACTAAAAAAAACTAATTAGTAATCAATATTCAAGTTTGAAACTCATGTAATTAACCTCTTTTAGTAAACCCGAGCAAAATGGGATATACCTATGAGAAATCTCATTCAATTAGATAGGGTAAATAAAAAAAAATGGGACAACACAAGAATTGAATGCTGAGCCATATGAGGTAGGAAACTCTTAAGTACGGTTCTAAGGGAAGGAATTGACCCACCTATTTCGACCGGGGAGAACAGGCCATTCAACAGGGCGATTCTAAAATTGCGGAGGCTTGGTTCGATCAAGCCGTTGAGTATTGGAAACAAGCTATAGCGCTTACGCTTGGTAATTATATTGAAGTGCAAAATTGGTTGAAGATCACGAAACGTTCCGAATAAGAGCACTCTTTCTTTTTATTTTTTTTATAATTAATTGTTTGTTTGCCCCATCAGTCAAATAAAATGGATCATTTTATTTTTTTTTCAAAAAAAACTAAAGAATTTCATTATATCCTTTCGAAGATCTTTTTCTATTTCCTCTGGTATTTTGTAGTAATAATAAATGATATGCAGATAGATATTGTTGAGAATATATATTTCTTTTTGTGTTCTGCTATTAAAACTAACTTTGGAATGACTAAAAAGATAGATACCGGAATATTGCATTAGGAATGACCAATACTGCTTATGTAATTTTTAATTTCGAATAGAGTAATAATTAATAATCGAGTAAATAATAAATATGTTCCATGGAATGGACGACGTAACAACATTTAGGAACTTCTAACTAAGATATTAATAAATACACTAGAATAGGTTGCACAAAAAAAAAGTTTTTTCTATCAAATCAAAGCCCGTAAAAGTTTTTATAAGATAAAAAAGGTCTGTTGAGCACCTCATGACTATGTTATAATAGATCCAAACACTTGCCCCAGATCGACTTCCAGATCATAATTGCTCTAGTGAATAACTAAATAAAAAATAGACGTGAGATAGAAGAGAAAGAAACTAATTATAAACATCTCTCAGAGGTTCACTAATTACTTGACTGTTGGTAGATTTCTTTGTATGTGTTGTCTGGAAAGAGGAGGACTCAATAATTATTTGTTCGTCAGAACCAGAAGTCAAAATTTTGGTAGATAGGGATCCCGTAAAAACTTCTTTCGAGGAATGGGCCAAACCGGGTCATTTCTCAAGAACAATAGCTAAGGGTCCTAAGACTACACTTGGATCTGGAAGCTACATGATGATGCTCACGATTTCGATAGCCATACCAGTGATTTGGAGGAGATCTCCCGAAAAGTATTTAGTGCCCATTAAAAATTAATAAATGTAGTAATTCCAGAGAGTGGGGTATCCTATAGTTATAGCAGATTTATACACAATCTGTACAAGAGACAGTTGCTTCTTAATCGTAAAATACTTGCACAAATAGCTATATTTAATAGGAATTGTCTTTATATGATTTCCAATGAAATTATAAAATAAGTAAAAGGAATCGGACACAATATTTTAAATGGAGTTTCGCCGAAGAATGAATTCAAGAAGGTAGAGTAGAAATAAATATGATAAAGCCGCTCAAAATAAAATGAGTGAACACGTCGCGCCGAATAGTCAATAAAACAAAATTTCTTCTTCCCCATTCCTCTTTTTTTTTCTTACAATACGACAATCTAAATCTGGATCCTCGAATTTTTTGAACAAAACATTAATCTATGTTGGAGTTCAAATTAAAATTTAGATTCAATTGAAGAGTAAACTTATTTTTTATTTATTTTTGGTTCTAAGACTAATAGTTCTAACTGTCGACCTCTTTCAAATTGTTTCTCATTATTATTAAGAAAAGGTAACAAAGATAAAATACGAGCTTGTTTTATGGCAATAGTAATTAATCTTTGTTGTTTTAAGGTCGACCTATTTACCCGTCTAGATAATATTTTTCCTTGTTCACTAATAAATCGACTAATTAAACTCATGTTTCTATAATTAATTCAATCCCCCAATTGGATTGGGGGCAAACGCCTATGAAAAGATCGCTTGGATTTAAGAAAGAATCGCTTGGATTTATCCATGGTTTGTTTATTCCTTATCCCAAAAACCCTATTTCAATCTCATCAAAAATGATTTAGGATTAAAAAGGGGGATTTTATTTATTTTATTTTTCCTTTTTTATTTTATATTAATTTTTAAATACTTATATTTATTAATATTTTAATTGAAGTTCTATTTCTAAGTTCTATTATAGATTTTATAGATTTTAGCTATATTATAGAAATTTTGTTCTATATCTAATATAGTATTTCTAAACATGGTATTTCTATATAATAATATTATAGTATTATGGAGTCCCCTTCCCTGTAAAGTGACACATCTTGATTCGATCTATTTCTTTATCTCCCTATTAATTGTATGTTTGTATGTTTAATTGTTGAAATTGAAGTTATATTGGAGTTTCTACAACTTCATACGAGAGATAATGGAATTTTCAGGTGTAGAGAGTATAAATGAGGAGGGGCTCTTTATATAGGAAACTCGGGGACTTCCTAGTCATCCGATTGGTGCCTTAATGGCACTCATTCATTGCCTGAAACTCCCTGGCTAGAGACTTTTTGGTTTCGCCGATGCTGCACAATTTTACGGCAAGTGAACAAGGTTGTCATCTGAAGGAAAAAGATGACATTGTTCCGAATCGGACCGGACTGGTCTGAACCGGGTTCAAAACTTAAATCGGTCAGTTCACCCCCAATTCGATCAAAATTTTCAAATCTAAAATTTTCTAAATTCATTTTCTATCCAATGGTGGCCTAAAATCTCAAATTTGAATTTTTTTAAATCACCTAGAAAAATGAATTTAGCATTTGGTTCAATAGTGGTTCAAACCGGTTCAGAACTAGTTCACTTGAATCGGTTTGGTTTTCATCTCCGATTTATCCTTAAGTCCTTTTCATGACTTTTAGGACTCTTTGGGTCACTCGGGATCCATAAATTTCCCAGTTCGCCCTTTCTCTATCGGTTTCAGTTCATGAACCAACTCGATTCATAAACTGGTTCAATCTAGTTGGATCTGGTTCATCTGAACCAGTCAGGTTTTTCTTTTCCAATTTGTCCTAAGGTTCTTTTCCAAGACTTTATGAACCTTTTGGGTCACTCAGGAGTTGTAAATTTCCCAAATTGCCCATTCTCTAATGATCGGGTTTGTGAACTAGTTCAGTTTTTCTCACTCGGTTTTGCCTGTTCTTTTCCCGATTTTTCCTTAACTCAAAAGGGTGGAGTTTACAGAAGTAATGTAACCAAGTGATGAGGGATAAGGAGATAAACTTGCAAATGAAGTACATTCTAAAGTGAAAGAACCAAGGGAAGCATACTAGGAGGACCCATGGAATAAGTTAAACCCGAGGAACGGGTAAGTAGGAAGATAGCATCAAAAGATGTCATACAAGTATGGAAGGGGTAAACTACCCATAATAAGGAAATAGAGGAAGGAACATCTGAGAAACATTGGAGAAGTAAGCCCTCCAATTAAGAAGTGATTAAGGGAAACGACCACTGACATTAGGACTGGTTGTGGTCCACGCTCACTTAATGGAGCCTAAAGAGTGGACGGCTGGGCATAATGTGAATTACACGAAATAAGACCCAACAATCGGAGATACCTCAGATAAGATGTAAAGGGTGAACTGGAAAATTAAGATCAGTGAAGGATTAAAAGTGGACGTTTAAGCATTGAACCCGGTTGGACCGGTCCAGTCTGGTTCAAAATAGTGTCGTCTTCTTCCTTTTGATGGCGACATTGTTCATTCAATGCATGAACGGACAGCGCCAACAAAGAGGAATCATCTCCTTTAATGCAGTTTTTGGGCAAGGATAAGTTATCCAAGATGTGAAATGTTCGGGCAGAGAGTCCTCGAGCTCCCTATATAAAGAGCTCTTCTCCATTCATCCTCCTCACACCTGAAATCTCCATTCTCTCTCAACTTCTCCATTTTTCGGTGAAGCTCGATCTAGAGCTCTGACTTGGGCAGTTTTCTTAACCTCAGAAGGTGAGGTTGGGTTCTTTAGATTCAGGGGAAATCAACTATCTAATAGCAACCTCTGTTCGATCAGAGGGTCGCTAGAGAAGTGCCGACATAATCAAATAGTGAAACAGCTTCGAAGGACTGAATCAGCCCTATTTCAGCCGAGCTGAAATCGACCAAATTCAGCCCTACCCTGGCAAAATCAAGCTCTCTCAACATCCCTACAGCCCTCATACAACCTCAACTGAGTTGAAAGGTAAGCCAATTCGGCCATACTCAATTGTTGTAGATCAGAGTTAGAGAGAGAATCTACAAAATTTTACTGATGAAACTCTCCCTCGATTTGAGGTCAATTGTAGAAATTCTTGATCCTAGAAGGTATCTTAGAAATAGAGCTACCTTTCCCAATAAAGAGCTTGGACCGCCACACCTTCGATAGTAAGCTTTCGAAGCTTTCTCTCTCTATGCACAATTTTTTGACGAAGCTCTGTTTGAGCTCAATTTGGACCCAAATGATGTGGTTCAAAGCACAATTGAATCATATGGAACTGTAGAAACTGATTCATACCTTTAATTGGAACAATTAACCCTAATTGAATGGCCAATTTGATGAAATCAAATTCAGATAGTTTTAAGGGGAGAAATTAGGTAAAATTTTGGGATTTCATAAAATTGAGGGACCATTTTATAATTTCCCAAAATTGAGGGCCAATTGGCCATGTAAAAGATGTTGGAGGACCAATTGATCAATTTTTGAAATATTTAGGGTCATATTGCTCTTTTTGGAAAGTATGGGCAAAATGGTAATTTTTTAAAAGTTGGGACCAAATTGGAAATTTGGAAAACTTGAGCCCCATATACGATTTTGAGTAAAATGAGGACTCAAAGGGAATTTTTGGAAACCTTGGGACTCAAATTGGGGAAAAGTTGGCATTAGGGACGTAAAGTTAAGAAAAAAAACTTTAGGGACCTAAGTGCAATTTATAGATAAATTGTGAGCCTAGGCTTTTATGCCAAGCTGTAATTGATAAGGATGTCCAAAACGTGTAGGTACAAGTGTGACCGGAATGCCAGCAAGATAAAGCTCGCGTAGACTTGGAAAACCGTCTGAGGACGAACACGTTACGATTATCAGGTGAGTGGGCTTATTCACATCATACCTGATTAGGATGATGAGCACTTTAGAAATGAAAACCCACTTTTAAGAGGAATTTTGACATCATACCCGATTGGGGTGATGGGCAAATGAAGCTAAAACCTACTTGCCAGTTGTAAGTAGAGGAAATGATACCTGGTTAGTATGATGGACTGCTTTGAAGGAAGGAGAAACCCGTTTGCCGGTTGTAAGCGGAGATATTATCACACTCGGTTGGTGTGATGAAGTGAAAATGTGTTTTGTCAGAAGTGTTCTCCCCTGACTGTGTGCCAATGCTTAAACTTTTTTGGAGACCTTCTTGACAGGAGCTAGAACAACTCAGATAGGCCAAAGGCCTCAATTTTTGAACTTGTGAGGCTAAATGGCCAGTTTTTTTTTGAAAAATCACGTACAATGGGTCCAAGGCCAATGTGCACGAGCAGGAGCTCATAAACAAACTTGAGTTATGAAATCCATGCAAACTCTCATTAAAAGTGGAATTAACTATATGATTCACTACAATACCAAGTCAAGACCGACAAGGCTCGATGGGCTAGCGGCAGTGTGTCAAGGCTAGGTCGACGGACCGTTAGACAAACAACTGCAGGCCGGGTTGAGTGTCGAGGCTATTGGATTGTTGACAGCAAAGAGAATGGCTAAGAAAATGAAAACTATTGTTTGTGCATGCACTTGAGGTACGGGACCATCAGGACGCCCTAGGGGTAATGATGGGTCCTAAGGGCTGTTGGACGACATGGTGGTGATAAGGGAAATAGATGCTACTGCGTTTGACTTTCTTGTCATACTCTTTAGTCATGGAGTTACTGTGTTTGGACTCCATGGAGTTACTGTGTTTGGACTCCACGAAGCTACTGTGTGTGAGCTTCCTCAAGCTACTGTGTTTGAGCTTTATGTGCACGAGACCAAGATAAGGTCTCTGTCCTCATATGGATATGGAATGGCATTCGGGTCTGAGGGTCGGATGTCTAAGATGTCAACTCAAACCTAGTGTAGAAGTGGATGGACTTCTATCTTGATGGACGGTAAAGACGCTCCGATCCTCAAGTGGGTGCAGTGGACGGGCTACACCTATGAATGTGTGTACTCTTCCTGATGAATGGTGTGTGTTTGTTTGTTAAATGCCTTCCAAGGAAAGGGGGTGGGCTAAGAAAGCTTAACACACCTAATATGGAAATGGGAAAAAGCTTCAAGATTTGAGTTTGAAAATCTTTGGTAAAAGGAATGGTAACCTTTAGAAAGATTTTGGAAACCAAATTTTAGGAAAGATTCTTTTTAAAGAAAATGATGACCTTGGCATTGTTTGGATAAGCTATTTTGAAAAGTCACTCCCAACACCTGTTCACTGAGTTGTAGAACTCACCCCCTCCCTTTACCTCTTTCAGGTAATCGAGGGAAAACATTCAACCAAAAGACTCTTCACATTGGAACTATAAGACAAGTACGGTTATTTTAAAATATTCAGTTTTATATAATGCTATTCTAGGAATGATAGGAAAAAGGATGCCTTACTCCTCGTGGTTCAGGAATGGATGAAAACCCTTCATGGACAAAGGGAGTGGCAGGTTGCTCACAGGGATCTGACCAAACTGCGTTGGGGCATGACAACTTGAGTGGTATCAGAGCCTGTTTCCTCTAATACATTATCAAGACTATATAAAATAGTAACTAAGAGGAAATTAAAAAAATATTTTCAGATGGCTCCCAAGAGATGAACTAAGAAAACTAGGGTTGGCATCACCAACACCACCCAACACTCTATCCTCATACGAAGACAACCCTAGAAGCTCTGTGGGGCATCACCAACACCACCTAACACTATTAAAGACATGTATCAAGATAACATGTTAAAGGTGTAAGGGAAATGGGGCATGAAGTGAAGGATTGTCTATCATGCCCTGACACGGTTTGGTTGGATCTCTGTGAGCAACCCACCACTCTCCTAGTTTATTAAGGGTTTTCCCTTTTTTTAAACCATGAGAAGTAAGGCATCGTTTATACCTGCACCTTTCCTGGAATAACATTAATCAAAACAAAATAATTTAGACTTTACATACCTGTCTTGCAGGTGTAATTATCTAGGGTCTTTGGGTAGGTTTTCCTTGGTTTACATGAAAAGGGATATAAGGGAAGGGGTGAGTACAATGACTTAGTGAATGTGTTTTTAAAATTTACGTTTAGGGAAAAATGTTTGAATCGGAGTGTAAACCCCGCACTTTTGAGCTAAGGAAAACCGGGAAAAGAACTGGTCAAACTAAATAAGAAAACTGAGCCGGTTTACATTTGGGAATAAGCAATATGAAAATTTACAACTTTCGGGTGATCCAAAGGATTCATTAAACCTTGGAAAAGAAACTTAAGACAAATTAGAGGACAAAAACGAAATTGGTTCAGGTGAACTAGATTTCATAAGAACTTTAAAGTTAAGCGTACTTGCCCAAGAGTAGTGTGAGGATGGGTGACCTCTTGGAAAGTATGATCTTTTTGTAACCCGAAATTTCGGTCATTCTCCTCACACCCAAATACTTCTTTCTCTCTCTCTCTCTACTACTCCATTTCCCAGTGAAGTTTAAACCAGAGCTTCGACTTGAACATTTTTCTTAACCTTGGAAGGAGAGGTCAGGCTCTTTAGAACCGGGGAGAAGTCAGCTATCGGATAGCAAACTCCAGTCAATCCGAGAATCACTAGAGAAGTGCCGACATGATGGAACAGTGAAGCAGCTCCGGCGGACCGAAGCTGCCCTATTTCGGCAAAGCTGAAATCGGCCATTTTGAGCCCTCCTCAGATCAAACCAAACCCTCCCAACACTTCCTCAGCCCTCCCACGGCCGAATTAGGACTGAAAGGTAAGCCAATTCAACTCTCCTCTACAATTTCTGGCCGGTGCTAGAGAGAGAACCGATGGAATTTCAATGATGAAATTCTAACTCAATTCGGCATCAATTGATGTGATTCTTGATTCTAGGATGATCCTCAAGATGAGAGCTATCTGCCCAGATCGAAAGCTCGGACCGCCATGCCCTCACCAGTGAGAAATCGAAGCTCCGTTTGAGCTCGTTCCGACGTTAAAATCTGTGATTCAAAGTTTTTTAGAATTGTATGAACATACAGGAACTCAACTTCACTCCAATTTCAATAATTAGAAGTATTTGATTGGTCAATTTGATAAAATCAAATTCGTTAGTGTTGAAGAGTTGAAATTGGGGGAAAAATTGGGGATTTTCAAAATTCAAAGGGCCAAAATGCAATTTTATGAAATTGAGGGTCAATTGGGCATGAAAATAATGTTGGAGGACCAATTGAGGAATTTTGGAATTTTTGGGGCAAAACTTACCATTTTTGTAAAAGAAGGGAAAAATGGTAATTTTGGAAAAACTGGGGGACCAAATTGGAAATTTGGGAAATTAAACCCATTTTTGGTGAAATTGAATAAATTGAGGTCCCAAGATAAATTTTAAAAGTTACAGGACTCAATTTGAGGAAAAATCGATATTAGGGACTTAAAGTTAAAGAGAAATAACTTTAGGGACCTAATTGCAAATAATTAAAAGTTTGGGTTTTCTCATTCATTGGAAATGAATGAAGGCTATTATGTCGAGTAATAATGAACAAGGTTGTTCATATCATGTAGGAACGCGAAATACCGGGAACGCCAGCAGGGACAAGCTCGCGTGAATACCAAGAACCGGTCTAGTGGAATTCACAACATTAACGGGTGAGTGGGTTTACTAACATTATACCCGGTTGGGATGATGAGCACACCTTATAATTTAAAAACCACTTACCGGTTGTGAGTGGGTTTCTAACATCATACCCGATTGGGATGATAAGCACAACTTAAAATTAAAAACCACTTATCGGTTGTGAGTGGAAATTTTATATCATACCTGGTTGGGCAATGATAAATACCTCGGTATGAAAACCCACTATTAAGTGGTATTTTAAACATCACTACTTAGAGGAAGTGATGTGAAAATCATGTGGAAAAACTGCTTACCAGTTGTAAGTAGATCATTCCTGGTTGGTATGATGAGACTTCCTCGAATGAAGTTGAAAACCCGTTCATCAGTTATGAACAGAAGTGTCCTTATACCGGGCAGTATAATGGATAGAGAAAACATATGTTTGTTCGAAAGTGCTCTCCCTTGATTGTGTGCCAATGCTTAAACAATTTGGGAGACCTTCTTGACGGGAGCTCGAATGGCTTTGATAGGCCGAGGGCCTCGGTTTTGGAACTTGGGGGCTAAATGCCCGATTTTGAAAATCTTGTATAGTGGGCCCAAGGCCAGTTGGCACGAGCAAAAGCTCGTAAACGAACATGATATATGTGCCATAAAACTTAATAAGTGAATTGTTTGGCCATGGTACCAAGATAGGACCGACATGCTCAGACAACTAGCGGCAGTGCGACAGGACAGGTCGACGGACCAATCAACACAAACAACTGCGGGTTGAGTTGAGAGTCAGGGCCGTTAGACCAGTGGCACCACAGATTATATGGCAATATATGAAAACATTGTTTGTGCATGCACTGTGAGTACGGGATCATCAAGACGCCCATGAGGGGTAGTGATGCGTCCTAAGGGCACTAGACGACCTAGTGGCTATAAGGGCAGTTCGACGTTCCAGGTGTCTATGCGAAATCTGGAGTAGCACCAAGTGCATGAGACCGGGGTGGGGACGGGATGAGGTCTTTGTCCTCATACGGACATGAAGAAGTGATTTCGGGATTGTGGGTCGGATGTTGTGTACATCCACTCATTCCCAGGGTAGAAGTGTTTGTACTTCTATCTGGGTGGCAGGAAAAGTCACTCCGAAGCCACTAGCGGGTTCAGTAGTGATACTGACTTGCGAATGTGTGTAACCTTCATGATGAAAGATGTGTGTTGGGTGCTGACACACTGGTAACTAAGAAATAATTGGAAAACCCAAATTTTTAAATGAAGGGATTTTTGAAAAGAAAGGAGTCTGGCACACTCCATATAAATGTTTTTCTTAAAAGTTAAAAGCTTTTGAAAACCCATTCACTGAGTAGTCGTACTCACCCCCTCCCTTATATCCCTTTCAAAAAAAATCAGAAAGCCTCCCCTTAAAGACCATCAACTAAGATGCCTGTAAGATAGGTATGCAAAGTTTTAAATTTCATGCAGTTTTGATTATGCTATTCTAGGAAAATGTGCATGTTAAAGGACGCCTTACTCTTTACGGTTTGCAATAAGGGGAAATCCTTTAATAAACCGGGAGAGTGGCGGGTTGATCACGGGGATCCAACCAAATCGGGTCGGGGCATGACACAGAGTGTTTATCACCAACGGTGTGTTTATCACCAAAAACACATCCTTCATCATGAAGGTAAAACCACAATCGCAGGCTAGCCCATCCATAGTACCCACTTATGGCATTAGAGCGACTTTACTGACCACCTACATAGAAGCACATGCACTTCAACCTTGAGAATGAGTGGATGTTTCGACATCCGACCCTCAATCCCATAACAAAACTCCGTGTTCGTATGAGTACAGAGACCTCATCCTATTCCCACCTCGATCTCATGCGCTTGAAGCTACGTTGAGCTTTGCAAGACTTTTGGTACAACTAACTGCCCTTATATCCACCAGGTCGTCTAGAGCCCTAGGACGCATCACTACCCTTCTTAGGCGTCTTAAAGTCCCGTAACACAATGCATGCACAATCAATAGTTTTTTTACATAATGCCATATAACCTGTGGTGCAACTGGTCCGACGACACTGACCCTCAACCTGACCTGTAGCTGTTTGTTTTGACTAGTCCGAAGACCTGTCATGTCACACTGCCACTAGTCCATCGGGTATGTCAGTCATGTGTCGGTACCATGGCCAAACAACTCATTTGCTTAAGTTTTCATGGCATATTTATCATGTTTGTTTACGAGCTCCTGCTCGTGCCAACTAGCCTAGGTCTCACTATTCGAGATTTTCAAAATTGGGCATATTAGTCACCAAGTTCCAAAATCGAGGCCTCCAGACTATATGGGCTATTCGAGCTCCCATTAAGAAGGTCTCCCAAAAATTTTATGTAGTGGCACACAGTTAGAGGATAGCACTTTTGACAAAATAAACTTTTCATCTGTCCATCATACCAACCGGGTATGAGGACATCTCCACTTATAACCGATAAGCGGATTTTTCACTTCCTTACAAGAAGTTTCATCATACCAACCGGGTAGGATCTACTTACAACTGTTAAGTAGTTTTTCCGTGAGATTTACACATTACTCTTCTCAGATGTGATGATTAAAATACCACTTAGCAGTAATTTTTCTTTTTCGAGATGCTTATCGTCCCAACTAGGTATGATATTAAATCCCAGTTACCCGATAGTGCAGTGAATTTCCTCTTAGCTGACTTGTTGCCTTTACACGAACTTGTCTTAGCTGACGTTCCCAGTACTTTGTGTTCCTACATGATATGAACATTATTGTTCATTATCCTTTAGCCTAATAGCCTTTATTCATCCCAAATGAATGAGAAAACCAAACTTTTTATTTATTTGCAATTAGGTCCCTAAAGTTATTTTTCTTTAACTTTAAGTCCCTAATGCCAGTTTTTCCTCAAATTGAGTCCCGAAACTTTTAAAATTCACCATGGGACCTCAATTTATTTAGATTCCAAAAAGAGGTTAAATTTTCTAGATTTCCAATTTGGTCCCCCAATTTTTCCAAAATTACCATTTGCCCTTACTTTACAAAAATGGTAGGCTTTTCCCTAAAAATTCCTAAAATTGCCTAATTAGTCCTCCAACATCTTTATCATGCCCAATGGGTCCTCAATTTTATGAAATTACACTTTGGTACCTCGATATTTCAAAATTCCCCGTAATTTTCCCCCCAATTTCAACCTTCTAACTCATCCAAATTTGATTTCATCAAATTGACCGATCAAATGAGTTCAATTGTTGAAATTGAAGTTAGATTGGAGTTCCTACACCTTATACAATCCAATTGCACATTGAATCGCATGATTTGATGCCAGAATGAGCTCGAATGGAGCTTCATCGGAAAACTGGACTTAGAGAGAGAAAGCTTCGAAAGCTTACCGTCAAGGGTGCGGCGGTCCCAGCTTTAAATCTGGGTAGATAGCTCTTATTCTGAGGTTTATCCTAGGATCAATAATTGCATCAATTGATACTGAATTGAGTGAGAATTTTATCATCGAGGTTCTGCCGATTCTCTCTCTAGCACCGGTCTAAAATTATAGAGGAAAGTCGAATTGGCTTACCTTTCAGCTCTATTTTAGCTCTAAGAAGACTGTGGAGGTGTTGGGAGGGCTTGGTTTTTCCTGAGAAGGGATTAAATTGACCGATTTTAGCTTGGCCGAAACAGGGCAGCTTCGGTTCATCGGAGATGCTTCACTGTTCAATCACGTTGGCGCTTCTCCGGCGACCCTTAGAGAAAATGGAGACTACAAGCGTATAGCTGACTTCTCCTTGAATCCAAAGAACCCAACCACAACTTCTTTAGGTCCACAAAGACCCTATATCGGAGCTCTAGTTCGAGATTCGCCAAAAATTGGAGCAGTTGAGAGAGAATGAAGTTTTTAGGTGTGAAGAAGATGAATGAGGAGGGGCCCTTTATATAGGAAGCTCGAAGACTTCTTGGCCGTTCGATTGGTGCCTTAATGGCGGTCATTCATTGCCTGAAACTCCTTGCCCGAAGACTTTTCAGCTTCATTGGCGCTGTTCAATTTTTCGACGAGTGAACAATGTTGTCATCTGAAGGAAGAAGATGACACTGTTCCAAACCTGACCAGACCGGTCTGAACTGTGTTCAAAGCTTAAACCGGTCGGTTCAGGTCTAATTCTACCGAATTTTTCAAAATTAAAATTTTCTAAATTCATTTTCTATCCAATGGCTGCCTCAAATCACAAATTTGAATTTTCTAAGCCACCTAGAAAAATGAATTTACCATCTAGTTAAATAGTGGTTCGAACTGGTCCAAACCAGTTCAATCCTGTTCGAATCTGGTTCACATGAATCGGTTTGGTTTTCATTTCCAATTCATCCTAAAGTCCTTTTTCATGACTTATGTGACTCCTTAGGTCACTTGGTATCCAAAAATTTTCCAGTTTATCCTTTCTCTATCGGTTCCAGTTCATGAACCAACTCAGTTTATAAACTGGTTCAATCCAATTGGATATGGTTCATCTGAACTGGTCTGGTTTTTCTCTTCCAATTTGTCCTAAGGTTCTTTTCCAAGGTTTTATTATCCCTTTGGGTCACTTGGGAGTTGTCATTTTCCCAAATTGCCCATTTTCTAATAATCGGGTTTGTTAACTGGTTTGGTTTTCCCACTCGGTTTGAGCGGTTCTTTTTCCAGTTTTCCTTATCTCCAAAAAGCGGGGTTTACAACTCTCCCCTCGTTTTAAGAGTTTTGTACCAAAAATTTTTCAACATTTTTTGCATTGGAAAGAACTTCCCTTCGATATCAACTTGTAGTTTATTGATATTCAACATTCTCGGTTATTTCCATTTATCCTTTATATCACATACACTTAAGGTTTTCTTTTCCTTTCCATCACTTTCTCATTCCATGGAGCTTACTTTAGCTAAGCATATCTCACCAGAATGTTTAGGGTCATATTTTTAAATTCACATCCTTTGTTCCTTAAAGTATAATTTCTCAATCCCGAGATTCTTTACTTAAGATTTCAAAATCGGGAGTTTCAAAATACCCAATTGTTCCCATGTCTAGTTATTCTCTTGGTCGTTGATACACTTAGCTCGGTGTTCTTTTGACCATTACGTACTTGTGTTCACGGGTTTCTATGTTATCACTTTTTTGTCTTATTTTGACCCTTCCTTCATCCATTATTTATTTCAACTTTGGTCCAATTTCGATATTGACATTATTATACTTAACGAACTGACTCTTCCTTAGTTGAGTCATATCCTTCCCTAGACTATTGGGTTTGTGTGTTCCTTGCAGCACGACAATGCTCCATAATCTGTCTTTGACCATTAAAATTTTAGAACACTTCCTTACTGGGTGTTCCCATCCTTCCAACCTTATAATTATGTCTGGTAGTACATTCCTCATTACCTTTATCATTTATTCACTCATTCATCTTGCCTTTGAGTGGTAAAACCAGAAGGAAATCCCGAGAGAGGGGGAATGTGAAGCTCACCAGAGAAAGGAACCTTGGGAAAACATAGGTGTATCAATAAAGAGGAAATGGAACCAACGGAGTAAGAAAGAGAATAAGCTCCTCAAGAACAAGATGCTGGAGAAGATAGGATCAAGCACAAGGGGAAGGAAATCGTAAGGATCCCAGAGATAAGTTAAACCCAAGTAACATGTAAGTAGAAGGACCACATCAAAGGATGCCATACGAGTAAGAATGGATTTGGAAATAGAAGAGATCTCAAAGAGGAAGGCTGCCAGTGGGAATGAAGAATGAAGTATGAGATCAAGAGTTTTAATATATTAGTGAGTATCAGGAAGTTCAAGGATTTGATGGTGGAATGATTGAATAAGGAAGTTTGGGAAAAGACAAGTAAGGGAACCAATAGAGTTATAGGGATGCAAGGTCAAAGACATCACAAAAAAATGTCATGCGATAAGGGGTCAGGTAAACCCAACTGACTTGGGAAATATGACTTAGGCAAGTAAAAGTCTATGAGTAAGGTATAACAAAGTCAAGCATAAAGGTGATAACCAAGGAATGAGCAAGGGATCCAGGCAGGATGAAAAGGTGATAAAGGCCACAATCCATAGAAGAAAAATGACAGGAACTCATAGTTTTGAAATTTTTGGGTAAAAGAAGCTTGGAATGAGAAATGGTGCCTTAAGAAGGAAGGATGCAATTAAAGGAAATGATCCTAGATCTTCTAGGAAGATATTCTAGGCTAAAGTAAGTTTTATGGAATGAGGAACAGATAAGAATGAGATAAGAATCTTAGGTATGTGATGAAAGGGATGAACGAAAACAACTGAGAAGGTTGTAAAATGATAAAATGGAAAAATTTACATATCAATAAAAGTTTACATTATGCAAAAAGTGTGGAATAAGTTATGGGGACAAAACTCCTAAAAGGAGGGGAGAGTTGTAAACTTCGCTCTTTGGAGTTAAGGAAAATCAGGGAAGAACCGGTTAAAATGAGTGAGAAAACAAAACTGGTTCACAAACCCAATTATTGAGGAACGAGCAAATTGGAAAAATTACAACTCCCAATTGACTCAAAAAGGTTCATAAACCTTGGAAAAGAACTCTATAACCAATTGGGAGAGAAAAACCAAACCGATTCAGGTGAACTGGATCTGAACCGAATTGAACCGGTTTATGAACCGAGCCGGTTTATGAATCAAAATAGATAGAGAGTGGGAAAACCAGGAATATTATGGATCCCAAGTGACCTAAAGTGTCACATAAGTCCTGAAAAAAGACTTTAGGATGAATGGGGGATGAAAACCAAACCGGTTCAGGTAAATCGGATCGGAATCGGATTGAACTGGTTTGGACCGGTTTGAACCACTATTCAACCGAATGATAAATTCATTTTTCAAGGTGGCTTAGAAAATTCCAATTTGAGAATTGAGGCCACCATTTGATAGATAATGAATTTAGAAATTTTTAATTTTGAAAAACTTGATCAAATCGGGCCTGAACTGACCGATTTAAGCTTTGAACCCAGTACGTATTGATCCGGTCTGGTTTGGAATAGTGTCATCTTCTTATTTTAGATGACAACACTGTTCACTAGCCAAAAATTGAAGCAACACTGGTGAAGAGGAAACGTTTCCATTCAGTACATTTTAGGCCATCAATGACAGTTATAAAGGTGACAAACGGACTACCGATGAGTCCCCAAGCTCCCTATATAAAGAGCCCCTCTCCATTCATCCTCTCCACACTTGAAAACCTCCCTCTCTCTTAGCTGCTTAGTTTTCCAGCAAAACTCGAACCAAAGCTCTGATATAGGGTCTTTTCTGAGCCAAATAATGTGTGGTCGGGTTCCTTAGAACCAGGGAGAAGTCAGTTACATGGTGGTAGTATCCATTCACTCCAAGGGTTGCTAGAGAAGCGCTGGCGTGATCGAACAGTGAAGCAACTTCGGCGGACCGAAGCTGCCCTGTTTCGGCCGAGCTGAAATTGCCAATTCAAGCCCTTCTCAAGCCAAACCAAGCTCTCCCAACACCTCCTCAGCCATCCTATGGCTGAATTAGAATTAAAAGGTAAGACAATTCGACCCCACTCTGTAATTTTTTACTAGTGTTAGAGAGAGAACCAATAGAATTTTGATGATAGAATTCTCACCCAATTTTGCATCAATTGATGCAATTCTTGATCCTAGGAGTAACCTCAGGAGGAGAGCTATCTTCCTAGATTGGAAGCTCGGACAGCCACGCCCCCGATGGTGAATAATTGAAGCTTTCTCTCTCTACGTTCTATTTTTCGGTGAAGCTACGTTTAAGCTCATTCCAGTGTCAAAACTTGCGATTCAAAGTGCAATTGAATCATATGAAGGTGTAGAAACTCTAATTTAACTTCAATTTCAACAATTGAAAGTGTTTGATTGGTCAATTTGATGAAATTAAATTCAACTATGTTAGTAAGTTGAAATTAGGGGAAAATTGGTGATTTCAAAAATTTGAGGGACCAAAATGCAATTTTATGAAATTGAGGGTCAATTGGCCATGATAAGAGTGTTAGGGGACCAATTGAGCAAATTTTAGAATTTTTGGGGTAAAACTTACCATTTTTGTAAAGGAAGGGCAAAATGGTAATTTTGGAAAAATTGGGGACCAAATTAGGAATTTGGGAAACTTGAAACCCTTTTTATGAAATTGAATAAATCTAGGTCCCAAGGGGAATTTTTAAAAGTTTCAAGACTCAATTTGGGGAAAAACTAGCAATTGGGGCTTAAAGTAAATGAAAAAGAACTTTAGGAATCAAATTGTAAATATTTGAAAAGTTGGATATTAAGCCAAATGATAATTAACAAAAATGTTTATTTCATGTAGGAATACGAGATATCGAGAATGCCAATTGAGATTAAGGTCGTAAGGGATGAAAACCAACTTAGAGGAAATACACTACATGATCAGGTGAGTGAGATTTTTATATCATACCCGGTTGAGATGATAAGCACCTCGAAAATGAAAACCCACTACTAAGTGGTATTTTAAATATCACACCGGAGAGGAGTAATGTGAAAATCATAAAGAAAAACTACTTACTGGTGTAAGTAGATCATAAACGGTTGGTATAATGAAACTTCCTGGATGGAAGTGGAAAACCCGTTCATTGGTTATGAGCAGAGATGTCCTGGACTGGTATGATGGATAGTTGAAAAGTATTTTTGTCGGAAGTGCTCTTCCTTTACTATGTGCCACTGCTTAAAATGTTTGGGAGACCTTCTTGACGGGAGCTCGAATAGCTCTCTTAGGTCGGAGGCCTCGATTTTGGAACTTGGGGGCTAATATGCCCAATTTTGAAAATCTCGAACAGTGGGCTCAAGGCCAGATTGCATGAGTAGGAGTTCGTAAACAAACATGATTTATATGTCATGAAAACTTAAGTAAATGAATTATTTGTCCATGGTACCTAGACAGGACAAACATACTCAATTAACTAGTAGCGGTGCGACATGACAGGTCTGTAGACTAATCAAGACAAACAGCTGCAGGTCGAGTTAAGGGTTGGGGCCGTTGAACTAGTGGCACCACAGATTATATGGAAATATGTGAACAATGTTGATTATGCATCCACTGTGTTTACGAGACATTCAAGACATCCAAAGAGGGGTAGTGATGCGTCTCAGGGCTCTGGATGACCTGGTGGATATAAGGGTAGTTCGTCGTACCAGAAGTCTTGCGAAGCTCGGAGTAGCTTCAAGCGCATGAGACCAGGGTGGGGACAGGATGAGGTCAGTGTCCTCATACGGACATAGAGATTTGTTACGGGATTGAAGGTCGGATATCGCGAACATCGACTCATTCTTAGGGTAGAAGTGAACGTGCTTCTATCTAGGTTGCCGGTAAAGTCGCTTTGACTCCACAAGTGGGTTCAGTGGATAGGTTGGCCTACAATTGTGTGTTTTAACTTCATGATGATGGATGTGTGTTGGGAGATGAAACACCGTGGTAAGAAGAAATGATTTTGAAAACCAAAAATTGAAGATGAAAAAATTTTAAGGAATTAAGAAGTCTAGCACACTCCAACTTGAAAACTATTTTTATCAAAACTTCATTTTTTTTTCAAATACCCATTCACTGAGTTGTAGAAACTCACCTCTCTTTTTATCCCCTTTCATAGAGAAAATGACTAGGAATAACACCGAGCCTTACCCTCTGTTAGGTATGCTTAAATTCTCTTAAGCTGACATTTTATTTGATATATGTCTTTCTAGGGCACAAAGTTGAAAGTACGCCTAGATCCTCTTGAGTTAAATAAGGGGGAAACTCCTCTTAAACCGGGAGAGCGGTGGGTTGTTTACGGGGATCCAACCAAATCGGGTCGAGGCGTGACAAAACAGGCTCTGATACCACACAAGTTGTCACACCCCGACCCGACTTGGTCGGATCTCCGTGAGTAACCCGCCACTCTCCCAGTTTATTAAGGGTTTTCCCCTTATTTAAACCGTGAGGAGTAAGGCATCCTTTATACCTGCACCTTTCTTGGAATAATATTAATCAAAACTGAATAATTTAAACTTTACATACCTGTCTTGCAGGTGTAGTTATCTGGGGTCTTTGGGTAGGTTTTCCTTGGTTTACCTAAAAAGGGATATAAGGGAGGGGGTGAGTACAACGACTCAGTGAATGAGTTTTTAAAATTTACTTTTAGGGAAAAATGTTTGAATATGAGTGTGCGAGTCTCCTTATTTTCTTTTTAAAACATTTTATTCTCAAGTTTGGTTTTTATAACCATTTCTTATTACCATGGTGTGTTTATCACCAAACACAAATCCTTCATCATGAAGGTAAAACACACAATCACAGGCTAGCCCATCCATTGTACCCACTTGTGCCATCGGAATGACTTTACCGACCACCTAGATAGAAGCACATCCACTTCTACCCTGAGAATGAGTGGATGTTCACGACATTCGAACCTCAATCCCGTAACAAAACTCCGTGTCCTTATAAGGAGAGAGATCTCATCTTGTCACCGCCCTAGTCTCATGCGCTTGAACCTAGGTCAAGCTTCGTAAGACTTCTGGTATGACTAACTACCCTTATATTCACTAGGTCCTTTAGCGCTCTAGGAAGCATCACTACCCCTCTTGGGCATCTTGAAGGTCCTATAACACAATGCATGCACAATCAACAGTTTTTCACATAATGCCATATAATCTATGGTGCCACTAGTCCGACGGCCTCGACCCTCAACCCGACTTGCAGATGTTTGTCTTGGCTAGTTTGAAGACCTGTCATGTCACACTGCCACTAGTCCATTGAGTATGTTAGTTCTGTCTTGGTACCATGGCCAAACAACTCATTTACTTAAGTTTTCATGGCATATTAATAATGTTTGTTTACGAGCTCCTGCTCATGCCAACTGGGTATCATATTACTTTTCCACATCACTCTTCTCAGATGTGGTGATTAAAATACCACATAACAGTGGGTTTTATTTTTTGAGGTGCTTATCATCCCAACCGGGTATCATATTAAATCCCACTCACCTGATAGTGTAGTGAATTTCCTCTTAGCCAACTTGTTGCCTTTACGCGAACTTATTTTATTTTACGTTCCCGGTACTTCATGTTCCTACATGATATGAACATTCTTGTTCATTATCATTTAGCTTAATAGCCTTCATTCATCCCAAATAAATGAGAAAACCAAACTTTTTATTTATTTGCAATTAGGTTAACTAAAGTTATTTTTCTTAACTTTAAGTCCCTAATGCTGGTTTTTCATCAAATTGAGTACAAAAACTTTTAAAATTCACCATGTGACCTCAATTTATTCAGATTCATAAAAGGGGTTAAATTTTCCAAATTTCTAATTTGGTCCCCCAATTTTTTTCAAAATTACTATTTTGCCCCCTACTTTACAAAAATGGTAAGTTTTGCCCCAAAATTTTCAAAAATTGCCCAATTGGTCCTCCAACATCTTTAGCATGCCTAATTGGTCCTTAATTTTATGAAATTACACTTTAGTCCCTCAAATTTTTGAAATCCCCAAATTTCCCGCAAAATTTTCAACCAATTTCAACCTTCTAACTCAGGCGAATTTGATTTCATCAAATTGACCTATCAAATGAGATTAATTGTTGAAATTGAAGTTAGATTAGGGTTCCTACACCTTCATACGATTCAATTGCACTTTGAATCGCATGATTTGATGCTGGAACGAGCTCGAAAGGAGATTCGCTAGAGAACTAGACTTAGAGAGAGAAAGCTTTGAAAGTTGATCGTTAGGGGCACGACGGTCCGAGCTTTCAATCTAAGCAGATAGCTCTTGTCCTGAGCTTCCTCCTAGGATCAAGAATTTTATCAATTGATGCTGAATTGAGTAAGAATTTTGTCATCGAAGTTTTGTCGGTTCTCTCTTTAGCAACGATTGAAAATTAGAGAGGTAAGCCGAATTGGCTTACCTTTCAGCTCTATTTCAGGTGTAGGAGGACTGGAGAGGTGTTGGGAGGGCATGGTTTGGCCAAATTGGCTAATTTCAACTCAGTTGAAACTGGGCATGTAAACCCCGCCCTTTTGAGTTAAGGAAAAGTAGGGAAAAGAACTTGAACCAACCAATTTAAGCTTTGTACCCCGTTTTGATCAGTCTGGTCTGGTTCGGAATAGTGTCGTCTTCTTCGTTCAGATGACAATACTATTCATTCGCCAGAAAATCAAGCATGGCCAGCGAAGCTGAAAAGTTTCCGGCCAGGGAGTTTTAAGCAATGAATGACTGCCATTAAGGCACCAATTAGACGGCCAAGAAGTCCCCGAGATTCCTACATAAAGACCCCCTCCTCATTCATCCTCTTCACACCTGAAAATTCTATTCTCTCTCAACTGCTCCATTTTCTGGTGAAGCTTGAACCAGAGCTCTGACTTGGGCATTTTTATGAGCCAAACAAGGCATGGTTGGGTTCTTTAAAACCATGGAGAAGTCAGCTACACGCTTGTAATCTCCATTTACTCCGAGTCTTGCCGGATAAGCGCTAGCATGATCGAATAGTAAAGCAGCTTCGGCGGACCGAAGCTGCCCTATTTCGACCGAGCTGTAATCGGCCAGTTTGAGCCCTTCTCAGGCCAAACCAAGCCTTCACAACACCTCCACAACCTTCTTATAGCTGAATTAAAGTGAAAAGGTAAGCCAATTTGACTCCCCTTTGTAAATTTTGATCGGTGCTAGAGAGAGAACTGTTAGAACTTCGATGACTAAATTCTTATTCAATTCGACATCAATTGATGTAATTCTTCATCCTAGGAGAAATCTCAGGATGAGAGCTATCTTCCTAGATCGAAAGTTCGGACTGCCGTGCCCCCGATGATAAGCTTTCGAAGCTTTATCTCTCAATTGCAGTTTTCTGGCGAAGCTCCATTTGAGCTCATTCTGACACCAAATCCTATGATTCAAAGTGCAATTGAATCATATGAAGGTATAGGAACTCTAATCTAACTTAAATTTCTATAATTAAACTCATTTGATTGGTCAAATTGGGGGAAAATTGGGAATTTAAAAAATTTGAGGACTAAAAGGCAATTACATAAAATTGAGGACCAATTAGGCATGATAAAGATGTTGGAGGACCAATTGGGCAATTTTGGAATTTTTGGGGCAAAACTTACCATTTTTGTAAAGTAGGGGCAAAATGGTAATTTTGGAAAAATTGGAGGACCAAATTGGAAATTTACAAAATTTAACCCCTTTTTATGAATCTGAATAAATTGAGGTCCCATGGTGAATTTTAAAAGTTTTGGGACTCAATTTGAGGAAAAACCGGCATTAGGGACTTAAAGAAAATAACTTTAGGGACCTAATTACAAATAAATGAAAAGTTTGTTTTTCTCATTCATTTGGGATGAATGAAGGCTATTAGGCCAAATGATAATAAAAAAGGATGTTCATATCGTGTAAGAACACGAAGTACCAGGAACGCAAGCAAGGACAAGCTCGCGTGAATACAAAGAACTGGTCGAGAGGAATTTATTGCATTAATGGGTGAGTGGGATTTTTATATCGTACCCGATTGGAATGATAAGCACCTCCAAAATGAAAATTTACTGCTAAGTGGTATTTTAACCATCACACCTGAGAGAAGTGATGTGAAAATCACACTGCAAAACAACTTACCACGGAGGAAGTGGAAAACTTGTTCATCAGTTATGAGCGGAGATGTCCTCATACTCGATTGGTATGATAGACAGTTGAAAATATATTTTGTCGGAAGTACTCTCTCCTAACTGTGTGCCACTACTTAAACCATTTGGGAGACCTTCTTGATGGGAGCTCGAATAGCTCTGTTAGGCTACAGGCCTTGGTTTTGGAACTTGGGGGCTATTATGCCCAATTTTGAAAATCTCAAATAGTGGGCCCAAAGCCAGTTGACACGAGTAGGAGCTCATAAACAAACATGAATTATATGTCATGAAAACTTGAGTAATTGAATTGTTTGGCCATGGTATCAAGGCAAGACCAACATACTCAGTCATCTAGCAGTAGTGCGATATGACATGTCTCCGGACTAGTCAAGACAAACAGTTGCAGGTTGAGTTGAGAGTCGAGGCCGTTGGCCAGTGGCACCACAGAATATATGGCATGATGTCAAAATACTGATTGAGCATGCACTGTGTTTACGGGAACTTTAAGACACCGAAGAGTGGTAGTGATGTGTCCTAGGGCCATGGGCGACCTGGTTGATATAAGGGCAATTAGTCGTACCAAGAGGCTTTGCGAAGCTTGAAGTAGCTTCAAGTGCATGAGACCAGGGTGTGGTTAGGATGAGGTCTTTGTCCTCATACTGACACGGAGAATTATTATGGGGTTGAGGGTTAGATGTCGCGAACATCCACTCATTCTTATGGTAGAAGTGGATGTATTTCTATCTAGGTGGCCGATAAAGTCGCTCCGATGCCAAAAGTGGGTTTAGTGGATGGGCTGGCCTATGATTGTGTGTTTTACCTTCATGATGAAGGATGTGTGTTGAGTGGTGATACACTATGGTAATAAGAAATGGATGTAAAAGCTGAAGTTGAGAATGAAATGTTTTAAAAAGAAATGAGTCTGGTACACTATGAATCAAACATTTTTCCTCAAAGTTAAATTTTGAAAACTCATTCACTGAGTCGTTGTACTCACACCTTCCCTTATATCCCATTCAGGTAACCCCGGAAAGCCTACCCCAAAGACCACCAACTAATATGTCTATAAGACAGGTATGATCCATTTAAAATTTTATGCAGTTTTGTTATATGTTATTCCATGAAAGGTGCAGGTTTAAAGGGCGCCTTACTCTTCATGGTTTATAAACAAGGGGCAACCCTTAGAAAATTGGGAGAGTGGCAAGTTGATCATGGGGATCCGACCAAACCAGGTTGGGGCAAGACAGGGCAACTTTAGTCCGTTGGACCTGATTCATTGTTTGATCACGTCGGCACTTCTCCGACGACGCTCAGAGCAAATGGAGACTACAACTGTGTAGCTGACTTCTCCTTGAATCTAAATAACAAGAACCAATCCCAACGAAAAGGCAGAAAAAATTGGATTAGGCCCTACTCCTATTTTGGCTCTTATCCACGCTGCTAAAAAACCCTAAAAAAGATTCGGATATTGATCATATCCACCGTTTGAGTCTCCAACAATTATTCCAATAATTACATATCCAATTTGACCTGAATGAGGAGGGGCCCTTTAGATAGGAAGCTCAAGGACTTCTTGGTTATCCGATTGACACCTTAATGGCGGTCATTCAATGCCTGAAACTCACTGGCTAGAGACTTTTCAGCTTTGTCAGTATTGTTCAATTTTCCAGTGAGGGAACAATGTTGTCATATGAAGGAAGAAGATGACATTGTTCCGAACTGGACCAGACCGGTCCGAACCGGGTTCAAAGCTTAAACTGACCGGTTCAGGTCCGATTCGATCGAATTTTTCAAAATTAAAAATTTCTTAATTCAACTAAATTCATTTTTTATATAATGGTGGCCTCAAATCTTAAATTTTATTTTTCTAAGCCACCTAGAAAAATGAATTTAGCATCTGGTTTAATAGTGGTTCAAACCGGTCCAAACTAGTTCAATCCGGTTTGGTTCTGATTCACTTGAACCGGTTTGGTTTTCATCTCCAATTCATTCTAAAGTTCTTTTTCATGATTTTTGTGACTCCTTAGGTCACTCTGGATCCATAAATTTCCTGGTTTGCCTTTTCTCTATCGGTTCTGGTTAATTAACCGACTTGGTTTATAAAGTAGTTCAATCTAGTTGGATCCGGTTCATCTGAACCGGTCTGGTTTTTCCCTTCCAATTTGTCCTAATGTTCTTTTCCATGGTTTTATGAACCCTTTGGGTCACTCAAGAGTTGTAAATTTCCGAAATTGTACGTTTCCTAATAATCGGGTTTGTGAACCAGTTCGGTTTTCTCGCTCGGTTTGATCGGCTTTTTTCCCGATTTTCCTTAACTCCAAATAGCGGGGTTTACACTGTCTCACACCACAAGGATTTAGAACAATACTTTTCATGAAGAACGCCTCCACAACTACATGAATTCGAAAGGATACCATAGCAAGAAACACAACTCCTGCTTAGAATTTCAACCACACCCAGGAGGAAGCCCTTCAAGATCCTAGCGTAGTGGTGGGTATTCCCCGATCCAATCTCCTTCTAAGAAAAGCTAAAGCCCCAAGTTGGAAATCCTATTTCGAAAGTAAAATTTTGAGTTCCTAAAACTTTTCTGTCCCTCAATGATGGTGCAATGGTGTGCCTTAACTACATGAGGAAGGAAAAAGTACTAAAGATAGGACCTTGATAAACCGCAAATAGAAGAGATGGTAGATGAAGAGAATTATTCCTTAAGAACAAATTTTCAGCCATCTAGGAGCAAGGAAGGAAGCACCTCCACAAGAGAAGACAAGCCGAGCATTAGACAACAAATGTGATATCTCAAGATGGTAAGTGCTACCTGCTTTGGAAAAAGCAGAGAAGCCAAATAGGAGTTTTTGGATCATCATAGCAGAATGAAGCAAATCGTAACAACAAGATAGTTAAGAAGAATAAATGAAACTCTAAGGAGGACCAGAAAGTAGTACGGACTACACCATAAAGAGGGCAATAGGATGGACATTAAGGACAAGAAGACTCGAGAGATAGTTGTCTCATGATAATTAGACAAAGAGAATAGTAGGAACGAGGCAATTAACAAACTGACCCTCATGAAGGTCATAAAGTTAAGCTCCAGTAAAGAAGGGAGAGGTGGAAAGGCCAAACATTTGGAAAAGAAGGATGGAGGAAATACTTAAAGAGATCAATGGCCAAGACCGGATTAACGACCAAACTCAAGCCAGGAGAATGTTAAGTAATCCTCTCAAAGGATGATTAAGAGATCTTGAAACAAGCAGTATTTGAGCTCTACTTGAAAGAAATAGACATGTACTCGGGTATAAGTGGGAATGAGGATAGGATACAAAGGACGTGCCTAGAAGATTTCAATAAAAAAGGTAAGCGGGAGAGGATGGAATCAAAGGATGTCCTTCAAGGTTAGATACGTTTGTAGAGAAATGAAAAAGGAATTACGAGGGAAAGGGGAAGAATCCTACCAAGGAAGGAAACCATGGAAAGGTATACATATCCCAATTGAAAGGTAATGGAACCTAGTGAAGAGGGATAAGAAGATGAGCTTTCAAATAGAATGCATGCTGTGGAGAAAAGACCAAGTGAAGTGTACTAGGAAGGCCCAAAGAGTAAGTTAAACCCAAAGAATGAGGAAGCAGGAAGATGGCATCAAGAGATGTCGTACAAGTAAGAAAGGGGTGGACTACCCATAATAAGGACATAAAGGAAAGAATGTTCAAGAAATCTTAGGTATGTAAGCCTTAATTAAGAAGTATTTAAGGGGAAAACAAACCACTAATATCAAGACTATTGTGGTCCACACTCGCTTAATGGAACCTAGAGAGTGGACGACTGAGCATAGGGTGGAGTACACAAAATAATACCTATAACCGGAAGTCCCTTAGATAAGGAATAAGGGAAGAAATGGGAATTTTAAGACAATGAAGGATTGAAGGTGGGCAAATGCCCAATATAGAAAGGATGTAAGGAGATGAAGAAAGAAATCTTCAAGGAATGGTAAGAGGGTTGAGCATATAGCTCCTAAAGAGAAAAGTCTCTACTTTGAAAGTCATAGTAGAGAATAAAAACCGTAAAAAGGGAACTCCCCAAACCAAGCAATCGACACATAGACCCAAAGGGATCAGGAATAAAGAATTGTGAAATGGTCACGAACGGGTAAGAGTCGATTAAGGAAAGGGAAAGTCCTTGAGTAAAGGACACCATTGGAAATGAGAAAAGGCATAAGAAGGGAAGAATCCCAACATGTTGGTAAGTCATCGGGGGAACCCAAATGATTAGGACTGGAAAAATGCAATAAGGAAGTTAGGAAAAGATGAGTAGGTAAGGAAAACCAATATGATTATATTGGATAAAGGTAGTTGAGGAATACTACCAGATGAAAAGAGGGACAAAGTTATACGATCCCCGAAAGGTTGGAAAGTTGAGAACAACCCACAAGGAAGTGTTATAGAAATCTAATGGACAGAGACAGGTTCTATAACATGTCATACTGTGAGGGACATGTAAGCCCAACAGTCCCAGGGAGAGATGTGACTCAAGTAAGAAAAAGTCAGTTAGTAAGCATGACAAGGTCAAACATAAAATTTGGACCGAAGTTGTAATAAACAACGGATGAAGGAAGGGTCAAAATAGGATGAAAAGGTGATAACACCAAAACCGGTGAAAACAAGTACGTAACACTCAAAAGAACACTAAGCTAAGGGTTTCAGCGATCAAGTGAATAACTAGACACAGGAATGATTGGGCATTTTGGAACTCCCAATCCGGAAATCCTGGGCAAGAATCCTCAAGAGGAAGAATCTTGCCCTAAGTAGAGGAGGAAATGAACCTAAGGATGTGCCTTTGGAATAGTGGGTAAGACATGCCAAATTATGATAAACTCCATGGAGTGAGTAAACAATAGGAAGGAAAAGAAATTCCTTAAGTGCAAGATATAAAAGGGGCTAAGTGAAAGAATGACCAAAGTGTTACATGTCAAGAAAAATCCAAGTTGACACCAAGGGAAATTATTCGCGATGCAAAGGATGCTAATTAAGTTTTGGGGACAAAACTCCTAAAAGGAGGGGAGAGTTGTAAACCTCGTCCTTTATAGATAAGAAAACTAGGAAAAGAACTGGTCATTTCAAAAGAGAAAACCGAACCGATTCACGAACTACAACCATTAAGGAAAGGGTAAAATGGGAAATTTAAAAATCTCAAGTGACCTAAAGAGTCATAAAAATCATGGAAAAGGACTTTGGGACAAATTGGAAGAGAAAACCAGACCGGTTCAGGTGAATTGGACCTAAACCGGATGGAACCGATTTGGACTGGTTTAAACCATCGTTGAACCAATTGCTAAATTCATTCTTCTAGATGGCTTAAAATATTCAAATTAGGGAATTGAAGCCATCATTCGATAGATAATGAATTTATAAATTTCTAATTTTGAGAAAATTAGTTGAATTGGGCATGAACCGGCTGGTTTAAGCATTGAACCTGGTCGGACCGATCTGTTCCGGTTCGGAATAATGTTGTCTTCTTCCTTCATATGATGACACTTTTCATTGAATGCATGAATGGACAGCGTCGGCGAAAGCAATCATCTCTATTCAGACAGTTTTTGAGCAAGGATAAGCTTGTCCAAGATGTGAAACGGTCGGGCAGAGAGTCCCCGAGCTCCCTATCTAACGAGCTCCTCTTCATTCATCCTTCTCACACCTAAAATCTCCATTCTCTCTCAATTGCTCCATTTTTCGATGAAGCTCGAACCAGAGCTTTGACTTGGGCAACTTTCTTAACTTTAGAAGGTGAGGTCAGGTTCTTTAGACTCTAAGGAAGTCAGTTATCTAATATTAACCTCCACTCGATCCAAAGACTACTAAAGAAGCGCTGGTAGAATCAAACAGTGAAGTAGCTCTGAAGGTGCCCTGTTTTGGCTGAGCTGAAATTGGCCAAATTTAGCCCTCCTTCGGCCAAACCAAGCTCTCCCAACATACCCCATAGCCCTCTTACAACCTCAACTAAGCTGAAAGGTAAGCCAATTCCACCTTCCTCAGTCATTGTAGATCAAAATTAGAGAGAGAAACTACAAAATTTCACTAACAAAATTCTCCCTCGATTTGAGGTAAATTGTAGAAATTCTTAATCCTATAAGGTTCCTCAGGAAGAGACCTACCTTCCTCGATAGAGAGCTCAGACCGTTGCACCTTCAACGGTAAGCTTTCGAAGCTTTCTATTTCTACGCACATTTTTTCAGTGAAGCTCCATTTGAGCTCAATTCGGACCCAAATGACGTGGTTCAAAGCACAATTGAATCGTATGGAAGGTTAGGAACTGATCCATACCTTCAATTGGAGTACTTTTGTCATGCCCCGACCCGGTTTGATCGGATCCCCATGAGCAACCCGCCACTCTTCCAGTTTATTAAGGGTTTTCACCTTTTAAACCATGAGGAGTAAGGTGTCCTTTGTACATGCACCTTTCCTAGAATAACATTAATAAAAACTAAAATAAATTAAATTTACATACCTGTCTTGTAGGTTTAGCTAGTGGAATGTTTGTAGGTAGGTTTTTTTCCTTGGTTACTTGAAAAGGGGTAAAGGGAGGGGGTGAGTTTGACAAATTAGTGAATGTGTATTTGAAACATGAGTTTAAGAAAAATAGTTTGAATTGGAGTGTGTTGGACTCCTTATTATCCTTAAAACCATTTCTTTCTCAATTTCTCAGTTTTCAAAACTATTACTCATCATTAACCACAGTCAGTGTGTTTAACAATCAACACGCCCTTCATCATGAAGGGATCACACATTTGCAGGGCAGCCCGTCCACTACACCCACTTGTGGTGTCGAAGCGACTTTACGAGCCACCTAGATAGAAGCCTATCCTCTTCTACCTTGGAAATGAGTTGATGTTTGCGATATCTTACCATTAAACTTGAAAAGAAACTCTGTGTCTGTATGAGGATAGAGACCTCATCCCAACCCCACCCCGGTCTCATGCGGATGAAGCTACGTTGAGCTTCCCTCACTACTGGCACGACAATCTGCCCTTATCTCCACCATGTCATCTAGTAGCCCCTATGACGTATCACTACCCCTCTTGGGCATATTAATGGTCCCAAACCTCAGTGCATGTACAAATAATAATTTTCCATATAAGCTATTAATCTTTGGTGCCAGTGGTCCAACGGCCCCGACCCTCAACTCAACCTGCAGCTGTTTGTCTAGACCAATCTGTTGACCGAGACTTGTCATACTATCGCCAATCCATCGAGTATGTCGGTCCTGTCTTGGTACCATGGCCAAATCACATCATTCATTAAAATTTTCATGGCTTAACATCATGTTTGTTTACAAGCTTCTGCTCGTTCCAACTAACATTGGGCCCAATGTATGAGATTTCCAAAATCGGGCATTCTAGCCCGCCAAGTTCAAAATATTTAAGTAGTGGCACACAGTCAGAGGAGAACACTTTTGACAAAAATATGTTTTTACTCGTCGGTCACACCAACCGGGTGTGATGACATCTCCGCTTACAACAGGTAAATGGGTTTTTCACTTCCTTCCAAGAAGTTCATCATACCAATCAGATATGATCTACTTACAACCGTTAAATAGTTTTTCCACGTAGTTTCCACATCACCCCATCCAGATGTGATGTTAAAATTCCACTGAGTAGTGGTTTTTCATTCTGAGGTACTCATCATCCCTACCAGGTATGATGTGAAAGTTCCCACTAAGTCGATAAGAGCAATGTATTTTCTTCTAAAGCGGCTTTTGCCTCCAGCCGAGCTTACCCTTGCTGGAGTTCCTGAATCTTTCGTGTTCCTACACAATATGTACATCCTTATTCATCAACAGTTGCCTTAATAGCCTTCATTCCTCACGAATGAACAAAATGCCCAAAATTTTAATTAGTTACATTTAGGTCCTTAAAGTTCTTTTTCCTTTACTTTAGGTCCCTAATTCTATTTTTTCCCCAAATTGAGTCCTAAAACTTCTGAAATTTACTTTGGGATCTCAATTTCTTCAAAATCACAAAAAGGGGTTCAAGTTTCCCAAATTTCTAATTTGGTTCCCAACTTTACAAAAATTACCATTTTCCTCACATTTACAAAAATCCTGGTTGGTGTGATGAAGTTGAAAATAAACTTTTTGTTAGGTGTTCTCCCCTGACAATGTGCCAATGCTTAAAAGATTTTGGAGACCTTCATGATGGGAGCTAGAATAGCTCAGATAGGCCAAAGGCCTCAATTTTTGAACTCATGGGGCAAAATGTTCAGTTTTGGAAAAACACGTGCAGTGGGCCCAAGGCCAGTGGGCATGAGTAGGAGCTCGTAAACAAACTTGATTAAAGAAAGCCATGAAAATTTCTAATGAAATTGGTTGTGTGATTTTGCCATGGTACCGAGTTAGGACTGATAGTACTCGATGGACTGGCGGTAGTGCATCAGGGCGAGGTAGATCGACCGACCTAGACAAACAGCTGTAGGTCGGGTTGAGAGTCGGGGTTGTTGGACCATTGGTACCAAAGATAATGGCCATATGTGAAAACTATTGTTTGTGCATGTATTTGGGGTATGGGATCATCAAGACGCCCTAAGGGGGTAGTGATGCGTCCGAAGGGCTATTGGACGATATGGTGTAGATAAGGGTAGTTCGTCGTGCCAGTCAGTCTAGAACTCGAAGTAGCTTTTTGTGCATGAGATCGGGGTGGGGTCCGGATGAGGTCTCTATCCTCATGCGAACATGAATTATTTTGGGTCTAAGGGTCGAATATATGGAATGTTCACTTAAACTTTGGGTAGAAGTCAGGAACTTCTATTAGGGTGGATGGTAAAGACGCTCTGATCCACAAGTGGATGCAGTCGTTGTAACTGCATCTTGCGAATGTGTGCACCCTTCCTAATGAAGGGCATGTGTTGTTTGCTAAATGCCTCCCGAGGCAAGGGGATGGAGTGCTAATCTACAAGGGCAGGGTATGTGTGCCTCAAGATAAGGAGCTGAAAAGGTTAATTCTAGAAGAGGCTCATGATTCAATGTATACGATGTATTCAAGCAGTACTAAGATGTACCGCACACTCAAACAAGGATATTGGTGGAATACGTAGTCCGATGTTTGTCCTGTCAACAGATAAAGGATGATCATCAGAAACCATCAGGACTACTCCAACCCTTGCCACTTTCGAAATGGAAATGGAAGCACATTACCATAGACTTTGTCATAGGTCTACCTGCGACCAGGAAGGTTCGAGACGCAATTTGGTTCATCATGGATAGATTGACCAAGTTCGCCCATTTCCTACCCATAAAAGTGATAGATTCAGTAGAACAACTAGTCATCTTATACATAAGGAGATAATAAGACTTCATGGCATCCCGCTGAGTATAGTATCAGATAGGGACCCCTGATTTACTTCAAGGTTCTGGACAAGTTTACAAAGTGCCTTTGGAACCAAGCTCCATATGAGAATGGCGTTTCATCCTCAAATCGATGGACAGTCTGAATGGACGATTCGGACCTTGGAAGACATGTTGAACACATGCATACTCATAATGGACAAAGGTTGGGAAGAATACTTGTGCCTAATGGAATTTGCTTACAATAATAGCTATCAGACCAGTATTCAGATGGTTCCTTATGAAGCTATTTATGGATGACCTTGTCGTACCCCTTTATTTTGGGAAGAAGTAGGGGAAATAAAATTGGAAAGGATCGAGCTAATCGAGGATCCCACAGAGAAAATTAAGTTAAATAGGAGTCTTCTTAAGGTTGCTAAGGATAGGCAAAAGAGTTATGCGGATCATCGGAGAAGGAATCTGGAGTTTGAGGTGGGGGACCAAGTGTTTCTCAAGGTATCCCCGTGGAGGGGAATACTTAGGTTTCAACAATGGGGAAAGTTGAAACCAACGTATATTGGTCCTTATTCCATCATCCAAAGGATAGGACCGGTGGCTTATAAATTGGAACTACCTCCAGACTTGTAGAGAATACACGATGTATTCCATATCTTTGTGCTTCAGAAGTACCAACTTGATCCCAGTCATGTATTGGACCAACCACCACCAGAGCTAGAAGAGAACTTGACCTATCAAATAGAACTGATACGAATCATCGACCGATGGGATAAGAACTTGAGGAATAAGAGGATTCCTATGGTCAAAGTTCTTTGGCAAAATGGACTCGTGCAAGAAGAGACATGGGAAACCAAAAGTGTAATGAGGGAAGGTAACCCTCAATTATTTAACATGTAACTGTTTTGGGGACAAAACCCCTAAAAGGAGGGCAGAGTTGTAAACCCCGTCCTTTGATAATAAGAAAACTGGGAAAAGCACCGGTCATTTCCAAAGAGAAAATTGAGTTAGTTTGTAAACCGAAACTGATAGAGAAAGGGCAAACTGGGAAATTTATGGATCTCGAGTGACCTAAAGATTCACAAGAGTCATGAGAAAGGACTTTAGGATGAATTGGTGGGGAAAACCAAAATGGTTTAGGTGAACCGGACCTAAACCGGATTGAACTGATTTGAACTGGTTTCTAAATTTATTTTTCTAGGTGGCTTAGAAAATTTAAATTTGAGAATTGAGGCCATTGGATAGAGAATGAATTTAGATGAATTTACAAATTTTTTAATTTCAAAAAATTCGGTCGAATCAGGCCTGAACTGGTCCGTATAAGCATTGAACCCGGTTCACACCGGTACGGTCCAGTTCAGAATAGTGTCGTCTTCTTCCTTTAGATGACAACACTGTTCACTCACTGGAAAATCGAGTAGTGCCTGCAAAAATAAAAAAAGTCTCCGGCCAAGGAGTTTTGGGCAATGAATGACTGCCATAAAGGCGCCAATTGGATGGCCAAGAAGTCCCCAAGCTTTCTTTATAAAGAGCCCCTCCTCATCCATCCTCCTCACACCTGAAAACTCCTCTTTCTCCCTACTTCTCCATTTTCCGATGAAACTCAAACCAAAGCTCCGACTTGGGTATTTTTTTGAGCCAAAGAAGGTGAGTTTGGGTTCATTAGATTCGAGGAGAAGTAAACTACCCAACGGTAGTCACCATTTGCTCCGAGGGTCACCAAAGAAACACTAGCATGATCAAACAGTGAAGCAGCTCTAGCGGATCAAAGCTGCCTTATTTCAGCCGAGCTAAAAATGGTCAATTCAAGCCCTTCTCATGCCAAAACAAGCTTCTCAACACTTCCACAACCCTCATACAACTGAATTAGAACGGAAAGGTAAGCCAATTTGGCTTCCCTCTGTAATTTCCAATCAGTGTTAGAGAGAGAATTGACGAAACTTCATTAACCAAATTCTCCCTCAATTGGGCATAAATTGATGCAATTCTTGATCCTAGGAAGAACCTTAGGACGAGAGCTATCTTTCTAGATCCAAAGCTCGGACTACCGCACCCCCAATGGTAAGCTCTCGAAGATTTCTCTCTTTAAATTCAATTTTTCAACAAAGCTCCATTTAAGTTCAAATCAGATCCAAATGACACAATTCAAAGTTCTATTGAATCATGTAGAAGTGTAGTAACTCCATTTTACCTTCAATTTTAACAATTAACCTGATTGATTGGTCAATTTTGTGAAATCAAATTTGGTAAGTGTGAAAGGGAAAAATTGGGGATTTAGAAATTTTGAGGGACTAAAGTGCAATTTTCCAAAATTGAGGGCCAATTGGGCATGGAAAAGATGTTGGAGGACCAATTGGTCGATTTTTGGAATTATTGGGGTCAAATTTGCCATTTTTGTAAAGTAGGGGCAAAATGGTAATTTTTGAAAAGTTGGGGACCAAATTGGAAATTTGGGAAAATTGAACCCCCTTTTTGTAATTTTGAATAAATTGAGGTCACAAAAGTGAATTTTATAAATTTTGGGACTCAATTTGGGAAAAATTGGCATTAGGGACCTAAGGTTAAAGAAAAAGAACTATGGGGACCTAAATATAAATAATTAAAATTTTGGGCATTTCATTCATTGGTAATGAATGAAGGGCATTAGGCCAAAGGTAAATGAACAAGGATGTTTATATCGTGTAGGAACACGAAGTATCAGGAACGCCAACAAAAACAAGTTCGCGTGGAGGCAAAGAGTAATTTAAGAGAAATTCACTACATTATTGGGTGAGTGGAAATTTTCACATCATACTCGGTTGGGATGATGAGTACCTCAGAATGAAAAACCACTACTAAGTGGAATTTTAGATATCACACCTGGATGGTGAGATGTGGAAATTACGCAGAAAAACTACTTACTGGTTGTAAGTATATCAAACATGGTTGGTATGATGAACTTCCTATAAGAAAGTAGAAAACCCCCTTATCAGTTATGAGCGGAGATGTCCTCACACCCGGTTGGTGTGATGGATAGATGAAAAAAATTATTTTGTTAGAAGTGTTCTCCCTTGACTGTGTGCCACTTCTTAAACATTTTGGGAGACCTTATTGACTAGCGGCAGTGCGACAAGACCTGTCTAGACAAATAGCAGCAAGTCGAGTTGTGTGTCGGGGCCGTTGGACTAGTGGCACCATAGATTAATGGCTTATGGAAAAACTTTGTATGTGCATGCACTTGAGGTTCTGGACAATTAAGACGTCCAAGAGTGATAGTGATGTGTCCTAGGTGCTATTGGATGATATGGTGGAGATAAGGGCGGTTTGTCTGTTACGCCCTGACTTGATTTGGTCAGATCCCCATGAATAACCCACCACTCTCCCGGTTTATTCAAGGTTTTCCCCTCTTCTAAACCGTGGAGAGTAAGGCTTCCTTCTTACTTGTACCTTTTCTGAAATAACATTAATCAAAACTGAATATAAATTTTATATATCTGCCTTAAGGTTCGGTTACCGATAAATCTTTAAGTTTATTTTTCCCTTGGTTTCCTGAAAAAGGGGTAAAGGGAGGGAGTGAGTTTGACAACTCAATGAATGGGTGTTGGGTGAGAGTTTTCAAAAAAATCAATTTTTTTTAATCGAAGTGTGCTAGACTCCTTTTTTCATAAAAAAAAATGCCTTTTTTTCAAATTTCGATTTATCAAAACCTTTTTCCAAGATTTCCCAATTCATTTCCAAGGATTGTCAAATCCTTTCCACGGTTTTCATAACCTCATTCCCATTTCCATATTCAGTGTGTTTAACATACAAACACACACCCCTCATCATGAAGGGATCACACACATTCACGAGATGCAGTTATGCCGACTGCACTCACTTGTGGATCGAAGCGTCTTTACCATCCACCCTGATAGAAGTCTCTGACTTCTACCTAAAGTCTAAGTGAACGTCTCTACTCTCAAATAAAAAATGCTCTGTGTCCATATGAGGACAGAGACCTCATCCCATCCCTACCCTAGTCTCATGCGTAATGAAGCTACGTTGAGCTTCTCAAGACTCATGGTACGACTAACTGCCCTTATCTCCACTAGGTCGTCTAGAGCCCTAAGACGCATCACTACCCCTCTTGGGCATCTTGAAGGTCCCATAACATAGTGCATGCACAAATCAATAATTTTTCCATATAATCCATATCATATGTGGTGCATCTAGTCCAATTGCCCTGACCCTCAACTCGACCTGCATATGTTTGTCTTGACTAGTCCGAAGATATGTCATATCGCACTGCTGCTAGTCCATCGAGTATGTTGGTCCTATCTCGGTACCATGGCCAAATAATTTATTCATTAAGTTTTCATAGCTTAGAATTATATTTGTTTACGAGCTCTTGCTAATGCCAACTGGCCTAGAGCCCACTGTTCAAGATTTTTAAAATCGGACATATTAGCCCTAAAGTTCCAAAACTGAGGTCTCTGACCTAACTATGCTATTAGAGCTCCCGTCAAGAAGGTCGCCAAAAAATTTTAAGCATTGGCACACAGTCAAGGGAGAGCACTTCTGACAAAATAAACTTTTCATTTGTCTATCATACCAACCAAGTATAAAAATGTCTCTGCTTATAACCGATAAGTGGTTTTTCAACTTCCTTCCAGAAAGTTCATCATACCAACCGGATATGATCTACTTACAACCGATAAGTAGATTTTCTGTGTAATTCCCACATCACTCCTGCCAGGTGTGATGGTTAAAATAACATTAAGTAGTGAGTTTTCATTCCCGATGTGCTTATCATCCCAATTAGGTATGATATTAAATCTCACTCACTCGATAGTGTAGTGAATTTCCTCTTAGCCGGCTTGTTGCCTTTATGCGAACTTGTCTTAGTTGGCATTCCCGGTACTTCGTGTTTCTACACGATATGAACATCCTTGTTCATTATCCTTTGGCCTAATAGCCTTTATTCATCCCATATGAATGTGAAAACCAAAATTTTCATTTATTTGTAATTAGGTCCCTAAGGTTATTTTTCTTTAACTTTAAGTCTCTAATGCCGGTTTTTCCTCAAATTGAGTCCTGAAACTTTTAAAATTCACCATGGGACCTCAATTTATTCAAATTCACAAAAAAGGGGTTCAATTTCCCAAGTTTCCAATTTGGCCCCCAACTTTTCCAAAATTACCATTTTGCCTCTACTTTACAAAAATGATAAGTTTTTCCCCAAAAATTCCAAAATTTACCAAATTTGTCCTCCAACATCTTTATCATGCCTAATTGGCCATTAATTTTATGAAATTGTATTTTAATCCCTTGAATTTTTTAAATTCCCAAATTTCCCCCTATTTTCCCCCTCAATTTCAACCTTCTAACTTAGCCAAATTTGATTTCATCAAATTGACCGATCAAATGAGTTTAATTGTTAAAATTGAAGTTAGATTGGAGTTTCTACACCTTCATACGATTCTATTGCACTTTAAATTGTACAATTTGATGTCGAAATGAGCTCAAATGAATCCTCGCTGGAAAACTAGACTTAGAGAGACAAAGCTTCGAAAGCTTACCGTCGAGAGCGCAGTGGTCCGAGCTTTCAATCTGGGCAGATAGCTCTTGTCCTAAGGTTTCTCCTAGGTTCAATAATTGCATCAATTGATGCCAAATTGAGTGAGAATTTAGTCATTGAAGTTCTGTCGGTTCTCTTTCTAGCACTGATCATAATTTATAGAAGGAAGCCAAATTGGCTTACCTTTCAGCTCTAATTCAGTTGTAGGAGGAGTATGGAGGTGTTGGGAGGGCTTGTTTTAGCCTAAGAAGGGATCAACTTAGCCGATTTCAGCTCGGCTGAGACATGGCAGCTTCGGTCCACCGGAGCTACTTCACTGTTCGATCACATTTGCGTTTTTCTGGTGACCCTCGGAGCAAATGAAGACTACAAGGGTGTAGCTGACTTCTCCCCAAATCCATAGAACCCAACCATGCCTTCTTTGGCTCAAAAAAGGCCCTATTGGAGCTCTGGTTTGAGCTTCACTGAAAATTGGAGAAGCTAAGAGAGAATGGAGTTTTTAGGTGTGGAGAGGATAAATGAGGAGGGGCTCTTTATATGGGAAGCTCGGGGACTTCTTGGCCGTCTGATTAGTGCCTTAATGGCGGTCATTCATTGCCTGAAACTCTCTGGTCATAGACATTTCAACTTCACCAGCGCTGCTTGATTTTCCGACGAGTGAACAATGCTATCATCTGAAGGAAGAAGATGACATTGTTCTGAACCGAATCGGATTGGTTCGAATAGGGTTCAAAGCTTAAACCGACCAATTCAGGCTCGATTCTTCCGAGTTTTTCAAAATTAAAATTTTTTAAATTCATCTAAATTCATTCTCTATCCAATGATGGCCTCAAATCTCAAATTTGAATTTTCCAAGCCACCTAGAAAAATGAATTTAGCATATGGTTCAATAGTTGTTTAAACTAGTCCAAACTAGTTCAATTCGATTCAGATCCGATTCACCAGAACCGGTTTGATTTTCATCTCCAATTCATCCTAAATTCCTTTTTCTTGACTTTTGTAACTCTTTAGTTCACTTGGGATCCACAAATTTCCTGGTTTTCCCTTTCTCTATCGGTTTCGGTTCATGAACCGACTTAGTTCATAAACTGGTTCAATCCAGTTTAATTTGGTTCACCTAAACTGGTCTAGTTTTTCTCTTCCAATTTAACCTAAGGTTCTTTTCCAAGGTTTTATGAACACTTTGGGTCACTCGAGAGTTGTAAATTTTCCAAATTGCTCATTCTCTAATGATCAGGTTTGTGAACCGATTCGATATTTCTCACTCATTTTGACCGGTTTATTTCCCAGTTTTCCTTAACTCCAAAGGGCAAGGTTTACAACTCTCCCCTCCTTTTAGGAGTTTTGTCCCCAAAACTAAATTTCACTCTGGGATAACTTCCCTTAAAGTCAACTTAGACATGTTAATACTTTGGTCGTTCTTTCACTCAGCCCACCTTAAATCATGCACTTAAGGAATTTCTTTTCCTTTATTTTTTTTACTCCTTCCATGGAGTCCAAAGGCATATCCCTAGGTTCGCATCTTTCTTTACTTAGGGCAAGCTTCTTCCCCTTTGGGATTCTTACTCAAGATTTCAAGATTGGGAGTTCCAAGATGCCCACTCGTTCCTTTCCCAACTTCCTTGTTGGGTCTTTCTAGTGCAAGTCATTGGATTTCCTGATGACTTATCGACACACTGAGATTCTTCCCTTCTTATGTCTTTCTTCATTTCCGGTGATGTCCTTTACTCAAGGATTTTCCTTTTCCCTAAACTCACTCTTATTTACTTGTAACTATTTCATGATTTCGTTGTTTTTAGGGAGCTCTCCTTTAATAATTTTCATTCTCTACTATTTCCTTTAAAGTGGAGATTTCGCTTTAGGTGCTAGATGTTCAAATTTCTTACTACTCCTTGAAGGTTTCCTTCCTTCACATTCTTACACCCTTTTGAATTTGGGTTTTTGTCCACCTTTAATCATCTGTCGATTGTCAGGTCTTGTTTTGTGTACTCAACACTATGCCCACTCTATTATCCTTCTTTAGAGTGTAGTTGTAAACCTCGCCCTTTTGAGTTAAGGAAAACCGGGAAAAGAACTGGTCAAACCGAGTGAAAAACACCGAACCGGTTCACAAAATCAATCCTTAGAGAATGGGGAATTTGAGAAATTTACAATTCCCAAGTGACCCAAAGGGTTCATAAAGTCTTGGAAAAGAACCTTATGACAAATTGGAAGAGAAAAATCAGACCGATTCAGATGAACCTAATCCAATTAGGTTGAACCGGTTTATGAACCGAGTCGATTCATGAACCAGAATCGATAGAGAAAGGGCAAACCAGGAAATATATGGATCCTGAGTGGCCTAAAGAGTCACGAAAGTCATGAAAAAGGACTTAAAGATGAATTGGAGTTGAAAACCAAACCAGTTCAGGTGAACTAGATCTGAATTGGATTGAACCGGTTTGTACCGGTTTGAACCACTATGGAACCAAATGAAAAATTCATTTTTCTAGGTAGCTTAAAAAATTCAAATTTGAGATTTGAGGCAACTATTGGATAGAAAATGAATATAGATAAATTTAGAAATTTTTAGATTTGAAAAATTCAGTCGAATGGGGGTGAACCAGACAGTCTAAGCTTTGAACACAGTTTGGACCGGTTCGAAACAGTTTCGTCTTCTTCCTTCAGATAACAGCATTGTTCACTCGCAAAAATTCGCACAGCGCCATCGAAGCTGAAAAGTCTCTGACTAGAGAGTTTTAGTCAATGAATGACCGCCATTAAGGTGCCAATTGAATGGCCATGAAGTCCCCGAGCTTCCTATATAAAGAGCCTCTCCTCATTCATCTTCTCTATAACAGAAAACGTCATTCTTTCTCAATTGCTCCAATTTTCGGCTCTGACTTGGGCATTTTTTTAGCTAAAAAGGCGAGGTCGGGTTCATTGGATTCGGGGAGAAGTCAGCTACACACCTGTAGTCTACATTTGCTCCGAGGGTCGCCAGAGAAATGCCAATGTGATCGAATAGTGAAGTAGCTCCGACAGACCAAAACTGCCCTATTTTAGACGAGCTGAAGTTTTCCAATTCGAGCCCTTCTTAGGCCAAACCAAGCTCAACACCTCCATAGCCCTCCTACAGCTGAATTAGAGTGAAAAGGTAAGCCAATTCGGCTCCCCTCTATAATTTCTGACTAGTGTTAGAGAGAGAACCAACAAAACTTCAATGATGAAATTCTCACTCAATTTGCATCAATTGATGCAATTCTTGATCCTAGGAGTAACCTTAGGACGAGAGCTATCTGCCCAAATCGAAAGCTCGGACCGCCGCACCCCCGACGGTAAGCTTTCGAAGCTTTCTCTCTCTAAGTCCAAATTTCTGGCGAATCTCCGTTTGAGCTCATTTCGACACCAAATCGTGTGATTTAAAGTGCAATTGAATCGTATGAAGGTGCAGGAACTCTAATCTAACTTCAATTTCAACAATTAAACTCATTTGATTGGTTAATTTGATTAAATCAAATTCGGCAGAGTTAGAAGGTTGAAATTGGGGGAAATTTGGGAATTTCAAAATTTTGAGGGACTAAAGTGCAATTTCATAAAATTTAGGACCAATTGGGTATAATAAAGATATTGGAGAACCAATTTGGCAATTTTGAAAATTTTAGGGCAAAACTTACCATTTTTGTAAAATAGGGAAAATGGTAATTTTGGAAAAGTTGGGAGACCAAATTGGAAATTTGGAAAATTGAACCCCTTTTTGTGAAATTGAATAAATTGATGTCCCAAGGTGAATTTTAAAAGTTCTGGGACTTAATTTGAGAAAAAACCGACATTTGGGGACTTAAAGTTAAAGAAAAATCATTTTAGGGACCTAATTGTAAATAAATGAAAAGTTTAATTTTCTCATTCATTTGGAATAAATGAATGCTATTAGGCCAAGGGATAATGAACAAGGATGTTCATATCGTGTAGCAACACGAAGTACCAGAGTACCAGGAATGCCAAAAAGGACAAGCTCTAGCATGTAGCTGACTTCTCCCTAAATTCAAAGAACCCGACCACGCCTTTTTTGGCTCAGAAAAGACCCTATATCAGAGCTCTGGTTCGAGATTCACTAGAAATTGAAGCAATTGAGAGATAATGGAGTTTTGAGGTGTGGAGAGAATGAATGAAGAAGGGCTCTTTATATAGGAAGCTCAGGGATTTTTTGGTAATCCGATTGCCACCTTAATGGTGGTCATTCATTACATAAAACTCCCTAGCTGGAGACTTTTCAACTTCACCAGCACTACTTGATTTTCCAACGAGTGAACAATAATGTCATATGAAGGAGGAAGACGACACTATTTCGAACTGGACCGAACTGGTTCGAACCGGGTTTAAACCTTAAACCAGCCAGTTCAGGTTCAATTCGACCAAGTTTTTCAAAATTAAAAATTTCTAAATTTATTCTCTATCAAATGGTGGCGTCAAATCTTAAATTTAAATTTTCTAAGCCACCTAGAAAAATAAATTTAGCATTCGGTTCAATATTGGTTCAAACCGGTTCAATTCGGCTTGGATTCGGTTCACCTAAACCGGTTTGGTTTCTATCTCCAATTTATCCAAAAGTCATTTTTCTTAATTTTTGTGACTTTTTAGATCACTTGGGATCTATAAACTTCCTGATTAGCCCTTTCTTTATCAGTTCACTCGGGATGAATTGGACCCATAAACGACCTAAAAAGTCACTCGGGATCCATAAACGACCCTTAAACCCGACCCTTTCTTTATCGAATGTCATGTATATCCACCCATTCTCAGGGTAGAAGTGGACGGGCTTCTATATAGGTAGCCGGTGAAATTGCTCTGACGCCACAAGTGGGTGTAGTGGATGTGAATGTATAATCCCTTCATAATAAATGGCGTGTGTTGATTGTTAAATAAATCGGTTATGGTTAATCAGTTATGGTTAATGAAGAATAATGGTTTTGAAAACTGAGAAATTGAGAAAAAAATAATTTTAAAGAAAATAAGAATTCATATAGGCCAAAATATGGCATCTTCGGTCTGTTGAACCTGACTCACTGTTTGATTTCGTTGGCACTTCTCCGACTATCCTCAGTAAGCATGTCAATGGTACCTGGGTCCCTACTCGACCAGAGCAGACCCGAGGAATCTCGGGTCTATTTGGATCTGCCCTCGGGTTCAGGTCCATAGATTGGACCCGAGTCTCGGGTCTCGCTGGCTGGACCCGAGGTTCTTTCTAGCGGGCTTGGGTCCCACTAGCTGGACCCGAGACTTGGGTCCAAATGAACCCAAAGGGTGGGTCCAAAAACTGGACCCGCCCTTGTCGTTTCGGCATCGTTTTATCGAGATGTTTCATTAACAAGGCACACCGTGCGCATTTATATAAGTTGACCCAAATTGAATGAATCCAAAAACCCATAGCCACCACTCCTATGTGCTACTCCTGCGGAATTGAGCTTCTCTCACTAGAGGAAGGATGGAGGGAGGGCAACAACAGTAGACTCCATTTTTCCGTAACTATCATCGTCTAAGGTTCCTCCAAAAACAATATTGTTGGTCTATCTTCTTCCTGCTATCCGTGCTAGTTATCTCCTTACTGCCACTGTGGCAATCATCGCTGGTTTTCGACTACAGAGAATCCCTCACGAAGAGCCTACTCTACTTCGAGTCTCAGCGCTCGGGGCGTCTGCCGCACAACCAGCGGGTCACATGGCGCTCCGACTCCGGCCTCACCTACAGACTCGAACAAGCGGTGAGAATGTAAAAAACATATATACATTGCAGATGTAAGTCACTCCACTTGTTCAATTTGGTGTCTCATCATCCATTGTGGTACATATGAAGGTGGACTTGGTTGGAGGCTACTACGATATCGGGGACAATGTGAAGTTTGACCTTCCGATGTCCTTCATGATCACGAAGCTGTTGTGGGGCATCGTCGAATACCGCTAGCAAATGGCGGACGCAGGCGAGCTTGGCCGAAGCCATCAAGTCGGGCACCGATTACTTAATCAAAGCTCATACCCTTCCCAACGTGGGTTGAGGTTTTAACTTTTTTATTAGTCTTTCCTCTTACATATCTATGATCTCCCACTCAAATATTTATATGTCCGAGAGACCGTAATGACCAGGTGGGGATGGAGACACAGACCACTACTGCTAGCAGAGGCCAGAGGACATGACGACGTCCAGGAGGGCATACAAGGTCGACGCAGAGAATCCTGGGTCGGAGGTGGCGGCGGAGACAGCGGCGGCAATGACAGCAGCGGCCATCGTGTTTAGGGAACACAAATCCACATTACTCCAACCTGTTGTTGCACCATGCACATCCACGACAGGTAATGCGTGTATGTATGCGATTTAATTAATTGACAGTGGGTTAGATTTATTAGTTCATATACACATACATGTGTGGTGGGTGTACGTACCATTTTATCTCACCATTAAACGAACAAATGCGGCTGAGTTTTAGACCATATTAGCATATATTTTATCCAATTTAAACTAAGTTAGTGAGAGTTTAACTACGTGTTAATCAATATATTAAAAACGGAAATTATTGATTTTCCTACCCCTTCTTCTCTATCACTATCACCTGCCTCCCACTGATGTCGTTGGTGGCATTTGCAAATTGCGGAAGAAGTTTGGCGTTCATTGTTACCCCTGTTCACAACTCTCACAAAAACCATTTGACTTCGTAATGTACTTCTGATCTTAGTAAGATGGTGACGAAATGATTGATTGATATGAGTTGTTCAAATAAAAAAATAACGTAATAAATATATCTATTATTACAATAATTTGAAAATTTTTATTATTGATAAAGATATATATATATATAATACAAAAATACATATTAAAAAAAATAAGATGGACCGGTTTTGGGTCCAAAAGCTTGGACCCGAGCCTCGAGTCCAGACGGGACTTAGGTCCAGTAGACTCGAGATTAGGCCGAGTCTAGACCCGATCAAGTAGACTCGAGGTTCGGTTCCACTCAGGCACAGATTCGCTGGACTCGAGCTCAGGTCTGGCGTGGATCTGCCAAAACCCGCCCCGACCTGAGCTATTGACATCCCTAGTCCTCATGTTAAAAGGAATATGTTATCAAATAGCTAACTTCCCCCAGAATCTATAAGACCCCGACCTTGTCTGTTGAGGCTTATGAAAAAGCCTATATCGAGGCTTTGGTTCAAGTTTCACTGGAAAATTGTATAGTTGAGAGAGAATTGAGATTTCAGGTGTGTGGAGTATGAATCGAGATGAACTCTTTATATAGGGAGCTCGGGGACTCTCTACACGACAACTTTCCATTTTGGTCGAGCTTATTCTCACCGTGAAACTGCCTGATTGAAGTGTTTTTCCTTCACCGGTGTTATATGCTCTCTACTTTGAATGAACAGTGCTATTATCCTAAGAAAGAAGATGACACTGTTCCAAACCGGACCGGACCGTTCCAATCGGGTTCAATGCATAAATCGGTCGGTTCAGACCTAATTTGATTGGTTTTCTCAAAATTTAAAATTTCTAAATTCATTCTCTATCTAATGTTGGCTTTAATTCCACAATTTGATCATTTTAAGCCAACAAGAAAAATAAATTTAGAAACCGGTTCAAGTATTGTTCAATCTAGTTCAGGTGCAGTTTCACCCTGAACCGATCTGGTTTTCTCTTCCGATTTGTCTCAATGTTCCTTTTCATGATTTTTATTACTTTTTGAGTCACTTGGGATATGTCAATTTCTCATTTTATTCTCTCTTGACCTATTATGGTTTGTGAACCAGCTCGGTTTTCTCTTTTGAAATAACTGGTTCTTTTCTCAGTTTTTTTATTCTCAAAGTACGGGGTTTACATTCCCCCGACCTAATACGGTAAGCCCCTCCGCCACCACTTTGTTGGAAAATATTGTTCACAACGCATTTCTATAAAAACATAAATTGAGAAATTCACATTGCTCAAGCAACCAATTGAGGTGCGGTTTGATCCAAGGGGGATCCCCAGGAGGAGAGCAATTCAGAGAAATTAAGAGCTTCAGTCGTCGAACCCTCACTAGTAAGATATCGAAGCTTTCTCTCTCTAGATTGCATTTTCCAGCAAAACTCCGTTTGAGCTCATTTCCGAGCCAAATTGAGCAATTCAAAGCTTGAAATGATGAGGGAAACATAAGGAAGATTATTTAGATCATGAATCAAGACCATTAACTAAGTTTTGGGGTCAATTGAATAAAATTATGATTCGGGGACCAAATTACAATTTTTGAGAAATTAGGTAATTTGAGGTTTTTTGAAAAATTGGGGGCCGAATTACAATTTAAGGAAAATTGGAGCATTTTCATGAAATTAACTTCCAATTGGGGCCCAATTGAGCAATTAGATTAAATGGAGGGCCAATTGGCAATTCTTGAAAATTCAAGGACCAATTGACAATTTTTGGGAAATTAAGGACCAATTGGCAATTTTAGGAAAATTGAGTACCAATTGATAATTTTGGAAAAGTTAAGAACCCATGAGGGATAATTGGAAGTCCTAGAGACTTAATTGAGATTAAATGAAGATTAGGCACCCAAATGTAAGGCTATAAACATTGAGGAACCTAAATACAATTAAGGCATAGCATGAGGACATATGCGCAAATACCTGAAACTATGAGGTCCCTTATGTCGATTCTCCTGATAAGGGTACTCAAACCATGCAGGAGCTGATTGTTCAAGTACTGATGCAAGTAAGCACACCACAAATTAAGATCTCACCAGGACGGCCACATCAGTGTTATTGGGTGAGTGGATTTCCAGCATCATTCCCAGTTGGGGGTGATGAGAACTGCTTTTAAATTCAAAAAATCAATTTTCCATGAATAGTCTTCCCTGATTGCGTGAAACTGCTTAAATATTTTGTAAGACATTCCTAATGGGAGCTAGGATTGCTCCAACAGGCCTGAGGCCTTGGATTTGAAAATGATAGGGCTGAAGGCCAAGTTTTGGAAAACTCGTGAAATGGGCCCAAGCTAGTGTGCATGGGTTGGACCTGTAGACAAACATGATTACAAGAACCATGAAAAATCTCACAAAATTGGAATTATTGTGTGACTTGCCATGGGGCCAAGACAGGACTAACAAGGCTCGATGGGCTAGTGGCAGTGCACCTAGACTAGGTCGACGGGCTAGTAAAGGCAAATAGCTACAGACCAGGTTGAGTGTTGGGGAAGTTGGATCGTTGGCACCAAAGATCATGGTTAATGATTCAAAATTGTTGTTATGCATGCATGAGGATCATAGGAGCATCTAGATGCCCGAGAGGGGTAGTTGATGGGTCCCAAGGGCTACTGGATGACCTAGGGTGCATAAGGGTGATTTGGTGTCTAGCATATAAAGAAGCTTAGAAAGTTTGCTATGCACTGAGACCGAGGCCGATGGGGAAATAAGGTCTCATCCCATAAAGCGAACATAATGAAGTAATTAAGGGTTTGAGGTTTGGACTATTGATGTCCACTCAAACTCAGGGGTTTAAGGGTCGAACTATTGATGTACACTCAAACTCAAGGTAAAAGTCTAGGACTTCTATTTGGGTGGATGGTAAAGGCGCTCCAGTCCATAAGTAAAATGGTCGAGGACTATTCTACGAATGTGTGATCCCTTTCTATGATAGAAGGGGCATGTGAATGTTTGCTGAAATGCCTCCCGAGCAAGGGGAAGAGCTCAAGAAGAGATAAATTCATATTAAAACAAACTAAAAGTTTAAAACATTTTGATAAACTGGTGGTTTTAAAAGCTCACTTCTCAACCCCCACTCACTAAGTTGTAGAAACTCACCTACTCCTATTAAACCTTTTTCAGGAGAAACACCTCACCAAGAAGAGCAGAAGCTAGGAGAGAAATTCAAGGGTACCGCAAACAAGTAAACTACCATTTAGATATTTTGGAACTTTGTTATAGAAAATAGATACTATGACACCTTTACCATCCTTGGTTTATTTGGTAGAAATACTAAATTAGTACAAGGAAGGGTGGCGGGTTGATCACAAGACTTTGACTAAATCGGGACGGGATATAACATGTCATCCCAAGGAATAAGACGACATTGTTCTGGATAGGATTGGACCAGTCCGACTAGGTTCAATGGCAAAAATCGATCAGTTCAGGCCCGAATCGACCAATTTTCTCAAAATTAAAATTTTCTAAATTTGTCTAAATTCATTTTCTATCTAATGGTGGCCTCAATTTTCTAAATTGAGATTTTCAAGCCACCTAGAAAAATGAATTTTCCAATCCGGATCATTATGGTTCAACCCAGTTCAATCTATTTAAGGTTCGATTCTCCCTGAACCTGTCTGATTTTCCCATCTAATTTACTTCATGGTTCTTCCCCATGATTTTCATGACTTTTTGGTCACTTGATTTTTCAATTTCCCATTTTAGCCCCTGTTTATCATTCTCATTTCCTTAAGTGGCTCAGTTTTCTCATTAAATTGACTGGTTCTTTCCCAGTTTTTCTTTGATCCAAGACGATGTGTCATGCTCCGACCCGGTTTGGTCGGATCCCCATGAGCAACCTGCCACTCCCTTTGGTCCAAAAAGGGTTTCACCATTTTCTAAACCGTAAGGAGTAAAGCATCCTTCTTTCTTGTCTTTCCTGGAATAATATTATACAAAACTGAATATTTAAAATTGACATACCTATCTTACAGGAAGGTCTTTAAGTTTTGGTTTTCCCTTGGTTACCTAAAATGGATAAAAGAGAGGGGGTGGATTTTATAACTTAGTGAGCGAGTGTTGGGAGTGAGTTTTCACAGTAGCCTTAGTTTATCCAAACCACACCAAAGTTTATCATTTCCTTTAAAAATGATTTTTCCTTAAGTTTTGGTTTTCAAAACCTTTACCCTGCCAAGGGTGACATTTTCTTTCAAAAGGGTTTCAAATTCAATTACTTTTACAAACCTTTATCCAAGGTTTACCATTCCTTTTTCCAAGGATTCTCAAATCCTTTCCAAGGTTTTCAAAACCTTTTTCCTTATTCACATTAGGTGTGTTTAGCTTTCTTAGCTCATCCCCTTGCCTCAGGAGGTGTTTAGCAAACAACACACACTTTTCATCAGGAAGGGGTACACAGTTACGACGATTGCACCCACTTGTGGATTGGAGCATTTTTACCATCCACCCTTATAGAAGTCTCTAACTTCTACTCAGAGTCTAAGTGAACGTCCCATATGTTCGACCCTCAGACCCAAGAATATTTCGTGTCCATATGAGGACGGAGACCTCATCCTGATCCCACCCCAGTCTCATGCACAAGAAGCTACTATCAACTTCAAGACTAACATGCATGACGAACTGCCTTTATCTCCACCATGTCGTCCAGTAGCACTTAGGACCCATCACTACCCCTCTTGGGCGTCTTGATGGTCCTGTACCACAAGTGCATGCACAATAATTTTTCACATATGGCCATTATCTTTGGTGCCAATGGTCTGACGGCCCCGACCTTCAACCCGATCTGCAGTTATTTGTCTAGGTCGGTCCGTCGACCTAGCCCTAACGTACTACCGCCAGTCCATCGAGTATTGTTAGTCCTGACTCAATACCATGGCAAAATTACATAATAATTTCATTAGGAATTTTCATGGCTTTCCTTTACTCAAGTTTGTTTACAAGCTCCTGCTCGTGCCCACTGGCCTTGGGTCCACTACATGTGATTTTCCAAAATCAGGCATTTAACCCCATGAGTGCAAAAGCCGAGGTCTCTGGCTTATCTGAGCTGTTCTAACTCCCATCAAGAAGGTCTCCCAAGTCTTTTAAGCATTGGCACATAGTTAGGGGAGAACACTTCTAACAAAAACTATATTTTCAACTTTATCACACCAAACGGGGGTGATGATATCTCTGCTTACAACCGATAAGAGGGTTTCTCCTTTCCTCAAGGAAGTTCATCATACCAACCAGGTATGATTACCTCTACTTACGACCGGTAAGTAGGTTTTTAGCTTAAATTGCTCAACACCCCAACAGGGTATGATGTTAAAAGTCCCACTCATAAGTGGTTTTTCATTTTAAAGTGCTCATCATCCCAACCAGGTATGATGTATAATTAAGCTCACTCATCCGATGACCGTGACGTGCTCATCCGTAGTCGGTTTCCTAACTTCACGCTAGCTTTTCCTTGCTGGCGTTCCAGTCTCTCCTGTCCCTACATGATTTGAGTATCCTTATCAATTAAGGTTTGGCATAACAGGTATCGTTTTCTCACGTATGAGCGACTAGTCTCAAAATTGTTAATTAATTGCACTTTGGTCCCTAAAGTTCATTTTCCTTAACTTTAGGTCTCTAATGCCAACTTTTCCCCAAATTGAGTCCCAAGTCTTCCAAAATTCCCTTTGAGTCCTCCACCTACTCAAAATTGTATAAGGGGTACAAGTTTTCCAAATTTCCAATTTGGTCCCTAACTTTTCCAAAATTACAATTTTGCCCCTACTTTCCAAAAATGGCAATTCGACCCCAAATGTTCTGAAAATTGACCAATTGGTCTCTCATTATCTTTCTCATATCCAATTGGCCTTCAATTTTGGGAAATTACAAATAGGTCCCTCTATTTTCTGAAATTCCCTATTTTCCCCCAAAATTTCCTCCCAATTTCTCCCCTTCAAACTAACCGAATTTGATTTATTCAAATTGGCTATTTAATTAAGGTTAATTGCTCCAATTGAAGGTATGAATCAGTTCCTCCACTTCCATACATTTGAACCGCAGCATTTGGGTTTGAATTGACTCAAATGGAGCTTTGATGGAAAACCGTTCATAGAGAGAGAAAGCTTCGAAAGCTTACTGTCAGAGGTGCGGCGGTCAGAGCTCTTGAACTGGAGAGATAGCTCTCATCCTGAGGTTCCTTCTAGGATCAAGAATTGCTACAATTGATGTCTAATCGAGGAAGAATTTTATTAGTAAATTTTAGCACTTTCCCTCTCTGATTTTAACATGCAACGATTAAGGAGGGCCGAATTAGCTTACCTTTCGGCTCTGTTGAGGTCGTGTGAGGGTTGTGGGGATGTTGGGGAGGCTTGGTTTGGCCAGAGGAGGGTTGAATTTGGCTGAATTCAGCTCAGCCAAAATGGGGCAACTTCAGTCCGTTATAGTTGCTTCACTATTTGATTTCATCTATGCTTCTCCGGTGGTCCTTGGGTCGAAAGGAAGTTACTGTCTGGTAGTTGACTTCCCCCAAAATTTATAGAACCCGACCTTACCTTTTGAGGTTGAGAAAAAGGCCTATATCGGAGCTCTGGTTCGAGCTTCACTGAAAAATTGAGCAGTTAAGAGAGAATGGAGATTTGAGGTGTGTGGAGGATGAATGGAGAGTAGCTATTTATATAGGGAGCTCGGGGACCCTCTACTCGACAACTTTCCTTTTTAATAAAGCTTGTCCTCGTCCTAAAATAGCCTGATCGAAGCCATTTTTCCTTTGTTGGCATTATCTGTTTTCTGCATTAATGAATATGTTATCATCCTAAGGAAGAAGATGACACTATTTCGAACAAGACCACTATTTCGAACAAGAAGATGACACTATTTCTCTTCCCATTTGTTCCAAAGTTCTTTTCCATGATTTTTATGATCCTTTAAGTCACTCGGGATTTGTTGATTTCTCATTTTACCCTTTCTCTATCAGTTAAGGTTCATGAACTGGCTCAATTTTCTCTTTTGAATTGACCGGTTCTTTTTCCCGATTTTCTTACCTTTAAAGGATGGGGTTTATACAACGGGTTTCACACAGTCACCAACCCCCACTCACTAAGTTGTAGAAACTCACCCCTCCCATTAAACCTTTTCAAGGAAAGGAGGAAACTAATAAAGATATTTCAAGAACAAGCCTCAAGACAGGTGTCACATCCCAACCTAGTTTGGTCGAGGTCTAATGATCAACCCGCCACCCTTCCATGCACCATCCGAGTATTCCTACCTTAATGATACATGGAAGGTAAAGGCGTGCCTACATTCATTCCCTTACTAGGATTTTGGGATGGGGAACATACCTTGAGAGCCCGAGCTTGTCCTAGAACTTTTGTCTCCTTTGTCCTGGTCTTGAAATGGTGAGAGGAGAGGAATGAGTATATAGGTACATATACTCAGTGAGGGAAACTCCTACAATGGTTGATTTATTTAATTTATTACTCCATTCATTAGTCATTTTTCACATATCATTCACCATCAAGTGCACTTCTATCATATGAGGGAATCAAATGTTCATAGAGTGGTCCCCGACCGCTCCACTTATGGACCAGAGTGTCTTTATCGTCCACCCTAATAGAGGTCCACAACCTCTACCCTGAGTTTGAGTTGACCTTGCTCATCCAACCCTCAAACCCTAATCTCTTCATGGTGTCCTCTTTGTGGGATGAGACCTCATTTCCCCTACTACCTCGGTCTTAGTGCATAGGAAGCTCCCCGAGCTTCTCGACATACTAGACGCCAAACCGCCCTTATGCACCGTGGGTTGTCCAGCAGCCCTTGGGATCCATCATTACCTCATACCAGGTGTTCTGATGGCCCCATATCTTAGAGTGCATGCACAATCAAGAGTCTTTGGCTTGGCTTTGGCCCAAGCAAAAGGGTCAGTTGGCTTGGCTTCGGCCCACGCATGCTGGCCCAACAGGTTCGACGGCCTGGCTTCAGCTTAATAGTGGTTTGGCCCAACAAGCCCAATATCCCATACTTGGCTCGGTGGGTATCACACACAATTACCCATTAATTAGAGCTTTTAGTAGTATTTATCATATGCTGATTCTAGACGGGTCCATACCCATGTCCATGGGCCTTGGGCCCACTTGCATTACCGAGCCTAAGCCCCAAAATTAGCTCCCAAATGTTTTAAGTAGACTCACCCAGTCAATGGAGGATAATTTCAAGAAAATCGTTTTAAGGAAAGTCTTCATTCCAACTGTAATTGACGATATAGAGTTCCCACATACCTGATAATCGTGGTAGTGTCGAGTTGTCCCGATGAGACATTACTCCAGTTGCGCTTCCGTGTGTAATACTTGGGCAGTACCCTCCTACAAGGAATGAATGTCTATATCAGGAAGCATTACATAAGAAGGACTATGATCCTTAAACAAGGAAGATTTGTACGCTCCCTAAAGAAATAGACAAGTACTGGGTACGAATAAGGATGCAAATAGAGCATAAAAGATGTGCATACAAGATTTGAGGAGTAAAGGTAAATTGGAGAAGACAACATCAAGGGATGTCATTTAAGGTTAGAAATCTCCTAGAGCAAATGTAAGAAAAGAATGTTAGGGGAAAGGCAAAGAATCCTACCAAGGAAGCCCCGGAAAGACATGCGTATCACAATTAAAAGGAAATGGAACCAACCCTTATTTAGAAAATGTTTTTCAAGGAAAGAAGTATTGTAATGGTCCAGCGTGACCTGTTTGGAGAGAATAGGAGAACCATGTAGAAAGAGGAAAACTAGTAACGGCGGACAGCCAAAGATAATGAACAAAACCCTAAGAAAGGATGAGATGTAGTAAAGACTACACTCTATGATGGACAATAGGATGGGCATGAATACAACTACCAAGACGATAGGACCAGAAAAATAAAGAGAAAGAGACAATTAAAGAACTGTTATTCAAGAGAACCATCGATTTAAACCACAACAAAGAAGGGAGAAGTGAACAGGCCAAAATATTGGGAAAGAAGAACGAAGGAAAATCCTTAAAGCAATCGATGGCCAAAAATCGGGTTTATAGACTTAAGCGGTTAAGTGAGCCTCACGAAGGGCGAACAAGAGAATTTGAAACATGGAGGATGTGAACCCTCCTTAAATAGAAATAATCTAACGAATTAGCACCAAAAGATGCTGTGACAAGTATGAATGAGTGGACAACCCATACTAAGGTAATAAAGGAAAGAATGTTCGAGAAATGTTGTGAAAGTAAATCCTCCAAATAAGATGTGGCTAAGAAGGAATAACCACAATTGGTAAGATGGGTCATAGTCCACACGCGCATATGAAGCTTAAAGAGTAGACAACTAAGCATAGGGTGGAATGCACAGAAGAAAACCAATAATCAGAAGTATCCCATCTAAGGCATAAGGGATAAAACAAAAATTATGGATAGAGAAGGATTCAAAGCAAATAGATGTCCTAACATAGATAAGGGTGCAAAGAAAGGGAGAAAGAACCATACAATAAATGATAAGGAGGTTGAGCATGTAACTCCTAAGATGGAAATCTCTATTTTAAAAGACATAGTAGAGAACAAAACTAGAAAGAGTGAACCTTCCCAAGCAAAGTAATCGACACATAGATCGAAAGCAATTATTGTTGAATGAAGAATCATGAAGTGATTTATGAGCAAGTAAAAGTGGATTAAGGAAAAAGGAAGTAATTGAATAAGGGATGTCACTAAAGAAGAGAAACGACATAAGAAGGGGAAAAATCCTCGTATGTCAATAATCATCAGGAAACCCAACAATTGGAATTGAAAGGACCTAATAAAAACATTTGGAAAGGATGAGTAGGTAAGAGAAATCCATGCGGTTATGTGAGACATAACTTCAAAAACATGATGGATGAGAGGATAACTGTAAAAAGGATACTTGAAGAATGCTATCAAAAGAAAAGAGGGATGAAGTTATATGATCCTTGAAAGGTCAAAAAAAAAAAAGCTAAGAGAGACCCTCAAGGAGATATTCTAGAAATCTAATGGACAAATACAAGTCCTAGAAAATGTCATGCTGTAAGCGGTATGTGTAAACCCCGCACTTTTGAGTTAAGGAAAATCGAGAAAAGAACCGGTCAAACCAAGTAAGAAAACCAAGACAGTTTACAAACCCGATCATTTGGGAACAAGCAATTTGGAAATTTACAACTTCCGAGTGATCCAAAGGGTTTATTAAATCTTGGAAAAGAAACTTAACACAAATTAGAATAGAAAAACCAAATTGGTTCAAGTGAACGAAATCCCATAAGAACTTTGAAGTTAAGCGTCTTTACTCAAGAGTAGTGTGAGGATGTGTAACCTCCTGGGCGGCGGGCCGAAACTACCCTATTTCGGCGAATCTCAAATCAGCCATTTCGAGCCCTCCTCAGACCAAACCAAGCCCTCCCAACACTTCCTCAGCCCTCCCACGGCCAAATTAGGACTGAAAGGTAAGCTAATTCGGCTCCCCTCTATAATTTCCGGCCGGTGCTAGAGAGAGAACCAGTAGAATTTCAATGATGAAATTCTAACTCAATTCGGCATCAATTGATGCGATTCTTAATTCTAGGATGATCATTAAGATGAGAGCTATCTTCCCAGATCGAAAGCTCAGACCGTCGTGCCCTCACTGGTGAGAAATTGAAAGTTTCTCTCTCTACAATCTATTTTCCGACAAAGCTCCGTTTGAGCTTGTTCCGGCATTAAAATCAGCGATTTCAAAGTTCCTTAGAATCGCATGAACATGTAGGAATTCAATTTCAACTTCAACTTCAACAATTAGAGGTGTTTGATCGGTCAATTTGATGAAATCAAATTCGGTAGTGTTGAAAAGTTGAAATTGGGGGAAATTTGGGGATTTTCGAAATTCGAAGGACCAAAATGAGATTTTATGAAATTGAGGGCCAATTGGGCATGAAAATAATGTTGGAGGACCAATTGAGAAATTTTAGAATTTTTGGGGCAAAACTTACTATTTTTGTAATGGAAGGGCAAAATGGTAATTTTGGAAAAGTTGGAGGACCAAATTGGAAATTTGAGAAATTAATCCCCTTTTAGTGAAATGGAATAAATTAAGGTCCTATGATAAATTTTAGAAGTTTCAGGACTTAATTTGAGGAAAAACTAGCATTAGGGACTTAAAGTTAAAGAGAAATAACTTTAGGCACCTAATTGCAAATAAATGAAAGTTTGACTTTCTCATTCATTTGGAATGAATGAACGCCATTAGGCCAAAGGATAATGAATCGAGATGTTCATATCGTGTAGGAACACGAGATGTTAAACTATTTGGGAGACTTTCTTGACGGGAGCTCGAATAGCTCTTATAGGTCGGGGGCCTCGATTTTGGAACTTGAGGGGCTAAAATGCCCAGTTTTTGAAAATCTCGTACAGTGGGCCCAAGGCCAGTTGGCACGATCAAGAGCTCGTAAACGAACATTATATATGTGCCATAAAACTTAATAAGTGAATTTTTTTGGCCATGGTACCAAGATAGGACCGACATTCTCAGTCAACTAGCGGCAGTGCGACATGACAGGTCAACAGACTAGTTAAGACAAATAACTGCGGGTTGAGATAACATTCGGGGCTGTTGGACCAGTAGCACCACATATTACATGGCTTGATAAGAAAACATTGTTTGTGCATGCACTATGACTATGGAATTATCAAGATGCCCCTAAGGGGTAGTAATGTGTCCTAAAGGCCCTGGACGACTCGGTGAGTATAAGGGCAGATCGTCGTTACAGGTGTCTGTGTGAATTTGGAGTAGCTCCAAGCGCATGAGACCGAGGTGGGGACAGGATGAGGTCTCTGTCCTCATACGGATACGAAGAAGTGATTTCGGGATTGTGGGTCGGATGTCGCGTACATCCACTCATTCTCAGGGTAGAAGTAGCCATACTTCTATCCGGGTGGCAGGAAAAGTCGCTCCGAAGCCACTAGCGAGGTCAGTAGTGATACTAACTTGCGAATGTGTGTAACCTTCATGATGAAGAATGTGTGTTGGGTGATGACACACCGGTAACTAAGAAATAATGGAAAAACCCAAATTTTTAAATGAAGGGATTTTTGGAAAGAAAGGAGTCTGGCACACTACATATAAATGTTTTTCTTAAAAGTTCAAAGTAGACCTTTAAAAGCCCATTCACTGAGTAGTCGTACTCACCCCCTCCCTTATATCCCTTTCAGGAAATCCTAGAAAGCCTCCCCTTAAAGACCGTCAACTAAGATGCCTGTAAGACAGGTATGTAAAATTTTAAATTTCATGTAGTTTTGATTATGCTATTCTAGGAAAAGGAGCAGGTTAAAGAACGTCGTACTCTTTATAGTTTACAATAAGGGGAAATCCTTTAATAAACCAAGAGAGTGGCGGTTGATCATGGGGATCCAACCAAACCGGGTCGGGGCATGATAGTATGTAAGCCCAACAATCCCGAGGAGAATATGACTCAAAGTAAGGAAGAGTCGGCTAAATAAGCATGACAAGGTCGAATATAAAAATTTGGACCAAAGTTATAATAGACAACGAATGGAGGAAGGGTCAAAATAGGACAAAAAAGTGATAATAAAGAAAACCGTGGAAACAAGTATAAAGGAAAAGAAATAAATCTGAGAATATACCCTGAAGTAAGGTATGTCTCGTTATGATAAACTCCATGGAGGGAGTAAATAATATAAAGGAAAAGAAATTCCTTAAGTGAAGGATGTAAAAAGGACTAATTGAAAAACAAGGGAAGAGTTTGCATGTTAAGCAAATAACAAATGGACATCAAAGAATATGGTTCCTCATGCAAGGTTGCAAATTAAGTTTTGGGGACAAAACTCCTAAAAGGAGGGGAGAGTTGTAAACCCCGCACTTTTGAGTTAAGGAAAACCGGGAAAGAACCAGTCAACCTGAGTAAGAAAACTGAGCTAGTTTACAAACCCGATCATTTGGGAACAAGCATTTTGGAAATTTATAACTTTCGGGTGATCCAAAGGGTTCATTAAATCTTGAAAAGAAATTTAAGACAAATTAGAAGAGAAAAACCAAATTGGTTCACGTGAACAAGAATCCATAAGAACTTTAAAGTTAAGTGTGTTTGCTTTAGAGTAGTGTGAGGATGGGTGACCTCCTAGGAAGTATGATCTTTTTTGTAACCCAAAATTTCAGTCAAAACTTTTTATGCGAACGTATGCCTCATTATAAATAGCCATAAATTAATATATATTTAATTATTTAAATTAATACAAATAATTTAATACCGAAATTAAATTATTGGAATTAATACCAATAATTTATGGCAATATTAATACTAGTAATAAATCTCTCCCATTTAATATACGGTTTTACACCTATATAAATAGGTCATCCCCATTCATTCTCCTCACACCCGAACACTTCTCTCCTTCTCTCTCTCAACTGCTCTATTTCCCGGTGAAGCTTAAACCAGAGCTTTGACTTGAAAATTTTTCTTAACCTCGGAAGGAGAGGTCAAGCTCTTTAGAATCGGAGAGAAGTCAGCTACCTGATAGAAAACTCCAATCAATCCGAGAATCACTAGAGAAGCGTCGACATGATGGAATAGTGAAGCAGCTCCGATGGACCGAAGCTGCCATGTTTCGGCCAAGTTGAAATTGGCCATTTTGAGCCCTCCTCAGGCCAAACCAAGCCTTCCCAACACTTCCTCAATCCTCCCACAGCCGAATTACGACTGAAAGGTAAGTCAATTCGGCTCCCCTCTATAATTTTCGGTCAGTGCTAGAGAGAGAATCGGTAGAATTTCAATAATAAAATTCTAACTCAATTCGGCATCAATTGATGTGATTTTTGATTCTAGGATAAACCTCAAGATGAGAGCTATCTGCCTAGATTGAAAGCTCAGACCGTCGTGCCCTCACCGGTGAAAAATCGAAGCTTTCTTTCTCTACAGTCTATTTTCCAGCGAAGCTCCGTTTGAGCTCGTTCTAGCGTTAAAATCTACGATTCAAAGTTTCTTAGAATCGTATGAACATGCATGAACTCAATTTCAACTCCAATTTCAACAATTAGAAGTGTTTGATCGGTCAATTTGATGAAATCAAATTCGGTAGTGTTGAAGAGTTGAAATTGGGGGGGTGGAGGGGAGGGGAGGGGAGGGGAGGAGGGAAATTGGGGATTTTTGAAATTCAAAGGACCAAAATGCAATTTTATGAAATTGAGGGTCAATTGGGCATGCAAATAATGTTGGAGGACCAATTGAGAAATTTTGGAATTAATGGGGAAAAACTTACCATTTTTGTAAAGGAAGGGCAAAATGGTAATTTTGGAAAAATTTTGGGACCAAATTGGAAATTTGGGAAATTAAACCCCTTTTTGGTGAAATTAAATAAATTGAGGTCCCACGATAAATTTTAAAAGTTACAAGACTCAATTTGAGGAAAAGCCGACATTAGGGACTTAAAGTTAAAGAGAAATAACTTTAGGGAGCTAATTGCAAATAATTAAAAGTTTGGGTTTTCTCATTCATTGGAAATGAATGAAGGCTATTATGCAGAGTAATAATGAACAAGGATATTCATATCGTGTAGGAATGTGAAATACTGGGAACGCTAGCATGGACGAGCTCGCGTGAATACAAAGAACCGGTTTAGTGGAATTCACTGCATTAACAGGTGAGTGGGTTTACTAACATCATACCCGATTGGGATGATGAGCACAACTTAAAATTAAAAATCATTTACCAGTTGTGAGTGGGATTATATATCATACCCGGTTAGGGATGATAAGTACCTCGGTATAAAAATCCACTGTTTAGTGGAATTTTAATCATTACAACTTAGAGAAAGTGATGTTAAAATTATGCGAAAAAACTATTTTCCGGTTGTAAGTAGATCATACCCGGTTGGTATGATGAGACTTCATCGAAGGAAGTTGAAAACCCGTTCTTCGGTTATGAACGGAGATGTCCTTATACCAGTTGGTATAATTGACAGTGAAAACCTATTTTGTTGGATGTGTTCTCTTCTGACTGTGTGCCAATGCTTAAACTATTTGGGAAACCTTCTTGACGGGAGCTCGAATAGCTCTTATAGGCCGGGGGCCTCGATTTTGAAACTTGAGGGCTAGAATGCCTAGTTTTTTTAAAATCTTGTACAGTGGGCCCAAGGCTAATTGGCATGAGCAGGAGCTCGTAAATGAACATGATATATGTGCCATAAAACTTAATAAGTGAATTTTTTGGCCATGGTACCAAGATAGGATCGACATGCTCAATCAACTAGCGGCAGTGCTACATGACAAGTCGACGGACCAGTCAAGACAAACAACTGCGTGTTGAGTTGAGAGTCGGGGCCGTTGGACCAGTGGCACCACATATTACATGGCTTGATAAGAAAACATTATTTGTGCATGCACTATGAGTACAGGATCATCATGACGCCCATGAGGGGTAGTGATGTGTCCTAAGGGACTTGGACAACCTAGTGAGTATAATGGCAGATCGTCGTTCCATGTTTCTGTGCGAAATTTGGAGTAGCACCAAGCGCATGATGACCGAGGTGGGGACAGGATGAGGTCTCTATCCTCATATGGACACGAATAAGTGATTTTGGGATGTCACATACATCCACTCATTCCCAAGGTAGAAGTGGCCATACTTCTATCCAGGTGGCAGGAAAAGTCGCTCTGAAGCCACTAGTGGGTTCTGTAGTGATACTCACTTGCGAATGTGTGTAACCTTCATGACAAAGGATGTGTGTTGGGTGATAATAGACCGTGGTAACTAAGAAATAATAGAAAAACTCCAAATTTTTTAAATGAAGGGATTTTTGAAAAGAAAGGAGTCTGGCACACTCTATATAAATGTTTTTCTTAAAAGTTAAAAGTAGATTTTTAAAAACCCATTCACTGAGTAGTCGTAGTCACCCCCTCCCTTATATCCCTTTTAGGAAATTCCGAAAAGCCTACCCTGAAAGACAATCAACTAAGATGCCTGTAAGACAGGTATGTATAGTTTAAAATTTCATGAAATTTTGATTATACTATTCCAGGAAATGGTGTAGGTTTAAAGGACGGCTTACTCTTTATGAATTATAATAAGGGGATACCCTTTAATAAACTAGGAGAGTGGCGGGTTGTTCATGGGGATCCAACCAAACCGGTCGGGGCATGACAACTAAAGTGGTATCAAAGCCTGTTTCACACCTCATAAATTCAGGGCAATAACTCCTCAAAGGCCACAAAGGATTGGGGACCGAAACCATGGAGCTGGCTAAGTAAGCGATTCACCAAGAGGTCAAGAAATGATGAGGTAAATGCAAATTTTAAATTTCTTCTTAAGAAGGTCAACCCGAGAAAGATACCTCAAGAGTAGGGATAAGGTACATGGGAAGTATATCTAGAACCCTCTCATAAGCGGCAAACATGGAGAAATGTCCATTGGAAACTCTAGGGAACGACAATAGTGAGAGAGAAGAAGAGAAGGAATACGCTGTGAAAGGGAACTCTGGAGGGATGCATACAACCAAGTACCTTGAAGGAATCATTGGTTGACAGATGGACATAACGTCAAGTGCAAGGCACCAACCCACCGTTAGAAACTTCTTGATGGAAGGATGTATTGGAGGCCAATTATGACCTGCCTTGGAAGAGTAATATAGCCAAATAATGGGATGTATTGGAATGAATCACCTTGTAAAAAGTAATGAAGCCAAATAGGGTTAAGGAGAATAAATGACACCCTAAGAAAGACTAAGAGGTAGAAAGGACTACACCCTAAAAAGGTCAATGAGATGGATGTAGAGGACATGATGCGAACCTTGCCAATATGCTGACGACACCCTACACCAAATATGGCAAACACCCCAAGACTTTCACAACACAAGTACGAAAAGATGGAATATACCTTGTTTATGTGAGAAACAAGGTATGTGATATGTACACGCCACACCCAAATCCTCTAAGAAGAACTCTTAGAAAACCCCGGGTGATAAGTCTTGATTGCTTGAATGCCATAGGTAAAAACCTGATAAGTTCAAAAGCCCTTTTAAGATAGAAAGAAGATAAAACTCACAAGATTGAAATTCCAAGGTGTCTCTCCAATGCTATGGAGTATGCCTTTTATAGGCTCAGAAAACAACCGAATGACCCACATAATGAGGAAAAAAATCTATTATGGTTATAAGCTAACCTTATCTAATCTAACCACCTAATATTATCCTAAGAGATTTATTATATTTATAAATCTCTCCTTATTAATTAAATCTGGACCTTCTCTTGGGCTCTTCATTTGGGCTTCTATTTGAATATTCAACAATCTCTTTAATCAACCCATATAAAGCTTCTTTGAATCTTTTACCCCTTAACCTTGTGATTGGGCCCTCTTGAAGTCTCAAGTGATCATTTATCCCATTTGGTGACAAAGTGTTCAGCTCCATTGCAGGTCTAGTTTATTGAACTTGTGAATTCGTACTCTCTTTAGTCGGATTCACATTAGGATAGGAGGACTCGAGAAACAGCTGCCCTAAAAAACTTTGACCAAACAAATGGTAGAGGCAAAGTAGTTAACGAACAAATACTTGGGAAAGCCATAATGTAAGTTCCGACAAAGAAGAGAGAGGCGGAAAGGTCAAATACTTGGGAAAAGAAGAATGCAAGAAATCCATAAAAGGACCAAAGGCCAATTAACGACTAAACTCAACCCAAGAAAGGAATAGGCAAGCCTCTCCCACAATGATCCTGAAACAAGGAAGATTTGTACACTCCCTAAAGAAATAGACAAGTACTGGGTACGAATAAGGATGCAAATAGAGCATAAAAGATGTGCCTACAAGATTTGAGGAGTAAAGGTAAATAGGAGAAGACGACATCAAGGGATGTCATTTAAGGTTAGAAATCTCCTAGAGCAAATGTAAGAAAAGAATGTCAGGGGAAAGGCAAACAATCCTACCAAGGAAGGAAGCCCCGGAAGGACATGTGTATCCTAATTAAAAGGAAATGGAACCAACCCTTATTTAGAAAATGTTTTCCAAGGAAAGAAGTATTGTAATGGTCCGGTGTGACTTGTTTGGAGAGAATAGGAGAACCATGTAGAAAGGAGAAAGCTAGTAATGGCGGACAGCCAAAGATAATGAACAAAACCCTAAGAAAGGATGAGATGTAGTAAAGACTACACTCTATGATGGACAATAGGATAGGCATGAATACAACTACCAAGACGATAGGACCAGAAAAATAAAGAGAAAGAGAAAATTAAAGAACTGTTATTCAAGAGAACCATCGATATAAACCACAACAAAGAAGGGAGAAGTGGAAAGGCCAAAACATTGGGATAGAAGAACGAAGGAAAATCCTTAAAGCAATCGATGGCCAAAAATCAGGTTTATAGACTTAAGCAGTTAAGGGAGCCTCAGAAGGGTGAACAAGAGAATTTGAAACAAGGAGGATGTGAACCCTCTTTAAACGGAAATAATCTAACGAATTAGCACCAAAAGATGCTGCTACAAGTATGAATGAGTGGACAACCCATACTAAGGTAATAAAGGAAAGAATGTTCGAGAAACGTTGTGAAAGTAAATCCCCCAAATAAGATGTGGCTAAGAAGGAATAACCACAATTGGTATGACAGGTCATAGTCCACATGCGCATATGAAGCTTAAAGAGTGGACGACCGAGCATAGGGTGGAATGCATGGAATAAAACCAATAATCAAAAGTATCCCATCTAAGGAATAAGGGATAACACAAAAGTTATGGATAGAGAAGGATTTAAAGCAAACAGATCATTTGGGTTCATTAAACCTTGGAAAAGAAATTTAAGACAAATTAGAAGAGAAAAACCAAATTGGTTCATGTGAATGAGTATTTATAAGAACTTTAAAGTTAAGTGTGCTTGCTCGATAGTAGTGTGAGGATGGGTGACATCCTGGGAAGTATGATTTTTTTGTAACCTGAAATTCCGGTCAAAACTTTTTATGCAAACGAACGCCTTATCATAAATAGCCATAAATTAATATATATTTAATTATTGTAATTAATACCGTCATCCCCATTCATTCTCCTCACACCTGAACACTTCTCTCTCTCTCTACTGCTCTATTTCCCGGTGAAACTTAAAATAAAGCTTCGACTTAAAAATTTTTCTTAACCTCGGAAGGAGAGGTCAGGCTCTTTAAAACCAAGGAGAAGTCAGCTATCTGATAGAAAACTACAGTCAATCCGAGAATCACTAGAGAAGCACCGACATGATGGAATAATGAAGTAGCTCCAGTGGACCGAAGCTGCCATGTTTCGGCCGAGTTGAAATTGGCCATTTCGAGCCCTCCTCATGCCAAACTAAGCCTTCCCAACACTTCCTCAGCCCTCCCACGGCCAAATTATGACTGAAAGGTAAGCCAATTTGGCTCCCCTCTGTAATTTCCGATCAGTGCTAAAGAGAGAACTGGTAGAATTTATATAATAAAATTCTAACTCAATTCGGCATCAATTAATGTGATTCTTAATTCTAGGATAAACCTCAAGATGAGAGCTATCTGCCTAAATTGAAAGCTCAGACCGCCGTGCCCTCACCGGTGAGAAATCGAAACTTTCTCTCTCTACAGTCTATTTTCCAGTGAAGCTCCGTTTGAGCTCGTTACGACGTTAAAATCTACGATTCAAAGTTTCTTAGAATCGTATGAACAAGAATGAACTCAATTTCAACAACAATTTCAACAATTACAAGGACTTCTTGGCCGTCTGATTGGTGCCTTAATGGTAGTTATTCATTGCCTAAAACTCACTGACTGGAGACTTTTCACCTATCGGCACTGTACAATTTTCCGAAAAGTGAACAATGCTATCATCTAAAGGAAGAAGACGACACTGTTCCGAACCAGACTGCACCAGTCCAAACCGAGTTCAAAGCTTAAACCGGTTAGTTCACCCTCGATTCGACCGAATTTTTCAAATCTAAAAATTTCTTAAATTCATTTTCTATCTAATGGTGGCCTCAAATCTCAAATTTGAATTTTTTTTTAAGCCATCTAGAAAAATGAATTTAGAATCTTGTTCAATAGTGGTTCAAACCGGTTCAAACTGATTCAATCCAGTTTGGATCCAGTTCACCTGAACCAGTTTAGTTTTCATCTCCAATTCATCCTTAAGTCCTTTTTCATGACTTTGGTGACTCTTTAGGTCACTCGGGATATATAAATTTCCCGGTTTGCCCTTTCTCTACCGATTCTGATTCACAAACCAACTCGGTTCATAAACCGGTTCAATCTAGTTGGATCCGGTTCATTTAAACCAGTCCGATTTTTCTCTTCAAATTTGTCCTAAGGTTCTTTTCCAAGACTTTATGAACCCTTTGGATCACCCGGGAGTTGTAAATTTCCAGATTGTCCGTTCTTTAATAATCGGGTTTGTGAACTGGTTCGGTGTTTCTCACTTGGTTTGATCGATTTTTTCCCAGTTTTCCTTAACTCAAAAGAGCAGGGTTTACACCCTTCTTCTTGAAAATCCCCAAATTGTCTCTCCTTTCATCCCCAATTTGAATGTTTGAGTTCTTAAATCTTACCTTGTCCAATTAACGGCCTAAAAGTCCTTAATTTCTTTGTTTCTTGTTTCTTGTTTTGAGCTTCATCGAAGCTTCATTGGAAAATTTACAGAAGAGAGAGAAAGCTTGTTGAGCTTACCGATGAAGGGGCAGTGGTAGGAGCTTGAGGTGGCGGCAACTAGTGCTCATTGAGGGGATCCTACCAGGATTGAATCTCACTGCAATTTACCGCCGCAATATGGGAATTCAAATAGAGAAGTTTTGGGAAGGTGGAGCTCTGAAACTTAGAAAATCCAATGAGGATAGGTGAAATTGAGCTTATTGGGTGTCTGTGAGGGGCTGGGGAGGTTCTCAAGTGATCGGAGGGGGTCAATTCTAGTGGCGGAAGGTCTGAGAGGGTCGGGGGCTTGTTGTTTTGGGGCTCTGGAGCAACTTTACTATGCTATTGCTCCAGCACTTCTTTGATTGTCCTCCGGTCGCTTTGAGGGTTTCTTGAGCTAGGAGACTCCTCCCCGATTCTGATTCCACCCTTCGGAGCTTCTTTGGTTACGAATTGGCCTGTTGTCGGAACCTTGATCAAAGTTTCATCAGAAAGTGAGTAGCTTTTCTTCAGAGAGCACCTAAGATGTGAGGAGGTCGAGTGTGAGGGTGCTCTCTATATAGGGAGTTTGACAATTGTTCTGGCTACTAGCCAACATGAGACTCGGCCCTCGCCCCACTTGTTGGCGACCTGACCGAAACAATTTTTGAGTCGCCAAAGACTCCCTCTTTCCCAATCTCTCTCTCCTTTCTATCAGCGGACTGAGATTGAAGATGATGATGTGGTAGTCGTGCCATGTGGCGCACTGTTATTGGTCGATTTTTCTAACGTGGTTATCCAACTCAACCGTCACGTCAGTCGTTGACCGGTTGATCAGACACATGGCAGCCTCCCATTGGTTGCTCATGTCTGCATGGCAAGCTGATGGGTTGTCCGTTGACCATTGACCAGACACGTGGCAGCCTCCCATTAGTTGCTTGTGTCTGCGTAGCTACTGACTGGGCATTGTTGACCGGTCCAGTCTATTGACTGGCTGGACCATTGACCGGTCTGTTTCGTTGACCGATCTGGTTCGACCAAGTTTAGTGACCCGAATTAAAAAATCGGCCGGTTCAAACCCGATTCGACCGGTTTTCTAAAATTTTAAATTTTCTAAATTTATTTTCTATTTAATGGTGGTCTCAATTTCCCAAATTGATATTTTTAAGCTACCTAGAAAAATGAATCATTGAACCGATTCACTATGGTTCATTCTGGTTCAGTCCGGTTCGGGTCTGGTTCACCCCGAACCGGTCAATTTCTCTCATTTCACTCACTTCATGGTTCTTCCCCATGTTTTTTGTGAATTTTTGGTCACTCGGAATTTTTCAATCTTCCATGTTAACCCTTATTTACTATTTCCATTCATTAATTGGCTCAGTTTTCCCCATAAAAATTTGTCGGTTCTTTTTCCAGTTCTCCTTGGTCCTAGAGGACGGGTTTTACAATAGATATGTAAAGGCTTAAGCTATTGAGTTTTGTATAATGCTATTCCAGGGAACAAGGGAAGAAATTACGCATGACTCCTAACGGTTTTGGGAAGTGACGAATCTTCCTAGACCAAAGGGGAGTGGCAAGTTGTTCATGGGTTCCGACCAAACCATGTCGAGGTATGACACACCGTGTGTATTGTCTCATTTAAGAGGGGAATAATGTTGAACAAATTTGTTAGAGAATCAGAACTCGTAAATATCGGGTGTTAAGCACATAACTACTCGAATAGTGCTTTGAGAACACGAGTATTATTATCGGTCAGATAGCATATATAATGTTGAACAAATTTGTTAGAGAATCAGAACTCGTAAATATCGGGTGTTAAGCACATAACTACTCGAATAGTGCTTTGAGAACACGAGTATTATTATCAGTCAGATAGCATACCGAGCCTGTGAATTAAAATATAATTGTGTGTGTGCTTTTATATGATGCATGGGAACATTAATAGTGGGGTTGGTTGAATAGCACACCGAGCCATGAGAATTAAAGATACTCCTATATACTTTAATGTGGTGCATTAAAATGTATGAGAATATAAGTAGCAAGGTTGATTAAATAGCATACCACACGCTCGAATAAAAATGACCATTATGTTTATGTGATAATATATATGATATGATTGACATGGGTGGACGAGTTTGGATGCCGACATGGCACATGATATTAGAGATGGTGTTGAACGTACATGGAATAATGGAACTAGGGATATAGGGCAAGAGTCAGCTTCTAGAAATTCCTATAATCAAGGGTGGTTTATGGTTAGGGGTCCAAGCATCACTTTTGATCTTGTAGTTAGGTTGAGTGGATTAAAGGATGTGTGATGTCAGATAAGACATCATCAGCATTGTATGAGGGGACGATTCATTATTAATATGCTAGTGTGGCATATGTACACACAAACCTCTCATAACCCTGATAAACTTGTGTGTGAGATCTGGATAGGTGACAAGGCAATCTTGTATAAAGTTGTGATGGTATATATACCATCAATAACGATAAGAGTGGGCGGTGATCCGATGTTGTCCCTTACGAGTGCGTTGGACGTACATATCCCTTGAACCACAAGTTCATATATGAGAGAACTTCGAGAATTATCATTTGAATCATTGTGTGAATTGAATGAGAAAAATAAACTCACGAGATAGCAAATACCTAAAAATATACTATGTAAAAATGGGAAACTAAATGCTAATGAACAAGCATTAATGTGAATAATAATTGATAAAAAAAATTAAGTAAAGACGAGGTCGAAAGCCATATTATATCTTAAAGTAGATAAATAAATTTGTTGAGATTTGAGCTCACATCCCCTCCCCTAAATATTTCAAGTAAGTGTAGAGGTTGAGAAAGAAGTAAAATATATATTTTATTTGAATTAATTGAGAGGTTAAAAAATCCCACATTTAGTACAATAAAATGGAGTGATTTGGAATAATCTCCGAACTCTTTCATTTATACTATGGTATTTTGAAATATTATGTTATTTAATAATTAAATTACTTTAATATTATAATTTATTATTTATAATATTATTTTTTATTTTCTTATTTATTTTTATTTTTATATACTTCAAATAAATTTATATATTAATAATATTTTATATAAAATTATATAACATAAATATATAATAAAATATTATATATTAAAAATTAAATGTATAAATTTTATTTAATATAATTTAATTATATATATAATAACTAATAAATAATATAATTTAATTAAAATGATAAATTTATGTTTATAATTTATTTATTATAAATTATTAAAAAATTTTAACAACTCCAAATAAATCACCTAAATCCCCTCTCAACCTCTACTAACCCTTCCTAATATCTCAATTTTAAATCAATTCAAACCAATAAATTCAAAAATAACCGTAGTATTATGATTAACCATTACTATGATTGGATGATGTTTGTAATCTTTTAATAAGTTATGGGACCCGTTTGTAATGATGATTTGTTTAAATGCGGCCAACTTTGTAACAAATAGAATAGATTTATTCATACAGCCCATAATCAACCATTCACGGAAGACCCTACCTTCATTAGGGATTTCTTCGGTTGTCGATGTTGACTGACTTTCATACAAATAGGCTAAAAGTAATAAAATAAAAAAATTATGAGTTTATAACCATTAAAAATGAGTTGATTTAAATTTATATGAAAAATTAAAGTGTGACAATTGGAGTGGCATTTACTAGTAATAATATATTATTATTCTAGAGGTTATGATTCAACCATTTAAACTATTTTTTGTTATCTACTTACAAATTTAAAGCAATATAATATATTATTCTTAAATTACTAAATATTACGATTATTAAAAAAAAGTAAAAAATAGGTATGATACACTAAATAATTATTAAAATAATATTAAATATAATAATTAAATATAACTTATTTTTTTCTTAATTATTTTTGTTAAATCTAACAATAAAAAATTAATTTTTTTTATTATATTCTCAAAAAATACTTATTACACGTAATATTAATACATTTTTTACGTTCAATTTTAAATATTCACTAAATAATTTATTACTAATTACAATATCCAGTAAACATAGGCATCCAACGATTTCCTGAACAAGAATTGGTCAGTCCCTTGAGATGGAATTTCCTCATCAAGATTCGTGCTTCCCGTTCGGATGGTCTGCAACCTGCCATCCCACATCTCTGCTATCGGACACTTGTCCGGGATGCTCCCACCCCGCGCCGTGCTCCGTCGGCGGCGGAGTATCAGGGGTCAATCCAGACGTGTCGGAGAGGAGCGGTCCCGGGACCAGACAAGACACGCAGGAGATTGAAGAGCTTGGTGTACGGTGCGGTGGGTTGAGGGTCGTTGGCATCGATTCGGATTCTGATTCGGAGGACCTTGGATCGGGGGATCGGGATTCCTATGATTTGGATCCTCAGTTTGACCAAATTGAAGAGTTGGAACGGGATGAGGTAAGCTTAATCATTTTTCCCAATTGTATTGAGGTTTTCTTATGGGGTTTTTTGTTTGTTGTTTATCCTAAATAAGAAGTGGAATCGATCACAGTTTCCTTCTCGGTTCATTATTTGGATACTTATATGTTGTGAGTTCACAATCATCTCTACCAATTTTGTGATGTGTTTGATGAAAAATAATCTTCAAATGCTATTCTCATTCCATTCATTTCTTTCCTTCCTACAAAATGTGGCCTTGTTAAGCCTTTCAGTGAGTAGAATCACAGTTGGCATATAGTTGAGGGTTGGAGAATTTGTCTCTTCTCATGCTTTGTTAATCTGATATGTTGGATCAGTTTTAATGAAATACTCAGTAGGAATGACATCAACATAGAGTAAAAGAGACTATGCCATTCTAACTCTATCCTGAAATTAATGCTATCATGCATGCTAACTAAGGCATGCAGTAAGTACCATAAGATGATCAATTTGGCAAGTCCTTCCTTGGATATAAGATGATGTTATGCCTGTGTTTGAAGCACTTTGCAAGAACTTGCAGGTTTCATTGTTCTGCCTGCAGGGACAAACTTTTGCTTTCTGATGATTCTTCTAATCTGATCATCTTCTTTTATTGTTTTTCTTTTATAAAATGCATGTTCTTTACCAGGATAATAGGGCTGAAATACTGACAGTATCATCAGAGAACTTCAGTGACGAGGATGAGGATCCTGTTGTCCGTACATTTGAGTGGGAAATTCTTCTAGCTATTATCAATGCTCGCAGAGACTCAGTTATGTATTTCAACCCTCACATGGCTGGTCGGGATGGCGAAATTTGGAATCCAGAGTCAGACCCCCTTTGGCAGCATGTTGCTGAAGAAGTGACAGTAAATGGGAACCCTCCTGCATCAAAGAATGTTGTTGAAAATCTTCCCACAGCTGCCATAAATGAAGCTGATCTGAAGAGAAATGGGGGGATTTGTGCAGTTTGTAAGGATGAAGTTTCTGTTGGGGAGATTGTTAAAAGGTTACCCTGCTTGCATTACTACCATGGAGATTGCATTTTGCCATGGCTGGAAATAAGGAACTCCTGCCCTGTTTGTAAGTTTGAGTTGCCCACAGATGATTTAGATTATGAGCGAAGAAAAATACAAGGATCTATAAGTGGACTGTATTGGAATTGGGATGCAGAGGTTAGTCTGGATTTTGAGCTCGTTTCCTGATATTTTTGGCAATATGCATCTGGCATGATGTAAATATGTGTTATCAATCTGAAGAATCATCAAGGAAAGGAATTCTTTTGAGGGTTCATGTTGCGTTGTGGTATTTCCAATAAGAAAATTGTAAATATTCTTATATTGGATTGATTCTATGAAGGTGACCTTCTGTATAAACACTGGCATAAATTATACACGTGGATGCAAGAATTCATTTTCTTGCTTTTGCAAAAGATTAAATGGCTTCATGATTTTCCTGCAAAAGGTTGAACTTAGTTGACTTGATACCGGTATCTTGTAGATCTCTCCAAGGCGTCCATTTCAACTTTGGATATCTCTTAGATTGATCACACAGTAAAGATAGTGCTCTTTGTCCGGACGAGATTGAGCAGAACGAGTATGAGTGTTGACAAATAATTCTCTTCTCGCACCTAAGAGTGCTCATACCTTATCATGGAAATAAAAGGGGAAAGAAGATAACATGAACAACATGAGCAAGCAATATTTATGTAGCCTTTTGCTCCAAAACGTAATCTAATGTAATGATGAATTCCATAGAATAGCTTCAAGGTGGAAAACTGTACTTTTAAAAACTTAGTGTTGTCAGATCTGAGAAGTTGCACTTATCTCTTCCATTGATACTGCTGATTGCTACTAAGGTTAACATGTTTTTTCTTATCTATTCCATTGATACTGCTGATTGCTACTATGGTTGATATTCCCTTTATGCATATAAAGTTTGTTGAATTTTTCTTCTTAGAGCAGGATCTGTTTGTATGGTTGTTGCAGCTCAATTCAATGCTTGCATTCTTGTTCTTGTCCAATATGGCTTTGACATTTTCATGGCCACCAGGGAACTTTTGCATCTTGGTGATGATGGTGCCTTCATTCCTCCCTAGATATCTGAAACATGCTACTAAGGGTAACATGTTTTTTATTGTCCATGATGGCTTTGACATTTTCATGGTTATTGAGGAGCTTTTGCTCATAATGGAGCTTTCAGTCCTCCCTAGCGAGCGTGTGCTGCTTGCCATTGTCATCAATTCAATGAAGCGTATCTTATTTCACCTTTAACTGCTCTTTTTCATGAAAATGTTTCTTGTGAAATTTATTAACTACTTACTGCTACTTTATATTCTTGCAAGCATTCACAGTGTCAACTTTTGCAAGATCAATAGATTAGGAGGATAAGTATGTTTCCTATCTGTCCTCAAGCATCTGCCAATGTAGACTTAGATGTAAGTTTTATATATATCTTTAATTGGTATAAAATTGCTCCCATATTTAGCAAAATTCTTCTGATCCAAGTACAGGAAAATTTGTATCTGAAATCGTAGATGTTTATAGATATCCATGAAACCCTAGCATGTTTTATATTTCCTTTATGCATACAATGCTTTGTTGAATTTTTCTTCTTAGAGCAGGATCTGTTTGAATGGTTGTTGCAGTTCAATTCAACGCTTGCTAAGGCAATCTGAAGGTTCCAGTTGGAGGTTAAATTGAGTATATGAGCTTAACTATCTCCCAGATGTCTAAGATAATGTCACATACCAAATCATGTTGACTTAGTTACTAGCTTTGAAGTATGCTTATCCCCCTTTTACCAAAGTTTCTGCACTTTTCCATAGTTGATGATGATGCCACTGTTGATGAAGATGTTATAAGACTAGAAAGATACATTGTGATATATTAAATTAGCAGTTAATTCACAAACTCTTCCAGTTTTTTTGTTTAGTCACTCTCCACCACCATTTTCCCCATCCATTTCTTCACCTTTATTATTTGGACAGAATATAATTACTTGCATCGGAGAAGAAAAACAGAAAATGGAAGGAGAACAGTGCCACTTCTTTGTTAAAGCATAAACAGACAGTACAAGCAGTCATCATCTGCAGGTATGTCTCTCTTAGTGTGTCAAAGGATGCAATCAATGAGGCACTCAAAAGTCTAGAAAACCTTTTGCTCGCTTTGATCATTTTAGCAACTCCTGAAAGAGTGGGTTCCCTGGCTATAACACTAAGAAGTGTGGGCAGAGACTGTTATTATTGGGTTGAAATTCATACAGTTCTTTTTCTGCTTTTGATTGTGCTCTTCTTAGCCTCTTTTATCAGTCTCATTTTTATGCCTCATGCAAATGCTCCCCTTCTTGTGTCTTACCTTCTCATTCTATTAGCAAAAAGATCACCTTCTCCACTATCCTGGTTTATCAGTAAATTGATCATGAGTGATCATGTATTTAGGTTGATCAAGATGAGTAGACCATATATATATATTGGAGAACTAGAAAATAGGTAGAGATATTGAAGAAAAAAGGAAAAAAAAAAAAAGAACAAGATGACTCCGTAACAGTGAGCCAATGTGATAAGTGGCCAAACATGTCCTGCAGAAACATATCATGTTGAATTGTCTTAGCATATAATTCTAATGCAGCCGAAAGGCAAGCGAGGAAGTAGAGCATCGTGACATAAGTTGATCATGATTTTTGTCAAGGGCCCTGGTTGTACCATTTAGGGATGTGTCATTTTATGCACCCTCAGCCATCATTGGTTTTCGTCTATTTTAGTTACTTGGTGTTGCATAAGGTATCAGTATTGTTCAGGAATATAAGAAATTTTCAAATTTGACTACTGCAGATTGCATCAAAGACATGCAAAGTAATTGCATTGCCATAATTGATGGTTGAGTTAGATGTTTTTTTCTTAGAGAAATGATATATTCCATTAATAAGCTGCCTCAGCACAACAATTTTCAATAACAGATATGTGTGAACAACCTATTTAAGTATTGACCTTCCCAATAGTTGGAAGTTATTGCATCTATTCAAAAAATTGCTTATCTATTTGTTAAGCTTACTTGAAACATGCCAAATTGCTTTCCTAACAAGTATATTTTCGGCCGTTATATCAGCCATAAACCATTCTGAGTTCAATGTAAAAGTATATTTGGAATATGTCTCTAGGATAACTTTATCCCATTTGAACTCTGTTGGCTAGTTGTATTCCCTCAGCAAGGCTTGACTTCTACTTCTACTGGATTGACTTCTACTTCTATTGGATGATTGTGTTTAAACTATTGACATCTCTTTCATGTTATATGAAGTGTGAGAAAATATGCCAGTATTCTTTGAACATTGTCAATGATTTGTGATGGGATGTAGGTATGGGATATGGAATTTGACCCTCTTCATTTCCTTCTAGATAGACCAATATATTATGGTCATTCTCCTAATATTTTAATATTTGTTAAGTTTATAGTATTTTGAGTTTAAAAGTCATGCTTCTATCCAATTTGAGATAAGCATACAATCAATTGGGGTCATGCCAATAAGATTTACTAAAATATCTTACCGTTATAACTTTTTCCCAAAGTGACTTAAATTATAGTATTCTCCATCACTCTTAATAAGTAAAACTTTGTTAAATGTATGTAGTTCTTTCAACCTCATTCTCAATGGTTCCTTAAGATAGGTGACCTTTGTCCACTTAGTCCGATGAGCCTTTATTTTTCCTCTTTCTTGCCCTCATAAGAAGTTTGAAACGGTGGATTTGATTTATTGGCACCAATCATCACACAAAAGAAAATATATCATCACATAATTTGGGATAATGCTTAAAATAGATTTTATAAGTACTCTCATTCTACTATGATAGGTAGGTAGACTTACCACTATGTATCTTGAACATTATTTTCTCCTTTATATGGAGAGTTTTCTTCTCATTAGGTGCCTACTAGATAGATAATCCTAAGTACACTTTCCACATGGGATTGCTTTTACATCCCTTGTTCTAGGTCAAGGATTTCCTCTAAAATACACATGATTTTGAGAAGCTAATTTTTTTGTCTAAAAGCTGACAATATGTATGTAGGATATCTCTTAAACATCAAGCATTCCTTTCATTTTCTTATGTGAAAAACATGAGATCATATGCAAAAAAAAGATGGAAAATGTTCTAGAAAGTCTTCTGTTATATCACTACTTGGTTGGATTTTCTCCTTTCTCTCTGAGCCCCTAAAAATAGGGAAAACACATTATTATCTAGTTAACAAATATATTATCAAAACCCAAATAATATAAGTTTGAGGAAATTCTATTTAATATGACCCTATGTCTTCATCGTAATTGTTATGCACATCACTTATTTTACCTTTTGTTTGATTTAAGTTTAGGAATTATAAGCAAAATCAATATTATCATGAATTACTCATCCGGGAACATAAGAAGAAGCTATCCACAAACGTTTTTAGTTTATTAACTAGGACTTTAGATATTATATTATTTGCAAAGTTACATATAAATATTAGAAAAAAAATTAGATATCTCATCTAGGCTTGTAACTTTCAATATCAACATAATGTCCATTTTACTGATAAGCCATAACTGATCCCCTATAAAAAAAAAAAAAGAAATCTGTAACTGTTATAATCAACAAGATACCAAATAAGAATGAAATAAGGACTTACCCCTTCTAGCACCTAATAGAAATGCAACTTCTACATCCTCCCGTGCGTCTAACTTAGTAAAATCCCCATTTATACTCTCCTTAATTCTCACTCTAAGTGACTTGAGTGCTTCAATTGTATGATAACATTCTATCGACTAAAATAACTTGGAGTAGAAGTTGTGAAAATTCTGCCTAGTATCATTCTCCTCCTCTAACCATCCTCCACTTGTGCCTTTAATTTAAGGATTATGTTCGTAACCCGATGTAATAATACATTTTGATGAAAGTATTTAATGTTCATATCTCCATTCAGTATCCATTTGTTTCTTGCTCTCCAACCTAAGTATATTTACTCTTCTCTCGAGACTTAATCCAACCAACATAACAATTTACATTCTTTCTTCTAATACCCCGACATGATCCAACTGGACTTATTCTAGTTTACTTTAAATCTCTTTGATTTCTCCAGTGAAATTCCTAATGTGTTTGAGATCTACTCATCAATGTAAGCTCTTGCTTATTTCAATCTATCACATAACTCGGCACAAAGTGTCCTCATGATACACGCCCCACACTGATTCAATTGTGGGGAGACACCCGAAATTTGGCATCCATTTATAGTTGAATATGTATCTCTTTATTCTTTGGGGAGAGTGTCTTTGAAACAATCCACTATAATAGAAACATGCTATGAATCTATTCAATCTTCGTGATATACTTGGGTGGAACTAAATTTGTTCCTCCATTCAGTTTTACATAATGCCAATCTAATCTCTCAAATATGGTGTCAAACCGTTCTCTTTTGTTCACCATATATACATATTTCTATTAAAAGCAAAATTTGGAATATTTGTGTTATGTAGCAATAGAAGGAAACAAGGCTATCCTCTCTTCTTATCATCGTATGATATGATTGCATTAAAGTTGTCTATAATTATCCATGCCCTCTATGTCTGAACAATAAATTTCAGATCATTCAACTGACATTTGCATACCTAGAAATCACAATTACTATAATGTAAGGGATAATAATTCACTTTCTTATTGAATTACACCAAATCCAAATAGTTTATCTTGCTTATCAAAGATCTTAACCTCATCGGATTCCACTAGAGTGACAACCCACCTTCAATTTCTATTGGTTTCATTATTGATCCATATGCATAATGGCATTGTCTTGTTACCCTATCAATTTTATTTATGTGGTTCTTTGTATCCATTAGGAAGATGAAATTAGGCTTATTCTTCCTAATGATGTCCTTGAGTGTTCGAATTGTCAAGGGGATATAATACCTTGATAATTCTAAATGAGTAGCTTTATTAGTCCCTTGTGGCAATTTAAGGTCAACCACCACTACCATTTTTCAACCAGTGTAAATAAATCTCACATTCTTTTACTCGGAGAGAGTGCAAGTAGCCCCCTTCAGTTGGATCCAATGCAAGTGTATATGTCACACTCCAACCCGATTTGATCGGGATTCGAGATCAACTCGTGACCCTTTCTTACATCATACGGGTATTCTTACCCTAATGAGACAGGGAAGGTGAAAGTATGTTTACGTTCAAATCCTTACTTTATATTGGGGATAGGAAGCGTACCTTGAGGGTCCAAGCACATCCGAGAACTTTCTGTCTTGGTACTAGCCTGAAAAGGGGTGAGAGAAGGGGAATGAGTACAAATACTCAGTGAGGAAAATTACTATTATGTTTACTTGAATTCATCTTTTTTGTACTTTAAATTATTCCTTTGTTAGTTTTCACACATTTCACATGGTCAACAACCGCCCTACTATCTTCGATACACTCAACCGTGAAGAGTAATGCATCCTTTAAACATGTACATTTCATGTAATAACATAAATAAAAACTGCATAAAATTTTAGCCGATCATACCTGTCTTTACAGGCAAATTAGCGGTTGGTCTTGGGGTTGACTTTCTAGGGTTACCTGAAAAGGATATAAAGGAGGGGGTGAGTACAACAACTCAGTGAATGGGTTTGTAAAATTTATCATTTTAGGAAAAATGTTTGATTTGAAGTGTGCTAGACTCCTTATTCTTTTCAAAACCTTTATTTTCAAATTTCTAGTTTTTATCACCATTTCTTATTAATCACAGTGTGTCATCACCCAACACACATCCTTCATCATGAAGGTCAATCACACAATCGCAGGCCAGTACATCCACGGAACCCACTTGTGGCGTCGAAGCGACTTTACTGGCCACCTAAATAGAAGTACGTCCACTTCTACCCTAAGAATGAGTGGATGTTCGCGACATCCGACCCTTAATTCTGTAACAATTTTTCGTGTTCGTATGAGGACAGAGATCTCATCCCAATCCCACCCCGGTCTCGTGCGCTTGAAGCTACGTCGAGCTTCGCATGGCCTCCTAGTACGGTTAACTGCCTTTATATCCACTAGGTCGTCCAGGGTCCTAGGACACATCACTAACCCTCTTGGGTATCTTGAAGGTCCCGTAAACACAATGCATGCACAATAAGTATTTTTACATCATGCCATATAATCTATGGTCCCACTGGTCCAATGGCCTCGACCCTCAACTCAACCTGCAGCTGTTTGTCTTGAATAGTCTAGAGATTTGTAATGTCGCACTGCCACTAGTTGACTGAGTATGTCGGTCCTGTCATGGTACCATGGCCAAACAATTCAATTATTCAAGTTTTCATGGCATATAATTCATGTTTGTTGACGAGCTCCCGCTCGTGCCAACTAACCTAGGGCCCACTGTTCGAGATTTTCAAAATTAGGCATAATAGTCCCCAAGTTCCAAAATTGAGGCCTCTGGCCTAATAGAGCTATTCAAGCTCCCATCAAGAAGGTCTCCCAAATCGTTTAAGCAGTGGCACACAATCAGGGAAGAGCACTTCCGACAAAAATACATTTTCAATTGTCCATCATACTAACCGAGTATGAGGACATCTCCACTAATAATCGATGAACGGGTTTTCCACTTCCTCTGAGGAAGTTTTCATCATACCAACTGGGTATGATCTACTTACAATCGGTAAATAGTTTTTCTGTATCATTTTTACATCACTCCTCTAAGTTGTGATGTTTAAAATACCACTCGGTAGTGGGTTTTCATTTCCGAGGTACTTATCATCCCAACCGGATATGATATAAAAATCTCACTCCCCCGATCATGTAGTCAAATTCCACTTTTTAGGTTTTCGTCCCTTGCAAGCTTAACCTCAGTTGGCGTTTCGAATGCCTCGTGTTCCTACATGAAATAAACATCGTTGTTCATTATCATATGACTTGATCACCTCATTCAGTATGAATAACTAAATTTACAACTTTTCCAATATTTGTAAATTGGTTTCTAAAGTTATATTTGTTCATTTTACTTTTGGCCCCAATTACTGGTTTTTCCCCTAAATTGAGTTCCTAAACTTTTAAAATTTCTATTGGACATCAATTTCATAAAAAATGGTTTAAGTTTCCCAAATTCCCAATTTGGCACCCAAATTTTCCAAAATTACCAATTTTCCCTTCCTTTACAAAAATGGTAAGTTTTACCCCAAAAATTCTAAAATTGCTCAATTGGCCCTCTAACATTCTTATCATGCCCAATTGACCTTCAATTTTACAAAATTGCATTTTGGTCCCTCGAATTTTTGAAAATCCCCAATTTTCCCCCAATTTCAACTTCCTAACACAGCCGAATTTGATTTCATCAAATTAACCGATCAAACACTTCTAATTTTTGAAATTGAAGTTAAAAATGAGTTTCTACTTCTTCATACGATTCAACAGCACTTTGAATCATAATTTTTGATGCCTTAACGAGCTCAAATGAAGCTTTGCCAGAAAATAAAACTTAGAGAGAGAAAGCTTCAATTGCTCACCGTCAAGGGTGCAGTGGTCCGAGCTTTTGATTCAGGCAGATAACTTATGTCCTGAGGTTCCTCCTAAGATGAAGAATTGCATCAATTGATGCTGAATTAGATTAGAATTCCATCATTGAAATTCTGCCGATTCTTTCTCTAGCACTAGTCAGAAATTGCAGAGGGGAGCTGAATTGGCTTACCTTTCAATCCTAATTCAGCCGTGGGAGGACTTCTTGTTCATTCGTTTGACACCTTAATGGCGGTCATTCATTGTGTGAAACTCCCTGGCCAGAGACTTTTCAGCTTCGATGACACTGTGCAATTTTCTGGTGAGTGAACAGTGCTGTCATCTAAAGGAAGTAGATGACACTGTTTCTGTCACGCCCCGACCCGGTTTGGTCGGATCCCCGTGATCAACCCGCCACTCTTCCGGTTTATTAAAGGGTTTCCCCTTATTATAAACCCTAAAGAGTAAGGCATCCTTTAACCTGCACCTTTTTCCTGGGATAACATAATCAAAACTGCATGAAATTTAAAACTGTACATACCTGTCTTACATGCATCTTAGTTGACGATCTTTAAGGGGAGGCTTTCCAAGATTTCCTGAAAGGGATATAAGGGAGGGGGTGAGTACGACTACTCAGTGAATGTGTTTTTAATAACTTTTGACTTTTAAGAAAAATATTTATATGGAGTGTGTCGGACTCCTTTGTTTTCAAAAATCCCTTCATTTAAAAATTTGAGTTTTTCCATTATTTCTTAGTTACCATGGTGTGTCATCACCCAGCACACATCCTTCATCATGAGGGTTACACACATTCGTAAGTCAGTATCACTACTGAACCCGCTAGTGGCTTCGGAGCGACTTTTCCTGCCACCCGGATAGAAATACGACCACTTCTACCCTAGGAATGAGTGGATGTACGTGACATCCGACCCACAATCTCGAAATCACTTCTTCGTGTCCGTATGAGGACAGAGACCTCATCCTGTCCCCACCCCAGTCTCATGCGCTTCGTGCTACTCCAAATTTCACACAGACACCTGGAACGACGAACTACCCTTATAGCCACCAGGTCATCCAGTGCCCTTAGGACGCATCACTACCCCTCATGGGCGTCTTGATGATCCCGTACTCATAGCGCATGCACAAACAATGTTTTCTTATATTGCCATGTAATCTGTGGTGCCATTAGTCCAACGGCCCTGACTCTCAACTCAACCCGCAGCTGTTTGTCTTGACTAGTCCGTCGACTTGTCATGTCGCACTACCGCTAGTTGACTGAGCATGTCGGTCCTATCTTGGTACCATGGCCAAACAATTCACTTATTAAGTTTTATGTCACATATATCATGTTCGTTTACGAGCTCCTGCTCGTGCCAACTGGCCTTGGGCCCACTGTACGAGATTTTCAAAATCGGGCATTTAGCCTCCAAGTTCCAAAATCGAGGCCCCCGACCTATTAGAGCTATTCAAGCTCCCGTCGAGAAGGTCTCCCAAATTGTTTAAGCATTGGCACACAGTCAGGGGAGAGCACTTCCAACAAAAATAGGTTTTTACTGTCCATCATACCGACCGGTATCAGGACATCTCCGTTCATAACCGATGAACGGGTTTTCAACTTCCTTCGAGGAAGTCTCATCATACCAACTGGGTATGATCTACTTACAACCAGTAAGTAGTTTTTCCGCATAACTTTCACATCACTTTCTCTAAGTAGTGATGATTAAAATACCACTAAACAGTGGGTTTTTATATTGAGGCACTTATCATCCCCAATCGGGTATGATGTTAGTAAACCCACTCACAACCGGTAAGTGGTTTTTAACTTTAAGTTGTGCTCATCACCCCAACCGGGTATAATGCTAGTAAACCCACTCACAACTGGTAAGTGGTTTTTAACTTTAATTTGTGCTCATCATCCCAACCGGGTATGACATTAGTAAACCCACTCACCCGTTAATGCCGTGATTTTCACTAGACTGGTTCTTTGTATTCACGCGAGCTTGTCCTTGCTGGCGTTCCTAGTATTTAACGTTCCGGTAAAGGCACGACAGTCCGAGCTTTCGATCTAGGCAGATAGGTCTTATCTTGAGGTTCATCCTAAAATCAAGTATTGTATCAATTGATGTGGAATTGAATTAGAATTTCGTGATTGAAATTCAGTCGATTCTCTCTCTAGCACTGATCGAAAATTATAAAGGGGAGCCGAATTGGCTTACCTTTCGGTCCTAATTCGGTCGTGGAAAGGCTGAGGAAATGTTGGGAGGGCTTAGTTTAGCCTGAGGAGGGCTTGAAATGGCCGATTCCAACTTGGCTGAAATAGGGCAGATTCGGTCCACCGGAGTTGCTTCACTATTCCATCATGTCGGCGCTTCTCCAACGGTTCTCGGATTGACTAGAGTTTGCTATCAGATAGCGACTTCTCCCCAGTTCTAAAGAGCCCAACTTTTGTTAAAGTCGAAGCTCTGGTTCGAGCTTTACTAGGAAATGGAGCAGTAGAGAGAGAGAGAGAGAGAAGTGTTCAGGTGTGAGGAGAATGAAATGGGGATGACCTCTTTATATAGTCGTAAAACCCGTATATTAAATAGGCGAGATTTATTACTAGTATTAATATTGCCATAAATTATTGGTATTAATTCCAATAATTTAATTTCGGTATTAATTCCAATAATTTAATTTCGGTAATAAATTATTTGTATTAATTCCAATAATTTAATTTAGGTATTAAATTATTGGTATTAATTTCAATAATTAAATATATATTAATTGATGGCTATTTATGATAAGACGTTATAAAAATTTTTAACCGAAATTTTAGTTTATAAAAAATCACACTTCCTAGGAGGTCACCCATCCTCACACTATTCTAAGGTAAGCACGTTTAACTTTGAAGTTCTTATGTAATCTAGTTCACTTGAACCAATTTGGTTTTTGTTTTCTATTTTGTCTTAAATTTCTTTTCCAATGTTGAATAAATTCTTTGGATCAACCGAAAATTGTAAATTTTCATATTGCTTATTTCCAAATGTAAACCGGTTTGGTTTTTTTTATTCGGTTTGACTGGTTCTTTTCCTGGTTTTCCTTAACTCAAATGTGCGGGGTTTACAGTTTCGAACCTGACCGAACTGGTTCAAATCGAGTTTCAAGCTTAAACCGACCGGTTCACCCCTAATTCGAACGAATTTTTCAAATATAAAAATTTCTAAATTCCTCTAAATTCATTTTGTATCAAATGATAGCCGCAATTCTCAAATTTGAATTTTTAATGCGATCTAGAAAAATGAATTTAGAATCTAGTTCAATAGTGGTTCAAACTGGTCCAAAATGGTTCACCTGAACTGGTTTGGTTTTCATCTCCAATTCATTCTTAAGTCCATTTCCATGAATTTTGGGACTATTTGGGTCACTCGAGATCCATAAATTTCCAGGTTTACCCTTTCTCTACCGGTTCAGGTTTGTAGACCGGCTCAGTTTTAAATTTGAAAATGAGCAGTTCTTTCCCCAGTTTTTCTTATTATCAAAGGACGGGGTTTACAACTCCCCTCTTCTTTTAGCAGTTTTGTCCCTAAAATAGTTACATATTAAATAATTGAGGGTAACTATCTCTCATCACACTCTTAGTTTCCCATGTCTCTTCTTACACGAGTTTGTTTTGCCACAAAACCTTGACCATAGAGATTCTCTTGTTCCTTAAATTCTTGTCCCTCAGGTCAATGATTCGTCCCGGTTCTATCTGATAGGTCAGGTTCTCTTCCAGTTCTAATGATGGTCAGTCTAGTATGACTAGGATCAAACTGATATTTCTAAAGCACCGAGATGTGGAATATATCATGTATTCTCTGTAGGTCAGGAGGTAGTTCCAATTTATAAGCTACTGGTCCTATCCTTTGGGTGATGAGATATGGACCGATTTATCTTGGTTTCAACTTTTCTCTTTGCTGAAACCTAAGTATTCCCCTCCATGGGGATACTTTGAGGAATACTTGATCTCACACCTCAAACTCGACATCTTTCCTTCGATTGTCCGTATAACTCTTATGCCTATCTTGTGCGGTCTTAAGACAACTCCTCATTAATTTTATCTTCTCCGTGGCATCCGTGATTAGTTTTTCTCTTTCTAACTTCCTTTCCCCCACTTCTTCCCAAAATAGAGGGGTATGATATGGTTGTCCATAAATGGCTTTATAGGGAGCCATCTGAATACTGGCCTGATAACTATTATTGTAAGCAAATTCTATCAGGCACAAGTATTCCTTCTAGCTTTTATTCATGGTGAGTATGCACGCTCTCAATATGTCTTATAAGGTTTGGATGGTTCGCTCAAACTATCCATTTGTTTAAGGGTGGAATGTCGTACTCATGTGAAGCTTGGTTTCCATGGCATTTTGTAAACTTGGCCAAAACCTTAAAGTAAATCTTATATCTCTATTCGATACTATACTCACCGGAACACCATGAAGTCTTACGATTTTCCTCATGTATAAGATGGTCAGTTGTTCTACTCTGTCACGCCCTAACCCGATTTGGTCGGATCCCCATGATCAACTTGCCACTCTCCCGATTTATTAAGGGTTTCCCCTTGTTTATAAACCGTAAAAAGCAAGACATCCTTTAAACCTGTACCTTTCCTAGAACACATAAATCAAAATTGCATAAAAATTTTAACTTACATACCTGTCTTACAGGTGTGACTAATAGAAGGTCTTTGGGTAGGTTTCCCTTGGTTACCTAAAAAGGGATATATGGGAGAAGGTGAGTACAACGACTCAGTAAATGAGTTTTCAAAATTTATCTTTTAGGAAAAATACTTGATTTGGAGTGTGCCAGATTCCTTATTTTTTTTTAAAATACTTTTTTTCCTCAAATTCTGGTTTTCAACATCTTTTCCCAAGGTTTGCCTATTATTTTTCCAAGAATTCTCAAATCATTTCCAAGGTTTCCATAACCTTTTTCCCATTTCTATATTCAGTGTGTTTCACAAATTACACACCATTCATCATGAAAGGATCATACATACATTCGCGAGATAAAGTTATGCTGACTGCACCCACTTGTGGATCGAAGCGTCTTTACCATCCACCCTCATAGAAGTCTCTGACATCTATCCGAAGTCTGAGTGAACATCTCTAACTTCCTACCCTCAAACCAAAAATACTCTGTGTTCGTATGAGGACAGAGACCTCATCTCGTTTCCACCCTGGTCTCGTGCACTTGAAGTTATGTCGAGCTTTGCAAGGTCACCTGGTATGACTAACTACCCTTATATCCACTAGGTTGTCCAGGGCCCTAAAACACATCACTACCCCTCTTGGACATCTTAAAGGTCCCATAAACAAAGTGCATGCACAATCATTATTTTTACATCATGCAATATAATTTGTGGCGCTACTAGTCCAATGGCCCCGACCCTCAACGCAACTTGCAGCTGTTTGTCTTGACTAGTCTGGGGACCTATCATGTCGCACTGTCGCTAGTTGACTGAGTATGTCGATCCTGTCTTGGTACCATTTCTAAACAATTCAATTATTCAAGTTTTCATGGTATATAATTCATGTTTGTTTACGAGCTTCTGCTCGTGCCAACTGGCCTATGGCCCACTATTTGAGATTTTCAAAATTTGGCATAATAGCCCCCAAGTTCCAAAACCGAGGCCTCTGGCCTAACAGAGCTATTCGAGCTCCCATCAAGAAGGTCTCCCAAATCGTTTAAGCAGTGGCACATAATCAGAGTAAAGCACTTCTGACAAAAATATAATTTCAACTATCCATCATACCAACCGTGTATGAGGATATCAGGCTCATGACCGATGAACGAGTTTTCCACTTCCTCCGAATAAGTTTCATTATACCAACTGGGTATGATCTACTTACAATCGATAAGTAGATTTTTCTCATCATTTTAACATCACTCCTCTAAGTTGTGACGTTTAAAATACCACTAAGTAGTGGGTGTTCATTTCCGATCTACTTATCATCCCAACCTAATATGATATAAAAATCCCACTCACCCGGTCGTGCAGTGAAATTTCTCTTAGCCAGCTTGTTGACCTTACTCGAACTCCTTTTAGTGGTCGTTCTTGGTACTTTGTATTCCTACACGATATGAACATTCTTGTTCATTATTTTTTGGCCTAATAGCCCTCATTCATTCCAAATGAATGAGAAACCAATTTTTCCTTTATTTGCAATTAGGTCCATAAAGTTATTTTTCTTTAACTTTAAATCCCTAATGCCAATTTTTCTTCAAATTGAGTTTCGAAACTTTTAAAATTTATCTTAGTACCTCAAATTATTCAAATTCACAAAGAGGGGTTTAATTTTCCAAATTTCCAATTTAGTCCCCCCAACTTTTCCAAAATTACCATTTTGCCCCTAATTTATAAAAATGGTAAGTTTTGCCCCAAAAATTCCAAAAATTGGCCAATTGGTCCTCAATTTTATGAAATTACACTTTAGTCCCTCTAATTTTCAAAATTTTCAAAATTCCCCCAAAATTTTCCCAAATTTCAACTTTCTAGCTCTGTTGAATTTGATTTCATAAAATTGACCAATCAAATGAGTTTATTTGTTTAAATTGAAGCTACATTGGAGTTCCTACACCTTCATACGATTCAATTGCACTTTGAATTGCACGATTTGGTGCCGGAATGAGCTCAAATGGAGCAACGTCGGAAAATCGGACTTAAAGAGAGAAAGCTTCAAAAGCGTTCCGTCGGGGGCACAACGGTCCGAGCTTTCGATTTGGGCAAATAGCTCTTATCCGGATGTTCATCCTAGAATCAATAATTGCATCAATTGATGCTGAATTGAGTGAGAATTTTATCATTGATTTTCTCCCGGTTCTCTCTCTAGCACCGGTCGAAAATTACAAAGTGGAGCCGAATTGGCTTACCTTTTAGGTCGAATTTAGCTATAGGAGGGCTATGGAGGTGTTGGGAGGGCTTGGTTTGGCCTAAGAAGGGCTTGAATTGGCCGATTTTAGCTCAGCCAAAATAGGGTAGCTTCGGGCGCTGAAGCTGCTTTAATGTTTGATCACGCTGACGCTTCTCCATCGACCCTCAGAGCAAAAGGAGACTACAGGTGTGTATCTGATTTCTCTTCAGTTCTAAAGAACCTGACCTCATCTTGTTTGGCTCAAAAAAATGCCCAAGTCGGAGCTCTGGTTCGAGCTTCACCGGAAAATGGAGCAGTTAAGAGAGAATGGAGTTTTCTGGTGTGGAGAGTATGAATGGGGAAGGGATCGTTATATAGGAAGCTCAGAGACTTCTTGGCCATTTGATTGATGCCTTAATGGCGGTCATTCATTTTCTAAAACTTCCTAGTCAGAGACTTTTCAGCTTTGCCAGCGCTGCACGATTTTTCGGCTAGTGAACAGTGCTGTCATCTGAATGAAGAAAACGACACTATTTCGAACCAGACAAGATCGATCCAAATCGGGTTTAAAGCTTAAACCGGTCGGTTCACCCCCAATTTGACTGAATTTTTCAAATCTAAAAATTTCTAAATTCATCTAAATTTATTTTCTATCCAATGGTGGCCTCAAATTTCACCACCTAGAAAAATGAATTTAGCATCCGGATCAATAGTGGTTCAAACCGAACCAAACTAGTTCAATCCGGTTTGGATCTGGTTCACCCAAACTGGTCTGGTTTTTCTCTTCCAATTTTTCCTAAGGTTATTTTACAAGGTTTATCAACCATTTTAAGTCACTTGGGAGTTGTAAATTCTCCAATTTACCCATTTCTTGATAATCGGGTTTGTGAACTGGTTCGATTTTCTCCCTCGGTTTGATCGGTTCTTTTCCCGGTTTTCCTTAACTCCAAAGAGAGGGGTTTACAACTCTCCCCTTCTTTTAAGAGTTTTTTCCCCAAAACTTTATTAGCAATTTTTGTACGAGGAACCCTTTCCTTTGATGTTCACTTAGTGTTTGCTTAACATGCAAACTCTTCTCTTGTTCTATCAATTAGTCCTTTTTATATAATTCACTTAAGGAATTTCTTTTCCTTTATATTATTTACTCCCTCCATGGAGTTTATCATGACTAGACATACCTTACTCAAGGGTATATCCTTAGATTCAAATCGTTCTTTGCTTAGAGCAACAATTTTTCCCTTTGAGATCCTATACTTAGGATTGGGAGTTCCAAGATACCTAACCATTCCATGTCTAACTAACCTCTTGGTTGTTGAAACCCTTAGCTCGATGTTCTTTAGAGAGTCACTTACTTGTTTTCAAGGGTTTCCTTGTTATCACCTTTTTCATCCTATTTCGACTCTTCCTTCATCCGTTGTTCATTTCCTTTTCAGTCCAAATTTTATGTTTGACCTTGTCATGCTTACTAACTGTCTCTTCCTTATTTTGAGTCATGTTTTCCTTGAGACAGTTGGGCTTACAGGCCCCTTACAACATGATATTTTCTAGATCATGTCTCTACGTCCATTAGATTTCCAGAACACCTCCTTGAGAGTTGTTTGCAACTTATAACTTTTCAAGGATCGTATAACTTCACTCCTCTTTTGTTTAGTAGTATTCCTTGACTACCTTTACCTTTATCCAATCAACTTACAAAACTGTGTTAGTTCTCCTTACCCACTCATCCTTTCTCAACTTCCTTATTGAATCTTTTTGGTTCCAATGATTTGATTTTCCAATAGTTTACCGACAAGCTGGAATTCTTTCCTTCTTAAGTCCTTTGCATTCTTTATCCAAGTTTTTTTATTCCTTAATCCACTTTTACTTACTCGTAATCATTTCCTGATTTTTCATTCTAAAATAATCACTTACGGTCTGGTCTATGTGTCAATTCCTTTGCTTGGGAAGGTTCCCTTATTCCAGTTTTGTTCTCTATTATGTCCCTCACAATAGAGATTTCCTTCTTAAGAGCTACACACTCAACCTTCTTATAATTTCTTGTAGGATTCTTTCTTCCTTTCTTCGCACCCCTATCTATGTTTGGGCATTTGTCTGCTTTGGATCCTTCTCTATCCACAACTTCTGTTTCATCCCTTATTCCTTACTTGAGATACTTTCGATTATCATTTTATTCCATGCATTCCACACTATGCTCAGCTGTCCACTCTTTAGGCTTCATGTATAGACTATGACCCGTCTTACCAATTGTAGTTATTTTTCCTTAACCATATCTTATTTGGAGGGCTTACTTTCCCAATGTTTCTCAGACGTTGTTTCCTTTATTATTATAGATAGTCCACTCATTCTTACTTGTTGCAACATCTTTTGATGCTAACTTCTTATCTATTCATTAACTTATTTCCTTGGGTCCTCCTAGTATGCTTTCTTGGTTCTTTCACCTTAGTTTGCGTTTCATTTAAAAGTTTATTTCTTTGTCCCTTTCTCTTGGTTCCATTATCTCTTAGTTGGGATACATTTGCCCTTTCCAGGGCTTCATTCCTTAGTAGGATTCTTTCCCTTTCTCTCGAAATTCCTTTTTTATTTGTTCTTTGGAAGTGTCACATCATTAAAGGACATCCTTTGATGTTGTCCTTCCCATGCACCCTCCGTAGGAAATCTAGCGGTACGTCCTTGTACCATTTCCTTAATTCTACTTGTATCCTGCACAAGTTTTCTTACTTGGGAAAAGTTCAGACATGATTTGTTTCAAGACCTCTTTGTGTGAGGCTTACTTAATCTTTTTCTGGCTTTAAGTTTGGTCGTCAATTTGGTCTTGGCTATTGAATTTCCTTAAGGATTTCCTCTATCTTTTTTTTTTCCAAATGTTTGGCCTTTGCACTTCTCCCTTCCTTGTCGTGGTTTAAATCCATGGTTCTCTTGAAGGTCAGTTCGTTAACTTCCTCGTTCCTACTATTTTTCTTGTCCAACTATCTAGATAGCTGTATCACTTGTCTTTCATGCCCATCCTATTGTTACTTGTTACTTCTTTCTACTAGTTTCTCCTATAATCGTTATTTGGCTCTTTTACTCTTCCAAAGTAGGTCATACTTGGCCTCTAATACATCCTTCCTTCAAGAAGTTTCTATCGATAGGTTGATTCCTTGCACTCCACATTATGTCCATCCGCCAACCAATGATCCCTTCAAGAGGGTACTTAATCATATGCATTTTTCTAGAGTTTCTTTTTGTAACTCCTTTCTTCTCTTCTTCATTCTTACTGTATCCTACCCTGAAATTTTTGGGGGATGTTTTCCGTGATTGCTTCTTTCTGAAGGGGTTCTAGGTGTACCTCCTATATACCTTACCTCTATTCTTGTGGTATTCCTCTATGGTTGACCTTCTTAAGAAGAAGTTCGAATTTCCTTCCTTTACCTCCCTATTTCTTGTACTCCTTGTGAATAGCTTACTTAACTTGCTCTACAGTTTTTGGCCTTCAGTCCTACAAGTATTCCGTGACCTTGGACTTCGATAGTTGGTGTGGTCCTTAAGTGGCATTGCCCTCAGTCCATGGGATATGGAACAGTCCTTGACTACCTATCCTATTTCCTTGTACCATATTATGTTATTTCTTGCGTGGACCAATGTGGTTCCTCTTTCTTTTTTTTTTCTGAGTCTTTTTAGGTTACGGGTGGTTTGGTGCTTCACTGTCCTTGAGTTTGAACACCTTGATAGTTTCCTTGCTGAGTCTTCCTTGCTAAGGGTCATTCTAATAGTCTTGCTAGGTTTCTTAATTCCCTTATTTAATTTCCTTAACTAAAATGGAAAATTTGCTTAGTTTTTATGTTAGTGTGGGTTTGTTTGGTTACTTTCCTTGGGGCCATCTTCTTAGTATGATCATATCATTAAGATATAGGAATTTAAGAATTTCGAGTACTTCATTAATAGAGGAATACAAAAGGTTAGGGTTTTGGCCCTATTACAAAAAGTATTCATAGAATAGATAGGAAGCTATAGTTTTCTTGCTAAATACCCTCCTTATATGTCTGTACTAGCATTCCATGGGGCCATCTTCCTAGTACAATCATATCATTGAGATATAGGAATTTAAGAATTTCGAGTACTTCATTAATAGAGGATACAAAAGGTTGGGTTTTTTGTCCCATTACAAAAAGTATTCATAGAATAGATAGGAAGCTACAATTTTCTTGGTAAATACCTTCCTTATACGTCTGTACTGGCATTCCTAGCTTTAGGCATGGTCCCTTTGTATGCCAGACTGTGACCCTAACATGTCTTTGCACCATACTCCTTGGTGGTACTTGATACTTCCCCATTTAGTCCTTTGGGGCTTCTACTATGTCTCGGGCATTAGGAACCTTATAGGGTTATCTTCCTACAAGGAAAGGGTGTTAAGTAGAGTCATTCTCAGTTTTCTTGGTTCCTCTCCTAGGAGACATTTGAAAATTTTAAGATCAATCCTATTAGTTACTATATTTTCTAGTCTTGATTATGTATTCGAGTAAACAAGCTCTAATACCACTCAAGTTATCACACCCCAACCCGGTTTGGTTGGATCCTCATGATCAACCTGCCACTCTCTCGGTTTATTAAGGCTTTCCCCTTGTTTATAAACCATAAAGAGCAAGGCGTCCTTTAAACTTGTACCTTTCTTGGAATACCTAAATAAAAACTATATAAAAATTTTAACTTACATACTTGTCTTGCAGGTGTGAATAATCAGAGGTCTTTGGGTAGGTTTCCCTTGGTTACCTGAAAAGGGATATAAGGGAGGGGGTGAGTACAATGACTCAGTGAATGGGTTTTCAAAATTTATATTTTAGGAAAAATACTTGATTTGGAGTGTACCATACTCCTTATTTTCTTTTAAAAGATTGTTTTCCTCAAATTCTGGTTTTCAACACCTTTTCCAAGGTTTGCCTATTATTTTTCCAAGGATTCTCAAATCCTTTCCAAGGTTTCTGTAACCTTTTTCCCATTTCCATATTTAGTGTGTTTCACAAATCACACACCCTTCATGATGAAGGGATCACACACACATTCACAAGATGCAGTTACTCCGACTACACCCACTTGTGGATCGAAGCGTCTTTACCACCCACCTTGATAGAAGTCTCTAACTTTTACTCGAAGTCTGAGTGAATGTCTCTAACGTCCTATCCTCAGACCAAAAATACTCTGTGTTTGTATGAGAACAGAGACCTCATCACGTTTCCACCCCGATCTCATGCGCTTGAAGCTACATCGAGCTTTGCAAGGTCACCTGATACGACTAACTGCCCTTATATCCACCAGGTCGTCCAGGGCCCTAGGACACATCACTACCACTCTTGGGCATCTTGAAGGTCCCGTAACCATAGTGCATGCACAATCATTATTTTCACATCATGCCATATAATCTGTGGCGTCACTGGTCCAACGGCCCCAACCCTCAGCTCAACTGGCAGCTGTTTGTCTTGACTAGTCTGGAGATATGTCAGCTCAACTACCGCTAGTTAAATGAGTATGTCGGTCCTGTCTTGGTACCATGGCCAAACATTCAATTATTCAAGTTTTCATGATATATAATTCATGTTTGTTTACGAGCTCCTGCTCGTGCCAACTGGCCTATGGCCCACTTTTCGAGATTTTCAAAATTGGACATAATAGCCCCCAAGTTCCAAAACCGAGTCCTCCAGCCTAACAAAGCTATTAGAGCTCGCATCAAGAAGGACTACCAAATCATTTAAGCAGTGGCACACAGTCAGGGGAGAGCACTTCTGACAAAAATATATTATAAACTATCCACCATACCAACCAAGTATGAGGATATCTTCGCTCATAACCGATTAACGAGTTTCCCACTTCTCCGCGAAAGTTTCATCATACCAACTGGGTATGATCTACTTATAACCTGTAAGTAGTTTTTCCACATCACTCCTCTAAGTTATGACATTTAAAATACAACTAAGTAGTGGGTTTTCATTTCTGATGTACTTATCATCCCAACCGAGTATGATATAAAAATCCTACTCACCCGATCGTGCAGTGAAATTCCTCTTAACCGGCTTGTTGTCCTTACTTGAACTCGTCTTAGCTAGCGTTCTCAGTACTTCATGTTCCTACACGATATGAACATTCTTGTTCATTATTCTTTAGCATAATAGCCCTCATTCATTCCAAATGAATGAGAAACCAAATTTTTCTTTATTTACAATTAGGTTACCAAAGTTATTTTTCTTTAACTTTAAGTCCCTAATGTCGGTTTTTCCTCAAATTGAGTCCTGAAACTTTAAAAATTTATCTTAGGACCTCAATTTATTCAAATTCACAAAAAGGGGTTTATTTTCCCAAATTTCGAATTTGGTCCCCCAATTTTTCCAAAATTACCATTTTGCACCTACTTTACAAAAATGATAAGTTTTGCCCCAATAATTCCAAAAATTGCCCAATTGGTCCTCCAACATCTTTATGATTCCCAATTGGTTCTCAATTTTATGAAATTACACTTTAGTACCTCTAATTTTCGAAATACCCAAATTTCCCCCAAATTTTCCCCCAATTTCAACATTCTAACTGTGCCGAATTTGATTTAATCAAATTAACCGACCAAATGAGTTTAATTGTTGAAATTGAAGTTAAATTGGAGTTCCTACACCTTCATACGATTCAATTGTTGTTTGAATCACATGATTTGGTGCCGAAATGAGCTCAAATAGAGCTCCGCCGAAAAACTGAACTTAGAGAGAGAAATCTTCGAAAGCTTACCATTGAGGGCACGACGGTTCGAGCTTTCGATCTGGGTAGATAGCTCTCATTCTGAGGTTCATCCTAAAATCAAGAATTGCATCAATTGATGCTAAATTGATTGAGAATTTTATCATCGAACTTCTGTTGGTTCTCTCTCTAGCACCTATTGGAAATTACAAAGGGGAGCCAAATTGGCTTACCTTTCAGCTTTAATTCAGATGTAGGAGGGTTTTCGAGGTGTTGGGAGAGCTTGGTTTGGCCTGAGATGGGCTCGATTTGGCCGATTTCAACTCGGTTGAAATCGGGCAACTTCGATCTACCAGAGCTGCTTTAATATTCGATCACGCCGACGTTTCTCCGACGACTTTCGGAGCAAATGGAGACTACAAGCGTCTAGCTGACTTCTCCCTGGTTTTAAAGAACCTGACCACATCTTTCTTGGCTCAGAAAAGACCTTATATTGGAGCTCTAGTTTGAGCTCCGACGAGTGAACAATGCTGTCATATGATAGAAGAAGACGACATTGTTCTGAACCGTATCAGACCGATATGAACTGGGTTTCAACTTAAACCGATTGGTTCAAGTTCATTTTCTATCAAATGGTGGCCTAAAATCTCAAATTTGAATTTTTAAAGCCACATAGGAATATGAATTTATAATCTGGTTCAATTTAGTTCGGATCCAGTTCACCTGAACCAGTTTTGTTTTCATCTCCAATTCATTCTTAAGTCCATTTCCATAACTTTTGGGACTCATTGGGTCACTCGAGATCCATAAATTTCCAGATTTGCCCTTTCCCTATCGGTACGAGTTTGTAGATCGACTCAATTTTAAATTTGAAAATTACCGGTTCTTTCCCCAGTTTTTCTTATTATCAATGGACGAGGTTTACACTCTATGACTTAGTCTATTTGATTCGTCCCTTCATCCGGTGTTCTCGAAGTCCCTTAGGTCTGATACTTCCTACAGCTTAGGGTCAGGCTTTTGTTTCGGGGGTTTTGTCTGGACTCGAATTTCCGACATATCTAACTACACCTTGGTTTGTTTACTCCCTTGTCTATTGGGACTCTTTGGCGCTTCACCCCTTTGAGCTATTGCGTTTGTCCTTCTCGATGTTATTTCCCCTTCTTAGTCTTCTAGTTTATCCTTTCACACTCGAGTTCCCTTTTTGGTTGGCTGGTGAACTTAATTGTCCCTAGCAGTAGGACTCCTGCGTCCTGTTGTTCTACCTTGGGCCTGCCTTGTGGTTGGGATCACATGCTTTTGCTCTTGTGCTTAGGGCATACTCCCTCTTGTTCTCGTCCTTGGCTTTATCTAGGTTACTTGGTTACTCGACCATATTACTCTTGAGTTCTGATGTCCCTTCCATGCACCGGTGTCCCTAGAAATATAGATGTCAAACTCCTTACACTAGTTCAGGGATTCCTATGTTGATTCATTCTATTCCATCTTTGTATTGAGTTTGTCTGTCTCCCTCTATCAGGTTTCCAGCCCCAGATTGACCCTATTGACCTATCAGTCCTCATGCCTCCGTCCGTTCTTCCGTTTGTTGGTATTCTCCAGCTAGCGAGGGGTCCTTCCTTTTTCTTGCTCCTCTCTTCTCTATTGGCCTGGGGTCATTACGCTTGCTGACTTATAATGATTGGACTCTTTTGGATTTATCCCTTTCTCTAGCTCTAGGTGGCGAGGCTTGGTTTTTAATTTTATGATTACCTTCTAGATTAATTCCTATCGAATTCGTCCTTGAGGGACTTCTCCCTCTTCCGACGTCCACCTTTCACATGAGACTGGTGAGGGTTTCCAAGGGTTTCTCCACTTGTTCCAAGGTATGGTCTCAGGTTCCATCCTTGGGGACTCGGGGGGTGGGTCCTCCCTTACTGGTCTTTAGTGGCTTTGTTTGGATCGTCGTCCCATTTCAACTTATCAGGCTACTTACTCCTCACATGATGTTGTCATGCCTATATGTCTGTCCTTCCTTTCCTAGTTTGTGCTCCTCTTTGGGTTTGGGGTCGGTGCCCCTCCCGCGCTTTCCTTCTTGCGGGTTAATTTCCCCCTCCGATCTAGTGTCCTCCTCGAGTTTCTCGGTATAACTTCCTTATGTAACGACCTAATCTAACTTTATAGTCTCCATGCTTGCTCGCTCATTCCTCTTTGCTTTCCCTTTATCTTTGGTGTCGGGATGTTCCATATCTTTGTCATGGGCTTGCTTCTCAGTCCCTCATTACTGGGGTACTTTGTTGTAATCGCTCAATTATCTTGGATGTTCCTCGCTACGATCCTATGGGGCGGTTAGGTCTTTTCCCGGTTTATCCTTGACCTGTCTTCCATTTTTTTTCAGGTTCTCATCTCTGGGCTTTTCATGTCTAGCTTTTGCCTTGATGCCATTCCTGGTCCGTGTCCTTCCCTTCTATCTTGGCATCCCTTTGGGGTCACCTTCCTCTTTCTTGATACGGCTCCCTTTGGGTCATTGGGCCTTTTTTAGGGTCCTTGCTAGCTTGCTTATTATGCCTCATCCTAACCTATTTCGTATGGTTCCCTACCTTGCCTTTTGGAGCTGGCTATGGCGCACCCCATTATGTTTGACTTTCCTTTGTCCTTTAAGGTTCTCCTCAGGGTCTCTTGTCACCCTAGTCTCATTGTGTGGGGTACAAATGTTAGACGAGAATGGCTAGTCTACTCAAGGCTAGCTTCGGGCCTTCCTTACTCCCTTAGGGTTTCTCGGTACTACGAGTTTCTTTTGTGTCCTCTTTTAGTAGTTCTAGGGTTTCGAGGGTTGGTTGAGAAATTTGGGTCCTTCCCTTGAGAATACTTGAAATCTTTTATTCATTGAACCGAAAAACCCCGGTCAGGTTTTATTACAATCATATAATTGCTAGAATTTATTGCCCCGTCCCTATCTCCTCTAGTTAACCGACCTAGAGTTATACCTAGGTGGGTTGCGAGATTCTACATTGGGTGTTTGAAGGCGCCTCCTCCTCCTAGGTGGGCATTCGCCTCCATGGTACCTTTCGCACCGAGGGCAAGGGTTCATGTTGGGTTCTTCAAACTCCGTGGACCCTGCTAAGCTAGGGGCCCTCCTGGCTTGTACTGGTGGTGCTATGTCTATCCCATACCAATGTAAGACAGTAGTGTCATGGGCATGTTGTGTGGGACCCGCAGTACACACACTACTGTGAATTTGGGAGAGTTGGTGAAAAACCCTCACATAATTAGCATACGCCTCCCAAAAATTCCTATTAGGTTCTTCTTGAATTTGGGCCAGGTCTAGCTCCCTAGGTGGGGATACTCTGTCCTCCATTGAGTAGGGAGGGGTCCTATCTCTAGGTGCATCCTAGGGGATGGGCTCTTCTAGCACCTCTACCCTTTGTTTCATGGCATGGATCCAGGGGATATACTCTTCGGGGGCATTCCTATTCATGTTTTCTACAAGGGATGTCGAGAATCAAGAATAAGTATTGGTTGGGGAAAAACTTATTAGGAAAGTTATGCTCTGATACCACTCAAGCTGTTATGCCCTGACCTAGTTTGATTAGGGTCTGTGATCAACCTGACACCCTTTCCTGCATCATACAGGTATTCTTACCCGAATGAGACAGGGAAGGTGAAGGCATCTTTACGTTCAAACCCTTACTTTAGATTGGGGGTGGGAAGCGTTCCTTGAGGGTCCAAGCGCATTCGAGAACTTTCTGTCTTGGTACTAGCCTAAATAGGGGTGAGAGAAGGGGAATGAGTACAAATACTTAGTGAGGGAAATTACTATAACTTTTACTTGAATTCATCTTTATTGTCCTTTAAATTATTTATTTGTTAGTTTTCACACATTTTACATGGTCAATAATCGCCCTCCTATCATGAGGGATCACACGTTTGTAGAATGGTCCCCAACCATTCCACTTCTGAACCGTAGCGCCTTTACTGTCCACCCTGATAGAGGTGCACTGCCTCTACTTGGAGTTTGAGTGAACATCAATAGTCCGACCCTCAAACCCTAATCCTTCATCATGTCTGCTTAGTGGGACGAGACTTCCTTTCTCCTACTGCCTTGGTCTCTATGCGCCGGAAGCTCCCTGAGCTCCACGACCTATTGAATGACATACCACCCTTATGCATCCTGGGTTGTCCAATAGTCCTTGGGTTCAATTGCTACCTCATGCCAGGTGTCCTGACGACCCGAACATCACGGTAAATGTACAATTAACAATCTTTTTCATTATAGCCTATATCTTTGGCCCTCCAGCACAACGGTCTATCGACTTGGCTTCGACCCACACATACTAGCCTAATAGGTTTGACAACCTGGCTTTAGCGGAGCAGTAGTTTGGCCCAACAAGCTCGACAACTCAGACTTGGCTCGATGGGTATCAAACAAATTTCCCATTATTTGGATCTTTTAGCATCATTCATCATATACTAGTTCTGGACGGGTCCATACCCATATCCATTTTCCTTAGGCCCACTAGCAAATCGAGTCTAAGCCTGAAATTAGCTCCCAAATGTTTTAAGTGGAGTCACCTAGTCATGGGAGGTTAATTCCAAGAAATTTATTTTCAAAAGAATCATCCTTCCAATTGGAACAGACATTATAGCGATTCCCACTAACCCGATGATTCGGCGGAGTCTCTCTCCTCGGTGTGCTTTCGAGGGCCGACTCTCAAGAAATTCATTCCTGCATGGTACGAGTCTTCGTATCAGGACGTAATGGCTAAGAGATCACATACTTTCTCGTATTTGCACCTAGGGCCCCGTACTTTGCTTTAATTGCATTGATTCTCTAATTTCCCTTTAACATCTATTATGCCCCTAGGTTTCCAATCATTCTTTCTGGGTCCTTAACTTTTTTAATTTCATCAATTGGCCCTTAATTTTTCCAAAATTGCCCTTTAGTCCTTAATTTTTCAAAAATTACCATTTGGTCCCTTACTTTTAGAAATTTCCAATTTGCCCTTTATTTTGCCCAAAATGCCAAATTGACTCTCAATTGGGTTGAATTTCATGAAAAGACCTTCAATTTCATAATTTTTCGTTCATTCCTTCAATTTTTTGAAAATTGCATAAAAGTCCCCAAAATCCCCAAATTGAGGGCCATTTGGCCATATAAAAGATGTTGGAGGATCAATTGGTCAATTTTTGTGGTGAAATTTACCATTTTTGTAAAGTAGGGGCAAAATGAAAATTTTGGAAAAGTTGGGGACCAAATTGGGAATTTGGGAAACTTGAACCCCTTTTTATAATTTTGAATATATTGAGGTCCCAAAATAAAATTTTGAAGTTCTAGACTTAATTTGGGGGAAAATTGGCATTAGAGACCTAAACTTAAATAAAAAGAACTTTAGGGACCTAATTGTAATTAATTGAAAAGTTTGAGTATTTTATTTATTCGTGATGAATGAAGGCTATCAGGCCAAAGGATAATGAAAAAGGATGTTTATATCGTGTGGAAACATGAAGTACTGGGAATGCTAGCCAAGAAAAGCTCGCATAGATGCAAAGAGCTAGTTAAGAGGAATTTACTACATTAATGGGTGAGTGAGATTTTTACATCATACCCAGTTCGAATAATGAACACCTCGGTAATGAAAACCCAGTACTATGTGGGATTTTAACATCACACCTGGAAGGGGTGATGTGAGAAAATGTACGAAAAAATTATTTACCGGTTGTAAGTATATCATAACTATTTGGTGTGAAGAACTTCCTAGAATGAAGTAGAAAACCCGTTTATCGATTATGAGCAGAGATGTCCTCATACCCTATTGGTGTGATGGACAGCTGAAAAGTTATTTTTGTCAGAAGTGCTCTTCTCTGAATGTGTGCCACTACTTAAACTTTTTGGGAGACCTTCTTGATAGGAGCTTGAATAGCTCAGATAGTTTGAAAGCCTCGATTTTGGAACTTGGGGGCTAAAAATGCCCGATTTTGAAAATCTCGTTCAATGGGCCCAAGGCCAGTTGGCACGAGCAGAAGCTCGTTAACAAACATGAGATTAAGCCATGAAAACTTTAATGAATGATGTGTTTGGCCATGGTACCAAGACAAGACCAACATAATCAATGGACTGGCAGTAGTGTGACAAGATATGTCGACAAACTAGTCAAGACAAATAGTTGCAGGTCGAGTTGAGGGTCGGGGCCGTTGGACCATTGACACTAAAGATTAAATGGATTATGATGAAAACTATTGTTTTGTGCATGCACTAAGGTTTGGGACCATCAAGATGTCCAAGACGGGTAGAAATGCGTCGTTGGGGCTACTAGATGACATGGTGGAGATAAGGGAAGTTTGTCATGCCGGTAGTCAGGGAAGCTCGACGTAGCTTCATGGGCATGAGATCGGGGTGGGGTCGGGATGAGGTCTTTGTCCTAATACGAACACGGAGTCTCCTTATGGGATTGAGGGTCGGATGTCATGTACATCCACTCATTCTTAGGGTAGAAGTGGACGGGCTTCTATCTAGGTGGTCGGTAGAGTCGCTCTGACACCATAAGTGGGTGCAGTGGATGTGCTGCCCTACGAATGTGTGATCCCTTTATGATGAATGGCATGCTTTGATTGTTAAACACATCGACTGTGGTAAAGGAGGAATGATGGTTTGAAAATCGAGAAATTAAGGAAAATGTTTTAAGAAATTAAGGAGTATGACACACTCCAATTCAAACTATTTTTTTTTTCTGAAAATCAAGTTTTAATCACACATTCACTAAGTTGTTGAACTCACCCCCTCCCTTATACCCCTTTTCAAGCAACTAAGGGAAAACCTACATAAGGACCTCCAGTTAGCTACATTTGCAAGAAAAGTATGTAAGTTAAAATTTCATGTTGTTTTTATTAATGTTATTCTAGGAAAGGTACAAATTTAAAGGACGTCTTACTCCTCATGATTTAAAGAATGGGAAAACCCTTAATAACTCAGAAGAGTGGCAAGTTACTCACGAGGATCCAACTAAATCGAGTTAGGGCATGACATGTACTCTTTCACAACTGATGCCCCATGGCTCATCTTTCACTTGAATGTCTTTGCATCAGGAGTCATGACCTACATACTCGCCATTAACCTTGCACATGCCCCTTTATACTAGCGATTCAATCCCATCTCCTTCTCATCATAGTAGTGTAACTAGGACGGTACCCGTACATCAGTCGGGTGTCTCCGAAAATCTGGATGAAACAGTTCAATCTCCCCTTATCCTTCCTTTCAAAATTTCCTCAATATCGATACCACCTCAAAAGGTGTCCTATCAATGCCTCCACTTCATATCGGTATCTCAGTAACATAATAAAACATAACAATCATATTCATAAGCCATTTTAGAGCCTATCTCAATACTCATGAGCATGGTCCTCATTCCGACCATCTCTACATGTTGCACACAACAAAGTTCACACAATAAGTCATTACATGGAGCTTGGTCTATCATTCGACCAACTCCCACAATTTAGAAAAAATGGGTGCAAGGTCCCAAATGCATGATCCTATCCCACCTCAGAAAACCGTTATCTCGGTCTTACAACCGTTCCTTACTTCTTAGCCTTCTGAAGGAGTATTTTCTTTAATGGACGTGCACTTAGTCACTTTACACTTCTTATATGAGTTTCAAAAGTCAAGCTTATCACTCATATTAATTATGGACCCTAGGATGTTGTCTGAGGTCTTTTATGACCCTCCTCATCACCCTAGGACTCTCTATAGAACCTTTTTTCTTAGCTCGGTTTGATATGAAATCCCAGTTCATATTTTTCTTCCTCAGTTTGACTTCATTTTTCTGTTCGGTTCGACTTGGTTTCTAGTTTGGAATCTCCTCGGTGTCATAGTTATCCCCTTCTTTTTGGGTCTTTTGGATCCAAAACTAGCTGTACATTTATTAATTAGTTCTCTTTACAAGGTATAATTACAAGCCCCAATCTAGGGAGAGTTCGAGCAGTCTGGTATATTTCTCTCTCATTCTGGCCTCAAGTTCCTAGGTTTCCTTTGAAGATGCATTTCCTACCAGTCCAATAGGCGTACTGGTTCCACATGATACATTAGAGCTTCTTCTAGCTCTAGAGGAGGTTGGTCTAGCATGTGTTTCAGATCTGGTTCGTACTTTCTCAGCATTGAAATGTGGAAGACATCATAGATAAAGTTTAGTACTGATGACAACATGAGCTTCTACGCCATCGATCTAATTTTTCGGGTGATCGTGTAGGGTCCAATGTAACTCTAATTTAGTTTTCCTTGGTTGTGGAACCTGATTACCCCTTTCCATGGGGATACCTTTAGGAATACCCAATTTCCCATGTCGATATTTAGTTTGTAGCGTTGGTTATCTGCATAACTCTTTTTTCGATCTTGCTCCACCTTGAGTCGATCCCGGATTATATAGATCTTTTAAGTTGTGTCCTTAATGAGCTCCACTCATTCCAACCTACGTTCTCCTACCTCATCCTAGTATAGTGGAGTTCTTCACTTCCTCATGTATAATGCCTCACATGGAACCATCTAGATGCTAGCCTGGTATTGGTTGTTATATGTGAACTCCAAGAGACATAGGTAGTCTTCCCACCTTTTTCCAAAGTTTAGAAGGCACGCCCGAAGTATGTACTCTAAAATATGGATTGTCCTCTCTGATTGTCCGTTAGTTTAGGGATGGAACATCATGATCATATGTAGCTTCGTCTCAAGTGAGCTCTATAGGCTCAACCATAATCTAGAGGTGAATCTTTGATCTTGGTCTAATACTATGGATTCTAGGACTCTATGCAAGCATACTATCTCTACGATGTACAACATGGTCAATTTCTCTATTAAGTCTATAAGCTTGATGGGTAGTAAGTGGGTGACCTTGGTGAGTCGGTCCACAATAATCCATATCACATCATGTACTCGGGTAGATAGAGGTAACCCTGTCATGAAGTCTATCATGATCTTCTCCCTTTTCTATTATGGAATGGGGAGCGATTGGAGACGTGTAGCTGTTTCATCTATTCCAACACGGGTAGGTACACTAACTTTACATGAGCTAAACTCACCTCATACTTGCGACTTAGTGCGTCAGCTATCACATTAGCTTTACCTAGGTGGTAATCGATGATTAGCTTGTAGTCTTTTATTAGCTCCAGCCATTGCCTCTACCTCAAATTTAGCTCCTTTTGCATCAAAAGGTACTTTGAGGCTTTTGTGATCGGCGAATATCTCACATGTTAGCCCTTATAGGTAATGCCTCCATATCTTAAGGGTGAATACAATGGATGCCAAATCCAGGTCATGATTTAGGTAATTGCTCTCTCATTTCTTCATTTGTCTAGATGCATACAAGTTTACCTTTCCTCATTGCATCAGCATGCATCTCGCCTATGTCTAGATGCATCACTATATATACTATATTCTCCCATGTTCATATCCGAGAAGGCAAGTATGAGGGTTGTTGTGAGTCTTTTCTTGAGTTCCTTAAATGTTGCCTCACACTCCATGCTACACTCATACTTGATGCCTTTACGCATTAATTGCCTCTTCGGGGCTACTAGTGTAAACCCCGCACATTTGAGTTAAGAAAAACCGGGAAAAGAACCGGTCAAACCGAATAAGAAAACCAAACCGATTTACATTTGGGAATAAGCAATATAAAAATTTACAACTTTCGGTTGATCCAAAGGATTTATTAAACATTTGAAAAGAAACTTAAGACAAACTAGAAAATAAAAACCAAATTGGTTCAGGTGAACTAGATTCCATAAAAACTTCAAAGTCAAGCGTGCTTACTTGAGAGTAGTGTGACAATGGGTTACCTCCTAGGAAGTATGATTTTTTGTAACTCAAAATTTCGGTAAAAAAATTTTATGCAAACGTACGACTTATCATAAATAGCTATCAATTAATATATATATATATATATATAATTATTGAAATTAATACTAATAATTTAATACCTAAATTAAATTATTAGAATTAATACAAATAATTTAATACCGAAATTAAATTATTGGAATTAATACTGAAATTAAAATTATTGGAATTAATACCAATAATTTATGGCAATATTAATACTAGTAATAAATCTTGCCCATTTAATACACGAGTTTTACGACTATATAAAGAGGTCATCCCCATTTCACTCTACTCACACCTGAACACTTTTCTCTCTCTCTACTGCTCCATTTCCCGGTAAAGCGCGAACCAGAGTTTCGACTTGAACAAAGGTCGGGCTCTTTAGAACCGGGGAGAAGACAACTATCTGATAGCAAACTCTAGTTAATCTGAGAATCGTTGGAGAAGCGCCGACATGATGGAATAGTGAAGAAACTCTGGCGGACCGAAGCTGCCCTATTTCGGCCAAACTGAAATCGGCCACTTATCTTCCCAGATCGAATGCTCGGACTATTGTGCCTTCACTGGTGAGTAATCAAAGCTTTCTCTCCCAACAGTTTGTTTTCCGGCAAAGCTCCGTTTGAGCTTGTTACGACGTTAAAATCTACGATTCAAAGTTTCTTAGAATCGTATGAACATACAGGAACTCAATTTCAACTCCAATTTCAATAATTTGAAGTGTTTGATCGGTTAATTTGATGAAATCAAATTCAGTAGTGTTGAAGAGTTGAAATTAGGGGAAAATTTGGGGATTTTTGAAATTCAAAGGGGCCAAAATACAATTTTATGAAATTGAGGGTCAATTGGGCATGAAAATAATGTTGGAGGACCAATTGAGAAATTTTGGGGAAAAACTTACCATTTTTGTGAAAGAAGGGAAAAATGGTAATTTTGGAAAAATTGGGGAACCAAATTGGAAATTTGAAAAATTAAACCCCTTTTTGGTGAAATTGAATAAATTGAGGTCCCACGATAAATTTTAAATGTTACGGGACTCAATTTGAGAAATAACGGACATTAGGGACTTAAAGTTAAAGAGAAATAACTTTAGGGACCTAATTGCAAATAACTAAAAGTTTGGGTTTTCTCATTCATTAATGAATGAAGGCTGTTATGCCGAGTAATAATGAACAAGGTTGTTCATATCATGTAGGAACATTAAATATCGGGAACGCCAGCAAGGACAAGCTCGACTGAATACAAAGAACCAGTTTAGTGGAATTCACGGCATTAACGGGTGAGTGGGTTTACTAACATCATACCCGGTTGGGATGATGAGCACAACTTAAAGTTAAAAACCACTTACCGGTTGTGAGTGGGTTATTCACAGCATACCCAGTTGGGATGATGAGCACAGTTTAAAGTTAAAAACCACTTACCGGTTGTGAGTGGGTTTACTAACATCATACCTGGTTGGGATGAGAAGCACAACTTAAAGATAAAAACCACTTACCAGTTGTGAGTGGAAATTTTATATCATACCCGGTAGGGGATGATTAGTACCTCGGTATAAAAACCCACTGTTTAGTGGTATTTTAATCATCACCACTTAGAGAAAGTGATGTAAAAATTATGCGGAAAAACTACTTACCGGTTGTAAGTAGATCATACCCGGTTGGTATGATGAGACTTTTTCGAAGGAAGTTGAAAACCCGTTCATCAGTTATGAATGAGGTGTCCTTATACCTGGACGATATAATGGATAGAGAAAACATATGTTTTGTCAAAAGTGCTCTCCCCTGACTGTGTGCCAATGCTTAAACAATTTGGGAGACCTTCTCGACGGGAGCTCGAATAGCTCTGATAGTCCGGGGGCCTCGGTTTTGGAACTTGGGGGCTAAATGCCCAATTTTGAAAATCTCGTACCGTGGGCCCAAGGCCAATTGGCACGAGCAGGAGCTCGTAAACGAACATGATATATGTGCCATAAAACTTAATAATTGAATTGTTTGGTCATGGTACCAAGATGGGACCAACATGCTCAGTCAACTAGCGGCAGTGCGACATGATAGGTTGATGGACTAGTCAAGACAAACAACTACGAGTTGAGTTGAGAGTCGGGGCCATTGGACCAGTGGCACCACAGATTACATGGCAATATAAGAAAACATTGTTTGTGCATGCACTGTGAGTACGAGATCATCAAGACGCCCATGAGGGGTAGTGATGCGTCCTAAAGGCACTGAACGACCTAGTGGCTATAAGGGCAGTTCGTCGTTCCAGGTGTCTGTGCGAAATCTAGAGTAGCACGAAGCGCATGAGACCGTGGTGGGGACAGGATGAGGTCTCTGTCCACATACGGACATGAAGAAGTGATTTCGGGATTGTGGGTAGGATGTCACGTACATCCACTCATTCCCAGGATAGAAGTGGTCGTACTTCTATCCGGGTGGTAGGAAAAGTCGTTACGAAGCCACTAGCGGGTTCAATAGTGATACTGACTTGCGAATATGTGTAACCTTCATGATGAAGGATGTGTGTTGGGTGATGACACACCGTGGTAACTAAGAAATAATGGAAAAATCCAAATTTTTAAATGATGGAATTTTTTAAAACAAAGGAGTCTGGCACACTCCATATAAATGTTTTTCTTAAAAGTCAAAAACTTTTAAAAACCCATTCACTAAGTAGTCATACTCACCCCCTCCCTTATATCCCTTTCAGGAAATCTCGAAAAGCCTCCACTTAAAGACCGTCAACTAAGATGCCTGTAAGACAGGTATGTAAAGTTTTAAATTTCATACAGTTTTGATTATGCTATTCCAGGAAAAAGGTGCAAGTTAAATGACGCCTTACTCTTTACGGTTTACGATAAGGGGAAACCCTTTAATAAACCAGGAGAGTGGTGGGTTGATCATGGGGATCCGACCAAACCGGGTCGGGGCGTGACAACTAGGATGGAAGTGCTCTATGAACTTCCTATAGTACCCAACTAATCCCAGAAAACTCCTCACTTATGTAAGGTCCATGGATGCCTCCCAATTGGATATTGCCTCTATCTTCACTAGATCTACCTAGACACTGTTCTCAAATATCACATATCCTAGTAATCCCACTTCTCTTAGCTAGAATTCACACTTTGTGAATTTGGAAAATAATTGTTCTTCTTATAGTGCTTCCAACATTGTGCGGAGGTGCACCTCATGGTCTATTTCTATTTAGGATTACACCAGTATAATGTTAATAAAAACTATGATGAATTGGCCAAGGTATGTAAATCTCGTCCCTCAATGATAAGGAAACAATGGAAAGAACCGGTCAACCCGAGTGAGAAAATCGAAGTGGTTCACAAACCCCAATTGTTAGAGAATGGGCAAATTGGGAAATTTACAGATCCCAAATGAACTAAAGAGTCACAAAAACCATGTAAAGGGACTTTGGGATAAATTGGAAGAGAAAAACAGACCGGTTCAAGTGAACTGGATCTGAACCGAATTGAACCAGTTTAGACCGATTTGAACCACCATTGAACTAGTTGCTAAATTTATTTTTATAGGTGGCTTAAAATATTCAAATTGGGGAATTGAAGCCACCATTGGATAGAGAATGAATTTAGAAATTTTTAATTTTGAAAAACTCTGTCAAATCGGTTCTGAACCGACCGGTTTAAGCATTGAACCCGGTTCAGACCGGTCCAGTCTGGATCGGAATAGTGTCGTCTTCTTCCTTCAAATGACAACACTGTTCACTCGCTGGAAGAATGGACAGTGCCGACGAAGTTGAATTGCCTTCGTTCAGGGCATTTCAGGCCATGAATGAGTGCCATAAAAGTGCCAAATGGACGATGAGAGAGTCCCCAAGCTCCCTATATAAAGATCTTCTCCCCATTAACCCTCCTTACACCTAAAAACTCCACTTTCTCTCAACTGCTCTAATTTTTGGTGAAGCTCGAACCAGAGCTCCAAATTAGGCATTTTTATCAACCTTAGAAGGTGAGGTTACGTTCCTTAGACTCTGGGAGAAGTCACCTACCTGACGGCAGTTTCCATTCGATTTGAAGACCACTGGAGAAGCGTCGGCATAATCAAACAGTAAAGCAGCTCTGGCGGACCGAAGCTGCCCTGTTTTGACCAAGCTAAAATCAGCCGAATTTAGCCCTCCTTAGGCCAACCGAGCCCTCTCGACACTCCCACAACCCTCACACCCGACACTCTATCATTTCCAATCGGCATTAGAGTGAGAAACTATAAAAACTTCACTGACCAAATTCTCCCTCAATTCAATATGAATTGTTGTGATTCTTGATTCTACAAGAAACCTCAGGATGAGAGCTACCTGCCTAGATTGAAAGCCCTGACCATTGCACCTCCGACGATAAGCTTATCAAGCTTTCTCTCTCTACGCATAGTTTTTGGCGAAGCTCCGTTTGAGTTCGTTTCGGCTTCAATTCATGCGATTCAAAGGTCAATTGAATTGTATTGATGTGTAGGAACTGGATTATACCTTCAATTTCAACAATTAACCTCAATTGGATACTCAATTTGATAAAATCAAATTCGGCCAATTTAAAAGGGGGAAATTTGGGGATTTCATAAAATTGAGGGACCAAATTACAATTTCCCGAAATTGAAGGCCAATTGGACATGAAAAGGGTGTTGGAGGACCAATTGGTTGAATTTTTAAAATAATTGGGGTTAAATTGCCATTTTTGTAAAGTAGGGGAAAAATGGTAATTTTTGAAAAGTCGGGGACCAAATTGTAAATTTGGAAAAATTTAGCCCCTTAAACAATTTTGAAGACCCAAAGTGAATTTTTGGAAGTTTCGGGACTCAATTTAGGGAAACATTAGCATTAGGGACCTAATGTCAAGGAAAAGAACTTTAGGGACCTAAGTGCATTTAACTGAAAATTTTGAGTTTAGTCATTTATAAGTGAGAAACAAAGGTTGTTACGCCAAATATTAAAAGATAAGGACGTTTACATCGTGTAGGAGCACGAAGGACCGGAATGTCAGCAAGAATAAGCTAGTGTGGAGAAGAAAACCGATTAAGAAGGAATACACTATGATTATCAGGTGAGTGGGTTTATTCACGTCATACCCGGTTGAGATGATGAGCACCTTAGAAATGAAAAACCACTTATATGTGGGATTTTAACTTCACTACCGATTGGAGTGATGTGAGAACTTAGCGAAAAAACTACTTATCTATTGTAAGTAGATCATACTTGGTTGGTGTGATGGATTTACTTAAAGGAAGAGGAAAAACCTGCTTGTCGAATGTAAGCAGAAAGGTCATCACACCCAATTGGTGTGATGAATGGAAAGATTATTTTTATCAGAAGTGTTCTCACCTGACTATTTTCCAATGCTTAAAATTTTTGGGGAGACCTTTTTGACGAGAGCTAGAACAGCTCAAATAAGCCAAATGCCTCGATTTTGGAACTTGTGGGGCTAAAATGCTTGGTTTTGGAAAATCACTTACAATGGGCCCAAGGCCAATTGGCACGAGTAGGAGCTCACAAACAAGCATAATGTATAAGCCATGAAAATTCCTAATAAATGGATTATCAAATTTCGCTAAGGTACCAAGATAGGACCGACATATTTGATGGGCTGGCAGTAGTGCGTTAGGACCAAGTTGACGAATCGGTCTAGACAAACAACTGCATGTCGAGTTGAGGATCGGAGTCATTGGATAAGTGGCACCAAATATAAATGGCTTTGTGGAAAAACTATTGTGTGTGCATCCACGTGAGGTTTGGGACCATCAAGATGTCCAAGAGGGTTAGTGATGCGTCATAGGGGCTACTGGACGACATAGTGGAGATAAGGGCAGTTTGTCGTGCCAGCAGTCGGGGAAGCTCGATTTAGCTTCATGCGCATGAGGTCGGGGTGGGGTCGGGATGAGGCCTTTGTCCTCATATGGAAACGGAGTTGATTTCGAGTTTGTAAACCCTATCCTTTTATAATAAGAAAATCAGGAAAAGATCTAGTCATTTCCAAAGAGAAAATTGAGCCGGTTTATAAACCAAACCCGATAGAAAAAGGACAAATCGGGAAACTTATGGATCCTGAATGACCTAAAGAAGTTACAAAAGTCATGATAAATAACTTTAGAGTGAATTGGAGGTGAACGCCAAACCGGTTCAGGTGAACCAGACCTAAATCGGATTGAATCACTATTGAACTAGATTCTAAATTTATTTTTCCAAGTGGATTAAAAAATTCAAATTGGAGAATTGATGCCACCATTTGATAGAGAATGAATTTACAAATTTTTAATTTTGAAAAACTCGGTTGAATCGGGCTTGAACAAATCGGTTTAAGCATTGAACCTGGTCGGGACCAGTCCAGTCCGGTTCGGAACAATGTCGTCTTCTTCCTTCAGATGACAGCATTGTTCACTCACCAAAAAATCGAGCAGCTCTAGCGAAGATGAAAAGTCTCCATCCAGAGAGTCTCAAGCAATGAATGACTGCCCTTAAGGTGCCAATCAGACGGCCAAGAAGTCCCTAAGCTTCCTATATAAAGAACCCCGACTCATTCATCCTCCTCACACCAAAAAACTCTACTCTCTCCCTATTGCTCCATTTTTCAGTTAAGCTCGAACCAGAGCTCCGACTTGGGCATTTTTTGAGCCAAAGAAGGCGAGGTCAAGTTCATTAGATTTGGGGAGAAGTCAGCTACCAAACGGTAGTCTCCATTTGCAATGAGGGTCGTCGGAGAGACGTCAACGTTATAGAACAATGAAGCAGCTTCAGCAGACCGAAGTTGCCCTATTTTGGTCGAGCTAAAAATAACCAATTTGAGCCCTTCTCAGGCCAAACCAAACCCTCTCAACACTTCCACAACCCTTCTACAACTGAATTAGAGTGAGAAGGTAAGCCAATTTGGCTCGCCTCTACGAATTATGATTTTTGCTAGGAGGAACCTCAGGACAAGAGCAACCTACCCACATTGAAAGATTGAACTATCGTGCCCCCGACAGTAAGCCTTCGAAGCATTCTCTCTCTACGTTCAGTTTTCCAGCAAAGCTCCGTTTGAGCATGTTTCGGCATCAATTCATGCGATTCAAAGTGGAATTAAATCATATGGATGTGTAGGAACTTAAATCTACCTTCAATTTCAAGAATTAATCTCGTTTGATCGGTCAATTTGATGAAATTATATTCGGCCAAGTTGAAAGGTAGAAGTTGGGGGAAAATTGCGGATTTCGAAAATTTGAGGGACAAAAGTGCAATTTCAAAAAAGTGAGGGCCAATTGGGCATGGAAAACATGTTGGTGGTCCAATTAGTCAATTTTTGAAATTTTTGGGGTGAAATTTGCCATTTTTGTAAAGTAGGGGCAAAATGGTAATTTTGGAAAAGTTGGGGACCAAATTAGAAATTTTGGAAACTTGAACCCCTTTTGTGATTTTGAATAAAGTGAGGCCCAAAGGTGAATTTTAGAAGTTTCGGGACTCAATTTGGGGGAAAATCAGAATTAGGGACCTATAGTTAAAGGAAAAGAACTTTAGGTACCTAATTACAAATAATTAAAAAGTTTGGGTATGTTATTCATTCGTGGTGAATAAAGTCCATCAAGCCAATGGATAATGAAAAAGGGTGTTCATATCATCTAGGAACATGAAGTACCAGGAACGCCAGCCAAGACAAGCTCGCGTAGAGGCAAAAAGACGGTTGAGAGGAATTCACTGCATTCACGGGTGAGTGAGATTTTTATATCATACCCGGTTGGGATGCTAAGCACATCGGAAATGAAAATTCGCTACAATGTGGGATTTTAACATCACACCTGGATGGGGTGATGTGAGAAAACACACAAAAAAACTATTTACCGGTTGTAAGTAGATCATATCCGATTGGTATGATAAACTTTCTAGAAGGAAGTAGAAAAATTGTTTATTGATTATGAGCGGAGATGTCCTCACACCCGATTGGTGTGATGGATGGTTGAATGATTATTTTTTTTATCAAAAGTGCTATCCCCTGAATGTGTGCCACTTCTTAAACTTTTTGGGAGATCTTCTTGATGGGAGCTTGAATAGCTTAGATAGGTCGAAGGCCTCGGTTTTGGAACTTGGGGGCTAATATGCCCGATTTTGAAAATCTCGTATAGTAGGCCCAAGGTCAGTTGGCATGAGTAGGAGCTCGTAAACAAACATAAGTTTAAGTAGTGAAAACTTTAAATGAATGATATGTTTGGTCATGGTACCAAGACATGACTGACATACTCAATGGACTGGCAGCAGTGTGACATGACAGGTCGACGGACTAGTCAAGACAAACAATTGTAGGTCGAGTTGAGGGTCGGGGCCGTTGCACTAGTGGCACCAAAGATTAAATGGCTTATGAGGAAAATTGTTTTTTTGTGCATCACTAAGGTATAGAATCTTCAAGATGCCCAAGAGGGGTAGTGATGCATCATAGGGGCTACTGGACGACATGGGGGAGATAAGGGTAGATTATCGTGCCAGCAGTCAGGGAAGCTCGACGTAGCTTCATGCGCATGAGAACGAGTAGGGTCGGGATGAGATCTCTATCCTCATATGGACACAGAGTTTTCTTTACGGGATTAAGGATTGGATGTCACATACATCCACTCTTTTTCAGGATAGAAGTGGGCGGGCTTCTATCTAAGTGGTCGGTAAAGTCGCTCTGACGCCACAAGTGGGTGCAGTGGATGTGACACCCTACGAATGTGTGTTCCCTTCATTATGAAGGGCGTGTGTTGATTGATTAACACCGTTTGTGGTTAATGATGAGAAAAGGTTATAAAAAACTGAGATTTTGAGGATGAAATGTTTTAAAGAAAATGAGGAGTCCGGCACTCTCTAATTCAACATATTTTCTGAAAGTCATATTTTAAACACACATTCACTAAGTCGTTGAACTCACCCCCTTCCTTATACCCCTTTTCAGGTAACCCAAGGAAAGTCTACCCAAAGACCTCAAGTTAACCACATCTATAAGACATGTATGATAATTTTAAATTTCATGCAGTTTTGATTAATGTTATTCTAGGAAAGGTATACGTTTAAAGAATGTCGTACTCCTTATGGTTTAAAAGAAAAGAAAACCCTTAATAAACCGGGAGAGTGGCAGGTTGATCACCAGGATCTGACCAAATTAGGTCGGGGTGTGACAAATTGAGTGGTATGAGAGCCTATTTCCTCGAATATATTATCAAGACTAGAAAATATAGTAAATAATAGGAATGATTTTAAAATTTTCAGAATGGCTCCCAAGAAAGGAACCAAGAGAACTAGAGTCGCAGTCTCCAACACTGCCCAACCACCCCTACCTATGGAAACTCCCAGAGGAGCCTAGACAACCCCTCCTAGACTTAGCTCAAAACACTAGAGGTTGTACGAGGAGTTCACCCACGTATTTGGGTAACTTAACCTCGTCCCCGAGGCAAGCGCCAATTTTCTGGTTGAACTAAAGGAAGTGAAATCTCATCCTTCTCTTATTAGCCATTCCCCTCCAGTAGATATCCCCAAAAATCTCAAGACTCTCCATCAACTGGGGTATAAACCTTTCCTCAGAGAGAAAGATGCGGGTGCCACCATGGATTGCCTAGCAAACACTAAGAAGCTGATGGGGATTGTCAAGATACCACTAGAGGACATGGTGATCTTGACAGAATTCTTCCTAAATGGAAGTGTTAAGTGGTGGTGGGACAATCTTCAAAACTTGCATACCTCCACCCCCACCTGAGAGCAATTTGAGGAGAGGTACGCGGAGGAATACCTAGCTCCTCATTTGATTAATGAGAAAAGGCAAGAGTTTATCCGAATTTAGCAAGGGCTTAACTCCATATCAGAGTACGAAACAAAATTCAATGAGTTAAGACTCTTTGCTCCTAACCTAACTGAGCTAGCAGATATATGCCATCAGTTCATGGACAGTCTCAATATGGACATACGAGACTGTATGGGAGTACTAGGACACCTCACGGACCTAGCAGCGGTAATCAGTATAGCTCATTAGTGTGAGCGACAGGTGTAGACCCGATGCCGTCGGATGGAGCAAACAACCTAGAAGGAGGATAAGGGTCAAAATCACCAGGGAGGATGAAAAGAGCATAATAGTTTGAAATGTGGAAATAGAATGGCATTTCAAAAGAGAAAGGACATGCCACCACCTCCCCAGAGAGTAATCCCCACCTTACTCCAAGGAAACCCTCATTGTCCAAGGTGTCAAAGGAACCACGATGGAGCATGCTTGACCTGCTTTGCATGAGGACAAGTAGGGCACTTTGTATAGGAATGCCCCACACTTAGGGAGAACAAGCAGAGGAATACACTTGGACCACCTCAAGGGAACCTCAGGAACCTCAGGCCAGACACTACAGTACGAGTACCAACTAGGGTATACAACCTCACCCAGGAAGAGGCTAGAAAAGACCCTAGCACTGTAGCGAGTACATCCCAAAACCCTCCCAACTAGTTCAAGAGAATCTTGTAATTGAAATTTTTATTCAATAAAGGAAAGCCTTTCCACTAAAATATACGTTTCTTCAAATCAGGGTATGTGTAATTATGGGGACAACAAGTTTATGCCCTCTTTGACTCGGGAGCTAAGAGATCATTCATCAAGGAAGACTTGATTCCAACTGTACCCCTAGAACTTACTCCACTAGAACAAAGTCTCAACATCCTCACACCCTTAGGAGAAGGATTCATAGGAATAAGCAATTAAAAGGATGTGAGATAAAGATTGGGGGAATCAAACTTGAAGCGGATTTGATTGCATTACCCTTGAAGGAGGTAGAAGTAATTCTAGGGATGGATTGGTTAAGTATCCATCAAGCCAGGATGGACTGTGGAAAGAAAACAATGACCTTCCATACTCTTAAGACAAGCGGACTAAAGTTCCAAGGAGACTGAAGGAGAGGTGAAGTGTAGATGGTGTCCCATATGAAAGCCCAAAAAATGATACAGAAAGGCTGTACATCTTTTTTGGCCATGGTCATTAATGAGGAGTCTGAAGAGAGGAGAATTGAAGATAATCAAAGACATTTCGGTGGTTAAACATTACCCAAAAGTATTTCCAGAAGATTTAACCGGGCTACCTCCAAGTCGGTAAGTGGAGTTCACCATAGAGATTATCCCATGAACTAATCACGTATCCCAAGCCCCCTATTGTATGGCTCCAGCAGAACTGAAGGAATTAAAAGAACAACTGTACAAACTATTAAAGAAAGATTTTATACGTTCTAGCCAGTCTCCATGGGGTGCACTCGTCCTATTCGTAAAGAAAAATGATTGAAGCATGAGACTATGTATAGACTATAGAAAGTTGAACCAGGTCACCATCAAGAATAGATACCCACTTCCGCGGATTGATGACCTATTCGACCAATTAAAAGGGTAACTTACTTCTCCAAAATAAACCTTCGGCCGGGCTATCATCAACTCAAGATCCAAGAGGAGGACATTCCCAAGACGACATTCCCAAGACGACATTCCGATCCCGATACGGACATTACGAGTTTAGAGTGATGCCATTTGGATTAACGAATGACCCTGCAACCTTCATGGATTTGATGAACCATGTGTTCCAACCACACTTAGACAGGTTCTTGATAGTGTTTATAGATGACATTCTTATATACTCACGAACTAGGTTGGAGCATGAAGAACATTTGTCAATCACCTTGGAGATATTGAAGGAAAATCACTTATATGCAAAATTCTACAAGTGTGAGTTCTAGTTGCAGGAGGTAGTAGGACATTTAGTGTCCAAGGATGGAGTCAAAGTAGATCCGACAAAGGTTTTAGCCATATCAGATTGGAAGGCACCAAGGAAACCTTCAGAGATACGAAGTTTCTTAGGTCTGGTAGGATACTACAGACGGTTCGTACAAGACATTTCTAAGATAGCAGCTCCTTTAAGTCGGCTCACTAGGAAAGGAGTTGAGTATAAGTGGGATGAAAGTTGTGAGAAGTCTTTCTTAGAGTTGAAGACTCGATTGACAACCGCACTAGTACTCTCCCTACCTAACCCTAGTGCAGGAGAGTACACCATCAATAGTGATGCATCCGGACAAGGACTCGGATGTGTATTGATGCAACAAGGGAAGGTTATTGCTTATGCATCGTGACAACTTAAGGTACATGAGAGAAACTACCTAACCCACAATCTGGAATTAGCTGGGATAGTGTTTTCCTTGAAAATTTGGCGACACTACCTCTACGGGGTTAAGTGTAGGATATACACTAATCACAAGAGTCTTAAGTATTTCATGACTCAAAAAGAGTTAAATCTCCGCTAGAGGAGATGGCTGGAATTGGTGAAGGATTATGATCTTGTGATAGAATATCACTCTAGAAGGACGAATGTGGTGACAGATGCCTTAAGTCACAAATATCACATCGAGACAGCACAAATAAAGACGAGCTACATATCCTTGTTGCAACAATTGGGAAGAATGGAAGTAGACATGAGGATGGACAAGCGGGAGAAGTGCTTGTTGGCCAATGTGGTGGTAAGGCCTAGTCTAATTGAGCAGATTAAGGCTCAACAAAAGGCGAATAAGAAACTCCAATCTTATTTGGATCCGGTTCACAGAGAAATGAAATTGGACTACGACCTGTGAGGTGATGGAGTGCTAACCTACTAGGGTAGAGTATGTGTGCCTCAAGATAAGGAGTTGAATGGATTAATACTAGAAGAGGCACAAAATTCTGTGTATGCAATGCATCCAGGCAGTACTAAGATGTACCACACCCTCAAACAAGGATATTAGTGGAAAGGAATGAAGAGGGAGATTGCAGAATATGTAGCTCAATGCTTGTCCTGTCAATAGATGAAAGTTGAGTATCAAAAACCATCAGGACTACTACAACCCTTACCAATCCCAGAATGGAAATGGGAGCACATCACTCTGGACTTTGTTACAGGATTACATGTGACCAGGAAGGGTCGAGATGCTATTTGGGTCATCGTGGATAGATTGAACAAATCTGCTCATTTCCTCCCTATAAGAGTGACAGATACAGTGGAATAACTGGCCGTCTTATACATGAGGGAGATAATAAGACTTTTTGGTGTCCCGGTGAGTATAGTATCAGATAGAGACCCAAGATTCACTTCAAGGTTTTGGCTAAGCTTACAAAGGGTCATGGGAACCAAGCTCCACATGAGCACAGCGTTTCACCCTCAGACTGATGGACAGTTTGAGCGAACTATTCAAACCTTGGAGGATATGCTAAGAGCATGTGTACTCACCATGAACAAAGGTTGGGAGGAATACTTGCGCCTAATGGAATTTGCTTACAATAATAACTATTAGGCTAGTATTCAAAATGGCTCCCTATAAAGCCCTTTATGGACGATCATGTCGTACCCTTCTATTTTGGGAAAAAGTGGGGGAAAGGAAGCTGGAAAGGGCAGAGCTAATCGAGGATGCTACAGAGAAAATAAAATTAATCAGGAGTCGCTTTAAGACCGCTTAGGATAGGCAAAAGAGTTATATGAATCATCGAAGGAAAGATTTGGAGTTTGATGTGGGAGGTCAAGTATTTCTCAAGGTATCCCCATGAAGGGGAATACTTAGGTTTCAACAACGGGAAAAATTGATACCAAGGTATATCGGTCCATATACCATCATTCAAAGGATAGGACCGGTGGTTTATAAATTGGAACTACCTCCAGACTTGTAGAGAATACATGACGTTTTCCATATCTCTATGCTTCGAAAGTACCAACTTGATCATAGTCATGTGTTGGACCGACCTCCACCAGAGCTAGAAGAGAACTTGACCTATCAAATAGAACCAGTACGAATCATTAACCAGAGGGATAAGAACTTAAGGAATAAGAATATTCCTATGGTCAAAGTTATGTGGCAAAACGGACCCATGCAAGAAGAGACACGGGAAACTGAAAGTATAATGAGGGAAGGTTACCCTCAATTATTTAACATGTATTTGTTTTGGGGACAAAATCCCTAAAAGGAGGGGAGAGTTGTAAACCCTGTCCTTTGATAATAAGAAAATCGGGAAAAGAATCGGTCATTTTCACAGAGAAAACTGAGCTAGTTTATAAACCAAAATCGATAGAGAAATGACAAACCGGGAAACTTATGGATCTTGAGTGACCTAAAGAAGTCACAAAAATCATGATAAAAGACTTTAGGATGAATTGGAGGTGAAAACCAAACTGGTTCAGATGAACTGGACTTGAACTGTATTGAACCGGTTTGAACCAATATTGAACCAATTTCTAAATTCATTTTTCTAGGTGGCTTAAAAATTTTATATTGGAGAATTGATGTCACCATTTGATAGAGAATGAATTTAGATGAATTTATAAAATTTTAATTTTAAAAAACTCAGTCGAATCGAGCCTGAACTGGTCGGTTTAAGCATTAAACCCTGTTCGGACTGGTCCGGTCTAGATCAGAACAATGTCGTCTTCTTCCTTCAGATGACAGCATTGTTCACTCGCCGAAAAACCAAGCAGCACCGGCGAAGATGAAAAGTCTTTGGCTAGGGAGTTTTAGGCAATGAATGACCACCATTAAGGTGCCAATCAGACGGCCAAGAAGTCCCCGAGCTTCCTATATAAAGAGTCCCTCCTCATTCACCCTCCTCACACCTGAAAACTCCACTCTCTCCCTACTGCTCCATTTTCTCGTGAAGCTCGAACCAGAGCTTTGACTTGGGCATTTTTCTAAGCTAAAGAATACTAGGTCAGGTTCATTAGATTCGGGGAGAAGTTGGCTACCCAACAATAGTCTCCATTTACTCCGAGGGTCACCAAAAAGATGTCGACATGATAGAATAGATCGGTTTGAGCAACTCCGATGGACCGAAGCTGCCCTATTTTGGCTAAGCTGAAAATGGCCAATTCGAGCCCTTCTCAGGCTAAACCAAGCCCTCCTAACACTTCAACGGCCCTCCTACAGCTGAATTAGAGTGGAAAGGTAAGCCAATTTGGCTCCCCCCTGTGAATTTCGATCGGTGCTAAAAAGAGAAGTGGCAAATCTTTACTGACCAAATTCTCCCTCAATTTAATATGAATTGAGATGATTCTTGATCCTAGAATGAACCCCAAGACAAGAGCTATCTGCCCAAATTGAAAGCTCGGACCGCCACGCCCACGACGGAAAGCTTTCGAAGCTTTCTCTCTACATTCAATTTTTTAGCAAAGCTCCGTTTGAGCACATTCTAGAGTCAATTCATGCAATTCAAAGTGCAATTGAATCACATGGATGTGTATGAACTTAAATCTACCTTCAATTTCAACAATTAACCTCATTTAATCGGTCAATTTGATGAAATAAAATTCAACCAAGTTGAAAGGTTGAAATTGGGGAAAATTTAGGGATTTCAAAAATTCAAGGTACTAAGTGTAATTTCATAAAATTGAAGGCCAATTGGACATAAAAAAAGATATTGGAGGTCCAATTGGTCGATTTTTGTAATTTTTGGTGTGAAATTTACCATTTTTGTAAAGTAGGGGCAAAATGGTAATTTTGGAAAAGTTGGGGATCAAATTGGAAATTTGGAAAACTTGAACCCCTTTTTTGTGATTTTGAATAAATTAAGGCCCCAAGGTGAATTTTAGAAGTTTTGGGACTCAATTTGGGGGAAAATCGGCATTAGGGACCTAAAGTTTTAAGAAAAGAACTTTAGGTACCTAATTGCAAATAATTGAAAATTTTGGGTATGTTATTCATTCGTGATGAATGAAGGCCATCGATATGATGGGTAATGAACAAGGATGTTCATATCATGTAGGAACACGAAGTACCTCGAACGCCAGGCAAGACAAGCTTGTGTAGAGGCAAAAAGCTGGTTGAGAGGAATTCACTATATTTACGGGTGAGTGGGATTTTTATATCATGCTTGGTTGGGATGATAAGCACATTGGAAATGAAAATATGCTACAATGTGGGATTTTAACATCACACCTGGATGGGGTGATGTGAGAAAACACACGAAAAAACTATTTACCGGTTGTAAGTAGATCATACCCAGTTGGTATGATGAACTTCCTAGAAAGAAGTAGAAAACTCGTTCATCGATTATGAGCGGAGATGTCCTCACACCCGATTGGTGTGATGGACGGCTAAATGATTATTTTTTATCAGAAGTGTTATCCCTTGATTGTGTGCCACTTCTTAAACTTTTTGGGAGATCTTCTTGACGGGAGCTCAAATAGCTTAGATAGGCCGAAGGCCTTGGTTTTGGAACTTGGGGGCTAATATGCCCGATTTTGAAAATCTCGTATAATAGGCCCAAGGTCAGTTGGCACGAGCAGGAGCTCGTAAACAAACATGAGTTTAAGTAGTGAAAACTTTAAATGAATGATATGTTTGGCCATGGTACCAAGACATGACTGACATACTCAATGGACTGGCGGCAGTGCGACATGACAGGTCGATGGACTAATCGAGACAAACAGTTGTAGGTTGAGTTGAGGGTCGGGGTCGTTGCACTAGTGGCACCAAAGATTAAATGGCTTATGAGGAAAATTGTTGTTTTGTACATGCACTAAGGTACAGAACCTTCAAGATACCCAAGAGGGATAGTGATGTGTTCTAGGGGCTACTGGATGACATGGTGGAGATAAGGGCAAATTGTCATGCCAGCAGTCAGGAAAGCTCGACGTAGTTTCATGTGCATGAGACCAAGGTGGGGTCGGGATGAAGTCTTTGTCCTCATACAGATACAGAGTTTTCTTTATGAGATTGAGGGTCGGATGTTGCATACATCTACTTATTCTCATGGTAGAAGTGGATGGGCTTCTATATAGGTGGCTAGTAAAGTCGTTCTAACGCCACAAGTGGGTGTAGTGGATGTGCTGCCCTGCGAATGTGTGTTCCCTTCATGATAAATGGCATGTGTTGATTGATAAACACAATGTTTGTGGTTAATGATGAGAAAATGTTATGAAAAACTAAGATTTTGATGATAAAATGTTTTAAAGAAATTAAGTAGTCTGGCATACTCCAATTCAAAATATTTTCTGAAAGTTATATTTTAAACACCCATTCACTGAGTCGTTGAACTCACCCCCTCCCTTATACCCCTTTTCAGGTAACCCAGGGAAAGACTACCCAAAGACCTCAAGTTAACCACACCTATAAAACAGGTAAGATAAGTTTAAATTTCATGCAATTTTGATTAATGTTATTCAAGGAAAGGTACAGGTATAAAGGACGCCTTACTCCTCATGGTTTAAAAGAAGGGAAAACCCTTAATAAACCGAGAGAGTGGCGGGTTGATCATGGGGATCTAACCAAACCGAGTCGGGGCGTGACAGAGTTTGAAGGTCGGATGTCGCAAGCATCCACTCATACATAGGGTAGAAGTGGACGAGCTTCTATCTAGACGGCCGGTAAAGTCGCTCTGGCGCCACAGGTAGGTGTAGTGGATGGGCTGCCCTGCGAATGTGTGATCCCTTCCTGATTAACGGTGTGTGTTGACTATTAAACACACCTAATGTGGATAATGAGTAAAAGAATTTTGAAAATCGAAACTTAAGGAAGTAATGTTCTTAAAAGAAAGAAGGAATTTGACACACTCAAATTAAAACTTTTTTTTATGAAAACTTATTCCCAAAACCTATTTACTAAGTTATAGAAACTCATCCTCTCTTTTCTATTCATTTTAAGGAGTATAAAAATGACCAAGGAAAACACGTGGACTTACTTATTGTCAAGTATACTTAAAAGTTATTTTTAACATTGTCTTTTTATTAATTTATGTTATTAAAGGGAACAAGGTTAAATTACGCATGACTCCTCTTGATTAAAGAAAGTGGAAAACCCCTCTTAAACCAAGGGAGTAGCGGATTGTTCACGGGGATCTGACCAAATTAGGTCGGGGCGTGACAAGATATAACTATAAAAACCTATTCATCAGATCCATAAACACTATTAGGGCATTTATTAATACAAATGACATTACTTTGAATTCGTAATGCTCATACCTCATCCTGAATATCATTTTTTGAATATCTCCCTCTTTTACCTTCATCTAGTGGTATCCATACTATAGGTCAATCTTGGAGAATTACAATGCTTCTACCAGATTATCAAATAGATCATTGATCTTGGGGAGTAGATATCGATTCTTGACCATTACCTGATTGAGACGATGGTGGTTGATGTAAAGCCTCATGCTCCCATCCTTTTTCTTTACAATTAGAATAGTGGCCCCATAAGAAGAATGGTTGGGTCTTATGAACCCTTTCTACAATAACTTCTCGAGTTGTTCTTTTAACTCCTTGAGTTATGATGGTGTCATTTGATATTGTGCTTATGATATTTGGTGAGTGCATGGGATGACGTCAATGACGAAGTTGAATTGTCGATCTAGGAGTAATCCATGCAAATCCTCTAAAAATACATCCAGGTATTCTAGTACTACCCAAGTGTCGCTTGGTGTCGTCCCTTCTACCTTGACACTTGTGATATAAGCTAAGAACGTCTCACCCCCTTTGTGCATCAACTTAATAAAATATTATTTTATTAATTTATCAAATTCGATACAATATCCATACAATAAAAATATGAAAATAAAATAATTATCTTATTCTCAATAATAGATTTAATATTATCGGGTATAGTAGTATTCAAACTGATTAAGCCTCAATTCTTCTTGTAGAAACATGCTAATGCATCCGCACAAGAATTGCTTAATCGTTTAACTAGTGTCACTTGACAATTTAAAAATCTCATATAATCCAGTGATTCATTAATATAAGGGTAGACAATTCATGTAACTTCTAGTTACTGCTTCTGAAGTATAGTATATACTATGCGCGAGTTAGATTCAAGTATAATTTTGGGTCATTATTGTTATTGTACAAGTTTTAATCCTTCCAATACAACTCATGTTTGAGCAAAAAAAAATATGGTTCATACCTCAGCTTGCAATGCGTGTATGTAATAAAACCATAAGCCACTAGTTCACAATAGAGAACGATATTCATTTCTAACTATGATTACTATCCCTAAATTTCTTGTCAATTGATTAAATGAGCAATCCACATTAATTTCCACAGTATCACTTGGTTACCGCTTTCATACTCTTTTAGTTTACGCAGGCAAATTTGGTTCATTTTTAGTGACAGACATCCTACTAATAAAGTTATATTTCATTCCTTCCATATCGCCCAACATGCTGTAGCAAATTCTCACTTCATTGTTTCATTCTCATGTTTTCCCTGTTTATGCCACTTCATTGCTAACAAAAGAAATAAATATCACATTGGATTGTGCCACATTTCTAAACAATCCATGTAATATATGGTCTCAACATCTATAGACTCCAAAACTTCTAGCAATGGTGAGAAGCAAAATGTTGAGACATTATCTAGATGGATAATATTAATAAAGAGAAAGATTTATGTTTCCACTATAGGTTTGGATCAAGTCATTTTGAAGGATTTGGATAGTAGTGATTTGACACTCCCACTAAATAGATACGTGAAGGTGTCTGAACCCTGATCAGCCGTTTGACCAAGATCTACGTGTGTGGGCACTTTCCATGCTAAAAGAACTGGTGGAGAAATGTGAAAAGATGAATATGTCACCCCATGGCTAAGACCCATAACCAAAATTTGTCAAAGAAGCTTTGAGGAGAAAGTTGGAAAGATGTGAAAGGAGTGGTAGAAATGGAATTGAAATCACTTGAAATTAGATTACCTCTACTCAAATAAAATAGAAATGTATATATTTTACCATATACAGCTACAAGCTATGATAATCTCAATCTAAACTTGTCTCATTATGAGAGACAACAAAGAGGGTTCATCACAAGCAAAACAAAAATTGGAATCTCCAAAACTAACATAGAACTGGTCCAGGTCATGTCGTGTGCATTTTAACAAACACATGTCCTGCCCGGGTCAACATGGAATTAAAAGAGAAGCATAAAATGAAGAAAAGCAAAAGAAGAGAGAGTACATATGAGGATGCGTGCGACGAGGGAATGGCGGGTGGAGAGGGAGTGGAGGGCGACCTCGGCGGCGGAGGGAGGAGCAGTAGTGGGGGCTCTCGTCATTGAAGTTGACAATGGCCTTGAACCTCGGGGCGGTGGTCGGGGCCCTCCCTAGTGCACGTGTACGAAGGAAGGTTGAAGCAGTTCCCCCGCGTTAGTTTTTGCAGTTGGTTCTTGTACATCCGTTTGGGTCATTACCCGATTCGTCGGGGTGGAGTTCGACTGTACTCCATCGGATCCTATCCGGTCGGTACCCGATCGGATCTGAAGACTGGCGGCATGCTCCAATCATATCAGCTGCAGACCGCCCGGTGCGAATTCGGTGACAAGGACCCGGTCGGGTCGGGTCCGCTACGGACAGGTCAATTGTCACCTCTGGTCCCCAAATCCCCAATTTGAAGTCCATTTTCATTTTATACACCATTTTTGTCGTCTCTGCGTAATCTATTCAGTACACACTCTTCTTCTTCGCCTCCTTCATCCCTCTCCTGGGACTTCATTCAGATCTGTGCTCTTCCCCTCCTTCCATCTTCCGTCTTCTTCCTCTTCTCCCTCTCTCTATTCTGAAACTCTGTTGGCATTTCTCCGATTTTCCGCTTATTAGGGTTTCAGTGGGGCTTATAGTTTTCTGCATTCGGCAAATTGTCCATCATCCCTCGGATGCAGGGAGGGTTTCGATAATTCAGTGTTGCTATTTTTTACTAGCATGATTTCAGTAAGCTAGGTAGAGTTGGAATACAAGGTCCTGAGGTCGTAGGTCCCGACAATGGCTCAGCCCGAAGCTATACTTGAATGGCTGCAAAAGGAGATGGGCTACAGGACACTGGGATCCCATACCGCTTCGAGCAAATTGCAGGGCCCTTCGGTTGATTCGATCCGCAAAATCTGTCGCGGCAACATGATACCCGTGTGGAACTTTCTTATTAATCGGGTAAAGTCGGACAAGACGGTGGAGAATATACGGAGGAACATTATGGTTCATGGTGATGGAGTAGACCATGGAAGTGGCGGCTCCATGAACTTGGCTAAGGATGAGGGCCGGAGTAAGGCTGGTAGGCGGGGGAAAGAGGCTACTAGTGGGGTGGCAGCAGCAGAGAGCCGTGAGGCGGCGTTGCTGGAGAGGGAAGCAGCGGAAAAGGAAGTGGACAGGCTTAGAAACATTGTCAAAAGGCAGAGGAAGGATTTGAAGGCGAGGATGTTGGAAGTCTCCCGTGAGGAGGCTGAAAGGAAGAGGATGCTCGATGAACGAGCAAATTACAGGTTTTGGATCGTTTCTTGAATGCAGTCCTACAGTTATTAATTGGCTTCCTAGTTTGCTTTTGTGTAGTTGATCTTGGATTTTTTTTTTGGCGAAATTGAAAATCCAGAATGAGAAATAGATTATGCATTTCGTCCTGAAAACCTTTCTCTAAGATTTATACTGTATTTTGTCTATGTGCTGTTCATTAATCATGTTAAAAGCTTCTTTTTTTTATGCCTTCCAGATTATAAATAGTGTTTATTTGTAACTAATTAGCCTCCCGCATGCTCTTATTGTAGGCACAAGCAGGTGATGTTGGAATCTTATGATCAGCAGTGTGATGATGCTGCAAAAATTTTTGCTGAATACCATAAACGGTTGTGTCACTACATCAATCAAGCAAGAGATGCCCAGAAGTCTGGTAATGACTCTTCTTCAGATCTCTCCACTAGTTTTAGTGGGAACATTGATAAAGAATCCGTTTACTCAACCTTCAAGGGTACAAAGTCGACAGATGATGTTATCCTTATTGAGAATACTCGGGAAAGAAATGTCCGGAAGGCATGTGAATCCCTTGCTGCATACATGATTGAGAAAATACGCACATCTTTCCCTGCTTATGAGGGAAGTGGTGTACACGTGAATCCACACCTTGAAGCAGCTAAATTAGGATTTGACTTTGATGGGGAAATACCTGATGATGTAAGAACTGTCATTTTGAGTTGCCTGAGGAGTCCCACACTATTACTTCAGGCAATTACTGCTTATACGTCCCGTTTGAGAACTTTGATTTCTAGAGAGATAGAAAGAATTGATGTCAAGGCTGATGCAGAAACTTTGAGGTATGTCATTTCCCATCATTTTGGCTGGTTCCTGGTTCAATAACAGATCTGATTTCTTTTTTAATAAAATGATTGATATGATATCTTGTTATTTAGGACTTTTTTTCCAGAGTTGTTGATTGTATTTAATATATACACGATTCAGTTATTCTGACAATGGGTCCTTTAATATTTATTTGTTTTAGTTTCAAATTCTGATCATCATTGCTCGTTATTCAAGTCTATTAGTGCTTCTTGATTTTCTACCTTTTACCATTCCTCTGCTGTTTAGGACTAGGCTTCTGTTTTTGGATACCCTTATGATGAAAGTAATATTACACTTTTGATGCTGTTTGTCTCTATCCTTAAGCTTCTCAAACTGTGCTCATTACATATGAATCTGTTGATTCACTGATACATTGACCAATTAATGAGCATACATAAAGAAAATAAACAATTCCCCATCTCAAAATTCAGGTACAAGTACGAAAACAACCGGGTAATGGACGCATCTTCTCCTGATGTTAGCTCACCCTTGAATTATCAATTATATGGCAATGGAAAAATAGGAGGTGATGTACCATCTAGAGGAACCCAAAATCAACTGTTGGAGAGACAGGTTATTATCTGTTCTCAATGTTGATCATTTATGTCATAACATGCCATAGCTGTTTCTTTCCCTCTAATGGATCAATATATTACAGTTTATGGTTATATAAATCTTTGAGTTTTCTTGCCACCTATTTCATCAGAGATGCAATTTTATTTGCAGTATATCTCCATGTAATCTCTGTTATCATGAAATTATTGTTGCAGAAAGCACATGTCCAACAATTTTTGGCTACAGAAGACTCCCTAAACAAAGCTTCAAAAGCTCGAGATTCATGTCAAAAGCTCTTGAAAGTTCTGCAAGGAAATGCTGATGCAGTTTCACCCCATAATGTAGTAGGCAAATCACAGAATGTTGGAAATCTGAGGCAACTTGAGGTGGCTTGATGCATTAATCTATTTGATTCCCTCTTAATTTACTTTCATGGAAGCTATTCCAAGCCTAACTAATTCCATTGTAGTTGGAGGTTTGGGCCAAGGAAAGGGAAGTTGCTGGACTGAGAGCAAGCTTGAACACTTTGATGTCAGAAATCCAGCGCCTAGATAAATTATGTGCTGAAAGAAAAGAAGCGGAGGACTCATTAAAGAAAAAGTGGAAAAAGATTGAAGAGTTTGATGCCCGTAGATGTGAATTAGAAACAATATATTCTGCTTTGCTTAAGGCTAACATGGTATTTCCACCTTAACACTGAATAGGTTGGATTAGTGTATACAATCTTTTCTTTTGTCAAAGATTTCTGATGAAATTGGTTATATTGTAGGATGCTTCTGCATGTTGGAATCAGCAACCATTAGCTGCACGTGAATATGCCTTGAGCACAATAATTCCAGTCTGCAATGTTGTTGCAAACATTTCAAATGGGGCAAAGGATCTGATTGACAGAGAGGTTTCTGCATTCTGCCGAAGTCCTGATAATAGCCTTTATATGCTTCCATCAACTCCTCAGGTTTGTACCACAATATATGGTAAAGTCAAATATTGTCACCACCAACCAGCTAATTAATGGTTTGGCTAGAAAAACAATTTTTTGGAAGTTTTTATTTTGTTACAGTGGAAATATCTCTAGCTTCATGGTTTCAATGAGTTTCATTTACCCATTATCAATGTCCCTCTTTCAGGCACTCTTGGATGCTCTGGGTACTAATGGATCTACAGGACCTGAGGTCATTGCTGCAGCTGAAAAAAATGCTGCTCTATTGACTGCACGAGCTGGAGCCAGGGATCCATCAGCTATTCCTTCTATCTGTCGAATTGCTGCTGCCCTCCAATATCCAGCAGGTTTGTTTCCAGTGGTGTTGGTCTTTGTATTCAACTGAAGTTGTCACTTAATGGGTGTAATGGGTGCTGTTGTGACTGGGTGAGGCCACAAAATGTGGTGATGCTTCTAGTGTTGAAATTTTCATTGAGCTGATTTATATCTGAATTCCTTCCCTCCACTCAACATGGACATATGGTGACCCATCTAGATGCATTTATCATTTAACTGATTTGGGGATAAATCATGCCATCCACCTAAACTTGATTTCTTCGCTTTCAATTTAGATAGAACACTAATCTGATTGTGAAGTAATTCCTTGACAAAGTAAAAGCAGAAATGGGCATTCAATTTAGTTATGTACAGTGCAATGTGAGTACACTGAGTGGCATGGTGTAGGAATTTCCTAGTTTATGCTAAATATCCTAAAAAAAATTAACTCTGTCATAATCAGGTGTTAGCTACTTTTTTTTTCTCCCCTAGTTATTTCTCTCTTTTAATAAAAAATGTGTCTATCTTGTGTATAGGCTTGGAGGGATCAGATGCTGCTTTAGCATCTGTCCTTGAATCCCTGGAATTTTGTTTAAGGCTGCGAGGTTCTGAGGCGAGTGTACTAGAGGACCTGGCAAAGTCAATTAATTTGGTTCACGTACGGCAGGATCTTGTTGAAAGTGGCCACACACTCTTGAATCATGCTTACCGTGCTCAACAAGAGTATGAAAGGTAACCATACTTTTGCATTTTTATTTTATTTTTGCTTGCTCTGGTTGCAGTAGAGTATATAATGATCATGGTAGGCTCTGAAGAGAGAGAGGGAGAGGGAGAGGGGGGGGGGGGGGGGGGGGAGAGAGAGAGACTCCCTCTCATTGCATCCTTTATATGTAGGTCCACATAATATTTGTAAAAATTTTCAGGACTACTAACTACTGTTTGAGTTTGGCTGCTGAGCAAGAGAAAACAATCATGGAGAAGTGGTTGCCTGAACTTAAGACCGGGATCCTGAATGCACAGAACAGCTTGGACGAATGCAGATATGTTGCAGGCTTGGTAGTGATCTTCCACCATTGCTTCATGTGTCCCTATTTACTTTTGTTACCAACATGCCCTGTTATTATTAGTGGTTGCACACTCAATTCTCTAAGCAAAAGAAGGAAAATAAGTCAGTCTGTTTCTTCTTCTGTAGCTTGATGAGTGGTGGGAGCAGCCAGCTGCAACAGTGGTTGACTGGGTTACCGTGGATGGGCAGCATGTTGCAGCTTGGCATAATCATGTGAAACAGTTGCTCCTTTCTTTCTATGAAGAGCTCCGGTGAATGTGAATCTGCAGTCTCAGAGGGAAGTCCTTTTGTTGCCTGCAATTAAATCTTTTGTATTTGTTCTCCATCTGGAGTCCCAAAGGTAAGTTGCTTACTCCATGATGTGCACTGGAGCCAAACACGATCTCTCATAGAGGACCTGTTGTCTCTGATGTCAGGTTATGGGCATGGTCTGTGGGTTGAAAAAATGACCCCTCATTTTCTTTTCCAGGTTGGTATTCCATTTTCGGTGTATGGCTTTATCTACACATTGTTTTATGTATAGAATAGTTCACTGGAATGTTGTTGACTATCCCACTGGTTTCCTCAGTCAGCTTAGTGATGAATGCCACTTATGGCACTGCAGTGCTCGTGTGCTTGGTATGTTTGTTGCCAGTCTCTTATTTTTGTTATGAAGAGGTAATGAAAGAATGTTTCATCTGAGTGAGATTCCTGGTTTTGTAATATGACATTATGTTTATCGTTCTGAGTGAAATTATGGCCATGTTATTCTGTTTTGGGATTTTCTTTCGTGCCACCAATCTTACATAATCAGCAAGAAGCAGACCTGCACAGTGTTCTCCATAGGTATGAGATACATCAAAATTGTACTATTAAATAACAAATTTAAAGAATATGATATTTTACAATATTTTAAAAAGTTTTGTAGTATCTGTGTAATTTCCCTCAATTAGAATATAAGGTATATTTACATTTTATTAAATGTAAAAAGTAAGCTTGAAAATAATAATTCTAATCCTAAGAGTTTGCTTAAAGATATAAACGAATAAAAATTTGAATTGGGTAAAATTAAATAAAATTAAACATACATAGTGATTGATGTACTAAATTTAATTTTCATTAAAATTAATATAAACTTTCAATTAAGAGAAAATGTTGAATTTCATATGTAAGAGATCTATTGAACATCACTTTTTTCCGGGTTTTATATTTTATCAGTTTAGTCCATTTATATATTAAATCAAATTAGTACATTTATATATCATCACTTCGATTATTAATAATTGTCTACATCAATAAAAATCACTTTTTTTTATTTCTATTATTTTTTTTAATTGGAAAAGTGTGCAAATTAATTTAATTATTTCCCAACTTAATTTGAAGGATTATCAATTTATTAGTGTCATGTTTGTTCATTTTATGAAAACGTTGGTAGCAATCTCCAATGTTCAATTGTTGTTTACTACCCCCACATACGAATTATCCCAAAAATCAATATCTTCTATTTGCTTAATCAATATGGAGCGCCTTTACTAACCACCCTGGTAGAAGTCCACGACCTCTACCAAGAGTTTGAGTGGGCATCAATTACTCGACCCTTAGACCCACAATATACTTTGTGTCCGCAAATGTGGGATGACACCTCTCCCCATTCGTCCTCGACCTCATTGTGCATGAAGCTCCCTATGCTTCTTGGCTCCCTCGATGATAGACTTCCCTTATGCTCCCTAGGTCATCCTGTCATGTCTCGACCCAATTTGGTCGAGGTCCCATGATCAACCTGCCACCCTTTCCTACATCATCCGGGCATTCCTACCCTAATGATATAGGGAAGATAAATGTGTGTCTACGTTCAAACTCTTACTATAATTCGGGGGTAGGAAACATACCATGAGGGTCCAAGCTCATCCTGAAACTTTCTGTCTTGGGTCTAAACCTGAAAAGGGTGAGAGGAGGGGAATGAGTATATAATACTCAGTGAGGGAAACTATTATAATGACCACTTTAATTTGTTTCCTTGCTCATTAATTATTCATTTGTCCTTTTCACATATTAACCATGCATCAACCACCCTCCTATCATATAAGGGATCACACATTCGCACAACGATTCTTGATCGTTCCACTTGTGGACCAGAGCGCCTTTACTGTCCACCCTGATAGAGGTGCACTGCCTCTACCCTGAGTTTAAGTGGACATCAATTGTAAACCCCACACTTTTGAGTTAAGGAAAACTGGGAAAAGAACCGGTCAAACTGAGTAAGAAAATTGAGCTGTTTTACAAACCCGATCATTTGGGAACAAGCAATTTGGAAATTTACAACTTCTGGGTGATCCAAAGGGTTTATTAAACCTTGGAAAAAAAACTTAAGACAAATTAGAAGAGAAAAACCAAATTAGTTTAGGTGAATGAGATCCCATAAGAACTCTAAAGTTAAGCATGCTTGCTTGAGAGTAGTGTGAGGATGGGTGACCTCGATACTGGGAAGTATAATTTTTTTTTATAAGCCGAAATTTCAGTAAAAATTTTTTTATACTAACGTGTGCCTTATCATAAATAGCCATAAATTAATATATATTTAATTATTATAATTAATACTAATAATTTAATACCTAAAATAAATTATTGGAATTAATACAAATAATTTAATACCTAAATTAAATTATTGGAATTAATACCAATAATTTATGGCAATATTAATACTAGTAATAAATCTCTCCCATTTAATACATGATTTTACACACCATTCATTCTTCTCACACCTGAACACTTCTCTTTCTCTTTACTGCTCCATTTCCCGGTGAAACTCGAACCAGAACTTCAACTTGAACATTTTTCTTAGGATGGAACCCGACTAAGTGGAATTTCACTGCACTATCGGGTGAGTGAGATTATATATCATTCCCGGTTGGGGATGATAAATACCTCGATATAAAAACTCACTACTTAGTAGTATTTTTAATCATCACTATATAGAGAAAGTGATGTGAAAGTTATGCGGAAAAACTAATTACCGGTTGTAAGTAGATCATACCCGGTTGGTATGATGAGACTTCCTCGAAGGAAGTTGAAAACTCGTTCATCGGTTATGAACGGAGATGTCCTTATACCGGTTGTTATAATGGACAGTAAAAACCTATTTTGTCGGAAGTGTTCTCCCCTAACTATGTGCCAATGCTTAAACTATTTGGGAGACCTTCTTGATGGGAGCTTGAATAGCTTTTATAGGCTGGAGGCCTCTGTTTTAGGACTTGAGGGCTAAAATGCCCAGTTTTTGAAAAACTCAAATAGAGGGCCATAGGCCAATAAACATGAGCAGGAGCTTGTAAAAGAACATGATATATATGTGCCATCAAAACTTAATAAGTGAATTGTTTGGTCATGGTACCAAGGCAGGTCTGACATACTCCGTCAACTAATAGTAGTGCAACATAACCGGTCTTCGGACCAGTCAAGACAAATAGCTACAGGTTGAGTTGAAGGTCGGAACCATTGAGACAAATGACACCACATATTACATGGTAATTTAAGAAAACCTTGTTTGTGCATGCACTATGAGTACGGGATCATCAAGACGCCCATGAGGGGTAGTGATGTGTCCTAAGGGCCTTAGACGACTAGGTGAGTATAAGGGCAGATCGTCGTTTTAGGTGTTTGTGCGAAATTTGGAGTAGTACCAAGTGCATGAGACCGGGGTGGGGACAGGATGAGGTCTCTATCCTCATACAGACATGAAGAAGTGATTTCAAGATTGTGGGTCTGATGTTGTGTACATCCACTCATTCCCAGGGTAGAAGTGGTCGTACTTCTATCCGGGTGGTAGGAAAAGTCGCTCCGAAGCCACTAGCGGGTTCAATAGTGGTACTGACTTGTGAATGTGTGTAACCTTCATGATGAAGGATGTGTGTTGGGTGATGACACATCGGTAACTAAGAAATAATGAAAAAAACTAAATTTTTAAATGAAATGATTTTTGAAAAGAAAGGAGTACAGCACACTACATATAAATGTTTTTCTTGAAAGTTAAAAGATTTGAATCCCATTCACCGAGTAGTTGTACTCACCCCCTCCCTTATACCCCTTTCAGGAAGTCCTGGAAAGCCGAACCTTAAAAGACTTGTGCAATTAAACGCCTGCAAGACATGTACAATTAATTTAAATACTATGCAGTTTTGATTTATAATATTCCTAGAAAAAAGTGCAGGTCTAAAGAACACCTTACTCTTTACAGTTTATAATATAAGGGGAAACCTTTTAGTAAATTAGGAGAGTGGCGGGTTGATCATGGGGATCCGATCAAACTGGGTCGGTGCATGACATCAATAGTCCAACCCTCAAACCCTGATCACTCCATCATATCCGCTTAAGTGGAATGAGACCTCATTTCCCTTACTGCCTCGGTCTCAGTGCATAGGAAGCTCCCCGAGCTTCTCGATCTACTGGACGCCATACTGCCCTTATGCACCCTAGGTTGTCCAACAGTCCTTGGGATCTATCACTACCTCATACTAGGTGTCTTGATGGCTCGAATCACAAGTGCATGCACAATGAAAAGTCTTTTAATTTATAGCCATTATCTTTGGCCCTCCAACGTAATAGTCTGTTGGCTTGGCTTTGGCCCACACATACTGGCTCAACAGGTTTGATGACCTGTCTTCGGCGGAGTAGTGGTTTGGCCCAACAAGCTCAACAACTTAGACTTGGCTTGGAGGTATCACACACAATTTCCTGCTAATTGGATCTTTTAGCATTTCTCATCACATGCTAGTTCTGGACAAGTCCATACCCGTGTACATCGACCTTGGGCCCACTTGCATACCAAGCCTAAGCCTTAAAATTAGCTCCCAAATATTTTAAGCAGAGTCACCCAGTCAGGGGAGGCTAATTCCAAGAAAATCATTTTCAAATGCGAACTGTCATTCCAACCAGAATAGACGTTATAGTAATTCTCACTCACTTGGTGATCTCAACGGGGTCATGTCGGTGGAGTATAGCTCCTCGGTATGCTTCCGGGGACTGGCGCTCAAGTAGTCCACTCCTACATGACACAAGTGTATGTATCAGGACATGTTGACTAAGGGAAGGGCTGAGAGAGTTGGGGTTAGGTCGGTCAGGAACTCGCTATTTCGAGCTCCGAAGCAACTTCATTGTATGATCCTTTTTACACTTCTCTAGTCATCCTCTGGTCGCTTTGAGAGTGTTTGGAGCTAGAGTACTCTTCTTCGGTTCTAATGCCACCCTTCGGTGCTTCTTTGGTTGAGATATTGCTCGTCATCGGAGCCTTGATCGGAGTGTCAACAGAAAAGTAGTTGTTTGTATTTAGAAAGTGCTTGAGAGGTGAGAAGGATGAATGGGAGGGTCCTCTTTATATAGGGAGCTCGACAACTGTTCAGGCTACCGGCCGGTGTGAGACTCGGCCGTCGACAACCTGACTGGAGAGTTTTTTGAGGCGCAAGAGACTCTAGCTTTTATGGTCTCTCTCTCTCCTCTATTCTCTCTATTAGCGGCTGAAGGTTGAATATGATGATGCGACGGTTGTGCCATGTGGTGCACTATGATTGACCAGTTTTTCTAATGTGGAGGTCAAGCTTAGCTGTCGCGTTAGCCATTGACCCGTTGACTGGACATGTGGTAGCCTCTCATTGGCTACTCATGTCTGGGTGACATGCTGACAGGTCGCCCGTTAATCATTGACACGTGACAGTCTCCCATTGGTGCCTGTGTCTACGTGGCTACTGACGGGACGTTGTTGACTGTTGTCTGGTGTAGTCTGCTGACCGGTTGGACCGTTGACTAGTTCCATTCGTTAACCGGTCCGATCCAACTGGGTTCACTGTCCCGAATTCGAAAATTGACTAGTTCGGACCCAATTTGACTGAATTTATAAAATTCAAAAGATTATAAATTCATTTTCTATCTAATGGTGGCCTCAATTTCCTAAATTGACATTTTAAGCCTCCTAAAAAAATAAATTATTGAACCGGTTCACTATGGTTCACCACGGTTCGGGTCTAGTTCATCTCGAACTAGTCCGGTTCTCTCCTCAATTCCACTTCCCGATTATTCCTCATAATTTTTGTGAATTTTTGGTCACTTGGGATTTTTTAATTTCCCATGTTAACCCTTATTTACTATTTTCTATTTATTGAATTGGCCCGATTTTTTGACAATAGTGTCGGTACTCCTCCCAGTTTCTTTGGTCCGAGGGGATGAGTTCCATTGAAAGCAGTGAAAAATGACATGGATTCATACTCACTAAATAATACCATTTTTTAGAATTTAAAAAATGGGTTAAGGGTCACATAGACCGAAGTAAAAGAACCATAGTTGCATGCTATGACTATGTGAGATGGGGTTTTGTACAGGTGATATCATTTTTGTTAGGAGTTGGTCGAGTGATGGACCAAACTCCGTGTGATATTCTTGTGAATATGATGTTTGACTGATGAATTGGTACATGTATCTGAGTGAGTTAGTTGGTCGGGATATGTACCAAACTATATGTGATATATTGATCATGCATACTACATGCTGATTTCATACAGGCACTTAAATATAGTTGGCATGATTTGCTGCTTGTGTGCATATTTTTTAATATATACAAATGTATATTGTTTACTGATAGGAAGTGTATGGCTTTGATAGGACACCTTTCAAGATAGCGTCGACGCTCGAGGGAAATTGGAAGGGTGGATCAGGGGATATGGAAAATGTTATTTCTAGATTTCTTCGGGATCCCCGGGTGATGTACGAGAGTGGTCCCAATGTTACACCACTATGATGAGAAGCAACGAGATTGAGTCGCATGTGTAATATTCATGTACATGGTGTTGAGCATTTTTATGTCATGCCAACTTGTTGTGCGGGAATAGGGAACTGGATCTGTGGCAGATTATGCAAAGAAGTTCATGGAGATCCAATGCTTTGCTCTAGAGTGGGTGCTACCCAACACCATATTTTAGAGGTTAGCACAAGGGCACAACTGAGCCATTAGATGTATCATGAGTAGGCAACGACCCCACACAGATATATACACCACCAAGCCCCTTTCCCAGACATGGCATATGAAAGCGAACATGTGAAACCCATCACAATGAGTCAAGGGAAACCGGGAAAGAATTGTTCAAATTGAGGAGAAAATCGAACCCATTGATGAATCGAGAACAATAAAGAAGGGTTGAAATAGGAAATTGGAAAATCTCAAGTGACCAAGATGTCACATAAATCATGGGGAAGGATTATGGAGGAAATTAGATGAGAAAACCAGACCGGTTCGGGATGAATCGGACCTAAACCGGATTGAACCGTTTTGAGTCATACATGAACTAGTCTCTAAATTCATTTTTCTTGGTGGCTTAAAATGATCAATTTCGAAAATTGATGCCACTACTAAATAGGAAATGAATTTAGACAAATTTAGAAAATTTTCGAAAGAACCGGTCAAATCGGGCATGAACCGATCAATTTTCACTTTTTGATCACTAAACCCGATCGAACTGGACCGATCAATAGACCACTGACCGGTCAGCACGAGCACAACCAATCAGAGCGTGACGTGTGGCAAGGTGTGCTCTATTAGCTGGTCAACAGTCAACAAGTGCCTAGTCAACAGCCACACAGACACGACCAACCAATGAGAGGCTACCATGTGTCTGGTAAACTGATCAATGACTAACGTGGTGGTTGAGTCAGATTGCCATGTCAGTAGGATCTATCAATCATGGGCTACCATGTGTTCGGTCAATCGGTCAATGGGTGACGTGGCGACTAAGTTGGATTGCCATGTCAATAGAACCAACCAATCACATCCTGCCATGTGGCTGGCCCACACATGCGAAATAGTGTCATCTTCCTCCTTCGTCCTATGACATTGTTTCTTGAGAAAAGAAATTATTTCCTTTTCCGATGAAGGGAAATTTTCTCCGATTTGGGCAATTTCCAATCAGGATGAGCATGACCAATATGGAAACTAGTCGAGTAGAGGGTCCCCGAGCTCCCTATATAAAGAGCTCTCCTCCATTCATCCTCCACACACAACAATTCTCTTCTCTCTCTGAAGTGCTCCGTTATTCAGAGAAGATCAAACCAGAGCTTCGATTTGGGCATTTCCTCTAGCCTTAGAAGCCGAATTCAGGTCATACAGACTCGAGAGGAAGTTAGCTACCTGATACCTACCTTCAACCGACCTGAGGATTGCCAGAGAAGCGCCAACGAGCTCGAACAGTGAAGTAGCTCCAGTGGACCGAAGCTACTCTATTTTGGTCGATCATAATTTGACCAATTCCAACCTCCTGTGGCCGAATCAAGACCTCCCATAGTCCTCTCGACCATCACACGACCTATACAGAGGTGAAAGGTAAGTCAATTTGGCCCTCCTCCATCATTACATATCGGTTCTAGAGAGAGAAATTGATATAGTTCTTTGACCAAATTTATGCTAATCCTGACAACAATTTCCCTAATTCTTAACCCTAGGAGGGCCCTGAGGACAAGAGCTGTCTACCTCGATCAAGAACTAGGATCGTTGTGCCTCCAACGGTAAGCTTTCAAAGCTTTCTCTCTACGTCCAATTTTCTAGTGAAGCTCCGTTTAAGCTCATTTTGGACTCAAATCCTGCAATTCAATGTGCAATTGAATTGTATGGAGGTATAGAAACTGATCTATATCATCAAATTGAAGAAATAACTCCAATTGAACAACAATTTGAAGAAATCAAATTCGGTTAGTAAAGGGGTAGAAATTGGGGAAAAATTAGGGATTTCAAAAAAATTGAGGGACCTCCATGCAATTTCTTAAAATTGAAGGTCAATTAGCCATGAAAAAAATGTTGGAGGACCAATTGGTCATTTTTCGAAAGATTTGGGGCTAAATGGCTATTTTTGGAAAGTATTGGCAAAACTATAATTTTTAAAAAATTGGGGACCAAATTGGGAATTTGGAAAACTTGAGCCCCTTACACAATTTTAAGTAAATTAATGATCCAATGAAGATATTGGAAGTCCATGGGACTTAAATTGGGAAAATTTTAGCATTAGGGACCTAAAGTTAAGACGTATGAACTTTAGAGACCTAAGTGTAATAAAAGAAAAATTTGGGCCTAGTAGCCAATACTGAAGAGCTAGTAAGCTTTTACGTCAAACCCTAATGTATAAGAGTGGTCAAACCATGTAGGGACTCTTGAGACCGAAACGTTAACAAGGGAGTCAGACTCAAACTTAGAGAATTGGCTAGGGACGAACGTATAAGAGTCACCGGGTGAGTGGGAACTTTATAGTTTATACTAGGTTGGGATGATGAGCACATTTTGAAAGTTAAAAACCTACTTACTGGTTGTAAGTAGGATCATTTAAACATCATACCCAGTTGGTATGATGAGCTTCCTCACGGAAAGGAAAAACCCGCATACCGGTTGTAAGCGGACTTATCATCACACCCGATTGGTGTGATAACTTAAAAGAGGATTTTGTTAGAAGTGTTCTCCCCTGACTGTGTGTCACTGCTTAAACCATTTGGGTGACCTTCTTGACGTGAGCTAGAACAACTCTAATAAGCTAGGGGCCTTAGTTTTGAACTCATAAGGCTCAAGGCCTAGTTTTGAAAAACTCGTGCAGTGGGCCCAAGGCTAGTGGGCATGGGCTGAAGCCCGTAAACAAACATGATTAGTTAGAGTCATGAAATCTCTTATTTAAAATGGAAAATAATTCTATGATTTACCATGGTACCGAGTTAGGATCGACAATGCTCGATGGGCTAGCGATAGTGTGTCATATCTAGGTCGACATACCGGCCTAGAAAAACAGTTGCATGCCAGGTTGAGTGTCGGGGCCGTTGGACTGTAGGCACCAAAGAGAATGACTTAATCATGAAAAATTGTTGTTTATGCTTGTACTCATAGATTCGAGACCATCAAGATGCCCTAGAGGGTAGTGATAGGTTCCAGGGGTTGCTGAATGACACGGTGGAGATTATGGTAGTTCGTCGTGCCAGTTAGTCATGAAGCTCTGGGAGCTTCTTACGCATGAGACTGGGGTGGGGGTTAGGATGAGGCCTCTGTTCTCATACGAACACGAAGTGGATTTTGGGTCTGCGGGTCATACATTTGGGATGCCCACTTAGACTAAGGGTAGAAGTCTAGGACTTCTATGAGGGTGGATAGAAAAGTCGTATTGATCCCCAAGTGGGTGCAGTTTGGGGCTGCCCTACGAATGTTTGTACCCTTCATGATGAATAGCGTGTGCTTGTTTGCTAAATGCTTCTGAAGGCAAGGGGATGTGTTAATAGAGCTAGACACACCATGGATTTAAGAAAGATTATAAAAAAGGGTTTTAATAAACCGAGTATTATTTTCTTAAAACTCACTCCCAACACCACTGAGTTATAGAAACTCACCCCCTCCCTTTATCCCTTTTTCAGGAAAAACGAGATCAATGAGGGAGCTTGAGAAGATGAACCCTCAGTTAGGTATGATTAAAGTTCTTTTAAGCTTGATTTAGTTTGATTAATGCTATTCCAGGGAACAAGATTTGAGATTTTGCCTGGCTCCTCTTGTCTAAAAGATGGGGGAACCCCTCTTGAACCAAGGGACCGGCAAGTTGCTCATGGGGATCTGATCAAACTGGGTTGGGACGTGACAAATTAATTGGTATCAGAGCTATGTTCCCTTGAAAGAATTATCAAGAATATGACATGACACAAATAAGGATTAAATTAACTTGTAGGAAGAAGAGTCCCTAAGAAATTTTCCGTGTGAACCAACCTCATCCACGAACCCTTGAAAAAGGCTCCTACCTCAAGCAAGATCAACGCCTAGAAACTTGGTGAGTTCAAAAAGAGGGTGCCAAATGATATGGTCGAGGACTATAGGAAACTTCTTGGGGAGATATTGAAACCAGCTAACATACCATATCCCTCCCTAAGACAGGAAGAACCCATACCTCCTCAAAGGGATCCGACACCACCTCCAGCAGCACGACAGTAAAAAAGGATCCCAACTCGAAGGGAGGCCTAGAACAACTACTGGGATGCTCACGCATGGAGGGACCACCTGAGGATAAAGACTATAGGCAAAACCTTCACATAAATGGAAGGGTAGAAAGAACTCAAAAAGGAGTTAGTACTAACTAAGCCCCCTAAGATGGCTTAACTTAAACAGGAGCAGGGAACTTCAAGCCCAAGGGACAAAGGTGATAAGTCAAAGACTAGTTAACCTCAAGGAGAATTCTAGGGAAGAATAAGGAGCCTACCGAGAAAGGGAGTCGTAGGATGGGACATGACCTAACAAAGAGGCAAATGACCCAACTGAATAGGAAGAGAAAAGGATACACTCATGGATGAAAAAGGGGCCGAGCACAAGGGAAGTACACTTTTGCAGGTTCAAATAATGAGATAAACCCGAGAAAAGGAAAAAAGGAAGGTGGCATCAAATGATGTAGTAGCATGTAGGAGCAGGAGGATTAGTATAAGAAAGGAACCTGACGACCAATAGGGATTAAGAGAACCCTCGTACAGGAGTCAAGAATTTCCAAAACAAAGAGGAACTGAACTTTCCCTTAAGAGGGACAACTTGAAAGAAGGGCAACAAAGAATAAGGTGCATAAGATGCACTCACGGGAATTCCCCAGAAAGAGGTAAACCTAGGAAACGACAACAAGAGGTTCTAGGGTCGGTAGCTGTAGGAGCAAGGAGGGGAGAAAAAGTATTAAGGGAAGAATGCCTAAAGGGATGTGTACAACTTAAGAGAGTCACAATTGGATGGTTGGACATAGTATGGAGCACACGAAAAGAACCCCACACCCAAGAGTCCCTCGAAGGAGGAAAGAAGGATTGGGAAGTAGTTATGACAAGTGAATCCGAGAGATGACTATCTCAAAAAAGTGGAAGGAGGAGAGTAGTTGGGATGAGACAGTTAACAAACTATCTTTCGTGGGAATTATGGATATAAACTGATTAAGAAGGGAGAGATGGAAAGGTCAAACATTGGGGAAGAAGAATGAAGTAAATCCTTAAGGAATCAATGGTCAAAAAATGAATTGGTGACCACACTCAGGCCATGGGAAGGATTAAATAAGCCTCACACAAGGAGGTCAAGAAGTCTTGAAGCAAATAGTGCCCGAACCCTTTCCAAGGAAGCAGACTTGTATGGGATGTAAGTGAGATAAATAAAAAGGGTACAAGGATTTATCACAAGATTTTCTAGGAAGGGTCAACAAGGAGGACAATGACAAAGTACGTCATAAAGTTACCCTAAGGTCGGATACTCGTAAAGGCAAAGAAAAGAAGGAGCCAAGAAAAGAAAGGAGTCCCAGGGAAGTGCATGTCCCCAACAGAGAGATGATGGACCCAAAGAAATTGGGAAAATATTTTAAGTCACTCCAAAAGAATGGGTAGAAGTGAAAAGACCTAATAACTAAAAATCCCTTGCATAAGGGATAAGGGACATAAAGGGAAATTGGAGGACAATGAAGGATTAAGGGTTGACAACCATACCAAAAATAGAAGAGTGTAAGGAGGAGAGGAAGGAAAGCCTTCGTGAAATGTTGGATAGGTTGAACTTGAAATTTTCAGGACAGAAGTCCTTTTGTAGACGGATAAAAGTAGGAAGTAAGACTAAGCTAAGGAACCGATAGTAGAATTCTAAGAGGCTTAACTTGGAACAAGGAACCTAAAAAAGGGCATAAATGGTTGAAGATGTACTAGAAGGAGTGAAATCCTCATACAAGGATACCACTGGAAATAAGGAAGGAAATGAATGGGAGAGAAGATCACATATTAGTCAGTAAGCTAGAGTGGGATTGGAAACATAGAGGCCAAAACCGGGAAGCCCAATAGAGGAGATGAGAAAGGATGAGTAAATAAGGAGAACCAAACACTACAAAAAAGGCATGAGTCAAGGAAAAAAGACATCTGGATAACACTAAGAGTAGTCGAGAGACACTATCAGGTGACAAGAAGGCACATATCATAAGTAACTCTGAGAAGATTGAAAAGGCATGAACCACCATCAAGGGGCAACCTAGGATTGTAGGGGAAGGAACAATTATGGGATAATCAACTCAAAGACATGGATGAAAACCTTCAAGAGTAAGTCCCTTAACCTAAGCAGAAATGGGAGTGGACCTAAAGGTACACTTCAAAACTAGTGGGTAAGATATATTAAGTCGGGATAACCTTCATGGAGTGAGTGATTAATGAAATGGGAGAGAAATTCCATTTGTATGTGGATTAAAAAGGACTAAGTAAAAGAATAACCAAGGGTTAGCATGTCAAGTAAAAACAAGTTGACACAACGAGAGAGTTTCCCAATGTAAGGGAGGCGAAATTTAGTTTTAGGGACAAAACTCCTAAAAGGAGGGGAGAGTTATGAAACCCGTCACCACGAGTCAAGGGAAACTAGAAAAGAATCGGTCAAATTGAGGAGAAAACCAAACCCCTTGATTAATCAAGAACAAATAAAGAAGGGTTGAAATGGGAAATTGGAAAATCTCAAGTGATCAAGATGTCACATAAATCATGGGGAAGGATTATGAAGGAAATTGGATGAGAAAACCAGACTGGTTTGGGGTGAACCAAACTAAACCGAATTGAACCGATTTGAGTCATACATGAACCGGTTTCTAAATTCATTTTTCTTGGTGGCTTAAAATGATCAATTTGGGAAATTGATGCCACTATTGAATAGGAAATGAATTTAGACAAATTTAGAAAATTTTAATTTTGAGAGAACTAGACAAATCAGGCATGAACTGACCAATTTTTACTTTATAGTCACTAAACTCGATCGGACCGGATCAGTCAGCAATCCAACCAGTTAACGGACCGCTGACCGGTCAGCGCCCAATTAGCATGCACGCAACCAATTAGAGCATGGCTCATGGCAAGGCGTACTCTGTTAGTCGGTCAACGGTCAATGAGTGCCTAATTAGTAGCCACGTAGACACGACTAGCCAATGAGAAGCTGCCACATGTTCGGTCAACCGGTCAACTGCTGATGTGGCGGTTAAGTTAGATCGCCATGTTATTAGGACCGATCAATCACAAGTTGTTATGTGTCCGGTCAATCGGTCAATGCCTGACGTGGCAGCTAAGTTAGATCTTCATGTCAGGAGAATCGACCAATCACGTGCTGCCACATGGCCATCCTACACGTATGAAACTCGTATGTATGGAATAGTGTCATCTTCCTCCTCTGTCCGTGACACTGTTCATCTAAGAAAGAAATTCTTTCCTTTTCCAGCAAAGGAAAATTTGCCCCGATTTGGGCAATTTACGATTATGATGAGCACAACCAATATGGAAACTGGTCGGGCAGAGGGTCCCTGAGCTTCTTATATAAATAGCTTCCCTCCGTTCATCCTTCACACACCACAATTCGAAGTGCTATGTTCTTAGGTGAAGCTCGAACCACAACTCTGATTTGGGCACTTCCTCTAGCCTTAAAAGCTAAATTTAGGTCCTCCTGACTCGAGAGGAAGTCAGCTACTTCATGCCTACCTTCAATTTTAGGTAAATTAAGGACCCAATGAGGATATTGGAAGTCCTTGGGACTTAATTTGGGGAAATTTTAGCACTAGAGACCTAAAGTCAAGAAGTATGAACTTTAGGAACCTAAATGTAATAAACTAGAAATTTGGGCCTAGTAGCCAATACTGAAGAGCTAGGAAGCTTTTACGCCAAACCCTAACGTATAACAATGGTCAAACCATGTAGGGACTCTTGAAGCCAGAACGCTAACAAGGGAGCTGGACTCAGACTTGGAGAACCGACTAGGGACGAACGAGTCAGAGTCATCGGGTGAGTGAGAACTTTATACTTCATACCCGGTTGGGATGATGAGCACGTTTTGAAAGTTAAAAATCTAACCAGTTGTAAGTAGGATCATTTAAACATCATACCTGATTGGTATGATGAGCTTCTTCACGGAAATGGAAAACCCGCATACTAGTTGTAAGCGGACCTATCATCACACCCGGTTGGTGTGATGATTTAAAAGAGGATTTTATTAGAAGTGTGCTCCCTTAACTGTGTGCCACTGCTTAAACCATTTGGGAGACCTTCTTAACATTAGCTAGAACAGCTCTAAGAGGTTAGGGGCCTTAGTTTTGAACTCATAGGGCTCAAGACCCAGTTTTGAAAAATAGGTGCACTAAGCCCAAGTCTAATGGGCAAGGGCTAATGCTTGTAAACAAACATGATTAGGAAGAGCCATGAAAACTCTTTTTTAAAATGGAAAATAATTGTGTGATTTTCCATGGTACTGAGTCAGGACCGACAATGCTTAATGGGCTGGCGGGGTGCGTCTGGGCTAGGTCGACGGACTGGCCTAGATAAATAGCTGCATGCCGGGTTGAGTGTCGGGGCCATTGGATCGTAGGAACCAAAGAGAATGGCTTAATCATGAAAAATTGTTGTTTGTGCATGCACTGATGGATTCAGAACCATCAAGATGCCCTAGAGGCATAGTGATGGGTTCCAAGGGCTGTTGAACGACATGGTGGAGATAAGAACAGTTCGTCGTGCCAGTAAGTCATGAAGCTAATGTAGCTTCTTGCGCATGAGATCGAGGCAGGGTCAGGATGGGATCTCTATCCTCATACGGATATGAAGTGGATTTCGGGTCTGAGGGTCGAACATCTAGGATGCCCACTCAGACTCGGGGTAAAAGTTTGGGACTTCTATTAGGGTGGACAACAAAGTCGCGCTGATCCCCAAGTGGGTGCAGTTTGGGACTGCCCTATGAATGCTTGTACCCTTCATGATGAAGGGAGTATGCTTGTTTGCTAAATGCTTCCCGAGGCAAGGGAATGTGTTTGTGACATCTGATCCTCAAACTCAAAATCAACTCCATGTCTGTATGAGGACGAGACCTCATCCCGACCCCAACCCAATCTCATGCACATAAAGGTACGTTGAGCTTCCCTGACTGCTGGCACGACAAACTGCCCTTATCTCCACCATGTTGTCCAATAGCCTTTAGGACGCATCACTACCCCTCTTAGGCGTCTTAATGGTCCAAAACCTCAAGTGCATGCACAAACAATAGTTTTTCCACAAAACCATTTATCTTTGGCGCCACTGTTCCAACGACCCTAACCCTCAACTTGACCTACAACTGTTTGTCTAGGCCGGTCTGTTGACCTGGCCTTGATGCACTGTCGCTAGTCCATTGAGCATGTCAGTCCTGTCTTTGTACCATGGCGAAATCACATAATCCATTCATTAATAATTTTCATGGCATAATTGTCACATGTTTGTTTACGAGCTCTTACTCGTGTCAACTGGCCTTGGGTCCACTGTATGTGATTTTCCAAAATCGGGCATTTAGCCCCACAAGTTCCAAAATTGAGGCCTTTGGCCTATCTGAGTTGTTCCAGCTCCTTTCAAGAAGGTCTCCCAAAAATTTTAAGCATTGCCACACAGTCAGTGGAGAATACTTATGACAAAATTATTTTTCAATCCATTACACCAACTAGGTGTGATAATATCACCGCTTGCAACCAGCATGTGGGTTTTCTTCTTCCTTCAAAGAAGTCCTTCATACCAACTAGTTATGATTTTCTCTACTTACAACTGGTAAGTAGGTTTACGCTTAGTTTTCACATCACTCTAACCAGGTGTGATGTTAAAATCCCACATATAAGTGGTTTTTCATTTCTGAGGTGCTCATTATCCCAATTGGGTATGATGTCAATAAACTCACTCAAGCGATAACTGAAGTATACTCTTCTCCAGTCGGTTTCCACTTCCACGCTAGCTTGTCCTTGCTGGCGTTCTGGTCCCTCGTGTTCCTATACGATTTGGACATCCTTATCTATTAATATTGGGCATAACAACCTTCATTTTCATACGTATGAACAACTAGGCTCAAAATTTTTAATTAATTGCACTTAGGTCCCTAATGCTAACTTTTCCCTAAATTGAGTACTGAAACTTCCTAAAATTCACTTTGGATCCTCAATTTACTCAAAATTTTTTAAGGGGTTAAAATGTTCCAAATTTCTAATTTGGTCCCCAACTTTTCTAAAATTACCATTTTGCCCCTACTTCACAAAAATGGCAATTTTACCGCAATTATTTTAAAAAATTGACCTGTTGGTCCTCCAACATCCTTTTCATGGCCAATTGGTCCCTCAATTTTAAGAAATCCACAAATTTCCCCAAAAATTTCCCCCAATTCCACCCTTTCAAACTGGCCGAATTTGATTTCATCAAATTGAACATTAAATTGGGGTTAATTGCTTCAATTTGAGGTATAATTCAATTCCTACACATCCATACGATTCAATTGAGCTTTGAATCACATGAATTGAGGCCGAAACAACCTCAAACAGAGCTTTGTCGAAAATTTGTGCGTAGAGAGAGAAAGCTCCGAACGCTTATCGTTAGAGGTGCGGCGGTCCGAGCTTTCTATTTGGGCAGTTAGCTCTCATTCAGAGGTTCCTCCTAGGATCAAGAATCGCAACAATTCATTTCGAATTGAAGGAGAATTCGGTTAGTGAACACAGTTTCTTTCTCTAACCCTAATCGAAAATGACAAATGTGGCTGAATTGGCTTACCTTTCAGCTCTATTACAGCTGTGTGAGGGCTGTGGGAGTGTCTAGAGGGCTTGGTTTGGCCTAAGGATGGCTGAATTCGGTTGATTTCAACTCAGCCAAAACAGGGCAACTTCGGTCTGTCAGAGCTGCTTTACTGTTTGATTACACCGACGCTTCTCTGGCGGTCCTCAAATCGAATGAAGACTACCATCAGGTAGTTGACTTCTCCCATAATCCAAAGATCCCAACCTCACCTTCTAAGGCTCAGAGAAACCCCAATGTTGGAGCTTTAGTTTGAGCTTTACCGAAAAATGGAGCAGTTGAGAGAGAATGAAGTTTTCAAGTGTGAGGAGGATGAATGGAGAGGAGCTCTTTATATAGGGAGCTAGGGGACTCTCTGCCCGTCCGTTTGGCACCTTTGTGGTGCTCATTCATTGCTTGAAATGCCCTGAACGAAGGCGATTCATCTTCACCGGTGCTGTGCATTCTTCCAGTGAATGAACATTGTCATCATTTGGAGGAAGAAGACGACATTGTTCCGAACCGAACCCGTCCTAATTGGGTTCAATGCTTAAACCAACCGATTTAGGCTCGATTCGATCGAGTTTTTAAAATTAAAATTTTCTAAATTCATTCTCTATCCAATGGTGGGTTTAATTCCCTAATTTGAAATTTTAAGCCATTTAGAAAAATGAATTTAGCAACTAGTTCAATGATGGTTCAAATCGGTTCAATCTAGTTCATATATGGTTCACCTGAATCAGTCTGGTTTTCTCTTTCAATTTGTCCCAAAGTCCCTTTCTATGGTTTTTATGACTCTTTAGGTCACTTGGGATCTGTAAATTTCCCAATTTGCCCTTTCTCTAATGGTTAGGGTTCGTGAAATGGTTTAGTTTTCTCACTTGGGTTGAATGGTTCTTTCCTCGATTTCCTTATCTTTCAGGGATGAGGTTTACAGAACCCCTCTTGAACCATGGGAGCGGTGGGTTGCTCACGGGGATCTGACCAAACTAGGTCAGGGCGTGTGTAAACCCCGCACTTTTGAGTTAAGGAAAATCGGGAAAAGAACCGGTCAAACCGAGTAAGAAAACCGAGACGGTTTACAAACCCGATCATGTGGGAACAAGCAATTTGAAAATTTACAACTTCCGGGTGATCCAAAGGGTTTATTAAACCTTGGAAAAAAAACTTAAGACAAATTAGAATAGAAAAACCAAATTGGTTCAGGTGAACAAGAATTCATGAGAATTTTAAAGTTAAACGTGGTTGCTCGAGAGTAGTGTGAGAATGGGTGACTTCTTGGGAAGTATGATTTTTACACCTATATAAAAGAGGTCTTCCCCATTCATTCTCCTCACACCTCAACACTTCTCTCTCTCTCTCTACTGCTACATTTCCCGATGAAGCTCAAATCAAAGCTTCGACTTGAACATTTTTCTTAACCTCAGAAGGAGAGGTCGGGCTCTTTAGAACCGGGGAGAAGACAACTATCTAATAGCAAACTCTAGTCAATCCAAGAATCGTTGGAGAAGTGTCGGCATGATGGAACAGTGAAGCAGCTCTGGCGGACCGAAGCTGCCCTATTTCGTCCAAGCTGAAATCGGCCATTTTGAGCCCTCGTCAGGCCAAACCAAGCCTTCCCAACACTTCCTCAGCCCTCTCACAGCTGAATTAGGACTGAAAGGTAAGCCAATTCAACTCCCCTCTGCAATTTCTAGCCAGTGCTAGAGAGAGAACTAACAGAATTTCAATGATGAAATTCTAACTCAATTCGGCATCAATTGATGCGATTCTTAATTCTAGGATAAATCTCAGGATGAGAGCTATCTGCCCAGATCGAAAGCTTGGATCGTCGTGCCCTCACTGGTGAGTAATCGAAGCTTTCTCTCTCTACAGTCCGTTTTCCGGTAAAGCTCTGTTTGAGCTCGTTCCGGCATCAAAACTTGCGATTCAAAGTGCTATTGAATTGTAAGAGGATGGAGTAACTCAATTTTAACTTCAATTTCAACAATTGGAGGTGTTTCATTAGTTGGGGAAAATTGGGGATTTTTGAAATTCAAAGGACTAAAATGTAATTTTATGAAATTGAGGGTCAATTGGGCATGAAAATAATGTTGGAGGACCAATTGAGAAAATTTGGAATTTTTGGGGAAAAACTTACCATTTCTATAAAGGAAGGGCAAAATGGTAATTTTGGAAAAGTTGGGGGACCAAATTGGAAATTTGGGAAATTAAACCCCTTTTTGTGATATTAAATAAATTGAGGTCCCAAGATAAATTTTAAAAGTTTCGGGACTCAATTTGAGGAAAAAATTACATTTGGGGACTTAAAGTTAAAGAGAAATAACTTTAGGGACCTAATTGAAAATAACAAAAAAGTATGGGTTGTTAAGTCGAGTAATAGTGAACAAGGATATTCATATCGTGTAGGAACACAAAGTACCGGGAACGCCAGCATGGACGAGCTCGCGTGAATACAAAGAACCGGTCCAGTGGAATTCATTACGTTAACGGGTGAGTGGGTTTACTTAAATCATACCCGGTTGGGATGATGAACACAACTTAAAATTTTAAAACCACTTACCAGTTGTGAGTGGAAATATTATATCATACCCGGTTGGGAATGATAAGTACCTCGATATGAAAACCCACTATTTAGTGTTATTTTAAACATCACTACTTAGAGGAAGTGATCTGAAAATCATGTGGAAAAACTACTTACTGGTTGTAAGTAGATCATACCCGGTTGATATGATTAGACTTCCTCGAAGGAAGTTGAAAACCTGTTCATCGGTTTTGAATGGAGGTGTCCTTATACGGGCGGTATAATGGATATAGAAAACATATGTTTTGTCAGAAGTTCTCTCCCCTGACTGTGTGCCAATGCTTAAACAATTTGGGAGACCTTTTCGATGGGAGCTCGAATAGCTCTGATAGGCCCGGGGCCACAGTATTGGAACTTGGGGGCTAAATGCCCGATTTTGAAAATCTCGTACAGTGGGTCCAAGGCCAGTTGGCATGAGCAGGAGCTCGTAAACGAACATGATATATGTGCCATAAAACTTAATAAGTGAATTATCTGGCCATGGAAACAAGATAGGACCAACATGCTTAGTCAACTAGCAGTAGTGCGACATGACCGGTCGACGGACTAGTCAAGACAAACAAATGCAGGTTGAGTTGAGAGTCGGGGCCGTTGGACTAGTGGCACCACAGATTACACGGGTGATGACACATCGTGGTAACTAAGAAATAATGAAAAAATCAAAATTTTGAAATGAAAGGATTTTTGAAAAGAAAGGAGTCTAGCACACTCCATATAAATATTTTTTTTAGTCAAAAGATTTGAATCCCATTCACTGAGTAGTCGTACTCACCCCCTCTCTTATATCTCTTTCAGGAATCCCAGAAAGCCTACCCTTAAAGACCGTCAACTAAGATGCCTGTAAGACAGGTATGTAAAGTTTTAAATTTCATGCAATTTTGATTATACTATTCCAGGAAAAGTTGGAGGTTAAAGGATGCCTTACTCTTTACGGTTTACAATAAGGGGAAACCCTTTAATAAACTAGGAGAGTGGCAGGTTGATCACGGGGATCCGACCAAACTGGGTCGGGGCGTGACAACTAGAGAGGTATCAGAGCCTATTTCCTCGAATACATAATCAAAACTATAAAATATTGTAACTAATAGGATTTATCCTAAAATTTTTAGATGGCTCCTAGGAGAGGAACCAAGAAAACTAGGAATGGTTCTACTCAACACCTTATCTTCATAGGAAGACAACCCAAGAAGCTTCCCAAATGCCTGAAGCATGGCTGGAATCTCAAAATAGCAAATGAGCAAGTATCCCAGAGAATGTTGATAGGACCTATTGAGGTCACAACTCTAAGTATAAAGGAAGCCAAGCGTGAAGCCATAAAAGGGGGTATATAACCTTACGTAGGAGGATGCTTATCAAGAATCTCGTAACTCCCTAGTTATTTGGTGACCATTTTCTATAATAGGGCCAAAACCCCCAACATATTGTACTACTCTATTAATGAAGTACTCCAAATTCCTAAAAACCCTATCACTCAAATGATGTGATCTTTAAGGAAGACTTCAAAAAGAAAAAAAAACTCACGGTATCTAGACTTAAGGACGAAGGAGCATCAAAACTAACAATTCCCAAGAAAACGCCAGGAGGAACCACTTATGTTCATGTAATTACAAGCATGAATGATAGGGACATTGCATGGAGAAGTGCCCAACCCTACAAAGGACATGAATCAAGTTAACCTAGAGGGGAATAGGACACAAAGTGAAAAACTGTTCCACATCGCCAGGAGTCAGGACAATATTTTTCAAGAATAAACACCCCACAACTATAGGAAATCCGAAAGGATACCATCCCAAGAAACGTGACTCCAGTTGCAACCACAGATAAGAGGAAACTCTTCAAAATCTTAGCAAAGTGGTAAGAAGGAAAAAGGGGTAAAGGTAGGACCTCAATAAAACCACAAACGAAACAAAGGATAGTTGAAGAGAATTCCCCCTTTAAGAAGAAAATCCAAATAATTTAGGAGCAAAGAAAGGAGTGCATCCACAAGAGAAGACAAGACGAACATTTGATAACAAACGGGACGTATTGGGATTACAGGAATAAATCACCTTGGAAAAAGCAACTATGCCAAATAGGAAGTTTTGACCAACAAGACAAGAGAAAGCAAGTCCAATTTGCTCCCCAACTTTTCCAAAATTACATTTTGCCCCTACTTTACAAAAATGCTAAATTTCACCCCAAAATTCCAAAAAATTGACCAATTGGTCCTTAAACATCTTTTTCATGTCTAATTGGCCCTCAATTTTGGCAAATTGCAATTTAGTCCATCGAATTTTTGAAATCCCCAATTTCCCCCATAATTTTCCCACAATTTCCCCCTTTCAACCTGGCTGAATTTGATTTCATCAAATTGACCGGTCAATCGAGGTTAACTATTGAAATTGAATGTGGATTTGAGTTCCTACACATCCATACAATTCAATTGCACATTGAATTGCATGAATTGATGTCGGGACGAGCTCAAATGGAGCTTCACTAGAAAATTGGATGTAGAGAGATAAAGCTTCGAAAGCTTACCGTCAGGGGTGCGACGGTCTGAGCTTTCGATCTAGGCAGATAGCTATTGTCCAGAGGTTTCTCCTAGAATCAAGAATTGCCTCAATTGATGTTGAATTGAGGGAGAATTCGGTCAGTAAAGATTCGTCGGTTCTCACTCTAGCTTCGATCAAAATTCATAGAGTGGAGCCAAATTGGCTTACCTTTCCACTCTAATTCGGTCGTATGAGGGAGTGTTGGGATAGCTTGGTTTGGCCTGAGTAGGGCTTGAATCGACTGATTTCAACTCAATAGAAATAGGGTAGCTTCGGTCCACTGGAGCTGCTTCACTATTCGATCACGCCGACGCTTCTTCATAGATCCTCGAAGCAATTGGAGACCATCATCGGGTAGCTAACTTCTCTCTAAGTCTAAAGAACTTGACCATGCCTTCTTTGGCTTAGAAAAGCCCCTATGTTAGAGCTCTAGTTTGAGCTTCATCGAAAAACTGAGTAGCTGAGAGAGAGTGAGGTTTTTAGGTGTGCGGAGTATGAATGGAGAGGGGCTCTCTATATAGGGAGCTCGGGGACTCTTAAGCTCGTGTCAGGTATGCTTAATCTCCTCTTAAGCTTGTGTCAGGTATGCTTAAACTCCGTCTAGCACCTTAATGAGAGTCATTGATGGCCTTAAACGTACTGAATGGAAACGTTTCCTTTTCGTTAACACTGTTAAATTTTTCGATGAGTGAACAATGCTGTCATCTAAAGGAATAAGACGACACTATTCTGAACCGGACCAGACTGGTTCGAACTGGGTTCAACGCTTAAACTAGCCGGTTCAGTCCTGATTTGACCAAGTTTTTCAAAATTAAAAATTTCTAAATTTATTTTCTATCTTATGGTGGCCTCAATTCTCCAATTTGAATTTTCTACCTAAAAAATGAATTTAGCATCCGATTCAATAGTGGTTCAAATTAGTCCAAACCAGATCAATCCGGTTCACCTGAACCGGTCGAGTTTTTCCTTCCCAAATGGTTCTAAAGTCTCTTTCCAAGGTTTTTATAACTTTTTGAGTCACTTGAAAGTTGTAAATTTCCCAATTTTTTCTGTTATATAGTGGTCAAGGTTTGTGAACTGATTCGGTTTTCTCACTCGTGTTGACCGGTTCATTCCGAGTTTTTCCTTGACCCCAAAGGGCGAGGTTTACAACTCTCCCCTCCTTTTAGGAGTTTTGTTCCCAAAACTTATTTAACATTCTTCACACTAGGAAGAACTTCCCTTGACCTTAATTTATTGTTCATTAACATTCAACCTTCTCGGTTATTTTCATTCATCCCCTAAATAACACCCACTTTAGATTTTCTTTTCCTTGCCATCACTTTCTCATTTCATGGAGTTTACTTTAGCTAAGCATGTCTGTAAGGTTTAAGGTCATATCCTTAAATTCACATCTTTTGTTCTGTTAAGTACAATTTCTCCATCCCGAGATTCTTTACTTAAGATTTTAGGATTGAGAGTTCCAAAATGCCCAATTATTCATGCATCCAATTATTCTCTTTATTATTGCCCTCCTTAGCTTATTATCCATTCAAGCACCATGTACATGCTTCCACAAATGTCAGTGTTATCACCCCTTTAGTCTATATTGGTCCTTCCCTCATTCGTTAGTTATTACAACTTTGTTCCAAATTTAATGCCTGACCTTGTCATGCTTAACTAACGGATTGTAAAACCCATCCAATTGGACCAAAGGAAACAGGAAAAAGAATCGGTATAGGTGTATACATGAAGAATCGAGTTGTTTAATGAATGAAAAATAGCTAACATGGGAAATCGAAAAATCCCAAGTGACAAAAATTTCAAAAAACTTTAGGGAAGAACCGGGAAGTGGAATTGAAGAGGAAATCGAACTGGTTCGGGGTGAACCGGACCCGAACCAACATGAACCATAGCGAATCGGTTCACAAATTTATTTTTTTAGGTGGCTTAAAAATGTCAAATTGGAAAATTAAGACCACCATTAGATGGAAAATGAATTTAGATAAATTTAGAAATTTTTAAATTTGAGAAAACCGGTCGAACCAGTTCTGAATTGGTCAATTTTTGAAATTCGGACCGTGAACCCGATAGGACCTGACCGGTCAACAGTCTGACCGGATCAGTCAACGGTCAATGGTTAATGGCCAGCTGATGGCATGTTAGCTGCCACGTAGACACGGTCAGCCAATGGGAGGTTACCACGAGTCACTCAATAGATAGCCGGCACCTAGTTAGCATGCCACGCAAACACGAGCAGCTAATGAGAGGCTGCCACGTGTCTGATAAACGGGTCAAAAAAACTAAACAATCATAGCGCGCCACGTCAAAAAAACTAAACAATCACAACGTGCCATATGGCACATTCACCACATCATCGTCTTCAACCTTCAGACGCTGATAGAGAAGAGAGAGAGAGAGAGAGTCACCGGAAAAGCTGGAGTCTCCAATGACTCGAAAAATGCTCCGATCAGGTCTCCGGCGGCCGAGTAAGAGACCACGTCCTACGTTGGCTGGTAGCCTGAGTAGTTGCTGACCTTCCTATATAAAGAGCACCCCTCATTCATTCTTAGCGTCCCACAATCAAGCCAAAAAGAAGAAGAGTGAGTTTTCCAGAACCAGAGCTTCGACGATGGGCGAAACCTCCACCAAAAGAGCTCCGAAGGGTGGCATTGGAACCGAAGAAGAATCCTCTAACTTTAGACCTTCTCAGAACAATCAGGGGGTGCTCAGGGAGGTGCGAGGAAGATTGCACAGTAAAGCTACTTCGGAGCTTGAGGCAACAAGCTCCTGCCCGATGCCACCTCGCACCGTCCAACCCTTCCACCAGCCACCGTGGCCACTACTAATCGTCTAAGGTCCTCCACAACACCCTTGCAGGCCCTCGTAAGCTCTATTTCACCTCTCCTCATCGGAATTTCCAAAATTTAGAACTTCACTGATCGAAACTTCTATCTTCAAATTCCTGTAGGGCAGTTGCGAATTGCAACAAAACTTGATCCTGCTAGGTTCCCCTTCACTAGCTCTAGCTGCCCACACCTCAAGTTTCAGCTACCGACTCTCCGTTGGTAAGAAATTCAAGCTTTCTTTCTCTATTGTAACTTTTCGGCGAAGCTCCGATAGGGCACAAAACTTAGCTAAATTCAGAAATTTGAAATGCAGGACGATCAAGGGGAGCTGTAGGAGGTGATTACAAGCAAGAATTAAAGAAAACAAGGATTTACAGGCTGCCAATTGAACAAAGTAAGATCCGAAGTGTCATATGCTCAAATTGGGGAATAAGGTGAAGGGAGATTTGGGGATTTTGGGGGGGCTTTAGTGCAATTTTCAAAAATTGGAAGGTTGAATGGCAATTTCATGAAATTGAGGGTGTTTTCATGAAATTCACCCCAATTGAGGGTCAATTAGGCACATTGGAAATTTTGAAAATTTGGGGGACCAACTCTAATTTTTATAAAATTAATAACTAAAAGACAAAATTGGTAAATTAAGGGCAAATAAGTGAAATTAAAAGATTTAAGGACCCAAAAGAATAATTGGGAACCTAGGGGACCTGATATAGACTAGAGAGAAATCAAGGACCCAGGTGCAATTTAAGCAAAGTACGGGGCCTTAGGTGTAGATATAAGAAAGTATAGGACCCATTTGTCACCACATCCTAATACCAACACTCATACTCTCCAGGACCGAATTATGCGAGTGCCGGCCCTAGAAGCGCACCGAGGAGAGAAATTCCGTCGGCACGACCATGCCGAGATCACTAGGTGAGTGGGAACAGTTATAACATCCATTCTGGTTAGAATGACGACCTAAGATTTGAAAATTTTTTTTCTCGGAACTAGCATCCCCTGACTGGGTGACTCTACTTAAAACATTTGAGAGCAAATTCTAGGCTTAGGCTCAAGTTGCTAGTGGGCCCAAGGCCGGTGGATACGGGCATGGACCTGTCCAAAACAGACTTGTGATACATGAGGCTAAAAGATCTGAATAATGGGAACTTGTGTGATACCCATCGAGCCAAGCTGAGTTGTCAAGCTTGTTGGGCTAAACTGCTGCTCTACCAAAGCCAGGTCGTCGAACATGTTGGAACAGTACGCGTGGTGGGGCTGTAGCCAAGCTGACAGATTGTTGTGTGAGAGGGCCAAAGATAATGGCTATAACTTAAAAAGCTTGTTGATTGTGCATGCACCGTGATGTTCGGGCCATCATGACACATGGCATGAGATAGTGATGGGACCCAAGGACTGTTGGAAGACCTAGGGAGCATAAGGGCATTATCGTCGTTCAGTAGGTCATGAAGCTAAGGAGATTCCTACGCACAAAGATCGTGGCAGTAGGGGGAATGAGGTCTCGTCCCATTGAGCGGACATGATGGAAGAACTTGAGTTTGGGGTCAGACTAATGGTGTACGCACAAACTCTAGGTAGAGGCAGTATCCTTCTATTAGGGTGGACAGTAAAAGCACTCCGGTCCACAAGTGGTGCAGTCGAGAACCGTTCAGCGAATGTGTGATCCTTTCTATGATAGGAGGGCGGTTGTTGATCTTGTAACCGTGTGAAATAATGGAAATGAATTTAATTTAAGAAAGATAAGAATGAATTCAAGTAAACCATTATAGTAGTTCCCCTCATTGAGTATTGTACTCACCCCTCTCCCTCAACCCCTTTGTAGGATATCACCCCGACAAGGAAGTTTTGGATGCGCTCAGACCCTCAAGGTACGCTTTCTACCCCCAACTTAAGTAAGGGTTCGAACATGGACACGCCTTTACCTTCCTTGCCTCATTTGAGTAGATATACATGAATGATACAAGGAAGGGTGGCGGGTTGATCACAGACTCCAACCAAACCGGGTCGAGGCGTGACAACTTGAGTGGTATTAGAGCATAACTTTCCTAATTAGTTTTCCTCAATCCATCCTAACCATGATTCCTAACAACCTTGTAGAAACTATGAACAAAAACACCTCTGAAGAATATATTCCTTGGATCCACGCTATTGAACAACGAGTGGAGGCCTTAGAAGAGCCCATCCCCTGGGACGCACCTCAAGATAGGACCCCTCCTTACTCGGTGGATGATGATGTGTCTCCACTAAGGGAACCAAACCTAGCTCAGATTCGGGCAGAAATTGAGAGGAATTTCTAGGAAGCTTACACTAACTATGTAAGGTTTTTTCACCGACTTCCTCCGATTCACAACAGTACGTGTACCATAGGCCCTACCCAACATGACCACGATGTAGTTGTCCTACGCCAATATGGCATAAATATCGCTCACCTTGTACAGGCTGGGAGGGCTACACATTTATTAGCATCAACATAATTCGAGGAGCCCAACATGAATTCCTGCCCCCGTTGTGGTAGAAACCATGGAGGCAAATGCCCACCCAGAAGAAGAAGATGCCTCGAGACACCTGATACGGAGTCCCACAACCCGCATAGGTATAATTCTAGGTCAGTCAATTGATGGGAATAGAAAGGGGTAGGAGATTCTAGAAACATCTGCTATAATAAACCTTAGTCGGGGTTTTTCGGTCTAACAAATAAAGAAGAGTTTCTTTTCAACAAGAAAATCCAAATCTCTTAATCATTTCCCCTAGAATGACGGGAGCTTTAGAATACCAAGAACCCTAAAAGAATCCCCTTCTAACACCTACACCCTCGGGACGAGGCTTGGATGGCCAGAGAAGTACCTTACCACCAATGACCAGCCCAAAAAATGGAGTAGGAAACTATGCAAGCTAGATGACCCTAGCAACACATAGATGAGCCAAAGGAAAGCCACTCTCGAAAATAGGGATGAAGGACCCAAACTAGGATTGGCAGTAGGGCAACAAGTCAAATTACCTAGAGACTCTAACCTAACACTGTGAACAAACTAAGGATAAATCTAAAGCCAAGGTAACCGAAGAATTGTAGCATAGTACCATAGGGGTGAGGGACAGATGAACAAGACTGCAATGAAACCCCCGACCCTGGAGGTTAAAGAAAGGCAGAAGGTAGAAGTCAGTAAGCGAGAAAATTATAAAGTTAATGGAAAAACTTCATAAGAAAGTCACATCATGAAACTTGGGAGTGGAAAGGGACACCGAATGGAAAAGGCAAACAATCACAGGACGAAACACAAAGGAGAGGAATGAACCCCATCACGTGAAGAGGAACACAAACCCCAGTAGGAAGGATCAATACTGAGAACCACTAGCCCCAAGGGAGGAATGGGCAGAGGGACGAGTTGAAATAAAGCAACTCCCTAGATGAAGCCACCAAAGATCCATAGGGAAGGACCCTAGGTCCTCGAGGATGAAACTTGAGACCTCACCTCAGAGCAAGTAAGGAAAGACTTCGAAAAAACCAGTTCCATGCAGGCCACAGACTCCGCAAGGTGGAGGAGTCCATTGGGGGCAACGTGGATAAGAATGGGATAACCCCAGAGAACTACAGCCACTACACATCTGCCAGTGTAATGAACCATAGGCCAAGAAAGAAAAGAGGAATCAAAATAAATGGACCCCCTCGTTAGTCGGAGAACGTCGACCAAAACACAAACGGACGAACATATGAGAACCAGTGAATCGACGGGGTCCGTCCGGGCCCGAAAACCTAACAGTAGGGACGGGCAGATGCGATAAGGAACAATGGGATAGAACGAATAAACCCAAACAACCCAAACTCGTGTAAAGAGTCGGACACTTATATGCTCGGTGACATCAAAGCAGGGGCAGAATACATGGGATCATAACCTAAGGAGTAATGGAAGTCCCACAAGGAATTGATCTCGACAACGTAAAGGATGAACCCAAAGGAGAATCCACACTAAGGACAAGAACGGAAGGGACACGATCCCAACTACAAAGCAAGCCAGGCTTGAGGCCTAGAGTAAAACAACCGGATATGGGAATCATACCACTAGGGGCAATGGGGTTCAAATCGCCAACCAAGAGGGAACCCGAGTATTATAGGAGGGATTTAAGGGCCACAGAAGGAGAAGTAACGCAGTAGGAGATAAACGCAATAGCCGAAGACGAAGTGGACGAGCCTAGAGATGGCAGGACATATAGAAACATCGAACTCAGATAAATACCCATGACGCAAGTTTGACCCCCACCCTATTAAAAGTATCGGATAGGTAAGGCTCTTCGAACGCTGAAAAAAAGGGAGAAGTCAACTGACCAAACCCCGAGAGGCAAAGGAATTAAGGCAAAGTGAGTGACTCAAGTCAGTAGGATATCAAATTACCCCTAATGAAGTGGCGCAAGGACCTCTTCAAGGAAAAAGGGACAAGCGACAAAGTTTTGAGGACAAAACTCCTAAAAGGAGGGGAGAGTTGTAAAACTCATCCAATTGGACCAAAGGAAACAGGAAAAGAACCGGTATAGGTGTATATATGAAGAATCAAGCTATTTAATAAACCAAAAATAGCTAATGTGGGAAATCGAAAAATCCCAAGTGACCAAAATTTCGAAAAATCTTCATAGAAGAACCGGGAAGTGGAATTGAAGAGGAAACCGAACCAGTTCAGGGTGAATCAGACCCACTGGCATGAACCATAGTGAACCGATTCAAAAATTCATTTTTCTAGGTGGCTTAAAAATGTCAAATTGGAAAATTAAGACCACCATTAAAAAGAAAATGAATTTAGCTGAATTTAGAATTTTTTAAATTTTTGAAAACCATTCGAATCGGGTCTGAACCGCCTGATTTTCAAAATTTGGTCCGCGAACCTAGTTGGACTAGACCGGTCAACGGTCCGACCAGATCGATCAATGGTCAACGAACTAGTTAATGGTCAATGGGCAATGACCAGCTGGTGCCACGTCAACTGCCACGTAGTCAGGTCAGCCAATGGGAGACTACCACATGTCCGATCAATGGATAGTTGGTACCTAGTCAGCATGCCATGCAGACATGAGCAGCTAATGAGAGGCTGCCATGTGTCCGGTCAACGGATCAACGACTGACGCGGCGGCTGAGCTAACATTCCGCATCAGAAAAATTGACCAATCACAGTGTGCCACATGGCACGTCTACCACATCATCCTCTTCAACCTTCAGACGTTAACAGAGAAGAGAGAGAGAGTCACTGAAAAAGTTGCAGTCTACGGTGACTTAAAAAATGCTATGGTCATGTCTCTGATGGCCAACTCGGAGGCTAAGTCCTACATCGGCCGGTAGCCTGAGTAGTTTCGACCTCCCTATATAAAGAGCACCCCTCATTCATTCTCAGCATCCCACAATCGAGCGAAGAAGAAGAATAGTGAGTTTTCCGGCAAGCTTCAAACCACAGCTCTGACGACGGGCGAAACCTCCACCAAAAGAGCTTCGTAGGGTGGCATTGGAACCAGAGAAGAAACCTTTAACTCTAGACCTTCTCAGAACAACCAGGGGGTGCTAAGGAAGGTGCGAGGAAGATCACACAGTAAAGCTGCTTCAGAGCTTGAAGCAGCGAGCTCCTGCCCGACGCCACCTCACCCTGTCCGACCCTTCCACCACCCACCTTGGCCACTACTGACCGCGTAAGGTCCTCCACAACACCCCTACAGGCCCCGATAAGCTCAATTTCACCTCCCCTCATAGGAATTTCCAAAATTCAGAGCTACACTAATCGGAACATCTCTCTTCAAATTCCCGCAGGGCAGCAGCTAATTGTAGTAGAACTCGATCCTGCTAGGTTCCCCTTGACTAGATCTAGCTACCCCACCTCTTCGTTGGTAAGAAATTTAAGCTTTCTCTCTCTACTATAAATTTTCTGGCGAAGCTTTGACAAGGCAGAAAACTTAGCCAAATATAGAAGTTTGAAGTGTAGAACGGTCGAGGGGAGCTGTTGTAGGTGATTAGATGCAAGAATTGAAGAAAATAAGGACTTACAGGCCACCAATTGGACGAGGTATGATCCAAAGTGCCATATGCACAATTTGGGGTAGAAGGTGAAGGGCGATGTGGGGATTTTGGGGGACTTTTGTACAATTTTCAAAAATTAGAAGGTTGAATGGCAATTTCATGAAATTGAAGGTGTTTTCATGAAATTCACTCCAATTGAGGGTCAATTGAGCAAATTGGACAAATCTGGGTCAAATTGGAAATTTTGAAAAGTTGGGGGACCAAACTACAATTTTTAGAAAATAAAGCACTAAAAGACAAAATTGGTAAATTAAAGACAAATTAGTTAAATTAAAAGACTTAAAGACCCAAAAAGAATAATTAGGAACCTAGGGGACCTGATAGAGACGAGAGAAATCATGGACTTAGGTTCAATTTAAGCAAAGTACGGGGCCTTAGGTGCAAATATAAGAAAGTATAGGACCCATTTGTCACCACATCCTAATACCAACGCTCGCACCTTGCAGGACTGGATTACGTGAGTGTGTCGGCCCTAGAAGTGCACAGAGGAGAGAATTATGCTGGCACGACCCAATCGAGATCACAGGGTGAGTGGAAATAGCTATAACATCCATTCCAATTGGAATGACGACCTAAGCTATGAAAAACTATTTTCTTGGAATTAGCATCCTCTGACTGGGTGACTCTACTTAAAACATTTGGGAGCTAATTTTGGGCTTAGGCTCGAGATGCCAGTGGGCCCAAGGCCAGTGGATACGGGCATGGACCCGACCAAAACAGACATATGATACATGAGGCTAAAAGATATGAATAATGGGAACTTGTGTGATACCCATCGAGCCAAGCTGAGTTGTCAAGCTTGTTGGGCTAAACTGCTGCTCTACCAAAGCCAGGTCGTCGAACATGTTGGAACAGTACGCGTGGTGGGGCTGTAGCCAAGCTGACAGATTGTTGTGTGAGAGGGCCAAAGATAATGGCTATAACTTAAAAAGCTTGTTGATTGTGCATGCACCGTGATGTTCGGGCCATCATGACACCTAGCATGAGGTAGTGATGGGACCCAAGGTCTATTGGACGACCTAAGGAGCATAAGGGCAGTATTGTCGTTCAGTAGGTTGTGAAGCCGAGGGGCTTCCTACACATGGAGACTAAGGCAGTAGGGGGAATGAGGTCTCATCCCATTGAGCGGACATGGTGGAAGAACTTGAGTTTCGGGTTGAACTATTGATGTCCGCAGAAACTCTAGGTAGAGGCAGTATCCCTCTATGAGGGTGGATGATAAAGGCGCTTCGGTCCACAAATGGTGCGGTCGAGGACCGTTCTAAGATTATGTGATCCCTCCTATGATAGGAGGGCGATTGTTGATCTTGTGACTGTGTGAAATAACGAAAATGAATTAAATTTAAGAAAGATAAGAATGAATTCAAGTAAACCATTATAGTAGTTCCCCTCATTGAGTATTGTACTCACCCCCCTTCCTCAACCCCTTTGTAGGACATCACCCCAATAAGGAAGTTCCGACTGCGCTCAGACCCTCAAGGTATACTTCCTACCCCTAACTTAAGTAAGGGTTCAAACATGGACATGCCTTCACCTTCCCTACCTCATTCGAGTAAATATACATGAATGATTCATGGAAGGGTGGCGGGTTGATCATGAACTCCGACCAAACCGAGTCGGGGTGTGACACAAATTCTTCTTTATTTGAGTTTGTTGGGCTTACATGTTCCCCACAGTACGACATTCTCTAGAATCCATCTTTGACCTTTTAACATCTTTAAAACACTTCCATGATGATTGTTCTGAACCTTCCTACTTTTCAGGGATAGTATAACTTCGTCCCTCTTTTCGTCTAGTAGTATTCCTTGACTATCTTTACTATTATTAATCGTCCCTTTTTGCCTTTGACGCCATTTCCCATATTACCATATTGGTTTTCCTTACTTACTCGTCTTTTTCCAACTTCTTTATTGGGTCCTTCCAATTTCAAGTCTTTGAGTTTCCTGATAACTTACTAACATGCTGAAACTCTTCCATTCTTACGTCATCCCTCATTTCAAGTGGCATCCTTCCATTAAGAACTTTTCATTTTCTTAATCCACTCTTACTCACTCATGATCATTTCATGATTTTCTATTCCGAGTTAGTTCCTTTTTTACTCGTATGACATATTTTTGATGTTGTCGGCCTACTTGTTCGTTAATTGCACTTAACTTGCTCCTTGGTCCTCCTGTTTACCTTTCTTTTGTACTTGATCCTTCCATCTTGATCGGTATATCTTGGATAAATTTATCTCATCTCTATTTCTATTTATCCCATTACCTTTTAATTTGGGAAACTTTTGTCCTTCCAAGACATACTTCCCTAGCAGTTTATACTCTTTTATCTTGGGTTCTCTTCCCATTTTGCCATTTTAGAATATCAAATCTTAAAAGGTATTCCCTAATGTCATCCCTTCTGACTTACATTACTATTGATAACTTACTCATATCTTGTCTTTATTTTCCTTTCTTCCATGTTTTCATCCATTTCTTCTAGATAGAATTCACATTTTCTTTACTTTAAGGTCTCACATCCATCTTGTGAGAGTTTTATAAATTTTCTCTTGTTTTGGCTTTGGTCATTGGTTCGATCTTGGCAGTTGATCTTTTACAGATTTTGACTTCATCTTAAAGACTATATGTTTGGCTTTTCCATCTCCCCCTTCTTTACTAGAGTTTTAATTTTTATAATCCTCCCGAGAGTCAGTTCATTTATTGCCTCAGTCTTATCATTTTCTTGTCTCATGAAATTGAGACCATCGTCTCTTGGGTCATATCATCCTTAATAATCCATTTATTTCCCTCTTTAGGGCATAGTTTGTCACTACTTTCCGGTCCACCTCAAGGTGTCATTTACTCATCCAGATGATTTGGTTGTTATGGGTTATTTTCTTCAATTGGGTCAGTAAAAAATCCTTATTTGATGTTGTGCTCATGAAAGTAGATCGCACCTAACCATTTAGGTATGTTCTTAACCACCCATGTCTCTTTTAATAAGGTCCCTATTCTGCCCTTAAATCTTATGGCGGTTAGTTTGTTGGTTACTTATGCTTAGAACTTCCTTCTTACATGATTCCACCTCCTATCCTAACCCTTTCTATAAGGAACCTTCATTTCTGGGACCTTTCACTTCAATCTCCCTACTGCTCCTTTGAAGTTCTTCCATGATTCCTTTCTTATACTTACTGACCTTTGTAGGGTTATTCACACTGGATTTCTCCCTTTTTTGTTCCATATCTTTGCTCCCAATAAGTCCCCTTATTTTCAGGGAGTTCCTAAGAATTTGTATCCTAACTCTTTCCAAGTAGATATTATTCCTGGGCTTTCTTTCTATCATATCTCTTTCCTTTCTCATTTCTCCTTATTCAGTCTTAATTTTTTTTTTAATATCTTCAGTGCTCCCCATAACCTTCTTTCTTTCTTCCTGATCAGCTTCCATTCCTTTGGTTTCCCTTGAAATAGTCTATTCCTTCTTGTTTCCCTTACTCTTATTCTTTGAGCCTTTCCTTAACTCCTTAGATTCTCACTAATCTTGTGCCCTTTGATGCTCACTTCCCTTGTTCCAACCTCTCCTTCCTTTCCTTAATTAGGATTTGTCTCCCCTAGGTGAACTCTAGGAATTTCTTCCTTGCCAACTTTTACTGTCCTTTTGAGTGAAAATCTTAAAGGTTGAGGTTAGCTAGAAATGACCAAATTTCCTTCCCTTAGGTGATTTTCTACCCTTTATTTTGATCTTTATTAGTAAACTTCTTATTGCTTGAATTTATCAAGGAGACTTAGAAGTTTTATCAAGAAAATTAACTTTCATTCATTCAAGAAATATTTTCTTGCCATACTTGGCTTATTACAAAAATTTTCTACCCCTAATCCCTTGGGGTCATAGGTCGAGAGTTAGCCTTATAATGGTTGTGGGACTCTTGGTCAGATGGCTCTAAGGAACTAGTTGTTGTCCATTTGTATTCCCTTATGGGATGAACTTCATGTATGGCCTCCAATCCGTACCACCTTAATACCTCCGCTTCACACTCATATGTCCACTTCATCCATTGGGAGGGATTGAAGTTGGACTGAATAGGTGGGGGTACTTGGTGAACCTTCTATGAAGGTGGCATATGCATCCTAGTAATTTTCCCAAGCCTCTTTCTTAGTTGGATTCTTCTCCGGTTGTTGTGGAGCTGGAGGAGGGGTTGGGCTCCTAGGAGGAGGTGCAGGTTGCTCTTATCTTGAAGGAGGGTATGTAATGCCTTATGGTTCCAGTAAGGCTCCCATAAGTTTCTGATAATATTATACCATGTCCTTGGGTACTCTTTGCTCGCACCTTAAGAATCATTGAATAGTTGCCTCCCTTGAGGTAGGTGTCTTTTCAGGGTTATGGGTGGAGTATTGGATTTCACAGTGAACATCCTAGTGATTCTCCTTCCTACACGATAGTTAAGGTGTTATTAATGCCAAGGAATAATATTGATAATATTGATAATGTTTCAAGGTAGCTTAGCTCTGATACTACTCAAGTTGTCACGTCCCAACCTGGTTTAGTGTGATCCCCGTGAGCAACCCGCCACTCCCTTGATTCAAGAGGGGTTTCCCCCTTATTTTATTTAAGAGGATTCAGACGTAATCGCAACCTTGTTCCCTAGAATAACATAAATCAATAATAATGTAAGCTTAAGAGGAGATTAAGCATACCTGACACAAGGTAAATCCTATCCTAGTGTTATCCCTAGTCATTCTCTAATCCTAAAAAGGAATAAAAAGTTGCGTAGATTTCTACAACTCAGTGAATGTGTGATTTAAAAATAGTTTTCAATAAAATAATTTGGAGTGTGCTAGACTCCTTAATTTCTTAAAAATATTTTTTTCCTCAATTTCTCGGTTTTCAAAATTCATTACTCATCATTTACCATAGTCGGTGTGTTTAACAATCAACACACGCCCTTCATCATAAAGAGATCACACATTTGCAGGGCAGCCCATCCACTACATACACTTGTGGCATCGGAGCAACTTTACAGGCCACCTACATAGAAGCCCATCCACTTCTATCCTGAGAATGAGTGGATGTATGTGACATCTGACCCTCAAACCCGAAAAGAAATTTTATATCCGTATGAGGACGGAGACCTAATTCCAACCCCACCCCGATCTCATGCGCATGAAGCTACATCGAGCTTCCCTGATTGTTGGCACCACAAACTGCCCTTATCTCCACTATGTCGTCCAGTAGTCCCTAGGACGCATCAATACCCCTTTTGGGCATCTTGATGGTTCTAAACCTCTATGCATACACAAAACAATACTTATCCTCATAAGCCATTTAATATTTGGTGTCACTAGTCCAATGGCCCCGACCCTCAACTCGACATGCAGTTGTTTGTCTCGATTGGTCTGTCGACCTGTCTTGTCGCATTGCCGCCAATCCATCCCATATGTCAGTCTTGTCTTGGTACCTTGGAAAAACACATTATTCATTAAAGTTTTTATGGCTTAATCTCATGTTTATTTATGAGCTTCTGCTCATTTCAACCTGCCTTGGGCCCACTGTATAAGATTTTCAAAATTGAGCATTTTAGCCCCCAAGTTCCAAAACCGAGGCCTCCGACCTATCTAAGCTATTCAAGCTCTTATCAAGAAGGTCTCCCAAAATGTTTAAGCAGTAGCACACAGTCAAAGGAGAGCACATCTGACAAAAATAACTTTTCAGTTGTGCATCACACCAATCGGGTGAGGACATCTCCGCTCATAACCGATAAGCGGGTTTTCTACTTCCTTCTATGAAGTTCATCATACCAACCGGGTATGATATACTTACAACCGGTAAGTAATTTTTTCGTGTGTTTTGTCACATCACCCCATCCAGATGTGATGTTAAAATGCCACTTATTAGTGGTTTTTAAATTTCGAGGTACTCATCATCCCAATCGGGTATGATGTGAAAATTCTCACTCATCCGATAGTGTAGTGAATTCCTCTTAAAGCGATTTTTGCCTTCACACGAACTTAGCCTTGTTGGCATTCCCGATACTTCATGTTCCTACACGATATGAACATTCTTGTTCATTATCCTTTGACCTAATTGCCTTCATTCATCACGAATGAATAAAATGCACAAACTTTTAGTTATTTGCATTTAGTTCCCTAAAGTTCTTTTTCTTTAACTTTAGGACCCTAATGTCAAATTTCCCCCAAATTGAGTCCTGAAACTTCTAAAATTTACTTTGGTATCTCAATTTATTCAAAAATCAGAAAAAGGGGTTCAAGTTTCCCAAATTCCCAATTTGGTCCCCAACTTTTCCAAAATTACCATTTTACCCCTACTTTACAAAAATGGAAAATTTCACCCCAAAGTTTCCAAAAATTGACCAATTAGTCCTCCAACATCTTTTCAATGGCCAATTGGCCCTCAATTTTGGTAAATTGCACTTTAGCCCCCTCGAATTTTTTAAATCCCCAATTTTCCCCTTTCAACTTGGCCGAATTTGATTTCATCAAATTGACTAATCAATCGAGGTTAATTGTTGAAATTGAAGGTCGATTTGAGTTCTTACACATCCATACAATTCAATTGCACTTTGAATTGCATGAATTGACGTCAGGATGAGCTTAAACCGAGCTTCGCCGGAAAATTGGATGTAGAGAGAGAAAGCTTCGAAAGCTTATCAGGGGTGCAGCGGTTCGATCTTTCGATCTAGACAGATAGCCCTCATCTTGAGGTTTCCCCTAGAATCAAGAACCGCCTCAATTCATGTCGAATTAAGGGAGAATTCGGTCAGTAAAGATTCACCAGTTCTCTCTCTAGCACCAATCAGAATTCACAGAGTGGAGCCAAATTAGCTTACCTTTTCGCTCTAATTCAGTCGTATAAGGGCTAAGGGAGTGTTGTGAGATCTTGGTTTGGCCTGAGGAGGGCTTAAATCGGCCGATTTCAACTTGACAGAAATAGGGCAGCTTCGGTTCTCCGGAGCTACTTCAATATTCGATCACGCCAACGCTTCTCCAGCTATCCTCAGAGCAATTGGAGACCACTGTCGGGTAGCTGACTTCTCCCCAAGTCAAAAGAATCCGACCATACCTTTTTTGAATCGAAAAAACCACTATGTCGGAGCTCTAGTTTGAGCTTTATCTGAGTTGCTAAGAGAGTGGGGTTTTCTAGTGTGTGGAGGGTGAATGGAGAGGGGCTCTTTATATAGGGAGCTCGAGGACTCTCCGACCATCCATTTGGCACCTTAATAACAGTTATTAATGGCCTGAAACATACTGAAAGGAAACATTTCCGCTTCACTGGCACTGTTCCATTTTCCAGTGAGTGAACAGTGTTGTCATTTGAAGTAAGAAGACGACACTGTTCTAAATCATGCCAGACCGGTCCGAACCAGGTTTAATGCTTAAACCGGCTGGTTTATGCCCGATTTGACAGAGTTTTTCAAAATTAAAAATTTCTAAATTTTTCTAAATTCATTCTCTATCCAATGGTGGTCTCAATTCTCTAATTTGAATTTTCTAAGCCAACTAGAAAAATGAATTTAGCATCCAGTTCAATAGTGGTTCAAACCAATCCAAACCGGTTCAATTTGGTTCGGATTCGGTTCACATGAACCAGTCTAGTTTTCTTTCCCAAATGGTCCTAAAGTCCCTTTCCAAGGTTTTTATGACTCTTTAGGTCACTCGGGAGTTGAAAATTTCCCAATTTGCCCGTTTTCTAGTGGTTGGGGTTTGTAAACCAGTTCAGTTTTCTTACTCGGGTTAACCGGTTCTTTCCTAGTTTTTCCTTGACTCTAAAGGGTGGGATTTACATTATCGATTTCCTATTTTGCCCTTTTCTCTATCGATTAAGGATAATGAACCGGTTCAGTTTTCTCTCTTGAGTTGATCGGTTCTTTCCCCAGTTTTCTCATCTTTAAGGGATGGGGTTTACAAATTAAGTAATTATAAAGCACCACAAGTGGCCCAATAAAATAATTGAGAAGTTTAGAAAATGTACTGAAGAGGATTGTAGACATGGAGAGAAATGTCCTTATGCTAAACCTTAGTAAGAGACTCACCAAAAGTCGAAGATGAGGTAAAGGATAAATTGCCCAAGTGACATGGGATGTGAATGAAAGGTGAAGTACCAAATATGAACCTCACACTTACATTATTCCAGAAATTGAATGGATTCTTGAGGCATCAAGGAAGCTAGTGAGGAAATCCCACTTTGGAGTAAGACCTCGAATGACATCCGTAAATAACCAGAAATGACATGGGTATGCTTAACCAAAGTTAAAGGTGGAATACTAAAGTTAGTGTAAAATGATGCCTGCAAAGCCGGTGTAATGGACCAAGCATCTGGAAGTCATTAAGACATTCTATGGTACGATGAAATAAAGTAAGGAAATTAAGACCTAATGACATTAAGGGTACAAAAATAGGTCAAGTACCATTGAAAAAGATAGACACACTTATACCAGTGGTAACAAGGGTATGATAATAATATATTCGCCAAAAGGCGTACATATGAGATACAACATTGCATAAAAATATTAAAAAGGAACTAGAGTGGACTATGGTCACAAGAATGGACCTTGGCCCAAACTTTAATAAAGTTTGCAATCTATCATCCTGGAAACTAGGTTATTATAGAGAAAATTCCCAAAAAAAAGTTATATGAAGAGTAAAGAGGGTATTTTTTTTAATTTTTAAAGATTGTAAAAAAGGGGTAAATAACTCAGGTGACATGACCTGAGTGAGAAACTCTATAAGTACCCCACAAGTTGAGGAACAAGAGTTATGGAAACAAAAAAAGAAATGGAACCCCACATAGATAGAAGGGGCATGATAAGAAGGGAAGTACTAAGACACAATCCTCAAAATTTTTAAAATTTGTCCTTATGAAAGTGGGATGTCCACAAGTGATGAGTCAAATGAAAAGCTCCACCTAAAGATGAATATTGAGAAGTCCTAAGGAGTGTCTCAATAATGAAGGCTAGTATAATAAGAATACTAGTGAAACAACGTTTCAGTATGATCTCATGGCGACAAGGACTTGAAGATTTAGGAAAACCAAAAGAAAAATCACTATTTGTGATTAGGAAGGTACTACTATAACTAGGTGGGTTACGAGAAAAGGTATTTAAAAAACATTTAAGTTGGAAAAATAAATAAATATACCTGAAGAGTGTTGGAAATAAGGGAAACATTCTCCAATTAGAGATGAGTTGCAAGTAATTATAATCCATGCGATGGATTAGACCCTAAGGAAAGAATAAAAGGAGAGACCACCTATAATGATTAAGTACGAAGTAGTACTTAAGTGGGTAAGTTGCAAGGTTACGCAATTACTCAAAATATTGGTATTATCTCGAGATATCTATGGATATCAAAACATAAGGAACAAAAGAGTAGGCGGGTAATTGAGAGGGTGATCTACAATCTAGGGTGATTTAGAGAAAACTCAAATAATAATGACACTAGAAGAAGTCTTATAGGGAATGGAATATATTCCCCAAGAAATATGAAAAAAAAGGGGAAATAAATAAAAGGTGAGAAGAAGAAAAAAAAAAGGAAAAAAATGGGAAAAGAAAAGTAAAAAAATAAGAAAAGTTTTCCCAAGCGGAGATAAATGATGATGCCAAGTAAAATAAAAAGATGAGACAAGAGAGAGGTTTATATATTATCTTGAATGGAAGACAGTAAGAATATCCGATGGTATTAAAACCGGTATGAAATTGAGGAAATGGAAATACCGAGTGAGATAAGAGTTGAGAATCCTTGGAAAATAATTAAGTTTTGAGGACAAAACTCCTAAAATGAGTGGAGTAGTTGTAACACCGAAAATTCTAGAACCCGAGTTAAGCCCAAGTAGACTAGAAACCGAGTGTGAACTAGGAATAAAATCTTGAACTAGGAACAAAAAAGTAAGTTTGGAAGTGGGATTCCAAGGTTAAAATAAGAACAAAATCTGGGAACGAAATTCTAGACTAGAGATGGGATCGAAAATTGAGAATGTAATCTCAATTCAAAGATAAAAGCCAAATCCAGAAATGAAACCTCAAGCTGGAAATGGAACCCGAGTCGGGATGTGGAAAGTCAAATTTGGATCATAACCCAATGTTAGAAATGGGATAGGAAACCCAATGTCAAGACTAGGGATCCGATTGGTTTTAGGTTTGGTTTCCCTATAATGAAAATCGAGGTTTTTTGGGAAGTCGGTTTTGCCCGAACAGGGAAAAATAGCAATTTAAAGGTTCCAAAAGGGAAAGAAAAGAAGTAGGGAAGTTAAGATGGATAGGATCGAGTCGGGTCGACCAGACTCACCTTGAGCCACTACGCACTAATCGATAGTTTTTATTATACCGCTTCAAGATGTGACTCTAATTAATTTGATTTTTTTTATCAAATTGAGTGCTACAAATTATAGAGATCAGCTAGGAAATGAGCTATCAACCTCTTTATGGAGTTAATTTTATAAATTCCTCATGGATAGCTCGAATTTTTCATTCAAATTTGAAAATTCCGTCCTCGAACAACTCCCTAACCTCCAATCAGTAAAATGAGCATATCTCTCTCATTTAGTCACCAAATGAGGTGATCTTGGTATCAAACTGATGATAATTGAGTCCTTTAGAGATCTATTGTTAGCCCCCAACCTGTTAGTGGCTGAAAAATGACACAAAGGGATCGTTTTGGGCGACCCCAATTCTCGACAACAAGATTGGCCGATGCCAATGGCACTTTCGGTGCCCAATTCTCTATCCTCCACCCACCACTCCGGTGACCACTTTTGCCAAACCCATTCTATATTTTTTAGTATGTGCTGAATTGTGGATAGTAAGTCACAAAGTTAGTAAAACACTACTCATTGAGTTGTAAGACTCACCCCCTCATTGAGTAAAGAAAACAAAGACTCACTCCTTCCCTTATCCCTTTCAGGTTATAAAAGGTCACGAATGACATTATAAGATAAACTAACTAATTGGTACAATATTCTCTCTTACATATTTATGTACAACATTCCGACATATTTTGAAAACATAAACTCGTGCATTGTTTTCTCATTATTTTGAGTCTTGCTCTTATTAATACTATGGTAATGGTTGTGGCCTCTATTATAGTTTGGAGGGAGTGACATGTTGTTCATAGGGTTCCCACCAAAACAGGTCAGTGTGTGACAATTTAAGTGGTATCAGAGCGTAAGATTTTTGAACATGGTTTATAGAAGTAAAAAAATATTTTCCAAAGTCTTTACTCTTGGGATAAAGATCTTTGAATAATGTTAGAAATAATTATTACATAAATTTTGTAAATTTCCAAACTCATAAAAAGACCAATCATGTAGGAGAATTCCAAAAAGGAGGAGAACATCAAAATCGATTGAAGATGACACACCTCCAAATCTGAGAACACAACCAGATTTGGGGACTAAAATTTCTAACCCAACACTAACTCAGCGAGAGACTGAGAAATTTTATGGAAAGCATATGCCAACTATGTCAGGGTATTTAAAAGTCTTCCACATGTGTAGACCAACAAAGAGTGATATGCAACTCTTTTAAAACAAGCTTAAGAGTGTAAAGAAATAGTAATAAGGAGATATGGAGTCTATGTGTCAAGGAGGGCCAAACTTCCAAATTCCTAAAGTCAAACCTCTTTCTCATAATATGAAAAGCCCAAGAATAGTTGTACCTGGTGTAGTAATTACCATGGAGGACCATGTTCCCCAAAGGAACCGACACCAACTCATAAACCTTTAGAGGAAGTATCTCACTATATACTAATGATAAACTCTAAGTCAGATAATAAGCGTGGCTAGAGTAAAAGATAGTAAGTTGGGGTAATTTCTTTTCCTATGTACTAAGCCATATTTATGGCTAATGAAATCAATAAATAAAACTTTATACACTAAATATTTATGATTCAATACCTTAATTGAAAAACTTATAAATTTGAGTAAAGGAAAGAAAAACCTTTAGTAAAAAGGTTATAAAAGTCAAAATATCAGGAAAAGAACGATGAAGGAAATATGTGGGACAAATTAAGTAAAAAAGGTTGATGAGGAAATAGTCAATTACCCTAAGATCTAAAACTAAAGTACTAGAGGAAAACTAAAGATTTTAGAGTAAATCAAATTGGTTTAAAATTGGAGGATGAATAAGTAAACCCCTTTGATATTCTTGATAAGGAAGTTGGGAAATAGAAATAAGGGAGAGAATAACCAGAACCCTCACTTTAAAGAGTAAACTTTTAAACGAAATACAAATGGAGACAAGGATTGAGTATAAAGGGAAGGAAGGTGTATTTACAAGATTTCAATAAGGGAATTAACCCTAAAGAATGAGCAAATTGTACAAAGACATCAAAGAATGTCATAAAATTTTTGGATGGATAAATACCCATAATGATAGGATAAATGAAAAGGCTTTCATAGATGCGAAATGAGACATATCAAGGAAGGAAGTTCCAGAGAAAAACATACTCCAACAAAGAAGTCATTTGATCCAATGATGAAATGATGGATATGAGGACTAATGGACATCGGAGAGGGTTGATCAAGTTCTACCTCCACCTTAAGGAATTCAATACTAGACCATGAGACATAGTATGAAGTATATGAAATAAGTTCCCAATAATATGAATCACTTGGTTAAGTAATTAAGTACAATGGATAAATCCAAATGCGACAACAGAATGGCCGTAGAAAAATACACCCAAAACAAAAAGGTGTAAGTATGAGGAATAAGGGGGACTGCTAGAAAACAAGGTCTTGACATGAAAGAAGAAAGAATATCATGATGGACTATAATAAGCAATGGAACAAACTGAGTGGTTTATGATGTGGTAAACCAAAAAAGGTATTACAATATCCATGGAAGACCACATAAGACGGAGTGGGAGTAATAGACAAATTATGGGCGCATGAAGAACGGATGAATGATGTGCTCAAGATCTTTCAAGACCTTTGTTAGTCAAGAAGGTATCAAATGAAAAGATTAATAAAGGAATAATTGTATTTCGTTTGAGACAAATGAGAAATGAGAAGAGAATTCATTAACAATTAAGGAGATTTTTGGAGCACTAGACGATCATGAAAGGCGTGACGCTTAAGTAAAGACAAATATGTAAGGATTGTGTGTGACTAAGAAAGATTTGGTTATAACCCCCTAAATCTAAGAAAAATAATTGGTATATATATGATGCACACCAATACGAAAGGGATTTGATGACGAACTGATGACAATATCATTAATATTTTTAATAAATAATGAGAATGAGAAGGGTAGAAGGAATCTATATCGTCCTCTTTAGGTTAACTGAAAATAACCCTTTGGAAGGGAAATGATGTACCTAATTTTTGGAAATGAACTATGGAAAGATCAAAATCATAAGAAATATGAAGGCAAAGGACTGGTAGTAGAATGACCATGTATTCCTTACGAGAATTATTTTTATGAACATAATAAAGAAATATTTAATGTTGGACTCAAGTACTAGCACAAAACTAGAGTGGCGAAATTAATAATGTTGAAACAAGAAAAGGCAAGAATGAAAAGTTCGAAAGGCATCTTGTGTCACGTCTCGACCCGGTTTAGTCGGATCTCCGTGAGGAACCCGCCACTCTCTTGGTTTATTAAGGATTTTCCCCTTCTTTAACCCAGGATGAGTAAGACGTCCTTTAAACCTGTACCTTTCCTTGAATAACATCAATCAAAACTACATGAAATTTTAAACTTTAAATACCTGTCTTTCAAGTGTCACTAACAGGAGGTCTTTGGGTAGGTTTCCCTTAGTTACCTGAAAAGGGATATAAGGGGGATGAGTTCAACGACTCAATGAATGGGTGGTTAAAGTTTGACTTTTAGAAAAATAGTTTGAGTTGGAGTGTGCAAGACTCTTTATTTTCATTTAAACAATCCATCCTCAAAATCCCAGTTTCCATCGCCATTTCTCAATCATTAATCACAATCGATGTTTTTATCATCCAGCACACACCCTTCATCATGAAGGGAACACACATTCACAGGGTAGCACATCCACTGCACCCACTTGTGGCATCGAAGCGACTTTAACGGCCACCTAGATAGAAGCGACTTTCACAACATCCGACCCTCAATCTCGTAAATAAAACTTTGTGTTTGTATGAGTACAAAGACCTCATCCCGACTCCACCCTAGTCTCATGTGCATGAAGCTACGTTGAGATTCTCAGACTATTGGCACGACAACCTACCCTTATCTCTACCATGTTGTCCAGTAGCCCTAGGACTCATCAATACCCCTCTTGGGCATCTTGAAGGTCTCGTACCTTAGTACATGCACAAAACAACAGTTTTTCACATAAGCCATTTAATTTGTTGTGTCACTGGTCCAATGGCCCCGACCCTCAACTCGACCTGCAGCTATTTGTCTAGACTAGTCCATCGACCTATCATGTCGTATTGTCGCGAGTCCATCGAGTAAGTTAGTCCTGTCTTGGTACCATGTCCAAACAAATTATTTATTTAAAGTTTTCATGGCTTAAACTCATGTTTATTTATGAGCTCCTGCTCGTGCCAACTAGCCTTTGGCCCACTCTATAAGACTTTCTAAATCGGGCATATTATCCCTAAGTTCTAAAACTGAGGCCTACGACCTTTCTGATCTATTCAAGCTCCCACAATAAGGTCTCCCAAAAAGTTTAAGAAGTGACACACAGTCAAGGGAGAGCACTTCCAACAAAAATAAACTTTTAGTCATCCATCACACCAATCGGGTATGAGAGCATCTCCGCTTATAACTGATAAGCGGGTTTTCTACTTCCTTACATGAAGTTCATCATACCAACCGGGTATGATCTACTTACAACCGATAATTAGTTTTTTCGTGTAATTTCCACATCACTCCTCTTAGGTGTGATGGTTAAAATACTACTTAGTAGTGGGTTTTCATTTCTGAGGTGCTTATCATCCCAACCGGGTATGATATAAAATTTTCACTCACCTGTTAATGTAGTGAATTCCTCTTAACTTGTTCTTTGTCTTCACGTGAGCTTGTCCTTACTAATGTACCCGGTACATTGTGTTCCTACAAGATATGAACATCCTTTTTCATTATCCCTTAACCTAATAGCCTTCATTCATCGTTAATGGATGAAATACTCAAACTTTTCGATTTATTGAAATTACATCCCTAAAGTTCTTTTTCTTTTAACTTTAGGTCCCTAATGTCGATTTCCCCCCAAATTAAGTCCCGAAACTTCTAAAATTTATCTTAGGACCTCAATTTAATCAAAATCACAAAAAGGGTACAAGTTTCCCAAATTTCCAATTTGGTCCACAACTTTTCCAAAATTACCATTTTGCCTAGACTTTACAAAAATGGTAAGTTTCACCCCAAAAATTGGCCAATTTGTCCTCCAACATCTTTATCATGCCAAATTGGCTCTCAATTTTATGAAATTGCACTTTAATCCCTCAAATTTCCGAAATCCCCAATTTTTCCCCCAATTTCAACCTTCCAACTCAACTGAATTTGATTTTATCAAATTGACCGATCAAATGAGTTTAATTGTTGAAATTGAACTTATATTGGAGTTCTTACACTTTCATACGATTCAATTACACTTTGAACCGCACGATTTGACGTCAGAATGAGCTCAAGTGGAGCTTCACCGAAAAACTAGACTTAGAGAGAGAAAGCTTCGAAAGCTTACCGTCAGGGGCACGACGGTCCGAGCTTTTGAACTGGGAAGATAGCTCTTATCTTGAGGTTCTTCCTAGGATCAAGAATCACTTTAATTGATGTCGAATTGAGGGAGAATTTGGTCAATGAATTTTCACCAGTTCTCTCTCTAGCACTGATTGGAAAATACATAGTTGAGCCAAATTGGCTTACATTTTTGCTCTAATTTAGCTATTTGAGGGTTGTGGAAGTTTTGGGATGGCTTGGTTTGGCCTGAGAAGGGCTCAAATTGGCTAATTTCAGCTCGGCCAAAATAGGGCAGCTTCACTGTTCTATCATGCCAGCGTTTTTCCGGCAACCCTCGGAGCAAATGGAGACTAAAGGCGTGTAGCTAACTTCTCCTTGAATCCAAAGAACCCGACCATGCCTTCTTTAGCTCAGAAAAATGCCCAAGTCGGAGCTCTAGTTTGAGTTTCACCGGAAAATGGAGTAGTGGGGAGAGAGTAGAGTTTTCAGGTGCAAGGAGGAAGAATGAAGAGGGGCTCTTTATATAGGAAGCTCGATATCTGATTGGCGCCTTAATGGCGATCATTCATTGCCTGAAACTCTTTGGCTGGAGACTTTTCATCTTTGTCAACACTGCTTGATTTTCTGGCAAGTGAATAGGGTTGTCATCTTAAGGAAGAAGATGACACTATTCAGAAACCGAACCGAATCGGTATGAACCAGGTTCAAAGCTTAAACCGGTTGGTTCAAACCCGATTCAACTAAGTTTTTCAAAATTAAAAATTTCTAAATTCATTATCTGTCCAATGGTGGCCTCAATTGTCCAATTTGAATTTTCTAAGGCACCTAAAAAATGAATTTAGCATTTGGTTCAATAGTGGTTCAAATCGGTTCAATCCTTTTTCATGACTTTTGTGAGTCCTTAGGTCACTCAGGATCCATAAATTTCCTAGTTTACTCTTCCTCTATTGGTTGGGGTTCGTGAACCGGTTTGGTTTTCTCACCCGGGTTGACCGGTTCTTTCCTTGGTTTTCTCATCCTAAAGGAGCGGGGTTTACAACTCTCCACTCCTTTTAGGAGTTTTGTCCCTAAAACTAAATCAACATTTTTCACTCTGAGATAAACTTTCTTTAATTTCAACGTGGACATATCAATACTTTGGTCATTCTTTCACTGAGCCCACTTTAAATCACGCACTTAAGGAATTTCTTTTTCTTTACATTGTTTACTCCTTCCATGGAGTTTTATCATAAGTAGTATGTCTTGCCCACGAATCCAAAGGTATACCCCTAGGTTCACATCTCCCTTTACTTAGGGCAAGATTCTTCCCTTTGAAGTTCTTACTCAAGATTTCAAGATTGGGAGTTCTAAGATGCCCAATCATTCCTTTGTCTAGTTATTCTCTTCATCACTAAAACCCTTAGCTTCGTGTTCTTTCGAGCATTACGTACTTGTTTTCACAGGTTTCGGTGTTATTATCCCTTCATCCTAATTTGACCCTTCCTTCACCCATCATTGATTACAGCTTCGATTAAAATCATGTTTGACCTTGTCATGCAAACTAACTGACTCTTTCTTACTCGAGTCAGATTTTACTCAGGATTGTTGGTGATTATGTGTCCCTTATGACATGACATATTCCAGAACCTATTAATGTCCATTAGACTTCTCCAACACCACCTTTAGGGTTGCTCCCAACTTTCCAACCTTTCAGGGATTATATAACTTCATCCCTCTTTTCATCAAGTAGTATTCCTCAACTACCTTTACCGTTATCCAATCGTCCTTCATGCCTTGACAACATGTCTTATATAACCGTGTCGATTTTCCTTACCCACTCGTCATTTCCCAACTTCTCTATTGGGTCCTTTTGGTACCAATCATTGAATTTCCTAATGATTTACTGATATGTTGGGATTCTTCCCTTCTTATGTCTTTCTTCATTTCTAGTCATGTCTTTTACTCAAGGATTTTTCCTTTCCCCTAAACCCACTCTTACTTGCTTGTGACCATTTCACGATCCATTGTTTTGGGGAGTTCTCCTTTAATGCTTTTTATTCTCTACTATGTCCTTCAAAGTAGAGATTTCCCTTTAGGTGCTAGATGTTCGAATTTCTTACTACTCCTTGATGTAGAGATTTCCCTTCTTGACGGGAGCTCAAATAGCTTAGATAGGCCTAAGGCCTCGATTTTGGCATTTAGGGGCTAATATGCCCGATTTTGAAAAACTCATATCGTGGGCACTAGGGCAGTTGGCACGAGCAGGAGCTCATAAACAAACATGAATTAAGCTATGAAACCTTTAAATGAATGATTTGTTTGGCCATGTTACCATGATGGGACTGACATACTCAATGAACTGACAGCAGTGCGATGACAGATCGATGTACTAGTCGAGACAAACAAATGCAGGTCGAGTTGAGGATCAGGGTTGTTGGACCAATGGCACCACATATTAAATGGCTTGTGTGGAAAATTGCTGATTTGTGCATGCACTGAGTTACGTGACCTTCAAGACACCCAAGAGGGGTAGTGATGCATCCTAGGGCTACTAAATGACATGGTGGAGATATGGACAGGTAGTCATGCCAGTAGTCTTAGAAGCTTGACGTAGCTTCATGTGCATGAGACCGAAGTGGAGATGGGATGAGGTCTGTGTCCTCATACGGACACAGAGTTTTACTTATGGGTTTGAGGATCGGATGTCGCATACATCCACTCATTCTCAAGGTAAAAGTAGACGTGCTTCTATCTAGGTGGCCGGTAAATTCTCTCCGATGCCACAAGTGGGTGCAATGGACGTGTTGCCTTTCGAATATGTGTTCTCTTCATGATGAAGGGCGTGTGTTGATTAATCAACACATCGGTATTGATTGAGGATTGAGAAATGGCTATGAAAACCGAGATTTCAAAAATGAGATATTTTAAAGAAATTAAGGAGTTTGGCACACTCTAATCTAAATACTATTTTATTGAAACCTCATTTTTGAAAATACTCATTCACTGAGTTGTAAAAACTCACCCACCTTTTTTTTAGATCTCATTTCAGGAAGTAGAAAGATGACTAGGGATAACACCAAGCCTTACCCTCTATCATATATGCTTAATTTTTTTAAGCTTGTATTTAATATGATATATGTTAGTCTAGGGAACAAGGTTGAGATTACGCTTGGCTTCCCTTGAATTAAAGAATGGGGAAACCCCTCTTGAACCAAGAAAGTGGTGGGTTGTTCATGGGGATCTGACCAAACCGGGTCAGGGCATGACAACTTGAGTGGTATCAGAGTTAAGTTCCCCTGAAACATTATCAATATTATGCCTTGACATTAATCAAAACTTAACTATCATGTAGGAAGGAGAATCCCTAGGAAATTTGCGGTGAAATCCAACCCTACACCCATAACCCTGAAAAAGACACCCAACCCAAGGGAAGAGACCGTTCAAAGATTTTTAAAGGGTGAGAAAAGAGACCCCAAGGACATGGTGGAAGACTATCGGAAACTAGTAGGAGCCCTATTGGAACCAGAAGGCATTACCTACCCTCCTCCAAGGCAAAAAGAACTTATACCTCCTCCTAGAAGCCCAACCCCTCTTCTAGTCCCACAACAATCGGGGGGAATCCCACCAAGAAGGAGGCATGGGATAACTACTAGGATGTGTATGACACCTTGCATGAAGGTCCACCAAGTACCTCGACCTACCCAACCCAGCTTCGATCCCTCCCACTGTATGAAGTGGACCTATGAGTGTGAGGTCGAGGTACTAAGGCGATACGGACTGGAGGTCATACATGAGATTCGCCCTATAAGAGAATATGAGTGGACCCCAACTAGTTCCTTAGAGCCTTTTCATCAACAGTCTCACAACCGTTCTAGGGTTAATTCTCGACGTATGACCCCAAGGGATTAGGAGGTCGAAAATTTCTGTAATAAGCCAAGTATGGCAAAAAAATATTTTTTGAATGAATAAAAGTGAAATTTTTGATAAAACGTCTAAGTTCCTTGATAAATTCAAAGCAAAAAGAATGTGATAATAAAGATTCAAGTAAAAGGTAGGAAATCACCTAAGAAAGAAAAGATGGGTTATTTATAGTTAACCTCAACCCTTAAGACTTTCCCTCAGAAGTACAATAAGAAAGAGTTCATCCAAGGGAGATCTTAACTAACAAAAAGAAGTTGGAACAAAGGGAAGTGAACATCAAAGAGTATGGAGTTACAAAGAGTTCAAGGAGTTGGGAAAGGATCAAAGAATAAGCGTAAAGAAAAACAAGGAGTAGAATATTACAAAGGGACCAAAGGAATGGAAGCTGATCAGGAAGAAAGGAAGTAAGTTATGGGGAAACACCAAGGATGTCAAGACCCCTAGGGTAGGATAAGAAAAAAAAATCTAATAGCAAGAAAGCCCAGGTATAACACCTACTTGTAAAGAACTAAGACACAATTTCTTAGGAACTCCATAAAATAAGGAGACATGTGGAAAGCAGAAGTATGGAACCAAAAAGGAAGAAAATCTAGAATGAATGAACCATATAAGACCCTTAAGTGTAAGTGGAGACAAAAAGGGGAACTTCTAAGGAACAGTAGGGAGATCGAATGTAAGAATCCCAAAACGAGAGACATTAGAAGATGGATGAGAATAGGAAGTTGAATCATGGAAGCAGAAAGCTCAAGGACAAGAAAATCAACTGAGAAAATTTCGTAGAGACCGGAACCGAAATAAGGACCTTAGTAAGAAGTACAAGTGGTTAAGTGAGTGCTTGGGGAGGTTAAATATGATCTACTTCCAATAAAGCATGGAAACCCGAATAGGGATTTTAGATGGATTCGATTTAAGGAGATAACCCATAACAACCAGATCATCCAAGAGATAAACAACACTCCAAGAAGAACTGGAAAGTAACAAGAATCACACCCAGAATAAGGCAAAGGAATGGATACCAAAAACAAGAAGATTCGAGAGACCATCCTCTTAAGATAAATGAGTAAGAGTAGAAAACGAGCGAGACAATTAACAAATTGATTCTTGTGGAGGTCATAGTCTCAGTGAATAAGGAAAAGATGGAAAGATCAAAACCTTTGAGAGGTAAGGACAGAGGAAAGCCTTAAAGAGATCAAAGACTAATACTGGAGTAATGACCCAAATGCTACGAAAATGTTAAATAGATCTCTGTAGGATGAACAAAGGATTTTGACAAAAAAGGGGATGTAAAATCTATTTCAAAGGAATAGAACAGTACTAGGAGCAAGTGAGAATGAGCTGAAATACACAAGAAGTGCTCGTAGGATCTCAAAGGGTAAAAGTAAGCGGGAGAATATGGTTCCAAGGAATGTCATTCAAGGTTGGATATTCACAATGGTAAAACTAGAAGGAGATTTTGGGAGAAAAGGTGTGTAAAACTTACCGAGAAAGGGAATCATGGAAAAGAAAAGTAAAAACATAGGTGTATCAATTAGGAGGAAATGGAACCAACGGAATTGGAAAGAAATAAGCTCCTCAAAGACAAGCTACTGGAGATGAAAGGATCAAGTACAAAGGGAAACTAATCGTGAAGGTCCAAGGGATAAGTCAAACCTAAGTAATGGCTAAGTAGGAAGACGACATCAAAAGATGCCATACAAGTAAGAAAGGAATTAACTCGAAATAAAGGATCATGAAATGATCATGAGTGAGTAAGAAAGGATTAAAAAAGAGAAGAGACCTTAAAAAGGAAGGACACCAGTAGGAAAGAGAAATGAAGTAAGAAAGGAAGAGTTTTAGTATGTAAATAAGTTACAAGAAGCTCAAGGACTTGAAAGTTGAATGACCGAATAAAGAAGTCTAAAAAAAGATGAATAAGTAAGGAAACCAATACTACTATAGGAATGTGAAGTCAAAGACAAGTTTCAAAGAATGTCATGCGGTAAGGGAGATGTAAGCCCAACTATCCTAGGGAAATATGACTTAGGTAAGGAAGAGTCTATGATTAAAGCTTGATGAGGTCAAGCGTTAAAATATGGAATGAAGAAGTAATAGCCAAAGAATGAGGAAGGGCTCCATACAGGATGAAAAGGTGATAATGCCAAAACCTGTGGAAGAAAATAACCGGAACTCCTAGTCCTAAAATCTTAGGTAAAGGAGTTTGGAATGGAGAAATGGTGCCTTGGGAAAAGAGGGATGTAAATTTAAGGATATGATTCTAAGTCCCAGGGAGATATGCTTAGCTAAAGTAAGCACCCTGCAATGAGAAATGGATGTGAATGAAACAACAATATTAAGTATGTGATGTAAGGGATAAACTGAAACAATTGAGAAGGTTGTAGCCGATAAACTACAAAAATTTATATCAATGAAAATTCATTCCAGTATAAAAAGTGTGAAATAAGTTTTGGGAACAAAACTACTAAAACGAGGGGACAGTTGTAAACCCCGTCCTTTAGAATTAAGGAAGCTAGCAAAATAACTGGTTAAACCGAGTTAAAAAAACCAAACCAGTTCACAAACCCGATCATAAAATAATTGAAGATGACCTTAGGACAATTTCAGAGAGAAACAGTTCAAGTGAACTAGATCTGAGCCGGATTGAACCACTTAATAAATCGAGTCGATTTATGAACCAGCACCGATAGAGAAAGGGAAAACCAGGAAATTTATGAATACTGAGTGACCCAAAGAGTCACAAAATTCATGAAAAAGGACTTTAGGATGAATTGGAGATGAAAACAAAACCGGTTCAGGTGAACCGGATTCAAACCGGTTTGGACCAGTTTTAACCACTATTGAACCGAATGCTAAATTCATTTTTTCTAGGTGGTTTAGAAAATTCAAATTTGAGAATTGAAACTACCATTTGGATAGAGAATGAATTTAGATAAATTTAGAAATTTTTAATTTTGAAAAACTTGGTCGAATCGGGCCTGAACCGACCGGTTTAAGCTTTGAACCTAGTTCAGACATGTCTGGTCCATTCGAAAGAGTGTCGTCTTCTTCCTTCAGATAACAACAATGTTCACTCGCTAAAAAATTGAACCAGCACTAGTGAAGAGGAAACATTTTCATTCAATATGTTTCAGGCCATTAATGATTGTCATAAAGAAGATAAACGGATGGCCGAAGAGTCCCTGAGCTCCCTTTATAAAGAGCACCTCTCCATTCATCCTCTTCACACTTGAAATCCTCACTCTCTCTCAGCTACTCAGTTTTCTGGTGAAGCTCGAACCAGAGCTCTAATGTAGGGTCTTTTCTAAGCCAAAGAAAGCATGGTCAGGTTCCTTAGACTCGAGGAGAAGTCAGCTACACGGTGGTAGTCCCCAATTGCTCCGAGGGTCACTAGAGAAGCGTTGGTATGATCGAACAGTGAATCAGCTCCAGCGGATTAAAGCTGCCCTGTTTCTATCGGGCTGAAATCAGCCAATTTGAGCCCTACTCGGGCCAAACTAAGTAGTGCGGAAGGGTAAGCCAATTTGGCTCCACTTTATAAATTTCGATCGGTGCTAGAGAGAGAACTGGTAGATTTTCACTAACTAAATTCTCTTTCAATTCGGCATCAATTGATGCAATTCTTGATCCTATGAATGACCTTGGGACAAAAGCTATATGCCCAGATCGAAAGCTCGGACTGTTGTGCCCCCGACCGTAAGCATTCGAAGCTTTCTCTCTCTATATTCAATTTTCCAGCGAATCTCCATTTGACCACTTTCGGTGTCAAATCATGTGAGTCAAAGTGCAATTAAATCATATGAAGATGTAAGAACTCCAATCTAACTTCAATTTCAACAATTAAACTCATTTTATTGGTCAATTTGATGAAATCAAATTCGGTTGTGTTGGAAAGTTGAAATTAAGGAAAAATTTGGGAGTTTCAAAAATTTGAGGGACTAAAATGCAATTTCATAAAATTGAGGGCCAATTGGGCATGATAAAGATGTTGATTGACCAATTGGGCAATTTTTAGATTTTTTGGGGCAAAACATACCATTTTTGTAAAGTATGGGCAAATGGTAATTTTGGAAAAATTGAGGACCAAATTAGGAATTTGGGAAGCTTAAACCCCTTTATGAATGTCATGCCCCAACCCAATTTGGTCGGATCCCCATTAACAACCCGCCACTCTTCCAGTTTATTTAAGGGTTTTCCCTCTTCTAAACCGTAAAGAGTAAGACGTCTTTTAAACTTGTACCTTTCCTAGAATAACATAAATCAAAACTGCATAAAATTTTAAATTTATCATACCTGTCTAACAAATGTATCAGTTAATGGTCCTCAAGTGTAGGCTTTCTGGGATTTCATAAAAGGGATATAAGGGAGAGGATGAGTACAACTACTCAGTGAATGGGTTTTCAAATTTTAACTTTTAGGAAAAACATTTGTATTGGAGTGTGCCAGACTCCTTATTTTCTTTCAAAAATCCTTTCATTTCAAATCTCTATTTTATCACCATTTCTTATTAATCACAGTGTGTCATCACCCAACACACATCCTTTATCATAAAGGACAATCTATAAACCCCACCCTTTTGAGCTAAGGAAAACCAGGAAGAGAACTAGTCAAACCAAGTGAGAAAACCGAATCGGTTCACAAACCCGATAATTGTGAATGGGCAATTTAGGAATTTACAACTCCCAGGTAATTCAAAGGGTTCAACTCCATTGTACTCCAAAGAAATTTATAAACCTTGGGAAGGAACCTTAGAACAAAGTGGGAGAGAAAAACCAGACCAGTTCGGGTGAACCAGACCCGAACCGGATTGAACAAGTTTAAGGACCGAGTCAGTTTATGAACCGGAATCGGCAAAGAATTGGTAAACCAAGAATTTTATGGACCCTAAGTGACCCAAGGAGTCACAAAAGACATAGAAATGGAGTTGTGAAGGAATTGGGGATGAAAACCAAACCAGGTGAACCGAATCCGAACCAATTTGAACCACTATTGAACCGAATCCTAAATTCATTTTTCTAGGTGGCATAAATAATTCAAATTGGAGATTTGAGGCCACCATTGGATATGAATTTAGATAAATTTAGAATTTTTTAGATTTGAAAAACTCGATCGAATGGGGGGTGAACCGATCGGTTTAAGCTTTGAACCCGGTTCGAACCGGTCAGGTCCATTTCAGAGCAATGTCATCTTCTTCCTTAGGATAACAACAATGTTCACTCGCCAGGAAATTGAAAAAATACCGGTGAAGAAGAAATGCTTCTGTTCGGGACGCTTCAAGTCTTCAATGACAACAATAACGGTGCCAAACGAATAGCCAACGGGTCTCCAAGCTCACTATATAAAGAGCACCTCCCCATTCATCCTCTCCACACCTGAAAACTCCATTCTCTCTCAACTGCTCCATTTTCTGGTGAAGCTTGAACTAGAGCTTCAACATGGGGTCTTTTTGGAGCCAAACAAGGTGAGGTCGGGTTCATTAGAACTGGGGAGAAGTCAGCTACACGTCTGTAGTCTCCATTCACTCCAAGGGTCGTCGGCATGAAAAAACAGTGAAACAGCTCCGGCGAACTAAACCTGCCCTATTTCAGCTGAGTTGAAATTAGCCATTTCAAGCCCTCCTCAGGCCAAACCAAGCCTTCCCAACACTTTCTCAGCCCTCCCACGGCCAAATTAGGACTGCCAGGTAAGTCAATTCGGCTCCCCTCTACAATTTATGACCGGTGCAAGAGAGAGAACCGACGGAATTTCAATGATGAAATTCTAACACAATTCGACATCAATTGATGCGATTCTTGATTCTGAGATGAACCTCAAGTTGAGACCTATCTTCCCAGATCAAAAGCTTGGACCGCCGTGCCCTCACTGGTGAGAAATCGAAGCTTTCTCTCTCTACGGTTTATTTTCCGGCAAAGCTCCGTTTGAGCTCATTCCGGCGTTAAAATCTACGATTCAAAGTTCCTTAGAATCATATGAACATTTAAGAACTCAATTTCAACAATTAGAGGTGTTTGATCAGTCAATTTGATGAAATCAAATTCAGTAGTGTTGAATAGTTGAAATTGGGGGAAAATTAGGGATTTTTGAAATTCAAAGGACCAAAATGCAATTTTATAAAATTGAGGGTCAATTGGGCATGAAAATAATGTTGGAGGACCAATTGAGGAATTTTGGAATTTTTGGGGCAAAACTTACCATTTTTGTAAAGGAAGGGCAAAATGGTAATTTTGGAAAAGTTGGAGGACCAAATTGGAAATTTGGGAAATTAATCCCCTTTTTTGTGAAATGGAATAAATTGAGGTCCTATGATAAATTTTAGAAGTTTTGGGACTTAATTTAAGGAAAAACCAGCATTAGGGTCTTAAAGTTAAAGAGAAATAACTTTAGGGACCTAATTGCAAATAAATGAAAGTTTGACTTTCTCATTCATTTGGAATGAATGAATGCGATTATGTCAAAGGATAATGAACCGAGATGTTCATATCGTGTAGGAACATGAAGTACTGGGAATGCCAGCAAGGACAAGCTCATGTGAATACAAAGAACCAATCTAATAGAATTTACGACATTAACGGGTGAGTGGGTTTACTAACATATTACCCGGTTGGGATGATGAGCACAACTTAAAATTTAAAACCACTTACCAGTTGTGAGTGGAAATTTTATATCATACCCGGTTGGGAATGATAAGTAACTCGATATGAAAACCCACTATTTAGTGATATTTTAAACATCACTACATAGTGGAAGTGATGTGAAAATCATGCGGAAAAACTACTTACCGGTTGTAAGTAGATCATACCCGGTTGGTATGATGAGACTTCCTCGAAGGAAGTTGAAAACTCGTTCATCGGTTATGAACGGAGGTGTCCTTATACCCAGGTGATATAAAGGATAGAGAAAACATATGTTTTGTCGGATGTTCTCTCCCTTGACTATGTACCAATGATTAAACAATTTGGGAGACCTTTTTGATGGGAGCTCGAATAGCTCTGATAGGCCGGGGGCCTCGGTTTTGCAACTTGGGGGCTAAATGCCCGATTTTGAAAATCTTGTACAGTGGACCCAAGGCCAGTTGGCACAAGCAGGAGCTCGTAAACGAACATGATATATGTGCCATAAAACTTAATAAGTGAATTGTTTGGCCATTGTACCAAGATAGGACCAACATGCTCAGTCAACTAGCGGCAGTTCAACATGACAGGTCGACAAACTAGTCAAGACAAACAACTGCGTGTTGAGTTGAGAGTCAAGGCCGTTGGACTAGTGGCACCACAGATTACATGGAAATATAAGAAAACATTGTTTGTGCACGCACTATGAGTACGGGATCATCAAGATGCCCATGAGGGGTAGTGATGCATCCTAAAGGCATTGGACGACCTGGTGGCTATAAGGGTAGTTCGTCGTTCTAGGTGTCTGTGCGAAATTTGGAGTAGCACCAAGCTCATGAGACCAGGGTGGGACTGGATGAGGTCTTTATCCTCATACAGACACGAAGAAGTGATTTCGAGATTGTGGGTCGGATGTCGCGTACATCCACTCATTCCTAGGGTAGAAGTGGTCGTACTTCTATCTGGGTGGCAGGAAAAGTCGCTCCGAAGCCACTAGCAGGTTCACTAGTGATACTGACTTGCAAATGTGTGTAACCTTCATGATGAAGGATGTGTATTGGGTGATGACACACCGGTAACTATGAAATAATGGAAAAACCCGAGAGAAATTTTAAATGAAGGGATTTTCGAAAAGAAAGGAGTCTGGCACACTCCATATAAATGTTTTTTTTAAAGTTAAAAGTAGACATTTGAAAACCCATTCACTAAGTAATCGTACTCACCCCCTCCCTTATATCCCTTTCAGGAAATCCCGGAAAGCCTACCCTGAAAGACCATCAACTAAGATGCCTATAAGATAGGTACGTAAAGTTTAAAATTTCATGTAGTTTTGATTATACTATTCTAGGAAATGGTGCATGTTTAAAGGATGCCTTACTCTTACTCACTAAGTAATCGTACTCACCCCCTCCCTTATATCCCTTTCAGGAAATCCCGGAAAGCCTACCTTGAAAGACCATCAACTAAGATGCCTATAAGATAGGTACGTAAAGTTTAAAATTTCATGTAGTTTTGATTATATTATTCCAGGAAATGGTGCAGGTTTAAAGGATGCCTTACTCTTACCGGTTTATAATAAGGGAAAACCCTTTAATAAACCGGGAGAGTGGCGGGTTGTTTAAAATTTCATGTAGTTTTGATTATATTATTCCAGGAAATGGTGCAGGTTTAAAGGATGCCTTACTCTTACCAGTTTATAATAAGGGAAAACCCTTTAATAAACCGGGAGAGTGGCGGGTTGTTCACGGGGATCCAACCAAACCGGGTTGGGGTGTGACACAATTACACAATCGTAGGCTAGCCCATCCACTAAAACCCACTTCTAGTGTCAGAGCAACTTTATCGGCCACCTAGATAGAAGCACGTCCACTTCTACCCTGAGAATGAGTGGATATATGCGACATCCGACCCTCAATCCTAAAATCAATTCTCAGTGTCCGTATGAGGACGGACACCTCATCCCGACCCCACCCCGGTATCATGCGCTTCAAGCTACGTCAAGCTTCGCAAGATCACCTAGTCCAACGAACTACCCTTACATCCACCAGGTGGTCCTGGCCCTAGGACACATCACTACCCCTCTTGGGCATTTTGAAGGTCCCGTACACACAGTGTACCTGACTACATGCGTGTAGCTGACTTCGCCCTAGTTCTAAAAAACCTGACCTCACCTTGTTTGGCTTAGATAATTGCCCAAGTTAGAGCTCTAGTTCGATCTTCACTGGAAAATTGAGAAGTTAAGAGAGAATGGAGTTTTCAAGTGTGGAGAGAATGAATGGGGAGGGCATCTTTATATAGGAAGCTCGGGGACTTCTTGGTCATCCAATTGGCGCCTTAATGGCGATCATTCATTGCCTAAAACTCCCTGGCTGGAGACTTTTCAGCTTCGCTGGTGCTGCACGATTTTTCGACGAGTGAACACAATCATCTGAAGGAAGATGATCACATTGTTCCGAAACGTACCGGACCGGTCCGAACCAAGTTCAAAGGTTAAACTGGCTGGTTCACCCCCCATTCAACCAAATTTTTCAAATCTAAAAATTTCTAAATTCATTTTCTATCCAATGGTGGCCTCAAATCTCATATTTGAATTTTTTAATCCACCTAGAAAAATGAATTTATAATCTGGTTCATTAGTGGCTCAAACTAGTCCAAACCGGTTCAATCCGGTTCGGATCCAGTTCACCTGAACAGGTTTGGTTTTAATCTCTAATTCATTCACAAGTTCATTTCCATTACTTTTGGGAATCTTTGGGTCACTCGAGATCCATAAATTTCTCAATTTGCCCTTTCTCTATTAGTTCTGGTTCATGAACCGACTTGGTTTATAAACTAGTTCAATCTAGTTGGATCTGATTCATCTGAACTAGTCTGGTTTTTCTCTTCCAATTTGTCCTATGGTTCTTTTCCAAGGTTTTATGAACCCTTTGGATCACCTAGAAGTTGTAAATTTCCAAATTGCTCTTTCCCAAATGATCGTGTTTGTGAAGCGGTTCGGTTTTCTTACTCGATTTAACCGATTTTTTTTCCCGGTTTTCCTTAACTAAAAAGGGCGGGATTTACAATGAAACTTTGAATAAATTGAGGTCTCAAAGTATAATTTTGAATTTTTGGGACTCAATTCACAGAAAATAGGCATTTGTGACCTAAAGTAAAAGAAAAGTAACTTTAGGGACCAAATTGCAAATATTTGAATAGTTGAAAAGTTTATTCGTTCATAGTGAATGAAGGCTATCAAGTCAAATAATAATGAACAAAAATGTTCATACCATGTATGAACACGAGGTATTGGGAATGCCAGCTAAGACAAAGCTTGCAAGGAGACGAAAGCTGATTTAGAGGAAATCACTCCATTTACGTGTAAGTGAGATTTTATATCATACCCGGTCGGAACAATGAGCACCTTGGAAAAGAAAACCCACTACTAAGTGGTATTTTAACCATCACACCTATGAGTAGTGATGTAGAAATTACACGAAAAAACTACTTACCGGTTGTAAGTAGATCATACTAGGTTGGTATGTTAAACTTCCTAGAAGGAAATAGAAAACACGTTCATCGATTATGTGACGAGATGTCCTCACACCCAGTTGGTGTGATAGATGGCTAAAGGTTTATTTCTTTTCTCGGAAGTGCTCTCCCCTAACTGTGTGCCACTGCTTAAACATTTTGGGAGTCCTTCTTAACAGAGCTCGAATAACTCAGATAGGCCGAAGGCCTCAGTTTTGTAACTTGGGGCCTAATATGCCCAATTTTGAAAATCTCATAAAGTGGGCCCTGGGCCAGTTGGCATGAGCAGGAGCTCGTTAAAAAAAATGAATTAAGCCATGAAAACTTTAAATGAATGATTTGTTTGGCCATGGTATCAAGATAGAACCGACATACTCGATGGACTGGCGGCAGTGCGACATGACAAGTCGACAGACCAGTTGAGACAAATAGATACAGGTTGAGTTGAGGGTTAGGGTCACTGGACCAATGGACCACAAATTAAATGGATTATATGGAAAATTGTTGATTTGTGCATGCACTGAGTTACAGAACCTTCAAGATGTCAGAGAGGAGTAGTGATACGTCCTAGGGCTACTGGACGACATGGTGAAGATAAGGGCAGTTCGTCATGCCAGCAGTCTTGGAAGCTCGATGTAGCTTCATGCGCATGAAACCGGGGTGGGGACGAGATGAGGTCTCTATCCTCATACAGACATGGAGTTTGACTTATGGGTTTGAAGGTTGGATGTCACGTACATCTAATCGTTCTCAGGGTAGAAGTGGACGTGCTTCTATCTAGGTGGCCGATAAAGTCACTCTAATGCCACAAGTGGGCGCAGTGGATGTGCTGCCCTATGAATGTGTGTTCTTTTCATGATGAAGGTCATGTGTTGATTGATAAACATGCCGATATTGATTGAGGATTGAGAAATGGCTATGAAAATTGATATTTCAAGAATGATATATTCTAAAGAAATTAAGGAGTCTGGAACACTCCAATTAAAAAACTATTTTATTGAAACCTCATTTTTTAAAATACCCATTCACTAAGTTGTAGAAACTCGCCCACCTTTTTTTTTATATCCCATTTCAGGAAGTAGAAAGATAAATAGGGATAACACCAAACCTTACCCTCTGTGAGGTATGTTTAATTTTCTTAAGCTTACATTTTATTTAATATATGTTATTCCAAGGAACAATGTTGAAATTATGATTGGCTTCTCTTGAATTAAAGAATGGGGAAACCCCTCTTGAACCAAGAAATCGGTGGGTTGTTCATGGGGATTCGACTAAATCGGCTCGGGGCGTGACAGTAACAATGTTGGTTTGGGGAATACTCAGTACTAAGCTATGGTCTAGAAGGATTTCTTCTTGAGTGAGATTGGGTTTCCTAGCCACAATTGTGGTTCTTATAATGTTATCCCTTCGAGCTTCTGTAGGGGGTGGAGGTGTCCTTATTGGAAGGTATCACTCGGATTCCTTGCAATGTGGGACAGTTCCTTGCTATGTATCCCACCCTCCTAAATTCATAACAGATCCTCCCAGGTCCTGTCCTCGAAAATATCGGGTATCTTCTAATGAAGTGTCCCTATTGCCCACATCTACAAAACATCATCTCCTTGTGTGGACCTTTGTGGTTCCTCCTATATTTTGAGCATTGTGGGGACTTTATAAGGGGTTGATGATGGTTTGATGTCTTGTCGTCCTTGAGCTTGAATACTTTGCAGGCTTTCTTGTCATGTCCTCTTTAATCTGGGGTTACTATAAGGATCCTTCTATATTGGTTCATTTCCTCCCTTGGGATGAGGTTCTCTCTAGCTTTCGAGGTGGCTAAGGTAGCGTGGGTTTATTTAGCTACTATTCTTGGGACCATTAGAAATTTTTAAAATTATTCCTATAAGTTACAATGTTATCTAGTCTTGATAATGTATTCAAGGAAACAGGCTCTGATACCACTCAAGTTGTCATGCCCCGACCCAGTTTCATCGGATCCACGTGAGCAACCCACCACTCTCCCAAATTATTAAGGGTTTTCCCCTTCTTTAACCTGGGAGGAGTAAGGTATCCTTTAAACATGTACCTTTCCTAGAATAACATTAATAAAAAATGCATGAAATTTTAAACTTTACATACCTATCTTGCAGGTGTGACTAACATGAGATTTTTGGGTAGGTTTCCCTTGGTTACCTGAAAAGGGATATAAGGGAGGGGTGAGTTCAACAACTCAAAGAATGGGTGTTTAAAGTTTGAATTTAGAAAAATAGTTTTAGTTTGAGTGTGACAGACTCATTATTTTATTTTAAACAATTCATCCCCAAAATCTTAGTTTCCATAGTAATTTCTCAATCATTAATCACAACTGGGGTGTTTATCATCCAACACACGCCCTTCATCATGAAGGGAACACACATTCGTAGGGCAGCACGTCCATTGCACCCACTTGTGGCGCCAGAGTGACTTTACCGGTCTCACCCTCCGACCCTATTTGGTCGGATCCCCGTGATCAACTCGCCACTCTCCCGATTTATAAAAGGGTTTCCCCTTATTATAAATCATAAACAGTAAGGTGTCCTTTAAACCTGCACCATTTCCTAGAATAGCATAATCAAAACTACATGAAATTTTAAACTTTACATACCTATCTTATAAGCGTCTTCGTTGATGGTCTTTAAGGGTAGGCTTTCCAAAATCTCCTGAATGGATATCAGGGAGGGGGTGAGTATGACTACTTAGTAAATGGGTTTTCAATACTTTTATTTTTATGAAAAAGATTTGTATTGGAGTGTGCCAGACTCCTTTCTTTCAAAAATCATTTCATTCAAAATCTTGGGTTTTATCACCATTTCCTTATTTAATCACGGTGTGTCATCACCCAACACACATCCTTCATCATGAAGGTTAAACACACATTCGCAGGTCAGTACATCCACTAAACCCACTTGTGGCTTCTAGCGACTTTACCGGCCACCCGGATAGAAGTACGTCCACTTCGACCCTAAGAATGAGTGGATGTTCGCGACACCCGACACTCATTCCCAGAATAAATTCTTCATGTTCGTTATGAGAACAGAGACCTCATCCAAATTCTTCGTGTCTCATGTACTTAGTGCTACACCAAATTTCGCACGGTCACCTAGTACGACGAATTGCCCTTATACTCACCAAGTCATCCAGTGCCCTTAGGATGCATCACTACCCCTCTTGGGTGACTTGATGCTCTCGTACTCATACTGCATGCACAAACAATGTTTTATTATCAAGCCATGCAATATGTGGTGCCACTAGTCCAATGGCTCCAACACTCAACTCAACGTGTAGTTGTTTGTCTTGACTGGTCCGTCGACTAGTCATGTCGCACTGCCGCTAGTTGACTGAGTATGTCGGTCCTATCTTGGTACCATGGTCAAACAACTCCTTTACTTGAAGTTTTAAGGCATATAATTCATGTTTGTTTATGAGCTCCTACTCATGCCAACTGGCCTTGGGCCCACTGTACGAGATTTTCAAAATCGGGCATATTAGCCCCCAAGTTCCAAAACCGAGGCCCCCGACTTATTATAGCTATTCGAGCTCCCGTCAAGAAGGTCTCCCAAATAGTTTAAGCATTGGCACATAGTCAGGAGAGAGTACATCCGACAAAATTATATTTTCAACTATCCATTATACCGATTAGTTATAAGAACATCTTCGCTCATAACCGATGAACGGATTTTTAACTTCCCTTGAGGAAGTTTCATCATACCAACTGGTTATGATCTACTTACAACCGGTAATTAGTTTTTTCGCATGTTTTTCACATTACCACTCCAAGTTGTGATTTTTAAAATGCCACATAGTAGTGGGATTTCATTCCGATATCTTTATTATTCTCAATCGGGTATAATATAAAATCCCACTAACAACCGGTAAGTGGTTTTTAACTTTAAGTTGTGCTCATCATCCTAACTGGGTATGATGTTAGTAAATCCACACACCCATTAATGTCGTGAATTCCACTAGGACCTCAATTTATTCCTTTTCACAAAAAGGGGTTAAATTCCCAAATTTCCAATTTGGTCCCCTAACTTTTCTAAAATTACCATTTTGCCCTTCCTTTACAAAAATGGTAAGTTTCACCCTAAAACTTCTAAATTCCTCAATTGCCCCTCTAACATTTTTATCATGCCCAATTCACCCTCAATTTTAGGAAATTGCATTTCGGTCCCTCGAATTTTCGAAAATCCCTAATTTCCCCAATTTTTCCCCCAATACCAACTCTTTAATACAACCGAATTTGATTTCATCAAATTGACCGATCAAACACCTCTAATTGTTGAAATTGAGTTTCTCCATGTTTATACGATTCCATAGAACTTCGAATCGTGCGTTTTAATGTCGGAATGATCTCAAACGAAGCTTCATCGGAAAACACACTGTAGAGAGAGAAAGCATTGATCACTCACCGGTGAGGGCACGGTGGTCCGAGCTTTCGAACTGGGCAGGTAGCTCTCGTCCTAAGATTTATCCTAGAATCAAGAATCGCATCAATTGATGCCGAATTGGATTAGAATTTTGTCATTGAAATTTGGTTGACTCTCTCTCTAACACTGATCAGAAATCGTAAAGGGGAGCCGAATTGGCTTACCTTTTGGTCCTAATTCGGTCGTGGAAGGGCTGAGGAAGTGTTGTGAGGGCTTGGTTTGGCCTGAGGAGGCTCGAAATGGCTGATTTCAACTCGGCCGAAATAGGGCAGCTTCGGTCCGTTGGAGCTGCTTCACTGTTTTATCACATCGGTGTTTCTCCGACGACCCTCGAAGCAAACGAAAACTACATGCGTGTAGCTGACTTCTCCCTAGTTCTAAAGAACTTGACCTCACCTTGTTTGGCTCAAAAAAGACCCCATATTGGAGCTTTGGTTCAAGCTTTGCTAGAAAATGGAGCAGTTGAGAGAGAATGGAGTTTTTAATTGTGGAGAGGATGAATGGAGAGGAGCTCTTTATATAGGGAGCTTGGGGACCCGTTGGTCGTCCGTTTGGCACCTTTATGACAGACATTGATGGCTTGAAATGTACCGAATAGAAACGTTTGTTCTTTGTCGATGCTGCTTCGATTTTCCGGCGAGTGAACAATGCTATCATCCTAAGGAAGAAGATGACACTGTTACGAACAGGAATAGACCGGTTCGAACTGGGTTTGAAACTTAAACTAGCCAATTCACCCCCCCCCCCCCCCATTCGATCGAGTTTTTCAAATATAAAAATTTCTAAATTCATTTTCTATCCAATGGTGGCCTCAAATCTCAAATTTGAATTATTTAAGCCACCTAGAAAAATGAATTTAGGATCTGATTCAATAGTGGTTCAAACCGGTCCAAACCGGTTCGAATCCGGTTCACCTGAACTAGTTGGGTTTTCATCCTCAATTCCTTCACAAGTCCATTTTCATGTCTTTTCTGATTCCTTGGATCAATTAGGGTCCATAAAATTCTCAGTTTACTATCTCTTTATCGATTCCAGTTAATAAACCGACTCGGTCCTTAAGTCGATTCAATCCAGTTCGGGTCCAGTTCACCCAAACCGGTATGGCTTTTCTCTCCCACTTTGTTCTAAGGTTCCTTCCCAAGGTTTATAGAATTATTGGGGGCACAAGGGAGTTGAATTTCTCTAATTTGCCCGTTCTCTATCAGTCATGGTTCATGAACCAACTCGATTCATAAACTGGTTCAATCTAGTTGGATCGGGTTCATCTAAACTGATCTGGTTTTTCTCTTCCAATTCATCCTAAGGTTCTTTTCCATGGTATTATGAACCCTTTGGATCACCTGGGAATTGTAAATTCCCAAATTGCCCGTTCACAAATGATCGGGTTTGTGAACCGGTTCAGTTTTCTAACTCGGTTTGAGCGGTTCTCTTCCCGATTTTTCCCTAGCTCAAAAGAGCGGGGTTTACAGCTCTCCCCTGCTTTTAGGAGTTTTGTCCCGAAAACATAATTAGCAACCTTGCATGAGGAATCACTTCCTTTGATGCCCCCTTGGTGTTTGCTTAACATGCAAACTCTTCTCTTGTTCTTTTCATTAGCCCTTTTTACCACCATCACTTAAGGAATTTTTTTTCCTTTATATTATTTACTCCATCCATGGAGTTTATCATAACTAGACATACCTTACTTCAGGATATATTCTTAGATTTTATCTCTTTTTTTGCTTAGAGCAACATTCTCTTCTTTGGGGTTCTGTACTCCAAATTGGGAGTTCCACGGTACCAAACCATTCCCGTGTCTAGTTAATCTCTCGGTTGTTGAAACCCTTATCTTGATGTCATTTAGAGCATTATGTGCATGTTTTCGTGAATTTCCTTGTCCTCACCTTTTTGTCCTATTTCGACTCTTCTTTCATTTGTTGCTCATTACAATTCAGTCCTTTTAGGTTTGACATTTTCGTTTTTATTAACTGACTCTTCCTTATCTTGAGTCACATTTTCCTTGGGGCTATTGGGTTTAACTGCCCCTTTACAGCATGACGTTTTCTAGACCTTGTCTCTATGTCCATTAGATTACCAGAACACCTCCTTTAGGATTATTCCTAACTTTCCAACCTCTCAAGGATTGTATAACTTCATGCCTCTTTTCTTTTGGTAGTATTCCTCGAATATCTTTACCGTTGTCCACACCAACTTATAAACAGTGTCGTTTCTCCTTACCCACTCGTCCTTTTTCAACTTCCTTATTGAGTCTTTCCAAATCCAATTATTTGATTTCTAGATGTTTACTAACATGCTGGGATTCAACCATTCTTAGGTCCATCCTTAAGCCCAATAACATCCTTTACTCAAGGATTACCTTTGGCCTTAATCCACTCTTACTTGTTCGTAATCATTTCATAGTTCATCATTTTTTTTTGTTTGACCCTTTTCAGTCTATTGTTTTGTTCGGGGAGTTCCCTTTTTACGATTTCATTCTCTAATATGTCCCTCAAGGTAGAGACTTTCGTTCAAGGAGCTACATGCTCAACCTTCTTACCATTGCTTGAAGGTTTCTTTTCTCCCTTTCTCCGTACCCATATATATGTTAGGACATCTATTTGCTTTGGATCCTTCTCTATCCACAACTTGTTTTATCCCTTATTCCTTACATGGGATACTTCCAATTATTGGTTTTATTCCGTGCATTCCACACCATGCTCAGCCGTCCACTCTTTAGACTTATATGCGCGTGTGGAATCTAACCCGTCTTAACAATTGTGGTTATTCCTTCTTAGCCACATCTTATTGGGAGGACTTACTTTCCCAATGTTTCTTGAACATTCTTTCCTTTATTACCTTAGTATGGGTTGTCCACTCATTTATACTTGTCACAGCACCTTTTGATGCTAACCCGTTAAATTATTTTCGTCTAAGGAGGGTTCACATCCTCCCTATTTCAAAATCTCTTTGTTCATCCTTCGTAAGGCTCACATAACTGTCTCAAGACTTTAAACTATAAATCTAGTTTTGCCCATCTATTTCTTTAAGGATTTTCCTTCGTTCTTCTTTCCAATGTTTTGGCCTTTTCACTTCTCCCTTCTTTGTCGTGGTTTATATCTACGGTTCTTTCGAAGACCAGTTCTTTAACTGTCTTTTTCTCTCCATTTCTCTAGTCTAATCATTTGGGCGGCTATATCACTCGTCCTTCATGCCCATCCTATTGTCCTTCATAGAGTGTAGTCTTTACTACATCCCAGCCTTTCTTAGGTTTTTGTTTATTTTCTTTGGCCATCCCGTTGTTACTCATCTCTTCTTTCTATTTGGTTTTCCGGAAATTATTGTTTGGTTCTCCAGCTCTCTCCAAACAGGTCACACTAGGCCATCACGGTACCTCCTTCCCTTTGAAACATTTCCTAATTAAGGGTTGATTCCTTGCACTCCACATTAGGTCCATCCGCCCATCCATAATTTCTTCAAGGGTAGTTAGTCATATGCATCCCTCCAAAGTTTACTTTCATAATATGTTTCCTTATGGAGTGTTCAAATCTTCTTTGTTTCAAGATTTCTTGACAATTGTGTGAGAGGCTTGCCTATTCTTTTCTTGGCTTGAGTTTAGTCGTTAATTTGGCCTTTGGTCTTATTAAAGATTTCTTTCATCCTTCATTTCCCGAGTATTTGACCTTTCCGCCCCTCTCTTCATTGTTGGAACTCAAATTATGGCTTTTCCATGTATTAGTTCGTTAACTACCTTGTATCCACCATTCCTTTGGTCTAAGTTTTTTAGGGCAGTTGTTTCTTGAGTCCTCCTATCCTTAACGTCTATCTCACTAACCTTTTAGGTTGTAGTCCTTTCTACCTCTCGGTCTTCCTTAGGGTGTCATTTATTTCCTCTATCTATCGTGTTTTTATGGTTTGCTTACTTCTGCTATATTGGTTAGAGACTCCAATTTTTTACTTCTCTGCTTTTTCCAAAAGAGGTTGTACTTAAAATTCTATAACTTTTTCGAAGCAGGTCAATCTTAGTCTTCGATACATCCTTCCTTCAAGTAGTTTCTAATGATGGGTTGGGCACTTCTTCAAATAATGTCCCATCATTCATACTTGTAATAGGTTATTCCCTTACATGAATTGTTGCGGTTCCTTCTTTCCTTCGAGTGGGGCTTTTCTAAGGTTACTAGTGGTTTGGTGCTTTGCCATTCTTGAGTCTGATCACTTTGACAATTTTCTTGCTGAATCTCTTTTGCTAATGGGTCATGGTAAGAGCCCTCCTAGGTTTCTTAATTCTCTAATTCATCTTCCATAACGGAGATGTAACTTTTCCTTAGTTTCTAGGATGATGTGGATTTGTTTTATTTTCATTAGGCCATATTTCTAGCAAGATAACATCATCAGGAGATAGAGTTTTGAAAATTTGAGTATTTCATTAACAGGGGGATACAAAAGGTTGGGCTCTCAGCCCTATCATATAAAGTGGTCACATAATAGGTAGGAAGCTATAGTTTTCTTGGCAAGTATCCTCCTTGGTAAGATTATACTTTTGTACTACCATTCCTGGCTTTAGGCTTGGCTCCCTTCGTACACATGACTTAACATGTCCTAGCACTGTACTCCTTGGCGGTACCGGATGTTTCCCCATTTGGTCCTTTGGGGCTCCTACTCTACCTTAGGCATTGGGAAGCTTCTAGAGTTGTCTTCCTACGAGTACAGGGTGTTGAGTAGAGTCATTCCTAGTTTTCTCAGTTCCTCTCCTAGGAGCCATCTGAAAATTTTAAGACAAATTCTATCAGTTACTATATTTTCTAGTCTTGATTATGTATTTGAGGAAACATGCCCTGATACCACTATAGTAGTCACACCTTGACCCTGTTTGGTCTGATCCTTGTGATCAACCCGCTACTCTCCCAGTTTATTAAAGGTTTCCCCTTATTATAAACCGTAAAGAGTAAGGCATCCTTCAAACCTGCACCGTTTCCTAGAATAGCATAATCAAAACTACATGAAATTTTAAACTTTACATACCTGTCTTACAGGCATCTTAGTTGATGGTTTTTAAGAGTAAGCTTTCCAAAATCTCCTGAAAGGGATATCAGGGAAGGGGTGAGTACGACTACTCAGTGAATGAGTTTTCAATACTTTTACTTTTATGAAAAAGATTTGTATTGGAGTGTGCCAGACTCCTTTCTTTCAAAAATCTTTAAATTCAAAATCATGGGTTTTATCACCATTTCCTTATTTAATCACGATGTGTCATCACCCAACACACATCATTCATCATGAAGGTTAAACACACATTCGCAGGTCAGTATGTTCACTTAACCCACTTGTGGCTTCGGAGCGACTTTGCCGGCCACCCGAATAGAAGTACGTCCACTTCTACCTTGAGAATGAGTGGATGTTCGTGACACCCTAAGGATAGAGACCTCATCCAGTCCCACCCCAGTCTCATGCACTTGGTGCTACTCTAAATTTCACACAGACACCTAGAACGACGATCTGTCCTTACACTCACCGAGTCGTCTAGGGCCCTTAGGACACATCACTACCCCTCATGGGCATCTTGATGATCCCATACTCGTAGTGTATGCACAAACAATGTTTTCTTATCAAGCCATGTAATTTGTGGTGTCACTGGTCCAACGGCCCTAACTCTCAACTCAACCTGCAATTGTTTGTATTGACTAGTCCGTCGACTAGTCATGTCGCACTGCCGCTAGTTGACTGAGTATGTCAGTCCTATATTGGTACCATGGCCAAACAACTCCTTTATTTAAAGTTTTATAGCATATAATTCAAGTTTATTTTATGAGCTTGTCCTTGCTAGCGTTCCCAGTACTTCGTGTTCCTACATGATACGAACATCTCGGTTCATTATCCTTCGACCTAATAGCCTTCATTTATTCCAAATGAATGAGAAAGTCAAACTTTCTATTTATTTGCAATTAGGTCCCTAAAGTTATTTTTCTTTAACTTTAAGTCCCTAATGCTAGTTTTTCCTCAAATTGAGTCCTGAAACTCTTAAAATTTATCGTAGAACCTTAATTTATTCCATTTCACAAAAAGGGGTTAAATTCCCAAATTTCCAATTTGGTCCCTCAACTTTTCCAAAATTACCATTTTGCCCTTCCTTTACAAAAATGGTAAGTTTCACCCTAAAAATTCTAAAATTCCTCAATTAGCCCTCTAACATTTTTATCATGCCCAAGTGACCCTCAATTTTAGGAAATTGCATTTCGATCCCTCAAATTTTTGAAAATCCCTAATTTTCCCCCAATTCCAACTCTTTAACACAGCTGAATTTGATTTCATCAAATTGAACGATCAAACACCTCTAATTGTTGAAATTAAAGTTGAAATTGAGTTTCTCCATGTTTATACGATTTCATAGAACTTTGAATCGTGAGTTTTAAAGCTGGAACAAGCTCAAATGGAGATTCGCCGAAAAATAGACTGTAGAGAGAGAAAGTTTTGATTACTCACTCGTGAGGCACGACGGTTCGAGCTTTCGATCTGAGCAGGTAGCTCTTGTCCTGAGATTCATCCTAGAATCAAGAATTGCATCAATTGTTGCCCAATTGGATTAGAATTTCGTCATTGATATTCTGCTGACTCTCTCTCTCTAACACCGATCGGAAATTGTAAAGGGGAGCCGAATTGGCTTACCTTTCGGTCCTAATTCGACTGTGGAAGGGTTGAGTAAGTGTTGGGAGGGCTTGGTTTGGCCTGAGAAGGGCTCAAAATGGTCGATTTCAACTTGGCCGAAATGGGGCAATTTCGGTCTGAGGGAGCTGCTTCACTATTTCATCACGCCGGCATTTCTCCGGCGACCCTCAGAGCAAATGGAGATTACATGCATGTAGCTGACTTCTCCCTAGTTCTAAAGAACCCGACCTCACCTTGTTTGGCTCAGAAAAGACCCCATATCAAAGATCTGGTTCGAGCTTCGCCAGAAAATGGAGCAGTTGAGAGAGAATGGAGTTTTCATGTGTGGATAGTATGAATGGAGAGGGGCTTGGGCTCCAGTTCTTTTCCCAATTTTTCCTTAGCTCAAAAGGGCGAGGTTTCAACCGGCCACCTAGATAGAAGCACGTCTACTTCTACCCTGAGAATGAGTGGATGTTCACAACATCCGACCCTCAATCCCGTAAATAAAACTTTGTGTTTGTATGAGTACAAAGACCTCATCCCGACCCCACCCCAGTCTCATGTGCATGAAGCTACGTTGAGATTCCCAGACTACTGGCACGACAACCTACCCTTATCTCCACCATGTCATCGAGTAGCCCTAGGACACATCACTATCCCTCTTGGGCATCTTGAAGGGTCTCTCAATGTATGCACAAAACAATAGTTTTCCACATAAGTCATTTAATATTTGGTGCCACTGGTCCAACGGCACCCACCCTCAACTTGACTTGCAGCTATTTGTCTAGACTAGTCCATCGACCTATCATATCGCACTACCGCCAGTCCATCGAGTATCTCGGTCCTATCTTGGTACTATGGCCAAACAAATCATTCATTTAAAGTTTTCATGGCTTAAACTCATGTTTGTTTACTAGCTTCTGCTCGTGCCAACTGGCCTTGGGCTCATCGTAGGAGATTTTCAAAATCAGACATATTAGTCACTAAGTTCCAAAATTGAGGCCTATAGCCTATTTGAGCTATTCGAGCTCCCGTCAAGAAGGTCTCCCAAAAAGTTTAAGCAGTGGCACACAATCAGGGGAGAGCACTTCCGACAAAAATAAACTTTTAGTCGTCCATCACACCTACCGGGTATGAAGACATCTTCACTTATAACCGATAAGCAGGTTTTCTACTTCCTTCCATGAAGTTCATCATACCAACTGGATATGATCTACTTACAATGGTAATTAGTTTTTCTGTGTAATTTCCGCACCACTCATCTCACGTGTGATGGTTAAAATACCACTTAGTAGTGGGTTTTCATTTTCGAGTTGCTTATCATCCCAAAAGGGTATAATATAAAAATACTACTCACCAGTTAATGCAGTGAATTCCTCTTAATCGGTTCTTTGTCTTCACACGAGCTTGTCCTAGTTTACATACACGGTACTTCGTGTTCCTACACGATATAAACATCCTTTTTCATTATCATTTGGCCTAATAGCCTTTATTCATCATGAATGGATGAAATACTTAAACATTTTGATTTATTGCAATTAGGTCCCTAAAGTTCTTTTTCTTTTAACTTTAGGTCCCTAATGCTGATTTTCCCCCAAATTGAGTTCCAAAACTTCTAAAAATCATCTTAGTACCTCAATTTATTCAAAATCACAAAAAGGGGTTCAAGTTTCACAAATTTCCAATTTGGTCCCCAACTTTTCCAAAATTACCATTTTGCCCCTACTTTACAAAAATGGTAAGTTTCACCACAAAAATTCAAAAAATTGACCAACTAGTCCTCCAACATCTTTATCATACCCAATTGGCCCTCAATTTTATTAAATTGCACTATAGTTCCTCGAATTTTTGAAATCCCCAATTTCAACCTTCTAACTCAGTTAAATTTAATTTCATCAAATTGACCAATCAAATAAGATTAGAGTTGAAATTAAAGTTAGATTAGAGTTCTTACACCTTCATACGATCCAATTGCACTTTGAATCGCATGATTTGATGTCAGAACGAGCTCAAACGGAGCTTCGTCGGAAAAAATGGACTTAGAGAGAGAAAGCTTATCATTAGGGGCGCAGCTGTCTGAGCTTTCAATCTGGCCAGATAGCTCTTGTCCTAAGGTTCCTCCTAGGATTAAGAATCGCATCAATTGATGTCAAATTGAGGGAGAATTTGGTCAGTGAAGTTTCGTTGGTTCTCTCTCTAGCACTGATAAGAAAATACAGAGGGGAGCCAAATTGGCTTCCCTTTCTGCTCTAATACAGCTATTGGAGGGTTGTGGAAGTGTTGGGAGGGCTTGGTTTAGACTGAGAAGGGATTGCATTGGCCGATTTCAACTCAGCCAAAATAGGGCAACTTAGGTCCACCGAAGCTGCTTCACTGTTCTATCACGTCGGCGTTTCTCCAATGACCCTCAGAGCAAATGGAGATAGGCTTGTAACTGACTTCTCCCCAAATAAAAAGAGCTCGACCACACCTTTTTTGGCTCAGAAAAATGCCCATGTTAAAACTCTGGTTCAAGCTTCACGAGAAAATGGAGTAGTGGGTAGAGAGTGGAGTTTTCATGTGTAAGGAGGATGAATGAGGAGGGGCTCTTTATATAGGAAGCTCGAGGACTTCTTGGTCATTTGATTGGCACCTTAATGGCGGTCATTCATTGCCTAAAACTCCCTAGCCGGAGACTTTTCATCTTCTACAGCGCTGCTCGATTTTCTAACAAGTGAGCAGTGCTGTCATCTAAAGGAAGAAGATGACACTGTTCCCAACCGGACTAGTATGAACCGGGTTCAAAGCTTAAATCAATTGGTTCAGTCCCGATTCAATCGAGTTTTTCAAAATTAAAATTTTTTAAATTTATCAAAATTTATTATCTATCCAATGGTGGCCTCAATTCTCATATTTGAATTTTCTAAGCCACCTAAAAAAATGAATTTAGCATCCAGTTCAATAGTGGTTTAAACCAGTCCAACCCGGTTCAATCTGGTTCGGATCTGGTTCACCTAAACCGGTTTGGTTTTCATCTCCAATTCATCCTAAATTCTTTTTTCATGACTTTTGTGATTCCTTAGGTCACTCGGGATCCATAAATTTCCCAATTTACCCTTCCTTTATTGGTTGGTAGTTCATGAACTGGTTCGGTTTTCTCACCAGGGTTGACCGGTACTTTCCCTGGTTTTCTCATCCTAAAGGAGCAGGGTTTACATCTTGCAAGGGTTTATAATAGCAAAGATGTTAACCAAACAAAGAACCGATTAAGTATTATAAGGATCACAACCTTATGACTGGAAATGGTTTTAGGACGAAAAACTTAAGAAAAAGAGCCTAATCATAAAAGACATGGTTGGAAAACAAACTCCTCTGAGTAGGTAGCTAAGAGATGTTGAAAATGATGAGTTCCACGGAGTGAGTAAATGCTTGAAGAGAAGGTGGAACTTCTCGAGAAAATCACTAAAAGACGAAAGAGAAGAATGTCTATAGTGACATCTTGTTAAGGAAAAAAAAGGGATGAGCGAAGGAACACTTAAAGGAAAACAATTGAGAGGCCAAATTGCTTCTTGGATGCTCCCAAACCGATCGCTATCTTTTTCTTTCTTCTTGTCTTGAATTGTTATAGAACGGCTAACTATCAGGTAGAGTTGGTAGGATGAAGTGGGATGAAGCTTTAGTGGATATAGCAAGTGTGCCGGGGATGCGGCTCGGGCGTAGTAGGTCTGGATGCCTAGCATGAAACAGCCTTCTCTGGTAGTGGCACTATACCTTAGTATAGTATCTTTCTAGCTTCCAGAATATATAAAAAAAAAAAACGTACAGCGCAGAGGCAAGCTTGAAAACGGAAAGCGTGCAGGGAGGCTTGAGAGCCAGCGAGAAAATGGAGCGCACACTAGCGCGCTCTTTCGAGCCTCCGCTTGCTCTTTGGTGCGCTTTGGGTCCTTTCGGACCTCCACTTGCTCTTTGGCACACTTCGGGTCCTTTCAAACCTTCGCTTGTTGGGGAGGAATAACCCGGAGCAAGTAAGAGAGCAAGCGGAGGGGAGGAATGATTCAATCTGAACTACTCATTTTCAAATGATATCCACATTGTTCACAAATATTCATTTTTTACTTCCAAAATTTCTTATAATTTCATCCTACACTATTTTCGCATAGAACCCACCAATGCCTATATTTTTTAGTCAAATCAAAATTAGTAGAATTTTTTTTATATTGAAATCAATAGTATTCTTGACAGTTCTTATATTTGAGTTGTCCTTTCTCGCTTGTAGTTTTCAAGCTTCGTCTCTTATTTTTCCAGCCTAGGGGAGTTTACTCGAACCATTCCCCAGTCTCCCGCACTGCTCAAGGTTGTGTCCGACTCCGTATGAGGACCTCCTTCCCTTCTGCCCACTCTCCGTTCAAGCGGTTCTCAAAGCAGAGGAGGAAGGGTGGGCAGCAGGTACCACGAGCCCTCTGTCCCACACATCTATCCAGAAGCAAGTGTAGTTCACCGGTTCCACTGAATGCTCCTATCTCTCGGCAAAGATCGTGTGAGTGTGCAGTTATGCTTCAGATGCATCGCCATAGAATAGATCGACCTTTTTGCATTGGGCTCTTTCATTAACTGATCGAAATATCAGTTAGTCTACCATCTTTTTTATTGCCAATAAGGGGATGGATGAATCCATGTGCTCTGATTCATTATTTAGATTTCGCTCAGGAGTATTACCAAAGTGTTTCAAAGAAGGATTTATCTTGACGTAGGTCTGCTTCTTGCCGAGATCAGATCAACCTAAGTTAAATGGAGTCTCTATCGCCCTGTTTTAAAAACCAAATATGAAACTTTCTACACCTAAAAGTTCATCAAGTGAAAAGAGCATTTTTTGAGGTCTTTATACTCGCTCATTAATGACTAGCATTGAATAGACTGGGTATTCACGCTATTGGCCACTAACCACTCGCTCGCCGGCCGCTCGGGCTCCGTGTTTCAAGTTCGTTATCCTAACCCTCTCCTCTGCTCCACCGAGAGCCTGGCCCCTTCTTCTATCAATTCTACTACCTTGCTCATCGGCTTCCTACAACTCCAGTCGCTCATTGGTTTAGCTTGCTCTTATCGGGTGGCTCACATCGGGGGTGGTGCGGCTGAGCCAGAGTGGGCTCAGCAGTCAGCCTATGTTTCCGGGCGCACGCGTAAAGGCATGATTAGTTCCACAAATCTCACGCTTTTCGTTTTCAAGCTTCTTTCTATTTCTCCTTTGAATTACTCCTAACTATATCCTATGAATTGAATTTGGCATCAGAACCTATCCTAGAAGAAGTTCGAATCCATTCCGTTCGGATATTGATCAGTCTTGGTTTGACATCGTTTACGTGTTACTGGTTCCCAGAAGAGTTTATTTCTCTACTTCCAGCAGATCTGTGGGCATTAGAAGTAGAGTTTTGGGGCTTCATTCTTCCAGTTCTGCAAGCGAGAAAACGAAAATCTAGCTAGCATTATTATAGTTTTCGAGCCTCTGCTTGCTAGCAACAAAACAACAAGATGCACGTGTAGGGTCGTTCCGGACCTCCGCTTGCTTTCTTGCTCGCTCCGAGTCGGTTCTCCGTCTTCATTTGACGGACCTACTGGACCAGAAGCTTCTCAAGCTCAGGCATTTACTTTTCTAGTTAGAGACCAACGTCTTGGGGCTAACGTGGGATCCGCTCAATGACCTACTGGTTTAGATAAATATCTAATGCGTTCTGTGACTAGAGAATGGAGGGGAAAGGTTGCCTTTTTGGATACCCCTAATAACCAACTAATGGTAAGTGCTTTTCCTTGTGTGGATCCTATTTCAATGGAAAATGATTCGATCCGCCTACATGTCTTGCTTTTATTGCTATAGAGGGACTTACTCCACATATTGCTTGACACCCTACGCGAGCAAGAGAGCACCATTTATTGGATGAAATGGTGGAAATTCGAGATTAAGAAAATTCAATGAAACAAATGGAGATTTAAAAGCAAGTTAGAAATGACTAAGTATTGGAGAAGTACACATTGAACATTTGGGTGATGTTCACGGTAATTAAATAATTTTATCAAATATTAAAGATGGACAGAGTTCCATAATCCCTATGAATTAGGAAATTAACATTTGCTAGGAAAAATGTTCCTAAAGAATATCATGTGTAAGCACCCTACTATACTGAGGGCACGTACGTCCAAACAAATGAAATGATTTGACTTATCAAAGGAAGGATCATTTATCGGATCATGATAATGCCAAACGAAAGTCTTGAGAAGACTCAAATGTTTATAAGTGAGATAAGTTACTTTTGAGCTAGGAGGTTAAAAATGGACAAAAGGGATTACAAATACAGGTTATTCGAGTTGGTTAACCAAAAGCCTTAAGTTTTGGTAAGGCATTAAGTTTAAGAGTAAAAAGATCCTACTCACACTAGACAGGTGAAAAACAGAAGGGAAGAATCCCAAACATTAACCAAGGATTACGTCATTAGGATGACGATATAAGTTAACGAAATGTGACAATAGATGATTTGGATTAGTAGGTTTCACCCCATATGAAACATAGGTTAGATCTTAAGGAAAGATCCTGATGTGACCATGAGACAAAAATTGTATGAGAGTATCCTAGGATAGGGATCTCACAATTTACAACACTTGAAGTAACTACTAGGTGAAGGGAATAAAGAAAATTTCCAAGTTATAAATAAGGAGTTTGATAAAGAACTAAAACTTAAAGAGATGAAACTGGGCTAAGAATTTATCCAATGAAATGGAGCATGTCCGAATTAATGATCGATGGGAAAAAATCTTAATAAAGAAAAGATTTCAAAGGTAAAAGTATTCTGGCACATTGGTAGGAATGAAGAAGAAACGGGGGGAAACGAATTTTGTGATAAGAGAAAAGTATCCTCGATCAACTTATGTACAATGAGATTTGGGGACAAAACTCCTTAAAAGGAGTGGAGTAGTTGTTAACCCCATTTATCAAAAACAAGAAAGTCGGAATGGAGAACCGAAAAAAATTCAAAAGAAAATCGTGGTTAAAAGTTAACCAAAATTGGTAAGATAAATCAAAATAAGAATTTAAGTGATACTAAGTGATTAATGAAAATCCAAAAAAAATAATGTAAAATGATCTTATTACAAATTGGATGTGAGAATCACACCAATTCAAGGTGAACCATAACTAAACTAGGTTGAATCAAATTGAATTGAGAAAATTTTATTCAAATATTTATTTTTAGAGATAACTTAAATATATCAATTTGGGAATTTGAAATTACCACTATGTAGAAAATAAATTTAGATAAATTTAAAAAATTTTATTTTTTAGAAAATTGGACAAATTGGGCATGAAATAGCTAATTTTCGATTCTAGGTAATCAAATCTGGTCCAATTGAACCGATCTACGGTCCAGTCAGGTCAACAAAATGCATGCCATGTCAGCGCCCCATCATCGCACACAATACATGGTGAATTGTGCCTCATCAGCTACTAGAGTGGTTAGATGGTCGGATGAAGAAAATTCAAATCATTAGAAATTGACTAATGGGAGTGTGACATGTGTCCTCAGTCAACAAACAAATGAGGAAAATCCCCATCAACAAGGTTGGCCAATGAGAGGCTGACACGTGGTAAATGTGTAAGATATCCAAGAAAGGTCGACCAATCAAGAGTTGACATATGGCAACGCCACATCGGATGGCCACAACCAATCAGAGGAGGACACATGGCAATGATATAGTGCATCAGGTAGGAAACTAACGAATTTAAATCAGCCAATCAGAGTACGCCACATGGCATGGTCATCAAACAAATATATTCAATAAACTACCGGATCGAGCGGCCAATGAAAGATCACCACGTGTCCAGTCAACGGACGACTCTAACGCTGAGTAGGACATTGTGTCAACAATGCCAGCCAATCACAACACGCCATGTGGTAGTTCGCACGTGCGAAGCTCACATGCGTGTGCATAATCCCGTCTTCAACCTCTGATTAGTCAGGAAGAGGAAGGGTTGAACAGCTACCTTAACTTCAACGGCCATTATATTTCTCCGACGAGGCCTTAAATTGGAGAGTTAATGACTGACTAATGGATGAATGGATAGACATGTGAGTTATCGAGCTTCCTATATAAAGAGCTATCATACATTCATCCTCTTCACCCCTCAAAAGCTCCAAAAAGATGAACTCCTCCATTTTCTAATCACCTATGAACTAAAGCTCTGACGAATATGAATTCAGGTTCCCTAGATTCATGTATAAGTACTCTACACGACTGCACACTCCATTCACCTTAAGGATCACCAGAGAAGCATTGGTGAGCTCACATAGTACTGTTTCTCCCTCGGTTGACTGCAACCAGAGAAACTCGAGCTCTATTTTAGCCATCATCAAGCTACCCACGACTAAACCAAGCCCTCCAGACCTTCCCTAATGGAGTTCACACCTTCCCTACACTATCGTGGTAAGTCCCAACTGCCACCCTTGATGAGTGATTTGATCCAGTAAGGATCCCCGGGAAGAGAGTAATCTTTCAGTATCAAAAGCTCTGCCCATCGGGCCCTTACCGATAAGTAATCGAAGCTTTCTCTCTTTATAATGATTTTCCGGTAAATCTTCGTTTAAGCTCATTTCTAAGCCAAATTTGATTATTCAAAGATTGAAATAATCGTGAGGATATAGGGAAGATGATTAGTATCATCTTATTACTCAATTGAAGAGGTTTAAGATCTATTTAAGGATAATCAAAATTGGATGACTAAATTACAATTTTTGAAATGTTGGAGATTTTTTTCCAAATAGTGAGAAATCAAGTACCCAATTGAAAATAATGAGAAATTAGGGGCCCAAAGGGAAGATTTGAGAATATTAGTGACCTAATTAGAGATAAGATCTAACTTAAGTACCTAATTGTAATTAATGAAAAGTAACAGGTTTTAAGTAAGGACAACTTATTATTTGGGACTTAATTGTCCAATTAGCAATTGTAATTCTGTAAATGCCCTCAAAATATGACTAAATTACCAGTGTGTCATTCGTCATACAAATGATGAAAATACCCTTATTGATAAAAGACCAAAATGCCCTTATGAAGTTGACAAAATTACGACAAAGCCATATTTTGGTGGGGAAATAAAGTTAAGATGCTGAAATTACGAAAATGCCCATAAAGGCATAATTGGAGTACGGAGGAAATCGCGAACCTTAATGACTGACTCCAAATTCTTTATATACCAGATTTTGAGTGGAAGGAAGCATAACATATACAATCGTGCAAGAGTAGCATGAAAATTTGAGAATCCCTCCAAGACGAACATGTAATCGGATAACGATTAGTGAGATTTCTGACATCAGGTCCAATTGGACCAATGATGCGATATTACTCACATATTTATTATTTTGGAATAATTAAAATATTTTTATAATATATTTCCCCTTTACTACTTGAAACCGCTAAAAATTAATTTGGGAAAATATTATTTATATGAGCATGAACCTTGCTTATGAGAAATTATCATTTATTTTTAAAGGCATGTTAAATTGATTATTTCCTAATATAGGAAATGGACCATGGCCATGATCGAGGAAATATAAACTTAAATTTTATAATTTGTGAAGTGGGCTCAAGGCCAACGTTTACCAAAATAGTGGGTTCAAGGCTATATTTTGAAAACATGTGAAAATGATCCCAACTCCAATGGAAACAAGCTCTGCTTCATAAATAATTATTGATTTATGAGTCTGATAAAAGATATCATAAATTATTGATGTGTGATTAAGACGGTCAAGCCACATTCGTGTTGTAGCCCGTTGGGTCAGTGGTATAAAGAGAAAAGTTTAAAAACAATAAAAGTATTGCTTGTGATCGTTAATGATACGGAACCATGAGACGCTCGATATAAGGTAGTGATGGTTCTATGCGCTGTTGGACAGTAAGGGTGGAACAAATGAAGTGATCACTGGTCCAATATATCATGGAGCTCTAGGAGTCCCATTGTGCAATATACATGGCGAAGGTGAATGGTCTCATCCCTCTATAGTAGACAACTTTATCGAAAAAAGTTTGGGGGTTGGATAATAGTGCTCACATAGACAAATGGTCGATGTTGTAGCTTCGCACCAATGTGGTAGATGTTGTAGCCTCTCGCTAAAGTGATTGGTAAATGCGCTCCAAACCACAGGTGAAACAAATAGGATGTATGTTGTGTGAATGTATTACTTTTTTCATGAGGGATAAATTATGTGTGATATGCTTGTGGAATAGAAACAAATCTTTAAGTATTGTTATGAATAAATCTAGTGATAGGTTCTTTATGAAGGAATAATATATTATAAACTTATCAAATACAAGTTTATTTCATTTAAGCTCTAAGGTTATTTATGGTAAATCTTTATTTTTACCAAATCCTTTTACAAATTGATTTAGAGTATGTGATTAATCGTGTACATGATGTCACGATGTCAACTAACCACTCTTACACTCCCCTCTAATACCTTTTATAGGAATTGAAATACTTTCTCAATACATTAATAATAGAAAAACCTCAAATGTCTCAAAAAAGTTATACCTTACATTAAGTATTTGGTCATAGTATGATTTGTAAATTTTATTTTCTAAATCTCAAATTTATTATTTTTAGAAAATAACTTAAATTATTTATTTTGACTTTTATATCTTGTTGAGTTTACAATGATTATACACCCATTATTTTAAAACCAGGAGAATGTGGTGGGTTGTTTGTATGTTCAACCGGAGAAACCGAGTTGGGGTATGACAAGAGATGAGGTTGTAGAATTTTTTATGTGATTTTAGGAGTGTTGTCGGAGGTTCCTATTTAGCCTCGTTGGCGCTAGTAAATGGTTCATCGGCACGGGGTCTTTAGTGTCGGATGAAAGCTCGCTTTAGCATAGTTGTAGGGACATCAAATTCACCTTGTTTGGTTGTTGGAGAGGGGGAATTCTTGCACAAAATGGCTCGATATTAGAAACTTACTCGAATAACTCTCTTAGCACTTTTAGAGCAAATTTTTATCATTTGAAGCTATTAAAGTTCAATTAAAACCTAAGAATCAAATTAGAGTATCATCTCACATTAAATTTTGTATGGCGAGAATCAATTATATAATAAGGTTTCAGTGAATTTTTCTCACTTAATAGGGGAAAAAGTTGAACAATATGATAAAGGTACGATATGGGTAGTCGATTGAGTCTGATACTATACATTCGAGTAAGGGAGACGACGTGCATTTGGTGCAGGTGTGCGCTCCATTGCCCGCGTGTGAGTGAGATGAGTGCCTTCAGATGCTAGTTCGAAATGTGTTGTACTGATTTTCCAGTAATATATTCGTCAGTTTCAATCAATTTCAATTTTTTTTAGTAAATTCATTTTAAATTCGATTATTTATTAACCTTATTTATTTTTTAAAAATTTATTAATCAATTTCTTATAAGTTGTACAAAAAATTTTTCATTTCTCGATTTTTGAGTTTTGTGAAAAAATCTCGAAATTCTAGATACATGTCGACTCGAACTTGATTCGATTCGATTTTTACACTAATCCTTTTCCAATCTTATTTTCTTAATTCAATTCTCACTTATAGATATTTCACTTATTATAAAATAAAATTTCAACTCCATTTTTATTTTTTACCTCCAATTGGCTTACCGTTATCATTGAGTTAATGTTGAGAAATTCCGATTACACAATTCTAATCTTAAAAATTTTGGTGGGATCATATTATATATTAACTAAATATTTTTAAAATTTTGAGATTTTATTTAATATAATTAAATTAAAACTACATTTTTTTCCTTTTATATAGAGATTTAATAGATGGAGGAATTAATGTCATATTTGGACTAAATTGAGGTATACAAGTTATTTGGACTAAATTAAACTCATTAACTCACTTATAACGCAATAATTAATAAATAATTTGGTGTGCTAATAAATTAATTTTTATGTATAAAAGATTATTTTTATATAAGATGAACCAATTTAATTCATAACATTAAATTATTGTATAAATATAAAAAAAAGTGAAATTTGCTGTACAACACATCTTTTGAGCATGAATTTAAGTATTTCTCTAGAATTTATGATAAATAAAATATAATTTATTCTATAATAAGACATAATTCAAGTATTGTGAATGAAAATAATAATTATATAAAAATGATGGATGAAAAATAATTATATTAAAAGAGTTCTATTTTATGCAATTCAATTTTGAATTCGTCAAATTAATAAAATTCTTAATATCACCGATTTTTTATCATATATTAATGGGGAACAATGAACATATTTGCTGTAAAATACCACCTAGCCTAGCCACCGCCTTATACTGTAGCTGTACCGTCAAATGAGATTTTCTCATTTTTCTTGTTTCAATATAAGTAAAAGCCGAGAGGCCCTTGCTTTCACTTTTCCTTTGCATCTTCTCATTTCGATGATCTGAAACGAGTTTGCCTACGGTCTCCGCCATGGAAGACTTGACGAAGCTACTCCAGGTGCTCTCTGAAGACACCAACGGCGGCGATCTCTCTCTCAGGCTCCGGTCCAATGCCTCCGCCAAGGCAGGTCTCCAGGTGTTCTACTCGATTCTCCGGAGGGGCGTTGATGCGATTCCCGATGAGAACAGTAGGTTTGGCATCCAGTTGTGGACAGAGGCGCAGATTCAGGCCGTCCTCTCGATTGCGTTTCCTTTAGTCTTCGCTACTCGATCCTTGCCAGGTAGGTGCCTCTGCTCGCTGATCAGCTCGGGATATGTAATAAGTGGATGAAATACAATTTAATGGCGTTTCTTGGTTTACTAGAAGCTAAATCTAGCTTTCAATCATTTATGCTGACACTGATGTCTCGGAGCTTGCTCGTATTCAGTAATTTCATAGGATGTTCAGTGGAAGGCATGTGAACATTTGGTTCCTCGTTTTCCATTGCCTTGCATTCACTTTCCTTACTCGATGGAGGTGTGGATGCTAGAGTAGATTCCTGTCTCAACTGTTTACATGATTGAATGTTGCAAGATGGATTACAGGTTTTTGTGAGCAATTAACTTCTGTTTTTGATAATGCTGTTTTTGCTTGCTTGAGCAGCGGAAGAAGTGGAACCATCACTGATTGCTGTGGTACAAAAGCTTCTGGAATTTTGTATTGTTTATCTGGAGAATTCAAGCATTGAGATCGATGATTTAAGTATGCAGGTAGGTTTTCTGTTATTCTGTCAAAAAATGCTTGCACATGCATTACATTTTCAGAGACGCAAGTCTCACCTCAGTAATAACACTAATTATTTGGAATGTCAATTTAAGATCACATCTTGGTGTTTTTTCTACCAAGTAAGTTATGCCATGTCGACTGGAAGTTTCTCTTGTGGATAGATCAAAACTTAGGTGGCTTGGATAATTTGTTTTATAAGAGAACGAATTTGGTGAACTTGTTAGCATAGTGATGCAGAATGACTGTTTTTGGTCAGTCAAAGATTAGGAGTTAATAGTTTATGTCTGATACAAGGCTAACATCTATATTCTTCGTTTGATATGATATAACAAGAGATACAGACAATTCAAATTTGAATTTTTATTTTCCATTCTGGATATTGAATGTAAAACTTATACATAGAGATTTTGACTATTTATTTTGTATGTTTTTGTTAGGTTATATAGTTCTTTCCTCTTCTCTATGTATTCACTCTATTTGTTTTTCTTTAGAATAATTTTGTACAGCTACTGGAGATGGCACTTACTGATAGATCAGATAGATCATCTGATGCATCCAAAGCACTCCTGTCGGATGGAACTTTGAACTCCTTGTTGGTATTTTCTGGAAATTCTATTGATATGGGGCTGAATAAACACATGAAGTGCTATCTGCATGGTACTTTGGTTTTGTTTTCTGCCCTTTCCTTCTGTTCTAGGAGAACATTAATAATAATTCATTCCAAAATTCAGATTTTGAATTGTTTTTATTTTTATATCATCGATTCCAAACTTTTCTCCCTTCTTTGAGCAGGCTGCACAAGGCAAGAGAAGGTGGTGGATTATCCTGTAAGGTTATTAGCTTTTGAATTTGCACAACCTAAGAACCAGATGCAAAGGCTAAATGGACCAGATTTCCACTGGAAAGTAGACAAATTCTCTTTCATAACACAGCATTGGGCTATTGTTCATATTGGATGTATCCAGAGGCTGATTTTTCTATGTAAAAATCTCATCATAATTCCATTAGATCAGAAGACCGCTGGAAGCAATTTGGCCAGGAGACTATCCCTCAGTTTGAGGATTCTCAAGTTACTTGGTGATCTTTCCCATTATATCCCACATGTGGGGGATGACTCAGTGCTATTGGAAGCTTGTGCTTCATATACTGATGCATTCAAAGGGTTGTTCTCTGTTAGGTTCGAATTTGTAAACAGCAGCAGTATCATTGAGGGTACTTTTGAGGGCCTCATCCTTTTGTTACTGGAAGAATTTCTCCACCTCATCCAGGTTTTCTTTGGCAACACTGCCGTGTTTCAAAATGTTCAAGCATACCTCGCAGCTTCTATGCTGGATGCTTTGGCATCAGTAGAATGGAGATATGACAAGTCTGCTACAAATGTAAAGCCACCATTCGCTTATTTTCCTCGAGTTGTTGTCTTTGTACTAAAGCTCATCAATGAAGTCAGCAGACAGGCATATCAGGTTTTTGATTGGAAAGATGGTGCTAGAAAATCTATGGGTAGCCTTGAGGGTATACCGAGTGACTCCTCTTGTAGTTTGCTCTCTAAGAAGGTTGATTTGATTGAAAGATATTCAATTGAGGATCTCATGATATTCATATTTCCAATATCAAAGCAGTGGCTGGATAGTCTTATTCATCTTCTCCTTTTCCTTTTCTCGGAAGGAGTAAAGTCAGGGCAGAAGATGGAGATGTCAAATTATACTGCTGCAAGGACTGGCTGTCCTTCTGAAGTGGAAAGTGCAGCAAGCCATGATGAGGAAGCCATTTTTGGGGACCTTTTCTCTGAGGGTGGTAGATCTGTAGTTTCTGCTGATGACCAGTTAGCTGGTGTTGTCAACTCTGTTTCCTGCAATTGCAATATGTCAATGGAAGCAGCTTCTGAGCTTTTGAATTTCCTGAAAGTATCCATTTTCTCTCCTCAGTGGCATCAGACTCTTTTTAGTGATGCATGTGAGAGTCTTAATCAAGCACATATTGATATTTTGTTTTCCATTATTGAGAATGAGGCTAGTGACCCTTCAGATAACACTCCTGGCTGCTCTGGTGGTGGTCAAGAGGGAAAGAAGGTTGAACATGTACAGGAGCTCTGTTTTGGTTTGCTGTACAACCTTCTCAGGCTTCGTGTTTTGTCAGATAAACTGGAAGATTACCTTGTTCATCTAATTCTGAAATTTGAAAACGGTATGTTTCTTTATAATGGCTGGACTTTGACATTGCTGGCCCATACACTACTCTGTAGAGTTGGTTTGGAAGGTACGCAGTTGAGGAGCCAAATCTATAAGGTTTTCATTGCTTTTATTGTTGAGAAGGCAAAAGCAATCCAAGATGGATCTTCTAATCTCAAAGAATTGCTCCAAAGTCTTCCCTCAGTTTTTCATACTGAGATTCTTTTAGTTGCCTTTCATTTATCATCTCATGAGGAGAAGGTGGTCTTGGCAACTTCAATTTTCTGTTCAATCAATGAAATGAGTGTTGCTGCTTCATGTTTGACCACTGCACAGTTGTCATGCTGGGCTTTACTAGTTTCAAGGTTGGTTCTACTGCTTCGTCACATGTTGTTTTACCCAAAGGATTGCCCTCCAACTCTGCTTTTGGATTTGCAAACCAAGATGAGGGAAGCTCCTGCTGGAACTATTATTTTGTCAGAAAATGTAAATGGTCACTTGACATCATGGGCGGCAGTTGTATTGCACAGGGTAATGGGTTCTTGGGTTCATGAAGACCCTATTGCCAACTGTTTGATCAACCATCTGACTGATGCTGTTCCATTTCCTGTATCTCCGAACAGAGATTATCAGTCCATTGACTGCCTGATCATGGGCTGGAGTGATGTATGTGAATCTTTTTCTCAGATTTTGGCACTGTGGAAGGACAAACGTGCTGCTTTAGTTGACGACCTTATTGTTGAAAGATACTTATTTGGTCTTTGCTGGGATATGCCAGTTATTGGCAAGTTGATAGATCATCTGCATTTCCCTTTGAGCAAACCGGAAAATATGGTCATATCTGATATGAGGCATTTCTTTCAATTCTCTCATATGGTTCTAGGAGGCTACCCTGTTCAAGAGGGTCAGCTCTTGAATGTTGTATTTGCTGTACTTGAGAAATTGCAGGCTGTATCTCTGCCAGAGAGGCCAGAGGAGATAGAATGGAACTTCTTAAGAAGTGGAATGTGGCTTTGTCTGGCTCTATCTGTTCTTAATGTTGGAATCTTGGGCTATTCTGTTAAGGATGGAGTCCTTGGAACGAGTCCATTTTCTGGAGAAGATGTTTCAAAAGGAAATGATTATGTTGTCAATGCTGTGTCCCTGATATCATCTGCAGTTGAGGCTGGCCGAGTTACTGAACTTGTAAAAATGCTGTCTTCATTACTGAATAGATGTTTACTGGTGTTTCAGAAGTTCCTGGTTTTCACTTTCCAGAACAGTGAGCAGAATATCAGAAAATTTTCGCCTTTGATGCTACTCGTACACGCTGCATTTGACAAGTCAATACGGGATGAGCTCCTAAAGAAGAGTGGGATCAGTTCTTCCATGCTTGAATGTGTTACTGACCTGATAATTAAGCAAGATCTTGCCGTTGACAGAAGAAGTTCTGGATTTATTCATAAGACCTTATGGAACTTCATAACTCATGGTTTCCCTCTTGTTTCTTGTCCCAGTGCTATCCTTCTTTCCTGCATGCAAAATATAAAAGAAATTATATGTACCTTGGACATTGTTCTCAAATTAGATGATGGTGCATATTCTTGCTTGGATCCTGGAACAGTTCATCAGATTGCCCATGCTGTGATATCCATTAAATTTAACAAGATTTTTGATAGCCTTCATGATAAATGTGAAGCTTTGCTCAATAGATTGGGTGGGAATATAGGAGGGCCAGTCTTGGAAGATTTATTTCTAATGAAGCAAATGGAAGAGTTCCTAAGAGACATCAATGCAAGTGAAGGATGTGAAGATGACACATTGGAATTGCTGATTGACAAATTTATCGGGTTCACGGATAATCTGAGCAAAGACCCTTCAAAATTCGAAATTTTGAAATGCTACTTTAGTGTAGGAATTGACAGCACACAGATGAAGTTGCCTAATGGTTTGCATAGTGGTAATATGATGGTTTTGATGGACTCTCTTGATAATTGTTACTTTGAAGCAGTAAATGTGAAGGTGTTTAATTTCTTTGTCAATATGCTGTCAGGAGAATTAGGTGCTGATATCAAACTAAAGCTTCATGATAAATTCATGAGTATGGATTTGCCTTCTTTGGGAAAATGGATAGAGAGAAGGTTGTTAGGTTGCATTCTCGATGATTCAGAGGGTGTTCGATGTCCAAGAGGGGTATCCGTATCAATGAGAGATTCGACTATGAGCTTTCTTCTGCTTCTTGCATCCTCTTCTGGTGAATTATCATCCACTGATTTTGAGAGTCATTTGTTTGAAGGTCTTCTACATTCTCTTGATGCTGCATTTTTGTGTTTTGATATCCATGTGGCAAAATCCTACTTTCAATTTGTTGTTCAGCTTGTGAAAGGGGAGGGTTCTCTTAAGTTGCTCCTGGAGAGAACTTTCATACTGATGAAAAAACTAGTTGGTGATCAGCGATCAGTATCTGGACTGAAGTTTATCTTTGGCTTTCTTGGTTCTATCTTGAGGGAATATGGATCACAGAGAAATTATCTAGAGATGCCCTCTGCAAAGTCCTTGTCTGGGATTAGTCCTGTGTTAGGTCATGTGACGTCAAAGTTTGTGGGATCAAGGAAAACGTCAGATGCGTTGATACTAACTAGTAATGAAGAAAGTGGGTCTGCATTGTTTGACTGTGATGCTACTTCTGTTGATGAAGATGAGGATGATGGAACATCTGATGGTGAGGTTGCAAGTGTGGACAAAGAAGAAGAAGATGATGCCAACAGTGAAAAGGCCCTTGCCTCTAAAGTTTGCACATTTACATCGAGTGGCAGTAACTTCATGGAACAACACTGGTACTTCTGCTATACCTGTGACCTGACAGTTTCAAAAGGTTGCTGTTCTGTCTGTGCAAAAGTTTGTCATCGGGGGCATCGCGTTGTTTATTCTCGTTTAAGTCGATTTTTTTGTGACTGTGGAGCAGGTGGTGTAAGAGGCAGCAATTGTCAATGCCTGAAACCTCGGAAATTCACTGGAAACAGCAGCAAACCTAGCACACGCCCCACTAATTTGCCTTCTGTTTTGCCCTTGTCAGAGGATGGAAGCCATATACCAGAGAGCGATTCTGATATGGATGAGGATTTTGGTAATGAAGGAGACATTACACTTGGGTTATCCATTCCAAGAGACCACCAGGTTGGGATTAAACTGATGCTTCAAAAGCAAGAATTTGAAGCTCGAGTGATGGATCTTTGTGTCTCTTTGATGCCTTCAATAATTGAGAGAAGAAATTCCAATCTTTCAAAAGATGGGAACGTTATCTTAGGTGAAGATAAGGTGGTGTCCTATGGTGTTGATCTGTTGCAACTTAAGAAGGCCTATAAGAGTGGCTCATTGGATCTTAAAATAAAGGCTGATTATTCAAATTCAAAAGAGCTCAAATCACATTTAGCCAGTGGTTCCCTTGTCAAGTCTTTGCTCAGTGTCAGTGTTCGAGGTCGACTTGCGGTTGGAGAAGGTGACAAGGTAGCTATATTTGATGTTGGGCAGTTAATTGGACAAGCCACTGTTGCACCAGTAACAGCTGACAAAACCAATGTCAAGCCTCTGTCTAAGAATATCGTACGCTTTGAAATTGTGCACCTTTCCTTCAACTCATCAGCAGAGAACCATCTTGCTGTGGCAGGATATGAAGATTGTCAGGTTCTTACATTAAATTCCCGTGGAGAAGTAACTGACCGCCTTGCAATTGAACTTGCTCTACAAGGTGCTTATATTAGGTGTGTAGACTGGGTCCCTGGATCACAGGTTCAGTTGCTCGTGGTGACCAACAAGTTTGTCAAAATATATGACCTGTCTCAAGACAACATCAGTCCCCTGCGCTACTTCACACTGGCTGATGAGATGATTGTGGATGCAGCACTTTGTACAGCTTCTCATGGAAGGATGTTTCTTATTGTTCTTTCAGAACGGGGAATTTTGTACAGGCTAGACTTATCTAAAGAAGGCATTATTGGTCCAACACCTTTGATGGAAATTATCCCGATGCCAGGCAAGGAAATTTGTTCGAAGGGTTTATCATTATATTTCTCACCTGCTTACAGATTGCTGTTCCTTTCCCAATATGATGGCAGCACTTTAATTGGCCAGTTAAGTCCTGATGCAGACTCCTTTGTCGAGGTATCCTATGTATATGAGGAAGATCAAGATACTAAGCATCGAGCTGCAGGGCTGCATCATTGGAAAGAATTATTGGCTGGTACTGGGCTATTTTCTTGCATGTCCAGCATCAAATCAAATTCAGCACTTGCTGTCTCCATAGGAGCTCATGACCTGACGGCTCAGAGCATCCGCCATGCACTCGGTTCATCTGCTCCTTTAGTTGGGATGACTGCATACAAACCTTTATCTAAAGATAAGATCCATTGTCTCGTCTTACATGATGATGGTAGTCTTCATATATACTCTTATGCTTCTACTGGAGGTGATGTTAATACTAATGCAGCATCAGAAAAGATTAAGAAATTGGGTGTTGGTATCCTCAACAATAAAGCTTTTTCTGGTGCAAATCCCGAGTTCCCACTTGATTTCTTTGAAAAGACAATCTGCATCACAGCAGATGTGAAATTAGGAGGTGATGCCATCAGAAATGGTGATTCTGAAAGTGCTAAACAGAGTTTGGCTTCAGAGGAGGGTTGTCTAGAAAGCCCCAGCATTTTAGGGTTTAAGGTACTATGCTTTTTCTCTCTTTTTCTTCTGATAATGCGATTAAATTACTCTGCCCTTTTCTGGATGCATATCATATCAATGACTCGACCCTACCAACTGTAGGTAATTTTAGACAAATTTCCTTTGAAGTGGATGTCAGAATGCCCGATATGGCTTATAATAATCTATCATCTGTGCCTGGCTTTATTTTTGGTTTCTGTTCCTTTTTTTCTTATTTTATTCTCTTTTATGAATATTTGTTCTCTGATGGCATTCTGTATTTGATTATTTATATGAGATTTTGAATAAGTGCAATCGGAAAATCATATCACGGATGGATCCCTTACATTGTTGACTGATGTTTTGTTTTGACTGTTTTTAATTTTTCCTGGCATTATCCATAAAGAAATATTATCATTCCTGATATTTATTGAACAGAGAAAGGAATGTTTCTTAATGCAGTGGAGTTCTATAAATTTTATTTTGGCCAAAGTATATTTGTGCAAATTTGAATGGAAAATATTCCAAAAAACAAATTGTCACTTCTGAAAACAGATTTTCCAATTTTTTTTAATTTTCCAAAAAATATCAACATGAAAAACAGATTGTTGCTTCATATCTATACTTGATATAAATATGTAATTTGCATTAATCACAAGCTATTGCACAAGCTCAAAGCATTTTGTTTAGCAATGCAAATCATCTAAAGATGGATTTGGTTCTTGAAAATATTAAATGGGGTGCAGATTTAAAACATATGAATTTTTTACTGTACCGTGCAGTCAATTTCCTTACACCAGCATATTTTAATTATTTTAAGTTGTTTTTGTTTTCTCTGCCTAACATATGACTATCTTATATTTTGTTATATTTTTTTCTCTTTGTGATCAGTTGCTTGGTCTGCTAACTCTCTTCTCCTAATTCTCCTCTCAGATATCAGTTTCGAACTCAAACCCTGACATTGTCATGGTTGGCTTCCGCGTGCATGTGGGGAATACATCACCGAGTCATATTCCCTGTAATATTACCATTTTTCAGAGAGTCATTAAACTAGATGAAGGCATGCGGTCTTGGTATGATGTTCCTTTCACGGTGGCAGAATCACTTCTTGCTGATGAAGAATTTGTAATAGCTGTCGGGCCGTCATTTAGTGGCTCTGCTTTGCCTAGAATTGATGCTCTTGAGGTTTATGGCCGGTCTAAAGATGAATTTGGTTGGAAAGAAAAGATTGATACTGTGTTGGAGATGGAAGCTCGTGTGCTTGGTAACAAATCTGTGCTTGTGGGAAGAGGGAGAAAATTCCAGTCAATGCAATCAGCTTCTATCCAGGAGCAGGTTGTAGCAGATGGTCTTAAGCTTTTGTCAAGGTTTTACTCATTTAGCCAGGTGCAAGATCATTCTAGAATAGAGGATTTGAATCTGGGGCTGAACAAAGTCAAGTGCAAGCAGATATTAGAAGATATATTTCAAAGTGACAGAGAACCTCTGTTGCAGTCGGCAGCTTGCCGTGTTTTGCAGGCTTTGTTCCCAAAGAAGGATATATATTATCAGGTTTACCTTCATCAAAACTTGCATCTCCCTTTCCTTTAATAATTTAAATTGTGTTCTTTCTGTTGAAAAACAATCTTAACTTTTATATCAGGTCAAGGACACTATGCGGCTACATGGGGTGGTGAGTTCTGCATCTATTCTTTCTTCAAGACTTGGGGTTGGTAGTGCTGTAGGAAGCTGGATAGTTGAAGAATTTACTGCTCAAATGCATGCAGTATCTAAGATTGCCCTGCACCGCCGTGCAAATTTAGCAGCCTTTCTAGAGACAAATGGTACGTCCAGTTTTTTTATAAATGACTTTAGTTTCATTGAGAAAATGTCTTTTCATGTCTCAATGCTTTTCTCACAGTGCATCCTAGCATTTGTAGAAGTATATGGGCCTTCCTAATGCCTATATTCCTGGTCAGGTGTTGATAATGATTATGAAGCACTAGGATCTTATATTTTGATGAACGTATCTAATTGATTAACTAATGTGATCCCAGATTTTTTTACAAGATCTGAACAGTTTCATATTTATTATACTGGTCTTTATTTATACGGGTCAATGTTATAGTCCATCATATATTGGCTCATTATTCAACTCCTCTCTTAGGATCCAATGTTGTGGATGGGCTCATGCGAGTTTTGTGGGGGATTTTAGACTTGGAGCAGCCTGACACCCAAACGATGAACAATATAGTAATATCATCTGTTGAACTCATCTACTGCTATGCTGAATGCCTGGCTTTACATGGTAAATGTTGCAGCCAAGGCTCTGTTGCTCCTGCTGTAGTTTTAATGAAGCAACTTTTATTTTCTTCGAACCAGGCCATTCAAACAGCAAGCAGGTTCGTGGTTACTCGTTATAATTTTTATTCATATAGTGGGGTTTTCCTTATGGCATTTGGCTTACTCACATTTATATTTCCAGCTTGGCTATATCTTCAAGGTTACTCCAGGTTCCTTTTCCAAGGCAGACAATGTTAACTGCTGATGATACTGTTGAGAATGCATTTTCCACAACTGCACCTGCTGAAACAGGTGTGACAAGTTCGCAAGTCATGGTAGAAGAAGATTCAGTCACATCATCTGTTCAGTACTGCTGTGATGGTTGCAGCACTGTACCAATATTGAGGCGCAGATGGCACTGCACCATCTGTCCTGATTTTGATCTATGTGAGGCCTGTTATGAAGTATTAAGTGCAGAAGAACTCCCCCCACCCCATACTAAAGATCATCGGATGACTGCAATCCCCATTGAGATGGATTCCTTGGGAGTTCATGGCCATGAAGTTTCCTACACAACAGAAAATACGGGCGAGTCCAATTTGTTGCCTCCTGCAGCCCCTGTGAACCTACAGACTTCTACACCCGCTATTCACATCTTGGAGCCTAGCGAATCTGGAGAATTTTCTTCTTCAGCAGTTGATTCAGTTTCTATATCTGCATCAAAGAGAGAGGTGAATTCATTGCTGCTATATGACTTTCTTGACCAGCTCAAAGGGTGGATGGAGACAACTTCTGGAGTTCAGGCCATTCCAGTCATGCAGCTTTTCTATAGGTTGTCTTCTGCAGTGAATGGACCTTTTATTGGCAGCTCAAGCCCTGAGAGCTTGGACTTGGAGAAATTAATCAACTGGTTCCTCTGTGAAATAAAAATTGATAAGCCCTTTCTGGCCAGCAGACGTACTCCTTCCGGGGAAGTTATAGTCCTTGTGTTTGTGTTTTTCACCTTGATGCTTCGGAACTGGCAACAACCTGGTAGTGATAATTCTGTCCGTAATGCTAGTGGGACTTCTGAGATGCATGATAGGAGTGTGTCTATTTCTGCTTCATCTTCATTGGATGATCATGAGAAGAATGACTTTGCATCGCAGTTGTTCCATGCTTGCAATGCTTTGCGGCAACAACCTTTTGTGAATTATCTAATGGATATCCTGCAGCAGCTAATGCATGTTTTCAAGTCTTCAGTGCATTTTGAAAATTCACATAGTACAAGTCCTGGTCCTGGTTGTGGGGCTCTTCTTTCAGTTCGAAGAGACTTGCCAGCTGGAAGTTTCTCTCCCTTTTTCTCAGATGCATATGTGAAGTCCCGTCATGCAGATGTTTTTGTGGACTATCATAGGTTGCTATTGGAAAATACTTTCAGACTGTTGTATGCGCTGGTTCGTCCTGAAAAGCAGGACAAGACTGGAGAGGAGGTGTACAGGAACACTGGCAGTAAAGACTTGAAGCTGGATGGGTACCAGGATGTTCTATGCAGTTACATCAATAACCCTCAGACTTCATTTGTCAGGAGATATGCAAGGAGACTTTTCCTTCATCTATGTGGAAGCAAGACTCATTACTACAGTGTTCGGGATGCTTGGCAGTTCTCCACTGAAGTCAAGAAATTTTACAAACATGTGAAAAAGTCTGGTGGCTTTCATAATCCTGCCTCATATGAGAGAAGTGTGAAAATAGTCAAATGCTTGTCAACTATGGCCGAAGTGGCTTTTTCACGGCCGCGTAATTGGCAAAAGTATTGCTTAAGACATGGAGAAGTTCTGTCCTTTCTACTGGATGGAACATTCTATTTTGGTGAAGAATCAGTAATTCAGATTTTGAAACTTCTTAGTCTGGCTTTCTACTTTGGAAAGGATACCTTCCAGCCCTTTCAAAAAGTTGAAGCTGGAGAGACAAGCTCCAACACCTCTAAATCAAGTGCACAATTTGTGGATGCAAAAAAGAAAATGAAAGATGAAGATGGAAATGATTCTGGTTCGGATAAGTCTTATATGGATATGGAAGCAGCAGTTGACATATTCAATGATAAAGGTGGTGAGGTTCTGAAACAGTTTATTGATTGCTTCTTGTTGGAGTGGAATTCAAGCTCCATACGTTCTGAGGCTAGATATGTTCTTCATGGAATCTGGCATCATGGAAAACAGTCTATGAAGGAGACCTTGTTAACATCACTGCTGCAGAAAGTAAAGTATCTGCCCATGTATGGTCAAAATATTGTTGAATATACTGAACTTGTAACATGGCTATTGGGAGGAAAGGCTGCAGATTCTATTTCAAAGCCACAGAGTCCAGAAATTGTTGATCGATGCTTGAGTACTGATATCATTAAATGCATCTTTGAAGCACTCCATTCCCAGAATGAGCTGCTGGCAAATCATCCAAATTCACGGTTGTATAGCACTTTGAGTGGTCTTGTGGAATTTGATGGATACTATCTAGAGAGTGAGCCTTGTGTTGCCTGCAGTTCTCCAGAGGTACCTTATGGCAGGATGAAGCTGGAAAGTTTGAAGTCTGAGACAAAGTTCACTGACAAGCGCATCATTGTGAAGTGTACTGGGAGCTATACCATCCAGACAGTCACTATGAATGTCCATGATGCCCGAAAGTCGAAATCTGTGAAGGTTCTGAACCTTTACTATAATAATAGACCTGTGGCGGATTTGTCAGAGTTGAAAAATAACTGGACTTTATGGAAGCGTGCAAAGAGCTGCCATCTTGCTTTCAATCAGACTGAACTCAAAGTTGAATTTCCAATTCCAATCACTGCCTGTAATTTCATGATTGAGTTGGATTCATTCTATGAAAATCTTCAAGCTCTGTCCCTTGAACCATTACAGTGCCCCCGATGCAGTAGACCCGTAACAGATAAGCATGGGATTTGCAGCAATTGTCATGAAAATGCGTACCAGTGCAGACAATGCCGCAATATTAATTATGAGAATTTGGATTCTTTCCTCTGCAATGAATGTGGATATAGCAAATATGGCAGATTTGAATTTAACTTCATGGCCAAACCGAGTTTTACCTTTGATGATATGGAGAATGATGACGACATGAAGAGAGGGTTGGCAGCTATTGAGTCTGAGTCAGAGAATGCACACAGGAGATATCAGCAACTTTTGGGATTCAAGAAGCCACTTATGAAGATTGTGTCCAGCATTGGGGAGAATGAGATGGACTCACAGCAGAAGGACTCTGTACAGCAAATGATGGTCTCCTTACCAGGACCTTCATGCAAGATAAACCGTAAAATTGCCCTTCTTGGTGTCTTATATGGTGAGAAGTGTAAAGCTGCTTTTGATTCTGTCAGCAAGAGCGTTCAGACACTTCAAGGGCTGCGTCGAGTCCTAATGAACTACTTGCATCAGAGAAATTCTGATGGTGGACAGCATGCATCTAGATTTATAGTTTCTAGGTCACCCAACAATTGCTATGGTTGTGCAGCTACTTTTGTTACCCAGTGTCTTGACTTGCTGCTTGTGCTTTCAAAACACCCTGCTGCCAAAAAACAGCTTGTATGTGCTGGCATCTTATCTGAACTATTTCAGAATAACATTCATCAAGGTCCAAAAAATGCCCGCGTCCAAGCGAGGGCTGTACTGTGTGCCTTGTCTGAGGGTGATGGGAATGCTGTGACAGAACTCAACCATTTGATACAGAAGAAAGTCATGTATTGCCTTGAGCATCACCGCTCCATGGATATAGCCCTTGCTACACGTGAAGAGTTGTTGTTGCTCTCTGAAATTTGTTCTCTAACAGATGAATTGTGGGAATCAAGATTGCGCATTGCTTTTCAGCTCTTATTTTCTTCCATCAAGCTGGGGGCTAAGCATCCCGCAATCTCTGAGCATGTAATTCTTCCTTGCCTTAAGATTATTTCCCAGGCATGTACTCCTCCAAAACCTGATGCCGTTGATAAAGAACCAGGAAAGTCTGCAGCTCTGAGGGAAGACAAGAAATTGACTGTGTCCAGTTCATCTGGTTCAACTGCTAGCAGTGGTAAGGCTGTTGGGGAAATCATCGAAAAGAATTGGGATACATCTAATAAGGTGCAAGATATTCCATTGGTGAGCTACTCAGAGTGGGAAAAGGGAGCATCTTATCTGGACTTTGTGAGGAGACAATATCAAGTGTCTCAAGGAGTCAAGGTAGCAGGGCAGAGATCTCGACCCCAAAGACAAGATTATCTTGCCCTAAAGTATGTGCTTAGGTGGAAACGGCGAGTCCATGGGACATCAAAGGGGGAGTTGCCTTCCTTTGAGTTAGGCACTTGGGTTAAGGAACTTGTACTTAGTGCTTGTTCTCAATCTATCAGATCAGAGATGTGCATGCTGATTAGCTTGTTATCTGCCCAAAGTTCATCAAGATGTTTCCGATTGTTGAATTTACTGATGGGCTTGTTACCAGCAACACTCTCTGCTGGTGAAAGTGCTGCTGAATATTTTGAGTTGCTCTTTAGGATGATTGAATCAGAAGATGCTCGTCTCTTCTTGACTGCACGGGGATGTCTGACAACAATCTGTAAGCTTATGGCTCAAGAAGTAGGCAATGTTGAATCTTTGGAGAGGAGTCTGCACATTGATATTTCACAGGGATTTATTCTTCACAAGCTCGTGGAGTTGCTGGGCAAATTTTTAGAGGTCTCTAACATTAGATTGAGGTACATTAATTTCTTTTCTTTCTTCATTAATAGATTGTGTTCAGATTTTTCTGTTAGTTTTGGCTGAGACATATACTTTTGAATTGGGTTGAAGGTTTATGCAGGGTAATCTATTTCCTGAGCTGCTTGAGGCATTGATTGTGATCAGTGGCCTGATAGTGCAGAAAACAAAGCTAATAAGTGACTGCAATCGGCTGCTAAAGGAGCTTTTGGACAGCCTTTTGCTTGAAAATAGTGAAAACAAAAGACAATTCATTCATGCTTGCATAAATGGGCTGCAGATCCATGGAGAGGAGAGGAAGGGTCGGACTTGTCTGGTATGGACTGTTATGCTATCATATATAATCCCATTTGTACTTGTTACTATATGCCTTTGGCTATGTAATGCATTCCTTACTCTGATGGTTTGTTCAACTTCATATGCAGTTCATACTGGAGCAGCTTTGCAATTTGATCTGTCCATCGAAACCTGAAGCTGTTTATTTACTGGTCTTAAATAAAGCACATACACAGGAAGAGTTTATTCGAGGATCGATGACAAAGAATCCATATTCAAGTTCCGAGATTGGTCCTTTGATGCGTGACGTTAAAAATAAGATTTGTCATGAGTTAGATCTTATAGGCCTTCTTGAAGATGACTACAGCATGGAGTTGCTTGTGGCTGGAAATATAATCTCTCTTGATTTGAGCATTGCTCAAGTTTATGAGCAAGTTTGGAAAAAATCAAGCAGCCAATCCTCAAATGCTCTCTCGACAAGCACCTTGTTATCTTCTAGTCCTGCAACTGGCCAAGAATGTCCACCTATGACAGTAACATACCGGCTTCAGGTTTGTTTCTATTTTTTTAAAGAGAAGATTTGGATTTAATTGACTCCGTCTTTCCAATTTAATCAGTTTGTGAGGTTCTCTTTCAGAGAACTTCTGTAATTCAATTTATGCAATAAATATGCATTTTTTCCTTCCTCCTTATAGTATATGCTCTTAATTAAGAATGTGATTGGCAGGGACTAGATGGAGAAGCAACAGAACCAATGATTAAAGAACTAGAGGAAGATAGGGAGGAGTCCCAAGATCCAGAAGTAGAATTTTCAATAGCAGGTGCAGTACAGGAGTATGGAGGGCTTGAAATTATACTGAAGATGATTGAGGTACTAGTATTAGTTCCCTTTAAATAACCATGATATTTTGCTCTTCTAGATGTATTTTCTGTACCTATTGATCTTTCTGTTGGTTGATTTTACTAATTAGGGCTTGTTACTCTTAATATTCAGCGCCTTCGAGATGATTTCAAGACTAACCAAGAGCAGTTGGTTGCGGTCCTCAATCTCCTCATGTATTGTTGCAAGATACGAGAAAATCGACGAGCTCTTTTGAGGTTAGGAGCTCTTGGACTACTACTTGAAACAGCTAGGCGTGCTTTCTCTGTTGAAGCCATGGAGTCAGCTGAAGGTATTCTTTTAATTGTTGAGAGTTTGACACTGGAAGCAAATGAAAGTGATGACATCAGCATAACAGGAGGCGTCCTCACTGTGAATAATGAAGCAGCCGGTACTGGTGAACAAGCTAAAAAGATAGTTTTGATGTTCCTGGAAAGGTTATGTCATCCTCTGGGGAAGAAATCTAATAAGCAACAGAGGAATGCTGAGATGGTTGCAAGAATCTTGCCATACTTGACTTATGGTGAATCTGCTGCAATGGAAGCCCTTGTGCAACACTTCAATCCCTACTTGCAGAACTGGTGTGAGTATGATCGGCTGCAGAGGTTGCATGAAGAAAATCCAAAGGATGAGAATACTGCACAAGGAGCCTCTAAGCAGAGGCTAACTGTGGAAAATTTTGTCCGAGTTTCAGAATCCCTCCGGACTAGTTCCTGTGGTGAAAGACTGAAGGACATAATACTCGAGAAGGGCATTACTAGTGTTGCAGTTAGATACTTGAGGGAGAGTTTTGCAGTTGCAGGACAAGCTGGTTTCAAGTCTAGCTCCGAATGGGTATCAGCTTTGAAGTTACCTTCTGTCCCACTCATCCTGTCCATGCTAAGAGGATTGTCAATGGGCCATTTGCCCACGCAGAAATGTATTGATGAAGGAGGAATCTTGTCCCTCCTCCATGCTCTGGAAGGCGTTCCTGGAGAGAATGAAATCGGAGCAAGGGCTGAAAATTTGTTGGACACACTTGCAAATAAAGAGGGTAATGGAGATGGATACCTGGAAGAGAAAGTTCTGTCACTGCGGCATGCTACAAGGGATGAAATGAGACGCTTGGCTTTGAGAAAGAGAGAACAACTGCTTCAGGTAGTAATTTCTTTCCAATTTCTTTGGTGATCCTTCTCTAATTGTCAATTTTAAATATTTTTAATGGGGTTAAGATCAAAGGATGTACACGAAATAATATCAGATATTGCAGTTCAAGTTTTTTTGTGACTTACAGTAAACACCCTAACTGCCTCAATGATATTTCCTTTGCTAAAAAATGCCAGGGTCTTGGCATGAGACAACAGCTTGGCTCAGATGGAGGGGAACGGATATTCGTGGCATGCCCAGTTCTTGAAGGCCTAGATGACGTTGAAGAGGAGGATGGGCTGGCCTGCATGGTGTGCCGAGAAGGGTATGGTTTGAGACCAAATGACCTCTTAGGTGTCTACACCTACAGCAGGAGGGTTAATCTTGGAGTCGGTACCTCTGGAAGCTCTCGTGGTGAGTGCGTTTACACCACTGTTAGTTCCTTCAATGTCATTCACTTCCAGTGCCATCTCGAGGCCAAACGTGCTGATGCTGCCCTCAAGAATCCCAAGAAAGAGTGGGAAGGCGCCACCCTCAGAAACAACGAGTCCCTTTGCAATTCCCTGTTCCCCCTGAGAGGTCCCTCTGCTCCCCTAACGCAATATGTCAGATATGTTGACCAATACTGGGATAACCTCAACACTCTGGGACGTGCTGATGGGAATAGACTCCGTCTACTGACCTATGACATCGTCCTGGTACTATTTTAATGCACTTTCTCCTCTATCTTCCATTGCATTCACCCCTTCTAATGCCATCTTATGAAATCGTCTGCTTGCTTGTCATAGATGTTGGCCCGTTTTGCTACTGGGGCATCTTTCAGTGCTGAAAGCAGAGGTGGTGGAAGGGAAAGCAACTCCAAATTTCTGCCGTTCATGGTCCAAATGGCCCGCCACCTTCTCGACCAAGGTAGCCCTTCCCAACGCCGAGCAATGGCTAAAGCAGTAGGCACATATTTATCTTCCACGTCAGAGACCCAACCTGGGACTCCAACAGGCACACAATCTTCAGGCGGGACAGAAGAGACTGTCCAATTCATGATGGTGAACTCGCTCCTGTCAGAATCCTATGAATCATGGGTGGAGCACCGCCGCCCTTTCTTGCAGCGCGGAATCTATCACGCATACATGCAGCATACTCATGGGAGGCCATCTCGTGGGGTTGGTACTGTCACGGGCACACCCACCAGAAACTCAAGTGCAGAACCCGAAGGAGCCGATGAACTTCTATCTATCATACGACCAATGCTGGTCTACACGGGTTTGATCGAGCAGCTGCAATGCCATCTCAAGAAATCAACAGGAGCAGCAGCGGCGGGCTTAAAGGCAGCAAGGATGACTTCTGCTTCCTCAGAAGCTGGAGTAGAAGAAAGCATGGAGGGCTGGGAAACAGTGATGAAGGAGAGACTGTTTAGCATGAAGGAGATGATGGGGTTCTCCAAGGAGCTGCTCTCTTGGCTCGACGACATGAGCTCGATCACTGATCTGCAAGAGGCCTTTGACGTGATTGGTGCTCTTGCTGATGTGTTGTCTGGTGGATTCTCACGGTGCGAGGACTTTGTGAAGGCCGCCATCAGTGCTGGTAGGAGCTGATTACTTGTTCCTTGACACCGTTGGCATGCCTTTCTAGGTTTTGCTTGTATCAAAATCTTGGTTTTGCTTTGTATTTGTATATTAATCGAACTACTGGGGAGTGCCATGACGTCAGTCACCCTCGCCCCCAAAACTTTTTATCAGGATTATTAAATGCCGAACTCCCAGATTCCTTACACGCATCCAATATTTTTATCTCTCTCCATAGGGGATGAAGTTAATGTATTGTTGCTACCTAGATCGGATTGGACGGATGTGGTCCTAGTTCGAGTCCCGGTTGACTCATGAACTGTCTAACCTAAATTCGGATATTTTTTTAATTTGTATTTATTTTTTATTATCCAAAATATGAAATCATAACTTTCATAAATTTTTTTATATGGTAAGGCCCTACGAAAAAACAGCCTTTTAACACCTATGTTATATCAAATTATGAACCTGTCTGTATATCCATGAATGTTGTGTTTTCTATGTGGGGACTTGATCCGTTCATTTGGGACGTGTACGAGTCCGAAAACGTTCTAATCTGTGTGTTGATTCCCTGAGGTCTCATCTTCTTGTTGGTCAATCAAACCCTAAATAGAGTAGACATTTAACTCCTATATATAAGATAAGTGACCAAGACAAAAGGAGAATGCACAATTGATTAATGACTATCGATCATATAGGTTAAGAGACTTCACTTGTATATTGGAGATAAGGGAGAGGGCAAAACTGTGGAGCCTAAACCTATATGCACTTTTTACCATAGCATCTAATCAGTAGTAATCAAAGTTGAAGAGAGGATATCAATTAAGCATTTCAGTTGAAGGGCTCTCTGTTGTTTATTGGGGGCTTACGTTTAGCCTTGGGGGGTCCTTTGCTGTAGTCTCTATGAAGTAGATTCAGAATCTCTTCCTCTCCAGCTTGGAGTTGATCTTGAAGCTTTTTCTCTTCCTCTGAATGAGGAGAAGAAAAAAGCTGTCCATCACCAATGGCGGTTGTGGGTGTTCTGGTCCTAGGAGGACCGATCCGCTTCAGTGATTCTGCTTGTCTCCTAGGGTTCCCCAATATTCTTGCATATTCCAATGCTTTGTGCTGCACAGTACTATACATTATCATTACTCCTGCAAATCCATTTCATTATGAATACCTGGGCATGGAAATTAAGAACATTTGCACTGTACCTCGTCCTTGATCGATTTCATGATATCCGCTTGTTTTCCTATGCAATAAGGAAAACTAGAGTAAGGGGTAGTTGGAGGGTAGCAAGAGATTAAATTATTAAACTGTTAGGCTACTTCATTTTTCTGTTGATAAGATTTAGGGTTTTCATTGCACCTGAAAGCAGTGAACTCCCTTCATTGAGTTGGGCTATATCTATGACCATTGTCTTCCTTCCAATGCATCCCATTCTTCTTATACCAGCAGCAGCAGCAAGATCTGCTCTGGCCATATCCTGATCATCATCGATCACTCAGATCCATTATTATGAATCAGTCCATTATATATTATGAAGAAATCAAGAGTATATCTACCTCACGAATGACCGCGGGCAGTTCAACTTCTGCCTTTGAAGCCCCTCCTGTTCTCCAATCAAACACCATCTTAAAAAGGCTCTATGATCATCTTCATTGTCAGGTTATTTGCACTTAAAAATACTCATGGCTAATCCTTTAGCTATCTAATTATTTAGCTAGGATTAAGAACCCAAACATTTCCAGGAAAATGGTGGGGGTGATGAACAACACGACACTGAAAAATGAGTGCTACATATATGAATGTTATGTTCAACTTGAACATCACAAGCCCTTGTACGTGCAGATTAGGTAGCTAGCAAAGGATAATTAATCTTACCTTGTCGACGAGCTCCAACTAGTGGATCCTTTATGCAGCCCATGAAAAGGAGAAGCGCTAGGAGCATCCCCCAGAACCTCATTTTCTTCATCATATGTATCAGTACCGAGCCAGTGATCATTTCATCACTTCCACAAGTGTAGTAGTAACTCAACTTCAGAAAGAGGGGAAACTGATTGAAGATCATGTTGTGGGTTTTATAGGGAGGAAGTGGAATGAGTTCAAATCCATTAAGACTAGCAGGAGTCAAAAAGCAAGAAGAACTTAACCCTAATTTCAAAAAAATATTATTATTTCTGAATATTTGCAGAAGCTTTGAGGCACTCAAAATTGCCAGACCCGCTTAATAAAATATATGATCTGAAGAGAGAAATTAAGGGGCGAAAACATTTGGATTTTTGCCTGCAAGGTCCTTTTATTTTTTTATACCTATCCTTAAGATTTTCAATTTGCTATATGTGTATGTACACATTACACAATTGAAACTCAATACTACATAACCCATTCATAACCTATGAAAAGATCAGTAATATACTTTGTCGACAATATAATTCTAAATTTTATAAAATATAAAATTGTTATATAGTTAAAATATTAAAATAATTTTACTATTTATAATATTTAAGTATAAATTAGTAAAAACTTCTTAAATAGTATAAAATTATTGGGCTACCACTAGTAATGGATTTGATACTGAAAATTCGACTTATTTGATATTGAAAATCGACTCATGTTATGCATAAATATGTAAGAAATATACACAATTCGATATTATTGTTTCTCTCGTTTTAAATAAAAAAATAATATAAAATAAAATAAAAATTATAAGTATAAAAAAATTATAATAATTATAGTACTTATAAATAATTATTTTTAAGTTAAAAATAAACACAATTACTTATGGGTATATATAAAATTGTGAAGATAAGATATTATAGGTGCATAACTACAATACTAGTCAAAGCAGGAAGAAAAGCTCAAATTGATCCGTCAGAGATCCTGTAAGCCTAACAGTGTATATAATATGCAAGTTGTGACAGTAAAATTGAAGATTAATATGGTCTCGTGAGAGAGGATTTGTAGGCCTTGGATACCATTAATGATCTTCATTAAAATAAAGAATATGTTATTTAGGATGATAGGTTTGAAAAACATGCTCAACTGCCTTCAAACAAAGAATATCTACTACCGGCTAGTACGACGATTTGACGCCTCATGATTTATATAACAGAAAAAAAAGGAGGATATCAACAGTCTCTAATGAGTGACAGTAGAATCTCTCTATGCAGAATTGGAATTAATAGTAAAATAGAGGCCAAAGTTATAATATATGTCCACTCCTTGACTGGCTAGCTGTTAGACCGCTTGGGAGTCGTGGGGAGATATCTTTCTGCATGTATGTATAGCTACCCCACACTGAGAGATCACATATCAAATACACTTATTCTCATGCGTTGAAAAACTAACAAACACTATAGGAGGCTGTGAGCTCCTTTATTGATCTTAGAAAGCATTTAAAGGATATGCCATTTCCTATCTTTTTTCTCTTTGCTGCCCAAAAGATTGCTGAAATAAGTGGGTGTTAGATTTCAACTAAATATTTAGGGTATATCCTTCTGTTTGTAGTGTAATATCAAAAGAATAAATGAAAATACTAGTAGATAAATTGAAGAACATTATATTCAAATTCTCTTAATAAAGAATGAACCAACCTTATTGAAATTTGTGTTAGCTAACACTAAAATATACATGAATACCATCATTGTTTTGTTTTGGGGAATATCATTGTTTTGTTTTGGGGAATACATGTTTCGTATGGGAAAAAAATGAAGAATAAATTAATGAAGGGTAGGTTATAATTTTAAGAATACTAGAGGGTAGCTCCAAGTTGAGGCCAGTGGGTTGGCTGGCTCAATATTTATTATTAGTCAAATATGGCACTTACCATCTTTACCAATAAAAAGAGTATGCTAAACAATAAAAAATAATCCACCGAAATCTAGAGCTCTAATTCATAAATATCAACAATATCAATAGAAAAAGAAAAGAGGGTTAGTTTTCATATATGGGGGACTAAGGAAAAGTAAAGAAAACAAGTATGTCTTATATTGTAAGTTTACATCATAATAAAAAAATCTGCTCTGGTTGAAAAGTTAATTTGTTAATAATGTTATCCCACGTTAATAAAAAAATAAAAAGATTATAAATTTATAAGAATATTATGTATTATTACTCATGGATTAAATTGTTAAATAAAGTAAGTACAATTATGAATTTACAACAATTTCTAATGCAATTCATTCATTATTGGTAGTGGGCATTATATTCTACTTCCATTACAAGCTAGTTTAGGTTTATACCCTTCATCATACTAGCCTCAACACGCTAAAAAACTAAATATCCACTAACAATTACCTACTATTTTGTGTACAACATTTATAACTTGGCACTTTCAAGCACTTTTAATTCTATAATTGTGAATAACACTCTATTTTAACAAGTACTCTCAATACTCTAATGGTGAATCAAACTCTATCGTAAAACTCACTCTCAATTTTATAATTGTAAATGTTATAATTCTGGATTTCACTCTATTTGAATATCACAAAAACATAAAATTTAAAATATAATATATATACATATATATAATAAACATAAATCCAGAATCAAACTAAAAATTTCAAGAAAATAAATAACTATATAAATTTTCTCATATTATATAAATTTTTATTAAAATATAAATATAAATATATTTGAAATGTTTTACAACCAATGATCATTTTAAATATATTATGATTTATTAGTTTATTTTTAGTCAAGTTATTCGAGTTTCTTATATAAACATTCAATCAAAATACTTTCACAATTCTTGTACTCATAAAATATATTTAAAACAAATTATAAATATATTCAAGAAACGTTAGTAAGGTTATAAAAATCACGATAACTATTTAAATACGCTTTCTAATCCAACAAAATCGTGACCATAATCATCATCCCACGTAAGGCCAATTTAAGAAAAAAATGGGTCTTGAGGTCTTATGGTAATAAGCTTACATATTAGGTTGTAAGTAGAAGTAAAAAAATGAAATCTCATTGGGCCACCTATGAACTTGTTGAATTAGAGCTTTAAACAAACGAGGCTGATTGCCAAATCCTCGTGGAAATTTGATCCGAGATATGAACTCCATCGTAAATAACACCGAAAGCCATTACCTTCCTTTCTAAATAGTCAATAACCTTCTTAAATGGGTATATCATAACCAGCATTGCCTGTTCCTTGCTCCCATTACCTTTGGTTAATTTCTGAAATTAAAAGCCAAACAAATTAAATCTAATTAATGTGAGTATTTAGCTTACAACAAGACCATCACTAAATCAAGTTCCTATCAGATTAGTTAATTAATTTGATCAATGAACTAGATGGATAGTAACAAATAATTGAGAGATTTTTAAGATAGAACATTATGATTATTGGAAAATATTCTAGGAAAACTTAGTGTTATAAATGAATTAAAGTTTCCATTAGACATATCCTTATTATTAAATTACATGAAATACAAGATATCAATTATGGGATAGACCTAATAACTTTAAATTAATTCCACCTGCAATTAAATTTGAAACTACAAACCAATTCAATTTAATAGTTATTGAGAATAACAATGGAATATAACATTAGAAATGGTCACATTTATTAGAATGAAGGGAGAAGAATATGTAATTAGCTTGATGTCATATATAAGGAATGCAAAAAGAAATTCCTTTACCCAACTTTCCTTTTGTATTGATTACAAAATTTAATCTCTATCAAGAAAGAATAATATAAATTACAGTTCCAATATCATAAGAATCTGAGTGACAATTGAAATTATATGGACCAATTCTAGGACTACATTATCCTAGCTAAGAGAATAACCCATGGTATTTTTTCCCTAGGTCCAAAGATCACCAATTTTAGGAATATATGATACTAGGAAAAGGAAGAAAGAAAAGCGGAGATATAATCTAGAGCTGATGACAGACACTAGCATCATTAGTGCCTTACAGGATTCCCCGTAAAGGAATGAGGAGGAGGAGGGAGAGTGCTTATTCTAATCATGCACGCCGATGCTATCCTTGAATGCCAACCACAATTGACCATTCTTGAAGGCTCCAGGACTTCATAAGATGCAATTGAAGGCCTCAAAACCCCCATAACCTCAAGAAACTCTAAATGAGGAAGATGCAGTGAGATGGAAATTTTCTAGAATTGTTCTGAATCGATTTCAGGAAAATAATGAACTATCTTTGCCGAAGGAATGTATTACCAATCTAAGGTTAGGATACCTTCATACCTAGGTGTCAGTACCGAAAGCAAAGTCCGAGGGAAACTCCCTTCTATAGGAAAACCTCCATCAGTAAATTCTTCAGGCAACAAAGAAAGGAGGTTAGGTACATTGGATATTGGAACTTGAGCATGTAGCAACCTAAGAGAGATGATTGTGTTGGGTTAGGTTGAATTTGAACCTAGAAATCTCTTGAGTAGAAAAGATCTATTGAGCTGAGAACGGAAACTTGAGATCTCTTGGGTCTAGTGGAGAGTGTGAGGAGGGATCAAGTTTTATCTTATGAACTACCTTGAAATCGAACTCCTATAAGTGGCTCATGAGTAGGGATGCTCGATAAATAATATGTAACAAGAATAAAAATGTAACTTATATGTATTGTCCATGGAAGAGACACCTATATATTGTCCATTTATTAGTAACTTATAAGTGTCTAAAAAAATACAAGTCATAACCCAATTTATAAAAAGAAGATCAAATCCCATGATAGTTAAGAAGTTCTAAACAAAATCTCATTTTACTATGATATATGCTTTTATCATATCAATTTTGATCTCATGCCTCTCTCTTTTTTTTTTTATCATTTTAATTTTTAAGAAATGGAAGCATTTATGGGCACTAGGACTTTGGCTATGAACTTATATAGAAAATTACACAAGGAAATTGGTCAAAAGTGGGAGAGCTCCTCTAGTGCGGTATGTTTTGGGGGTGAAGATGATGTCTGCTTCATTGAGGTCACAAAGAAATTAGAAATAGTAAGGATAATGTTATTTTCAACTAGGTCATAATAGGAATGAATGAAGGTCCCATTTAAACCGTTCGGATCTATTATTCTCTTTGCGCCTAACTGAAATGTTAAATTTTCAATTTCTGGTTCGGTTATTATCTATATAAGCCTTATGTTCATATTAAGACTAATGACCCTTATATCTCCAACACCTTCATATATGACATTGGGTATTTTTCCTCCATACTCGGACAGACCACGAGTCGGATTTCCAGTCTCGAGTTAGGTACTAGTGTAAACCCATTGACTTTGATACCATGTGAGAAGCCCACTAACTCTGATACATCTTCTCTCTTAGTTGAATCGTTCTTGGCAAGAAGATGAGATGTTTTGTAGTAAAGAGCGAGTCAAAGATGGATTTATGTATCTTTTAGGGGACCTCATTGTTCTCAAGTTATAAACTAATAACATTAAAATCCCCCACTATCAACCATGACCCCTTAACATAAGATGCTAGCTCTCTCAAGGTTTTCTATTGTTTGTTCCTTTCCCAAAACTCGTAGTGATGATAGATCCATGTAATTTCTGCTCACATATCAAGCTCGGGAAAATAAACTTTTGTATGAATCATATAAAAACATAAGATACCACATACACTAAATCACCTTGCCACCAAAGTGATAGCCCCTACTCAGAGACCATTCGGAGGCACATTTATTCCATTTGTATACCATATTTGCTTTCAAACTTTATTTATGAGAGTATCTTGATTTTTAGTCTCCATAAGGAAGATGACATCTAGTTTTTGCTTCCTAACAAGGTCCTTAAAAGCACAAATTGTCAGAGTGGACCCAAGATCGTGTGTGTTATGGGCCAACCTTGATCAATCTCCTCCAACATGATCGACTGCAACTCATCCCAAAGGAGAATCTCAGTCTCCTTGCATGAGAAAACAACCCTTTTCCTAGGCTTTATCTTAGTTTGTATACCCCACACTTTTGAGTTAAGGAAAACTGGAAAAAGAACCGGTTAAACCGAGTAAGAAAACTGAGCCAGTTTACAAACCCGATCATTTGGGAACAAGCAATTTGGAAATTTACAACTTCCGGGTGATCCAAAGGGTTCATTAAACCTTGGAATAGAAACTTAAGGCAAATTCGAAGAGAAAAACCAAATTGGTTCAGGTGAATGAGATCCCATAAGAACTTTGAAGTTAAGTGTGCTTACCTAAGAATAGTGTGAGGATGGGTGATCTCTTGGGAAGTATGATTTTTTTTTTGTAATAGCCATACATTAATATATATTTAATTATTATAATTAATACCAATAATTTAATACCAAAATTAAATTATTGGAATTAATACTAATAATTTATGGCAATATTAATACTAGTAATAAATCTCTCCCATTTAATACACTATTTATATAGGTCATTCCCATTCATTCTCCACACATCTAAACACTTCTCTCTCTCTACTGCTGCATTTCCCTTCGACTTGAACATTTTTCTTAACCTCGGAAGGAGAGGTCGAACTCTTTAGAACCGGGGAGAAGACAACTATCTAATAGCAAACTCCAATCAATCCGAGAATCGTTGGAGAAGCGCCAGCATGATGGAATAATGAAGCAACTCCGGTGGACCGAAACTGCCTTATTTAGACCAAGCTAAAATCGACCATTTTGAGCCCTCCTTAGACCAAACCAAGCCCTCCCAACACTTCTTCAGCCCTCCCACGGTCGAATTAGGACTGAAAGGTAAGCCAATCAGGGAATTAAGAAACCTAGGAAGACTCTTACCATGACCCTTTAGCAAAGGAGATTCAGTAAGAAAATTGTCAAAGTGATTAGACTCAAGAACGGTAGATCACCAAACCAATAGAAACCCTGGAAATGCCCTACTCGAAGGAAAGAAGGGACCACAACAATCCATGTAAGGGAATAACCTATTACAAGTATGAACGATGGAGACATTACCTGAAGAAGTGCCCAACCCTACTAAGGACAAGTACCAAGATAAACTATTATAGGTGTAAGGAAAGAAAGGGTGTTTCACACCTTAAAAATTCAGGGCAATAACTCCTCAAATGCCACGAAGGACTGGAGACCAAAACCATGGAGTTGGCTAAGTAAGCAGTTCACCAAGAGGTCAATAAATGACGAGGTGAATGCAAAATTTAAATTTCTTCTTAAAAAGGTCAAACCGAGAAAGATACCTCAAGAGTAGGGATAAGGTACATGGGAAGTATATCCAAAACCCTCTCATAAGGGGCAAACATGGAGAAATGTCCACTGGAAACTGTAGGGAACGACAATAGTGAGAGAGAAGAAGAGAAGGAATACGCTGTGAAAGGGAACTCTGGAGGAATGCATACAACCAAGTACCTTGAAGTAATCATTGGTTGACGGATGGAAATAACGTGGAGTACAAGGAACCAACCCTTCATTATAAACTACTTGAAGGGAGGATGTATCAGAGGCCAAGACTGACTTGCTTTGGAAAAGTGATAGAAATTTTGGTACAACTTCCTTTGGAAAATATAGAGAAGTCCAAATTCGGAACAACATAACAGAAGTAAGCAAACCATGACAACGAGATGGTCAAAGAGAATGAACGACACCCTAAGGAGAACCGAGAAGTAGTAAGGAATATACCCTAAAAAGGGCATTGGAAGGATCAATAAGGACAAGGAGATTAGAGAGACAACTACCTCAAGAAAACTAAACAAGGTGAAAAGTAGGGGCGAGACAAGTAATGAACTACTCTCATGAGGGTCATAGAGTAAACTCCAACAAAGAAGGAAGAAGTGGAAAGGCCAACTAGTGGAGAAAAGAAGGATGAAAGAAATCCTTAAAAGAACTAATGACCAAATTAATGACAGAATTCAAGCTAAGAAGGGAGTAGGTAAGCCTTTCACATGATGGTCAGGATATCTTGAAACAAGGAAATTTTAAACTCTCCCTAAAAGAAATGGATGTGTATTGTGGTACAAGTAAGGATGAGGATAGGGAACCAAAGATATACCTGCAGAATTTCAAAAGAAAGGATAAACAGAAGAGGATGACAATCAAAGGATGCCATGTAAAGGCAGATATTCCACAGAACCAGGAAAAAGGGGATAGTCCTACCGAGGAAGAAAATCTTGGAAAGACATATTCATCCCAACTAAGAGATAATGGAACCAAGAGAAAGGGACAAAGAGATAAACTTGCAAATGAAGCACAAGTCAATGTGAAGGAACCAAGAAAGGATGCTTGAGTGATCCAAGGAAATAGTTTAAAAGGAAGAACGAAGGAAAATCCTTAAAAAGAAATTAATGGCCAGAACCGGGACTATAAAGTCTTGAGATGGTTAAATGAACCTCTCGAATGGTAATTAAGGGATTTTGAAACTAGGTGGATGTGAGTTTTAGACATGTGCTGAGATACGAGTGAGAATGAGAATGAAGTACGAAAAATGTATCCATAGAATCTCAAGAGTGAAGGTAAGCATACAAGAATAACATCAAGGGGCATCATTTAAAGCTAGGTGTCTTCAAGGATGTATGAAAAAGAAATTACGGGAGAAAAGTGTAAGAATCCTCCCAAATAAGGAAATCCTAAGAAAGGATACATGACATAATAAAGAATAAATGGAACCTAGTGGCAAGAAGTGAGGAGACAAATCCACAAATAAAATGCATGCTAAGGTGAAAGAAACCCAAGGAAACATATTAAAAGATGTTGTGGTAAGTAAGAATGAGTGGACTATCCATAATAAGGTAAGGAAGGAAAGAACATCTAAGAAACGTTGGGAAAGTGAGCCCTCCAAATAAGATGTGGTTATGGAGGAATAACCACGATTGATAAGACAGGCTGTAGTCCACACACGTAAAATAAAGCCTAAAGATTGGATGACTGAGCATAATATGAAGGATCCGAAATAAGATTAATAAACTACTCAAATAAGGAATAAAGGATGAAATGAGAAAAAATTAAGACAATGGAGGACAAAAAGGGGGCAAATGCCCCAATATGGAAAGGGTGTAAGGAGATGAAGAAAGGAAACCTTCAAGAAATGGTAAGAAGGTTGAACATGTATCTCCTAAGATAAAAGTCTCTACCTTGAAGGAATTAGTAGAGATGAAACCGTAAAAAGGGGAAACTCCCCAAACCAAACAAACGACATGTAGACCGAAAGGAATCAACTTGGTATAAAGAATTGTGAAATGGTTACGAACAAATAAGAGGGGATTAAGGCCAAAGGAAAACCCTTAAGTAAAGGATATCATTGAGAATGATGATGGACCTAAGAAAGGACGAAACCCAGTATGTCGGTAAAACATCTGGAAATTTAATTAATTGGAATCGAAAATACTCAATAAGGAAGTCGAAAAGGAATGAGTGGGTAAGGAGAATCGATACAATTGTGTAAATTGAGTTAATAACGGTAAAGGTAGTCGAGGAATACTACCAGAGGAAAAGAGGGATGAAGTTATGCAATCCCCGAGAGGTTGAAAAATAAGGAATAACCCTAAAGGAAGTGTTTTGGAGATCTAATTGATATAGAGATAAGACCAAGAAAATACCATACTGTAAGGGGCATGTAAGCCCAACAATCCAGAGGAGAATATGACTCAAAGTAAGGAAGAGTCGGCTAATATGCATGACAAGGTCAAATATAAAAAATTTTTAGACCGAAGTTATAATAGACAATGAATGAAGGAAAGGTCAAAATAGGACAAAAAAAGTGATAATAAAGAAAAAAAACATGGAAACAAGTATGTAACGCTCGAAAGAACATCGAGCTAAAAGTTTCAACTACTAAAAAGATAACTAGACACGAGAATGATTAGTTATCTTGGAATTCCCAAATCTTAAGTACGAAATCTCATAGGAAAGAATGTTGCTATAAGCAAAGAAAGATATTAATCTAAGGATATACCCTGGAATATGGTATGTCTAGTTATGATAAACTCCATGGAAGGAGTAAATAATATAAAGAAAAAGAAATACCTTAAGTGAAGGAGGTAAAAAGGGCTAATTGAAAGAACAAGAGAAGTGTTTGCATGTTAAGCAAACAATAAATGGACATTAAAGAAAATGGTTCCTCATGCAAGGTTGCTAATTAAGTTTTGGGGATGAAACTCCTAAAAGGAGGGGAGAGTTGTAAACCCCGCCCTTTATAGCTAAGGAAAATTGGGAAAGAACCGGTTAAACCAAGTGAGAAAACCGAACAGTTTCACAAACCCTGACCACTAGATAATGGGAAAATTGGGGAATTTACAACTTCTGAGTGACCCGAAATTTCGGTAAAAAATTTTTATGCGAACGCGTTATCATAAATAGCCATAAATTAATATATATTTAATTATTGTAATTAATACCAATAATTTAATACCGAAATTAAATTATTGGAATTAATACCAATAATTTATAGCAATATTAATACTAGTAATAAATCTCTCTTATTTAATAGACGATTTTACACTCATCCCCATTCATTCTCCACACACCTGAATACTTCTCTCTCTCTCTCTACTGCTCCATTTCCTGGTGAAGCTTAAACTAGAGCTTCGACTTGAACATTTTTCTTAACCTCGGAAGGAGAGGTCGGGCTCTTTAGAACCGGGGAGAAGACAACTATCTAATAGCAGACTTCAATCAATCCGAGAATTGCTAGAGAAGCGTCGACATGATGGAACAATGAAGCAGCTGGCGGACCGAAGCTGCCCTATTTCGACCAAGCTAAAATCGACCATTTCGAGCCCTCCTCAGACCAAACCAAGCCCTCCCAACACTTCCTCAGCCCTCCCATGATCGAATTAGGACTAAAAGGTAAGCCAATTCGGCTTCTCTCTACAATTTTCGGTTTGTGCTAGAGAGAGAATCGACATAATTCAATGATGAAATTCTAACTCAATTTGACATCAATTAATGTGATTCTTGATTCTAGGATGAACCTTAGGATGAGAGCTATCTGCCCAAATCAAAAGCTTGGACCGCTGTGCCCTCACCAGTGAGTAATTGAAGCTTTCTCTCTCTATAATCCGTTTTCCGACAAAGCTCCGTTTGAGCTCGTTCTGGGATCAAAACTTACGATTCAAAGTGCTATTGAATCATAAGAAGATGGATGAACTCAATTTTAACTTCAATTTCAACAATTAGATGTGTTTGATCAGTCAATTTGATGAAATTAAATTCAGTTGTGCTAAGGAGTTGAAATTGGGGGAAAATTAGGGAAAATTGGGGATTTTCGAAATTCAAATGACCAAAATGCAATTTTATGAAATTTAGGGTCAATTGGGCATGAAAATAATGTTGGAGGACCAATTGAGGAATTTTGGAATTTTTGGGGCAAAACTTACCATTTTTGTAAAGGGCAAAATGGTAATTTTGTAAAAATTGAGGGACCAAATTGGAAATTTGGGAAATTAAACCCTTTTTTGGTGAAATTGAGTAAATTGAGGTCCTAAGATAAATTTTAAAAGTTACGAGACTCAATTTGAGGAAAAACTAACATTAGGGACTTAAAGTTAAAGAGAAATAACTTTAGGGACCTAATTGCAAATAACTAAAAGTTTGGGTTTTCTCATTCATAAGGCTGTTATGTCGAGTCATAATGAACAAGGATGTTCATATCATGTAGGAACACGAAATACCGGGAACGCCAGCATGGACGAGCTCGCGTGAATACAAAGGACAGGTCTAGTAGAATTCACTACGTTAACGGGTGAGTGGGTTTACTAACATCATAACCGGTTGGGATGGTGAGCACAAATTAAATAAAAAATCACTTACCAGTTGTGAGTGGAAATTTTATATCATACCCGGTTGGGAATAATAAGTATCTCGGTATGAAAACCCACTATTAAATGGTATTTTAAACATCACTACTTAGAGGAAGTGATGTGAAAATCATGCAAAAAAACTAATTACCGGTTGTAAGTAGATCATACCCGGTTGGTATGATGAGACTTCCTCGAAGGAAGTTGAAAACCTGTTCATCGGTTATGAACGGAGGTGTTCTTATACCCGGGCAGTATAATGGATAGAGAAAACATATGTTTTGTCGGAAGTGCTCTCCTTTGACTGTGTGCCAATGCTTAAACAATTTGTGAGACCTTCTCGACGGGAGCTCGAATAGCTCTGATAGGCCGGTGGCCTCGATTTTGGAACTTGGGGGCTAAATGTTTGATTTTGAAAATCTCGTACAGTGGGCACAAGCCTAGTTGGCATGAGCAGGAGCTCATGAAAAAACATGATATATGTGCCATAAAACTTAATAAGTGAATTTTTTGGCCATGGTACCAAGATAGGACCGACATGCTCAGTCAACTAGTGACAGTGCAACATGACAGGTTGATGGACCAATCAAGAAAAAACAATTGCAAGTTGAGTTGAGAGTCGGGGCCGTTGGACCAATGGAACCACAAATTACATGGCAATATGATAAAACATTGTTTGTGCATGCACTGAGTACAGGATCATCAAGATGCCCAAAAGGGGTAGTGATGCGTCCTAAGGGCATTGGACGACCTAGTGGCTATAAGGGCAGTTCATCGTTCCAGGTGTCTGTGCAAAATTTGGAGTAGCACCAAGCGCATGAGACCGGGGTGGGGACAGGATGAGGTCTCTGTCCTCATATGGATACGAAGAAGCAATTTTGGGATTGAGGGTTAGATATCGTGTACATCCACTCATTCCTAGGGTAGAAGTAGTCGTGCTTCTATCCAGGTGGCCGGTAAAGTCGCTTCGAAGCCACTAGTGGGTTCAGTAGTCGTACTGACCTGCAAATGTGTGTAACCTTCATGATGAAGGATGTGTGTTGGGTAATGAGACACCGTGGTAACTAAGAAATGATGGAAAAACTCAAATTTTTAAATGAAGGGATTTTGAAAGGAAAGGAGTCTAGCACACTCCAATAATAATTATTTTCTTAAAAGTCAAAAGCTTTTGAAAACCCATTCACTAAGTAGTCATACTCACCCCCTCCCTTATATCCCTTTCATGAGATTTCAGAAAGCCTACTCTTAAAGACCATCAACTAAGGCGCCTATGATACAGGTATAATAAATTTAAATTATTATGAAGTTTTGTTTATGTTATTCTTGGGATAGGTATAGATTTAAAGGACGCCTTACTCTTTACGGTCTATAATAAGGGAAAACCATTTAATAAACCGGGAGAGTGGCAGGTAGATCACGGTGATCCGACCAAACTGGGCCAGGGTGTGACATAGTTTCTCTGCCTACTCTTGCTCTCATTGTCTTTAAAATAGGCATAGGTTTCTTTTGCCTAGGGCCACTCGATTAGTCATGGTATGGAGAGTCTAGTGCATTCATGCCTCTTTTCAATGACAAATTGTTGAGAGCTGACAGTAATTAACAAGGAATGAGTGATTTGTAAAGGTCATGTTCCGGTTCCTCCCATGGTAGCTCTGAAAGATAATTAACTCTTAGCACAAAGGGAATACTATGTTCCCACATTATTAGATGGGGACCTAGGAACGGTAGATGGATGAGTAATAGGAACTCTCGCCATTTTCTCACAAGAATACTAATGATCTGAATGGGCATTAACATGAGAATTTTGCATCTCAACCATGGGTGTTTATGCTTGGTGTGGAAACTCCATAGGGATAATTAAAACTAAAGGAGGTTGATTAGATGAAGGGTTTTCAGTCGATGTTGGGTTGACTTTTGTTGAACTATTCTAATATATTATTATAATAATATTTAAGGTAGTTACGATATAATCTTATTAGTTAAGATTATATAATAGATTTTATTTAAGTTAATTATGATATAATCTTATTAGTTAAGATTATATCATAGATTTTATTTAAAGTAGTTATAATATATGATATAATCTTAAGATTATATCATATAATTTAGTATCATTTGTTTCTATATTTATGTTATTTTGAGCCTATAAATAGGCATGTTTATAATTGAGTTAGTAAAAAAAAAAAGATGTTTCTATTTCTTATGGCTATGGCCTATTTATCAACAAATTCTCTTTCCTTAATTTAGTTTTCTTATGTGATATCAAAGTTGGATCCTCGCAGGAGATGGAGAAAAATGGGAAGGGAGTTGAAGGAAATTTTAGAAAGTATGGCCAAGTTGTTTATAGGAAGAGACAATATATCGCCTCCATATAACGAGATTCCTAATCGAGCAAAGACTTGAAGAAATGAAAGACTATCTAAATTGGTCGAGAAGGATGAGACTTAAACTAGAGTCAAAATATTTGGAAGACTACATTGACAACTAATATGAATAACCCACTGATGCTACTATCACACCATGGAAAGTGTGGAGGGTGACTAATTCTCTAGTGGTTGCATGGATAATAGGATCACTTTGTCCTTCCATGGTAAGATTGGTAAAAGGTATTATTAAAGCATTTGATATATGGAAGGTTTTGGCTACTCAATTTTTTAGTATTAGGAATGTCATGGTCATGATTGAGATTGAAGATAAGTTGGATGCACTAAAGTAGGAGGAGAGAAGTATAATAGAGTACAATACTAAGTTAAAAAGGTTACAGTCCAAACTTGATTATTATGATCCATTGATTACATTTGATCCTTCAGATACAACTTCTATTAGAGCACGAATGGAGCGATGACGTGTGAGTTGCCTCCTGAGTGGACTAAACCTAGAATATGTATACAAGAGAGCAATGATATGTCATCAATCACTAATTCCTCTAATGGAAGATGTTATTGTTTCCCTAATCCATGAGCAGTTAAAACAAAAAGTTATGAACATTCCTGAGATCTTAGCAACACTAGTTCACTCTGCTCTAGCAATACCAATTACTGACAACCGACAATGCTATAATTGTGGGAAGAATGGACAAATTAGCTGGAATTGTCCATTGGCATATATCCCTACACGGGGTGGAACAAGTCATAGGCTCAAAGGACGTGGAGCCTGAGGTCGAGGTTGAGGATGATTTGGGGGACAAACCTATCGTGCTTCTACTAAAGATGCTGACATTTTAAACAATGATATGTGTTATGCTAATGCAAACTCAGGTACTATTGCACATGCATTTTCTTCTAAACCATCTTCCACAAATTGGATCATTAATTCAGGCACATCTAGACACATGATAGGAACATCAATAGGGTTTATTACATATGCTTATTATCCACCTTCACATAAGAGAGTTCAAACTGCTGATGGCATATTTCAACCGGTTAGGGGATTTGACTCGATTAAATGCACTTCATCAATTACATTATCATCGGTGTTACATGTCCCATCATTTCTTGTTAATATATTATCAGTTAGTGTAATTAGTGATCAACTGAATTGTCAAATAATCTTTGATCGAGATTCATGTGTAATTAAGGAAAGGAATACCAAGAGAATAATTGGTACTAAATGGAGGCTTGATGGATTGTGGTATCTTGGGAGAGAAGGGTTTAACGTGGCTTTAACTACTACTCTATGTGAACGAGCGATGAATGAAGTTATATTGGAGTATCATCATCTTGGTCATCTATCTTTTGAGAACCTTAAGAGGGTAAGACATGACTTGATGAATAATGTAGAACATAGCAAGCTTATATGTGATGCTTGTGAGTTTGAAAAGCACACAAGAACAAGTTATTTTTTTAAGGGTTTAAGTATTTCACCTTTTTCGTTGATACATTCTGATATTTGGGGACCATATCCAATTATTTTGATTGGTAGATTTAGATGGTTTGTTACATTTATTGATTGTTACTTAAGGATGACATGAGTGTATTTGATGAAAAATAAATTTGAGACATTGGTTTACTTTAAAGATTTTTTAGCTTTGATGCAAACACAATATATTGCCAAAGTAAATACTCTTCATACAGATAATGGTACTGGGTATGTTAATAGAGAGTTATTATCATATTTTTCTACAAAGGGGTGGCTGAACAGAAGAATAACACTTGTTAGAGGTAGCTCACACTCTTCCATTTACAATGAATGTTCCAAAATATTTATGGAGTGAATCAGTATTGACAACAACATATTTAATTAACCGGATGTCTTCTTAGATATTGAACTTTCAATCTTGTTGTGAACTTTTGATGGGACACAACATACATTTTGTCCATCCTCGTGTATTTGGTTGCATGTGTTTTGTGAGAGATTATCGTCCTACAATAACCAAACTTGATCCACATGCATTGAAGTGTATTTATGTAGGCTATTATAGCACTCATAAATGTTACAAGTACTGGTGTCCAAGCGAGAGAGGACTTTTTGTGAGTATGGATGTGATATTTTGTGAGAATGAACCCTTTTATGGTGAATCAACAACGTCATTCATAGTGCTAGATGATTTGCATGAAGTACAACATGTAAATGAAGAGAGAATCGGTGATAAAACAGTTGAAGATGTCATTGTAGGTATAATCACGTGTCCTAAGAGATCGAGTAGCAATGAAGAAGGGACCAATGAACCAAAATTGTAGGTTTACGATAGAAGGAAAAAAAGTTGTGCTCAAGGGGAGGAAGATAAAAAAGATGATGAAGAGAGACAAGAATAGATACTTATACCACAACCATTACCCCCATATGTCCTAGATACCCATCGATGTTCTGACGATTCCTCGTCATCACCAGATGATAATGAATCTCTACCCATTGCTATTCGTAAAGAATCTAGAGCTAATGTAGAAAGACCTCCAATTGGATATGGTTATGAACATGATATATCTAACTATGTCTCATATGCATTTGTCCCATCTACATACAAGACCTTTATTGTATCATTACAATCAGTGCACAAACCGAGAAATTGGCAAGAGGCAAAAAATAATCCAAAGTGACTTGTAGCAATGCATGATGAGATGCATGCATTAGAGAAAAATAAGACTTGGGAACTGGCCTTACTTCCAAGCAGAAAGAAGGTTGTTGGATACAAATGAGTATTCACTATTAAGCAAAATGTCGAAGGAAAGGTTGAAAGGTATAAAGCAATATTGGTAGCAAAAGGCTACAGCCAAATGCATGGAATAGATTATGATGAGATATTTGCACTAGTTGATAAGATAAGTATTTTCATAATGCTTATATCATGTGTTGCCAACTTTGGATGGAAATTAGATCAATTAGATTTAAAGAATGCATTTTTGCATGAAGACTTACAAGAGGAGGTGTATATGGAGATTCTACCTAAATTTGATACGATGAAGATCACTGGAAGGGTATGTAAACTTAAGAAGTCTTTGTATGGACTCAAGCAATCACCAAGAGCTTGGTTTGACCGATTCCGACATGTAGTATTTAGAATGGGGTATCAACAGTGTAATGGAGATCACACAGTTTTCTATCGTCACTCAAATAGTCAAGTTGGTATTCTTGCAGTATATGTAGATGATATTATTATAACTAGAGATGATAGCGATGATATATTGCAACTAAAGAAAAGATTGAGCAGAGAATTTGAAGTGAAAGATTTGGGTCCCCTTAAGTATTTTCTCGGTATTGAGATAGTCAAGTCTAGGACATGCATAGTGCTTTCTTAGAGAAAATATGTATTGGGTCTACTTACTAAAACAAGGTTGATGGGTTGTCGAACTGCTTCCACTCCAATTGAACAAAATCATAAGTTATGTGCTCAGTTAGGGGACCTAGTGTATAAAGAACAATACCAGAGAATTGTGGGACGACTTATCTACTTGCGTCACACACGACTAGATATCACATATGCGGTTAGTATTGTAAGTAGATATATGCACAATCATAGGACAGAACATTGAGAGGCAGTTTTGCGAATATTGAGATATTTGAAGAGTAGCCCGAGAAAAGGTCTTTGGTTCGAGTGTTGATGTCATACTAGAGTGGAAGGATTTTGTGACTCTGATTGGGCTAGTTATGCAGATGATAGAAGATCGACATCAGGCTACTACATGTTTGTTGGAGGTAATCTTGTATTCTAGAGAAGTATGAAACATGATGTGGTCGTCAGATCAACCGAAAAGGTAGAATACATAGATATGACTCAAGATATATATGAGATAATATGGATAAAAAAACATATTAATGGAGTTATGTTTATTCATAAAAGAATCCATTAAGTTATGGTGTGAGAATAAATCAACGATCAACATTGCTAACAATCCAATTCAACATGATAAGACCAAACATATTGAAATTGATCGATTCTTTATCAAAGAAAAATTTGAGAGCAAGATTGTGGAGCTAAACTATATGAAGACCGACGAACAATTAGCTGATTGTTTAACTAAAGGGTTAGGACTTAAAGAGTGGATTAATATTTGTAACAAGATGGGAATGGTAGATATTTACCACCAATCACTTGTTTCTATATTTATGTTATGATGAGCCTATAAATAGGCATGCCTATCATTGATTTAGTGAAAAAATGAGATGCTTCTATTTCTTATGCTTATGGCCAATCTGTCAACATATTTTCTTTCCCTAATTTAATTTTCTTACAACTTTGGATTGCCCCCATTGTTGATATATTGAATACTCTGGTTGCCAATGCTCTAAGCTAAGGATCATATTCTATTTCATTAGATACTTTCTCTAGACACCTCTTAAGTGTATGTGATAGGCAGCCACACTAAAAATAAAAACTCGAAATCCGCTTATAATTGAATTGTAGCAAAAAAAATCATCCCCTTTTGAGTTTTTAGTCCAAATGTACAAGTAAGGGTTCTTCAATCCCGAGTTTTATTCTGATTCGTATGTACAATTTACTAACATCCACCTCAGTTGGATCCTCCACTTGCAGCACTTCACCTACATTCTGCCCAATTTTCTAACCATCATTCATATAAGCATGACTGATAAATCCAACTAGTTCACACTAAGCTCTCCATCCCATTCACAAAGAAAAAAATTGTCCCTTGATCAACCAAAGATTGTCACCCACCCTAACAGTAGTAGTCGTATTGTCAAACTCAAAAGTGAAGCAATTTTGACTCATATAAGTCACCTTCAAATTACCTAAATTGTCACGCCCCAACCTGGATCGGTCAGAGTCCTGCGATTAACTCGCGACCCTTCCTCGTACTAATTTAGTATTCCTACCAAATAGACCGAGGAAGGTAAAGGCATCGGAGTACATTTGTTTTCCATAACAAAGTTTACAAAACATCTAAATAATAGTTTACCTAGTTGTGGTACCTTTGGCTTTTCCCTTAGCTTCTACTCTTCTTGGCGGGGTATTTCTCCTAAAAAGGGTTTAATAGGAGGGGGTGAGTTTCTACAACTCAGTGAGCGGAGTTGGGAAGTTAGTTTTCAAAACAACTCATTTATCAAACATTTTATACTTTTAGTTTATTTTATTATGAGTACATCTATTTTTTAATACTTCCCCTTTCTCGGGAGGTGCTTCAGCAAACAATAACATGCCCTTTCTATCATAGAAAAGGATCACACATTTGTAGAACTGTCACACCCCGACCTGGTTTGGTCGGATCCCCGTGATCAACCTGCCGCTCCCTTTATTTAAGAGAGATTTCCCCTTCTTTTTAATCAAAAGGAGCCAGACATAAATTCATACCTTATTCCCTAGAATAGCATAAATCAATCTAATATAAGCTTAAAATGGAATTAAGCCTACCTAACAAAGGGTACATCTTCTCGTTCTCTTTCATTATATTCCCTTACTCCTAAAAAGGGGTAAAAAGGGAAAGGGTGAGTTCTACAACTCAGTGAGTGGGTGTTGGGAGTGTGTTTTCAAAATAGCTTTATCCAAACCATCCAAGGTTATCATTTTCTTTATGAAAGATTTTCCTAAATTTTGGTTTTCAAAACCTTTTTCTCTTTTTCCATATTAGGTGCGTTTAGCTCTATAAGCCCACCCCCTTGTGGTTTGGAAGGGTACACACATTCGTAGGTGGCACCCGTCCACTGCACCCACTTGTGAATCAGAGCGTCTTTACTGTCCACCAAAATAAAAGCATGTCCACTTCTACCCTGAGTCTGAGTGGAACATCCCAGACATCCCACCCTCAGACCCGAATGCCACTTCGTATCCGTATGAGGATGGAGACCTCATCCTATCCCCACCCTAGTCTCATGCGCAAGAAGCTCCCAAAGCTTAATGACTGACTCGCACGACAAACTGCCCTTATCACCCCCATGTCATCCAACAGCCCTTCGGACCCATCACTACCCCCTAGGGAATCATGATGGTCCCATACCATAAGTGCATGCACAAATAAAAGTTTTCCACATATAGCCATTATCTTTGGTGCCAATGGTCCAACGGCCCCGACTCTCGACCCAACATGTAGCTGTTTATCTAGGTTGGTCTGTCGACCTAGCCCTGATGCACTGCCACTAGTCCATCGAGTATTGTAAACCTCGCTTTGTGGAGTTAAGGAAAACCAGGAAAGAACCAGTCAAAACAAGTGAGAAAATTGAACTGGTTCACAAACCCGATTATTGAGTTACGGGCAAATTGGAGTAATTACAACTCTCATGTGACCCAAAAAGGTTCATAATCTTGGAAAAGAACTCTAGAACTAATTGAGAGAAAAAAAACAAGACCGGTTCGGGTGAACCGGATCTGAATTGGATTGAACCAGTTTATGAACCGAGTCGATTTATGAACCAGAACCGATAAAGAGAGGGCAAAACGGGGAAATTGTGGATCCCAAGTGACCTAAAGAGTTACATAAGTCATGAAAAAGGACTTGTGGATATATTGGAGATGAAAACCAAATCGGTTCAGGTGAACCAGATCCAAACAGGATTGAATTGGTTTGGACCGGTTCAAACTGCTATTGAACCGAATGCTAAATTAATTTTTCTAAGTGGCTTAAAAAGTTCAAATTTTAGATTTAGGCCACCATTGGATAGAAAATGAATTTAGAAATTTTTATATTTGAAAATTTTGGTCAAATCAAGGGTGAACCGGCTGGTTTAAGCTTTGAACTCGGTTTGGACCGGTCCGGTCTGGTTTGGAATAGTGTCGTCTTCTTCCTTCAGATGACATCACTGTTCCCTCACTGAAAAATTGAAATAGTGCCGATGAAGAGGAAACATTTCCATTTCATATGTTCCAGGTCATCAATGACTGTCATAATGGTGCCAAACGGATGACCGATGAGTCCCCGAGCTCCCTATATAAAGAGCCCATCTCCATTCATCCTCTTCACAACTGAAAACCTCACTCTCTCTCAATTGCTTAGTTTTCCGGTGATGCTCGAACTAGATCTCCGATATAGGTTCTTTTGTAACCCAATGAAAGCGTGGTTGGGTTCCTTAGAACCGGTGAGAAGTCAACTACATGGTGGTAGTATCCATTCGCTCCGAGGGTCAATGAAGAAGTGCCGGCGTGATCGAACAATAAAGTAGCTCTGGCGGACCGAAGCTACCCTATTTTAGCCGAGCTAAAATCTCCAATTTGAGCCCTCTTTAGGCCAAACCAAGCTCACCCAACACCTCCTCACCCTCCAACGACCGAATTAGAACTGAAAGGTAAGCTAATTTGGCTCTCCTCTGTAATTTCCGATCGGTGCTAAGAGAGAACTGACAGAATTTTGATGATAAAATTCTCACCCAATTCAACATCAATTGATGCAATTCTTGATCCTAGGAGGAACCTTAGGGGGAGAGCTATTTGCCCAGATTAGAAGCTCGGACCGTCACGCCCCCGATGGTGAGCAATTGAAGCTTTCTCTCTCTACATTCTATTTTCCGGCGAAGCTTCGTTTGAGCTCGTTCCGGTGTCAAAACTTGTGATTCAAAGTGTAATTGAATCATATGAAGATGTAGAAATATTTAACTTCAATTTCAACAATTAAAAGTGTTTGATGGGTCAATTTGATAAAATCAAATTCAGTTGTTATAGGAAGTTGAAATTGGAGGGAAAATTAGGGATTTAGAAATTTTGAGGGACCAAAATGCAATTTTATAAAATTGAGGGTCAATTGGGCATGATAAGAGTGTTGGGGGACCAATTGAGCAAATTTTAGAATTTTGGGGTAAAACTTACCATTTTTGTAAAGGAAGGGAAAAATGGTAATTTTGGAAAATTTGGGCATTTTTTTATGAAATTGAATAAATTGAGGTTCCAAGGGGAATTTTAAAAGTTTCGGGACTCAATTTGGGGAAAAATCGGCTATTGGGGCCTAAAGTAAAAGAAAAATAACTTTAGGGACCAAATTGTAAATATTTGAAAAGTTGGATATTTTAGTCATTCATAATGAATGAAGGTTATCTAGCCAAATGATAATGATTAAAATGTTTATTTCATATAGTAACACAAGATATTGGGAACACCAACTGAGATTAAGCTCGTAAGGGACGAAAACTGACTTAGAGGAAATACATTGCACGATCTGGTGAGTGGGATTTTTATATCATACCCGGTTGGGATGATAAGCACCTCAAAAATGAAAACCCAATGCTAAGTAGTATTTTAAACATCACACCTAAGAGGAGTGATGTGAAAATGACACGGAAAAACTACTTACATGGTGTAAGTAGATCATACTCGGTTGGTATGATGAAACTTACTCAAAGGAAGTGGAAAACCCATTTATCAATTATGAGCGTAGATGTCCTTATACTTGGTTGATATGATGGATAGTTGAAAAGTATTTTGTTGGAAGTGCTCTCCCCTATCTATGTGCCACTACTTAAACATTTTGGGAGATCTTCTTGACGAGAGCTCGAAAAGCTCTATTAGGTCGGAGGCCTCGGTTTTGGAACTTGGGGGCTAATATGCCCAATTTTGAAAATCTCGAACAATGGGCCCTAGGCCGGTTGGCACGAGTAGGAGCTTGTAAACAAACATGATTTATATACCATGAAAACTTTAGTAAATGAATTATTTGTCCATGGTACCAAGATAGGACTGACATACTTAGTCAACTAGCGGCAGTGCGACATGACAAGTATTCGGACTGGTCAAGACAAATAGCTACAGGTCAAGTTGAGAGTCGAGATTGTCGGACCAGTGGCACCACAAGTTATATGGAATTATGTGAAAAACTATTGATTGTACATGCACTGTGTTACGAGACCTTGAAGATGCCCAAGAGGGGTAGTGATGCGTCCTAGGCCTTTGGACAACCTGGTGATTATAAGGGCAGTTTGTCGTACTAGAAGTCTTGCGAAGCTCGGAGTAGCTTCAAGCGCATGAGACTAGGGTGGGGATAGGATGAGGTCTCTTTCCTCATATGGACACAGAGATTTGTTATGAGATTAAGGGTCGGATGTCACGAACATCCACTCATTCTAAGGGTAGAAGTGGACATACTTCTATCTAGGTGGCCGGTAAAGTCGCTCTAACGCCACAAGTAGGTTCAATGGACGGGCTAGCCTACGATTTGTGTGTTTTATCTTCATGATGAAGGATGTGTGTTAGGTGATGAAACACCGTGGTAATAAGAAATGATCTTTTTTGAAAACCGAAATTTATGATGGGAAAATTTAAAGAAATTAAGGAGTGTGGCACACTTCATTTTTGGAAAACAATTTTTCATCGAACTTAAAATTTTTTTAATACCCATTCACTGAGTTATAGAAACTCACCCCTCCTTTTATCCCTTTTCAGGAAATAAAGAAAATGACTTGGGATAACACCAAACCTTACCCTCAGTCAGGTATGCTTGATCTCTCTTAAGCTTGCATCTTATTTAATATATGTCTTTCTTGGGAACAAGGTTAAAAATACGTTAGGCTCTACTTGAGTTAAAGGAGGAGGAAACTCCTCTTGAACCAAGAGAGCGACAAGTTGATCACGAGGAACCAACCAAATAAGGTCGGGGCGTGAAAAGTACTGTCGGTATTGACTTGGTACCGTGGCGAAATCACACAATCAATTTCATTAGAAATTTTCTTGGTTATTCATAATCAAATTTTGTTTACGAGCTCTTGCTCGTGCCCACTGGCCTTGGGCGCACTACACACATTTTTCCAAAACTAGACATTTAGCCCCTTGAGTTCAAAAATCGAGGCCCCTGTTGTAAACCCCACCCTTTGGAGTTAAGGAAAACTAGGAAAGAACCTATCAAACTGAGTGAGAAAACCGAACTTGTTCTCAAACCCCGACCACTAGAGAATGGGCAAATTGGGCAATTTTCAACTCCCAAGTGACCCATGGAGTTAGAAAAACCTTGGAAAGGGATTTTAGGACAATTTGGGAAAGAAAACTAGACCGGTTCAGGTGAACTAGATCCGAACCACATTGAGCCGGTTTGAACCACCATTGAACCAGATGCTAAATTCATTTTTCTTTGTAGTTTAGAAATTTCAATTTGGAGAATTAAGGCCACCATTGGATAGAGAATGAATTTAGAAAATTTTAATTTTAAAAAACTCGGTCGAATCGGGCCGACCGGCCGGTTTAAGCTTTGAACCTAGTTTGGAACAGTGTTGTCTTCTTACTTCAGATGACAATATTGTTCACTCGCATAAAAATTGAGCAGCATTGACAAAGATGAAAAGTCTTTGACCAGGGAGTTTCACACTATGAATGACCTCCATTAAGGCTCCAATCGGACATCCAAGAAGTCCTGGAGCTTCATATATAAAGAGCCCCTCGTCATTCATCCTCCTAACACCTGAAAACTCCACTCTCTCCATACAGCTCCATTTTTTTGTGAAGCTCGAATTAAATCTCTGACTTGGTCATTTTTCTGAGCCATATAAAGCATGGTTGGGTTCTTTGGATTTGGGGAGAAGTGAGCTACACGCATGTAGTCTCCATTTGCTCTGAGGATCGCCAGAGAAATACTGACGTGATAGAACAATGTAGCAGCTTCGGCAGACCGAAGCTGCCCTATTTTGGTCGAGTTGAAAATGGCCAATTCATGCCCTCCTCAGGCCAAACCAAGCACTCCCAACACCTCCACAGCCCTCCTATAGATGAATTAGAGCGGAAAGGTAAGCCAATTTGGCTCCACTCTGTAAATTCTGATCGGTGCTTGAGAGAGAACCGACATATATTTACTAACCAAATTCTCCCTCAATTTGACATGAATTGAGGTGATTCTTGATCCTAGGAAGCATCTCAGGACAAGAGCTATCTGCCCAGATTGAAAGCTCGGACCGCCGTACCCCTGACGGTAAGCTTTCGAAGCTTTCTCTCTCTACGTTTAGTTTTCCGGTGAAGCTCTGTTTGAGCTCGTTTTAATGTCAAATCATGCGATTCAAAGTGCAATTGAATCATATTGAGGTGTAGGAACTCCAATCTAACTTCAATTTCAACAATTAAACTCATTTCATTGGTCAATTTGATGAAATCAAATTTGGCTGAGTTGGAAGGTTGAAATTGGGGAAAGTTCGGGGATTTCAAAAATTTGAGGGACTAAAGGGCAATTTACCAAAATTGAGGGCCAATTGGGCATGAAAAAGATGTTGGAAGACCAATTGGTCAATTTTTGGAATTGTTTGGGTGAAATTTTCCATTTTTGTAAAGTAGGGGCAAAATGGTAATTTTGGAAAAGTTGGGGACCAAATTGGAAATTTGGGAAACTTGAATCCCTTTTTGTAAGTTTTAATAAATTGAGGTATCAAGGTGAATTTTTGAAGTTTCAAGACTCAATTTGGAGGAAAATTGGCATTAGGAACCTAAAGTTAAAGAAAAAGAACTTTAGGGACCTAATTGTAATTAATTAAAAAGTTTGAGTATTTCATCCATTATTGATGAATGGAGGCTATTAGGCCAAGGGATAATGAACAAGGATGTTCATATCGTGTAGGAGCATGAAGTACTAGGAACGCCAACAAGGATAAGATCGTGTGAAGGCAAAGAACTGGTTAAGAGGAAATCACTGTGTTATCGGGTCAGTGAGATTTTATATCATACTCAGTTGGGATGATAAGCACATCGGAAATGAAAACCCACTACTAAGTGAAATTTTAAACATCACACATGAATGGAGTGATGTGGAAATTATGCGGAAAAACTACTTACCAGTTGTAATTAAATCATACCCGATTGGTATGATAAACTTCATGGAAGGAAGTAGAAAACCCGCTTATTGGTTATAAGCGGAGATGTCCTAATACCCGGTTGGTGTGATGGACGGCTAAAAGTTTATTTTTGTCGGAAGTGCTCTCCCCTGACTGTGTGCCACTACTTAGACTTTTTGGAAGACCTTTTTGATGGGAGCTCGAATAGCTCAAATAAGCTGGAGGCCTTAGTTTTGGAACTTGGGGGATAATATGCACGATTTTGAAAATCTCATACAGTGGACCCAAGGCCAGTTGGCACGAGCAGGAGCTCATAAACAAACATGAGTTTAAGCCATGAAAACTTTAAATGAATGATATGTTTGGCCATGGTACCAATACAAGACTAACATACTCGATAGACTGGTAGTAGTGCGACATGAAAGGTCGACGGACCAGTCGAGACAAACAGCTGCAGGTCGAGTTGAGGGTCGGGGCCATTAAACTAGTGGCACCACAGATTAAATGACTTATGAGGAAAATTGTTGTTTTGTACATTCACTGAGGTATGCGACCTTCAAGACGCTCAAGAGGGGTTGTGATGCTTCTTAGGGGCTATTGAATGACATGGTGGAGATAAAGGTAGGTTGTCGTGCCAGCAATTAGGGAAGCTCAATGTTGCTTCATGTGCATGAGATCAGGTCGGGATGAGGTATCTGTCCTTATATGGACACGAAGTATTTTTTGGTCTAAGGGTAGGACGTTAGAGATGCTCACTCAAACTTCGGGTAGAAGTCAAAGACTTCTATTAGGGTGGATGATAAAGATGCTCCGATCCACAAGTGGGTGTAGTCAGCGTAACTACATCTCATGAATGTGTGTGATCACTTCATGATGAAAGGCGTGTTGTTTGTGAAACACACCGAATATGGAAATGGGAAAAAGGTTATGAAAACCATGGAAATGATTTGAAAATCCTTGGAAATGGATTGGGAAACCTTGAAAAAAGGTTTTTTATCAACTGGAATTTGAAGAAAAGTGTTTTTAATGAAATAAGGAGTCTGATACACTCCGATTAAAAAAAAAATTTTTGTGAAAATTTTCACCCAACACCCATTCACTAAGTTGTCGAACTTACCCCCTCCCTTTACCTTTTTCAGGAAACCAAAGGAAAACCAACCTTCAAGATCTATCAGTAGCCAAACCTTAAGGTAGGTATGTAAAATTTATATTCAGTTTTGATTAATGTTATTATAGGTAAGGTACAGGTAAGAAGGACACCTTACTCCCCATGGTTTAGAAGAGGGGAAAACCCTTAATAAACTAGGAGAGTGGTGGGTTGTTCATGAGGATCCAACCAAACCGGTCGGGGCATGACAACTTGAGTGGTATTAGAGCCTGTTTCCTTGAATACATTATTAAGACTAGAGAACATAGTAATTAATAGGGTTACTTTCAAAATTTTTAGATGGCTCCCAAGAAAGGAACCAAGAGAACCAGAGCTATAGAAACTCTTTGAGAAACTCTTTGAGAAATAGAAGCATCCTCCTCTTTGAGATGCCCAACCACCCCTTCCAGTAGAAACTCTTTGAGAAACCCAAACAGTTCCATCTAGACCAAGCTCAGAACACCAGAGGTTGTATGAGGAGTTCACTCGAGTATTTGAGCAACCTAACCTCGTCTCTGAGGTAGGCACCAACTCCCGGGCTGAACTAGAGGAAGCACAAAGTCATTCTCCTCATATTAATCATCCTCCTCTAGTTGATATTCCCAAGTATCTCAAGACTCTCTGTCAAATGGTGATCCTGACAGAATATTTCTTGGAGGGTAGTGCCAAAAGATGGTGGGACAATGTCCAGAGCCTGCATACTTCCACACCCTCATGGGAGTAGTTTGAGGAGAGATACGCGGAGGAGTACCTGGCCCCTCACCTAAAGAAGAAGCAGGATTTACTCTGACTCCGACAAGGGTTTAACTCTATATCGGAATATAAGACTAAGTTTAATGACTCCAGAAATCTTGAGTAAGAACCTCAAGGGGAAGAATATTGCCCTAAGCAAAGGAAGATGTGAACCTAGGAATATACCTTTGGACTCGTGGGCAAGACATACTAGTTATGATAAACTCCATGGAGGGAGTAAACAATGTAAAGGAAAAGAAATTTATGAGTATGTGTTATACTAGGGCTAAATTAAAATAATTGAAAAGGTTGTATGTAATAAATGACAAGTTGATACCAAGATAAGTTCTTTCTAGTAAGAAAGATGTTGAATAAAGTTTTGGAGACAAAAATCCTAAAAGGAGGAGAGAGTTGTAAACCCTGCCCTTTGGAGCGAAGGAAAATTGGGAAAGAACCGGTTAAATCGAGTGAGAAAACCAAACAGTTTCACAAACCCCAACCATTAGATAATGGGAAAATTAGGGAATTTACAACTCTCGAGTGACCCAAAGAGTCATAAAAACCTTGGAAAGGGACTTTAGGACAAATTGGGAAAGAAAATCGAACTGGTTGAGGTGAACCAGATCCAAACCAGATTGAACCGGTTTGAACCACTATTGAACAAGATGCTAAATTCATTTTTATTGGTGGCTTAGAAAAATCAAATTGGAGAATTGACGCCACCATTTGATAGAGAATGAATTTAAAAATTTTTAATTTTGAAAAACTTGGTCGAACCGGGCTTGAACTAGCTGGTTTAAGCTTTGAACCCAGTTCGGACTAGTCTGGTCCGATTTGTAACAGTGACGTCTTCTTCCTTCAGATGACAACACTGTTCACTCGTAGGAAAATTGAGCAACACTGACGAAGATGAAAAGTCTCCAACTAGGGAGTTTCATGAAATGAATGATCACAATTAAGGCATCAATCAGATGGCCAAGAAGTCCTCAAGATTACTATATAAAGAGCCCCTCCTCATTCATCCTTCTCACACATGAAAACTCCACTCTCTCCCTACTGCTCTATTTTTCGGTGAAACTCAAACCAGAGCTCCGACTTGGGCATTTTTCTGATCTAAAGAAGTCGTGGTCGGGTTCTTTAAATTTGGAGAGAAGTCAGCTACACGCATGTAATCTTTATTTACTCCGAGGATCGTCGGAGAAATGCCGACGTGATAGAACGGTGAAGCAGCTCCAGCTGACCAAAGCTGCCCTGTTTTGGCCGAGCTGAAAATAGTCAATTCGATACCTCCTCAGGCCAAACAAAGCCCTTCCAACCCCTCCACAACCATCTTACAGCTAAATTAGAGCGGAAAGGTAAGCCAATTTGGCTCCCCTCTGTAAATTTTGATCGATGCTAGAGAGAGAACTAACAGATGTTTACTAACCTAATTCTCCCTCAATTCGACATGAATTGAGGTGATTCTTGATCCTAGGAAGCATCTCAGCACAAGAGCTATCTGCCCAGATTGAAAGCTTGGACCGTCGCACCCCTGATGGTAAGCTTTCAAAGCTTTCTCTCTCTACGTTCAGTTTTCCAACAAAGCTCCATTTGAGCTTGTTTTAGTGTCAAATCGTGTGACTCAAAGTGCAATTGAATTGTATGGAGGTGTAGGAACTTCAATCTAACTTCAATTTCAACAATTAAACTAATTTGATTGGACAATTTGATGAAATCAAATTTGGCTGAGTTAGAAGGTTGAAATTGGGGGGAAAATTTTGGGGATTTAGAAAATTTTATGGACTAAAGTGCAATTTGCCAAAATTGAGGGTCAATTGTGCACGAAAAAGATGTTGGAAGACCAATTGGTCAATTTTTGGAATTTTTGGGGTGAAATTTACCATTTTTGTAAAGTAGGGGTAAAATGGTAATTTTGGAAATGTTGGGGACCAAATTGGAAATTTGGGAAACTTGAACCCCTTTTTGTGATTTTGAATAAATTATGGTCCCAAGGTGAATTTTAGAAGTTTCGAGACTCAATTTGGAGGAAAATCGGCATTAGGGACCTAAAGTTAAAGAAAAAGAACTTTAGGGACCTAATTGCAATTAATTAAAGAGTTTGAGTATTTCATCCATTCATGATGAATGAAGGCTATTAGGCCAAGGGATAATGAACATGGATGTTCATATCATATAAGAACATGAAGTAACAGGAATGCCAGCAAGGACAAGTTCACGTGAAGCAAATAACTAGTTAAGAGAAAATCACTACGTTATTTGGTGAGTTGATTTTATATCATTTTCGGTTGGGATGATAAGCACCTCGGAAATGAAAACCCACTACTAAGTGAAATTTTAAACATCACACATGAATGGGGTGATGTGGAAATTACGCAGAAAAACTAATTATCGATTGTAGGTAGATCATACCCGGTTGGTATGATGAACTTCCTAAAAGGAAGTAGAAAAGTCGTTCATCGATTATAAGCGGAGATGTCCTCACACCCGATTGGTGTGATGGATGATTAAAAGATTATTTTTGTCGGAAGTTCTCTCCCCTTTTTGTGTGCCACCACCTAAACTTTTTGAGAGACCTTCTTGACGGGAGCTCGAATAGTTCAGATAGGCCGGAGGACTCGGTTTTTGAACTTGGGAGCTAATATGCCTGAATTTGAAAATATCATACAGTGGGCCCAAGGCCAGTAGGCATGAGCAGAAGCTCATAAAAAAACATGAATTTAAGCCATGAAAATTTTAAATGAATGATGTGTTTGGCCATGGTACCAAGATAAGACCAACATACTCGATGGACTAGTGGTAGTGCGACAAGACAATTCGACTGACCGTCGAGACAAACAGTTGTAGATCGAGTTTAGGGTCGGGGCCGTTGGACCAGTGGCACCATAGATTTAATGGCTTATGTGGAAACTGTTGTTTTGTGCATGCACTGAGGTACGAGACCTTCAAGACACCCAAGAGGGGTAGTGATGCGTCCTAGGGGCTACTAGACGACATGGTGGAGATAATGGCAGTTTGTCGTGCTAGCAATTAGGGAAGCTCGACGTAGCTTCATGCGCATGAAACTAGTGTGGGGTCGTGATGAGGTCTCTGTTCTCATATGGACACGGAGTATTTTTAGTCTAAGGGTAGGACGTTAGAGACGTTCACTCAGACTTCGGGTAGAAGTCAGAGACTTCTATCAGGGTGGATGGTAAAGACACTCCAATCCACAAGTGGGTGTAGTTGGCGTTTCTGTATCTCTCAAATGTGTGTGATCCTTTCATGATGAAGGGTGTGTGTTGTTTGTGAAACACACCGAATATGGAAATGGTAAAGAGGTTATGAAAACCATGAAAAGGATTTGAAAATCCTTGAAAATGGATTGGGAAACCTTGGAAAAAGGTTATGATAACCAACACTTGAAGAAAAGTATTTTTAATGAAATAAGGAGTTTGGAACACTCCGATTAAAATTTTTTATTTTTGTGAAAACTTTCACCCAACACCCATTAATTGAGTTGTCGAATTCACCCCCTCCCTTTACCCTTTTCAGGAAACCAAAGTAAAACCAACCTTAAAAATATATCGGTAGCCGAACCTTAAGGTAGGTATGTAAAATTTATATTCAATTTTAATTAATGTTATTACAGGAAAGGTATAGGTAAGAAGGTTGCCTTACTCCCCACGATTTAGAAGAGGGAAAAACCCTTGATAAACTAGGAGAGTGGTGGGTTCTTCATGGGGATTCGACTAAACCGGATCGGGGCATGACACCTAGCCTATCTGAGCTGCTTTAGCTCCCATCAAGAAGGTCTCCCAAATGTTTTAAGTAATGGCACAAAGTTAGGGGAGAAAACTTCTGATAAAAATTTATTTTCAACTTCATCACACCAATCAGATGTGACGATATCTCCGCTTACAACTTGTAGGTGGGTTTCTCTTTTCCTCAAGGAAACTCGTTATACCAACCAGGTATAATTATCTCTACTTACAACTAGTGAGTAGGTTTTGTCTATTTAAGATAGCGCTCATCATCCCAACCGGTATGATGTGTAAATTAGCCCACTCACAACCGTTAAGTAGGTTTTTAGCTTTAAAATGGTACTCATCACCCCAACCAGGAATGATATTTCAAAGGTCCCACTCACTCGATGACAGTGACGTGTTCGTCCCTAGTCAGTTTTCTATGTCTACACTAGCTTCTCCTTGTTGGAGTTCTGATCTCTCGTGTCCCTACACGATTTGGTCATACTTATCAATCAAGGTTTGACATGACAACCATCATTTTCTCACGTATGAGCGACTAGGATCAAAATTGTTAGTTTATTGCACTTAGGTTCCTAAAGTTCATTTTCCTTAACTTTAGGTCACTAATGCTAACTTTTCCCCAAATTGAGTTCGAAGGCTTTTCAAAATTCGACTTTGGGTCCTTAAGGGCTCAATTTTTCCAAATTTCCAATTTGGTCCCAAATGTTTTGAAAATTGACAAATTGCCCTCCCTCCCCACCAACATCTTTCTCATTGCCAATTGGCCTTCAATTTTGAGAAATCACATGAAGATCCCTTAATTGTTTTCAAAATCCCCAATTTTCCCCAAAACTTTCCTCCAATTTCTCCTTTTCAAACTGAACTAATTTGATTTCTTCAAATTGGCCATTCAATCAAAGTTAATTGCTCCAATTGATGGTATGGATCAGTTCTTACGCTTACATATGATTCAACTGTTCTTTGAATTGCATGATTTGGGTCCAAAACGAGCTCAAATGGAGCTTCACCAGAAAACTGTTCGTAAAGAGAGAGAGCTTCGAAAGCTTATTGTCGGAAGTGTGGCGGTCCGAGCTTTTGATCTGGAGAGGTAACTCTTGCCCTAAGGTTCCTTCTAGGACCAAGAATTGCTACAATTGATATCCAAATGAGGGTGAATTTGGTTAGTGAAATTTGACACTTTCTCTCTCTAACACGCATCTGTAACGACGAAAGAGGGTTGAATTGGCTTACTTTTAAGCTCTGTTGAGGCTGTGTGAAAGTCATGTTAGTGTCGGAGAGGCTTGGTTTGGCAAGAGAAGGGCTAAATTTGGTGGAATTCAGCTCGTCTAAAATAGGACAGCTTTGGTGTCACACCCCGACCCGATTTGATCGAATCCCTGTGAGCAACCCGCCACTTTCCCAATTTTATTAAGGGTTTTTCCCTTCTTTAAACCGTGAGGAGTAAGGTGTCTTTTAAACCTATACCTTTTCTTGGAATAACATTAATTAAAGCATCATGAAATTTAAACTTACATACCTATCTTGTAGCTAACTGGAGGTATTTAGGTAGGTTTTCCCTTTGTTACCTAAAAAGGGGTATAAGGGAGAGGTGAGTTCGACAACTCAGTGAATTAGTGTTTAAAAATTTTAAGAAAAATAGTTTAAATGGGAGTGTGCCAAACTCCTTATTTTCTTAAAATCATTTCCTCAATTTCTAGGTTTTCAAAACCATCATTTCCTAATTAACCATAGTTGGTGTGTATAACAATCAACACACGCCCTTCATCCTGAAGGGATCACACATTTGCAGGGCAGCCCATCCACTACACCCACTTGTGGTGTCGGAATGACTTTACTGGCCACCTAGATAGAAGCCCTTCCACTTCCACCCTAAGAATGAGTGGATGTACATGACATCCAACCCTCAAACCCGAAAAGAAAACTACGTGTCTGTATGAGGACAGAGACCTCATCCATACCCTACCCCGGTCTCATGCCCATGAAGCTACATTGAGCTTCCCTGACTGCTGGCACGACAAACTGCCCTTATCACCACCATGTCGTCCAGTAGCCCCTAGGACGCATCACTACCCCTCTTGGGCGTCTTGATGGTCTTGGACCTCAGTGCTTGCACAAAACAATAGTTTTTTTTCATAATCCATTTAATCTTTGGTGCCACTGGTCCAACGGCCCCGACCCTTAACCCGACCTGCAGCTATTTGTCTTGACTAGTATGTCGACCTGTCTTGTCGCACTACCACCAGTCCATCGAGTGTGTTACTCCTATCTTGGTACCATGGCCAAACACATCTTTCATTAAAGTTTTCATAGCTTAATCTCATGTTTGTTTATGAACTCCTGCTCGTGCCTACTAGCCTTGGGCCCATTGTACGAGATTTTTAAAATTGGGCATTTTAGCCCCCAAGTTCCAAAACCGAGGTCTCCGACCTATTTGAGCTCCCATCAAGAAGGTCTTCCAAAATGTTTAAGTAGTTGCATACAGTTGGGCAAGAGAACTTTTGACAAAATAATTTTTTATTTTTCCATCACATCAACAGGGTGTGAGGACATCTCCACTTATAACCGATAAACGGGTTTTCTACTTTCTTCCAGGAAGTTAATCATACCAACCGAGTATGATCTACTTACAATCGGTAAGTAGTTTTTCCGTGTGTTTTCTCACATCACTCCATCCAGGTGTTATGTTAAAGTCCCACATAGTGGTGGATTTTAAAATTCTAAGGTTCTCATCATCCCAACCGGGTATGATGTGAAAATTCTCACTCACCCGATAATGTAGTGAATTCCTCTTAACCGACTCTTTGCTTCCACGTGAGCTTGTCTTTGCTGGCGTTCCCAGTATTTCATGTTCCTACACGATATGAACATCTTTATTCATTATCCTTTAGCCTAATAGCCTTCATTCATCACAAATGAATAAAATGCCTAAACTTTTAGTTATTTGCATTTAGGTACCTAAAGTTCTTTTTCTTTAACTTTAGGTCCCTAATGCCAAATTTCAACCAAATTTAGTGTTGAAACTTCTAAAATTTACTTTAAGAGCTCAATTTATTCAAAATCACAAAAATGGGTTCGAGTTTCTCAAATTTCCAATTTGGTCCCCAACTTTTCAAAAATTACCATTTTGCCCCTACATTACAAAAATGGTAAAGTTGACCCCAATAATTCCAAAAATCAACCAATTGGTCCTCCAACATCTTTTCCATGGCCAATTTGCCCTCTATTTTGTGAAATTGTACTTTAGTCAATTGAATTTTTGAAATCCCCAATTTTCCCGCAATTTCTCTCTTTCAAACTAACTGAATTTGATTTCATCAAATTGACCAAACAATTGAGGTGAATTGTTGAAATTGAAGGTAAAATTGAGTTCATACACTTCCACATGAGTCAATGGAACTTTGAATCACGTCATTTGGATCCAAATTGATCTCAAACGGAGCTTAATCGGAAAATTGGACTTAGACAGAGAAAGCTTCAAAAGCTTACTATTACGGGTGTAGGGTCTATACTTTCGATCTGGACAGATAGCTCTCATCCTGAGTTTTCTTCTAGGATCAAGAATCGCATCAATTCATGCCGAATTGAGGGAGAATTTGGTCAGTGAAGTTTCATCGGTTTTCTCTCTAGCACTAATTGGAAATTACAGAGTAGAGCCAAATTGGCATACCTTTCTGCTCTAATTCAGTCATATGAGGGCTGTGAAAGTGTTGGGGGAGCTTGGTTGGCCTGAGAAGGGCTCAAATTGACCATTTTTAACTTGACCGAAACAAGACAACTTCAGTCCGTCAAAGCTACTTCACTATTTGATCATGTTGGCATTTCTCTAGCGACCCTCAGAGCAAATGGAGACTACCTTCGGGTAGTTGACTTCTCCCCGAATCTAAAGAACCCAACCTCACCTTATTTGGCTTAGAAAAATGCCCAAGTTAGAGCTCTGGTTCGAGCTTCACCGAAAAATGGAGCAGTAGGGAGAGAACGGAATTTTTAGGTGTGAGGAGAATGAATGAGGAGGGGCTCTTTATATAGGAACCTTGAAGACTTCTTGACGTCTGATTGGTTCCTTAATGGTGGTCATTCATTGCATGAAACTCCCTGGCTGGAGACTTTTCATCTTTGTCAGCGTTGCTCAATTTTCTGGCGAGTGAACAGTGTTGTCATATGACGAAAGAAGACGTCACTGTTACAAATTGGACTAGACTGGTCCGAACTGGATTCAAAGTAGTTTGGCACATTAATGACAGTCATTGATGGCCTAAAACATAATGAATGGAAACATTTTCTTTTCATCAGCGTTGTTCGATTTTTCGGTGAGTGAATGGTGCTGTCATCTAAAGGAATAAGACGACACTGTTCTGAACCGGACTGAACCGGTCTAAATCGGGTTTGATGCTTAAACCGGCTAGTACAGGCCCGATTCGATTGAGTTTTTCAAAATTAAAAATTTCTAAATTCATTCTCTATCCAATGGTGGCTTCAATTCTCCAAATTAAATTTTCTTAGCCACCTAGAAAAATGAATTTAGAAACTAGTTCAGTAGTGGTTCAAACCGGTTCAATTCGGTTCAGGTCCAAATTGGTTCAATCTAGTTCACCTAAACCGATTTAATTTTCACTTCCAATTCATCCTAAAGTCCTTTCTCATGACTTTTGTGACTCTTTAGGTGACTCAAAATTTATAAATTTCCTAGTTTACCCTTTCTCTAATGGTTGGGGTTCGTGAACCATTTCAGTTTTCTCAACCAGGTTGATCGGTTCTTTCCCCAGGTTTTCATATCATAAAGGAGTGGGGTTTACATTCGATTCATCGAAGCTGCTTCACTATTTGATTCCGCATGCACTTCTCAAACGGTCCTCGGATTGAAAGGAGATTGCTATTAGGTAGCAGACTTCCCCTGTATTCTATAGGACCTGACTTTGAATTCTAAGGCTGAGAAAAATGCCTAAGTCGGAGCTCTGATTCGAGCTTCATCGAAAAATGGAGCAGTTTCGAGAGAATGGTGATTTGAGGTGGGTGGCGGATGAATGAAGAGGAGCTCTTTATATAGGGAGCTCGAGAACCCTCTACCCGACCACTTTCAATTTTAGTCGAGATTATCCTCGCCTGAAAACAGCCTGATCGGAGCAGTTACACCTTCATCGGAGAAGGAAGTTTTCTACAATAATGAACATTGATGTCATCCTCAGTAAGAAGATGACACTATTGTTTACTGGATCAAACTAGACCGACCGGGTTCATTGGCAAAAAATCGGCCGGTTTAGGGTCGATTCGACTGGTTTTCTCAAAATTAAAAAATTTTAAATTAATCTAAATTCATTATCTATCTAATGGTGGCTTCAATTTCCAAAATTGAATTTAAGCCATCAAGAAAAATAAATTTAGAAACTAGTTCAAGTATGGTTCAAACTAGTTCAATCTAGTTCACTCCAGTTCATGTTCAATTCACCCTAAACCGGTCTAGTTTTCTCTCCCCATTTGTTCCAAGGTTCCTTTCCATGATTTTTATGACTCTTTGAGTTATTTGGGATTTTTCAATTTCCCAATTTATCCTTTCTTTGTCGGTTAAGGTTCGTGAACCAATTTGGTTTGCTCTTCTGAAACTACTAATTCTTTTCCTAGTTTTCTTATCTTTAAAGGGGCGGGGTTTACAAGAACAGTCCCCGACCATTCCACTTGTGGTTCGGTGTTCTTTAGCGTCCACTTGAATAGAAGTCATAGACTTCTACCCTGAGTTTGAGTGAACATCAATAGTTCGACCCTCAAACCCCCTAATTTTGAGTGGACCTTACTCGTTCGACCCTCAAACACTAATCATGTCTACTTTGTGGGACGAAACCTCATTTTCCCTCTGACCTCAGTCTTAGTGCTTCATCATTTCCGCTTTGTGGGATGAGATGTAAACCCCATTCCTTAAAGATAAGAAAACTAGGGAAAGAGCCAGACAAATCAAGAGAGAAAACTGAGCCGGTTCACGAACCACGACTGATAAAGAAAGGGCAAATTGAGAAATTTACATATATCAAGTGACCCATAGAGTTATAAAAACCATGTAAAGGAACTTTGGGATTAAATGGAAGAGAAAACTAAACCAGTTCAGGTCAACTAGACCAGAACCGGATTGAACTAGTTTGAACCATCATTGAAATGGTTGCTAAATTCATTTTTCTAGGTGGCTTAAAATATTCAAATTGGGGAATTGAAGACATTATTAGATATAAAATGAATTTAAAAATTTTTAATTTTGAAAAACTAGGTCAAATCTTGTCTAAACTGACTGGTTTAAGCATTGAACCCGGTTCAGAATAGTATCACTGGTGAAGATGAATCACCTCCGTTCAGGGTGTTTCAAGCCATGAATGAGCACCATAAAGTGCCAGATGGTTGGGTAGAGATTCATCGAGCTCCCTATATAAAGAGTTCCTCTCCATTAATCCTCCTCACACCTGAAAACTCCATTCTCTCTCAAATGCTCCATTTTTCGGTGAAGCTCAAACCAGAGCTCCAACTTGGGCAGTTTTCTCAACCTCAAAAGGAGAGGTTAGGTTCTTTAGACTCCAGGGGAAGTTAGCTATTTGAAAGCAACCTCCGTTCGATCCGAGGATAACTGGAGAAGCACCGAAGGTATCAAATAGTGAAACAGCTCTGAAGGACCGAAGCTGCCCTATTTTGGCCGAGCTAAATTTGGTCAAATTCAGCCCTCCTCCGGTCAAACCAAGCCCTCCCAACATCCCCACAGCCCTCACACGACCGTAACAGCACTGGAAGGTAAGCTAATTTGACCCCCCCCCCCCCCTTTGTTATTTCTAGAAGGCATTAGAGTGAGAAACTCTAAAAATTCACTGATAGAATTCTCCCTTAATTCGGGATGAATTGTATCGATTCTTCATCCTTGGAGGAACCTCAGGATGAGAGCTATCTGACTAGATAGAGAGCTCGAATTGTCGCACCTCTGACGGTAAGCTTTTGAAGCTTTCTCTCTCTACGCACAATTTTTTGGTGAAGCTCCGTTTGAGCTCAATCCAGACCCAAATGACGTGATTCAAAGCTCAATTGAATCATATGGAAGTGTAGGAACTAATCATACCATTAATTGAATTAATTAATCCTGATTGAATGCTCAATTTGATGAAATAAAATTTGGCCAGTTTAAAAGGGGGAAATTGGGGAAAATTTTGAGGAAAATTGGGGATTTCGTGAAATTGATGGACCAATTTGCAATTTCCCTTATTTTAGGACCAATTTACCATAGAAAAGATGTTGGAGGACCAATTTGTAAAATTTTAGAACATTTGGGGTCAAATTACCATTTTTGGAAAATATGAGCAAAATGGTAATTTTTGAAAAGTTGGGGACCAAATTGTTAATTTGGAAAACTTGAGCCCCTTGTACATTTTTTAGTAAAATGTGGACTCAAAGAGAATTTTGGAAACTTTGGGTGTCAAATTGGGCAAATGTTTGCATTAGGGACCTAAAGTTAAGAAAAATAAACTTTAGGGAACCTAAATGCAATTTATCGATAAATTGTGAGTCTAGGCTATTATGCCAAACCTTAAGTGAAAAGGCTGCCCAATTCATGTAGGGACAAGTGTGATCGGAACGCTAGCAAGAGAAGCTCGTGTCAACTTGGAAAACCAACCGAGGATGAACATGTCACATTTAACGGGTGAGTGGGTTTATTCACATCATACCCGGTTGGGATGATTAGCATCTCGGAAATGAAAAACCACTTATATGTGGAATTTTAACATCACACCTAGTTGGAGTGATGTCAGAACTAAGCAAAAACCTACTTACCAATTGTAAGTAGAGAAAATTATACACGGTTGGTATGATGGACTTCCTTGAAGGAAGAAGAAAACCTGCTTGTCGGTTGTAAGCGAAGATATCATCACACCCAGTTGGTGTGATGAATTAAAAGATGATTTTTTGTCGAAAGTGTTCTCCCATGATTGTGTACCAATGCTTAAAATTTTTGGGATACTTTCTCGAGAGCTAAAACATCTCAGATAGGCTAGAGGCCTCGTTTTTGGAACTTGTAGGGCTAAATGCCCGATTTTGAAAAATCACGTATAGTGAGCTCATGACCGGTTGACATGAGCAGGATCTCGTAAACAAATATGATATATTAAAGCCATGGAAATTCTAAATGAATGGATTATGTGATTTCACTATGGTACATAGACAGGACTGGCATACTCGATGGACTAGCGGTAGTGCGTTAGGGTCAGGTCGACGAACCGGCCTAGACAAATAGTAACAGGTCAAGTTGAGGGTCGGGGTCATTGGACCAGTGGCACCAAAGATAAATAGATTTGTGGAAAAACTATTGTTTGTGTATGTACTTGAGGTTCAGGACCATCAAAACGCCCAAGAGGGGTAGTGATGCGTCCTAAGGGCTACTAGACGGCATGGTGGAGATAAGGGTAGTTTGTTGTGCCAGTAGTCGGAAAGCTCGACGTAGCTTCTTGCACATGAGACCGGGGTGGGGTCGGGATGAGGTCTTCGTCCTCATATGGACATGAAGTATTTGTGGGTCTGAGGGTTGAACATCTATGATGTTCACTCAGACTCCGAGTAGAAGTCAGGGACTTATGTAAAGGTGGATGGTAAAGATGCTCCGATCCACAAGTGGGTGCAGACGGCATAACTGCATCTCGCGAATGTGTGTACCTTTCCTGATGAAGGGCGTGTGTTGTTTGTGAAATACACCCAATATAGAAATAGGAAAAAGGTTTGAACACCTTGTAAAGGATTTGAGATATCCTTGGAAAAAGAATTGGTAAACCTTGGTAAAAGGTTTTGGAAAAAAGATTGAAAATTGAGGGAAAACCTTTTTTAAAGAAGAGGTCGCCCTTGGCAGGGTAAAGGTTTTGAAAATTAAAATTTGAGAAATGAACATTCTTAAAGGCATAAGGAGTTTGACACACTCCGATTAAAATTGTTTTGTTAATGAAAACTCCCTCCCAACACCCATTCATTGAGTTGTAGAACTCACTCCCTCCATTTATCACTTTCAAGCAACCAAGGGAAAATTTAAAGACCATCTTGTAAGACAGGTATGTTTGTTTTAAGATATTCAGATTTGTATAATGCTATTACAGGAAAGGTAGGAAAGAAGGACACCTTACTCCTCACGGTTAAAAAAGGGTGAAACCCTTTACGGACTAAAGGGAGTGGCGGGTTGTTCACAGGGATCCGACCAAACCGGATCGGGACGTGACAACTTAAGAGGTATTAGAGCTTGTTTTCTCGAATGCATTATCAAGACTATATAACATAGTAACTAAGGGGAATAAATCTTAAAATTTTCAGATGACTCCCAAGAGAGGAACCAAGAGAACAAGAGCCAGAGTTTCTGACACTGCTTAACAACCTCTCCTTATAGAAACTCCTAGAAAAGCCCCCAACGAGTCCACATGGACTAAGCTCGAAACATCAAAGACTATATGAAAATTTCACCCGAGTGTTTGGAAGGCCTAACCTCACTGTAGAAGTGAACACCAACTCCCAAGCAGAGCCCAAGGAAGTACAATCCCATCCAACCCCTATCAACATCCCTCATATAATTGATATCCCCAAATACCTCAAGACCCTTCGTTAATTACAATGTAAGTCATTCCTAGGAGAGAAGGATGATGGGGTCGCTATGGACTGGCTGGCCAACATTATGAAACTTATGGGAATAATCATGATTCCACCAAAGGAGATGGTGATACTAGCATAATTCTTCCTGGAACCTAGTGCGAAAAGGTGGTGGGAGCAATTTGAAGAGAGTTATTCAGAGGAAAACTTAGATCTACATCTGATCAATGAGAATAAACAAGAATTATCTCGACTCCGATAGGGATCCAACACCATCTTGGAGTATGAGGCTAGATTATTGAGCTAAGACCTTTTGCTCCAAACTTAGTCGGACCGACAAATATCTGCCAACGATTCGTGGACAATCTCAACATGGACATAAGAGATCAAATGGGAGTACTAGGATGCCCCATTTATTTGGCTGCCATCATCAGTATGGCCCATGAGTGTGAGCATCTAGTACAGACAAGACACCGCCAGATAGTGTAAGACGATCAGAAAGAAGAAGGATAGAATAGCCAAAGAGGTCAAAAGAATCCTAGTGGGCAGAGATGAGGGACAATATTAGGGTCCTTTAGAAGGAATGAAGGTTATCATTCCCAAAGGAAGGCAAGTACAACCCTACAAAGGAGAAACCCCTATTGCCCTAGGTGCTTGAAAAGCCATGAAGGGTCGTGTCAAGCATGCTTTGAATGAGGACAGCTCGGACACTTTGCAAAGAATTGTCCAGCTCTTCGAGGTAATACACAACAAAGTAACCATCAACCACCTCAAGGGAACCCAAGGGCACTAGACGGAGGACAAGACATAGCCACTACATTGAGGGTACCAACTAGAGTATACAACCTCACCCAAGAGGAAGCACGTTATGATCCTAGTACCATAGACAAATATAGCCAAAACCCAATAAAAGTTTCATTCCTTACAAAAATTAAACTTGTGATGAGATATAAGTAAAAGAAAATCCTAAGGACATGCCCACCAAATCTCCAAAGAGAAGGGAAACAGAATGGATGGCACCTGAAGATGTCACGAAAGTAAACTTAAGTTAGGATGCCTCAAGGGTGAATAAAAAGGAATTTCGAGAAAAAAGGGAAGGATTCTCCCAAGGGAATTATACTAGGAGGACCTAAGGAGTAAGTTAAACCCAAAGAACATGTAAGTAGGAAGATAGCATCAGATGATGTCGTGACAAGTAGGAAAGGGGTGGACTACCCATAACAAAGGAATAGAGGAAAAGAACACTTGAGAAACCTCAGAAAGGTAAGCCCTCCACTTTAGAAGTAAATAAGAGAAACGACCACCGACATCAAGACTGGTCGTGGTCCACGATCGCCTAATGGAGCCCAAAAGAATGGACGGATAGCATAGGGTGGAATACATAAATAAGACCAATAATAGGAAGTTCTTGGATAAGGAATAAGGAATGAAATGGAGATTTTAAATACAATGGAGGATTGAAATCGGGCGGATGCCCCAATATAAAAGGTGTAAGGAGATGAAGAAACGGGAACTTGCAAGGAATATTAAGAAGGTTGAACATGTAGCTTTGACGTTGAAAGTCTCTACTTTGAGGTACATAATAGAGAACAAAATCGTAAGAAAGGGAATTCCCCAAACAAAGCAATCAACACATAGACCGAAAGCGATCAACTTAGAATAAATAATCGTGAAATGGTCACGAGCAAGTAGGAATGGATTAAGGAAAGGGGAAAGCCATTGAGTAAAGGATGCCACTAAGATCGAGGAAGGACCTAAGAAGGGAAGAATCCCAGCGTGTCGGTAAATCATCAGGAAACCCAATAATTGGAACCGAAAAGACCCAATAAGGAAGTTAGGAAAGGACGAGTGGGTAAGGAAAACCGACACGGTTATGTATGTTGATTGGATAATAGTAAAAGTAGTCGAGGAATACTACCAAACGAAAAGATGGATGAAGTTATACGATCTCTGAAAGGGTGAAAAGTTGAGAACGACCCTAAAGGAAGTGTTATAGAAATCTAACGGATGGAGACAGATTCAGGGACATGTCATGCTGTGAGGGACATGTAAGCCCAATAGTCCCAAGGAAAAAAATGTGACTCAAGTAAGTAAGAGTCAGTTAGTAAGCATGATGTGGACAAACATAAGTTGGACTGAAGTTGTAATAAATAACAGATGGAGGAAAGGTTCAAATAGGATGAAGGGGTGATAACACCAAAACCGTGAAAACAAGTACGTAATGCTCGTAAGAACACTGAGCTAAGGGTTTCGATGATTAGGAGGATAACTAGACATGGAAATGATTGGGCATTTTCAACTCCCAAACCTGAAATCCTAGGGAAGAACCCTCAAGAGAAAGAATCTTGCCTTAAGTAGAGGAAGAAGTGAACCTAAGGATATACTTTTGAAGTTATGTCTCAATGGAAAGGAAAAGAAATGCCTTTGAAATTATGTCTCACATAACCGCATGGATTCCTCTTACCTACTCATCTTACCACAACTTCTTTATTGGGTCTTTTCGGTTCCAATTGATTGGGTTTCCAATACTATACCGACAAGCTAGGATTAATCCTTTCTTAGGTCCATCCTCATTCCCAATGACATCCTTTACTCAAGGATTTTACTTTGGCCTTAATTCACTCTTACTTGTTCGTACTCATTTCACAATTCTTTATACCGAGTTGATTCCTTTTCGGTTTACATGTCGATTTGCTTGGTTTGGGGAGTTTCCCTTTTTACGGTTTCATTCTCTACTGTTTCCTTCAAAGTAGAGACTTTCACCTTAGGATTTACATGTTTAACCTTTTTACCATTTCTTGAAGGTTTCCTTTCTTCATCTCCTTACACCTTTTCTATATTGGGGCATTTGCCCGCTTTCAGTCCTCTATTGTCTTAAATTTTCCATTCCATCCCCTATTCCTTATTTGAGTAGCTTCCAATTATCAGTCTTATTTCGTGTACTCTACCCTATGCCCAGCCATCCACTCTTTAGGCTCTATTATGCAAGTGTGAACCACAATCCATCTTGATATTAGTGGTTGTTCCCCCTTAACCACTTCTTATTTAGGGAGCTTACTTTCCCAAGGTTTCTCGAACGTTCTTTCCTTTATTTTCTTATTATGGATAGTCTACCCATTCTTACTTGTTACGACATCTATTGATGCTATCTTTCTACCTACTCGTTCCTTGGGTTTAACTTACTCTTTAGGTTCTCCTAGTACATTTCCCTTGGTTCTTTCACCTCAACATGCACTTCATTTGCAAGTTCATCTCCTCATCCCTCGTCACTTGGTCCCATTACCTCTTAGTTGGGACATGTATCCCTCCTCAGGGTTTCCTTCCTTGGTGAGATTTTTTCCCTTTCTCTCGAAATTCCTTCTTCATTCGTTTTCGTATGTATATATCCTTGAATGACATCCTTTAATGCCATCTCCTTCCATTTACCTTTACTCTTGAAATCTTGCAGGTACATCCTTTGTATCCCATCCTCATTCCAACTTGTACCCCTATACACATCTATTTCCTTTAAGTAGAGCTCAAATCCTCCTTATTTCCAGATCTCTTAATCATCCCGTGAGAGGCTTACTTAATCTTCTCCTGGCTTTGAGTTTGGTCATCAATCTGTTCTTGGCCATTGATTTCTTTAAGGATTTCCTCCATCCTTATTTTCCAAATATTTGGCCTTTCCACCTCTCCCTTCTTTACTAAAGATTATATTTATGACATTCACGAGTGTTAGTTCGTTAACTGACTCGTCCCTACTATTCTCCTTGTCTAATTATCTTGAGACAGTTGTCTCTCGAGTCTTCTTGTCCTTATTGCCCATCCCATTGCCCTTTTTAGGGTGTAGTCCTTACTACTTCTCAATCAGTTTTCAGGTGTGGAGAGAATGAATGGGGAGGGACTCTTTATATAGGGAGCTCAAGGACCCGTTGGTCGTCCGTTTGGCATCTTTATAACTGATATTGGAGACCTGAAATGTATTGAATGGAAATGTTTCTTCTTCGCCAACGCTGCTTCAATTTTCCGGTGAGTGAACAGTGTTGTCATCTTGAGGAAGAAAATGACACTGTTTCGAACTGGACCAGACCAGTCCGAACCAGGTTTGAAGCTTAAACTGGCCAGTTCACCCCTCATTCCACCGAATTTTTCAAATCTAAAAGTTTTTAAATTCATTTTCTATCGAATAGTAGCCTCAAATCTCCAATTTGAATTATTTAAGCCACCTAGAAAAATGAATTTAGGATTCAGTTCAATATTGGTTCAAACTAGTCCAAACTTGTTTGAATCTGGTTCACCTGAATCGGTTTGGTTTTCATCCCCAATTCCTTCACAAGTCCAATTCCATATCTTTTGTGACTCCTTGGGTCACTTAGGGTCCATAAAATTCCTAGTTTACCATCTCTTTATCAATTTTGGTTCATAAACTGGCTCGGTTCTTAAACCGGTTTAATAGTTCGGGTCCGATTCACTCGAACCGGTCTAGTTTTTCTCTCCCACTTTGTTCTAAGGTTCCTACCCAAGGTTTATAAATTTTTTTGTGACACAAGGGAGTTGAATTTCTCTGATTTGCCCGTTCTCTATCAGTTCCGATTCATGAACCGACTCAATTCATAAACCGGTTCAATCCAGTTAGATCCAGTTCATCTAAACCGGTCTAGTTTTCCACTTCCAATTCGTCCTAAGGTTTTTTTTCATGGTATTATGAACCCTTTGGATCACCCAGGAGTTGTAAATTCCCAAATTTCCCATTCACCAATGATCAATTTTGTGAATCAGTTCGGTTTTTTCTCACTCGATTTGACCGGTTCTTTTCCCGATTTTCCTTAGCTCAAAAGGGTGGGGTTTACAAAACTGACCCGGTTCACGAATCACAACAGATAGAGAAAGAGAAAATTGGGAAATTTACAAATCCCAAGTGACCCAAAGAGTCATAAAAACCATGGAAAGTAACTTTGAGATGAAATGGAAGAGAAAACCAGATCGGTTTAGGTGAACTGAACCTGAACTGGTTTGAATCATCATTGAACCGGTTGCTAAATTCATTTTTTTAGGTAGCTTAAAATATTCAAATTGGGGAATTGAAGCCATCATTGGATAGAGAATGAATTTAGAAATTTTTAATTTTGAAAAACTTGGTCAAATCGGGTCTAAACCAGCTGGTTTAAGCATTGAATCCGGTTCGGATCGATCCGGTATGGTTCGGAACAGTGTCATCTTCTTCATTCAGATGACGACACTATTCATTCGATGGAAGAACGGACAGCACTGGAAGAAGATGAATCACCTCCGTTTAGGGCATTTTAGACCATGAATGAGTGCCATAAAGGTGTCAAACGGTCAGGAAGAGAATCCCCGAGCTCCCTTTATAAAGAGCTTCTCTCCATTCATCCTCCTCACATCTGAAAACTCCATTCTCTCTCAACTGCTCCTTTTTCCAGTGATGCTCAAACCAAAGCTTCGACTTGGGTAGTTTTCTTAACCTTAGAAGGCAAGGTCGGGTTCTTTAGATTCTGAGAGAAGTCAGCTATCTAATAGCAACCTCCATTCGATCTGAGAACCGTCGGAGAAGCACTGGCAGAATCAAACAATGAAATAGCTCTGACGGACCGAAGCTGCCCTATTTTAGCTGAGCTGAATTTGGCCAAATTTAGCCCTCCTCTGGCCAAACCAAGCCCTTCCAACATCCCCACAGCCCTCACACGACCATAACAGAGCTAAAAGGTAAGCCAATTTGGACCCCCTCTATCATTTCTGGTCGGCGTTAGAGAGAGAAACTATAAAATTCAATGACAAAATAATTCCTCAATTCGAGATGAATTGTATCGATTCTTGATCATAGGAGGAACCTTAGGATGAGAGCTACCTGTCCAGATAGAGAGCTCGGACTGTCGCACCTCCGACGGTAAGCTTTCGAAGCTTTCTCTCTCTACGCTCAGTTTTTCGGCGAAGCTCCTTTTAAGCTCAATTTAGACCCAAATGGCGCGGTTCAAATCTCAATGTAATCATATGGAAGTGTAGGAACTAATCCATACCTTCAATTGGAGAAATTAACCCCAATTAAATGGTCAATTTGGTGAAATCAAATTCAGCTAGAGTTGGAAGGGGAAAATTGGGGGAAATTTTTGGGGAAATTTGGGGATTTCGTATAATTGAGCGAACAATTTTCAATTTCCCAAAATTGAGGATCAATTGGCCATGAAAACAATGTTGGAGGATCAACTGGTCAATTTTTGGAACATTTGCGGACAAATTGCCATTTTTGGAAAGTAGGGGCAAAATGGTAATTTTTGAAAAATTGGGTACCAAATTGGAAATTTCGAAAACTTGAGCCCCTTGTACAATTTTGAGTAAAATGAGGACTCGAAGAGAATTTTGGAAACTTTGGCATTAAATTGGGCAAAGACTTGCATTAGGGACCTAAAGTTAAGAAAAATAAACTTTATGGACCTAAATGTAATTTATCGATAAATTGTGAGTTTAGGCTATTATGCCAAACCTTAAGTGAAAAGGCTGCCCAATTCATGTAGGGACAAGTGTGATCAGAATGCCAGCAAGAGAAGCTTGCATCAACTTGGAAAACTAACCGAGGACGAACACATCACGGTTAACGGATGAGTGGGTTTATTCACATCATACTCGGTTGGGGTGATAAGCATCTCGGAAATGAAAAATCACTTATATGTGGCATTTTAACCGTACACCTGGTTGGAGTGATGTGAAAACTAAGTGAAAACTTACTGGTTGTAAGTAGAGAAAATCATACTTGGTTGGTATGATGGACTTCCTTGAAGGAAGAATAAAACCCGCTTACCGTTTGTAAGCGGAGATATCATCACACCCAGTTGTTGTGATGAATTGAAAGATGATATTTTGTGGGAAGTATTCTCCCCTGACCGTGTGCCAATGCTTAAAATGTTTTGGAGACCTTCTTGTCGAGAGCTAGAATAGCTCAAATAGGCTAGAGGCCTCGATTTTTGAACTTGTGGGGCTAAATGCCCAATTTTAGAAAATCACGTATAGTGGGCCCAAGGCCAATTGGCATGAGGAGGAGCTCGTAAACAAACATGGTATATTAAAGCCATGAAAATTCTAAATGAATGGGTTATGTGATTTCGCCATGGTACCAAGACAGGACCGACATACTCGATGGACTAGTGGCAGTGCGTCACGGCCAGGTCAACGGACCGGCCTAGACAAATAGCAACAGGTCAAGTTGAGGGTCAAGGTCATTGGACCAGTGGCACCAAAGGTAAATGGCTTTGTGGAAAAACTATTGTTTGTGCATGAACTTGAGGTTCAAGACCATCAAGATGCCTAAGAGGTATAGTGATGCGTCCTAAGGGCTACTAGACGGCATGGTGGAGATAAGGGTAGTTTGTCGTGCCAGTAGTCGGAAAGCTCGACGTAGCTTCTTGCACATGAGACCGGGGTAGGGTCGGGATGAGGTCTTCGTCCTCATATGGACATGAAGTATTTGTGGGTCTGAGGGTTGAACATCTATGATGTTCACTCAGACTCCGAGTAGAAGTCAGGGACTTATGTAAAGGTGGATGGTAAAGATGCTCCGATCCACAAGTGGGTGCAGATGGCATAACTGCATCTCGCGAATGTGTGTACCCTTCCTGATGAAGGGCGTGTGTTGTTTGTGAAATACACCCAATATAGAAATAGGAAAAAGGTTTGAACACCTTGTAAAGGATTTGAGATATCCTTGGAAAAAGAATTGGTAAACCTTGGTAAAAGGTTTTGGAAAACAAATTAAAAATTGAGGAAAACCCCTTTTAAAAGGAAAGGTCGTCCTTGGCAGGGTAAAGGTTTTGAAAATCAAAATTTGAAAAAATAACATTCTTAAAGGAAATAAGGAGTTTGGCACACTCCGATTAAAGTTGTTTTGTTAATGAAAACTCACTCCCAATACCCATTCACTAAGTTGTAGAACTCACCCTCACCCCACCCACCCCCCCCCCCCCCCCCCCCGTTCCCTCCTTTATTCCTTTTAGGCAACCAAGTGAAAACTTAAAGACCTCATTGTAAGACAGGTATGTATATTTTAAGATATAGCATGCCTTACTACTCGCGGTTTAAAAAGGGTGAAACCTTTTACGGACTAAAGGGAGTGGTTGTTTGTTCACAAGGATCCGAGCAAACCGGGTCGAGGGGTGACACGATACCTCATTTCCCCTCTGACCTCGGTCCTAGTGTGTAGGAAGCTATCAAAGCTTAATGACTAACTAGCATGATAAACCCACTCTTATTGCATCCAAGTCACCTAATAGCCCTTGGGATCCATCGACTACCCCTTTTGTGCATCTAGATGCTCTCGAATCCTCATACATGCATAACAATAGTTTTGAATCATCAACCATGATCTTTGGTACCAACGGTCCAATGGCCCCGACACTCAGCCTTGCCTGCAGTTGTTTGCCCTAACAGGCCCGTCAACCTGGTCCTGGCGCACTACCACTAGCTTATCGAGCCTTATCAGTCCTGTCTTGATCCCGTGGGAAGTCAAACAACATTTCCAGTTTATGAGATTTTTCATAATTCTTATGATCATGTTTGTTACGGGTTCCAACTCATGTACACTGGCCTTGGGCCCACTTTACGAGTTTTCCAAAACTGGGCCTTCGACCCTATTATTTTCAAATCTAAGGCCTCAAGCCTGTTAGAGCAATTCTAGCTCCCATCAAGAACGTCTCCCAAAATGTTTAAGCAGTTTCATGGGAGTCCATTCCTGGAAAATGATTTTTTTAAACTTAAAACGGTTCTCATCCCCCCAACCGGGTATGATGCAGAAAAATCCCACTCACTCGACGATAGTGACATGCCTGTCCTGGGGAATTCTCGATGCATGGTGTGCTCCTTTGCACTGGTACTTGAACAACCAGCTCCTACATGGTTCGAGTATCCATATCAGGAGAATTGACACATAGGACCTCATACTTTTAGGTATTTGCACATAGGTCCTTACACTATGCCTTAATTGTAGTTAGGTCCCTTAAAGTTTACACTTTACATTTAGGTCCCTAATCCTCATTAAATCTCAGTTAAGTCCATAAGGACTTCCAATTATTCCTCATGGGTCATTAACTTTTCCAAAATTACCAATTGGTCCTCAATTTTCCCAAAATTACTAATTGGTCCTCAATTTTCCCAAAATTTTCAATTGGTCCTCAATTTTGGCTTGGGGGGGCTCAGTTTGGCTAGAATTGGCCTGGGGACGGCTCAACTTGAGCTCGAGCAGCTCGGGCTACTAATAGCTGAGGAGTGGCGGCACTGTTTGAGCTTCCTCGCTCTTCCACGGAGGTCCTCGAGCTGAAGGGAGGGTGCGGTTGGGTAGAGGACTTCCTACTGGTTCTAATGACACCGAATGCACCTTCAGAGGTGGAGAAAAGCCCTGATGTCAGAGTTTTGGTTTGCTGCTCACTAGAAAACTAAGCACTTCACCTTTTTTGTTCGATTGTGGGATGCTGAGAACGAATGGAGGGGTGCTCTTTATAAAGGAAGCTCAACAACTGTTCAAGCTACCAGTCGGTGTGAGACTCGGCCCCCACCCCACTCGCAGGTGACCTGACCGAAGCAATTTCCAAGTCGTCGAAGACTCCCCTTCCTTTGCTCTCTCTCCTTTCTATGAGCTGACTGAGGTTAAAGACGATGATGTGGTGTGCGTGTCACATGGCACACTGTGATTGATCAGTTTTTCTGACATGGCATTCCAACTCAGCCGTCGCATCAGCCGTTGATCGGACACATGACAACCTCCCATTTGCTGCTCATGTCTGCATGGTAGTCTGATTAGTCATCCGCTGACCATTGATCGGACACGTGGCAGCCTCTCATTGGCTGTCCGTGCTTGTGTGGCTGCTGACTGGGTGTCCTTGACCGGTTGGACCATTGACTGGTCCGGTTCGACCGGGTTTGGTGATCCGAATTCGAAAGTCGGCCAGTTCAGGCCTAATTCGACTAGCTTTCTGAAATTTAAAAATTTCTAAATTTATTTTCTATTTAATGTTGACCTCAATTTCCCAAATTTATATTTTTAAGCCACCTAGAAAAATGAATCATTGAACTAGTTCACTATAGTTCAATCCGATTCAGTCCGATTCACCTCGAACTGGTCTAGTTCCACTATCCAATTCACTTCATGGTTATTCCCCATGATTTTTATGAATTTTTTATCATTTGAGATTTTTCAATTTCTCATATTAATACTTTTTTATTTCTTTAACGGCTCAGTTTTCTCAAAACCGTCGATTTTTTTTCTGATTTACTCGGTCCGGGAGACGAGTTTCACAAAATTATGGTAGGCCCATTTCTAAATTCTAAACAGAATTCCTCCACTTATCTTGCGGTTAACAACAATTACCTATTCTATTTACATTGAACGACACAAAATTACACAGCAACCTTGAAAGTCACATAAATCAGAAGATGAGATAACCCTATCCATTTCCTCTTTATACCCAACGAAAGCAAGGGATTGATTGATTTCATTTCTTAGTATCCAATTCGATCTTGAGAGAACTGCCATTGATATGCATTCTTCCAAATCACACCAAAAGTTTATCCTTCCTTAGATTGACAAGATTGGTCGTGTGATTTTGAAAAACATTTTGAGTTGAGGGGCTAAGTCCAAACGAGACAAGATTAGAACTTATAATGAAAGTTCTTGTGCAATAAGAGTGTATTGAATACTGATATGGTAGTAAATAAAATGTTATATGATATTGGTACATCAATTTAAATTTAACCACTGTCAAATTTATGAAATGGATCAAATCCATACACAAGTTTAGAAATTTTATTTTATTGAATTTAGAAATTCAATACAAAAGCTACTAAATATTCAAAAACCAAAGTGTAAAAAGCTAAATGATATGAAGAGATTTGATTAATAAATCATTGGAGCATTTATTTGTTTAATTTTAATATATAAGGAAATGGTCTTATTTTCATAGAACAAGAGTTTACATCTATTGGGCGAGATTATTATTGTTGAATTTGACATATTGGGCACAAGTTGAATCTTAAGCATCATACCCACTTGCTTTCAGTGTCACCTCAAATGCATCCAAACCATAGACAAAAGAAATGGTAGTGATCATACTTTCTAGTAGAGGAACACTATTGTAATTCCATATCTTGATAGGAGGGGCTTCTTCATCTCTCACCCATTGAAGTGTCACTGAAAATTATCCGGAAAAATAAAAAGATAGCAGCTATTTTGGGTTGCATTCAATTCAATTTCATAGAGTAACCAAGGGTTGAGAATGAAGCAAATCACAATATGAAAGTATTTATAATGATTTCACCAAGTAAATTGTTAAGACAAACTAATTAACCAGGAAATGGTAATGGAAGGACATATGGTACAAGGGACTACTAGACATCCCCATTTGGGTACTGATTATTGAACATGCCTCAAGCGATAATAAAGTCTGTACAAGATGTCTGAACTCAACAGGATTATGATTCAAGGATAATCTCTAATGTCGCTTTTGTAGGTATGATGGACTCAGCTGCAAGATGCGATTGTATTCAGATCTCAACCTTAAAATTACTCGGGGGATTCATTCTTCTTGAGCAAAGCATAGGCATCACTGTATATAGCCACCAGGTTTGAGAAGACAGCAAGAACAATCATAAACGTGCTTAATACCTTGTCCTTCTTGGTTGCTATGCCGTGTTGGTCCCTATAAATTAGACAAGTTACATCAAGATCTTGCCAAATCATTGTTCAACTAAGAACTGGGTCATTTCTTATAGTTGTTTATGGTTTCATATCACTGAAAATGCAAGAAAAAGTTGTTTTCATTCTTTCAAAGATACCTATCCTACACATTAAACATCAGTCACAAAATGGTTTCAGTATAACTAAAATTAAAGATCTTTAGCAAACACAAATCCATCATAAAGAAATATGAATGATTTGTGTTATAAAATGTAGGTAGAGAATATTTCTTGAAAATTTTAAGCCACTTGAAAAAACATGCATTTCAGGTAGCCTATAAGAATTTCATGAAGTTCAAGAGGCTTACCTCAAAGTGATGGCAGCAGGAAAAATGAACCCAATGCAAACAGCAGCAGTGGCTCCAGTGAACTGGAAAGCATCCCAGATGCTTGGGATAAAGTTTGCACCAGTAAAGATGACACCAATCAATCCAATTGTAATTAAGCTGAATCTCGTGTTGTCTTGGGATAAAGGTCTTCCACGGGGAAATATAAGTCCATCGAGATTAAGACGCAAAGGGTAGAAGACGATGGGGAAAACAAGCATGAGATGTCCCGCATAACTAACACGGACAACATCATTTAGGATTGAGCTATAAGGTATTCCAAGGTTGGTGTCAAAGTTTGCAAGGACATCATCCAATGTTCCATCACCAAACAGGAGAAACCCAAAGAAGCTAGTCATTACATATACTGAAGAGCATAAGGCAAGAGATGTCCGCACGACTGACTTAATCTGTGTAGAGTCTTCAAGTTCATTATCAATGCTGTGAACTACAACAATTCAAACACCAAAATTAGTGGATTGCTCAACAACTATCTTTTCATTCTATATGGACAACTTAATAATTTTGTCTTTGCAAAAATAGATGAAATGGTACATTGCACATAAACTAGAAGCACATCAAGATAAGTAGGCATTGAGCCATTGATTTTTATTACTATGGCCTCCTCTCAAACCACATGAGGCTCTGCATGTGAAGAGGGGATATCTTAATCTAACAAAGTTGAATAAGATTCCTTTAGTCATATTTACACCAGAAAAGTTATTTGAGCATCCAAAGAGTTTGCACTATGAAAGTTATTCAAGCTAACACTTGGATGCCTAAAAGATTTTTTTAAACAAAGATTTCTCAACTTTAAAAAAGTTTAAAAACGTTTGGCAGCAAATGGCCCACTCAAACTTTAAGAACAATAATGCTTAACCCTTGTCATGACAATTTTTTGTGAGGAGAAAAAGAGGATGAGATTGAGTGCTATATTTTTCTTGAAGTTAAGAGGTTCATTTTTTGAAAAAAAACGGTTCCCAAGTGTTGTCTAAAAATCAATTGTCGGGGACAAAGTGTTAGTGCTCGAAATATTTCTTAGTCATTTTGAGAGTATGGGGAATAGAATAAAGATGCATCCCTACACCTCAGCTCACTTCTTCAAACAACATATATGCATGTCGTTTAGGAATTAAGACAATAAATAGATAAGAAATGCTAGAATTATTCCCATCAGTTTGAGTATGCATTGATTTAAAAAACACAACAAATTATAGGATAATATTTGGAGTTCTTTTACATACCATTGTAATGGCAGATGTATGCAGTTACAAGAACAGGGACAACTGTGAAAAGCTTCCAGAATGATGTCAAATCAGTAACATCAGGAAGCAATCTTGGAATCATAATCCCTTCACTTACCAACTTTATGATTGAAATCCCAATTGTAATGACAAGAAATACCACAGCAAGAGCAACTGATAAGGCAGAAGTGAACCTCAAGGAGTCTACAACAAGAACACAACAAAGACCACGTCAACAAATTTAAAATACTCCACAATTGGTTGAATACAAGAAAATCCCAAGAGTATTTGGATGAAGCATGCTATCAGTGAACAAGAAATTCCTAGCTATCACACTTATAACATAACGAATTTCGTTCCACCTTAAATAAATCAACAGATAGGTAAAAGAACTGAATCATCTCAACTTGAAAATACGTATAACAATATGTACCAAATAAATTGATAGGTTAAATCTTGTAACTAACCAATCCGCTTGAAGCATGCAAGTGGAGAAAATACACCAAGTGTTGTGATGATAAGAACAAATGTACGCCCATTCCACCAGTGTTCCCCAAACCATCCTTCCAAAATACCCACATGGTGGACCCCACTTGAAGATGTTCCAGATAGCACATCACCTTTGTATCAATGATATCCATAATAAGAGTCAAAGGAAAAAAAAACAACCAACATATGGAAGATCTTCTCCTAGGAACTTGCAAGAGATAATGCGCAAGAAGTTTATAAATCAATTGACATGTAAGAGTGACCAGGGACTTCATACCGATAATGATCATGTAGACAATGAGTACACCAATGTTGTTAACCAAGATACATATCTGCAACATAATCCTCCCATACTTCCCAAAAGCATCTCCCATGAGACCTCCGTAGGAAAGGTTCTTTCCTGCTCTACTGAACCTGAGTATCATCTCAATTGAAGCCTCGGTCAAGAAGGCCATGAAGATAATCATGAAGATTCCTAGAGCAAGACCCAAAACTTTCATAGTTGCAGGCAATGCCATAATCCCAGCACCAACAATTGTAGTCGAAAGATTAAAGACAGCTCCAGTGAAGGAAGCCCCATCGAACTCATCAAAACCAGAATCCTCATCATGCCTTTCGAGCAATAGGGGAGCCTTTTCATCAACAATCTCCTTGTTCCTGCGTGATCTTTTTTCCATCTTCGTGGTGATATTTCCAATAGTCATCTTTTTGTTTATTTACAAGTATTCCTTCCACCTATTGAATGGTTGAGTTTTGAGCACCCAACACCTAAGATCCTCACTGCAATTCAATTATATCTACGGTTGAAATAAGCCATAAGGTACAAACCAGACAAAAGCTTCATAATTTAGTCTACAGAAAGAGCAGGACTAACCTGTAATCTTGATTATCCCTGAACTGAAATCTGCTGAAAGCAAATGAAATTCTGGGTCTTTTCTAATGTACTAATAGGTCTCAATCAAAACACCCAAACACAATTTTCTGTTGTACATTCAGGATAAAGCATACATATATCCACGATTCCGGAGAAGTACTTCACAGAAGATGGTTCTGAAAAACCCAATGGAGAAGTCCGATTTTGTACCCCAATTCGTGAGAGTCCACCTAGTCAAGATATCAAAAATCAAAATCAAAGATTCCCTCGTGAAAATAAGCTTCTGATGACTTGTCTGGGGAAGAAAAGTCTTAGCCCAGAAATTTAGACTGGTATGGGAATCATAGACACCCAACAAACAAGCATTAGAGAAATGAGAAACACAAGGGCCTGGACCATTTCAGTAATGGGTGGCGCGTACTTTATAAAAAAAATTCGGGAAGCAAATTTAGAAGAAGGCAACACGGAAGAATAATGGGATCTTTTGTTTCTTCTTTTACTATGCTACAGAAGAAGATGGGAATTGACTGCGATTATTATACAAGGGACAGACAAAACCGAGGAGAGCGGAGGCATTACAGTTTCTTTTACCACCGCCAAAATTCCGATTGAAACCGGCAACTTCGGAGAGCCGATTCTCCCTGTCCAGCAATGAAATTCAGTGGGCTTGACCTTGTGGATTCTTTGTAATGAGTATTACAGTTTAGAAAGAAAAAAACCATTCAAAAGACTGCGAAATCAGTGAGAAATGGGAGCTGGAACTCGGCTGTTCAATAACAATAACAGAAATTTTCGAATTGTTCTGAAGGCCAAGTTCCGGAGCTCAAACTTCAATTTAAAGAATAAATGGGACCTCCAAGATGGACATGCCGATTCGAAAATCAAGCTTCAAAATTTTGAAAAAAAAGCACTTTCAAAAACTTAGATTCATATTTTCTTCAACCGTTCAAGTAATTGCAATTTCGTAGAAACGGATTTCGTGAAGATGAGATGAGTTTTTTTGCTCAATAAGATGAGAGGAGTTTAATCATATAAAATAATTGAACGGAAAAGACCTATACCAGAATTTTCCATTAATGCCCAAAGCGAGATTTTTCTCTCTATAATTCTACCGCTCTATCTTATGGATAACCGATGGCCGGGTAGGCTTACCTAGAGATCGAAGCTACTAATCCAGGTCGAGAAGTGGTAGCAGGATGTTGTCTCGAGCTACGCCCTCTTCTCCCAATTCCTTCTATTTTCTATGCAAGCAGAGGCAGAACAAGCTATTTTGATTCAATATGGTTAAAAATGGTGACCTTGTTGGTGCCCTATCGGTATAAGCTCCTGCAGCTGCAACAGAATGCAACACGCAGGAGCTTGCTTCATTGGTTTTGCTTTAAATTGTCAAATAAGGAAGTTTGACGGGCAATTTGCTCCCCATTTAGTTTCTTTTATATTGGTCCTATCCTTGCGGAAGACATCAGCATTGATGGGCGATGGTCTCGGTGTTGTGTTTCTCGCTCATCAATTATGAAAATTTGACACAGTATAATCCAAATAATACATCATAATTTAGTCTCCAGAAACTGCATAACTAACCTGTAATCTTGATTACCCTTGAGCTGGAATCTGCTGGAAGATGGTAAATTTCTGGATCTTTTCTGATGGGTATTGATTGCAGGTCTCAATCAAAATGCCCCAGACACAATTTTCTGCATCCACAATTCTAGAGTATGGACTTGAAGGAACAAGGTTCTGAAAAAAACCCAATGGAGAAGTCTGATTTTGAACCCAATTCTTGAGAGAGCTTGAAAGGAAAAGATATCAGAAGTCAAAATCAAAGACTATACCTCATGAAAATTAGCTTTTGATTATTTGTCTGAGGATGGAAAATCGGAGCCCAGAAACTATCTGATCTGGGGGATCAGAGACACCCAGCAAGCTACTACCAGAGAAATGAGAAGTACGAGGGTCTGAACCCTTTCAATTATTGATCCATATGCACTCGACCTCCAATGCTTTATAAAAAAAAACTTTGAAAGTAAATAAGAAAAAGAAGAAGAAAGCATCACGGCAACTAAGAATTTTGGTTTCTTCTTCTTTTTCCTGTGTTACATAGGAAGATACAAATTGACTATGATTATTGTAGGATGGGCCGACCAAATAGAGGAGAGCGGATGCATTACTGTTTTTTTTAGATTGGACAAAATCTAGGCGATTTTCACGATTATGTATTCGAGGAGTATTAACACGACAGCCACAAACGTCCTTGTTGACCAAAATTAGGTTCCAAGCAAAGGCAAAGGCCATGGGGTTGGAAATGGAAAATAAAAGGCTACGAAAAAATGAGGGTTGTAAAATAATTGAATTTATAGTATCTTAATCATTCAATTAAAAAAATATAACCAATATCCCTTTACGGAATTTATCTATTTTTCTTACTTAATTGAAGTGCTGGAGTACGGTGGTCAAAGTTCCGTGGTCAAAGTCCCGTTATAATGGTGAATCTCATTTGACCGAAATTATCATTATTTATAATTTTATAAAAGTTGTTGTTAGATATGATTTAGAAAATATTTTGAGAAAATTTATAAAAAACCGTGTATAAGCTTTTATTAAAAAATAAAATATATAATGTACTATTTTAAAATAGGTATATAATATTTTCACAAAAGTTTAGACAATTAATGTTAAATTAATAATAATATCAATAAAATTAATAACTATTTAACAAATTTAATCTCATTTATTCGAATTCCCTATTTAGTCAACTATTGTTTTACATGAATAAGCCAATGAGAACAATCCATATTCTCATAAATATCTATTAGAGTTAATGTAAACTAACCTTTAAATTAAGAAGGATAATTAAAAAACTAAGCAAATAAAGGAATTATAATTTAGATTTTCTAGTATACAATAACTTAGTGAGTTATATGATATGGTTTATAAATGTCAGATGTAATAGAGTCACTTGAATAATCTATATTCACTTTAGTGGATTAGTATATTAAAATACTATGAGTTATACTACCTATAATTGTGCTTAATTTACTATCTTCATTCCTTGATGATGCACATCTATGTATAATTGTGCTTAATTTTCTATATTGCTACATGTGAATTCATTTCTCAAGTGTGAATAAAATGTTTTGATTTAAGATTAATAATGTGCATTAAGAAAAAGCATAAAATATTTTAAAATTGGTTACCATTATAAATATGGATAGTTGTTCTATATAAAGAGAAATATACCAGTCATACTTTTTAAGAGTCACACTAGTATTCAGTCACTTTATACGTGACAATTTAGTATAGCAAAATCATTTGTAAGCAAATCCAACTCTATTTGAGATGCGAGGCAAATGGGAATAACAAGTGTTCATTGATAAATGTCACTCAATAATTAGTGCAGATAATAGTTCCCGACTAACATCTTATACATAGTATAAGCCAATGAATTTTATTAATGCATGAGCGGTAAGTTCCGTGATGAACCACCATAAAAAATGAGTTATCAAACTACCTATTAGCGATTTTAAGTTGCGAGAATATCGAGGTCATGAATGACCCGATGTGTCACGCCCCGACCCGGTTTGGTCGGATCCCCGTGATCAACCCGCTACTCTCCCGGTTTATTAAAGGGTTTCCCCTTATCGTAGACTGTAAAGAGTAAATCTTCCTTTAACTTGCACCTTTTCCCTAGAATAGTATAATCAAAACTGTATGAAATTTAAAACTTTACATACCTGTCTTACAGGTATCTTAGTTGACGGTCTTTAATGGGAGGCTTTCCGGGATTTCCTGAAAGGGATATAAGGGAGGGGATGAGTACGACTACTCAGTGAATGGGTTTTTAAAAGCTTTTAACATTTAAGAAAAATATTTATATGGAGTGTGCCAGACTCCTTTGTTTTCAAAAATCCCTTCATTTAAAAATTCAGGTTTTTCCATTATTTCTTAGTTACCACGGTGTGTCATCACCCAACACACATCCTTCATCATTAAGGTTACACACATTCGCAAGTCAGTATCACTACTGAACCCGCTAGTGGCTTTGGAGCGACTTTTCCTGCCACCCGGATAGAAGTACGACCACTTCTACCCTGGGAATGAGTGGATGTACGTGACATCCAACCCACAATCCCAAAATCACTTCTTCGTGTCCGTATGAGGACAGAGACCTCATCCTGTCCCCACCCCGGTCTCATGCGCTTGGTGCTACTCCAAATTTCGCACAGACACCTGGAACGATGAACTGCCCTTATAGCCACCAGGTCGTCCAGTGCCCTTAGGATGCATCACTACCCCTCATGGGCGTCTTGATGATCCCGTACTCACAATGCATGCACAAACAATGTTTTCTTATATTGCCATGTAATCTATGGTGCCACTAGTCCAACGGCCCCGACTCTCAACTCAACCCGCAGCTGTTTGTCTTGACTAGTCCGTCGACCTGTCATGTCTCACTACCGCTAGTTGACTGAGCATGTCAGTCCTATCTTGGTACCATGGCCAAACAATTCACTTATTCTGTTTTATGGCACATATATCATGTTCATTTACGAGCTCCTGCTCATGCCAACTGGCCTTGGGCCCATTGTACGAGATTTTCAGAATCGGGCATTTAGCCCCCAAGTTCCAAAACCGAGGCCCCTGGCCTATCAGAGCTATTCGAGCTCCCGTCGAGAAGGTCTCCCAAATTGTTTAAGAATTGGCACACAGTCAGGGGAGAGAACTTCTGACAAAAATAGGTTTTTACTATCTATCATACCGACCGGTATAAGGACATCTCCATTCATAACCGATGAACGGGTTTTCAATTTCCTTCGAGGAAGTCTCATCATACCAATCAGGTATGATCTACTTACAACTCGTAAGTAGTTTTTCCGCAAAACTTTCACATCACTTTCTCTAAGTAGTGATGATTAAAATACCACTAAACAGTGGGTTTTTATATCGAGGCACTTATCATCCCCAACCGGGTATGATGTTAGTAAACCCACTCACAATCGGTAAGTGGTTTTTAACTTTAATCATCTCAACCGGGTATAACGTTAGTAAACCCACTCACAACCGGTAAGTAGTTTTTAACTTTAAACTGTGCTCATCATCCCAACTGGGTATGATGTGAATAAACCACTCACTCGTTAATGCCGTGATTTCCACTAGACTGGTTCTTTGTATTCACGCGAGCTTGTCCTTACTAGTGTTCCCGGTATTTAACGTTACTACACGATATGAACAACCTTGTTCATTATTACTCGGCATAATAGCCTTCATTCATTAATGAATAAGAAAACCCAAACTTTTAGTTATTTGCAATTAGGTCCCTAAAGTTATTTCTCTTTAACTTTAAGTCCTTAATGTCGGTTTTTCCTCAAATTGAGTCCCGTAACTTTTAAAATTTATCGTGGGACCTCAATTTATTCAATTTCACCAAAAAGGGGTTTAATTTTTCAAATTTCCAATTTGGTTCCCCAATTTTTCCAAAATTACCATTTTGCCCTTCTTTTACAAAAATGGTAAGTTTTTCCCCAAATTTTCCAAAATTCCTCAATTGGTCCTCCAACATTATTTTCATGCCCAATTGACCCTCAATTTCATAAAATTGTATTTTGGCCCCTTTGAATTTCGAAAATCCCCAAATTTTCCCCCAATTTCAACTCTTCAACACTCTCGAATTTGATTTCATCAAATTAACCGATCAAACACTTCTAATTATTGAAATTGGAGTTGAAATTGAGTTCCTGTATGTTCATACGATTCTAAGAAACTTTGAATCGCAGATTTTAACGTCGGAATGAGCTCAAACGGAGCTTTTCCGGAAAATAGACTATAAAGAGAGAAAGCTTCGATTACTCACCGGTGAAGGCACGACAGTCCGAGCTTTCGATCTAGGCAGATAGGTCTCATTCTGAGGTTCATCCTAAAATCAAGTATTGTATCAATTGATGCGGAATTGGATTAGAATTTCATCATTGAAATTCGGTCGATTCTCTCTCTAGCACCGATCGAAAATTATAAAGGGGAGCCGAATTGGCTTACCTTTCGGTCCTAATTCGGCCGTGGAAAGGCTGAGGAAGTGTTGGGAGGGCTTGGTTTGGCCTGAGGAGGGCTTGAAATGGCCGATTCCAGCTTGGCCGAAATAGGGCAGCTTCGGTCTGCCGTAGTTGCTTCACTATTCCATCATGTCGGCGCTTCTCCAACGATTCTCAGATTGACTAGAGTTTGCTATCAGATAGCGTCTTCTCCCCGGTTCTAAAGAGCCCGACTTTTGTTCAAGTCGAAGCTCTGGTTCGAGCTTTACTGGGAAATGGAGCAGTAGAGAGAGAGAGAGAGAAGTGTTCAGGTGTGAGGAGAATGAAATGGGGATAACCTCTTTATATAGTTGCAAAACCCGTGTATTAAATAGGCGAGATTTATTACTAGTATTAATATTGCCATAAATTATTGGTATTAATTCCAATAATTTAATTTCGGTATTAATTCCAATAATTTAATTTCGATATTAATTTCAATAATTTAATTTCGGTATTAATTCCAATAATTTAATTTCGGTATTAATTCCAATAATTTAATTTCGGTATTAATTCTAATAATTTAATTTCGGTATTAAATTATTGGTATTAATTTTAATAATTAACGTGTGCATAAAATTTTTTGACCGAAATTTTGGGTTACAAAAAATCATACTTCACCTAAACCAATTTGGTTTTTGTTTTCTAATTTGTCTTAAGTTTCTTTTCCAATGTTTAATAAATCCTTTGGATCAACCGAAAGTTGTAAATTTTCATATTACTTATTCCCAAATGTAAACCGGTTTTGTTTTCTTATTCAGTTTGACTAGTTCTTTTCCCGGTTTTCCTTAACTCAAATGTGCGGGGTTTACACGATGAATAGCATTCAAACTCATTGAGCGTTGCTTATCCACTCACCTAATACATTCCAAGGATATATGAAGGAGAGAAGAATAAGAGAAGAGAACCCACATAGAGCAAGAAATTCAAGATAATGTACTTTGTTTTAATAAAAGGTGGTTCAAGGCCTCATAGAGCAAGAAATTCAAGATAATGTACTTTGTTTTTAAAATAACTTTTCTAGATTTCGGTTCGCAGCTCAGGCGAAGAAGATGACGTACGCGTGCATGGTCATGCGTGTGTCCGCCCATCATGGTGCACCAACTGGTTTGTAGTGTAGCAAATCAGTTTGGGGTGAATTTCTCGATCCATAATTTCATATCACTTGGATGTTTACTAAGGTCTCTCTCATGACCATTTTCATCACTCTAGGCCTAGTTTTCAGATTGGGATCTAGTTTTTGGGTTGGGATCTAATTAATGTATTAATTTCTCGAGATTTATTTGTGGTTCACCATATAATTTGAAAAGTTATTTTAAAAAGTTTAAATTATGAGTGGATTATGAAATAATTGTATTAATATGAGCCTTTCAGCCTATCGTGTAATACTGTAAAATCCCAACCCGAAATCTAGATCCCAACCTGAAAACTAGGCCTAGAGTGATGAAAATGGTCATGAGAGAGACCTTAGTAAACATCCAAGTGATATGAAATTATGGATCAAGAAATTCACCCCAAACTGATTTGCTACACTGCAAACCGGTTGGCGCACCATGATGGGCGGACACACGCATGACCATGCACGCGTACGTCATCTTCTTCGCCTGAGCTGCGAACCGAAATCTAGAAAATAACCTGATAAACTCTATTCGACAATCCAAAACTCACTACTTGGAGAATTAATTCATTCACAGAGTTGTACGCTATAGAATGGTGCAAGTAAGCTATGAATAGATAGTCATATAAGTCTAAAATCTATCCATATAAAGTTTGGATGTTCCCTTATCAATTTTGGATCAAAATTCTCTCTAAAAGTTGAGTAGCTCCCATTTTCGATGATTCAAATTGCAGAGAGTTTTGCACCTCTGTCTAACCACCACCTTCAGTGATCTTGGTATCCTTGGAAAGTTATGGACGTTAGCTTTCCATTGCCACATCTCTTGACCCTCAACTCTCCTATGCCAGTTCTGGTGAGATCACATAGTGCCAAACCTTCGGTGACTGGAAATAGAGCTTTGTTTCGAAGGAGATTTCTGATGGCCTCACCGACCCTTGAAGACTGAGGAAAATTCAACAAATTACTCATATCACTAGCTTTCCATTAGCATCAACCTTACACGATTTGGATAAATGTAGAAGTAGAATTATATCTTTCAGCTTTCAATTTTCCAGAGAAATGTCAAAGCTAACTAAAATGAGCATTGCAAGTGGCTCAGACCACCAATCAACGCAGTTCAAGTGGCCACAGACTCCTTGAGGAGTCAACTTTTGAAATGCACTAACCTCAATGATCGATGTGTCATCTCTAGTGAGTCTCAAACCTTGACTTGACTGTTGCTCATTCTATTTTCATTTCACGATCAAGCTTGATCGTCACTGTTCTGCAAAACCCCGATCGAACAAAGTTTATGATGGCTTAGAGGGAGGCAAAAGGGATCCGATACCTTAGTTTGTGAATTTTTGGAGATGGTTTAGCTAGGGGCTAAAGGTCAAGGACTAAAATGTAAATAAGTAAATTTTAGAAGACCTAAAAGTGAATGAGCTTTCTATGGGGCCTTCTTAAGAGATTAATAAAGTTTAGTGAAGTTCGGGGATCGGGTTGGCATATTTTGGAATGCCTAGGGACCTATTTGCAATAAAAGAAAAGTTAAGGACTAAAGTGCAAATAAAGGTATTTTATAGCCAAAATGTGATTTTTGTGCGGTGCAAGGACCTAAATATAATTAAAGAACCAAAATGAGGAAAATGTAGGACAAATGAGTACGAGGGGCTAAGTTGTAAATAAGAAGGACAAAATAGTAATTTTGCCCAAACTTAGGGACCATTCGACAATTTATTAGTAATGGAGATTAGAAATGTTCTAAGGCATGTTAAGGACTAGAATGAACTCAAGGAAACTTGGGGACCCAAATGGAAGACTTAGGGAAGCCTAAGGTCCATGCAATGAAGTTTTAAACTATAAGGGAAAAATTGTAATTTTGCTCAAGTTAATAACCAAATTATGAATTTGGAAATATAAGACCACTAGGTGGTAAATAAGGAAATGTTGAGCACTTAAGCAAGTGAAAAGCTTAGAGATGATGACCTTAAATTGTAGGGATTAATCTTAGAGAAGGTTAGAATGAGGGTCGGTTCATCGATTAGTAGGTTGGGTAGACCAAATCCATGAGGAGCATAACCATAAATTTGTGAGGGAATTTTGGTATGTCATTATGAGTACTAAGAGTGAAACTAATTATCCTATTTGCTAAATATTGTAGAAAAATTAAGAGATTACTGGTGCGGAATCGAGAACGGGATTTAGAACCCCCTCGGAATGAACAAGTTTTGAAACTTAAGGCGAGTGGGTGTATTGATAGCGAGCATGATTGGACTGACCAACGCATGCTGTTTGATTGCATGGATGAATGCTTTGAGATGAATTGTAGACTTGATTTTAAAACTTGTATAAAAAGTGTAAAATTACTAAGTGCATACCCAATAAAGCAAACATTACTTTAAAAAGCTAGAAGTAAGGAAAAGTCGTGATACTACTGTATATTATTTTGCTGAGTTTCATTGGGGCCTTTCATGCCCACTTTTCTAATTGGGGAGACAATGGAATAATAAACCGAGCTCTCGACTATGATATGCTATGTGCATTGATTTGGAAATGGTCATAATATGACCATTCTTGATATGATATTGAGTTGAGGATGAGAGTGGTGTAAACCTTATTTTCCCAAAACAAATAAGCAGTAATGGAAAATTGAAAATTTTCAAAGGAAAAGTTATGGTTAAAAGTGAACTAAAAAAATGAATAGAAATCAAAATAAAATTTGAAATGAACTGGAGTGATAATTAAAGTTCCAAAAGTCCATAGTAACATATGTTAGGACCTTAGTCATCAAATCTCATTTTTTCCTTCCAGAGAATCCTTATAGTGCATGTGGTTCTATTGACCTACAATTTGTGTACACAAATTATGTTTTATCCATAAGGACTATTTGGCCACAATTGTACTCCTTGTGCCACTTTTAATTAAGGTTTATTTATCTTATTGCGTAAACAATTCACCACTTAACATTCAGTGACTTAATCTCTCTTTTATATCACAAACTTTTTGATAGGGTCCAACATACTCTCTCTTACACTTCGATTTATAATTCCCTCAATTCATCTCCATTATGCTTAAATTTCATTAATTTAAATTCTTACCCTTCATAACTTTTAAAAAAATATCATTTTGCTCCTCATATATTAATATTATTTGACCATTTCCAAAAAATTTTATTTTCATCCTTTATAATTTCAAATATCCCATTTACCCTTCATATGTACCAAATTTTCATATTTGTCATTTTCACTCTCAAATTACCAAATTATCCCTCAAAATTTCCAAATTACATAATTGCTCTTCATACTTTTAAAACTCTACTTTTACCCCTTCAAACTTATCAAAATTCGTTATTTGTCCAAAACATAATAAAATTCCATATTTACCTATCTTATTTTGAAAATTAACAAATTACCTTTTGAGCTTTGTAAAATTTCTATTATTTTTTTTTTCATATTTTAAAAAATCATATGTGCCCTTTATTGTTCAAAATTTATATTCTTGACCCCGTGAATTTAAAAATCCATATTCAACATGAATCTTTAAAAAATCCTATATTTACCATCATTACTTTCCAAATTATTCTTTTGGTCTTATGCATTTTTTTTCCAAAACTTACAATTTAGTCATTTGATACTTAAAATCTTTCATTTTACCCTCCTACTTCAAAATATCTCATTTAAGTCCCAAATTTTCCAAATACTATTTTAGCCCATATTTTTCAAAAATTACATTTTAACCTATAAACTTTCAAAAATTATGCTCAAGTCCTTAAACTTATAAAAGCATGTTTAAGCCGTTAAACTTTCAAAAAATTATATATTAATCCTAAAAATTCCCTAAAACTTCATCACCACCCCAAAATCGTATTTTCATAGTTTCCCCATTGCATTCCTTTTTTGCAAACTAGCCCTCAAACATTTAAATTTTGTATTTTAGTCCCTAATTTTTTAAAACTTCTTAAACATGAGACTTAGCCCCTTATATTCATCATAATACTTTCACTAGCCACTCATGGTCCTTAGAGTGCTCTAGTGATCCTGACTCTAGTGATTTTTGTCCAATTTTGGTCATTTTTCTATTTTAGGCAGAATAGTAAGATTGGAGTTATAAGCGGAATACTCACCGAAGATAATAGGGGTGTTAAACATTAGTTAGGGGAAATGTCATTGTGGTATGGGGAGTACGTCTGTGTTGACCATCGACCTTGAGGTCGTCGTATCTACCTGTATTTTATGGTTGTTTAGTGTTAGTCGAGGGTTGTATAGGTGGTCTAACACCGAAAAATAACTCAGGAAGGGAGGAGATAGGCTTGCCTAAGTTAGGACAAGGCTGAAGATTGGTCGATGAGAGACGTATCGTTTATCAGTTATTAGTGTCAACTAAAATGGTGTTGTTGTGGCTCTAAAATCGTGTATAAAAGAGGTTGACGTTTTTGTTCCAAAACCGCGAGTTTGAAAATGACTTTGGTAGGAAGGTTTTTTACCACTCTCATTTTGGATCTCGACCTTAGGTAAAAGAAAAGATCACCACAATTCTATTAATGCAAGAATCATGTATTTTGTGAATAAGTTAGGGATAATTTTGACTCGAAAACTTTAGTGGTGACATGGAGAAAATGGACGATATATTTTTCTCTCTACTTTCAAAACAAAAATCGATATTTTGAGTGAATATTAGTTCAATTTCTTTGAATAACAAGTAGATAGACACATTAGTTATTTGTTCATACCTGTTGATATAAAATTTGACTAAATATTAGACATTTGAGAGAATACTCTTTTGTAGGTAGGTGACATGGAGAAAATGAAAAAGAAAATTACAAGAAAGTTGGGGCAGTAGTGCAGAGAAGACATGCGTGAGGAAGTCGTGCGTTAGCATGTGCAAGCACATGCAACACTGACTGCTAATTGGTGTAACACCCATTAACTCGTTAATTAATTTTACATTTTTTGAACTGATTTTGACGGATTAATCAATTAGTTCAAGTGATTTTTGACCTTTTTCTTACCAAGTTCACTCTAATTTTTTCAATTTTCATGTCAATTTATTTATTTTATAAATTATTAAACTTATCCAAAAAATTTAGGGTTAAAAATTCCCTCTTTTTCATTTTTGAGATCTAAAAAATCATTATATATTTAGTATAGTCTATTTCGATATTAATTTAATTTTATTTTTAATCAAAATTTATTATTTTTTAATTATTGATTAAGTGATTTTGGGTTAGTATTAATCACATTTATAAAATTTTATAATCCTTATCCATATTAATTTTTTAATTCAATTTTAATTTTTAATTTTTAACTTCTACTTCATCCCCATTTAATTTTACTTTTTAGAAATTACAATAATACAATTGAGTTTTGAATAAAAGTGAGTCTCAATACTTGTTCGTATAATTTTCGAATAACGATAAAATTGATTTTCGAATAAAAGTGAGTTGATTGGATCGAAATCCAAATTAGTGTAGATTTAGATTTGAATTAGGTCATGTCAGATGGATTAGAGGATTAGGGTCAACATCAATACGAATTAGTGAATTAAGATAGTTGTGGAAAAGATTGTAGTTTAAATTGTGGTGAAAATATTAAATGAATTGGTAAATTAAGATATAAATTGGAGTTGATAATATTTATTAAAATATGAATCGGAACTAGTAGTATGTAGCAATTTATGAATAAATTATTTTATTTTTTATTTAAATTTACACACATTTTAGAATAAAATTATGTAAAAAGATATGAATATTTTTATTTTCACAATTAAATAATGTTTGGAAAAATTGAGGCTGAATTATTTGCATAAAAAAAACCATAAATAACTGGAGTTCATATATGAGACGATTCCTTGTCAGCTTTTTCCAATAATAAATGTCTTGGAAGAAAAACATAAACTAAAAATTGGTATAATAGTTTTAAACGATTAAAAAATAAAGTTTCTATGGACCTACTGCGCTGATGATGTTCAATGTATTTTCTGCCAAAATAATATCAATAATATTGGATATGCGTGACAGGTAACAGCTGTGATGGCCCAATGAAATTTGGTTGATATGTTACATATGGTTGATTGATGGGAGATATCTTGATTAAATACTGCACATTTGATTAATTTATGGAGTGATTAAATACTTAATTGAGTGGGATGAGGTAGTCAAGAGGTGGAACTCACGCGACTCGTCAATGATGAGGGCGGTGGGCCCATCAGCACTCTAGACCATCAAATTTATCGTCAATGGGCCCAACGTGTCGTCATCAGTAGGCCCACGTTAGTGCCGCGTCTTTCTCACTTGTCAATTATGAAAGCTTGAAAATATTTATTAGGGACGGTTCGAAAAAAACACGATAGATACACAAATTAATACATTTCCACCTTTCTATTGCAATTGCAATGTCTACTTTATCCAATGTTATATTGTAATAATAATATATGAAAATAAATATTTTAAAATATTAAGAAAATATTAAAATTATAATATTTTAATAATTTAAACTATCTAATTTATTTGATAACGTGCAAAAATTTTTATGAAATAATAGAGTAAGGTTAAATATATATGAGTAAATCATAACACTTATAAAATCAAGTAAATGATTACTTGCTTAATTATATGGGAAGAAAGATAATAAATTAAGATTTATTTATTTTACAATTTGTTTGCTAAGATTTTTATATGTTTCATTTAGATATATAACATTTTTCTTTATTTTTATTTGAGTTCAGCCTCTAACTTTCCCAAAATTATAAAATGGTGCTTGTAAATAATTTTTTGTGAAATCAATTTTAAACTCTAAATTTTGGCAATATTATGATATTAATTATTTTCCAAATGTCTCTATAATCATTAAAAGTTTTAAAATAAATGATTTAACCTACAAACAATCCATAGAAAAGTTCCGCAACAAAATCATTCTATAAAATGAAAATTTTGATTTTTTATCAGCGCTTATTCGACAACCAGAACTATTGATATAAAAAGTTAGATATTCTACTTATGAGTACTCTATAATCAAGTGACACATCAATTGGTTGTCAAAACTATCTAAATTCGAGTTGGAAATAATTCACTTAAAACGGTCTAAAATTTTAAGAATTTCGACGAATGAGGGTAGGAACACTTACCTACAACTGATTGGGAAGAGTTGGGCACAACTTAGTGTTGTCTTGGTGCATTAGTTTGACTGTTGGTCATAGTAATGCTCAAAATAACCGATTCACCTTTGGGCCTCTAGAGTTAGGTTAATACGCGACCTCTCCTGAGTTTCTTTGGTTGATCTCAAGCTTGACTAATGTAATTATCATGTCGAGGACTTATTTATAAACCTAGGGAACCTGAAACTACCATTTTTATTAAGAAAATGACTATTGTCGGAGCTCTCATTTGAGCATCACCGAAAACTGGAGCTATTAGAGGAATAGAGGTTTTTTAGGTGTCTCGAAATTGAGAAGGGAGCTCTTTTTATATAGGGAGATAAAAAACTCTCGAGGCTATATGGAAACCCTGTTCTCTTGAAATAAGGAAACAAAAAGTTTTGAGAGAAAATCGAGTATCTAAGTGAACCAAAATTGGTAAAGAAGGGTAAAGGCATGAATTTGGAAAATCTCAAGTGGCCAATAAATACTTAAAAATCATGGAAAAGAACCATGAAGTGAATTGGATGGGAAACCGGACCAGTTCAGGGTGAACCGAACTTGAACTATGAAGAACCGGTTTAAAGATTCATTTTTATAGGTGGCTTAAAAATATCAAATTGGAAAATTGAAGCCACCATTAGGTAGAAAATGAATTTAATTTTAAGAAAACTGATCGAATTGAGCCTGAACCAACCGGTTTTTGAGCCTGAACCAACTGATCGAATTGAGCCCGTCAACTGTCCAGTCGGCCAATGGGTTGCCCACCAAGTTAGCGCCCAGTTAACTAACACGATCAATTAGGGCATGACACATGATGAAGCTCACCCAGTCAGCTGCTCAATAAGTGCCTGGAAGCGTCGACTAATTGGAGCGTGACATGTGTTTTCGGTCAACGGTCAAGGGAGGAAAATGCACATCAGCGGCGACCGACCAATAGGAAAGTGACACATGTCCTTAGTCAACGGTCAACTAAGGAGAAGCATCATCAGCAAGGCTGGCCAATGATGAGCTCACACATGGCAAGGATGACACGTCACCATTTGACAATGATATTGGGGATATGACCGACCAATAAGAGGTCGACACGTGGCAGAGCCACATCGGATGGACTCAGCCAATTAGATGCTGACACGTGGTATTAGCACTGTGCTCCAAGAGGGAAATTTGACATATTTAAAATAACTAATTAGAGGACGCCATGTGTCATGGTCAACAGTCGACAGAAATACGATCAACAGCCACATTGGAAGAAGCGACCAATGGGAGGCTGCCATGTGTCCAGTCAACAAGTCAAAGACTGAATAGGACGATGAGTGGGGAGCCGCGTCAGCAAAGACAACCAATCACAGTGCGCCATGTGGCAAGCCCGCATGTGTGAAGCTTGCACTTGCGACACAATGTCGTCTTCTTACTTTGGAAAGCTCGTAGAAAGATAGAGGGAAGAGAGGGGTGGTCTCTTGCGACCTAGAAAGCTCTCTAATCTGACCGCCGACGAGTGAGATGGGGGCCTAGTCCTATGCCGGCTAGTAGCCCTGTCAGTTATCGAGCTTCCTATATTAAGGTCACCTGTCATACCCCAACCCAGTTTGGTTGGATCCCTGTGAACAACCCGCCGCTCTTTCTCAGTTCAAGAGGAGTTTCCCCCTTCTTTTACTCGAGAGGAGCTAGGCAAAATTTCAACCTTGTTCCCTAGAAGACATATATCAAATAAAATGCCAGCTTAAGGAAAAATTAAGCATACCTGAAAAAGGGTAAGGCTCGGTGTTACTTCTAGTCATTTTCTCTTTTCTTGAAAATGGGTAGAAAAGAGGGGTGCGTTTCTACAACTTAGTGAATGGTTTTTTCAAAAGTCTACTTTTAACTTTTAAGAAAAATATTTATATTGGAGTGTGCCAGACTCCTCACTTTTCAAAAATCCCTTTATTTAAAAATTTGGGTTTTTTCCACCATTTCTTATTATCATGGTGTGTCATCACCCAACAAACATCATTCATGAAGGTTACACACAATTGCAAGCCAGCACAACTGCTGAACCCACTTGTGGCTTCGGAGCAACTTTATTGGCCACCTAGATAGAAGTACGACTACTTCCATCCTGAGAATGAGTGGATGTACGTGACATCCGACCCTCAATCCCGAAATTGATTCTTTGTGTCCATATGAGAACAGAGACCTCATCCTGTCCCCACCCTGGTCTCATGCGCTTGGTGCTACTCTAAATTTTGCACGGTCACCTGGAACGATGAACTACCCTTATACTCACCGGGTCGTCCAGGGCCCTTAGGACGCATCACTACCCCTCATGGGCGTCTTGATGATCCTGTACTCATAGTGCATGCACAAACAATGTTTTCTTATTATGCTATGTAATATGTGGTGTCATTAGTCCAACGGTCCTGACTTTCAACTCAACCTACAGCTGTTTGTGTTGACTGGTCAGGAGAGTGGTCATGTCGCACTGCCGTTAGTTGACTGAGAATGTCGTACTAGCCTTGGTACCATGACCATACAATTTACTTATTAAAGTTTTATGGAACATATATTATGTTTATTTACGAGCTCCTGCTCATGCCCATTGACCTATGGCCCACTGTTCGAGATTTTAAAAAATCGAGCATATTAGCCCCCAAGTTCCAAAATTGAGGCCCCCGACCTATAAGAGCTATTCGAGCTCCCGTTGAAAAGGTCTCCCAAATTGTTTAAGCATTGGCACACACTTAGGGGAGAACACTTCTGAAAAAATATGTTTTCACTGTCCATTATATCGATTCGATACAAGGAAATCTCCGTTCATAATCGATGAACGAGTTTTCAACTTCCTTCGAGGAAGTTTCATCATACCAACCGTATATGATCAACTTACAACCAGTAAGTAATTTTTCCACACGGTTTTCACATCACAACTCTAAGTTATGATGTTTAAAATACCACATAGTAGTAGGTTTTCATTTCGATGTGCCTATCATCCCTAACCAGGTATGATCTAAAATCCCACTCATAACCGGTAAGTGGTTTTTAACTTTAAGTTGTGCTCATCATCCCAAGCGGGTATGACGTTAGTAAACCCACTCACCCGTTCATGCAGTGAAATTCTACTTAGTCGAGTTCCGTCTCTTGCACGTTGGACCTCAACTGGCGTTCTCGATGTCTTGTTCTCCTACGCAAAATGAACATAGTTGTTCATTATTCTTTGGCCTAATAGCCCTTATTCGTTCCAATGAATGAGAAAACCCAACTTTATATATATTTGCAATTAGATTCTTAAAGTTAATTTTCTTCAACTTTAAGTCCCTATTAGTGAGTTTTTCCTCAAATTGAGTCCCGAAACTTTTAAAATTTATCTTGGGACCTCAATTTATTAAATTCCGTGAAAAATGGTTTAATTTCCCAAATTTTCAATTTGATCCCTCAATTTTCCCAAATTTACCATTTTGCCATTCCTTTACAAAAATGGTAAATTTTGTCCCAAAAATTCTAAAATTTCTCAATTAGCCCTCTAATGTTCTTATCATGGCCAATTGACCCTCAATTTTAGAAAATTACATTTTGGTCCTTCAAATTTTTGAAAATCCCTAAATTTTTGAATCACAAGGGATCCATAAGCGTCTTGGTTTACCCATTCTCTATCGGTTCCGGTTCGATGAATCAACTCGGTTCATAAATCGGTTCTATCCGGTTTAGACCCGATTCTATTGAACTGCTTCTGTCTTTCATCCTCATTCCATCCTATGGTTATTTTGCCCAAGTTTATGAAACTTTTTGAGTCACATGGGAGTTAGAAATTTTCAAATTTGCTTGTCCCCTAACAATCGGGTTTTTAGACCAATTCAGTTTAAAGATTCAAATTGACCGGTTATTTTCCCTGTTTTCTCATTACTAAAGGACGGGGTTTACATCACCCTTCCCTTCGACTTCCGCATCCCACAAAAAGTGAAGGAGTGGTACTCCATTTTTCGGCATGATATAAACCAGAGCTCCGATGAGGGCCTTTTCTACAACCTTCAAAGGCACATTCAGACTCTTTGGAACCAGTAGGAAGTTCCCTACCTTGTTGCCACCTCCTTCCAATCCGATGATCATTGGAGAAGTGCCAAGAAGCTCACACAGTACGATCACTTCGACGGTCCCAAAATTGCACAAAGTCTTAAGCTGAACGCCGACCACCTCCACCCTTCTACAACTAGGCCAAACCTTCCACGACCCTCCTCGACCTATCCTCGACCTCTAGGAACCTTCGAGGTAAGCCAATTCTGGCCCATTTCTCCGGAACAGAAAAGTTGTAGAAACTGGAACACTATAACTTTCCTCATCGAATTCTTTATCCTCAGGCACCCAATTGACCTGCAATTTAATCCTAGGGGGATCCCTAGGAAGAGCACTAGTTGTCCCTACCTAGAGCTCAGGTCACCGCCCCCTCACTAGTAAGGAAATCGAGCCTTCTCTATCTAAGAACGTTTTTCAACGAGGCTCAATTTGAGCTCGAATGTTCACCAAATGAAGTGATTAAAAGGCCTAAATGATCGTAGAGAGGAGGGAGCGATTAACATTATGATAGGGGACAATTGACTAAGTTTGAGTGGGTAATTTGATGAAAAAAGATTCAAGGGCCAAAGTGCAATGTTAGAAAAAATTGGGCGAAATTGAGATTTATTGGGAAATTGGGGGCCGAATTACAATTAAAGTAAAATTGAGGACTTGAGGGAAAATAGGAGGAAACTAGGGACCTAAGAGGGAAATTGAGAACCTTAGAGACCTAATTAGAGATAAATTGGACATTAGGTGCCTGAAGAAAAAATTTATGAACTTTTTGGACCTAAGTGCGATTAAGGCATGATTAAGGACCTAGGTGCCAATAAGTGCATATATGGGGCCCATGCCAATTGTACTAATGTAAATGCTCGGACATGTAGGGCAAATGATTGAAGGATTGATTTAGAGGAACCACTAGCCGATCGAGATCTAGTTGTGATGAGTCACGACGTACCGGGTGAGTGAGTTTTGGCAACACGTCTGATGAATGCACTTTCCTCGAAATGAAAATGGTTTCCAGAATTGATCTCCCCTAACTACTTAAACAAGCTTAAACATTTTGGGAGACTTTTCTGACAAGAGCATGAACCATGAATTGTTAGAGCTAGTATTTGTAAACCCCACCCTTTTGAGCTAAGGAAAACCGGGAAGGGAACCAGTCAAATCAAGTGAGAAAATCGAACTGGTTCACAAACCCGATCAATTGTGAATGGACAATTTAAGAATTTACAACTCCTAGGTGATCTAAAGGGTTCATAATACTATGGAAAAGAACCTTAGGATGAATTGGAAGAGGAAAACTAGACCGATTTGGATGAATCGGGTCCAACTGGATTGAAATAGTTCATGAACTAGAATCGATAAAGAATGGGAAAATTAGAGAAATTCAACTCCCTTATGCCCCAAAGAAATTTATAAACCTTGGGAAGGAACCTTAGAACAAAGTGGGAGAGAAAAACCAGATCGGTTCGGGTGAACCGGATTGAACCGGTTTAAGGACCAAGCCAATTTATGAACCGAAATCGATAAAGAGATGGTAAACCGGGAATCTTATGGATCCTAAGTGACCCAAGGAGTCACAAAAGACATGGAAATGGACTTGTGAAGGAATTTGGAGATGAAAACCAAACTGGTTCAGGTGAATCGAATCCAAACTGGTTCGGGCTGGTTTGAACCACTAATGAACCGAATCCTAAATTTAATTTTCTAGATGGCTTAAATATTTCAAATTGAGATTTGAGGTCATCATTGGATAGAGAATGAATTTAGATGAATTTATAAATTTTTAGATTTGAAAAACTCGGTTGAATGAGGGGTAAACTGACCGGTTTAATCTTGAACCCAGTTCGAATCGATCCGGTCCGGTTCGGAATAGTGTCATCTTCTTCCTTAGGATGATAGCACTGTTCACTCGCTAGGCAACTGAAGAAATGTTGGCGAAGAAAAAATGATTCTGTTCAGGGTGTTTCAGGTCTTCAATGTTAGTCATAACGATGCTAAACGGACGGCCAACGGGTCCTTGAGCTCCCTATATAAAGAGCCCCTCCTCATTCATCCTCTCCACACCTGAAAAACTCCATTCTCTCTCAACTGCTCTGTTTTCCAGAGAATCTCAAACCAGAGCTCTGACATGGGGTCTTTTCTAAGCCAAACAAGGTAAGGTCGGATTCTTTAGAACCGGGGAGAAGTCAGCTACACGTCTATAGTCTCCGTTCACTCCGAGGGTCGCCGGCGTGATAAAACAGTGAAGCAGTTCCGGCGGACTAAAGCTGCCCTATTTTGGCTGTGTTGAAATCGGTCATTTCGAGCCCTCCTCTGGCCAAACCAAGCCTTCCCAACACTTCCTCAGCCCTCCCACAGCTGAATTAGGACTGAAAGGTAAGCCAATTCGGCTCCCCTCTATAATTTCTAGCTGGTGCTAGAGTGAGAACCGACATAATTTAAATGATGAAATTCTAACTCAATTCGGCATCAATTGATGTGATTCTTGATTCTAGGATAAACCTTAGGATGAGAGCTATCTGCTCAAATCGAAAGCTCAGACCGACGTGCTCTCACCGGTGAGTAATCGAAGCTTTCTCTCTCTACAGTCTATTTTTTGGCAAAGCTCCGTTTGAGCTCGTTCCGACATCAAAATATGCGATTCAAAGTGCTATTGAATTGTAAGAAGATGGAAAAACTCATTTTTAGCTTTAATTTTAACAATTAGAGGTGTTTGAGCGGTTAATTTGATGAAATCAAATCCGGCTGTGCTAAGGAGTTGAAATTGGTGGAAAAATTGGGGAAAATTGGGGATTTTCGAAATTCAAAGGAACAAAATGATATTTTATGAAATTGAGGGTCAATTAGGCATGGAAATAATGTTGGAGGACCAATTGAGGAATTTTAGAATTTTTGGGGCAAAACTTACCATTTTTGTAAAGGAAGGGCAAAATAGTAATTTTAGAAAAGTTGGGGAACCAAATTGGAAATTTGGGAAATTAAACCCCGTTTTGGTGAAATTGAATAAATTGAGATCCCAAGATAAATTTTAAAAGTTTAGGGACTCGATTTGAGGAAAAACCGACATTAGGGACTTAAAGTTAAAAAGAAATAACTTTAGGGACGTAATTGCAAATAACTAAAAAGTTTAGATTTTCTCATTCATTTGAAGTGAATTAAGGCTGTTATGTTGAGTAATAATGAACAAGGATGTTCATATCGTATAGGAACATGAAGTACTGGGAACGCCAGCATGGACGAGCTCACGTGAATACAAAGAACCGGTCTAGTGGAATTTATAGCATTAACGGGTGAGTGGGTTTACTAACATCATACCTGGTTGGGATGATGAGCACAACTTAAAGATAAAAACCACTTACCGGTTGTGAGTGGGATTATATATATATCATACCTAGTTGGGGATGATAAGTACCCCAGTATAAAAAACTCACTGTTTAATGGTATTTTAATCATCACAAACTGAGAAAGTGATGTGAAAATTATGCGGAAAAAACTACTTACCCGTTGTAAGTAGATCATACTCAGTTGGTATTATGAGACTTACTCAAAGTAAGTTGAAAAGATGTTCATCGGTTATGAACGGAGATGTCCTTATACCGGTCGGTATAATGGACAGTGAAAACCTATTTTGTCGGAAGTGTTCTCCCCTGATTGTGTGCCAATGCTTAAACTATTTGAGAGACCTTCTTGACGGGAGCTCGAATAACTCTAATAGGTCAGGGGCCTCGGTTTTGGAACTTGAGGGCTAATATGCCCTATTTTTGAAAAACTCGAACAATGGGCCATAGGCCAATGGACATGAGCAGGAGCACCTCATGAATAGGGATAAGGTACATGTGAATCATACTTAGAACCCTCTCATAAGGGGCAAACACAGAAAAACGTCCCCCAGAACTCTAGAGAATTACACAGTGAGAGTGAAGAAGAGAAGGAATACGCTGTGAAAGGAAACTCTGGCGGGATGCATACAACTAAGTGCCTTGAAGGAATCATTGGTTAGCAGATGGACATAACGTGGTGTGTAAGGAGCCAACCCCTCATTAGAGACTACTTGAAGGAAGGATGTATCGGAGGCCAAGACTAACATGCTTTGGAAAAGTAATATAATTTTACATACAACTTCCTTTGGGAAATATAGAGAAGTCAAAGTGGAGATTCGGAGTGACATAACAGAAGTAAGCAAATCGTGACCACAAATTTAGTCAAAGAAATGACAGCCTAAGGAAGACCGGGAGGTAGAAAGGACTACACTCTAAAAAGGTCTGTGAGATGGACGTTAAGGATAGGAGTATTAAAAAAAATGCCCTAAGAAACTTAGACCCCAGGAATGGTGGAGGCGAGGCGGTTAACAAACTCATAAACAGGAAAACCATAAATTGAGTTTCAACAAAGAAGAGAGGGGCAGAGAGGCCAAATACTCGGGAAAAGAAGGATGAAAGAAATCCTTAAGAGAGCCAAAGGCCAAATTAACGACTAAATTCAAGCCAAGAAAAGAATAAGCAAGCCTCTCACCTAATTGTCGATAAATCTTGGAATAAGGAAGATTTGAACGCTCCATAAAGAAATACACTATGAAGGTAAACTTTGGAGGGATGCATACAACTAACTACCCTTGAAGAAATTATGGATGGGTAGATGTACATAATGTGGAGTATAAGGAAACAACCCTTAGTTAGGAAATGTTTCAAAGGAAGGAAGTATTGTGGTGGCTCAGGGTGACCTGTTTGGAGAGAGCAGGAGAACCAAATAGAAAGAAGAAACTGGTAGCAGAGGGCAGCCAAAGAGAATGAACAGAATCCTAAGAAAGGCTGAAATGTAGTAAAGACTACATTCTATGAAGAACAAAAGGATAGACATGAAGGAAGAGTGATACAACTGCCCAGATGATTGGATCAGAAAAATAGTGTGAAGGAGGTAGTTAAAGAACTAGCCTTCGAGAGAACCATGAATTCAAACCACGATAAAGAAGGGAGAAGTGAAAAGGGCAAATCATTGGAAAAGAAGAACGAAGGAAAATCCTTAAAAGAAATCAATGGCCAGAACCAGAACTATAAAGTCTTGAGATGGTTAAATGAACCTCTCGAAGGGTAATCAAGGGATTTTGAAACTAGGTGGATGCTAGCTCTAGACATGTGCTGAGGTGCAAGTGATAATGAGGATAGAGTATGAAAGAGGTACCCATAGGATCTCAAGAGTAAAGGTAAACATGAAAGAATAGAATCAAGGGATGTCATTTAAGTATGAAAAAGAAATTTTGGGAGAAAAGGGTAAGAATCCTCCCAAACTAGGAAATCCTAAGAAAGGATACATGATGTAATAAAGAATAAACGAAACCTGATGACGAGAGGTGAGGAGACAAATTCACAAATAAAAGTGCATGCTAAAGTGAAAGAAACCTAAGGAAGCATATTAAGAGATGTTGTGGCAAGTAAGAATGACTGGACTATCCATAATAAGGTAAGGAAGGAAAGAACGTATGAGAAACGTTGGGAAAGTAAGCCCTCCAAATAAGATGTGAATATGTAGGAATAACCGTAATTGGTAAGACCGGCTGTGGTCCACACGTGTATAAAAAATGCCTAAAGAGTGGACGATTGAGCATAATATGAAGTACCCAAAATAAGATTAATAAACTACTCAAATAAGGAATAAGAGATGGAATGGGAAAAAATTTAAGACAATGGAGGACTAAAAGTAGACATATGCCCCAATATGGAAAGGGTGTAAGGAGATGAAGAAAGAAAACCTTCAAGAAATAGTAAGAAGGTTGAACATGTATTTCCTAAGATGAAAGTCTCTACCTTGAAGGAAATACTAGAGAATGAAATCGTAAAAAAAGGAAAACTCCCCAAACCAAGCAAACGACATGTAGACTGAAAGGAATCGACTTGATATAAAGAATGGTGAGATAATTATGAACAAGTAAGAGTGGATTAAGGCCAAAGTAAAATCCTTGAATAAAGGATGTTATTAGGAATGATGATGGACCTAAGAAAGGACAAATACCAGCAAGTCAGTAAAACATCTGGAAATCAAATAATCGGAACCGAAATATTATAAGGAAGTCAAAAAAAGATGAGTGGGTAAGGAGAACTGACACGGTTGTGTAAATTGAGTTAATAATGGTAAAGGTAGTCGATGAATACTACCAGAAGAAAGGAGGGATGAAGTTATACAATTCTTGAGAGAATGAAAAATAAGGAATAACCCTAAAAGAGGTATTTTGGAGATCTAATGGATATAGAGGCAAGATCTAGAAAATATCATGCTGTAAGGGACAAGAAAAACACAACAAGGCCGATGAAAACATGACTCAGAATAAGGAAGAGTCGGTTCATAAGTATGACAAAGTCAAACATAATTTGGACTGATTTGTAATGAGCAACAAATGAAGAAAGAGTCGAAATGGGATGAAAAAGTGATGATAAAAAAATTCATGAAAATGGGTATGTAATGCTCTAAAGGATGTCGAGCTAAGGGTTTCAATGACCAAGTGGTTAACTAGAATGGTTAGTTATCTCGGAATTTCCAATCTTGAGTACAGAACCTCAAGAGGAAGAATGTTGCTTTAAGTAAAGAAAGAGATAAAATCTAAGAACATGCCCTGAAGTAAGGTATGTCTAGTTATGACAAACTCAATGGAGGGAGTAAATAATACAAAGGAAAAATGAATTCCTTAAGTGAAGGTTGTAAAAAGGGCTAATTGAAAGAACGAGAAAAGAGTTTGCATGTTAAGCAAACACCAAAGGGGTATCAAAGGAAATGATTCCTCATACAAGGTTGCTAATTAAGTTTTGGGGACAAAACCCCTAAAAGGAGGGGAGAGTTGTAAACCCCGCCCTTTTGAGCTAAGGAAAACCGAGAAGGGAACCGGTCAAACCGAGTGAGAAAACCGAACCGGTTCACAAACCCGATCAATTGTGAATGGGCAATTTAAGAATTTACAACTCCTAGGTAATCCAAAGGGTTCATAATACTATGGAAAAGAACCTTAGGATGAATTGGAAGAGTAAAACTAGACCGGTTTGGATGAATCGGGTCCAATTGGATTTTACTGGTTTATGAACCGAGTTGGTTCATGAACCGGATCCGATAGAAAATGAGCAAATCAAAGAAATTCAACTCCCTTGTGCCATATAGAAATTTGTAAACCTTGGGAAGGAACCTTAGAACAAAGTGGGAGAGAAAAACCAGATCGGTTCGGATGAACCAGACCCGAAACGGATTGAACCAGTTTAAGGTCCAAGCCGGTTTATGAACCAGAATTGATAAATAGATGGTAAATCAGGAATCTTATGGACCATAAGTGACCCAAGGAGTCACAAAAGACATGGAAATGGACTTGTGAAGGAATTTGGGGATGAAAACCAAACCGGTTCAGGTGAACCGAATCCGAACTAGTTTGGGCTGGTTTGAACCACTAATGAACCAAATCCTAAATTTATTTTTCTATATGGCTTAAATAATTCAAATTGGAGATTTGAGGCCACTATTGGATAGAGAATGAATTTAGAAATTTTTAGATTTGAAAAACTTTATCAAATGGGGGGTGAACCGGTCGGTTTAAGCTTGAACCCGATTCGGGCTGGTCCGGTCCGGTTCAGAACAGTGTCATCTTCTTCCTTAGGATGATAGCTCTGTTCACTCGTTGGGAAACTGAAGAAATGCCGGCAAAGAAGAAACGCTTATGTTCGGGGTGTTTCAGGTCTTCAATGTCAGTTATAACGGTGCCAAATGGATGGCTAACGGGTCCTCGAGCTCTCAATATAAAGAGCCCCTCCCCATTCATCCTCTCCACACTTGAAAACTCCATTCTCTCTCAGCTGCTCCATTTTCCAGCGAAGCTCGAGCCAGAGCTCTGACATGGGGTCTTTTCTAAGCCAAACAAGGTGAGGTCTGGTTCTTTAGAACTGGGGCTCTTTAGACATGGGGTCGTTTACTCCGAGGGTTGCCGGCGAGATGCTGACGTGATGAAATAGTGAAGCCATTCCGGCGGACTGAAGCTGCCCTGTTTCGGCCGATTTAAAATCAACCCAAACGGGTGAGTGGGTTTACTAACATAATACCTGGTTGGGATGATGAGCACAACTTAAAGATAAAAACCACTTATCGGTTGTGAGTGAGATTATATATATATCATACTCGGTTGGGGATGATAAGTACCCCGATATAAAAAACCCACTGTTTAGTGGTATTTTAATCATCACAAACTAAGAATGTGATGTGTAAATTATGCGGAAAAACTACTTACTGGTTGTAAGTAGATCATACCCGGTTGGTATGATCAGACTTCCTTGAAGGAAGTTGAAAACACGTTCATCGGTTATGAACGGAGATGTCCTTATACCGATTGGTATAATGGACAGTGAAAACCTATTTTATCGGAAGTGTTCTCCCCTGATTGTGTGCCAATGCTTAAACTATTTGGGAGACCTTCTTGATGGGAGCTCGAATAGCTCTTATACGCCGGGGGCCTCGATTTTGGAACTTGAGGGCTAATTTGCCCTATTTTTGAAAAACTCGAACAGTGGGCCATAAGCCAATGGACACGTGCAGGAGCTCGTAAAAGAACATGATATATATATATATATATATGTGCCATTAAACCTTAATAAGTGAAATGTTTGGTCATGGTACCAAGGCATGTCCGACATACTCAGTCAACTAGTAGCAGTGCGATATGACTGGTCTTCAGACTAGTGAAGACAAACAGGTACAGGTTGAGTTTATGGTCGGGACCGTTGGGACAAATGGCACCACATGTTACATGGCAATTTAAGAAAACTTTGTTTGTGCATGCACTATGAGTACGGGATCATCAAGATACCCATGAGGGGTAGTGATGTATCCTAAGGGCCTTGGACGACCTAGTGAGTATAAGGGCAAATTGTCGTTCTAGGTGTCTGTGCGAAATTTGGAGTAGCACCAAGCGTATTAGATTGGGGTGGGGACAAGATGAGGTCTTTGTCCTCATATGGACACAAAGAAGCAAATTTCAGGATTGAGGGTTGGATGTCGCGTACATCCACTCATTACCAGGGTAGAAGTGGTCGTGCTTCTATCCGGGTGGCCGATAAAGTCGCTCCGAAGCCACTAGTGGGTTCAGTAGACGTACTGACTTGCAATTGTGTGTAGCCTTCATGATGAAGGATGTGTGTTGGGTGATGACACACCGTGGTAACTAAGAAATAATGGAAAAACCCAAAATTTTAAATGAAGTGATTTTTGAAAAGAAAGGAGTGTGGCACACTCCATATAAATGTTTTTCTTGAAATCAAAAGATTTGAAACCCATTCACTGAGTAGTTGTACTTACCCCCTCCCTTATACTCCTTTAAGGAAGTCTCGGAAAACCGATTCTTAAAAGACTTGCTCAATTAAACGCCTGCAAGATAGGTACGATTAATCTAAATTATGATGGTGTTTTGTTTATGTTATTCCTGGAAAAGGTGCAAGTTTAAAGGACGCCTTACTCTTTATAGTCTATAATAAGGGGAAACCCTTTAAAAAACCGGGAGAGTGGTGGGTTAATCACGGGGATCCGACCAAACAGGGTCAGGGTGTGACAGTATTGCTCCAGTGGGCCCAAGGCCAATTGGCCTTCAATTTTAGGAAATTGTTAAGAGGTCCCTTAATTTTCTAAAATACCCAATTTTCCCCAAAAGTTTCCAAAAATTTCTCCCCTCCAAACTAACCGAATTTGATTTCTTCAAATTACCTATTCAATCGAATTAAATTGTTTCAATTGGAGATATAAATCAATTCCTACACTTCCATGCGATTCAATTGAGCTTTGAATCGCAAAATTTGAGTCCAAGACAAGCTCAAAGGGAGCTTCGTCGGAAAATCGTTCATAGAGAGAGAAAGCTTCGGAAGCTTACTGGCGGAGGTGCGATGGTCTGAGCTCTCTATCTAGGAAGGTAGCTCTCATCCTAAGCTTTATTGTAGAATCAAGAATTGCTTCAATTGACATCAAATTGAGGGATAATTTCATCAGTGAAGTTTAGCACTTTCTCTCTCTAACTCCGATCGACAATGACAGAGAAGGGGCAGATTGGTTTATCTTTCAACTCTGTTGCGTTTGTGTGAGGGTCGTAAGGGTGTTGGAAAGGCTTGGTTTATCTAGAGGAGGGCTGGATTTGGCCGAATTTAGCTCAGCAAAAATAGGGAAGCTTCGGTCCTTCGAAGCTTCTTCACTGTTTGATTCCGCCGGCTCTTCTCCGATGGTCCTCGAGTCAAAAGGAAGTTGCTGTCTGGTAGCTGACTTCTCTCAGAGTATATAGAACCAGACCTTGCCTTCTGAGGTTGAGAAAAATGCATATATCGGAGCTCTGGTTTGAGCTTCATCGAAAGATGTAGTAGTTGAGAGAGACTGGAGATTTGAGGTGTGTGGAGGATGAATGGAGAGTAGCTCTTTATATAAGTAGCTCGGGGACCCTCTACCCGTCAACTTTCCATTTTGGTCGTGCTTATCCTCGCCCTGAAATGGCCTGATCGGAGCAATTTTAGTTTCGCCGGCATTATCAGTTTTCTTCATCAATGAATAGTGTTGTCATCTTGAGGAAGAAGATGACACTGTTTCGAACTAGACCGGACCGGTCCGACTGAGTTTAATGCATAAATCGGCCGGTTTAGGCCCGATTCGACCAGTTTTTTCAAAATTAAAAATTTCAAAATTAATCTAGATTAATTCTCTATTTAATGGTGGCTTCAATTCCCCAATTTGACCATTTTATGTTACCAATAAAAAATGTATTTAGAAACCGGTTCATGTATGGATCAAATTGGTTCAATCTAGTTCATGTCCGGTTAACCCTGAACCGATCATGTTTTCTCTTCTCATTTGTCCCAAGGTTCATTTTCATGATTTTTATGACCTTTTGAGTGACTTGGGATTTGTCGATTTCCCATTTTACACTTTCTCTTTCGGTTAAGGGTCATGAACTGACTCGATTTTCTCTTTTGAATTCATAAGTTCTTTTCCCGATTTTCTTACTTTTAAAGGACTGGGTTTACAAAGATAATTCAAGAATAGCCTCCAAGGATCGACAAGGAAGGAACCACCCCTGAATCCTCGAGGGTAAAACTAAAGATCATGCCTCAGAACCAGTGGAAAAACCTCCAGAAACCCTCACTAGCCCCACGCGAAAGGTGGATCTTGGAAGAGGGGGAAGTCCCTTGAGGATGACCTCGATAGGAATTAATCTAGAAGGTAATTGTCAAAATAAGCACCATACCTCGCCACCTAGAGTTAGATAAGGGAATAAATTCAAAGGTGTCCAACCATTTCAGGTCGGCAAGCGTAATGACCCCTAGGCTGAGAGAGAAGGGTAAGAAGAAGGAAGGACCCATCATTAGCTGGAGAATGTCAGCGAATAGAAGGAGGCATGAGACCTGATAGGTTATCGAGATCAACCTGGGGCTGAAAATCCCAAAAGAGGGAGACAAGCAGACATAATACGAAGATGGAATAGAATGAATCAACACGGGATACCCCAAACTTATATAAGAAGCCATACATGTATATTCTAGGGACATTAAAGCATGGAAGGGACATGAAAATCCTAGAGTAAAGTGATCGAGTAACCAGGTAACCTAAAATAAAGTCGAGGACGAGAACCAGAGGGAGTACGCTCGAATGACAAGAGTGAAAGGACATGGTCCCAACTGCAAAGCGAGCCAGGCCTCAAGCCTCGGGTGGAGCAACAAAATGCCAGGTCCTACAGACCGAGAACATTAAGTTCAAATGAAAACAACACCAAGAAGGACAAATGCAATAGCCTGAAGAGTGTGAAGTGCCAAAGAGTCCCAATGAACAAGGGGGTAAAAGAACCCAAGTATGGTTAGATGTCAAAACTCCAAGTCCAGACAAAACCACGGAACACAAGCCTGACCCTAAGTTGCAAAATTGATATGACCCAAGGGACTTTAAGAACATCAGGTGAAGGGATGAGCCAAACTAATTAAGTCCCAAAGAGTAAAAGAGTTGAGGCAAAGAAAATGACTCGAAAACAGTAGAATATTGACTTGTGTCCCAAGGGGGCCATGTAGGGATTCCTTCTGAGAGAAAAGAGTAACAACAGTGTTTTGAGGACAAAACTCCTAAAAGGAGGGGAGAGTTGTGGAACCAGTCCCCTCGAACTAAGGAAACTAGGAGGAGAACCTACACCATGGTCGAAAAATCGGGCCAATTTAATCAATAGAAAATAGTAAAGAAGGGTTAACATGGGAAATTGGAAAATCCCAAGTAACCAAAAATTCACAAAAATTTTGAGGAAGAACCAGGAAGTGGAATTGAGGATAGAACTAAACTAGTTTAGGGTGAACTAGACCAGTTTGGGGTGAACTGGAACTAAATCAGACTGAATTAGAATGAACCATAGTGAATGAGTTCACAAATTCAATTTTCTAGGTTGCTTTAAAAATGTCAATGTGGAAACATGGGGCCACTGTTAGATAGAAAATGAATTTAGAAAAATTTAGAAAATATTAAATTTCAGAAAACCAGTCGAATTGGGTCCGAACTGACCAAATTTTGAATTTTGGATAGCGAATCTAGTCAGATCGGACCGACTAGTCAACAGACCGATTGGTCAACAAACTGGTCAAAGGAACACGGTCATGGACAATGGACAGTTGGTGCCCTATCAACTGCCACACAGACACAGCAGCTAATGGGAGGCTGCCACGTGTCCGATCAATGGACAACTGGTGCTCGTTATCACGCCACGCAGACACGACCAACCAATGAGATGTTGTCACGTGTCCTGTCAACGGATCAATGGTTGACATGGTAGTCGAGCTGACACTCCACGTTAGAAAAACTGGCCAATCACAGCACGCCATGTGGCATGATCACCACATCATCGTCTTCAACCTTCAGATGCTGATAGAGAGAACGAAGGAGAGAGAGACGCCAAAAAAGCTAGAGTCTTTGATGACTCAAAAAACTCTTCGGTCAGGTCACTGACGGCCGAGTCAAAGGCTGAGTCTTAAGCCGTCAGGTAGCCTGAGCAGTTGCCAAGCTTCCTATATAAAGAGCACCTCTCCATTCATTCTTAGCATCCCATAATCAAGCGAAGAAGAAGAAGAGTGCATTTTCCAGTGAGCAGCAAACTAGAGCTCCGATGATGGGAGAAATCTCTACCAAAGAATCTCTAAAGGGTGTCATTGGAACCGGGGAAGAGTACTCTAGCTCTAGACCCTCTTAGAATGACAAGAGGATGCCCCAAGAAGTGTATAAGGGATCATAGAGTGAAGTCGCTCCAGAGCTCAAAATAGCGAGCACCTACCCGACCTAACCAAGACCCTCTCGACCCTTCTACCACCAACATTGGCCATCTCTGACTCCTAAGACCTTCCATAACACCCCTACCGACCCTGATAAGCTCAATTTCACCTCTACTCGTGGGAATTTCTGAGTTTTAGTTCTTCATCCTCAAAATTTCTATCTTCATATTCCCACAGGACCGCGACAAATTGTTGTGAGATTCAGCCCTGCTAGGTTCCCCTCGATGAGCACTAGCTGGCCCCACCTCAAGCTCCGACCACTGCCCCTCCGTCGGTAAGATATGCGAGCTTTCTTTCTCTACTGTAAATTTTCCGGTGAAGCTCCGACGAGGCTTAAAACTCAACCAAATTCGGAAATTCAAAGTGTAGGACGATTGAGGGGAGCTGAAGGAGATGAACTAAGACAAGAATCGAAGAAATTAAGGACTTACAGGTCATCGATTGGACAAGGTAAGATCTGAACGCTCATATGTTTGGATTGGGGAAAAAAATGAAGCAAGATTATGGGGACTTTTATGCAATTTTCAAAAAATTGGCGGACTGTACTACAATTTCATGAAATTGAGGATGTTTTCTTGAAATTCACCCCAATTGAGGGTCTGTCACGCCCCGACCCGGTTTGGTCGAATTCACATGAACAACTTGCCACTCCTAGTTTACTATGGGTTGCCCCTTATTCATAAACCGTGAAGAGTAAGGCGTCCTTTAAACCTGTACCTTTCCTAGAATAGCATAAATTAAAACTACATAAAATTTTAAACTGATCATACCTGTCTTTACAAGCGAATTAGCTGTTGGTCTTGGGGTAGGCTTTCCGGGGTTACCTGAAAGGGATATAAGGGAGGGGTGAGTACAACGACTCAGTGAATGGGTTTTCAAAATTTATCTTTTTAGGAAAAATGTTTGATTCAGAGTGTGCCAGACTCCTTATTATCTATCAAAACCTTTCCTTTCAAATTCTGATTTTTATCACCATTTCTTATTCATCACGGTGTGTAATCACCCAATAGACATCCTTCATCATGAAGGTCAATCACACAATTGCAGGCTAGTACATCTACTAAACCCACTTGTGGCGTCAGAGCACCTTTATAAGCCACCTAGATAGAAGTACGTCCACTTCTACCCTAAGAATGAGTGGATGTTCGTGACATTCGACCCTCAATCTCGTAATAATTCTCCGTGTCTGTATGAGAACAGAGACCTCATCCCATCCCCACCTCGGTCTTGTGTGCTTGAAGCTACATTGAGCTTCACAAGGTCACCTGGTACGACTAACTGCCCTTATGTCCACCAGATTTTCCAGGGCCCTATGACACATCACTATCCCCTCTTGGACGTCTTGAATGTCCCGTAAACACAGTCCATGCACAATTAGTATTTACACATCATGCCATATAATCTATGGTGCCACTAGTCCAACGGCTCCGACCCTCAACTCAACCTACAGCTATTTGTTTTGACTAGTCCGGAGACATGCCATGTCACACTGCCACTAGTTGACTGAGTATGTTGGTCCTATCTTGGTACCATGGCCAGATAATTCAATTACTCAAGTTTTCTTGGCATATAATTCATGTTTGTTTACGAGCTCTTGCTCGGGCCAACTAGCCTAGGGCCCACTATATGAGGTTTTCAAAACTGGGCATATTAGCCCTCAAGTTCCAAAATCGAGGCATCCGACCTATCTAAGCTATTCGAGCTCCCGTCGAGAAGGTTTCTCAAAACTTGTAAGCAGTGGAACACAGTCATGGGAGAGCACTTCTGACAAAATAAACTTTTAATCGTCCATCACACCAACTACGTATGAGGATACCTCCGCTTATAACCGATAAGCGGGTTTTCCACTTCCTTCCAAGAAGTTCATCATACCAATCAGGTATGATCTACTTACAATCGGTAAGTACTTTTTCCGTGTCATTTTCACATCACTCCTCTTAAGTTGTGATGTTTAAAAATACCACTTAGTAGTGGGTTTTCATTTCCAAGGTACTTATCACCCCAATCGGGTATGACATAAAAATCCCACTCACCCATTAATGCAGTGAATTCCTCTACACCAGTTCTTTGTATTCATGCGAGCTTGTTATTGCTAGCATTCCCAGTACTTCATCTTCCTACATGATATGAACATCCCTGTTCATTATCTCTCGGCCTAATAGCCTTCATTCATTCCAAATGAATGAGAAAACCAAACTTTTTATTTATTAGCAATTAGGTCCCTAAAGTTAATTTTCTTTAACTTTAAGTCCTAATTGCCGGTTTTCCTCAAATTGAGTCCCGAAACTTTTAAAATTCACCTAAGGACCTCAATTTATTCAATTTCATAAAAAGGGGTTTAATTTCCCAAATTTCCAATTTGGTCCTCCAACTTTTACAAAATTACCATTTTGCCCCTACTTTACCAAAATGGTAAGTTTTGCCCCCGAAATTCCAAAAATTGCCCAATTGGTCCTCCAACATCTTTATCATGCCCAATTGGTCCTCAAATTTATGAAATTACACTTTAGTCCATCTAATTTTTGAAATTCCCAAATTTCCCCCAATTTTAACATTCCAACTCTGTCGAATTTGATTTCATCAAATTGACCGTTCAAATGAATTTAGTTATTGATATTGAAGTTGCATTGGAGTTACTACACCTTCATACAATTCAATTGCACTTTGAATCACACCATTTGGTACTGGAATGAGCTTAAACGAAGCTCCATTGGAAAACTCAACTTAAAGAGAGAAAGCTTATGGTCAAAGGCACGACGGTCCGAGCTTTCAATCTGAGTTGATAGCTCTCATTCTAAAGTTCATCATGGAATCAAGAATTGCATCAATTGATGCCGAATTGAATGACAATTTTATCATCAAAGTTCTGCTGGTTCTCTCTCTAGCACCGGTTAGAAATTACAAAGGGGAGCCGAATTGGCTTACCTTTCAGCTCTAATTCATCTGTAGGGGGGCTGTGGAGTTGTTGAAAGGGCTTGGTTTGGCTTGAGAAGGGCTCAAATTGGCCAATTTCAGCTTGACCAAAATATTGCAACTTCGGTCCATCGGAGTAGCTTCACTATTTGATCACGTGAGTGCTTCTCCGAAGATCCTCGGAGAAAATGGAGACTATAGACGTGTAGCTGACTTCTCCCCAAATCCATAAAACCCAACTTCGCCTTGTTTGGCTAAAAAAAGTGCCCAAGTTGGAGCTTTGGTTCGAGCTTCACTGAAAATTGGAGCAGTTGAGAGAGAATATAGTTTTCAAGTGTGGAGAGGATGAATGAGGAGGGGCTCTTTATATAGGAAGCTCGGGGACTTTTTGGCTATCTAATTAGCACCTTAATGGTGGTCATTCATTGCTTGAAACTCCCTGGCCAAAGAATTTTCAGCTTTCTGGCACTGAGCGATTTTCCGGCGAGTGAATAGTGCTGTCATCTAAATGAAGAAGACGACACTATTTCGAACCGGACCGTACCGGTCCGAACCAGTTCAAAGCTTAAACCGACCGGTTCACCCCCAATTCGACTGAATTTTTCAAATATAAAATTTCTAAATTCATCTAAATTCATTTTCTATCCAATGGTGGCCTCAAATCTCAAATTTGAATATTTTAATCCACCTAGAAAAATGAATTTAGCATCTGGTTTAATAGTGGTTCAAACCGGTCCAATCCGTTCACCAGAACCGGTTTGGTTTTCATCTCAATTCATTCTTAAGTCTATTTCCATTACTTTTTGGACTCTTTGGGTCACTTAGGATCCATAATTTTCCCAGTTTAACCTCTTTCTATTGGTTCCAGTTCAAAAACTAGTGCGGTTCATAAACTGGTTCAATCCGGTTCAGTCTGGTTTTTCTCTCCCAATTTGTCCTAAGGTTCTTTTCCAAGGTTAATGAACCATTTTGAGTCACTTGAGAATTGTCATTTCTCCAATTTTCCCATTTCCTAATAATTGGGTTTGTGAACCGGTTTGATTTTCTCACTCGGTTTAACATGTTCTTTTCCTGGTTTTCCTTAACTCCAAAGAGAGTGGTTTACAAGGTCAATTGGGAAATTTGGGCAAAATAGGGGGGCAAATTGGAAATTTCTAAAAGTTGGGGACCAAATTAAAATTTTTGAATAATTGAGGACTAAAGGGAAATTTTGAGAAATTAAGGGCCAATTGGTGAAATTAAAAGAACTAAGGGTGCAAAAGAATAATTGGAAACCCAAGGGGATTAATAGAGATTAAAGAGAAATTGGGAACCTAGGTGAAATTTAAGCAAAGTACGGGGCCCTAGGTGCAAATATGAGAGATCTATTCATCACCATGCCCTAAGATGAACACAAATACCCTATAGGAACAAATTTCTCGAGTGCTACCCCCCAGAAGCGCACCAAGGATAGAGATCCTGCCGGCGCAACCCTATGAAAATTATCGGGTGAATGGGAATGACTATAACGTCAATTTCGATTTGAATGACGGTTCAGCTTTGAAAACCATTTCTTGGAATTAGCCTCCCCTAACTGTGTGACTCTACTTAAAATATTTGGGAGCTAATTCCGAGCTTAGCACACGATATGCCAGTGGGCCGAAGGCCGATGGATATGGGCATGGACCCATCCAGAATGAACATGTGATGAATGCTGATTAAAAGATCTGAATAATGGGAATTTTGTGTGATACCTATTGAGCCAATTCTGAGTTGTCAAGTTTGTTGGGCCGAGCCGTTACTCTGTCGAAGCCAGGCCATCGAGCTTGTTGGGCCAATACGCATGGGCCCAATCCAAGCCGACAGACCGTTGCGCTAGAGGGCCAAAGATAAATGCTATAATTTAAAAAGACTATTGATTGTGCATGCACTATGATGTTCAGCCCATTAGGACACCTGCTATGAGGTAGTGTAGAACCCAAGGACTATTGGACAACCTAAGGTGCATAAGGACAGTTTTGTTGTTTAGTTGGTCATGAAGCTCAAGGAAGATTCTTACTCACTAAGACCGAGGTAGCAGGGGAAATGAGGTCTCATCCCATTATGCAGACAGGGCAAAGTGATCAGGGTTTGAGGGTTAGACTATTGATATCCACTCAAACTCCAGGTAGAGGCAGTGCACCTCTATCAGGGTGGATGGTAAAGGTGCTCCAGTCCACAAGTGGAATGGTCGGGGACCATTCTACGAATGTGTGATCCCTCCTATGATAGAAGGGCGGTTGTTGACCATGTGAAATGTGTGAAATAACAAGGGAATAATTTAATAGAAAGAAAAAATGACTTCAAGTAAATGTTATAGTAGTTTCCCTCACTAAGTATTTGTACTCGCCCCCTTTTTCAGGCTTGCACCCAGATGGAAAGTTCCCAGACGCGCTTGGACCCTCAAGGTATGTTTCCTACCCCTAACTTAAAGTAAGGGTTTGAACGTAAACACGCCTTTACCTTCCCTACCTTATTCGGGTAGGTATACCCGTATAATGTATGAAAGGGTGGCTGGTTGATCATGGACTCCGATCAAACCGGGTCGGGGTGTGACACGTCCTTTCGGACCAAGGAAACCAGGAAAAGAACCAACAACTCTCATGAGAGAACCAACCCACTAAATGATCTGAAGATGGTAAAGAAGGTTTAAAATGGGAAATTGGAAAATCCCAAGTGACCAAAAAGACATAAAAGTCATGGGGAAGAACCATGAAGTAAAATGGAAGAGAAAACTAGATTGGCTCAGGGTGAACCAGACATTTACCGGATTGAACTATACATGAACTACTTTCTAAATTTATTTTTCTTGGTGGCATAAAATGATCAAATTGGGAAATTGAAGCCACTATTGGATAGGAAATGAATTTAGACGAATATAGAAACTTTTAGATTTGAGAGGTCAAATGGGGCATGAACCGGCCGATTTTCGCCATTGAACTTGGTCAGACCGGACCGGTTCAGTTTGGAACAGTGCCATCTACTTCCTTAGGATGACAACACTATTCATAACTTCAAAAACTTTCCTTCTCTGACAAAGGAATATTCTCTCCGATTTGGGCATTTTTTGAAGAGGATAAGCTCGACCAATATGGAAACTGGTTGGGGAGAGGGTCCCCGAGCTCTCTATATGAAGAGCTCTCCTCCATTCATCCTCCACATAACTCAAATCACCCTCCTTTCCTAAGTGCTCCATTTTTCGATGAATCTCAAACTAGAGCTCTGACTTGGGTCCTTTTCTCAGCCTCAAAAGGCAAGGTCGGGTCCTACAGACTCCAAGGGAAGTCAGCTACCTAACAACAATCTCCCATTGACCTGAGGTCCGCTGGAGAAGCGCCGATGAAATTAAACAAATGAAGCAGCTTTGATGGACCAAAGCTGTCCTATTTTTACCAAGCTGAATTCAACCAAATTCAGACCTCCTCTAGCCAAACCAAGTCTCCCTAACATTCACACGACCCTCACACAACTTACACAGAGGTGAAAGGTAAGCCAATTTAGCCCTCCTCCGTCATTGCAGATTGGTGCTAGAGAGAGAAAGTGCCAAATTTTACTAAAACAATTCACCCTCATATGGACTTCAATTATAGCAATTCTTGATCATAGAAGGATCTTAAGGACGAGAGCTACCTCCCCAGATCGAGATCTCGGATCGCTATGCCTCTGACAGTAAGCTTTCGAAGCTTTCTCTCTTTACAAACAGCTTTCTGGTGAAGCTCCGTTTAACCTCATTTTGGACTCAAATTCTGCAATTCAAAGCTCAATTTGATCATATGGAAGTGTAGGAACTGATCCATGCCATTAATTGGAGCAGTTAACCTCAATTGAGTGGCCAATTTGAAGAAATCAAATTCGATCAGAAAATGGGGGAAAATTTTGGGAAAAATTGGGGATTTCAAAGAATTGAGGGACCTCCATGCAATTTCTTAAAATTGAAGGTCAATTGGCAATGAGAAAGATGTTGGGGGACCAATTGGTTAATTTTTGAAAGATTTGAGGCCAAATGGCTATTTTTGGAAAGTAGGGGCAAACCATACTTTTTGGAAAATTAGGGACCAAATTGGAAATTTGGAAAACTTGAGCCCCTTACATATATTTGAGTAAATTGAGGATCCAAAGAGGATATTGGAAACCTTGGGATTTAGTTAGGGGGAAATTTAGCATTAGGGACCTAAAGTCAAGAAAAATGAACTTTAGGGACCTAAGTGCAATAAACCAAGAATTTATGGCCAAATCGCTCATATGTGATAAAACGAAGGTTGTTATGCCAAACCCATATTGATAATGATATACAAACCATGTAGGAACGTGCAAAATTGGAATGCAAGTAAGAACTACTGTGGACGGGAAACTGATTGGAGACGAATACATCACAATCAACGGGTGAGTGAGACTTTTATACATCATAATGGTTGGAATGGTGAGCATTGTTTTTAATGGGTAAAACCTATTTACTAGTTGTGAGTGGGAATAAAAAAAATATCATACCTAATTGGTATGATGAGTTTTCTTAAGTAAAGGAGAAATCCATCTACCAATTGTAAGAGGATCCATCATCATACCCAGTTGGTGTGATGATATAAAAAATGATTTTTGTCAGAAGTTTTCTCCCCTAACTGTTGACAACTGCTTAAACTATTTGGGAGAGCTTCTTGATGGGAGCTAGAGTAGCTCTAATAGGCTAGGGGGCTTGATTTTTGAACTAATAGGGTTCACGGCCCAATTTTGGAAAATACGTGTAGTGGGCCCATGGCTAGTGGGCACGAGCTAGAGTCCATAAAAATATGATTAAGAAGAGACATGGAAACTCCTAATTAAAATGGATAATGATTGTGTGATTTTCCATGGTATCGAGTCAGGACCGACAATGCTTGATAGACTGGCGGCAGTACGTTAGGGCTAGGTCGACAAACTAGCCTAGACAAACAGTTGTCGATTGGGTTGAGTGTTTGGGCCGTTGGACCGTTGGCACCAAAGAGGATGGCTTAATCCTAAAAACTTTTGTTTGTGCATGCACTTAAGGTACGGGACCATCAAGACACCTCTCGGGGTAGTGATGGGTCCCAAGGGCTGTTGGATGACATGGGGGGCGATAAGGGAAAATTTTCATGAAGCTTTGGGAGCATCTTGCGCATGAGATCGGGGTAGGGTCGGGATGAGGTCTCCATCCTCATATGTACATGAAGTGGCATTCAAGTCTGAGGGTCAGACATTTGGGACGTCCACTCAAACTTAGGGTAGAAGTCTGGGACTTCTATCTGGGTGGATAGTAAAGTCACACTAATCCCCAAGTGTGTGCAGTCTGGGACTTCCCTACGAATGTGTATACCCTTCCTGATGAAGGGCATGTGTTTGTTTGCTAAACGCCTTCCAAGGCAAGGGGATGGGCTAAAAGAGCTAAACACACTTAATATGGAAATGGAACATGAGGGTTAGGATTGGAAAGAAACCAAAAGAAACTAGTTCAGATCGAGTTTAGGTTGGGAGGAGTCATAAAACCCCCCGAATTTTTGAGGGATCAAAACAAATCCAAGTATAATAGTTCTTGAGTTCATTCAATAGGAAATTGAATGTATAGTTGTTAGGTATTTTTATTTTCTCAAGAACAAGTCAAGAAAGGGGTAAATTAGGCCAAAAACTATTGAATTGAAGGAGAAATTCACCGGAAACCGGTTCACAATAGTGCCAAATCGGTCAGCTAGGACGCCGGGTGCAGGCACGTGTGACCATGTGTGCGCATGTCGTCTTCCTCACCCCACATCTTACTTGGATTCATTAATTTTTACCCAACAGCTCACCTAGACAACCCAAATCTTCTACTTAGGGAAATTAATCCATTTTAGAGTCCTCATGTTATGAAATGAAGAAAGAGGACTATGGTTAGATTGCCACAGAGATTTAGATCACCTTCTTATAAATTGAGGTCGCTCCCTCTCTGAAATTTTCTTAGAATCCTCTCCCAACCACTGACTACTCCCTTTTCCCATGACTCGACTACCAAAGAGAATTTCTTCGCCATTCGACCACCTCCAATGATGTTCTTGGTATCCCTGGAAAGCTGAGAACCTGAACTTTCTATCGCCACCCCTCTTGACCCTCATTAGTTACTCTTTTGTTGCTAGCGTGATCGCACAATACCTGATCTCCGATTACTCGAAAGAGAGCACCTATTTTTTGGGTTAATTTCAATGGCCATGATGAACCTCACAAGCTGCAAAAAATTAGGTGAGTCCCATGAGCATCTAGCTTTCAATAGCCTCCAATTTTGCCCGATTTCAGTCATATTTGAGGATGAATTAAATTATCAAAGTTTCGAATCATGGGTCTAAGAGTCGAGCTAACTAAAACATGTATTGTAGGAGCTATAGACCACCATTTAAGGTCATTGAAGTTGCTAGAGGTTCTTGAAAGAGTCAACTTTCAACCCACTGCTCTTGATAGATGATGTGCCACCTTTGATATGATCGCAACTATGATCTAACTCCAACTCGTCTACTTGCAAGCATATGATCATGTCTGATTGGAGTGCCTCCGGTCGATCCCTGCCATTACGACAACCTAAAGGGAGGCCACAAGGACCTCCCTACTTAGTTTGGTTATTTTTAGAGATAGTTTAGTTTTGTCTCAACAGTCGGGGACCAAAATGCAACTATTTGAAAGTTAGGGTAACCAAATGCAATTGAGATTTTTAGGGGGCTTCCTAAGGGGAAAAATAAAGTTTTGGGGTTGATAAGAAAATTTGGCGAAGGTTGGGGAAGGGGAATCAAATGCAATTTGGTGGTTTAAGGAATCCTAAAACCCAAGTTTTAAGGAAAAAGAGCAAAAGTTTAATTTTGCTAAAACTTAGGGGCATTTTGGTAATTTCAAGAAAGTATGTCTTGAAATGTTTAAATTGGTTATCAAGGACTTGAATGAGACCAAGAGAACTTGGTGGACCCAAATGGAAGGCTTGGAAAAGTCTAAGTGTCACACCCGACCCAGTTTGGTTGGAACCCTATGAACAACCCGCCACTCTTCCTGGTATTTAAAAAGAATAACCATCATTGTGGTACTGACAAGAGTCAAACGTAACATGAAAATAGTTCAAAATAATTCAAAAGAGATATCTTTTAAATAATATACCGGAATATGATTAATGCACAAGACTTACCTAGAAGTTAATTCTTCATACACGTTCCTCTTCATGGTTTTTCCTGGAAGGGTTTAAGGGAAGGGATGAGTATGATAACTTAATGAGTAGATATTAAGGTAATTTAATAAAGGATGGTTCCATTTATCAACTTATGTCACCATTCTCATTTTTTGTTTAAAAACCCACACACCTTTTATCATTAAAATGAATATTTTCACCATTGTCCTTCATGAGTTTGGTTTAATAATCAATCACACACCCTTTACAATAAAAGGGATCATACTTTCACAGAACAATCCCCAATTGTTCAACTTGTGGACTAGAGCAACTTTAGTGTCCACCCTGGTAAGAGGCTGCAACCTCTACCACAAGTCTGTGTGAGCATCATTGCCCAACCCCTAGACTGTATCCAAAATTTTGTATTTGCTATTGTTGGACGAGACCACTCCCCCTTCTTCCTCGGTCTCAATGCACATGAAGCATCCAAAGCTCCTTGACATACTAGAATGAAAAATCTTTCCTTATGCTCCCTAAGCCGTTCAGCAACCCTTAGAATGAACCCTATCCCATATCAAATGTCTTGATGGTTATGTAACTCAACATGCACAACCAATAGTCATTTTAGTCAAGAACTTTTCTTTGGTGCTACTAGCACAATTAGTTTGACAACCCCGCTTCAGTTTAGTAGCTAAATCACACAATTTAAATAATTATTAAAGTTTTCATAAGTCTCATAAATCAAAATTTTGTCTATGGGTCTAGGCCCATTTCCATTGGCCTTGGGCCCACTTAACGAGTTTTCCAAAATATGGCATTGGACCCACTTTAATTCAAAATCGAGGCATTGGGCCCATTAGAGTAATTCTAGGTATATAAGATACGTGCTTCATGCTCTCTACAAAACTATCTCCCAAATATTTTAAACGGTTTCACATAGTCAAGGGAGACTATTTTTGGAAAATGTTTTGACTTTCGATAATATGAAAGTACATTCATCATCCCAAATGGGCATGAGATTAGAAATCCCACTCACCCGTATTCTGTGACTCATTTGTCCTGGATGGATTTTTAATGTCTTTGGATCGTGTTGCATTTGTAAATAGAAGTCTCCTTTTCGTACCTAAATTATCAAGGATAATAAATTATTCAATATCCGAATCTTTTTACTTAGTTCCCTAGGTTTTCTCCTAATTACATAGAAGTCCCTAAGTTTATTTTATTGGAAATTAATTTCCAATTAATTCCTAAGTTCTCTTTATTTGTAATTTCACAATTTATATAATTTTATCAAAATAAAATTATTTAAATTTCAAATAAATCCTTATAAAAAAATTTATTTGTAATTAAGTCCCTAAATTCTTCTTAATTAAAACTTGACACTCCGTTTATGTCAATTTCACAAAAATTCCCCATTTTTGAAAGTTCCCAATTTGCCTAATTTTTGTCAAAATTGCAATTTATCCCCCAAATCTTCAATTCATCAAATTGATTATCTAAACCTTGTTAATTTCCTCCTAATATGCCACTAATCATCTTCTACATCTTCCTACGAGCATTCTAAGCTTTGAATCACTTCATTTGACCCAAAATTGAGCTCAAACATAGCTTTACTAAAGATACTTTCTAGAGAGAGAAAGCTTAATTTTGTTAATGACGAAGGGGCGATTGTCGAAGCTCTAAGTATGAGTGGCTAGTGCTCGTCAATGGAATCTTTCTAGGATAAAATTTTGTGTCAATTGACTATCTTGGATGGAGAATTTCATTAGCAAAATTTCTAACATTTTTGCTCGGTAAATTCACTATTTCGATGAAGGGAGACAGAATTGGGTTACCACTAAGGTTTAGGGAGGTTGAGGTTCAGCTAGGAAGAGTCGTGAGAGGGTCGTCCTGGTCTCATAGGGTCAGTGGTGGTCAAAATTTAGCTTGAAAGCTTTTGCCCGAATTTAGTTGCCATAGTGAATGTACAATGGAGCCTCGCTGGAGCTTATCCGGTAACTTTCAAGCTGAATGGAGTATGTTGGAAGGTGGATGACTTCTTCAAGATTCCAAGGAACTAAATTTAACGGCCATAGGTAGAGGAAAAGGTTGATTACAAAGGTCTAGTTCAAGGATGGACAAAAAATGGAGCTGTCCATTTTCTTCAAACTTTCGAGGGATGAGGAGGATGAATGGAGAGGAGATATTTATATAGTGAGCTCGGGGAGAGACTGATCTAGCCATCCACGCATTAGTTGACCATTAACTCACCAATTTAAGGCCTTGTTGAAGCAATTAAATGCTCGCTAGAGTTAAGGCGTCGATCCTTCTCCCTTCCCATTCAAAAAATTGAACGAAGAAGATGACACTATGCGTGCCCGTGCGAGCTTTGCTTATGTAGCCTACGACATGTCATGTTGTGATTGGATGGCAACACTGACACGACTGCTTGCTCACCATCCAAGTCAATCGTAGATCCATTGACCAGACATATGTCGACTTCTCATTGAATGAGACCTTAGAAAATCTTGATGGAGACTTGAGTGATGCTAGCGAGATGAAACAATAACACTGTTTAATTACTCAAAAATAGAGCATTGGTTCTCAAGGAACTTTTTTCCACTTTTGATGGCAAAAAATGCTCGAGAAGGCTCTACATGATCCTCAAGACATGCCCTAGTCTCTGATGTGTCCATCGTGAATGCTTGATAAGTCATTCATCTTTTGACCATCATAAAAGTTGTAAACCTCGCTCCTTCAGGATAAGAAAACTGGGGAAAGAACCAGTCAAAACCAAGAGAAAGAACCAAATTGGTTCACAATTTACATCTTCTGAGTGACCCAAAGAGTCATAAAAACCTTGGAAAGGGATTTTTGGACAATTTGAGGAAAAAAACTAGACCGGTTGAGGTGAACTGGATCCGAACCAGATTGAACCAGTTTGAACTAGTTTGGACCAGTTTGAACCACTATTGAACCGGATGCTAAATTCAATTTTCTAGGTGGCTTAGAAAATTCAAATTGGAGATTGAGGCCACCGTTGGATAGAGAATGAATTTAGAAATTTTTAATTTTGAAAAACTCGGTTGAATCGGGCTTGAACTGGTCGGTTTAAGCGTTGAACCTGGTTCAGACCGGAAAATTGAGCAGCGCTGGCGAAGATGAAAAGTCTCCGGCTAGGGAGTTTCAGGTAATGAATGACTACCATAAGGCGCCAATGGGATGGCCAAGAAGTCCCCGATCTTCCTTTATAAAGAGCCCCACCTCATTCATCCTCCTCACACCTAAAGACTCCACTCTCTACCTACTGCTCCATTTTTCGAAGAAGCTTGAACTAGAACTCTAACTCGGGCATTTTTTTTTTAGCCAAAGAAGGTGTGGTCAGGTTCTTTAGATTCGGGGAAAGTTTGCTACATGACTGTAGTCTCTATTTGCTCCGAGGATCGCTGGAGAAACGCCGACGTGATAGAATAGTGAAGCAGCTCCGATAAACCGAAGCTGCCCTGTTTCGGCTGAGCTGAAAATGGCCAATTCGAGCCCTTTTGAGGCCAAACCAAGCTCTCCCAACACTTCCACAACCCTCATACTACCAAATTAGAGCGGAAATGTATGCTAATTTGGCTCCCCTCTACAATTTCTGATAAGTGTTAGAGAGAGAACTAATTAAACTTCACTGACCAAATTCTCCCTCAATTCAACATGAATTGATGTAATTCTTGATCCTAGGAGTAACCTTGGGATGAGAGCTACCCACCCTGATCAAAAGCTCAAACCGTTGCACACCCAATGGTAGGCTTTTGAAGCTTTCTCTCTCTAAGTTCAATTTTCCAATGAAGCTCTATTTGTACTCAATTTAGACCAAATGACGCAACTCAAAGCTCCATTGAATCGTGTGGAAGTGTAGGTACCAAAGTGAAATTTCCATACCTTCAATTGGATCAATTAACACCGATTGAATGGTCAATTTGATGAAATCAAATTCATCCAATTTAAAAGGGAGAAAATTGGGGAATATTTTGGGGGAAATTGGGGAATTTGTAAAATTGAGGGCCAATTGGCCATGAAAATGATGTTTGATGACCAATTGGTCGATTTTTGGTATTTGTTGGGGTCAAATTACTATTTTTGTAAAGTAGTGGCAAAATGGTAATTTTTGAAAAGTTGGACACCAAATTGGAAATTTGGGAAACTTGAACCCCTTAAGTGATTTTGAATAAATTGGGGACCCAAAGTGAATTTCAGAAGTTTCAGGACTCAATTTGGGGAAAATTTGCATTAGGGACCTAAAGTTAAGGAAAAAGAACTTTACAGACCTAAATGTAAATAATTGAAAAGTTTGTGAATTTTTTTCATACATGAAGAATGACGGCTATTATGCCAAATGTTAATAAACAAGAATGTTCAAATCGTGTAGGAACACGAAGGACCGGAACGCCGACAAGAATAAGCTCGCGTGGAGGCAAAAAGCCGATTTAGAGGAAATACACTACAAATATCGGGTGAGTGGGATTATTCACATCATACCCGGTTGGGATGATGAGTAATTCGAAAATGAAAAACCACTTCTATTTAAAATTTTAACATCATACCTGGTTGGAGTGATGTGAAAAATACACGGAAAAACTACTTACCAGTTGTAAGTAGATCATACCTGGTTGGTATAATGAACTTCTTGGAAGTAAGTAGAAAACCCGCTTTCCGGTTGTAAGCAAAGATTTCATCACACCCGATTGGTGTGATGGACAGGTTGAAAGGTTATTTTGTCAGAAGTGCTCTCCCCTAAATGTGTGCCAATGATTAAAAATTTTGGGAGACCTTCTTGCTGAGAGCTTGAATAACTCAGATAGGCCAGTGGCCTTGGTGTCGGAACTTGTGTGGCTAAATGCCTGGTTTTGGAAAATCACGTATAGTGGGCCCAAAGCCAGTTGGCACAAGTAGTAGCTCATAAAAAAACATGATGTATAAGGCTTGAAAATTCCTAATAAATGGATGATGTGATTTCGCCATGGTGCCCAAGACAGGGCCGACATACTCAATGGGTTGGCGACAATGTGTCAGGACTAGGTCGATGGACCGGTCTAGACAAAAAGCTGTAGGTCGAGTTGAGGGTCGGGGCCATTGGACTAGTGGCACCAAAGATTAATGGCTTATTGGAAAACTTTGTTTGTGCATGCACTTGAGATTTGGGATCCTCAAGATGCCCAAGAGGGGTAGTGATGCGTCCTAGGGGCTACTAGACGACATGGTGGAGATAAGGGCAGTTTGTCGTGCCAGTAGTCAGGGAACCTTGGCGTAGCTTTATGCGCATGAGACTGGGGTGGGGTTGAGATGAGGTCTCCGTTCTCATATAGACACGAAGTATTTTGGGTATGAGGGTAGGATGTTAGAGACGTTCACTTAGACTTCGGGTAGATGTTAGAGACTTCTATCAAGGTGGATGGTTAAGATGCTCCGATCCACAAGTGGGTGCAGTCAACGTAACTGCATCTCGCGAATGTGTGTGAACCCTTCCTGATGATGGTCGTGTGTTGTTTGTGAAACACACCTAATATGGATATGGGAAAGAGGTTATGAAAACCGTGGAAATGATTTGTGAATCCTTGGAAATAAATTGGTAAACCTTGGAAAAGGTTTTGCTAAGCCGCAATTTGAAGAAAAGCATTTTTAATGAAATGAGGAGTCTCGCACACTCCGATTAAAATTGATTTTGTGAAAACTCTCACCCAACACCCATTCACTAAGTTGTCAAACACACCCCTCCCTTTTCCCACTTTTCAGCTATCCAAGGGAAAACCCACCTAAAGCTCAACCTGCAAGATAAGTATGTAAGGTTAATATATTTAGTTTTCATTAATGTTATTTCAAGAATCGTATAGGTGAAAAAGGATGCCTTACTCCCCACGGCTTAGAGAAGGGGAAAACCTTTAATAAACTGGGAAAGTGGCGGTGTCACGCCCTGACCCAGTTTGGTCAGATCCCCATGAACAACCCGCCAATCTTCTGGTTTATTCAAGGTTTTCCTCTCTTCTAAACCATGGGAAGTAAGGCGTCCTTCTTACCTGTACCTTTCCTAGAATAACATTAATCAAAATTGAATATAAATTTTATATACTAGACTTAAAATTTGGCTATCGATAAACCGTTAAGGTTGGTTTTCCCTTGGTTTCCTAAAAAGGGGTTAAGGAAGGGGGTGAGTTTGACAACTCAGTGAATGGGTGTTTGATAAATGAGTTCTTATAAAAGAGTTTGAATTGGAGTGTGCCAGACTCCTTATTTTCTTTTAAAACATTCTTTTCTCAAATTTGGTTTTCAACATCTTTTTCAAAGTTTTACCAATTATTTTCCAAGGATTCTCAAATCTTTTCCAAGGTTTTCATAATCTTTTTCCCATTTCCATATTTGGTATGTTTCACAAACCACACACCCTTAATCATGAAAAGATAACACACATTCACGAGATGCAATTACGCCGACTACACCCACTTATGGATCGAAGCGTCTTTACCATCCACCCTCATAGAAGTCTCTAACTTCTACCCGAAGTCTGAGTGAACACCTCTGATGTCCTACCCTCTGATAAAAAATGCTTCGTGTCTATATGAGGATAGTGACCTCATCTTGCCCCCACCCCGGTCTCATGCGCAATGAAACTACATCGAGCTTCACATGATTTTTGGTACGACTAATTGCCCTTATATCCTCCAAGTCATCCAGAGGCATGGGACGGATCACTACCCCTCTTGGGCATCTTAAAGGTCCTGTAAACATAATGCATGCACAATCAATAGTTTTTCACATAATACCATATAATTTGTGGTGCCACTAGTCCAACTGCCCCGACCCTCAACTCGACCTGCAGCTGTTTGTCTTAACTAGTTTGAAGACCTATCATGTCGCACTACCGCTAGTTGACTGAGTATGTGGGTCCTATCTTGGTAACATGGCCAAACGACTCATTACATAAGTTTTCATGGCATATTAATCATGTTTGTTTATGAACTTTTACTCGTGCCAACTAGGCCCACTATTCAAGATTTTAAAAAATCAGGCATATTAGCCCCTAAGTTCCAAAACCAAGGCCTCTGGCCTTTATGAGCTATTCGAGCTCCCGTCAAGATCTCCCAAAAATTTTAAGTAGTGGCACACAATCAGGGGAGAGCACTCTTGACAAAATAACTTTTTCTACTATCCATCATATCAATTGAGTATAAGGACATCTCCGCTCATAACCGATGAACGGGTTTTCCACTTCCTTCAAGGAAGTTTCATCATACCAACAAGGTATGATCTACTTACAACTGGTAAGTAGTTTTTCCACTTGATTTCCTATCACTCCTCTTAGGTGTGTTGATTAAAATACCACTTAGTAGTGGGTCTTCATTTTCGAGGTGTTTATCATCCTAACCGGGTATCATATTAAATTCCCACTCACCCGTTAATGCAGTGAATTCCTCTCGACTGGTTCTTTGAATTCAAGCGAGCTTGTCCTTGCTGGCGTTCTCGGTACTTTGTGTTCCTACACAATATGAATATCCTTGTACATTATCCCTCGACCTAACAACCTTCATTCATTCCAAATGAATGATAAAATCAAACTTTTCATTTATTTGTAATTAGGTTAATAAAGTTATTTTTCTTTAGGTCCCTAATACCGGATCTTCCTCAAATTGAGTCCCAAAACTTTCAAAATTCACCTTGGGAACTCAATTTATTTAGTTTCACAAAAAGGGGTTCAATTTCCCAAATTTCCAATTTGGTCCCCCAACTTTTCCAAAATTACCATTTTGCCCATACTTTTCAAAAATGGTAAGTTTTGCCCCAAAAATTCCAAAATTGCCCAATTGGTCCTCAATTTTATGAAATTACACTTTAATCCCTCGAATTTTAGAAATTCCCAAATTTCACCCAAAATTTCCCCTAATTTCAACCTTCTAACTTAGCCGAATTTGATTTCATCAAATTGATCGATCAAATGATTTTAATTGTTGAAATTGAAGATAGACTAGAGTTCCTACACCTTCATACAATTCAATTGCATTTTGAATGAGCTCAAACAGAGATTCGCTGGAAAAACTGGACTTAGAGAGATAAAGTTTCAAAAGCTTACTGTCGGGGGCATGACGGTCTGAGCTTTCAATCTGGGCAGGTAGCTCTTGTCCTTAGATTTCTCATAGGACCAAGAATTGCATCAATTGATGCCAAATTGAGTGAGAATTTTATCATCAAAGTTCTACCGGTTCTCTCTAGCACCGATTTGAAATTTTATCATCGAAATAGCACCTTTCAGCTCTAATTCAGCTATAGGAGGGCTGTGAAGGTGTTGGAAGGGCTTATTTTGGCATGAGAAGGGCTCAAATTGGCCGATTTCAGCTAGGCCAAAATAGGGCAGCTTTGGTTCGTCGGAGCTGCTTCATTGTTCGATCACACCAATGTTTCTCCAGTGACCCTCAGAGAAAATGGAGACTACAGGTGTGTAGCTGACTTCTCCCTGAATCCATAGAACCTGACATCGCCTTGTTTGGCTTAGGAAAGACCCTATATCAGAGCTCTGGTTGGAGCTTTACCGGAAATTGGAACAGTTGAGAGAGAATGGAGTTTTCAGTGTGTAGAGAATGAATGAGGAGGGGCTCTTTATATAGGAAGCTCGAGGACTTGGCCATTCGATTAGTGCCTTAACGGCGGTCATTCATTGCCTAAAACTCCCTGGTTAGAGACTTTTCAGCTTCACTAGCGCTGCGTGATTTTATAGCGAGTGAATAGTACTGTCATCTCAAGGAAGAAGATGACATTGTTTCGAACCGGACCGGACCGATCCAAACTGGGTTCAAATCATAAATCGGCCGGTTCACCCTCGATTCGATCAAAATTTTCAAAATTAAAAATTTCTAAATTCATTTTCTATCCAATGGTGGCCTCAAATCTCAAATTTGAATTTTTTAAACCACCTAGAAAAATTAATTTAGCATTTGGTTCAATAGTGGTTCAAACCAGTTCAATCTGGTTAACCTGAACCGGTTTGATTTTCATCTCCAATTCATCCTAAATTCCTTTTTCATGACTTTTGTAACTCTTTAGGTCACTCGTGATCCATAAATTTCCTGATTTTCCCTTTCTCTATTGGTTCCAATAAACCAGCTCGGTTCATAAACTGGTTCAATCTAGTTGGATCCGATTCATCTGAACCGGTCTGGTTTTTCTCTTCTAATTTGTCCTAAGGTTCTTTTACAAGGTTTTATGAATCCTTTGGGTCACTCAAGAGTTGAAATTTTCCAAATTGCCTACTCTCTAATGATCAGTTTGTGAAACGGTTCGGTGTTTCTCACTCGGTTTGATCGGTTCTTTTCCCGATTTTTCCTTAATTCAAAAGGGCGGGGTTTAGAGGTGGGTTGTTCATGGGGATCTGACCAAACTGGGTCGGGGCATGACAACTTGAGTGGTATCAAAGCCTATTTCCTCAAATACATTATTAAGACTATATAATATAATAACTAATAGGAATAATTTTAAAAAATTTGAAATGGCCCCAAGAAAAGTAGCCAAACAAACTTGTGCTACCTTAGCCAAACTGTCATTGTAACAATCTCCCTCAAGAGATTTTAAAACCCCAAAATTCTATTCTTACTTCAATGAATAAAATTCCAAGTTTCTGAAATTTTCTCTGTTCCACAGTAATACCATTGTTTGCCTCAATTACATGAGGAAGGATCACAGGAAGGAGATCAAGGGTAGGACCTTAAGAAAACCCAGATACAATGAAATGTAGATAAAGGGAATTTTCCCTTAAGGAGCACTACGAGCCACCTAGGAGCAAAGAAGGAAATACCTCCTCCATAAAAGACAAGCCTAAACGATGAAAGATAACTAGGATGTCTCGAGATAGCAAGGTGTGACCTACTTTGAAAAAAAACAGAGAAGCCAAGTAGGGTGGTAGACTAACCTAGTGAAAAGGTGTAACTAAAAACTTTGGGAGAAGCCAACCTAAGAAAAACTAGAAAATAGTAAGGATTACACCCTCAAAAGGACGACGAGATAGGCATCAAGTATGAGTAAAATCAAAGGACAATCGTTCCGAGACAAGTGAACTAGGAGAATAGTAGGGGATGAGACAGCCAATGAATTGACCCTCGAGAAGGTCATAAATCTAAAGCCCAGTGAGGAAAGGGAAGGTGTAAAGGCTAGAATATTGGAAAAGAAGGATGAAGAAAATCCTTGAAGAAATAAATGGTCGGAAATGAAATGATGATCACACTCAATCCATAAGGAGGATTTAGTAAGTCTCGCACTAGGAGCTCTTGGAGCAAATAGTACCTGGACCTTTCTTGAGGAAGGAGACCTTGGGAAGGCATACATGTCCCAACTAAGAATTAATGGTCCAAGTGACAAAGGATGAGGAGATGAAGTGCATGCCGAGGTAAAAGAACCAAGGGAAGCATATTAGAAGAACCTAAGAAGAAAGTTAAACCCAAGGAACGGGTAAGTAGGAAATAGCATCAAAGGATGCTGTGACAAGTAAGAATGGGTGGGCTAATTATAATAAGGAAATAAAGGAAAGAAAACCTGAAAAAACTTGGAAAAGTAAGCCCTCCAATTCGGAAGCGGTTAAGGGCAAACAACCAATGACATCAAGACTGGTTGTGGCCCACACTCGCTTAATAGAGCCCAAGGAGTGAACGAATGGATATAAAACAGAGTGCTAGGAACCAACCTATCAGCATGAGTTCCTTGAATAGAGTATAAGGGACAAAAAGGAAATGGAGGACAGTGAAGGATAAAACCGATCTCAAAAGGGTGCAAGAAAGGAAAGAAAGAAAAGCCTCCAAGGAGTGTTAAGGAGATTGAACCACAACGAGAGTCCCTAGGTAAAAGGATAAGAGTAGGAAGTGAGACCTTAAAAGGGAAGTTCTAAAGCTTTGGAACCACCAAATGGATCCTAAGAGATTTAACCCGACATAAGGAACCTCATAAAGAACCATAAGTGGTTAAGGGTATATCAGGATGACCAAGTGTTACATGTTTTGGAAGAGTAAAGAAGATTGGTAGAAGGAAGCAACTAGTAGAAACAGGATGGTCAAGTGATAGGATGGTCAAGCAACCAAGTGTCCTAACATTCTTTTCCAAGGTTTTATGAACCCTTTGGATCACCCGGGAGTTATAAATTTCCAAATTGCACATTCTCCAATGATCGGGTTTGTGAACCGATTCGCTGTTTTTCACTCGGTTTGACTGGTTCTTTTCCTAGTTTTCCTTAACTCAAAAGCATGGTGTTTACACTTGAGTTCAGGACCATCAATATGCCCAAGATGGGGAGTGATGTGTCCTAGGGGCTACTGGACGACATGGTGGAGATAAGGGCAATTTGTCATGCCAACAATTAGGGAAGCTCGACGTAGCTTCATGCGCATGAGACTGGGGTGGGGTTGGGATGAGGTCTCCATCCTCATATGGACATGAAGTATTTTGGGTCTAAGGGAAGGGAGTTGAAGACATTTACTCTTACTTTGGGTAGAAGTCAGAGACTTCTATCATGGTCGATGGTAAAGATGCTCTAATTCACAAGTGGGTGCAGTCGGTGTAACTACATCTCGCGAATGTGTGTGAGCCCTTCCTGATGAAGGGCATGTGTTGTTTGTGAAACACACTTAATAGGGAAATGGGAAAGAGGTTATGAAAACCGTGGAAATGATTAGAGAATCCTTGGAAAAGAATTGGTAAACCTTGGAAAATGGTTTTGATAAACCGCAATTTAAAGAAATGCATTTTTAATGAAACGAGGAATTTGGCACATTCCGATTCAAATTGATTTTGTGAAAACTCTCACCCAACACCCATTCACTGAGTTGTCGAACTCACCCCATCCCTTTACCCCCTTTTTAGGTAACCAAAGGAAAACCAACTTAAAGGTGAACCTGCAAGACATGTATGTAAGGTTAATATATTCAGTTTTGATTAATGTTATTCCAGGAAAGTTATAGGTGAAAAAAGGACGTCTTACTCCCCATGGCTTAGAGAAGGGGACAACCCTTAATAAACTGAGAGAGTGGCTGGTTTTTCATGGGGATCCAATCAAACCAAGTTAGGGTGTGACAAATGTTCTTTTTTCATTTTGTTTTGGTTGAGCTCAAAGGAGCTTGATTTTTAGGCACATCCAACCACAATTTTGGATGCCACTTGATCTATGGAGAAGCCCAAGAGGTTCAACTACCTCCGCATATCCTTAACTCTAACTAACTCGTCGTCTCTAGTGAGTTTCAGATTTTTTTCCCAATTGTGTAGTTTTCATGTGACTTTAGAAACAAGCTAAAAATGGTCGATTCTAATCGAGTAAGGCTAAAAAATGATGATGGGGGATATGGGAAAGATGATTAGAATTATGTTAAGATTGATCCTAAAGGTTAAAACCATGATTTGAAGTAGTAGAATGAATGGGCATCAAAATGTAATTTTTATTAAGATTCAGGACCATACTGGAAATTAGGAAAGTTTAGATACCTAAATGTATTTTAGCAAATGTTTAGGGACCTGTATGAGAGACTTGGAAAGTATAGTGAACTAAATGATAAAATTGAAAACTCTAGTGAACTAAACAAGAGACTTGGAAAGTCAAGGGACCTAAACAAGAGACATGGAAAGTTCATGGACCTAAAATGCAATTATGGAAAAGTATAAGGATCCATGTGGAAATAAGAGAAAGATAAAGATTGGTTAGTAAATTGGATTTGATGATGATCTAATTGAGCAAATCGAGTCGTAAAAGGAAAACCAAAATTTGCAAATTGTTTGGAATCAAGTAGAGCCGATCATAGGGGTAGTGTTGATTCTAAGGGCTACAGGACACCAAGGGTGTTACAAGGGCTGAAAAATTGTTCTAGTATGTTGTAGAGCTCTAAGAGCTTCGTGCACATTGATACTGAGGATGAATGGGGAGAGGTCTCGTCCCACTACTATAGACACGAAGGCTCAATTTAAGTCTAGGGGATGGGCAGTGGATCTCACCCAATTGTGTTGTTTTCTTGTGACTTTAGAAACAAGCCAAAAATGGTCGATTCTAATTGAGTAAGGCTAAAAAAATGATGATGGGTGGAGAAGATGATTAGAATTATGTTAAGATTGATCCTAAAGGTTAAAAACCATGACTTGAAGGAGTAGAATGAATGGGGACCAAAATGTAATTTTTGGTAAGATTTAGGACCATACTGTAGATGAGGAAAGTTTAGGGACTTGAATGCAATAAAACAAATGTTTAGGGACCTGTATGAGAGACTAGGAATGTATAGTGAACTAAATGAAAGATTTGAAATGTAAAGCCTATCCCCTATGACCAAGAGAACCGGTAAGAGGAACCTAGAGCTTTTAAGAGAGAGGGAAACTGGGGGCTTAAACGAAATGGAATTTGGTAAAGAAGGCATCAAATTGGGAATTTGGAAAATCCCAAATAGCTAATAAATCACAAAAGTCATGGCAAAGGACCATGAAGTGGATTAGAGAACCATACTGATTTAAGGTGAACTAGACTTGAACCAGATGGAATTAGAGTGAATTGGGTTGAACCGTGAAGAACCAGTTCAAAGATTCATTTTTCTAGGTGGGTTGAAAAAATAAATTAGAAAATTGAAGCCTTAATTATATAGAAAATGAATTTAGGTGAATTTTGAAAATTTTAATTTTTAGAAAACTGGTCGAATGGAGCCTAAACCGACTGATTTACGATTTTGGGTCACCGATCCAGCCAATCAATGGACCGCTGCCAGGTCAGTGTCGAGTCAGCATGCGCGATCAATCATGGTACGACATGTGGCAAAGCGTTGGCCAATCTGAGTGCGACATGCGTCCCTCGTCAACGGTAGAGGAGGAAAATCCACATCAGCAATGACTGACCAATAGGAGAGTGACACGTGTCCTAGTCAACAGTCAATGTCTGAAAAGCTTTATCAGCAAGAACCGACCAATGAGGAGCTAACACGTGGCAAACGTGCCATGTCAACATCTAACAAGGATATTGAAGAAATGACCGACCAATCAGAGGCCGAAATGTGGTAGTGACACTATGTGTCAGGAGGGAAATCTAACGTATTTAAAATAGCCAATCAGAGGGTGCCACAAGTTACAGCCATTGGTTAAAGAAAATCCGGTCAGCTGCCACATAGATTAGCCAATGGGAGGCTACCATGTGTCTAGTCAATGGGTCAAAGGCTAAGAGGGCCGCTGAGTGGGATGCCACGTTAGCAAAGCCGACCAATCATGAGGTGCCACATGGCACTTCTGCTCTCTTCGCATGGAACAGTGACATCTTCAACCTTAGTGTGATGGGTGATCCGTAACTACCAGAATAGGACCAGAACTTCCGCCTATAGAAAAGCGATCGCCATCGATGGAATCGGGCAAGTCGGACACTGAAACCCTGTCAGTTGCTGAGCTCCCTATAAATAGAGCACCCTCCCACTCGGCCTCCCCATTGCTTAGGCACCCTCTAAAGATAGATAGTCTCTTTTCCAACAAAGTGCTGACCAGAGCTCTAGAAATGGGCCTTTTCACAACCAAATGAGCTTCCATTGGTGGAATCAGAACTGAAGAGAAGTCCTCTAGCTCACAAAACCCTCAACCAGATCCGAGGACTTCCCTGAAGAGTGCTAGAGTGATCGCACAGTGAAGCTGCTCCGACGACTCAAAGCAGCTTACCAACGACCAACTGAACTCAAGACCCTCCCAGTTCCTACAACTGAAGTCGACCTCCCACGACTCTCCTAATTCGACCCTCGACCCTCCCTCATTCTCTAGATATGCAATTCAACTTCCAATTGTGAATTCTTAGAACTTCTAGAAATAGAAAGTGGCCATAGATTGCTGATCAGAATTCCTCCCAACGAGGGCTAGCTCCCCGAACTCGAAGCTCGGATAATCGCACCTCCATGGGTAAGAACAAGAAGCTCTCTCTCTTAGTCCATTTTTCGATAAAGCTCTGATGAAGCTTGAAACATAACAAAATTTGAAATTTTGAAGTGCAGAACGATTGTGGGAAGCTGAAGGAATCTAATAGAAGTATTAGAGACAGAAATTGAGGAAGTTTAGGTGATCAATTGGATGAGGTAAGAATCCATAATCCAAAAGCTCATTTTGAGAGGAATTTAGGGGAAATTTTGGATTTTTGAAAATTAGAGGACCTAAGTGCAAATTTCAAAAATTCTGAGGACATATGAGCAATTTCAAAGAAATTAGGGGCCCATTAACCATTTTGGAAGAGTTTGGGGCAATTCGATAATTTTTGGAAGTTTGGGGGTAATTTGGGAATTTTTCAAAATACGAGGGCTCTCGTACAAATCGTCCAAAATCTGAGGGCCAATTGGCAAAAATGAGAAATCTAGGGCTAATTGGCAGTTTTAAAGGACTCTGAGGGCCAAATTACTAATTTTTGTGAAATAGGGGCATTTCAGTAATTTTGGAAAAAGATTGGGTCAAGTTAGTGATTTTTTATGAATTGGGACAAATTATAAAGTTTTAGAGAAATTAAGATTTAATTTCAGTTACGAGGAATTGGAAGCTTGGATCGGGTGTAACAGACCCCCACAAGGACCTACGCCGGAGAACACGCCCCAGATCAGATCCTAGTCGAGCGAATGCGTCACGACTACTAGGTGAGTGCGAAGTTTACAACATCGATTCTAATTAGAACGATGGTCTTGCTTTCAAATGAATTTTCTCAAAATTAGCCTCCCCTGACTGGATGACTCTGCTTAAATTATTTGGAGCTAATTCCGGGACTTGGGCTAGATGATACAAGTAGGCTCAAGGCCATTGGGCTCGGGCATAGGCCCGTTGAGAATCTATGAATAATGAGTCCATCAAAATTTTCAAAATGGATAATTTTGTGTGTGTTTCACCCACTGAACTGAGAGCAGGTTGTTGGGCTTGTTGGGCCAAGTAATTGCTAAGCTAAAGCTAGGTCGATGAACTCGTTGGGCTAGTGCGCATGGGGTCGAAGCCGAGCTAATGGACCCTTGGGGCTGGTGGGACAAAGATAATGGCCATAATAAATAAAATTTCTCGATTGTGCATGCATGAGATGTGGGACCATCGAGACACCCAGTATGGTGTAGTGGTGGTTCCAAGGGCTTGAGGATGACCCAGGGAGAATAAGGGTGGTCCATAATCCAGTATGCCAAGAAGCTCTTAGAGTTTCATGCACATGGACACCGAGGCAGCAGGGGAAAGAGGTCACGTCCCACAAGATGAACACAAAGTATGGCTAGGATTTGAGGTTTGGACGATTGGCGTCCACTCAAACTCGAGGTAGAGGCCATGGGCCTCTATGAGGGTGGACGGTAAAGGCGCTCTGATACATAAGAGGACCAGCCGAGGACTGGTCTGTGATGGTGTGATCCCTTTTTATGATAAAAAGGGCAGTTGATCTGTGAATGTTGTGTAAATTTTGGGATAATGGATTGAATAATGAAATCGAAAAAAATCAATCGTTGTAGAAATTCCCCCTCACTAAGTGTATACTCATTCCCCTCCTTTCACCACTTTCAGGAACACATAATAGGAGTCGGGTTAGGAGTAATTAAAGCCCCAAGCGAAGGCTCGAACCCTCAAGGTACATCCCACATCATAAATTTCGATCATATTATGGGAACGTATGATTATACGCCTTTGCCTTCTTCGAACCATCAAGGTAGGATTGTCAGGATTGTTCGAAGAAGGGTGGTGGGTTGATCACATGACCTTGACTAAACCAGGTCGAGGTATGACAACTCGAGTGGTATCAGAGCAAAGTTTTTCCTAGTAAGCCCCTCCAAATTAGAGGCCCTAACCCCTAGAATCTTGCAAAAAAACATGAACGAAGATGCAAACAGAGAATATATCCCCTAGAGGAATGCCATCGAACAAAAGATAGAAGATTTGGAGGAGTATGTCCCATGGAGGGAACTCCGAAAGAGGACCCCTCCACGCTCAATGGAAGATGTGACCTCTCCACCCCCAAGGAGTAGATCAGGCTCAGGAACAAGAAGAGGTGGAGAGAAACTTTTGGAAGGCCTATGCCATCTATGTGAGAGTCTTTTGTCGACTACCCTCAATACAAGGCGACGCATGTACGGTGAACCACATGCAATATGCCTACGTTTACGTTGCCACAGCTTTGAATAAGTACAAGGTTGAGATCACACAAGAGGTACGGGTTAGAAGGGCAACCAACACGTCATCTTCCTCTAAGTTTGATGAGCCCAGCATGAACTTTGCCCTATATGTGAAAGATATCATGAAGGCGACTACCCACCTAAGAGAAGGAATAGGTGCGCCAAGACAACTGATGTAGAATCTTGCAATCCGCTTGTGTTAAACTCTAGGTTGATTAACATGAGAAACTAGGTAGGAATGATAGGAGAAGTCTTCATTTTCAATTGCTATAATAAGCCCTAACTAGGGCACCACCGGTTAATGAATACAATTTCCATTTGGTTACACCTTGCACAAAAGAAAATAAGGAGGAAAGAAGTGACCCTCACTACGAGGAATCCCCATGGGAGGACGAAGGGACTGGAAGCTAAAATTCTTCATATCAAACTTGACCTACTAGGTACTCCTAGACAAAGAAAACCCTAGTACTGTAGGAGCCCGAGAATAAGGAGTAAGTTCGAGGAGGCACTCGCAAGGTTTAAGTAGTAATACATCCCCTAAGCAAAATAGGCGAAGGAGGTGGTATGGGGTGCCATGAAGCCCTAGGAGACAAGAAGGGGAGAAATAAACCTCAGTCAAGGAATCAACTTAAGAGGGGTTAGCCCATCCTAGCTTCATGAAGCTTATAATGACTGGGTGAGGTACCGACTACCCAAAAGAAGACAACAGGAATTGGAAGTTCCTTAGGATAGTAAGACCGTGAAGCACAAGAGGACATTGAGGGAGATCCCACAAGAATGACAGGAAGGAGTTTTGGATAGGAGCCTCTACCTTGGAAGGCATGGGTAAAAGACAAGACCAGCAATGGAAACCTCTTACTATGGGTCCAAGGAGTCAAAAGGGAAAGCCCTACGAGATAAACTAAAATGAAGTACCGTGAAAGGGCCATCGATGAGCAATGATGAACTAGAGGATGAAAACCCCTAGTTAAGGACACCATCAACAGAAGGAAGTATGCATCAATGTAAGTAAATTGAGTAGGGACGGAGGAGCCAACAAACAGGACTAAGAGTACACTCATAAAAGGGGATGTGAGGATATGAAGGAAGAACACCTCTAGGAGTGACAATAAGATGAGTATCTTGTTCTAAAGATGGAAGTCTTGACTTCCTAAAGACAAGCCCAAAAAGGGCAAATAATTGCCATAAGGAACCCCTCATAAGTAATAGAGGGAAATAATCGTGAATGACTAGTGGGAACCCTTAAAGAAGGAAAGTTCCAAACAACTAGAGAAGTAAGAGGCAAGTTAAGCCAGTGGTGAAGAGATTGGGAATACTGGTAGTTAGAATTGAGAATGATCCATTGGGAGATTGGTAAAGTTTAGGCAAATAGTCCATGCATGGGATTCTTGGACAACCAAATTGTCATTTAAAATGGCAAGGGAGATTGGGAGAACGAGCATGGAGCCTACAATAGAGTTTGGATATAAGGAAGGAAATGAGGGGAAATTTGATACTCAAGGAAACCAAGGAAATGAGTACTGGAACACTCTACCAACATAAGAAGAAAAGCATAGGGGATACCATCCAATGAAATAAGTGGTGAGGATTCGGTACTGAAAGAGGCCAGATTTCAAGAAATGGAGACCCACGAGGGAAAGGGAGAGATGATCAAATCATTGGTGTAAATATTGGGTGCTTGGATAATGCCCAAGGTGGTAAAGGAACACTACATGATGGTAATGAAGGACGAAGTCCCACGATCCCTAAAGGATTAGAAATCAAAGCATTGTTGCAAGGGAATACCATAGAAGTATAATGGATGAAAATAATTTTGGAACATATCATGCTACTACGGGCATGTAGGTCCAAAAGTTCTAAAAAGGGGTGTGAATCATGGGGAGAAGAGTCGTCCATTTAAGTATGACGAGGGAAAATGAAAGATAGGGTGGGCCCATGTAGTAGTAAATAAATAAGGGATTAAAGGACCAATGCAAGATAGGAAGAGGGTGAAGGAAAATAAGCCAAAACCAATGAAATAATAATGAAAAGCTTAAAAGGACGTCGAGCTAAAGACTCCCGACAACTAGAGAAAAATAACCAAACAATAGCATAGTTGAACATTTCCACCCTAAGATTTGGATCAACATCTGGACGAGAACGTCCCAAGTGAGAATCTTACCCCTAAGTGACATAAGGATTGGATCCAAGAAAAATATCTTTGGGCAAATGAGTAAGATACGTTAATTACAATAATTCCCATGGAGTACGTGGACAATTGTGGGGAAGAGAAATTCCTTAAAGATGCTATTCAAAGGACTAAGTAAAGTGGTAACCATAATGACATTTCACCTAGGGAAGAATCGTATGAGCAAGGGAGCGCTTAAGGAAAAGGAAGTGGGAATATCAAATCATGCCATTAAGGGTGATGGAAAGATAATTTATAAAACAACAGACATCCCAAGACATGGAAACGAAGTATGCCCCAAAAATACATGCAACTAGGATGGGGACGTGCCCTACGATATCACAAGTGACCTAAATGAAAGATTCCCCAAAGAGTCACGAGTGACCTAAAGGCAAATTTAAGCCCCAAGGAAAATTAATGGGCGAAGATATGCCGCCTGAGTGGGCGGAAAGGGAAAGGAAAGGAGGAAAAAAGAAATGGGACATCATTCAATATTTAAGGGACATAACGAGTTTTGGGGACAAAACTCTTAAAAGGTGGGGAGGGTTGTAAACCCCGTCCCCTAGGAACAGAAGAACTAGGAAGAGGAACTGGGAGCTTTCAAGAGAGAGGGAAACTAGGGGCTTTAACAAAATGAAATTTGGTAAAGAAGGGATCAAATCGAGAATTGGAAAAATCCAAAATAGCCAATAAATCACAAAAATCATGGCAAAGGACCATGAAGTGGATTGGGTATGAGAACTAGACCGGTTCAAAGTGAACCGAACCTGAACCGAATGGAATCGGAGTGAATTGGGTTGAACCGTGAAGAACTGGTTCAAAGATTCATTTTTCAAGGTGGCCTAAAAATTACGAATTGGAAAATTGAAGCAACCATTAGAGAGAAAATGAATTTAGAAATTTTTAATTTTTAGAAAACCAATCGAATCGGGCCTATACCAATAGATTTACGATTTTGGGTCATTGGACCCGGTCGGACTAGACCGGTCAACGAACAGCTGTCAAGTCAGCACCCAATCAGTAGGCATGACCAGTCAGCATGTGACACATGGCAAAGCATGCCCAGTTAGCCGCTCAGTCAGCACGTGGAAGTGTTAGCCAATCCGAGTGCGACACATGTCTCTGGTCAACAGTAAGAGAAGGAAAATCCACATCAGCGACAACCGACCAATAGGAGAGTGACACGTGTCCCGATCAATGGTCAGTGTAAAAATATCTTGTCAGCAGTGACCGACGAACGAGAAGCTAACATGTGGCAAAAGTGCCATGTCAGCATCTGACAAGGATGTCGAAGAAACTACTGACCAATCAGAGGCCGATGCATGGAAGGGCCATGTCGGATGACCCTGGACAATCAAAGGCCAACACGTGGCATTGACACTATGCATCAGGAGGGAAATCTAACACATTTAAAAATAGCCAATCAGAGGGTGCCACGTGTCACTGTCATTGGTTAGAGGAAATCCGGTCAGCAGTAAATGGGAGGCTACCACATGTTCAGTCAGAGGGTCAAAGGTTGACAGGGCCGCTGGGTGGGACGCCGCGTTAGTGAAGCCAACCAATGACAAGGCACCACGTGGCACTTTTGCACATGTGAAGCTCACACACGTGGAACAATGTCATCTTCAACCTTAATTTGATGGGCAATCCGCGGCCGCCGGAGAAGGACTGGAACTTCCGCCTCTGGAAAAGTGGTCATCGCCGACGAAATTGGGCGGGTAATACACCGAAACAACCATTAGTATCCCTATCAGATGCCGAGCTCCCTATAAATAGAACACCCTCCCAATTGGCCTCCCCACCACTCAAGCGCCCTCTGAAGATAGATAGTCCTTTTTTCGATGAAGTGCTGACCAGAGCTCTAGCAACGGACCTTTATGCAACCAAAGTAGCTCCGGTTGGTGGCATCAGAACCGACGAGAAGTCCTCTAGCTCGCCGAACTCTCAACTAGACCTGAGGACTCCCTGAAAAGCTATCACGCTCTGACCCGGTTTGGTCGGATCCCGATGAGCAACCTATCACTCTCCTAGTTTATTAAGGGTTTTCCCCTTCTTTAAACCGCGAGGAGTAAGGCGTCCTTTAGACCTGTACCTTTCCTAGTATAACATTAATCAAAACTACATAAAATTAAACTTACGTACTCGTCTTACGGGATTAGCTAGTTGATGGTCCTTTGGTAGGTTTTTCCCTTGGTTACCTGAAAAGGGGTAGAGGGAGGGGGTGAGTTCAACAACTCAGTGAATGGGTGTTTGAAACATGAGTTTCTAAAATTATTTTGAATTGGAGTGTACGAGACTCCTTATTTTCTTTAAAATACTTTTTTCCTCAATTTCTCAGTTTTCAAAACTATTACTCATCATTTACCACAGTCGGTGTGTATAACATTCAACACACGCCCTTCATCATAAAGGGCTCACACATTCGTAGGGTAGTTTGTCCACTGCACCCACTTGTGGCATCGGAGAAACTTTACCAGCCACCTAGATAGAAGCCCGTCCACTTCTACCCTGGGAATGAGTGGATGTACATGACATCCGACCCTCAAACCCAAAAAGAAACTCTGTGTCCGTATGAGAACAAAGACCTCATCCCGATCCCACCCTGATCTCATGCACATGAAGCTACATCGAGCTTCCCTGACTGTTGGCACGACAAACTGCCCTTATCCCCACCATGTTGTCCAGTAGCCCTAGGATGCATCACTACCCCACTTGGGCGTCTTGATGGTCCCATATCTCAGTGCATGCACAAAACAATAATTTTCCTCATATGCCATTTAATCTTTGGTTCCACTTGTCCAACAGCCCCAACACTCAACTCGACCTGCAACTGTTTGTCTCGACTGGTTCACCGACTTGTCTTGTCACACTTTTACGAGTCCATCGAGTATGTCAGACCTATCTTGGTACCATGGCCAAATCACATCATTTATTAAAGTTTTTATGGCTTAATATCATGTTTGTTTATGAGCTCCTGTTCATGCTAACTTTCCTTGGGCCCACTTTACGAGATTTTCAAAATCAAGCATTTTAGCCCCCAAGTTCCAAATCCGAGGCCTCCGACTTATCTGAGCTATTCGCTCCCGTCAAGAAGTCTCCCAAAATATTTAAGTTGTGGCACATATTCAAGGGAGAACACTTCTAACAAAATAATTTTTTCATCTGTCCATCACACCAATCAGATGTGAGGACATCTCCGCTCATAACCGATAAGCGGATTTTCTACTTCCTTTTAAAAAGTTCATCATACCAACCGGGTATGCTCTACTTATAGCTGATAAGTAGTTTTTCCATGTGTTTTCTCACATCACCCCATCCAGGTGTGATGTTAAAATTCCACATAATAGTGAGTTTTCATTTACGAGATACTCATCATCCCAAACAGGTATGATATGAAAATTCCCACTCACCCGTAGTGTAGTGAATTACTCTTATGTTGCTATTTTACTCCACGCAAGCTTATATTTATTGGCAATCCCGGTATTTCATGTTCCTACACGATATGAACATCCTTGTTCATTATCCTTTGGCCTAATAGCCTTCATTCATCACGAATGAATAAAATGCCCAAACTTTTAGTTATTTGCATTTAGGTCCCTAAATTACTTTCTCTTTAACTTAAGGTCCTTAATGCCAAATTTTCCCCAAATTGAGTCTCGAAACTTCTAAAATTTACTTTGGGACCTCAATTTATTCAAAACCACAAACAGTGGTTCAAGTTTCCCAAATTCTCAAATTCCTGGCGGACCAAAGCTGCCCTATTTTGGCCAAGCTGAATTGGCCAATTCAACACCTCCTCAGCCCTCCCATGGCTGAATTAGGACAGAAAGGTAAGCCAATTCGGCTTCCCTCTACAATTTCAGACTAGTGCTGGAGAGAGTACCAATAGAATTTTGATGATAGAATTCTAATCCAATTCAACATCAATTGTTGCAATTCTTAACCCTAGGAGGAACCTTAAGACACAAGCTATCTACCCAGATAGAAAGCTTGGACATTCACAACCTCGCCGGTGAGCAATTAAAGCTTTCTCTCTCTATGTTATATTTTCCGGTAAAGCTTTGTTTGAGCTCGTTCCGGCGTCAAACTTACGATTTAAAGTGCTATTGAATTATATGAAGATGTAGAAACTCAATTTTAACTTCAATTTCTACAAATAGAAGTGTTTGATCGGTCAATTTCATGAAATTAAATTCATCTATGTTAGGAAGTTGAAATAGGGGGAAAAATGGGGATTTTTTGAAATTTGAAGGACCAAAATGTAATTTTATAAAATTGAGGGTCAATTGGGCATGATAAGAATGTTAGAGGGCCAATGGAGCAATTTTAGAATTTTTGGGGTGAAACTTACCATTTTTGTAAAGGAAGGGCAAAATGGTAATTTTGGAAACTTTGGGGGCTAAATTGGGAATTTGGGAAACTTAACCCCTTTTTATGAAATTGAGTAAATTGAGGTCCCAAGAGGAATTTTAAAAGTTTCGGGACTCAATTTGGGGAAGAACCGACAATTGGGACCTAAAGTAAAAGGAAAAATAACTTTAGTGACCAATTTGTAAATATTGGAAAAGTTGTGAATTTAACCATTTTGAGGTGATCAAGCTAGATAATAATGAACAACGATGTTCATTTCATGTAGGAACACGAGACATCAGGAACACCGGCTGAGGTTAAGCTCACAAGGCATGAAAACCTACTTAGTGGGATTTCACTACACGATCGGGTGAGTGAGATTTTATATCATACCCGGTTGGGATGATAAGTAACTCGTAAATGAAAACCCACTACTTAGTGGTATTTTACACATCACAACTTAGAGGAATGGTATGATAATGACACGGAAAAATAATTTACTGGTTGTAAGTAGATCATACCTAGTTGGTATGATGAAACTTCCTCGAAGGAAGTGGAAAACCCATTTATCGGTTATGAGCGGAGATATCCTCAAGGTAGAAGTCGACGTACTTCTATCTAGGTGGCCGGTAAAGTCGCTCCAATGCCACAAGTGGGTTAAATGGACATACTAGCCTACGATTGTGCGATTGACCTTCATGATGAAGGATGTGTGTTGGGTGATGACACACCGTGATTAATAAGAAATAGTGATAAAAACATAAATTTGAAATAAAAGGATTTTTGAAAGGAAATAAGGAGTCTAACACACTCCAAAACAAATATTTTTCCTAAAAATTAAATTTCGAAAACCCATTCACTAAGTCGTTGTACTCACCCCCTCCCTTATATTCCTTTTAAGAAATCCTAGAAAGCCTACCCTCAAGAACCATCAACTAATATGCCTGTGAGACAGGTATGATAAATTTAAAATTTTATGCAGTTTTGATTTATGTTATTCTAGGAAAGGTGCAGGTTTAAAGGATGTCTTACTCTCACGGTTTATAAACAAGGGGGCAACCCTTAGTAAGCTGGGAGAGTGGCGTGACAACTTGAGTGGTATCAGAGCCTGTTTCCTCAAATACATAATCAAGACTAGAAAATATAGTAACTAATAGGAATGATTTTAAAATTTTCAGATGGCTCCGAGGAGAGGGACTAATAAAACTAGGACTGGTGTTACCAACACCACCCAACTCTCTATCCTCGTAGGGTAATCACCCTTAAATACCTAAGAAGTCCCAAAGAACCAAACCTTAGTGGGAAGTATCTAGAAGGATGGTGCCCGGAAATAGGGTGAAGGAAATAGGGTGAAGTATCCTGAGTACAAAGGAAGCCAAGCCTAAGGCAAGTAATGCCATCAAGGGCTTATAACCTTATTAAGGATGCTTATCAAGAACCCAATAGCTTCCCATCTATTTCATTGTTGCTTTTTGTAATAGGGCTAAAAACTCAACCTATTGTATTACCTCTCCAATAATAAAGAGCTCCAAGTTACTAAAAACTGTCTCTAAAAAAATGATGTGACTTTGCACCTCAAGCTGTAAGAAGATTGCCCAAGGAATGTAAACAAACAAACCGGTGTTACCCTAGACACCACAGAGACCAAAGAGATTCTCATCCCAAATAAAGGAATAAATGAAGGAAATTATTAGGCAAAGAAAGCATGACAAGAAAACCATTAAGGAGTATAGGAGAACACTTGAAGTAATAACTCGACAAGAAAACGACCTATTACAAGCTGTAAGGGAAATAGGACATAAAGTGAAGAATTGTTCCACACCACAAGGATTCAAAATAATACTTTCCAAGGATAGCACCCCAACAGCTATAGAGATCTAAATGTATACCATCCCTAGAAATAGGACTCCTGCTCGGAATTTTTACCACATCTTAGCGTAGTGGCATGAAGGAAAACCATAAATAGAACAAATGGTTGTTAAAGAGAATTCTCCCTTAAATTTCCAACCATCTAGGAGCAAGGAAGGAAGCGCCTCTGCAAAAGAAGACAAACCAAGCATTTGACGACAAAATGGATGTCACAAAATGATAAGCGCGACCTGCTTTGGAAAAAGCAGAGAAGTCAAATTGAAGTTTCGGACCAACATAGCAGAAGTAAGCAGACCGTAATGACAAGATAGTCAAGGAGAATAAAGAACGCCCTAAGAAGGAACGGAAAGTAGTAAGGGCTACACCCTAAAAAGGGCAATGGAATGGTCATTAAGGACAAGAAGACTCGAGAGACAACTGCCTCAAGATAATTAGATAAGGTGAATAGTAGGGGCAGGACAGGTAATGAACCAACCCTCGTAAGGGTCATAGATTAAGCTTTAGTAAAGAAAGGAAAGATGGAATGGCCAAATATTTGGAAAAGAAGGATGGAGGAAATACTTAAAGAGATCAATAGCCAAGACCTAATTGATGACTAAACCCAAAGCCAAGAGAAGATTAAGTGAGCCTCGCACAAATAAGTCTTGAGAAAAACCATGTCTGAACATTTCCCAAGTGAGAAAACTTGCGCAGGATACAAGTAGAATTAAAAAAATGGTACAAGGACGTACCGCTAGATTTCCCAGAAAGGGTGCATGGGAAGGACGACATCAACGGATGTCATTTAATGATTAGATGCTTCCAAATAATGAATGAAAAAGGAATTTTAGGAGAAAGGGAAAGAATCCAACTAAGGAAGGAAGTCCCGGAAAGGCACACTTATCCCAACTAATTCTGTCATTTGAGGACTATGGAAGTGTTGGGAGAGCTTGATTTGGCTTGAGAAGAGCTCGAATTGGTTGTTTTTAGCTCTGCCGAAATAGGGTAGCTTCAGTCCATCATAGTTGATTCACTGTTCGATCACGCCGATGTTTCTCCAACGTTTCTCCGACGATCCTCAAAGCAAATGGAGACTATCATCGGGTAGCTGACTTCTCTCCGAATCTAAAGAACCTGACCTTGCCTTATTTGTCTTAGAAAAATGCCCAAGTTGAAGCTCTAGTTCAAGCTTCACCAAAAAAAAAGGAGTAGTAGGGAGAGAGAGGAGTTTTCAAGTGTGAGGAGGATGAATGAGGAAGAGCTTTTTTATATAGGAAGCTCGAGGACTCCTTGGCCATCTGATTGGTGCCTTTATGGCAGTTATTCATTACCTAAAACTCCTTGAAAGGAGACTTTTCATCTTCGCCAGCGTTGATCGATTTTCTGGTGAGTGAATAGTGATGTCATCTAAAGGAAGAAGATGACACTATTCTGAACTGGACCGGACTGGTCCGAACTGGGTTCAATGCTTAAACTGGTCGGTTCAGGCCCAATTCGACCGAGTTTTTCAAAATTAAAAATTTGTAAATTCATCTAAATTCATTCTCTATCCAATGGTGGCTTCAATTCTCTAATTTGAATTTTCTAAGCCACTTAAAAAAATGAATTTAGAAACTGGTTCAATAGTGGTTCAAACCGGTTCAATCTGGTTTAGATACGTTTCACCTAAATCGGTTTGATTTTCACTTCCAATGCATTCTAAAGTCTTTTTACATGCCTTTTGTGACTCTTTCGGTCTCACGGGATCTATAAATTTTGCAATTTACCCTTTCTCTATCGGTTGGAGTTCGTGAACCAGTTTGATTTTCTCACTCGGGTTGACCGATTCTTTCCCTGGTTTCCTTGTCTTTAAGGGACAGGGTTAAAAAAAGTGCTAGAGTGATCACATAGTGAGGCTTCTCCAATGGCTTGAAGTAGCTCACCTCTAGAGGATTGAACTCAAGACCCTCCTAGCTCCTACAACTGAAGTCGACCTCCTCCGACTCTCCTGAGTCGACCCTCGACCCTTCCTCAGCCTCCAGGTAAGCAATTCAACTTTCAATTGTGAATTCTCAGAACTTCTAGAGAGAGAAAGTGGCCATAGATTGTTGATCCAAATTCCTCTGCCTAGGACATCAATTGAGATGAACTCTGATCCTCCAAGAATCCTTCCAATGAGGGCCAACTCCCTGAACTCGAAGCTCAGACAATCGCGCCTCCATGGGTAAGAACGAGAATCTCTCTCTCTCTAAGTCTATTTTTCGAGTAAGCTCTAACAGAGCTCAAAACTCAACCAAATTCAAAGTGCAGGATGATCGTCGAAAGCTGGAGGAAGTGAAAAGAATCATTAGAGGAAGAAATTGAGGAAGTTTAGGTGATTAATTGGATGAGGTAAGAATTAGTTATCCAAAAGCTCATTTCAGGAGGAATTTTGGGGAAATTTTGGATTTTTGGAAATTAGAGAACTTAAGTGCAAATTTCACAAATTTTGAGGACACGAGCAATTTCAAAGAAATTAGGGTCCAATTAACCATTTTGGATGAGTTTGGGGGCAATCCGGTAATTTTTTAAATTTGGGGGCAATTTTGTAATTTTTCAAAATACGAGGGCTCTCATACAAATCCACCAAAATCGGAGGGCCAATTGGCAAAAATGAGAAATCTAGAGCCAATTGGCAGTTTTAAGAGACTGTGAGGGCCAAATTGCTGATTTTTTGTAAAATAGGGGCATTTTGGTAATTTTGGAAAATATTTTGGGCAATTTAGTGATTTTTGATGAATTGGGACAAATTATGAAGTTTTAGAGAAATTAAGATTTAATTTTAGTTACGAGGAATTGGAAGTTCAAATCAGGTGGAACGGACCCGACATGGACATGCGCCGGAGAACACACCTCTGATCAAATCCTAGTTGGGCGAATGCATCACGACTTCCAGATGAGTGGGATGTTTACAACATTGGTTCTAATTGGGATGATTGTATCACTTTCAAACCAATTTTCTCAAAATTAGCCTCCCTTGACTGGGTGACTTTGCTTAAATTATTTGGGAGATAATTTTGAGACTTGGGATAGATGATACAAGTGGGCCCAATGTTGATGAGCACTGGCACAAGCCCTTTAAGAATCTACGAATAATGAGTCCATCAAGATTTTCAAAATTGATAATTTTGTGTAAATCAAGAGCACGCCATTGGGCTTGTTGGGCCAAGTAGTTAGTAAGCCGAAGCCGGGTTGATGAACCCGTTAGGCTGGTGCACAGGGGGCTAAAGCCGAGCAAACAGACCCTTGGAGCTGGTGGGCCATAGATAAAGGCCATAATAAATAAAAATTCTTGATTGTGTATGCATGAGATGTGGGACCATCGAGATGTCGGGTATGGGGTAGTGGTGTTTCCAAGGGCTGTTGGTCGACATAGTGAGCATAAGGGTGGTCTATCATCCAGTATGTTGAGAGGCTCTGGGAGCTTCATGGGCACAGAGATTGAGGTAGTAGGGGGAAGATGTCACGCCCCGACCCGGTTTGGTTTGATCCCTATGATCAACCTGCCACTCTCCCAATTTATTATTGGGTTTCCCCTTATTGTAAACCGTAAAGAGTAAGGCGTCCTTTAACCTGCACCTTTTCCTAGAATAACATAAATCAAAACTGTATAATAATTTAGATTTATCATACCTGTCTCACAGGCGTCTTAGTTGATGGTCTTTAAGGGTAGGCTTTCTGAAATCTCCTGAAAGGGATATAAGGGAGGGGATGAGTATGACTACTCAGTGAATGGGTTTTCAAAACTTTTTATTTTTAGGAAAAAGATAAATTTTGGAGTGTGCAAGGCTCCTTTCTTTCAAAACCATTTCATTTGAAATCTTGAGTTTTATCACCATTTCCTTATTTAATCACAGTGTGTTATCACCCAACACACATCTTTCATCATGAAGGTTAAACATAAATTCGCAGGTCAGTATGTCCACTGAACCCACTTGTGGCTTTGGAGCGACTTTACCGGACACCTATATAGAAGTACGTCCACTTCTACCCTAAGAATGAGTGGATGTTTGCGTCATCCAACCCTCAATCCCAAAATCAATTCTTCGTGTCTGTATGAGGACAGAGACCTCATCCTGTCCCCACCTCAGTCTCATGCGCTTAATTCTACTCCAAATTTCGCACAGTCACCTAGTACAATGAACTACCCTTATACTCACCAGGTCGTCCAGTGCCCTTAGGAGGCATCACTACCCCACTTAGGCATCTTGATGGTCTCGTACTCACAGTGCATGCACAATCAATATTTTCTCATTATGCCATATAATTTGTGGTGCCACTAGTCCAATGGCCCCGACTCTCAACTTAACCCGCAGTTGTTCGTCTTTATTGGTTCGTCGACCTGTCATGTCGCACTACCGCTGTTGACATGAGTATGTCAGTCCTATCTTGGTACCATGGCCAAATAATTCCTTTATTTAAATTTTTATGGCATATAATTCATGTTTATTTACGAGCTCCTACTCATGCTAACTGGCCTTGGGCCCACTATACGAGATTTTCAAAATCGGGCACATTACCCCCAAGTTCCAAAATCGAGGCCCCCGACCTATCAGAGCTATTCAAGCTCTCGTCAAGAAGGTCTCACAAATAGTTTAAGCATTGGCACACAGTCAGGGGAGAGCACTTCCAACAAAAATATGTTTTCACTGTCCATTTTACCGACCCAATATAAGGACATCTTCGTTCATAACCGATGAATGAGTTTTCAACTTCCTTCGAGGAAGTTTCATCATACCAACCAGGTATGATCTACTTACAACCAGTAAGTAGTTTTTCCGCATGGTTTTCACATCACTACTCTAAGTAGTGATATTTAAAATACCACATAGTAGTGAGTTTTCATTTCGATGTGCTTATCATCCCCAACCGGGTATGATATAAAATCCCACTCACAACCGGTAAGTGGTTTTTAACTTTAAGTTGTGCTGATCATCCCAACCGAGTATGACGTTAGTAAACCCACTCACCCGTTAATGCCATGAATTCCACTTAGACCGGTTCTTTGTATTCACGCGATCTTGTCCTTGCTGGCGTTCCCAGTACTTCATGTTCCTACATGATTTGAACATCTCGGTTCATTGTACTTCGGCCTAATAGCCTTCATTCATTCCAAATGAATGAGAAAGTCAAACTTTCATTTATTTGCAATTATGTCCCTAAAGTTATTTCTCTTAAACTTTAAGTCCCTAATGTCGGTTTTTCCTCAAATTGAGTCCCGAAACTTTTAAAATTTATCAAGGGACCTCAATTTATTCCATTTCACAAAAACGGGATTAATTCCCCAAATTTCCAGTTCGGTCCCCCAACTTTTCCAAAATTACCATTTTGCCCTTCCTTTAAAAAAATGGTAAATTCACCCTAAAAATTCTAAAATTCCTCAATTGGCCCTCTAACATTTTTATCATGCTCAATTGACCCTCAATTTTAGGAAATTACATTTCGGCCCTTCGAATCTTCAAAAATCCCCAATTTCCCCCCAATTCCAACTTCTTAACACTGTTGAATTTGATTTTATCAAATTGAAGGATCATACATTTCCAATTGTTAAAATTGAAGTTGAAATTGAGTTTCTAAATGTTCATACCATTCTTTAGCAATGTGAATCGCAAGTTTTAACGTCGGGATGAGCTCAAATGGAGTTTCGCCGGAAAATGAACTATAGAGAGAGAAAGCTTCGATTACTCATCGGTGAAGGCACGACGGTCCTAGCTTTCGATCTGGGCAGATAGCTCTCGTCCTGAGGTTCATCATAGAATCAAGAATCGCATCAATTGATGCGGAATTGAGTCAAAATTTCATCATTGATATTCTGCCAGTTCTCTTTCTAGCACCGACCGAAAATTGCAGAGAGGAGCTGAATTGGCTTACCTTTCAGTCCTAATTCAGCCATGGGAGGGCTTGGTTTAGCCTGAGGAGGTCTCGAAATGGCCAATTTTCGTTTGGCCAAAATAGGGCAGATTCGGTCCGCCGAAGCTGCTTCATTGTTCCATCATGCCGGCGCTTCTCTGGCGATTCTCAGATTGACTAGAGTTTGCTATCAGATAGCTGACTTCTCCCGGTTCTAAAGAGCCCGACCTCTCCTTCCGAGATTAAGAAAAATGTTCAAGTCGAAGCTATAGTTTGAGCTTCACTAGGAAATGGAGCAATAGAGAGAGAGAAGTGTTCAAGTGTGAGGAGAATGAATGGGGATGATCTCTTTATATATAGGTGTAAAATCGTGTATTAAATAGGAGAGATTTTTTACTAGTATTAATATTACCATAAATTATTGGTATTAATTACAATAATTTAATTTAGGTATTAAATTATTTATATTAATTCCAATAATTTAATTTAGGTATTAAATTATTGATATTAATTAAAATAATTAAATATATTTAAATTTATGGCTATTTATGATAAGGTTCACACATAAAATTTTTTTGACCAAAATTTTGGGTTACAAAAAAATCATACTTCCCAAGAGGTCACCCATCCTTGCACTACTCTCGGGCAAGCATGCTTAACTTCAGAGTTCTTATGGGATCTCGTTCATCTCAACCAATTTGGTTTTTCTCTTCTAGTTTGTCTTAAGTTTCTTTTTCAAGGTTTAATGAACCCTTTGGATCACCTGGAAGTTGTAAATTTCCAAATTTCTTGTTCCTAAATGATCGGGTTTGTAAACTGGCTCTGTTTTCTTACTCGATTTGACCGGTTCTTTTCCCGATTTTCCTTAACTCAAAAGTGTGGGGTTTACAGAAGAGGTCTCATCCCACAAAGTGGACACGAAGATAGAGTTTGAGGGTTAGATGATTGATGTCCACTCAAACTCGGGGTAGAGGCCACATGCTTCTATTAGGGTGGGTAGTAAAGGCGCTCTAATCCATAAGTGGACCAGTCAAGGACTGGTCTATGACGGTGTGATCCTTTTTTATGATAAAAAGGGCAGTTGATATGTGAATGCTGTGTGAATTTTGGGATAATGAATTGAATAATGAAATTAAAAAAATTAATCGTTGTAGAAATTCCCCCTTACTGAGTGTATACTCATTCCACTCCTTTCACCACTTTTAGGAACACATAAGAGGAGTCAGGTCATGAGTAATTAAAGCCCCAAGCGAAGGCTCGAACTCTCAAGGTACATCCCACATCATAAATTTTGATCATATTATAGAAATGTATGATTGTACGCCTTTACCTTCTTCGAACCATCAAGGTAGGATTGCAATGATGGTTCAAGTAAGGGTGGCGAGTTGATCACATGACCCTGACCAAACCATGTCGGGGTGTGACATGAAAAGTCTAGGGAATTAATCAAGTATGTGTGATTTCTAGGTCAAAAGAAACATTGATTACAATCAAGACATGGATCAAACACTCACTAGGGAGAATAAGACCCCGAGTCAAGGTGTGTGAAATTACTCACAACAATTCTTATAGAATTGACCGAAGTGCTTTATAATATTTATTAAATTCTTGGATGCATGCAAGTAAAATGGACACAAAAAACCCATTTATCAAAATAAATACATGGGTCTTTTATTAAAATAAAGGAGATATCCTAATGGTCTAGTAAATACAAGTCGAGTCCTGTTAGGTTTTGAAAAATAGATTGAGACCCGATAAGATTTGAAAGATTGATGAGACCGAGTAGTTTATGAAATATGGATTGAGACCCGATAGGCTTTGAAAGATGGGTTGAGAATCAATAAGTTATGCAAATATGAGTTGAAACCCGATGGTTTAGGAAAACATGGGTCGAGTCCCAATGGTTAATAAAACACGGGTAGAGACTTGATAAATTATGAAAACACGAATTGAGTCTTGACAATTTATGAAACACAAGCTAAGTTCTGACAAGTTGTGAAACACGAGTCAAGTACCATCAATTTACAAAATACTTGCCTAGACTAAAACATTTGTAAAAAATAGATTGAGTCCCAATAATTTATGAAACATGGGTTGAGTACTAAAAATTTATGAAACACGGGTTAAGTCACAATAGATTATGAAACACGCGTTAAGTCCCAACAACTTATAAAACTCGTTCTAAGTCTAGATGATTTGTGAAAGACGAGATTGATTTATGAAAAATAGGTTGTGACCCAATTATTTATAAAAAAAAATAAGATGTTGTCTGTTTATTTAGGAAATATAGGTTGAGACCCACTTACTAATGAAATACGAAATGTGATTCAATTTTTTATGAAAAAGGGGATGTGGCTCTATTATTTTTTAAAGTTGTAATGAGACTCTGTTATGTATGATAGAAGAGTTGTGACTTGATTATTTATAAAATATGGGTTATGAAGCGTTTATTTATGAAAGAAAATATATGTAACACTTAATTGCTAATATTAAATCAAACTAAAAATTAAGATTTAACTAGGTTAAAAATCTAATTGAACTAGTAATCGATTCAAACAAAAAATTTAGAACACATCAAATTAATTAAAAACAAACTTGAAAGGACCTCATTAATAGGGAGTTGAGGATTTAAGATCATATGAGTTTAAATCGGGTCAGAAACCGTAAACCTAATCGAGAAATCGGACCAAATCAAGATTAGGAATTTATTTTACAAGGAAAACTAGTAAGGGAAAATGGAAATTTTAAGTAAAAGGAGTAAATAAAATTGTTTGACCAAACTTGGGTCAATTGACCCGAGTTAACAAGGTGGTTAAACATGGTCAAAATATGGTCAAATGGTGGGCTAGATCTAGGTCTATACAAGTGAACCCAAGGCCACAATTTTTGAAAAGTGAAGTGGGCCCAAGTCTATATTCTGAAAACTTGTTCAGTGGGCCCAAGGCCGATATAAATGGGTCCAACCCTGTAGATAAACTTTTATTTATAAGCCTAGTAATAAAACAAATTACATTGGATAAATGTGTGTGAGCTACCAACCCAAATCTGGGTAGTCGAACTCACTAGGCTATTACCACCAAAGATAAAGGTCTTAACTAAAAGACACTTGCTTGTGATTTATAAATCATAGGAAATCAAGGTGATGCCCATCATAGATGTCATATTGATTCTAAGGGCAACAAGATAATAAGGGTGTTACAAGGGTAGAAACATTGTTACAATATGTCGTGGAGCTTTGGGAGTTTTGTGCACATTGACATCGAGGATGAAGGGATAGAGGTCTCATCCCACCACTACGGACATGAAGGCTCGATTTAAGTTTGGGAGATGGGCAATGGAGCTAACCCAGACTAATGGTAGAAGGTGTAACCTCCTACCAGTATGGTCGGTAAAGTCTCTCCGGGCCACAAGTGAAACAGATCGAGGTTGTTAACCTCTAAGTATCTGTTCTGCAACTGTTTGATCCCTTTATAAATAAAGGGTTTATGTTCGTATGTTTATTTAAAATAAACCCGAGTAGATTTATTAAATTAAATAACTCTAAATAGAAAGGAGCCTACTCTAAGTTGATGAAATAATAAGGAGCTTGAAGATAATTTTTTATAAAAGATAAGATAAGTAGTGGCTTGCTTATCATGTATATACTCTTTTGAATGCATCCTTAACCATGGACAGTAAGTTATGATGTCCTGTAAATCCTATTCATTGAGTTGTCAAACTCACCCTCTCCTTTAATCCCCTTTCAGGAAGGCTTATGCACCAAGAAGGGTGAAAGTCGAGAAGTAAGCTAAGATTACAAAGTAAAGGTATTTTTCATTAAGTCGTTTTGTAAATTTTGTTATGGAAAATATATACGCATGTAAGGCTTTACCTTTCCTAGCCTATCTTGTTAGAAATACCATCTTAGTATAGGAAGGGGTGACAGATTGATCACGAGTTTCCAACCAAACCGTGTTAGGGCGTGACATGAATCCTATTTATGAAGGTTCAAATTTTATGAAAATTATGATATTATTTTTATCTTCTTAGCTTTGTACCATGTCGGTACTACGGTAATAAGAGTTCCACTACTGTAGCATCGGGAGTGGTACTGCAAATTATATCGTTTTGACTCAAGGACTAAGTCGGGGCATTACAACCTTGACCCCCTTCTACACTATAGTGACCTTAGCAATTCTCGATGGAGATTGGAGTGATGCTGGTTAATTGTAATCAAGTATATGTGATTTTTAGGCAGAAAGTATCATTGATTAAGCAATCAAACATGGATCAAACACTCACTATGGAGAATAAGACCCCAAGTCGAGGTGTGAAATTACTCACATCAATTCTTATAGAACTAATTGAAGTGCTTTACAAGATTTATAAAATTATTTGATGTATGCAAGTAAAATGGATAGAGAAAAATCATATATCAAAATAAATATGAAGATCTTTTATTAAAATATAGGACATATCCTAGTGGGCTAGTAAATACGGGTCGAATCCTATTAGGTTTTGAAAGACAGATTGAGACTCAATAAGCATTAAAAGACCAATGAGATCGAATAGTTTATAAAACATAGGTTGAGATCCGTTGGGCTTTGAAAAATAGGTTGAGACTCAATAAGTTATGAAAATATGAGTTGAGAGTCAATGGTTTAGGAAAACATGGGTTGTGTCCTAATTTTTTATAAAACACAGGTTGAAACCTGAAAAATTATGAAAACACGAATTGAGTCCTAACAATTTATGAAACACAAGCTAAGTTCTGACAAGTTATGAAATACGAGTTGAGTACTAACAGTTTACGAAATACATGCCTAGACTAAAAAAATTGTAAAAATAAATTGAGTTCAGATAATTTATGGAACATGGGTTGAGTACGGAAAATTTATAAAACACAGGCTAAGTCACAATAAATAATGAAACACGCGTTAAGTGCTAACCATTTATAAAACACGTTTTGAGTCCCGACAATTTGTGAAAGACGTGATGTAATTTATGAAAAATAGGTTATTGTCTGGTTATTTAGGAAAGATAGGTTGAGATCCGCTTACTAGACTAAATGTGATTCTATTGTTTATGAAAAAGGGGTGTGGATCAATTATTTTTTAAAGTTTTGATCAGCCTTCGTTATTTATGATATATTAGTTGTGATTTAATTATTTTTAAAAATAAAGGTTATGAAACTACTATTTATGAAATAAAATATGTGTAACACTTGATCATTTATATTAAATTAAACCGAAAATTGAAATTTTATCGTGTCAAAAATTGAATCGAACTAGTAATTGATTCAAAAAAAAATTTAGAACAAATCAAATTAAGTAAAAACAAGCTTGAAAGGACATTATAGGGAGTTGAGGATTTGAGATCATATAAGAAACAAAAACTACCGTAAAAATCAGAACAGATGTAGATGGAGAATTTATTTTATAAGTAAAACTAATAAAGGAAAAATGGAAATTTTAAATAAAAGGTGTAAATAAAAATGTTTTACCAAATTTGGGTGAATTAACCCAAATTAACTATGTGGTTAAACATGTTCAAAATAGGTACAAATCTATTTAGTAGTCTAGGATTGGCTATAATATAAATTAGACATTTGAATTCAATGGAGTCAAGCATAAACATGTTAGAATTTGTCCTACCAAAAAGGGCTTGGCCCATTTTATTATTGGATGGGCAAAATAATTAAATAGCCTAAAATGAATATATAAACGTGAACCTGTGGCAATTCTTTCCCTATGGACAAAATCTCGGGACAATTCCAAAACAGAGGAGAAGCTTGAGGGGACCCGAGGACGATCCTGATCTCATTGATAATCGGTTCCCGGTGCTTAATTTGCTAGACAAAATGCTCGAGAGACTTGCATATATGGACCGCACAAAATTTGCTTGACAAAATTTCTGCATGGTGTTTCAGATCAAGAAAGCAGACAAGGTGTTCGACAAAATGTCGTGTTGCGGATTTGGAATGCACTCAAGCTGTTCGATGGAATGCCCAAAAGTTGTAGCAGATCCGGGAAGCAATTAAAGTGCTCGATGAAATGCACAAGAGATTGTGTGTGACTATGAAGCCCAAGATGTTCGCCGTAATGTCCAAGAGGTTATGTGAGACTGTGAAGTCAATAGGTGTGCGACGAAATGCCTGACAAAGATGTCTTCTCTTGTAATGCTAATCTAATGTGAAGAAGGTGTTCCACGAAATACTCGAGAGCAAAACTTACTCTTGGAATAATCTAATCAACAAGTATATAAAGGTCTCGAATTTGGCCTAGTTGAGGAGCTCTTCCATGTGATGCCCTATAAGAATATCATCTCGTGAGTAGTAACTCTGCAATAACAGTGAATTTTTCTCGTTATCGACCATGGTTTCAACAAAGCATTAATCAATAAAATATAGCCTAGAACTCTGGAAGTCATTAATTGATCGTAGTAGCTAAGTGATGATTATTGAGAGTATGCAGTACTATATCAAAGTCTAAAAATCAAGTTAAGAATAAATTGAAAGTTTGAGGGTTAATGTAAATTTCGGGTAAACTTCAGAATTATTCTGCAAATTTGAAAAAAGGAATGGTTAATTTGGAAATAATGCTACTAAATGAGCTAAAGTAATTTTTGAAAAATTTAGAAAAATAAATATAATTTTTAAAAATTTAGGAAAATTAGAATAAATAGAACAAAGTTCTGCAAAATATTGTTAATTTAAAGAAAATAAAAAATAGAATTAAATAAATATCGAATCGAGTAAAGTAAAACTTATTATAAATATGAAAAATATTAATAATTAATATATGGATAGGGTGGATAAAAAAATATTTGAGTATTATATGATTTGTTGGTTGGAATACTAACCAGTTAATTATCGAGAATGAAATAAAAATTTATTATGCAAAGTAAATAATTATGGCAGAGAATAAAACTTTAGTAGAAGGGGAGTGAATTTATTAATATTTAGTTTGATTTGACTAACTGATTATATTTACGAGATTTAATAAAATGTTGTAATTATTTTTAAAAAGTGTAAAAATATATAATAAAATAATATGGTGGATATTTTATCAAATTGTAGAATATATCTCGATAAATTTATCAAAAGTCAAGTCTCGCCCATTTAAAAATAGAAGTTAAGTCCCACATATTTAAGAAAGAAGTTCGAATTCTAGCATTTAATAAAGACGAACTTTAACTCGAATATTTATGGAACACAAGGTAATAGTTAGTTAATTATGAAACATGAGCTAAACCTCGATTATTTATGAAAGGCGAATAAAGGCTTGGTATTAGGAAAAGATAAGCTAAGGCTCCATATTTGAGAAATACGGGCTATAACTCGGATATTTATGAAACAGGGAATAAAACTTAGTTATTTATGAAAAATAAACTAAGACTTAGTTAATAATTAAACATGAGCTAAGTTTTAGTTATGTGTCAAAGATGAGCTAAGGCTTGATATTTGTAAATAATGAGCTAACACTCGATATTTGAGTCAAATGAGTTATGACTCGAGAATTTATGAAACACAAGATAAGAATCAGTCGTTTATAAAATATGGGCTATGGCTTATTTATTTGCGAATCATGAGTTAATTCTCAAATATTGAGAAAGTTAGACTAAGACCAGAATTATATATATGATACAAGCTAATGCCCCATTAATTATGAAATACGAGGCAAAGGTAGACTATTTGTAAAATTTGAGCTAAAGGTCAGTCATAGAGAAATGGGTCGAGACTTGAATCATTTATAAAGAAGAATAGATGCCCTACAATTTTTAAAACTTGGGGTCCAGACTTGATTATTTATGAAAGATGAGTTGATACTCGATTATTTATAAAAAAAAAAACAGGTTGTGACCTAATTGTTTTATGAAATATAAATTATTAATGAAACTTGGGGTCCAGACTCGATTATTTATGAAATATAAATTATGATCTAATTATTTATAAAAGGCATATTGTGATTCGATTATTTATGGAATACAAACTAAAACTCAATTATTTATGAAATACAAACTTAATTCTAGTTGTTTATGAAAGACAAACTAAAACCTAATTGTTTATAAAAATGGCATGATATTTTTTTATTTTTGAAAGATATGCTGATATGTTATTGTTTATAAAAGATGATGGAGACTCGGTGGTTTATAAAAGGCAGACTGAGACTTGGTTATTTATAAAAGACACGTTAATTCACAACCATTTATAAAATATAGGTTGAGACCAGATTGTTTATAGTAGTTGGATCAAATCTTAGTGATTTATGAAAGATGGACTAACACCCGATTATTATGAATATATGAGCCAAAGTCCCAACAATTTATGAAAGAGGGGAAAATACTTGACATTTTATATGGGTTGAGTCTCAATTAGTTTATAATATAGCCCATGGGTGTATTGTAACACTGAAATTTTTAAAAGTGAAATATAAACATAATTAAATCAAAAATTTTAGTTGGACCGAGAATGAAAACCCGAACTAACATTGAAAATTAATTACCAAGAAAAGAAACTAAAATTATTGGAAAATTCTAGCATGGACAAATGCAGATGTAGGGGAAATGAATTAATTACTAGGAGGACACAAGAAGGGAAAAGAGAGAATATTTGGACTAATGTAAATTTATAAAATTTATATTAAAATAATTCAATAGGTCAAGAGACACATACCCATTAACCCGAATCCCCTCACCTAACCCAAGCGTCCCCTCCTATCGTTCAACCATTCCATGCATATTCCAATCACATGGCATAAGGAAAATCGATAGAATTGATCTGATTGTTTATGAAATTTAATGCCACAAAGACCATGATTAAGCTGACAACTCCCATAATGGTTTCCACATAAGATTAACTAAATTATCTCCTCATCGTCATAACATTTATCTCCCAAAGTTGGAAAACTTGTTCCATGATACATGCCACGCCCCGACCCAGTTTGGTTGGATCCACGCGAACAACCCTCACTCTCGTGGTCTATCAAGGGTTTCCCCCTTTTTAAACTACGAGGAGTAAGACATCCTTTTACCTGTGTCTTTCCTGGAATAGAATTATACAAAAAATGAGTAATTTAAAAATAGATATACCTATCTAGTTCTGAATTAGTAGGGTCTTTAGGGAGGGTCTTTCCTTGGCTACCTGAAAGGGGGTAAGAAGTGAGGGGTAAGTTCTACAACTCTGTGAGTGGATGTTGGGAGTGAGTTTTTAAGAAAATAACTTTATTCAAAGTGTGTCAAAATCCTTATTTCTTTTAAGAAGGATCTTTCCTCAAATTCTAGTTTTTCAAAACTCTTTCCATTTGCCATTTGGTGTGTTTAGTAAACAACACACGCCCTTCATTAGAAAGAGAACACACATTCGCAGGTGTAGCCTGTTCACTGCACCCACTTATGGCTCGGAGCATGTTTACCGACCACCAAGATAGAAGTCCATCCACTTCTACCCTAGGTCTGAGTGGATGTCTCGACATCCGACCCTCATACCCAAATACCACTCCACATCCATATGAGGACAGAGAACTCATCCTGACCCCACCCCAGTCTCATGCACAAGAAGCTACTCCGAGCTTCCCGAATGACTCATACGATGAATTGTTCTTATCTCAACCATGTTGTCCAGTAGCACTTAGGACCCATCACTACCCCTCTTGGGCATCTTGATAGTCCTGTACCTCAAGTGCATGCAGAAAACAATAGTTTTCACATATAACCATTTATCTTTGGTGTCACTAGTCTAATGGCCCCGATCCTCAATCCGACCTGCTGCTGTTTGTCTAGGCCGGTCCGTCAACCTGGCCCTGACACACTGCCGCCAATCCATTGAGTACTATCAGTACTGACTTGGTACCATGACGAAATCACACAACAAGTTCATTAGCAAATTCATGGCTTTCTCATTTCAAGTTTGTTTACGAGCTCCTGCTTGTGCCCAATGGCCTTGTGCCCACTATACATGATTTTCCAAAACTAGGCATTTAGCCCCACAAGTTCCAAAAAATGAGGCCTCTAGCCTATATAAGCTACTCTAGCTCCTGTCAAGAAGGTCTCCCAAATAGTTTAAGTATTGGCACATAGTCAAGGGAGAACACTTTTGACAAAATATATTTTCACTCTATCCCACCAACCGGGTGTGATGATATCTCCAGTTACAACTGACAAGCAGGTTTCTCCTTACAATCGATAAGCGGGTTTCAAGGAAGTTCATCATACCAACCGAGTATGATTTCCTGTACTTACAATCGATAAGTAGGTTTTAGCTTAAATCGTCCATCACCCCAACCATGTATGATGTTAAAGTCCCACTTACAAGTGGTTTTTTATTTTTAAAGTGCTCACCATCCCAACTGGGTATGATGTCAATATACCTACTCACCCGATAACTATTACATGTTTGTCCTCAGTTAGTTTTCCATGTCTACGCGAGCTTTCTCTTGCTTGAGTTCCGATCTCTCGTGTTCCTACACAATTTGGGCATCTTTATCAATTAATATTTGACATAACAACCATCGTCTTCTCACATATGAGCGACTAGGCTCAAAATTGTAAATTAATTGTATTTAGGTCCCTAAAGTTCATTTTCCATAACTTTAGGTCCCTAATGCCAACCTTTTCCCCAAATTGAGTCCCACAGTTTCTAAAATTTCTTTTTGAGTCCTCAATTTACTCAAAATTGTATAATGGGCTCAAGTTTTCCAAAATTCCAATTTGGTCCCCAACTTTTCAAAAATTACCATTTTGCCCCTACTTTCCAAAAATGTCAATTTGACCCCAAATGTTTCAAAAATTGACCAATTGATCCCTCGACATCTTTCTCATAGCCAATTGGCCTTCAGTTTTGGAAAATTGCAAAGGGGTCCCTCAATTTGACGAAGTCCCTAATTTTTCCCAAAAGTTTCCCCCAATTTCTCCCCTTCAACCTGACTGAATATGATTTCTTTAAATTGGCCATTCAATCGGGGTTAATTACTCCAATTGAAGGTATGGATCAGTTCCTACACTTCCATATGATTCAATTGAGCTTTGAACTGCATCATTTGGATCCGAATTGAGCTCAAACAGTGCTTCGCTGGAAAAATGTATGTAGAGAGAGAAAGCTTCAAAAGCTTACCATCGGAGGTGTGATGGTCCAAGCTCTCGATTGGGGATGGTAGCTCTTGTCCTAAGGTTCCTTCTAGGATCAAGAATTGCTACAATTGATATTGAATCGAGGGAGAATTATGTCAGTAAATTTTAGCACTTTCTCTCTATAACTCTGATATGCAATGACTAAGGAAGGCCGAAATGGATTATCTTTCAGCTCTATTGAGGTTGTATGAGGGCTGTGGGGATGTTGGAGAGGCTTGGTTTGGCTGGAGGAGGGCTGAATTTGGCCAAATTCAATGTGGACAAAATAGGACAGCTTCGGTTCATAGGAGCTGCTTCACTGTTTGATTCCGCTAGAATTTCTCGGACGGTCTTCAGGTCGAAAGAAAGATGTTATCAGTGAATGTGTTTTCAAAATTGATCTTTTAGGAAAAATGTTTGATTCGGAGTGTGCCAGACTCCATATTCTCTTTCAAAAACCTTTCATTTAGAATTTTGATTTTTATCACCATTTCTTATTAATCACATTATATCATCACCCAACACACATCCTTCTTCTTGATGGTCAAACACACAATCGCGGGCCAGCCCATCAACTGTACCCACTTGTGGCATTGGAGTAACTTTACCGGCCACCTAGATAGAAACACGTCCACTTCTACCTTGAGAATGAGTGGATGTTCATGACATCCGACCCACAATCCCATAACAAATCTTTGTGTTCATATAAGGACAAAGACCTCATCCTAACCCCACCCCGGTCTCATGCGCTTGAAGCTACATCGAGCTTCGTAAGGCTTCTGGTATGACTAACTGCCCTTATATCCACTAGGTCATCTAGGGCCCTAAGACACATCACTACCCCTATTGGGCATCTTCAAGGTCCCGTAAACACAGTGCATGCACAATCAACATTTTTCACATGATGCCATATAATTTGTGGTGCCACTGGTCCAACGGCCCCGACTCTCAACTCGACCTACAGTTGTTTGTCTTGACTAGCCTGTAGACCTATCATGTCGCACTATCACTAATAGATTAAGTATGTCGGTACTGTCTTGGTACCATGGCCAAACAATTCAATTACTTAAGTTTTCATGGCATATAATTCATGTTTGTTTACAAGCTCCTGCTCGTGCCAACTGAACTAGGGCCCATTGTTCGATATTTTCATAATTGGGCATAATAGCCCCTAAGTTCCAAAACTGAGGCCTCCTGCCTAACAGAACTATTCGAGCCTCAGTCAAGAAGGACTCCAAAATTATTTAAGTACTGGCACATAGTCAGGAGAGAGCACATCCGACAAAATATATTTTCAACTGTCCATCATACCAACCATGAATGAGGACATCTCCGCTCATAACCGATGAACAAATTTTCCACTTCCTCCGAGGAAGTTTCATCATACCAAAACGAGTATGATCTACTTACAATCGGTAAGTAATTTTTCCATGTGATTTTCACATCACTCCTCTCAGGTATGATGTTTAAAATACCACTTAGCTGTGGGTTTTATTTGTCGAGTTTCTTATCATCTCAACCGGGTATGACATAAAAATCTCACTCACACGTTAATGTAGTGAATTTCCCCTTAGCTGGCTTGTTGTCCTTACTCGAACTTGTCTTAGCTGGCTTTCTCGCTAATTCGTATTCCTACATGATATGAACATTCTTGTTCATTATTCTTTGGCCTAATAGCCCTCATTCATACCAAATGAATGAGAAAACTAAAATTTTTCTTTATTTGCAATTAGGTCCCTAAAGTTATTTTTCTTTAACTTTAGTCCCTAATGTCAGTTTTTCCTCAAATTGAGTCCCAAAACTTTTAAAATTCATCTTAGGACCTCAATTTATTCAAATTCACAAAAGGGGTTTAATTTCTCAAATTTCCAATCTGGTCCCCTACTTTACAAAAATGGTAAGTTTTGCCCCAAAATTCTAAAAATTGCCCAATTGGTCCTCAATTTTATGTAATTTCACTTTAGTCCTTCTAATTTTTGAAATTTCTAAATTTTCCCAAAATTTTCCCCAATTTCAACTTCTAACTCTATTGAATTTGATTTCATCAAATTGAATGATCAAATGAGTTTAATTTTTGAAATTGATGTTACATTGGAGTTCCTACACCTTCATACGATTCAATTGTAGTTTGAATCACATGATTTGGTGTCGGAATGAGCTCAAATGCAGCTCCATCAAAAAGCTAGAGTTAGAGAGAGAAAGCTTTGAAAGCTTACCATCGATGGCGTGACAGTCCGAGCTTTCTATCTACGTGGATAGCTCTCGACATGAGGTTCATCCTAAAATAAAAAATTGCATCAATTGATGCCGAATTGAGGGAGAATTTTATCACTGAAGTTCTGCTAATTCTCTCTCTAGCACCGGTCAGAATTTATAGAGGGGAGCCGAATTGGCTTACCTTTCAGCTGTAATTCAGCTGTAGGAGGGCTATGGAGATGTTAGGAGGGCATAGCTTGGCCTAAGAAGGGCTCGAATTGGTTGATTTCAACTCGGAAAAAATAGGGCAGCTTCGGTTCGTTGGAGCTGCTTCACTGTTCGATCGCGTTGACGCTTCTCCGGCGAATCTCAGAGCAAATGGAGATGACAAGCGTGTAAGTAACTTCTCCCCAGTTCTAAAGAACCTAACCTCACCTTGTTTGGCTAAGAAAAGTGCCCAAGTTGGAGCTCTGGTTTGAGCTTTGCCAAAAATTGGAGCAGTTGAGAGAGAATGGAGTTTTTAGGTGCAAAGAGTACGAATGATGATGGGCTCTTTATATAGGAATATCTAGGACTTATTGGTTGTCCGATTGACACCTTAATAGTAGTCATTCATTGCCTAAAACTCCCTGGCCGGAGACTTGTCAACATCGCCAGCGCTGCACGATTTTCTGGCAAGTGAACAATGCTGTCATCTAAAGGAAGAAGACGATAATGTTCCGAACCGGGCCGGACCAGTTCAAACCGGGTTCAAAGCTTAAACTAACCGGTTCACCCCCAATTCGACCAAAATTTTCAAAATCTAAAAATTTCTAAATTCAACTAAATTTATTTTCTATCCAATGGTGGCCTCAAATCTTAATTTTTGAATTTTTTTAAGCCACCTGGAAAAATGAATTTAGCATCCGGTTCAATAGTGGTTCAAAACCGGTCCAAATTGGTTCAATCCGTTTCGGATCCGGTTCACCCAAACTGGTTTGGTTTTCATCCCCCATTCATACTAAAGTTCTTTTTCATGGCTTATGTGACTCTTTAGGTCACTTGGGATCCATAATTTTCCCGGTTTGCCCTCTCTCTATCGGTTTCAGTTCTTAAACTAGCTCGGTTCATAAATCGGTTCAATCCGGTTCAGATTCAGTTTACCTGAACCGGTCTGGTTTTTCTCTCCCAATTTATCCTAAGGTTCATTTCGAAGGTTTATGAACCATTTTGAGTCACTTGTGAATTGTAAATTCTCCAATTTGCTCATTTCCTAATAATCGGGTTTGTGAATCGATTCGATTTTCTCACTCGGTTTAACCGATTCTTTTCTCAGTTTTCTTTAACTTCAAAAAGTGGGGTTTACAACTCTCCCCTCTTTTTAGGAGTTTTGTCCCCAAAACTTAATTAGCAACGTTTGCAAGAGGAACAATTTTCTTTGATGTCCACTTGGTGTTTGCTTAACATGCAAACTCTTCTCTTGTTCTTTAAATTAGCCCTTTTTATATCATTCACGTAAGAAATTTCTTTTTCCTTTATATTATTTACTCCCTCCATGGAGTTTATCATAACTAGACATACCTTACTCAAGGGTATATCCTTAGATTCACATCTTCTTTACTTAGAGCAACATTTTTTCCTTTGAGGTCCTATACTCAGGATTGGGAGTTCCAAGATACCTAACCATTCCCGTGTCTAAATAACCTCTTGATCATTGAAACCCTTAGCTTGATGTTCTTTAGAGTGTTACATACTTATTTTTATGGGTTTCCTTGTTATCACCCTTTTCGTCCTATTTCAACTCTTCGTTCATTCGTTGTTCATTTCAATTTCAGTCCAAAATTTATGTTTGACCTTGTCATGCTTTCTAACTGACTCTTCCTTAATTTGATTCATGTTTTCCTCGAGACTGGTAGGCTTACATCCCCCTTACATCATGACATTTTCTAGATCTTGTCTCTATGTCCATTTGATTTCAGAACACCTCCTTGAGAGTTGTTTACAACTAATAAATTTTCAGGGATCGTATAACTTCATTCCTCTTTTGTTTAATAGTATTCCTTGACTACCTTTACCATTATCCAATCAATTTATATAACAATGTTAGTTTTCCTTACCCATTCGTCCTTTCCTAACTTCCTTATTGGGTCTTTCCGGTTCCAATTATTTGGGCGTGGACCACAACTGGCCTTGATATCAATGGTCATTAACTCTAGTCACTTCTTAACTAGGGGACTTACCTCTCTGAGATTTCTTAGATGTATTTTATTCTATTTTCCTTTTTATGGACAGTCCTCTACTTTCTTACTCGTACACCATCTTTTAATGATGTCTTCTGACTTACCCGTTCCTTAGGTTTAATTTACTTCTTAGGCCCTCATGAGTACTTTTCCTTGGTACTTAATCTTTCTGTCTCAACCAGCATTTCATTTGTGAGCTTATCTTTCTTTCCATTTCGATTGGTTCCTTTTCCTCTTAGTTAGAATACATATGCCTTTCCGGGACTTCCTTCCTTGGTAGGATTCTTTCCCTTTCTCCCAAAATTCCTTTTTCATTCATTCTTTGGAAGTATCTAATCATTAAATGACATCCTTTGATGTCGTCCTTCCCATGCACCCTTTATGGGAAATCTAGAGGTACGTCCTTGTACCATTCTCTTAATTCTACTTGTATCATGTGCAAGTTTTCTTACTTGGGAAAGGTTCAGACATGGTTTGCCTTAAAACCTCTTTGTGCGAGGCTTACTTAATCTTCTCCTAGCTTTGAGTTTGGTCATCAATTTGGTCTTAGCTACTAATCTCTTTAAGAATTTCCTCCATCCTTCTTTTCCAAATGTGTGGCCATTCCATCTTTCCTTTCTTTACTAGAGTTTAATCTATGACCCTCATGAGGGTTGGTTCGTTACCTGTCCCGACCTTACTATTCACCTTGTCTAATTATCTTGAAGTAGTTGTCTCTCGAGTATTCTTGTCCTTAATGACCATTCCATTACCCTTTTTAGAGTGTAGTCCTTACTACCTCCCGGTCCTCCTTAGGACGTCTTTTATTCTCCTTGAGTATTTATTACGATTTGCTTACTTCTGCTATGTTGGTCTGAAACTCCAATTTGACTTCTCTGCTTTTTCCCAAAGCAGGTCGCGCTTATCATCCCATGGCATCCCATTTGTCGTCAAATGCTCAATTCGTCTTCTCTTGCGGAGGTGCATACTTCCTTGCTAAATTTAAGGGAGAATTCGCTTCAGCAATCCTACCTTCAACCCTTCCTGCCACTATGCTAGGATCTTGAAGTGCTTCCTCCTAGATATGGTTAAAATTCTTAGTAGGAGTCCTGTTTCTAGGGATGGTATCCTTTCAAATTCCTATAGCTATGGGGTTGCTATCCTTAGAAAGTATTATTCTAAATCCTTGTGGTATGGGACATTTCTTCACTTCATGTCCTATTTCCCTTACAGCTTGTAATAGGTAATTTTCCTGTCCAGTTGTTACTTCAAGTGTTCTCCTAGACTCCTTAATTACCTTGATGGTTTTCTTGTCGTGCTTTCTTCGTCTAATAATTCCCTTGATTTATTCCTTGATTTGGGATGGGAATCTACTTGGTCTCTGTGATGTCTAGCGTAACGTGAGTTTGTTTGTATACCTTTCTTGGGCAATCTTCCTATAGCTTGAGACGCAAGGTCACATCATTTTTTTAAAGGCATAGTTTTTTTTGTAACTTGGAGTTCTTTATTATTGGAGAGGTAGTACAATAGTTTGGGGTTTTAGCCACATTACAAAAAAATGTCTCCGAAATAGATGGGAAGCTATTGGGTTCTTGACAAGCATCCTTTTTAGTAAGGTTGTAAGCCCTTGATGGCGTCTCTAGCCTTAGACTTGGCTTCCTTCGCACTCAGAATTTTGACCTCAACAGATCTTGGCACCATCCTTTTGGATACCTTCCACTAATGTTTGGTTCTTTGGGACTTCTTGGGTACTTTAGGGTGATCTCCCAACGGGGATAGAGAGTTGGGTGGTGTTGGTAATGTCGGTCCTAGTATTCTTGGTTCCTCTCTTGGGAGACATCTAAAAATTTTAAAATCATTCCTTTTAGTTACTATCTTTTCTAGTTTTAATTATGTATTCAAGGAAACAGGCTTTGATACCACTCTAGTTGTCACGCCCCGACCCGGTTTGGTCGGATCCCCATGATCAACCTGCCACTCTCCCGATTTACTAAGGGTTGCCCCTTGTTTATAAACCCTAAAGAGTAATGTGTCCTTTAAACCTGCACCTTTCCTGGAATAACATAAATCAAAACTACAAACAATTTTATATTCATCATACCTGTCTTACAGGCATATTAGCGGATGGCCTTTGTAGTAGGCTTTTTGGGATTTCCTAAAAGAGATATAAGGAAGGGGGTGAGTACAATAACTTAGTGAATGGGTTTTCAAAATTTATCTATTAGGAAAAATGTTTGATTCGGAGTGTACCAGACGCCTTATTCTCTTTCAAAAACCTTTCATTTTGAATTTCAATTTTTATCAACATTTCTTATTAATCATGGTGTATCATCACCCAACACACATCCTTCATCATGAAGGTCAAACACACAATCACAGGCCAGCTCGTCCACTGAACCCACTTGTGGCATTAGAGCGACTTTACCGACCACCTAGATAGAAGCACGTCCACTTCTACCTGAGAATGAGTGGATGTTTGCGACATCCGACCCTCAATCTCGTAGCAAATCTCTGTGTCTGTATGAGGATAGAGACCTTATCCTGACCCCACCTCGATCTCATGCACTTGAAGCTATGTCAAGCTTTACAAGGCTTCTGGTACGACTAACTGCCCTTATATCCACCATGTTGTCCAGGGCCCTAGGACACATCACTACCCCTCTTAGACGTCTTGAAGGTCCCATAAATACAGTGCATGCATAATCAACATTTTACACAAGATGCCATATAATTTGTGGCGCCACTGGTCCAATGGCCCCGACCCTCAACTCGACATGCAGTTGTTTGTCTTGACTAGTCCGAAGACCTATCATGTTGCACTGTTGCTAGTTGACTGAGTATGTCGGTCCGATCTTGGTACCATAGCCAAACAATTCAATTACTTAAGTTTTCATGGCATATAATTCATGTTTGTTTACGAGCTCCTGCTCATGCCAATCGGCCTAGGGCCCACTATTCGAGATTTTCAAAATTGGGCATAATAGCCCCTAAGTTCCAAAACCGAGGCCTCCCGCCTAACAGAGCTATTCGAGCCTCAGTCAAAAAGGACTCCAAAATTATTTAAGTAGTGGCACACAGTCAGGAGAGAGCACATCCGACAAAATATATTTTCAACTGTCTATCATACCAACAATGAATGAGGACATCTCCGCTCATAACCGATGAACGGGTTTTCCACTTCCTCCGAGGAAGTTTCATCATACCAAACGAGTATGATCTACTTACAATCGGTAAGTAATTTTTCCATGTGATTTTCACATCACTCCTCTCAGGTATGATGTTTAAAATACCACTTAACAGTGGGTTTTATTTGTCGAGTTTCTTATAATCTCAACCGGGTATGACATAAAAATCTCACTCACACGTTAATTTAGTGAATTTTCTCTTAGCTGGCTTGTTGTCCTTACTCAAACTTGTCTTGGCTGGCTTTCTCGCTAATTCATGTTCCTACATGATATGAACATTCTTGTTCATTATTCTTTGGCCTAATAGCCCTCATTCATACCAAATGAATGAGAAGACTAAAATTTTCCTTTATTTGCAATTAGGTCCCTAAAGTTATTTTTCTTTAACTTTAAGTCCCTAATGTTAGTTTTTTCATACCATGTTGTCCAGGGCCCTAGGACACATCACTACCCCTCTTAGACGTCTTGAAGGTCCCATAAACACAGTGCATGCATAATCAACATTTTACACAAGATGCCATATAATTTGTGGTGCCACTGGTCCAACAGCCCCGACCCTCAACTCGACATGCAGTTGTTTGTCTTGACTAGTCCAGAGACCTATCACGTTGCATTGCTGCTAGTTGACTGAGTATGTCGGTCCTATCTTGGTACCATGACCAAACAATTCAATTACTTAAGTTTTCATGGCATATAATTCATGTTTGTTTATGAGCTCCTGCTCATGCCAATCGGCCTAGGGCCCACTATTCGAGATTTTCAAAATTAGGCATAATAGCCCCTAAGTTCCAAAACCGAGGTCTCCTGCCTAACAGAGCTATTCAAGCTCCCGTCAAGAATTGTTTAAGCAGTGGCACATAGTCAAGGGAGAGCACTTCCGACAAAATATATTCTCAACTGTCCATCATACCAACCGGGTATGATGACATCTCCGCTCATAACCGATGAACAGGTTTTCCACCTCCTCCGAGAAGTTTCATCATACCAATTGGATATGATCTACTTACAACCGGTAAGTAGTTTTGCCGTGTGATTTTCACATCACTCCTCTCAGGTTTGATGTTTAAAATACCACTTAGCAGTGAATTTTCATTGTCAAGTTACTTATCATCCCAATCAGGTATGATATAAAAATCCCACTCACCCATTAATACAGTGAATTTCCTCTTAGCCAGTTTGTCCTTACTCGAACTTGTCTTAGTTGGCTTTCTCGGTACTTCATGTTCCTATACGATATAAACATTCCTGTTCATTATACCTTGGCCTAATAGCCCTTATTCATACCAAATGAATGAGAAAACCAAACTTTTCCTTTATTTGTAATTAGGTCCCTAAAGTTATTTTTCTTTAACTTTAAGCCCCTAATACCAATTTTTCCTCAAATTGAGTCTCAAAACTTTTAAAATTCATCTTAGGACCTCATTTATTTAAATTCACAAAGGGGTTTAATTTCCCAAATTTCCAATATGGTCTCCCAACTTTTCCAAAATTACCATTTTGCCCTTATATTAAAATGGTAAGTTTTGCCCCAAAAATTATGCAATTGGTCCTCCAATATCTTTACCATGCCCAATTGGTCCTCAATTTTATGAAAATGCACTTTAGTCCCTCTAATTTTTGAAATTCCCAAATTTCCCCCAATTTTCCCCACAATTTCAACCTTCTAACTCTGCCGATTTTATTTTATCAAATTGAGTGATAAAATGAGTTTAATTATTGAAATTGAAGTTACATTGGAGTTCCTACACCTTCATACGATACAATTGCACTTTGAATCGCACGATTTGGTGTCAGAATGAGCTTAAACGAAGCTCCACCTGAAAATTGGACTTATAGAGAGAAAGCTTTGAAAGCTTACCGTCGGGGGCATAGCGGTCCGAGCTTTTGATCTAGGCAGATAGCTCTCGTCGTGAGGTTTATCCTAACATCAAGAATTGCATCAATTGATGCCAAATTGAGTGAGAGTTTTATCATCAAAGTTCTGTCGGTTCTCTCTCTAGCACCGGTCGAAATTTACAGAGCGGAGCTGAATTGGCTTACCTTTTAGCTCTAATTCAGTTGTAGGAGGCTTGTGAAGGTGTTGGGAGGGCTTG